>JAJHZJ010000472.1:3195828-4445922 GCA_023548195.1 Bettongia penicillata ogilbyi
AGACTTATACTACGAAGGTATATTTTTTCTCTGAGTATGACAAGGAATATCTCATCCTATTTCCTAGTTTCCTTACTGGGCTACCAGCAATGCCAATATGAAGCAAGCCTCTTAACTGTCATGATATTGCCACCCCTGGTCAGCTGGTATCAGCCAAGCAAGATTTCACCAACAAAGCCCTGGCCAAAGAATAGCTTTCATGTCATCAGTAGCAGGAGGAATAAGAACACTGGGTCTAGGAACCAAAGCAATGCAGTAATTGTTTGGACTGAAGGTCCCGCTGGATTGTTCTTAAGAGTGGAAGAGCTGGTCCAAAGACAGCCACAACTGAAGGAGCAGGGAGGCGTGGGCTGGAACAGTGTGGCTAGGGGAGAAAGAATGGTAGAGTTGGAATCCGAAGATCAGGGCTCAACTCCTGCCTCTTCTGCTAATCTTGACCTGGGTGACAACAGACACATTGCTATGCCTTCTTGTTTTTTGCAGGGAGGAAGCAAGAATCTAGTTCATTGCAACTGGGTAACAGATAAGAATGATGCCAAACCCCACCAACAATGGATTTCTTTTGACCTGGAAATTCTCTCACTCCCCACTTCCTTAGGTGTCCTTAGTTCTACTTTTAGGGTCACAGATTTGGAAGGGAATATAGGGGCTGCTGAGTCTAGCACCTCTATTTTACAAATGAGGAAAATAAGATATAAAATCCAAACTCAGGTGTTCTTGATTCCAAGTCTAGGTCTCTATCTGCCCTTTCCACCATGCCGGGTCACCTCTCATTTTATTCAGTGATGTCTACAAAGATGAATATTTCTCAACTGCTCTTCTTTGTAAGGGTAAGATGTGTCTGCCTTTGCCCTACACCCCTCTAGGGATGCTTGTTCAGATTTCCCAGGGAGCACATCTTCCTGAACAGTACACATAACCAATGCAAAACAAAGCAAAGAATGTAAATGTCCATCATCATCCAAAAGGAGGCTAGCTCTACTCCCAATTTCCCAATCTCTGTTCTGGGTTTCTCAGTATTTTAACTGGTGAGAAGATATGAGTGTTTCCTCCTTCTTGATCTTTACCTTAAAGTTTTTAGACTTTTGATTGGTCACTGCCTTGCTTATGGTATCTGTAGCTTAAACCTGCCTTGCTTTGGCAAAATTTCTTATCCTCCATGGGACAAGACTAAACAAATAAGTTAGGAATATTGCCAAGCAAGTGAAAGCTTTATAGACATTTCACATGAAGTCCTGGTGGTACCTCTCAACTTGCCGGATTAAGTCCCCAGAGAACATTTACCTCAAATTTAAGGTGTTCTGAGTATCTCCATTCCTAGAAAAATATAGCTCATGAGCCCCCACCAATAAATTTCATATAATTGTCAGACAAAAGATGTAATTAGTGGTAGACAAGGACATTTAATGAAATGGTATAGTGAAAAAAGTAACAATGAAATATTTCTCCTATAATGCACACAAAATAATTCCCACAAATACAACAATGGAGAGAATGAATATAAGTAAAAAACTTAGGATGGTACATGTACAAAGAGCATGTGTGACCCAGTTGCATATGTGAAGAGGTATATATATATAGTAAATACATGTGGCCAGGGCACATCTGTAGATGAAAAACTCAGCTGTTAATGCTATTGTCATTAATTGCTGGTCCCATTCACTGCTGTTCTTGTAGTCTCTGATCTATGGTGCTTGACTAGAAGCTGCTTCTCTTAATGCCGCTCAGCTATACATGATAACCACCAGATGGTAAGACAGGGGTGAAGGCTACTCCCTGCCTCCAGCTTCCAGCTCAGGTGAAATTCTTCACTATCTTTTCCTCTAGTGAAGGACAGGCATCACCATGCTCCTCAAGTTTAAAGCCCACATGTTTTTATTGCTTTACCTCTTTTAGAAGAAGACAAAAAACCAAAAAACAAAAAAAACAACCCTTTCCTGTGGGGGAAAAAAAATCTTCTTGGCTTTTCCCTTACAGAGTGAATTGCCCATTTCCCATATTCTTGGCTATGAGACTTCTCATGTTCCCAGAAAGAGATTCTCGGCTCCAGATGCCTATCTTTTTAGAACAAAGTGCAGAAACAAATCTTAGTAGCTAATGCTCACCTCTCTCTTTTCTTTGGACTAAACATCATGTTTGCTGAGCTTAGGTTCTTTGAGGGTGAAGTTACTCTAGGTCATAATGAGCATTCCATATACTTCCCAATTTTAATCCCTGAAAGTTAGACTAGAAACCAGGTTATGATTATTTTCCTAATAACTACCAAACAGGTCTTGGGGGCAGTGGAGTTAACAACAAACCCCAAATCTCTTCCATTCACTTGTATATGATTGGGCCCAGGAACAGATGCTGAGACAAAGCTAAGCCCAGGGGGCAAGGTCATTTTCTTTTCTACCTGCCTATCTACATTCCTGGCTTTTCATATGGAGATGTAGTCAGTCAAAACCTGAAAAGGGATTTAAATTACACCCTTACAGACCTAATGATATACATTTATTTCTTTTACTCCAAGGAAGGGGGAATCTCCCAAATGGATTTGCCTCCATGATCACATCAGACAGAGCAGAACTTTCTTAAATTGCATATTACAGTGGAGTATTTGTACATGTAAATGTGTATAGAAGTTGTAAAGGCTTATCTTTGAAGGGGGTGAGTGGGAAGGAGAGAGGGTGAGAAGGGAGAAGCCTCTTGTGTAATTTACAGATGAGCCATTCAGATAATCTGTAACTGAAGGTCAATCTAACAGTCACTTTTAGGGCCTTAATAATCCAACCTACTATATCAGGCCTCTGTTTTCTCATCTCCTAAATAAAAAAGGGGCTGAATTAGATTGTCTCTGAGATAATCTTCAGGCCTAAATACAATGATCCCATGAGTTGGAGTCCAGAATAAAAAAAAAAAAGGCTTGAATGAGAAATATAGCATCAGGAAGTCCAGGAATAATGAGCAATATGACAGTTTGCTGCCCTCAGCACACACTCTGATGAACCATTATTTTATAGAAAGACCCTGATTTTAAAGGAACAATACTAAGATATGTCAAGAGTCCCATAAACTAATGAGTCCCAAATTCTAACTAGTTCTAGGCAGCTGTTATGGGAGACACAAGAGAATTATGAAACTGTGACTGGCCTGCGGCTGGTTGGGGACAAAAAAAATAGAGAACAATGACCATTATTGGTTTAAATAAAGGAATTATTTTCCCTCCATATCTGACTTGTATAAAACCTGAATACGATTTGTAATCAGTGCTATTTTTCAGTGTCTATTTTTTTCTCCTTTAAAAGGGTTCTTCATTTTAAATGCAGTCTGTCTCTGAGGCAGCCTATGTTTTGACCAATGTGAAAATATAATAATAGGCAAACTTTTTGTTATTTTTCAACATTTACAAAGCACTTTACACATATTATCTCATTAAGAGTTGTTATTCATTCCCATTTTAAGGGTGAGGGCACTGACTTCTCAAGTGATTAAGTGACTTGCCCACGGTCGCACAATTAGGAATCATTAGGTTCAGAATTCAGTGTGGTTGATGTGAAAGCGCACCAAGGGCCACCTTGTTTATTCTTCTAATAATAGGAATTCGTATGTTCTAATTATCTTTCTATAAAGTCCTTGATCTAGTCTGAATGAGGGAATCTAGGTCTTTTTTCTACACTATCCATTGTGAAGCAATGTCCTCTACTGAAATCTTTTCACTTCACTGTATTGATGTAAATTACTGTTAGTAAATTTCTTTTCTGTCATTCTCTTTGACTTTCTAATGGGAGGAGGCTTGCTCAGCTCAGGAAGGAGTCTTCCCTGAAACTGGTCACAGTAATAGACTAAGAAGAATGTCTTTGATTAATTTAAGTCATAGAAGTATCTCTTGAGCTTACCTTTGACCAAGCTCAAAGGGAAATCCTTAGAGGGAGCAGTTAATAAGGGACTGAATGGTTTTAGGGAAATGATTCTCCAGGGTAAAGGGAAAGTTGTTACTATTGTTCTGTTTGACCAATCCAATCTTACCTAAACTTGGGGTTCCAGTTCAATCATGATAACGAATTTGGTCTTTTGTCTGGGAATACTATAAATTGTAAGTGGAAATGATGGCTTGTAGGAGACAGATTCTCAAAGGCAGGATGGATTTCTGTCTCTCTAAATAGAAAAGGTTTAGAATTATTTAATCAATTTGTTGCTGGAATATCTCTACCTAACTGCCAGTGTTCTGAGGCTTTCTTCCATGAGGAGGAGGTATGGCTAGACAACATGGCTAGTTTGTGTGGAAAAAAGTGAGGATTTAGTGGACCACAAGCTTAATATGAATCTGCAATATGTACATGGCAGCCATATAAGATGATTCATTTTGAAAATGCAGCAATAGAGGTAAATTGTACAGAACATAGGACTTGATATATTCTGCTGACATCATTTGGGAGCATCATCTGTTCCAAGCACCAAATAATCATTTTTGTTGTGTCACTGTATAGTCACACATGTATTGTTTTCTCCTCATGTGGAATTACCATTAGGGGGAAAAATTAAAACTAAATGGATCATACATAGACTTAGAGCTAGAAGGACTTCAGAGATCACCTAGACCTTTCTTCTCATTTTAATAGTTGAACAACATGGAGCTCAGAGTGCTTATAGTGACTTATCTAAAGTCATGCGAGTAGTAAGTTGCAAATTTTTTTTTAGATTCTGAACCTAGCAAAATACAAGATGAAAATTTTCATATACAAAGTAGAACAGAAAAAGACTATACATGAAACCCAATATCTGTTATGTATAGATTGCTTTTTTAAGCACATAATGAAGTCAATACATAATTGTCAAAGCTATTTTGCTTTTCTGTGTTTTCTTTTAGTCTTTTTGTTTTTGTTTTTTTTTTTTGTGTGTGTGTGGTGTCTTTTGTGTATACATATATACACATGAGCTATTTTGTGAGATAATTAGTGTAGCTAGCGTCAAATGTTTGAGGCTAGATTTGAACTCGGGTCCTCCTGACTTCTGAACTGGTGCTCTATTCACTCAACCCCTAATCTTAAGCATTTTTAAAAAATGCTTCAATGACTCTCCTGCTGTCTTATCCTTTTTATTTCTCCCTTTGGATACTCTGTTAATACCCCCTTCCCTTACCAATTAGAAATATAAAGAAAAATATATAGCAAATATGCACAGTCATGCAGAACAAATTCCCACATTGTTCCAAAGGAAGAGATCCAAGGTTATTAACATACAAAAATGTTCTAAATTACTAATAATTAGAAAAGTGCAAATTAGAGCAACTTGGAAGTTCGACCTTGTACCTATAGAACTGGCAAAGATGAACAGAAGAGGAAAATGACAAAGGGCTGGAGGGTATGGGTTTCCCACAGTTCCACTAGTACATTGTTGGTGGAGCTGTGAATTGTTCCAGTCATTCTGGAATGCAATTTGAAACTATGTCTACATTGTTAATATACTGTGTATATCCTTTTACTTTGCTATGCCTTTAGTAGGACTATATCCCAGAGAGATCAAAGAAAAAGGAAATACACAACTTTTTATTATCACCCAAAATGGAAAACTAAAGGGCTCTTCTATTAGGGAATGACTAAACAAATTGTGACATGAAAATGTAATGGAATATTATCTTGTCATAAGAAATGATGAAATGGACAATTTTAGAAGAAACTAGAAAGACCATTATAAACTGATGCAGATGAATGTGAATGGATAAGAGAAGCAATTTATATAATGATTTTAAAAATTATAGAGAAAAGCATCTATTGATGTAATCATATGATTTTTTAAAATGTTGTTATGAATATGATTAATTAAGGTTATCAGTTTCCTAATGTTAAACAAATTCCTGGTTTATCCAATCTTGTTATAGTGTATAATCTTTATGACATTTTGGTTTAATTAATTTGTTAATATTTTATTTAAAATTTTTACATCTATGTTTATTAGACACTTTGGGCTACAGTTTTCCTTTTTTATTTTAACTGTCCCTGGTTTATATATCAAAATCATTTCTGGGTCATAGAAAGAATTTGGTAGGGTGCTTTTTCTTGATATTTTTGCAAACAATTAATGTAATATTAGAATTAATTGTTTTTTCAGTATTTAATAAATTCACTTGTGCATCCATCTGATACTAGAAATTTCTCTTTGGAATTTCATTTATAGCTTGGTCAATTTCTTCCTTTAAATTTGAGTTGCTTAAATTCTCTACTTCTTATTCTGTTAATTTGGGCATTTTATATTTAATAATAAAACTAGCATTTATATAGGGCCTATTATGTGCCAGGTACTGTGCTAAGTGCTTTACAGGTATTCTCTCATTTGATCGTCACAACAACCCTGGGAGATAAATGTTATCATTATTCCCATTTCACAGTTAAGGAAATTGAGAGGTTAAGTGCCTTGCCCAAGGTTGCACAGCTACTAACTGTGCTTGAAGCTGGATTTGAACTCAGATCTTTCTAACTCCATGTCCAGAATTCTATCCATTGCACCACCTAGTTGTCCCTTGTAAGTATTCATCTAATTATCTAAGTTGGTTTGATATTAGGAAAACTATAAACTAAGTTAATTAACAAAATCAACAAAAATCATATAACCATATCAAATAGACTTAGAAAAAGCTTTCAATAAAATATAGCACCCATTTCTAATAAATAAAAACACTGGAAAACACAGAAATAAATGGGCCTTTCCTTAAGCCGATCGATGGTATATATTTAATAATATATGTGTGTGTGTATGTATGACATATATATTATATGTGGTATATATTGTAATAGAGACAAACTTGAATCCTTTCCAAAATAATCATGTTGAACAAGAAAGTCAATTGTTACCACTTCTACTTGATATAGGATTAGAAATGTTGGCTACACCTATTTATCAAGAAAAAGAAAATAAGAGAATAAACACAGGGAAAGAAGAACCAAAATTGTCACTTTCTGCAGATGACAGATGAACTTGAGACAACTATAAATTAATTGAAACAATTTTTAATTTCAAAAAACTTGCAAGATATTAAATAAATTCACACAGATCATTTGTATTTCTTTATGATACTAGCAAACTCCAGTAGGCAGAGACAGAAAAGAAAATTCTATTTAAAATAATTATAGAATGTAAATTTGAGGGTCTACCTGCCAAGATACAAGAACTATATAATTACAACTGCAAATAACTGTTTGGAAAAATACAGATGCAAGTAATTGGGAAAATATTAATTACTCATGGGCAGGATGAGTTAAAAAATATGTTAAAATTACAATACTACCTAAATTAACTTACTCAATTCCATACTAACCAAAGTATAGTAAAATTCATATGGAGGGAAGAAAGGTCAAGGATCTCAAGAGAAATAATGAAAAACAGGGGTAGTAATGATAACAAAGTGCACCTAGCAATCCCTGATCCCAAACTATACTGTAAGGCAGATTCTTAAGACAATGTGGTACTGGGAAAAAGTAGAATAGATTAGCTATATAATGCATAGAAGCAAATATATCTAGTAGCCTAATATTTGATAAACACAAAGACCCCAGCTAGAATACACTATCTGATAGAAACTTCTGGGAAAATTGGACAACAGTATGAAAAAGAATACATTTAGAACAATACCTCATACCTTATACCATGGTAAGCTCAAAATAGGTTTTAGATATAAAAGATTACATCATAAATAAATTAGAGAAAAATGGGGGAGGAGTACCTATTAAATTTATTAATAGAAGAAAAGTTAATGAAAAATGACAGAAATGTTCATAGAAAATAAAATGCATAATTTTGATTACATAAAATTTAAAACTGTTTAAAGTTGCACAAACTTAATGAAACTGAGATTACAAGAGAAAAGAAACAATTAGCTAGGAAAAAAAATCTTTACAGAAAGTTTCATTTCTAAAGTATATAAAAAAATTGACTCAAATTTATAAGAAGAGTCATTCTCCAAGTGGTAAATGATCTAAAGATATGACTAGGCATTTATTAAGGGATGAAACCCTTAATAACATATGAAACCCTTAATAGACATATGAAAAAATGCTCCAAATCACTACAAGCTAGAGAAATGCAAACTAAAGCAATTTTGGAATTCCACCTCATACCCATTAAATTGACAATATTGTCAATGTCAAAGATGACAATATAGGAAAAAATAAATGTTGGAGGCATTGTAGGAAAATTGATACACTGTTAATGGACCTACAAATGCCTTAAACCATTCTGGAAAGCAATTTGAAATTATACACAAAAATTATTAAACGGTACTACTTGAACCAGCTAAACCAATGGTAGAACCATACCCAAAAGAGATGAAGAAATAGGAAAGTCTCCTATATATGCAAGAGTATTTATTACAGCTCTTTTTGAGGAAACAGAAAAACTGGAAACTAAAAGGATGCCCATCATTTGAGAGATAGCTCAATAAATTGTGGTATATGAATGTTTTGGAACATTATTTTCCTGTAGGATATGAGGAAACAGATTATTTCAAAGAAACATGAAAGAACTTGCATGAACTGATACATAGGAAAGTAAACAGAATGAAAATAATCTATACACTAATATTACAACAATGAATAATTTTGAAGATTCATAAACTAAGAGAGAATGAAATGTGCAGAACCAGAACAATTTATACAATAACCACAACCCTCAGGAACACTAACTTGAAAGTTGTAAATTATGATCAATACAATGACCATCCAGCAATTTCAGTGGGCTAACGATGATTAAATACACTATCTACTTCCCAAGGCAAAGGTATGAATGACAGAATGGCAGAATGACACACAGACACATACATATATATGTATTTATGTGTATATATGTATGTATGTATGTATGTATATAGCCAATGAGGGAATTTCTTTTGCTTGATTATGCACATTTGTTATTGGGAATTTGTTTTTCTTTTCATTTTTCAGTAGAGTGAGGGTAGAAAGGGGAGAAAATATATTTGCTAATTAAAAAAAACACTTTGTAAAAAGTTGAGAGCTGTAGGGTGCTACAGATGTGGAACATTGTATGCACTTTCCAATGTGTTTACTATATAGTTACTTTTACTTAATTGTTTTAATTTGTTACTAGAGAGCTATTATAGAGTAGGGTTAATACAGAAATGTGCTAGGTACCAGTTACTGCAAATTATGAATTGCTTAAAGTGGTCATATTATTTAAATATCTCCACTGGTCTAGAACAAATGACCATGTTTTACATAATTGTAACTTTGAATAGCACAAATTTGAATACTTGGGACTACTTCATAAGATCCATTATTTGCACTAATTGGTACCTGAGTATAACATAAAAGCAAAACATGTCAATAAAACATTTTTAAAAAATTTCTGAAGCAACAACTTTGAAAGACTTTAAAATTCTGATAAATGCATTGACAAGACACAAGTCCAAATAATCTGCTATTTGTTTCTGGAAAGGTGATGGATATAATAAATATTTTTATATATGACCAATGTGAGATTTTTTTTATCAGACTATACAATTATGTAATGAGGGTTTTTTTGTTATTTCTTTTATTTTTTGCTTAGTGGGTGTGAAGAGGGCCCTTGGGAAGAAGTTAAAATCAATTTTTAAGATGCCTATTAATTGAAAAAAGTCTAAAAATAGTAAAGTATTAAAAATAGTTCTCACATTGGCTATTATTTGAAAACGTACATCATATACTGCACCTTGAGTCATAAATATTCAACTGCAGATTTAGAATTAGAATCCAAGTCCCTTACCATCAAATCCAATGTTTTTCCCACTATTTCATAGGATTTCTTACACTTATAAAATTCTATCCCTCAGAATAAAGTATAAAAAAGCCTCATTTCATAGGTGCGGGCTATCTTTGAATTATCTTCACTGAGTTTAAATTTTCTAGAGGGAAAAGAGATGCTAAAGTACAGATACTATGGTTGAGTTTATACTTGAAGAATATTTTGAATTAAAGTTTAAAAAACAACAACCCACAAATGAGTGAATTCAGTTTTAAGTCAAACCCACAATTTTCAAGGTTTATGATTGTTGGTTTTGTCTACCTAAGACCAAATAACATCTTTGGTTGGGGCTTTCAATCTTCAGGTGGTTGCTTTGGTAACAGACATAGCCTTAATGATTCAGTTTCTCATGTCTGGTCTTTGTTTATACAATCATCTCCCAATAAAGTGACAGTTTTGGTGATGTTTATGCTCAGGTCAGGCCCCATAAATTCTCCCTGTCTCAGAATGGCACCCTCTTTTCCTCTTCTCAACTTTTAGGGTATTCACTACCCTTCATTTGGAATTTGATCTATGCTACTTTGTATAAAAAAATAAGAGAAATGGAGAGCTAAAAGGGATCTTAGTGGCTGTCTAGTCCAATACATACACAAAAAGAATCCTCTACTATTTGATACCTCATAAGTTGTCATCTACCCTCTGTCTGAAGATCGCCAAGGAGGGAGAAACCAGTCGTCCTTGAGAAAGCCCGTTTGATTTTTGGATAGATCTAATTGTGAGGACATTATTATCCCCAAATTTGCTTCTTTTCTTAAACTCATTGCTCCTTTTGGGCTTGTTAGGGCCAAAGTTCTATCTCCTTGATAGAACAACTTTTAAAATATTTGAAGGTAGCCACCATTTTCTTTCTTTTTTTTTAAATTTATTTATTTAACTTTTCAATATTCATTTCCACAAAATTTTGGGTTCCAAATTTTCTCCCCATTTCTCCCCTTCTCCCACCCCAAAATGCTAAGCATTCTAATTGCCCCTATCACCAATCTTCCCTCTCTTCTAACATTCCTCCCTTCCCTTATCCCCATCTTCCCTTTTGTCCTGTAGGGCCAGATAACTTTCTGTACCCTATTACCTGTATTTCTCATTTCCTCATTGTATGCAAGAACAATACTCATCAGTTGTTCCTAAAACTTTGAGTTCCAACTTCTCTTCATTACTCCCTCCCCACCCATTCCCTTTGGGAAGGCAAACAATTCAATATAGGTCATATCTGTGTAGTTTTGCAAATGACTTCCATAATAGTCATGTTGTATAAGACTAACTATATTTCCCTCCATCCTATTCTGCCCCCTATTACTTTTATTCTCTCTTTTGATCCTATCCTTCCCCAAGAGTGTTGACTTCTAATTGCTCCCTCCTCCCACTGTCCTCCCTTCCATCATCCCCCCCACCCTGCTTATCCCCTTCTCTCCCACTTTCCTGTATTGTAAGATAGGTTTTCATATCAAAATGAGAGTGCATTTTATTCCTTCCTTTAGTCAAATGTGATGAGAGTAAACTTCATGTTTTTTCTCTCACCTCCCCTCTTTCTCCCTCCACTGAAAAGTCTTTTACTTGCCTCTTTTATGAGAAATAATTTGCTCCATTCCATTTCTCCCTTTCTCCTCCCAATATATTTCTCTCTCACCACTTAATTTCGTTTTTTTAAAGATATGATCCCATTCTATTCAATTCGCCCTGTGATGTGTGTGTGTGTGTGTGTGTGTGTGTGTGTGCAATCCCAGCAACTACCCACATATTGAAAAGTTTTAAGAGTTACAAATATTGTCTTTCCATGTAGGAATGTAAATAGTTCAACTTTAGTAATTCCCTTATGATTTCATGCTTCTCTTGATTCTTGTGTTTGAAAGTCAAATTTTCTTTTCAGCTCTGATCTTTTCATCAAGAATGCTTGAAAGCCCTCTATTTCATTTAAAGAACATTTTTTTCTCCAGAAGTATTATACTCAGTTTTACTGGGTAGGTGATTCTTGGTTTTAATCCTAGTTCCTTTGACTTCTGGAATATCATGTTCCAAGACCTTAGATCCCTTGATGTAGAAGCTGCTAGATCTTGTGTTATCTTGATTGTGTTTCCACAGTACTGGAATTGTTTCTTTCTAGCTGCTTGCAATATTTTCTCCTTGACCTGGGAATTCTGGAATTTGACCACAATGTTCCTAGGAGTTTCTCTTTTTGGATCTCTTTCAGGCGGTGATTGATGGATTCCTTCAATACTTATTTTGCCCTCTGGTTCTAGAATATCAGGACAGTTTTCCTTGATAATTTCATGAAAGATGATGTCTAGGCTCTTTTTTTTTCTTGGTTTTCAAGTAGTCCCATAATTTTAAAATTGTCTCTCCTGGATCTATTTTCCAGGTCAGTTATTTTTCCAATGAGACATTTTACATTCTCTTCCATTTTTTTCAGTCCTTTGGTTTTCTTGGTTTCTCAGAGAGTCATTAGCCTCCATCTGTTCCATTCTAATTTTTAAAGAACTATTTTCTTCAGTGAGCTTTTGAACCTCTTTTTCCATTTGGCTAATTCTGCTTTTTAAAGCATTCTTCTCCTCATTAGCTTTTTGAACCTCTTTTGCCAATTGAGTGAGCCTATTGTTATTTTCTTCAGCATTTTTTTGGGTCTCCTTTACCAAGGTGTTGACCTGCTTTTCATGCTTTTCTTGCATCTCTCTCTCATTTCTCTTCCCAGTTTTTCTTCCACCTCTCTGACTTGATTTTCAAAATCCTTTTTGAGCTCTTCAATGACCTGACCCCATTGAATATTTATTTTGGATATTTGGGATACAGAAGCCTTGACTTTTATGTCTTTTCTTGTTGGTAAGCATTGTTCTTCCTCATCTGAAAGGATGGGAGGAGATATCTAGTCACCAAGAAAGTAAACTTCTATGGTCTTATTTTTTCCCGCCTTTTTTGGACATTTTCCCAACCAGTTACTTGACTTTTGGGTCCTTTGTCAGGAGTAGGGTATACTCTGGGAATCTGTAAGATCTCAGTTCCTCCAAGGTGGCCCAATCAAGTGTGTACTGGTCTGGGAGAATGAAAGGATTTTTGTGCCCAGAATCTTAGCAGTTACCTCTCCACAGTCACCTGGCCTTCAGTTCCACCAAGCCAGCACTGGGGGGGGGGGGGGGGGGGGGGGATGGGATTCATTCAAGCTATGGGGGCAGGGCCGCCATTCAGTGTGAGACAAAGACCAGCACCCTCAGGGCCTCTACACAGGGCTGAGGTAAGAACCAGCTCCTCAGTGACCTCTGGGGTTTTTAGGATCCAAAAATGGTCACAGGCTGCTCTAGGGGCTGCCGTGAGAACTGCTGCTGCCTGCCCGATGTGGCCTCTGAGGCTGCTGCCTGAGGTTGGAGCTATGGGAAGGCCCTTCTCCCTTCCTGGCCAGCTGAAAAAACCCTGTCATTGACCTTTGGCGCCTGTGGGTTGAGAGATCTGAGAACTCACTGCTACTGGGACTGGGGATTCCAGGACTGGAGAGTCTGCCCCCAAGTGCTGTTTGTGAGCCCTGCCCCTCAGCCAAGGCTGGGCCCCACTTCGAGTCTGGTGCAACAGACAATAGATGTTTCCAGTGGGCCTTTCAGGTCACCCTGGGCTAGAAATCTCCTCGACTCTGTTGTTCTCCACGTCTGCTGCTCCAAACTTTGTTGAGAGTCCCTCTCCACAGGTATTTTATGGGCTGTGTGGGGAAAGCCTGCTAATATGTCTTTCTACTCTGCCATCTTGGCTCCGCGCCCCCCCCCCCCCGCCCCCGCCACCATTTTCTCCCTGCATTTCTTTCCAGGCTGAATATCTTCACTTCCTTCATCTCATCCTCATGACATTGGCTCAACACCTTTCACCATATTGGTTCCCCTTTTCTGGAAACTTTGCACTTCATTGATGACCTTCTTAAATAATGGTACTGCGAAATGAAACTGATACTGCAGATGAAATTGGATGAGGGTGGAGTACAGTGAGACTGTCACCTCTCTGTTCCTGGGAACTGTGATCTTCTTAATGAATCCCAATACCACATTAGATTTATTGGTTGCTACATCACATGGTTGACTCATATTGAACTAACAATCTACTAACATCCTCAGATCATTTTCAGAACATCTGCTGTCTAATCGTTCCTCTCCTATGTTATAATTGGGAAGTTGTTTTTGTTTTTGTTTTATTTTTGTACCCAAGCCCAATACTTTACATTTATTCCTACTGAATTTCTCCTTATTAGATTAAACCTAGTTCTTTGGTGCTTCTGCCCTCTGGAATATCATATTCCAAGCCCTCTAATCCTTTAATATAGAAGGTGCTAAATATTGTGTCATCCTGATTGAGGCTCCATGACGTTTTGTTTCTTTCTTGTTATTTGCAATAATTTTTCCTTGACATGGGATTACTGGAATTTGGCTACAATATTCCTGGAAGTTTTCATTTTGGAATCTCTTTCCAGAGGTGATCAGTGAATTCCTTCAATTTCTATTTTACCTTCTGGCTCTAGAATATCAGGGTAGTTTTCCTTAATCATTTATTGAGTATGATATCTAGACTTTTCCTTTAATCATGGCTTTTTAGCAGTCAAATAATTCTTAAATTATCTCTCCTGGATCTATTTTCTACGTCAGTTGTTTTTCCAATGAGATATTTTGTATTTTCTTTTATTTTTTTCCATTCTCATGATTTTGTTTTATTGTCTCCTGATGACTCATGGAATCATTAGTGTCTACTTGTCCAGTTCTAATTTTTAAGGAGCGATTTTCTTTCATGAGCATTTGTACTTATTTTTCCATTTTGTCAATTCTACTCCCTTCTCCAGTAAATTTTTGTGCATCTTTTTTTTCATCTGGCTAATTCTACTTTTTTATGGAGTTCTTCTCTTCAGTGGATTTTTGTGCCTCCTTTACTAAGCTGTTGATTCCTTTTCTCATGATTTTCTTGCACAGCTTTTGTTTCTTTTTCCACTTTTCCCTCCATCTCTCTTATTTGATTTTTAGAATCCTTTTTGAGGTCCTTTGGGACCTGAGACAAATTTACCTTTTTCTTTGAAGCTTTGTATGTTGCTGCTTTGATTTTATTGTCTTTTTCTGGGTTTGTGTTTTGATCTTCCCTGTCACCATATAACTTTCTTTGGTTTAGTTGGAGTTTTTTTGCTTATTTGCTCATATTTTCAGCTTATTTCTTGACTTTTAACTTATGTTAAAGTTGAACTCTACTCCCAGAGTGGAGAGGGCACTGTCGCAAGCTCTGGTTTTTTCATGCTGCTGTTTTCAGAGCTAACTCTAGTGGTCTGCAAGCTCTCAATTTTTCCAGGGTGGTATGACCCAAGGAGATGTGTGGTTACTGCTCTCCTGGCCTGTGCTGTGGTCTGCGAACAACCACAAGCACTCTTTTCTGCCTTGAAACTTCAACCAGGGTCCCCATTCCTCCTAGTGCTCCTCCTTGTCCTGGGACTGTGACCCTGAACCACACATGGAGGGTACTTTGCCCAGTGCCAGCAAATGCCCTCTGTAATCTCCTTCTGATCCACTGTCTGACATCCCCTGGCTCCCCCTCAACTCCCTCACTGTCTGTGGACTTAGAACTCTGGAAACCACCAATGATGATTCAGACTTAAGGCTTGCTCCTTGCCCGCCAGGTCTTGGCTTGTGCTACACTGTGCTCCACTCTCACCTCAGTGAGATGGACCTTTCCTGCCAAACTTCCAAGTTACCTTGGGCTGTGAAATTATTTCACCCAGTCCTTTTGTTGGTTCTGTCACTCCAGAATTTGTTTTGAGCCATTATTTTAATGTGTTTGGAGGTGAATTTGGGAGAGCTCAGGTGAACCCTGCCTTTTCACCACCATCTTGGCTCCACCTTCCATGAAATACTTTTTTCAAAAACTTTTCTAAAATCAAGCTAAACTATATCCACAGCATTCCCCTTATTCACTAGTTTAGTAATCCTAACCAAAAAAAAGAGGAAATGAGGTTGCTGTAATATGACCTTTAACTGATGAAGATATTCTGGTTCTTTGAAATCACTGATTCCCCTTCTAGATGTTTGAACATTATGTCCACAAGTCAAGTCAGCAAGCATCTATTAAGCACCTACTCTTTATCAATCACCATGCTAAGCACTATGCCAACCATTTCTTCGGTGGTCCATTCTAGAATATTCTCAGTAAATACTGGATTATTGCTTATAGACTTTGTTGTCTTCCCTTTTTTGAAAGTTGGGATACCATTTGCCTTTCTCCAATCATATGGTACATCTCCTCTTCTCTGAAATTTTTCAAATTCAAATACCAATTACAGGGCTACATCAATCACTTCCTCCCCAGTTCAGTCAGGATCTGAGGATGCACTTCACCTGGGCCAGGTAGCTTGATTTCCTCAAGGGTAGCTAGGTACTGTATTATTATTTCCTAACCTACCTTGCATATCAACTCTTGGTAAGTCATTCCCTGCCCCCCCCCTCCCACCCTGCTCCCCTCCCGTCATTTCTAGTGTAAAAATAGCTCTCCTTTGCAGAGAAAAGTTATGTTTTCTAGTCATATGTCTTATCTTTCCAACTAGATTGAAAGCTCCTCTTGAGCAGGGACAATTTCCTCTATCTCTTTCTACCCTCCCTCCTCCAATGTACAACATAGTGCCTTATACACAGTAGATATTCAATAATTCTGTTGATTGATTAATTGAGAGAGTTAGTGTTCATAAACAGAGACTAGCCATTTGCAAGTTCATTCATTTGGCTCATGTTTATATTTCTCCTGTCAGCTCTAATCACTTGTTTGTTTAATCTGAGGTCTCTTTCGTTTATTGTTTCCTCTTAGTGCTCTGAAATTCCCCTCTCTGATCATAATCTCCTGTCCTTCCTCCTCTCCCTTTTCCTCATTCCCTAATCTATTTTTCATTTGTGTCCTTTCCATGACCTCTAGTTCCTTTGCTCCTCCCCATTCTCTCTGCTCATCACCCTTTCGGGTTTTATGTTCCTCCCTTAACTGTCTTGATGCCATAGTTGACCACTTCTGCTTTACACAGTCCTTAACCCTTGAGTCTTTTACCATCTTGTCTTCTACTCCCTGTCAGTCATCAACTCTGGATCACCCCTACCACATACTTGCCTGATTTCTATGGTTTTCTCTAGGAATAGTAATCAATTAAATACTACCATTACTACTGTATTTATTACCAATTGACTACCCCCTGGCTCCACTGATCGTACAAAGTATTTCTTAGATCAAAATTCCCCTCCCTGGTCACCACTCTTTTATTTTTTGCCTATTACAATATAAACTCCTTGAGAGCGACACTAAATCACTTTTATATGCATATGTAAACTGCCTCCTCACCACTTGCCACCACTTGCCTAGCATAGTACCTGGTATATAAAAAGTGTTTAATAAATGTTTTTTTTTATTCATCCATTCATTGAAAAAAAATCTTCACTCAATACTGCAATCCCTTCAAACAATTATTCTATAGATTTTTTTTTTCTCTTTTGAATCCAAGACTTCTTGCCTCCATTGCCTCATCAGACTCTTAGTGGTGATTAACAACAGAAAGCAAGGTTGGGGATTTTACTTCTAGCCTGACCATTCCCCCAAAACTGTTCTCTCAAATGTTACTAAATGACTTTTTATCTGCATTTATTCATTCATTCCCTCTGAAAATTCCTTTTTTTTTTTTCCTCCTACTTGCTTACCTCATTCTAGGATCATATGATTTAGAACTGGAAGAGACTTTAGGGAAGATGTAGTCCAATGCTCTAATTTTACCTGGAAGGAAACTGAGGCCCAGAGGCATTAAGTGACTTGTCCATTTTCACACAGTCAGCAAGTAGCAGAGTAGGGATTTGAACTCAGGTCTTTGGATTCTAACACCAGTGTTCTTTCTTTCACACTGTGGTAACAACTCTAACAACTTGCTTGACTCTTGACTCATTCCCTTATTCTTCCTTTTAGCCCAAATATTCTGACAGTTGTCTGCCTAAATATAGTAACAGTTAATTCATTTGGCTAATGTACAAGCAAAGGATAGTTCATGAATTTGGTAATTGTTCATTCTTGATGTAGACATAAGTTGCATTTTAAGTCTTTATTAGTCATTTACTTCAAGACTCATGAACTGAATTCCATTTTAAAAGGTTAAGTTAATCCATTGACCATGTGGAGGGGTCAAACATTGGAGCAAACATTTTTGTGGGCCTCTTTTAAAAAGTAACTTCAGTCTTCCTCACTCTCTGTGGCTTACTCTGGGGAGGGAAAGGAATGACAGTTATCTTAAAAGGATAACTGATTTCAAGCTGGAAAGGACCTTAAGGATCATCTAATCCAAAGGTTCTTAACCTGGGGGTCTGTGAATTTGGAGAGGGAAAAAGTACTTTTTAATTTTCACTAACCTCTAGTTGAAATTTAACATTCTTTTTTTATTTAACATCATTTAACTTCATATTTTTATTTAACATTTTTACATAAAATTTAACATCATAAACTTCAATTATTTAAAAACATTATTCTGAGAAGATACCCATAGGCTTCACCAAATTGCCAAAGGGATCCAGGAAGCAAAGAGGTTAAGCACCCTTGATACTCACCTGACCTCTTCATTTTACAGGTGTAAACACTGAAGCCCAGGGAGATGTAGTGACTGAGCTATCAAGTGACAGACTCAGAACTCAACCATCCACCTTCTGACTTCCAAGGTAGTGTGCTTTCCAGTCTCCCATGAAGTATGATTATTTAGTTGTGCCATGCCTCAGACTCTGATATCTGCGCATCCCATGTCCGTTGCCTGTTGTCTGATTATCTCTCCAAGCCTTTGGCCTGGTATCCTGCAGTCCTGGAGGCCCTTTATTATCTTAGAGCCTAGGGTCTTTGGTGTTACACAGCAACACAATGGTGTAACCTAGGGAGGTGGAGATGACTTGATTCATTCATTTAACAGGGCTCCCATCAGAAAGAGGCCCACAGAGCCACGCACTGAGCTAAGGTGATTAGAGAAAACAGAACACATTGACCAGACCCCCACTGAGCTGGCTTCAACAGCAGGATACACTGAGGCTTTCCAAGTAAGATGATCAAGGAGACTGGGTGACATGAGGGGTCACAGAGGCCAAATTCACATTCCTCCTGCAACACCGAAGGGAAATTACCTTAGGGATGGCATATGGCCCAGCCTACCTAATTAAATGGGAGAAATTTCTATCCAACATACCCTAATCACCATCCATGCTAATCACAACAAATTGAAATTTATCAGCCTCCAACACCCAGAGGCTGCTGGGCATGTTAACAAAAGCCAGCACTAAAAACAATATGTTCAACAAAATAAAAATATGGCCTGAAACCCCTTTGCAATAACTGAGACTTTACTTCCTTTTTTTTTTTTAATAAGTCAACCTCATTATTCTCACCCAAATATTTTCCCTTAATTATGTTCAAGTGGTGGTATGATGGTGAAGCTACATGTCCTTATGCTTTTGGCAGCCAGGGCTCCTAATAAAAAGTAATAATAATAATTAAAAATAACCTGCTAGGCTCTACTTTCTCCCCCACTCCCTGTTGGCTACGTCCTGATCCAAACTGGCTCTGAACCAGAAAGACTGTTCCTCTACAGAGACTCTCAAACATTTATTCATAACATACAGCCCTGGCAAATGACTCTAATTCTCCTGTTCCCTGTACACTAACGAACATCTGCTAGTGTTTCTTGAGTTCAAGGACTTTGTGGGTAGGCAAGAGAAAGGAGACTTGATTTTAATACAGCCAAGAAGACAGAGAAGGAAGGGACAATGTATAACATTCCATGACCTGGGCACTGGAAATAGTGAATTAGAAGCCCAGGCCAGCTCTCTGAGAATATTTAAGGTTAGGTTGGGTGATACATGGCATTGATTGGTTAGGTTGGTGGGTTCTGAGGCAACGTTAATAAGCTCAAGTTCATCACTGGATTAGTTTTTTTGTGTTCCAAGGCCATAGACTAGACCCAGAGCCATACCAGATCAGCGCCCAAAAGCCTGCTTTTTTGTCACAGCGGCGGGATGTGTCAGGGCACTAGTTGAAAAAGAGTAAAAGATCAGTACAAATCTAAACATACTCCTGGAAAAATAACTTACAACAAAAGCCCAAAGATGATCAATCAATAACTTCATTGTCTCATAGAAATAGCAAAAACTTACTATTTGTAAATTTTATACATCAATCAACAAAGACTTAATTTGTATGTGCCATGCCTCAAGCACTCCTTGGGTACTGAGGATACAAATGCAATGCATAAAGCAATCCCTACTCTCAGGGAGCTCACATTCTGTCCAAGTTTTCTCCTCACAAGAGGGCTGTAACATCATATTAGTATCCCCAACTTAAAGATCAGGGAATTAGGGCACAGAGAGATAAAGCCTATTTCTCAGAGCCACACATGTAAGAAATGTCAGATTTGGGATTTGAATTCAGATCTTCAGACTTCAGGACCAAAGTTCTTTCCATTAGCACTCATCCTAGTACTCGGTAAATGAAACTGGCACCAAGAGAATGCTTTGTCACAGGGTAGGGATTAAATTCCAATGAAGCTGGACCTTGTGATTTCATTCACATAGTCATGCAATATACATTCTCAGCAAGATCTTGTTCTCATTGGTTCTTATTAAGATGTGAGTGGTTAATATATTGCCCTTAATGAATTAATCCCCAGTGTCATCTGAAGCCCACAGTTCATGCTGGATGCGTTGAGAGGACTTAAGAGTCAGGCAGCAGACAGGAGCTCGGACTTCAAGAAGGTTTGCAAGAAAAGGGTAATACATTTATGTGCCACGGATAAATACATTTATGTATCACAGATTTAAAGCCAGGGGTGGGGGACCTGTGGCCTTTAGGCCACATGTAGCTTTCTAGGTCCTTGGGTGTGGCTTTCTGACTGAGTCCAAGTCTTACAGACAAATCCTTTTATTAAGGAAATTTGTTCTGTGAAGTTTGGGTTCAGTTAAAGAGCTGAACCTGAGGACCCAGAGGGTCTCATGTGATCTTGAGGCCACAGGTTCCCCACCCCTGGTTTAGACATCTATGCAGGTCAGATAGTATTTATGCAATGCCTTACAGTAGAGCTAGAAGCATGTTAGTGCTCTGAGAGGTACTGAAGTATAAGATGTAGACCCTGTCCTTACAATCTAGTTGGGAGACGGGATCAACATTCATGAAATAGCCATCGTGTAATAGTACATGAATCATAAATGCTTGTTGATTTGGCTTTAAAATATTGTATATTTGACTTAAATATGATTTTAGAACTGTGATTGAACATTTGGAATTAAAGGATAAAGGACACATGAATTTGCTGATTATTCTTTTCTAATTTGCCTCCTGTAGACATTGACCACATTTCACCATTACCCCTACCACAGATACATTTGAAGACTTAACTGATTGTATTATTTTAGTTTAGCTTTTGTTCGGAAATCATACTTGTTTGTGTTTATGTATAAACATAGCATGAGGGTCTTTGCTGAAGTCAGATGCTGGTGGCTTTGCTTATTGACATGAGGAATACGAGGTGGAATGTTAGGAAGGGAAAGCATTGGTAATTGAGGGCAAGTTAAATGAATATTTTGGAGGCCCAACAGAATTTCTGTGGCCAGACAATCTTTGAAAACTATTTGCATGACCGCCAGATGACAGGAGAAGATGGGCATTTCCTGCCAAGGGATCATGTCTAAATATTTCTTCCTTTCCCGTCTGGAAAAACTGCAGATTGTTGACTTCAGTGGAGCCAGAGGTAAGTTTTTAATCCTGTCTTTTCCTGACTGACACAAGTTAACTAACCATGCAGGGTGGTGGAGATGAAGCTGAAAGTCTCTTGCTCTATCTGTCTGCCAGCTGCAATGGCAACAGATTTGAAGAAATGAGGGGGAAGAAAGGACCACATATCTGGCCTAACTGCCAGTTCTGTTTGATGAGAAGGGACAGGATCCACCATCCTGTGAATACAAGAGCCTGGGTTCTAAATAGAGGACTGGGAACCATGTGATGTTGAGGGTGTGGGGAGGGACTTGGAATCCAAGTATTTTTATATTCATTGTCTCATCTAAGGCCAGGCCTGGTGGATGTATACATCTGTAGGGTAACAGCAAAACTGTTACCCTTATTCTATTTCAAAGTCATCCTTCTGTAGAAAAGTGATAAGAAATCTAGTGGTTTGGGACAATATACGAAGTTAGGCTGAAAGAAGACAAAATATGAAGAGAGAACTCAATTTAAAGAAAGATTATGCTCATAGAAAGCAGCCTGGAAAGCAAATTGGCATATAACAAATATTACCAAACAAGATAAACTGCAAAACAGTCTGTAACCATGAAAAGCTATAAGATTAGTTAATAATAATAGCTAGAATTTACATAGAGGTTGCCGAGTAGTATAGTGGATACAGTGCTAAGCCTAGAGTTAGGAAGACTCATCTTCCTGAGTTCAAATCTGGCCTGAGACACGTAGTAGCTATGGGACCCTGGGCAAGTCACTTAATCCTGTTTGCCTCGGTTTCCTCACCTGTAAAATGAGCTGGAGAAGGAAATGGCAAACCACTTCAGTATCCCTGCCAAGAAAACCATAAATGGGTGGTTCATGGACATGGCTGCAATGACTGGACAACAATTACAAACATTTATATAACACTTTAAGGTTTGCAAAGTACTTTACAAATATTATCTCATTTTATCCTCACAACAGCCCTGGGAGAGAGGTGCTATTATTATCTCTACTTTACAGATGGGGAAACTGAGACAGGCAGAAGTTTACCCATTTGTCTGGGGTGATGCAGATAGTAGGTGATTTGACTTTCTGAATTTAGAGCCAGTGTTCTACCCACTGTGCTACCTATTTGTACTTAGAATTAATAATAACCTTCCCTTTGTTCATTAGAGCATAAGAGTTTTCCTCTGAGGGGAAAATAATCCCATTATATAAAAACCTCATCTTAAAGAAACCAGAAAGCCTTTCAATTACTTATCAAGAAAGGCAAATATAGGGCGAACACAGGAAGGTGGCAGAGAAGATAAAATGCTAAATTTGGGAGTTATGAGACCTGGATTCGAATCCTGCCTCAGACACTTGTCAAGTCATTTAATCTCTCTAAACCTCAGTTTTCCATCAGTAAAATGGAAATAATAATAATATTGCACAGAGTTGGTATGAGGATCAAATGAGATAATATATGTAAAGAATTTTGTAAATCTTAAAGCCCCGTAGAAATGCTGTCCATTATTATTAAAAAACAAATTGCACATTTTTTCCCCTGAACCTCTGATTTCATTGGTACAGGTAACTCCTAATGAATACACGTTTTTCACCCATGCAGATTAACAATGTGAAGAAGTTTATAATTTCAGAGAGCTGTCTGTGGGGAGTGACGGATTAAATGTTGTTCCCTCAGTTACATAACCAATATTTGTCAATGTTTACCTAAAGGGCCCAAGGTCTCTCAGTGCATCCTGGGTCATCTCCAGCCATCCTGATGAATATCTAGTCACTGGATTCAGATGGCTCTGGAGGAGAAGTGAGGCTGGTGACCTGCACAGCCCTCCCTCACTCAAAACGAAGTCAAGTGCAAGTCATGTCATCATTTATCTGATGGCATGGTCTTCTTCGGCAACAAAGGATGAATACAATCCTGTGAGTAGATGCAGGGGCTGAATGGGGACCCAGCTAACTGGGTGACTCAGCTCTTCCTCTCCTGTCTGCCTCCCCCTCCCCTTCCTTCTCCTCTTCAAAGGAAGGTAAATTTGGATACCCTTCCCTTCCCTTCTTCCCTTCCCTTCCCTTCTTCCCTTCCCTTCCTTTTCTGTCTTTTCCTTTCCCAATGCCTGCATAGACCTTGGCCTAAAGGGCCCAAGATCTTCCAATGCATCCTGGGTCATCTCCAGTCATCCTGAAGAATATCTGGTCACTGGATTCAGATGGCTCTGGAGAAGTGAGGCTGGTGACCTGCACAGCCCTCCCTCACTCAAAACAAAGTCAAGGGCAAATCACGTCATCGTTTCTCTGATGGCATGGTCTTCTTCCACAATGAAGGACAAACACAAGAATTTGTCATAAATCCAAGTCTTCCTGAATCTGGTTCTAGAGAGACTCATAACATCATGCCGTTTCTTATGCAACATGAAAACAAACAAAAATTACATAAAATATCAATCAGAATGCAGATTAGCAAGTGATCTCTCAACTTCTCAAATAGACATATAGAAGCACTAAGTGAAGTGGAAAAAAATAGTTTTGGAATCAAGAAACACCTTGTTCCAAAGTGACCTATATATCTCACTAGCCGTGTGACCAAATGTGGGTCCAACGAGCCACTCTGAATCTCAGTTTCTTCATCTTTAAAATAGAGATAATAACACCTGAGGCAGATACTTCACATAACTGTTGTGAGGATTAAGTGAGATGAAGTATGTTGAGTGCTCAACAAACTTGAAAGTGCTATATTAATGTTAATTACGATAATGGTTATTATCGCACCAGGTCCTAGGAGAGGTTCTGATTTGCAGCCAAAGAACTCACAACAGCATCTTATGTAATAAGAATGAGAAATTTGATTCCTAGAGGCTGGTTTACTATCTACAACCCTTCTCCATTCCTGTAGAAGTTACCACTGTATCACATTACAATTGGGAGTCAATTATTTGGGAGATAATTACAAATCATTCCTATCTACTCATCAACACAAGCATGGGCAAGAGTTTTGGTTGGAAATATTTGGTTTATCATTTCCAAAGAGTTCTACTCTGCAATCTGAAGAACTCCAATTATATTGCCTATAAGGTGTTCAGATCAACCTCTTTTCAGGAAGCAAGATATGACTATGCTGAGGAAACAACCACACAGTACGTAGAGGTAGACTCTTTTCTTCCTTCTCAACTCATTTCTGTGCTCAGAGACCAACTCTTAACCTTATCAATTAAGGAAATCATTACCTGATATGTGGGGATGGGAAGACAATCATACTATGTTATAGCCTTTGATATGACCACCCAAGTTTCAAAGTGAAGCTAATTTTAAAAAAAAGCTATCAGTAGACAAACAGAGCCCACTCTTAAATTAATCTTTGACCTCTATTTGCAGACATTTCTTATTAGCAACATATTTTCTCAAACTTGGTTCAACTTGACCTTGCACTATAATTTCAGAATCTGGAGGCCAAGAAAATTCTCTGGCTGTGAAATAAAATAAATACTTCTGTCATTTTCCTCATTTGTTTTCTTAAGTACCCAGAACAACATCTTTACCATCCAAAATCCCTGGCAGAAGGAATGCGACAGTATATAGGTTTGTTAAGTCTTATTTAGTTATCTATAATCAATGTAATAAGTTGATTCATATTGGAATCCCAAAAACATTTATTAGTGACCTGAAGAAAGAGAGAGGGAGAAAGAGAGAGACAGAAACAGACAGAGAGAGAATGCTCTTGGTAAATTGAGGTCAGTCATATATATGCATATATGTGAATATATGTATAAATTATATATAAATAAATAGTATTATATGCTTATTACATTATATTACAAAGAATATTATATACTTAAACTGTATGTACAAAAGAATATATGTATATATAGTCTATATACACACATATGTATATATGCCACATAAGGGTATGCATATATGTGTATGGGTACTTTTGTAATATGTTACATATTATACATGCATATATATCAACATATATAATATATATTACTTAAGCACATATACATGAATTTGCATATATATTCCCCCATACATATGCCATGTATGTGGCATACATACACACACAGCAAGTACATCATCAGTAAGTAACCATGATAAGTAATTTGTGTGTGTCTGTGTGTGTGCAAACACACATATTCTACATGCACACCTATACAGTAAGTGCACCAACTTTGTCATACTAAGACATTATTTATACTACAAAGATGGACTTCAGCTGTGTATAATGTCAGCTAGTGAAGGGACATAGCTCATCTAGCATTGTAAGGTGAGAGCTCTCACATTCACCCTGATAGTCCTTAACTGAGAATTCCCACATGGTTTTCAGAGACTCCAGCCCCTCTGACTCTTGGAGATGCAGTTAGTTTGGGATCAGTCAGAATAAAAGGCCAAGCTACACATGGGCTGCTTTCACCAAGCCACTGTGGAACTAAGTTGTTTCTTTTTCTCTGGGAGACCATGGAAGGTTCCAATTACAATTTATCCATTTGTTAACACACTTCTAATGCCCTTGTAAACATCTTTATTAAGGAAATGTTGGCCAGTCAATTAGCTGAGCTACTGGTGGTAGGATCTAGCAAATCAAACTGTGGGTAGGGGGATGGATATCTATATGGAATTCTCTTATTGGCCAAATTGGACATTTGAATGTTATAAGCACCATGGCAACAGAATACATGCAAAAAGTGTTGAAAATGCTGTAAAAATTGAGGTTTGCCTAATACAAAGGGCCTGATGTAGGCTCTGGGCCCTTAAAAAAGCCTTCATTAGATTCCATCTCCTCAAGACATCATCCTATCCCTCTCCTCTCCTTATTGAAATTAGAAAACTGTCTGTCCTTCTTGCTTTTACTGCCTCTTCTCTCAGTTATTTTTCAGCCTTTTGTATTGTGGCTTCTGTCCCCGTCACTCATTTTGATACCATTTGCTCCAAAGTTATCAGTCATCTCTTAATCGCCAAATCTTATGTTGTTTTTTCCCCAATCATCATTCATCCTGATCTCTCTGTAGCACTTAGCCCTGTTGACCATCTTCTCCTCCTGGAGACTTCTCACTGCTTTTTCTTGACACTGCTCTCTCTTAGTTCTCCTATTTATCTGACCACTCCTCAGTCTCCTTTGCTAGTTCATCAACTATATTACACTTCCTAACTGTAGGAACATCCCAAGGTTCTTTACTTCTCTTTACCTTCTCACTTAGCAACATCATCAACATCCATGTGCAAACTACTCCCAAATCTATATATCCAGTCTTTCTCTGGAGTTCCAGTACATCTCCAATAGCCCATGAGACATTTCAAACTGGATGTCCCATATACATCTCAGATGCAATATGACCCAAACAGAACTCTTTATTTTGTTTCCCCAAAATCCACTCATCTTTTGAATTTCCCTATTTCTACCCTTCCAGTCACTCAGTTTACAACTCGGTGAAATTTACAAGTCCATCCTATATAGCCAATAAGTTGCCAAGCCTTGTCATTTCTATATCTATTACATCTTTTTCATCCTATCTATAATCTGCTTATATAACCATCACCCTAATGCATTCTCCCATGATAAGCTTCTTGCTTGAACTGTAGCAATAGCCTTATAATGGATCTCTCTGCCTCATTTCTCCACTCTCTGTTCTATCTCCTACACAACTTCTATAGTGATTTTCCTAAAGAGCAGTTCTGACCATATCATTCTTTTACTTAATAAATTGCACTGGCTCCCTACTGCCTCTAGGATCAAAAATAAACTTTTCTTCTTGACCTTTAAATCCCTTCATAACCTGACCATCACCTACCTTTCCACTCTTGTATATTACTCCCCCTTCCACACTCTAAGGTCCTACCAAACTTCTTTTTCCTATTCCTCACATCCATCTCCTGTCACCATGCTTATGCACTGGCCATCCTTGGTGCTTGGAATAAGCTTCTTCCTTGCCTTTACCTCAGAACTCCTAGCATCCTTCAAAAAGCAACTCAAACACCCTCTTCCTGTAGCCTTTCTTGATTCATTCCCTTTGCTAATGCCTCCCCCCAACAATTATATTATGTTTACTTTGTAAATAAAAGGTGTTCCAAAAGTCTTGGTGAAGTTTTACACTACTATAGGTTCTGTGCATACTCAGAGGTGTACATATTGTTTTCCTACCTCTCCTCCCACCTTATCATAATCTGTAAGCTTCTTGAGAAACTGAAGACAAAGGAGACACTGGCACGGGGTGTGCCCAGCATGGCATGCCCAGATCAAAGAATATGCTGTACTCTATGAGCAAAGCACAATCACAGTGGCACAAAGGAAACATGAGGTGTACAAATATAAAGATCTCTCCATCCCAGGATGCATAACAAACCTCTTGAGGATAGGAGACTTTGATTTTAGTCTTTTTTTTTTTTTAGCGCAGTACCATACACAAAGTGGACAGGTAATACATGCTTGTTTTATTATCTTATACATATCAAAGAGAGATTAATCTTAGTCTCCTTGGCCTCAAGGGAAGAACCAGGGCCAATGGGAAGGAGGGCCAGGGAGGTAATTTTTGCCTCTGGATAATCTTTGCCCTCTGAGGTGTTAAGAATGGAATGGACCGGGTTAGAGTGGGTTCCCTATCATTAGAAGAGTTCAAGATCATCTAAGAAGGATGCTGTAGACAGAATTCTCATCTAGGGTGGGAGATTAAAGTATATGATTTTATAATTATCAAAAAGAGACTTGCATTTTAACACTTAGCTCTCCATGAAGCATGATGGCATAGCAGAAAAAGGAATAGACCCAGAGTTAGGAGACACATGTCTTTGAATCCTAGCTTTAACACTTACTATGTGCTACCCTGAGCAGGCTTCCTAAACTTGGTTAAACCTCACTTTCCTCATCTCTGAAGTGGGAATAATAATACTTGTGTTACCTACTACTTCCTAGGCTTACTGGGAGGAAAATGTCTTGTAAACCACAAAATGCAATCTAAATAAAAATTATTATGGAAGCCCTTACCTCTAAGAAATTTTTATTATCAGTAAACAAAGCAGCTAGGTAGTGCAATGGATAGAGCACCAGACTTGGAATCAGGAAGACTCATCTTCCTGAATTCAGATCTGGTCTCAGACACTCACTAGCTATGTGACCCTGAGCAAGTCACTTAACCCAATTTGCCTCAGTTTGCTCATCTGTAAAATGAGCTGGACAAGGAAATGGCAGACCACTCCAGAATCAAGGAAACCCCAATTGGGGTCACAAAGAGTTGGACATGATCAAAAACAACTGAACAACAAAACAGAGCAAAGGTATTTTTCAATACAAGGAGTCTTCCCACATCCTTAAAATCATGACACATAGCAATCTGCCTCCTAAGAGGATGTGATATAATGGAAAGAATTATGAACTTGGAGTCAGAAGAGACCTGGGTTTGAATTACAGACTCTCTAGGATGGATAGGCTCTGGGAGTCCCTCTATTCCAACCTTGTACTGGAACATGAATACCCTCTTATAACATGGCAGAAAAGGCCATCCAGCCTTTGCTTGAAGATTTCTAGGGAAGAAAACCCTAGGGCTCTCCCAAAGCAACCCATTTCCAAGTTGGATTGGTTCCTAATCACTTCTAGTGGTGAAGAAGTTTCTTCATATGTCAAGTGTAAATATCTATCATTGTTAAATCTAGATTGGTTGCACTAATTCATAGTGTTCTACAACCTCTCCAACATGGACTAGGATCATCTTTTATCATCTTTTATCATCTTTGCTAAATGCTGGCTGGGAAGTGAAACCTGGGGGTTGACTTGGCTTTTTAATGCCTTCATTTTAAAGATAAATAAAGGGAAGTTAAGTAATCTGGTCAAGGTTATATGGGTAGTATCGGAAATAAGATTTGAACCCACATCTTTCTACGCCTTGCTCCTTGTTCTCTATCCCCACAATCCAAGGAGAGCAAGTCTAATTATTCTTTTTCATTATAGACCTTCAAATACTTGGAGATAATGCTCGTGTTCTCTCCTAATTCTTCATTTCTTCAGACCAAATAACCCAGTTCTTTCAAGTCATCTTTATGTGTCACAGTCTCGAGGTTCCTCATGTTCTCCTTTGCCCTCTTACCATGAGCTCCAGGTTATCAATGCCCTTCCTAAAATGGGGCACTCAGAACTGAACACAGTGCTACAAATGTGGCCTGACCAGGGAAGATCAGAATGAACCAGTTATGTCCCATGTGCTCAATGCTGCGTGTCTCTTAATGTAGCCTGAGATTGCATTCATGTTTTCAGCTGCCTCATATTGAGCTTGTAGCTCCCTTAAACCTCCTGATTCATTTTACATGAACTGCCTTCTGGCCATGCCTCCCCCATCTTGAATCCTGCTTCTCACACTAAGCTATATAATCTTGAACAACCCACCTAAACTTCTTTGAGCCTCAGTTTCCTAAGCTGTTAAATTGGGATAATGATGTCTGCCATATTTGACTTAGGTATTATGAGGATATAAGAATAATATAATAATGACACCTAACATTTATATATCACTAATATATGCCAGGCACTGTATTAAGTTCTTTGATAAATATTATTTCATTTAATCCTTACAATAACCCTATGAGACAGGTGATATTATTATCACCATTTGACTGCTGAGGAAACTAAGACAGAGTTTAAGTGATTTGTACAAGATCATGCAGCTAGTGTTTAAGGCAGGATTTGAACTCAGGTCTTCCTTACTCCAGACCCAGCTTTCTATCCATTGTGCCACCTAGCTGCCTGATGAGATGTGTGTCAAGTGCTTCGCAAACGTTGAAGCTTTATATAGATGTAAATTGTTATTATTAGTCATTAATATTGGTAGTAACAATAATAAATGACTTGTTCTGCCTGGCCTCAGAGGACAAAACTAGGTTCAATGGCTATAAGTGATGGGGAAGCAGAGTCTGATTTAAACTAAGGAAAGTTGTATCTTAAAAAAATACATACTGCTATCATTTGCCTTTACATCACCATCTCCAAATACATCCCTCCCTTCCCTGGAGAACCATCCCTTGTAATATAGCATACAAAAGGAAGAAAGGAAGGGAAAAACAGTTCAGCAAAACTAACTGACACATCAGCCAAGACTGACAGCATCTGCAGGAAGGAAAGCCATTTCTCACATTAGGACCTATCTTCAAATATAATGGGTTGCCTTTTAGAGTTGTGACATTCTTGTCACTAAAGGTATTTAAACAGAGGTCAGATGACCAGTTTTTGGAACTGTTGAACAAACCAATCCATGAATAAGCATTTCTAAAGTGCCAACTATGTTCTGGCGTTTGGGACTCAAAAAAGACAAAAATGAAATAGTCTCTCCTCTCAAAGAACTTAAATTCTATTATAGGGCTTAAAGTAAATATATAGGTATGTGCAGAATAGATGCAAGGTAATTTTGAGGAGTGACTGTACTAGCCCCTGGAGGGTTCAGGAAAGGCTTCATGTAGAAAGTGGGATTAGTGTTTTGAAGGAAACAAAGAATCTAAGTAGGAGCAGTGAAGAGAAAGAGCATTCCAGGCATGGGGACAGTCACTGCAAAGGCACGGAGGTGGGAGATGGAACATCTGATACAAGGAACAAGAAGTTCACTTTGGTGCAATCTAATAGTCCATTTAAGTATCTAACACATAATAAGTCTGAAAAGGTGGGTTGGATTCAGGCTGTCAAGAGACTTAAATGCTGAACAATTTGTTTTTGATCTTCTAAGACAAAGAGTAATAGAGGTAAACTGGGGTTATTGAATAGGGGAGTCTCCTGATTAGAACTGTGCATTAGGAAAATCCCTCTAGTCCCTCTGTGGAAGATGAATGCTGTAGGTGGTGAACATGATTTGAAGACCCTTAGACTCTATGATTCTATTTCCCATTTTTCTGTTTCTTTTGTGTTTGTACCTCTATCTGCTTTCCTGTTTTCCTCCTTATTGAGAGCCCCATCCCCCCATCATCATCATCATCCCCATCATTCTCATCACCATCATCATCATCATCACCATCACCATTGTCATCACCATCAACATCATCACCATCATAGCTGGCATGTATATAGTACTTTAAGGTTTGCAAAGCACCTTACAATTATTATCCCATTTGATCCTCACAATGACCCTAAGAGTTAGGCTGGTTTTATTCCCTATTTTACAGATGAAGAAACTGAGGCAGACAGAGGTTAAGTGACTTGCCTGGGGTTACACAACTACATAGTATCCACTTACCTACCACCATAGGGAAACTCCCTACAGTCAAAGATGAATCTTAGAAAGGGAGCCGCATGGAATGCCCCAGGGATCTACATTTGAGTCCTGCTTATGTGCCTTTTGAACCTGAGCAAATCACCTAACATCTCTAAGAATCAATTACTTCATCTATGAAATAGAGATAACTTGACTTCACAGCGAACCTGATTAAAATGTAATTGGGAAATATTTTTAAACAGAATAAATATACAATGAAACATAGATAATATCACATTTTAAAACTAAGTCAGTATGTGGCCACAGCATTAGTGGCCCCTATTTCTTTTTTCAGTTTGACATTAACAGTTTTGAGGCTTAAATGAGTTAATGGGAATCAAATGCTTGGCAAAACTTAAGAGAAATATCCCCAGTGTCCCCAAAATCTTAGACTTCTGAGATCTTTTTTACAGGGACAGGGGAGGGACTTGTGATTTCATGGATTTAGGGAATTCATGTGTGAAGGAAGTCCCTTTACCAATTCAGGTGTATGCCTCATAGTCTTTAGAGAGTTTCCTAGAGCACTGAGAATGACTTGACCAGGGTCACACAGTCAATATATCACAGAGGCAGAAGATGAAAATAAGTCTTCAAGGCTAGCTGTCAATCCACCGTGGCATACTGCCTGTCAGAGTAATATCTGTGCAAAAATGGACACACATCTGTACGTACACACATAGATATATGTGTACATATGCACAAATATATTTATAAAAGGTATTCTTTTTGGAAAGAAGCATGGACATTGTACTGGTATTATTCTAATACAATGAGTGAATGGCTCTGCTGAGTCCCACTAGCCTCTTGAGGCCAGTCTATGGCCACACATAGCTGCCCTGCCAAATGGCTCTTGTCATCAGCGTCCCCTTCCAGAATAGCTCTGGCCTCTGGGTTAGGTGAAAGTCCACTCTTCTGGGCTCTCCTCAGAACCATGATGGTGGCCTGATCCCACTTTGGCAAAAAAGTGTGCGATCAGGTTTCATCCCAGCCATTCAAGGGTCATAATTGATAGTCTGTCTGGTCCCTGCTCTGACAGCTGCTCTGACATTCTGACGGACTCATCAGTCTCCCAGATTGCCACCCAAACCCCAAACTAGAAGATCAGCCTCTCTCCATCTGAGGATGAGAAGTATCTGCTTCTGGTAGGTCAAATCCTAAGAGTCAAGGGATAAGGGACATGAGCTATGGGAAGACAAAAGAAAAGTCTCATCCACAAGCTTTCCATTCCTTCTCATTTTCTGGGGTGAAGGGCAGGGAGTCTGAATGAAGGTGAATGTTTCCTGGGCAATTGTCACTCGGAACCCTAAGGAAGCTGGGTGACAGTACTGAGTTCACGCATTAATGCAATAGCTGGGTAATTCAATCACTTTATAGAAGTTGATCTGTCCTTTTTATTACAATTACTGTCGGCCAGGGTGTTTCATTCCATCATGGAAAATAAACATCATTTATCATACTTGTAAAGATTAGCCCCCGACAGCTCCAGCTCTTGCTTTGCATAAATGTGTATTAATGTCGGGCCTGCCTGGAGTGGGGAGAGAAGTCTATATTTCACAAGAATGATTAGGCACTGTCACTGCTGCTTTAAGTAATGTCTTATCATGACTGATATTCCCTGACTGCAAAACAAGGGCCGGGCCGGGGAGGGAGGAGGTCGGGAGGAAAAAAAAATACAATTTATTATTGAACCAGAATGAAAAACAGTGGTAGTGGGTCTAGCATCCATTCCCCCTGGGCAGAGGCTCTCCTTGGAAAGCTTAGCTTCCTGATTATTAATAGGGTCTTTTCTTATTAGAGAGGAATATGGGGCCCTTCAGACACACCCACTAAAAAGGAAACGATTGAGTCCTGGTTGATCAACTTCTATGCCTAGAACTAGCTCTAGGCCAAGCTTGAGTAACCAAATCCATAAAGTAAACCCCAATCCTGCTCCTGCCTCATCCCTGCCCCTCTGAGATAGGAGAGGGGGAGAAGAGAAGAGATTCATCCAGAAAGTTGTCAATTCCTTTGTCCCCAATGTTTTATTGGCCAGCCATGGTAGAAAAGCTTTCTTTTCCAGCTTAAATTCCTGCCACTTTATCTGTAAAAATAATAGCATTTATATATTACTTACTATGTGCCAGGTACTGTGCTAAGTGTTTTTTATAAATATTATCACATTTGATCTTTGCAACAACCCTGAGAGGTAGGTGCTATGATGATACCCATTTTATAGATGAGAAAATGTGGGAGAGAGGTTAAGTGACTTATCAAGAGCATTCAGCTAGTATCTGAAACAGAACTTGAACTCAAGTCTTCCTGACTCTAGGTCCAGCCCTTTATCCCCTGTAGTTGCCTAGTATAACAAAGAGTTATTAAATGCACTGGTAGAGAGTTTCCTTACCTGAGAGTTTCCAATACCAATGAAATCAGGCCCTACTCCCCTTAAGCACTCACTATGGAATGTGGGCCTGGAGACTGATGATGGTCTGTTATTAGTTCCTTAGATCCAGCCAGGTTCATTTCAGGGAGGCTCCTCGCTAGGCTGGCTCTAGGGTGATGAATTTTTTAGCTGGAGACACTCAGGAAGATCTTCTGCTAAGTATTAGAGGGGCTGAGAACGGCTTCAGGGAAGAAAATAGCCACCCCAGCACAATTAAAGGTCCTTGAAATATTCATAGATGTGTTCGTAGCACTGTGCTAGCCACAGGGAGACACAAAGTATGGCTACTGTACTGTAATAGACAAGTCTCTTCCTCTGCATTTCTGGACACTGATGATTGGAGTAGCCCCCATCTGCTTCCTTTTCTAGAATTTAGTGGTCCAATTTCTATTTGAATTTGACATCACTGCTTTGGTCTGTGTTTGTCCTTTGTTGTGGAAGAAGACCATGCCATCAGAGAAATAATGACATGACTTGCACTTGACTTTGTTTTGAGTGAGGGAGGGCTGTGCAGGTCACCAGCCTCACTTCTCCTCCAGAGCCATCTGAATCCAGTGACTAGATATTCATCAGGATGACTAGAGATGACCCAGGATGAGGCAATTGGGGTTAAGTGACTTGCCCAAAGTCACACAGCTAGTGAGTGTCAAGTGTCTGAGGTGAGATTTGAACTCAGGTCCTCCTGACTCCTGCACTGGTGCTCTATCCACTGCACCACCTCACTGCCCCCATCACTGCTTTATACAGTTGCCAAATGGATGTTTGTAAAGCACAGGACAGAGCACATCACTCTCCAGCTCAAGAAGTGTTGGTGGCTCCCTGCTTCCTCCAGTAAAAAATAACTCCTCTTTTTTGTACATATTTAAACCCCTTCACAATTTAGCTCCAGCTTTTCTTTATAAGCTGATGACACATTTCTCCCCCTACTTTCCAGTCAAATTGACCTCTGCTGTTTCCACTCGTCCCTCTGTAACAGTTGTCCCTTGTGCCTGGAATGCTATCTCTCCTCATCTCCACCTCTTGGAATCCCCAGCTCCCTGCAAAACTTAGCTCAAGCACCTCCTCCCATGGGAGAGCTTTCCTGATTCCCCTCTTCTTAGAACTTTCTTCCTCCAAGCATATTTTTTTCTTTTGTGTAAAATTTTAATGTAATTATTTTATTTTATATAATATTTCATATATTTATATATAATTTAATCACATGTGTGTACACATATGTATTATACATACATAAATATATATATGTCTGTGTTTGTGTATATATGTGTGTATGTGTATATGTATATATGTTGTTTCTCCTGATAGAATGTGGGAGATATTGGTTTTTATTTTGTCTTTGTAAATCTAGACCTGGCATAATGGCACATCACAAGTACTAAATAAACATTATTTAAATTATATTGAATTGGACTGAATTAAATGGTTATTTTGGTGGTCAGTTTTAATGGTCCATCAGTCTTCTCTTCAGGTCATTGTCTCCAAGATTGGAATGGTTTGGGTTCCAGTTACCGCAACACATTTGTTGTCCTACAGAGTGCTATATAGAGTTGCATATTTGGAATCTAGCATGAGGAGAATATGTTTTTCCTTTGCAAGGTCTTTTAATTGTTCAAGTGGTTTGGATTCAGAGCCAGAGGACCTGGTTTCAGAGTTTCACTTAAAATTTACATAACTTTGGACAAATTACAGTCTCTCTGGACCTCGGTTCCCTAATCCATAAAATAAGGAAGCAGATCTGTTTTACTCTCTTTGCTTGGGGATAGTGTAACTGTTATGGTTCCTTCTAGTTTAAATCAATGATCTTATAATTTTCAGAAAGTGTGAAGGGGTTGTGATCAGTACTTGGGAAAGAACCATCCTCACCAGTGAGAGCACTGACATATCTAACTGAACAATTCACATGTCCTTGTACACATGCATCAGTTTTAAAATTTATGATCCTGCATGGGTTTCAACACTTTGTTCTTAGCCCTTCATTTTGGATTTTCTGAAAACCAACAAAGGAGTCCCATAGAGTTTTAGACTCTGTTTTGGAGTGACCCGGTGACAACTACTACTGCTTCTCTAAGGAGCTTTCTATGGAAAGCCGATTACATAAGTATTTGATTTGGCATGGCCTCAGTATTTGTGGCTAGTCTCCATCCTTCAGGTTGTCTGACTGCCTCCTTTACACAGGTGCAGAATTGCTAAAGACAACTCTTTGAGAGTCTGTTTTTTCCAGTTCTCTGAAGGGAGGGTTGCGTGTCCCCTGTTCTGAGACTTGCAGGAATCAACATTGAGTATGTTCAATGATCTCCTGAAATTCTATCCCCCTCATTTTAATGATGCTTGATTAATCTGACTCAGAAGTTGAAGTGAATCCAACCAGTTCCTGAGGGTAGACCTCTAAAAGAGAAAGAAAGGAAGAGAAGTAGCTACATGCTGGGCATTCCCAGAAGGCTGACCCTTTCCAGAGAATGAGGTTGTTGTGGGGTAAAAAGTAAAAGGAGGGTTTTAGTCTCAGTTCCATTACTATTGACCTACTAAAGGCCATCAGTCAGAATTCTTATTTTCTTGGAGCCCTTTGCCTGGGTCTATTTTTGGCTGTGCCTCCGATCAGCTGGACGGCATGGAGCCCATTAGTTCACCTTACAGGGACCAGATTTTCTCAAATATAAAAATGATGGAAATATGCTATATCAAAGTAGGTTCTAAGAACTTTTTAAAAATTCTGATAATTGCATTTTGACACAATTGGTTTTCTTTTAATCATGCATTTTATGCATTTAAAAATATTCAGATAAGGGATTTCTAGGTTTCACTCGACTGCCAAAGGGGGTCCATGACACAAAAAAGCTTAAGAAATCCAGGATTAGATAGTCTCTAATGTCCTTTCCAATTCTGATATTTTATATTTCATGGCTCCTACCTTCAAAGAACTTTGGTCTACAGGTATGTATTAGTTATACAAATAAGTGTACATGAGCACTAACTGATATAGACCATATGTGCAATACAAATTCAGAGAAAGCAGACATCAGTGGGGATTGGGATAGTCAAGGAAGATTTCTTGGAGGATGTGGCACTTGAGTTTAGATTTTGAAGAAATGGGATGTACATAAACCCAAGGGCCGAGGACAGATATCCTGGGCAGGAACAACAGACTGAGTACAGGCAGCGGGAAAGAAAGAGCACACTGTGTGAATGTCCTCCCTCCTAACCTTTGTCCCTAGAAATCCCTGGCTGCTTTCAAGGCTCAGCTCAAGCACAAAAGAGAGGGCTTTTCTGATTTCTCTAAGTGTCAGAGATGCCCTCTTCCTACTCCTTCCCTCCTCCCATGCCCCAACCCCAAACTCTATTTGGAATATATAGAGATGTTTCACTCAAGTGAAATACAATAGTCTTGAGAGCAGGGACTTTTTTTGTCCTTGTTATCTTCAGTGCCTGATACACAGCAGGAATTTAATAAGTACTTGTATAACTGAATTGATTAGGACATTCCTAGTCCTAGCTCTACCATTATTTCCCTAAGAGTGGTCTTGAGCAAAGCCACTCTGCTGTCAGGACCTCAGATTTCTCATCTGTAAAATGGGAAGATTCAGGCTGGTCTATACTTAACTCATAAAAGGAGACGTTACTTGCTAATGCTCTAAGTTTCTCCAGGAGGAGACATAATTGCTCAGGTGAAAGGTTTCTTTCTGAACTCTCCTAAGGGCTAGAATGGCAGCAACTAATTCCATCAGAGCTAACAGCTGCAGCCAGGATTGTTTCATTTACAATTTACGATGTGTGCAGACCCTGGCACGTCCTGGCAGACTTCGGACTCATTTAAAATGTGGTCGGTTTGGGAGGTAGGGAGACTTGGAAGGATGGACATTCCTCACTTGTGTTACTAATAACAAACAGCTTTCATGTTTCGCCCTCCCTCCCCCAGCCTCTAGTCCTAGACCTAGACTATTAAAAGGAAAAAAAAAAAAAAAGGAAAATCCCCTTCAAACATCTCATTTAACCACCATCAGCTGTGCTATTTTTTAAGCACTCTCTTTTCTCTTTCTTTCTCTTCTCTCTCTTTCTCCTTTCCTCTTTCTCTCTCTCTCTTGCTATCTCTGTCTCTCTCTTATTCCCTCTCCCCACCACTTATCCTTCCCTCTCTTGGAAGCCACACTAATCTATTTTACTCTCTTTCCAGCTTGGAGATTGTATAGTATGAAGATATCCCAGAACCATTTCTATTTTCTTCTCAGCATTTTCTTGATTAGATTCCAAAGAAACTCATTGTTTGAGCTTGGGGACATTGAAAGAGGGAGAATAGACAAAATTGCAGACGTACAGATTTTTAAAGTTGGGAAAATCTTAATAGATCGAACCTTGGATCTTGACAGATTGAACTTGGTAGTCTAACTTTCTAATTTTACAGATAAAGAAACTGAGACCTACGGTGGTGTAATAACTTGTTCAAAGTCTATAGTAGTCAAAGTTAGAATCCAGGTCTTCTGACTCTTGAACCAGAGTTCATTCTAATTTGCTAGGGACATCATTAATGCACATGTAGAATTCAGTATAGCTCAGCTGTTAGGACTCCCATGTGGTACTCTTGAATTTTTAATGTCTCTCAGAGTAGACCTGAACAACTTTCAAATGTCCAGGGGGCTTCCTTTTCCTTTCCTCAAGTCAGAACATATTATGCATTTCCTTATTTTTTCCTTGCTTCTGATATTCTCCCATTTTAGTTTATCCTTCTTAACTGTCAGATTGATTTTCTTCAGGCACTGCTTTTAATATGCACCACCCCTATTCAAGAAACTTCAGTGGCTACCTACTACCTACAAAATAATATACAAGTTCCTTAGCGTGGCATTCAAAGACCTTCCCAGCTTGGCCCTAACTTACTTTTCTGGGTATATCTCTCACTACTCTCCTTTGTGAATACTATGTTCTAATCAACCCCATTTACTCCCTATCCCCCTCAATATTTCCAAATGTTTTAAATTCAGTTTTAAAAATTTTCATGTCTCTGAGACTTCGCTTAATCTGCACCCATCTTTACCTGCTGACACTCTGACCATCTTTGAAGTCCTAACTCAAATGCTATCTCCTCCCTGAAGACATTTTGACTCACCCTGGGCCACTGTGCTTTTTTTCTTTCTCTAAAGACCTATACTGCCCTGTACTACTCATTTGTTTTTTATTTACTGCCTAGTACTATAGCTATTGGGCTTCTAGAGCCTGGAGTTAAGGAGACTCCCATTTTCCTGAGTTCAAATCTGGCCTCAGACACTTACTAGCAGTGTGACCCTGGGTAGGTCACTTAACCCTGTTTGCCTCACTTTCCTCATTTGTAAAATGAATTGTAGAAGAACATGGCAAAGCACTCCAGTATCTTTGCCAAGAAAACCCCAAATGGGGTCAAAAAGGGTCAGACAAAACTGCAACAACTGAACATCACAGCACGTTATAGATATTTGCCTATATTTTAGCTCCTTAACTAGACTGCAAGCTCTTTTGGAGCAGAGATTATGTGTTTCCTTGGTATATCCTTAAGTGAACACAATAAATGCTCTGTAAATGCTTGGTGAGTACAAGAATGAACATGCCTAGCTCCTTACTGGGCATTTCCTGGGTTTTATTGTTATAGGAAGAAAAGAAACTGGGAGGTCCAATTGCTTTACACTCCCACTCCCAAGGCAAGAATAGCTGTCCAGGATGTCTCATAGCAGATATAATAGCCCCTCTGGGTAGAGAGTTTATGATGGAGCTTCCCTAGAATTTCCAGTTAGATTCAATAGGTGACTTGTAAGAATTCTATGAAGCTCAGGTAATGGGACCAGGGACAGCTCCATGCATAGGGAAAATGAGCCATGGAATAATCTCAAAGACACTAGAAATGTGGAAAGCTGAATGGTGTCCAAAGCAGAGAAGAACAATCAGTAAATCTATTAACTTTTGTTTCTATTGACACTTTTATTCTTGGTTGTAATTGTTCATATACATAAAACTCTGTGATTTTCTTTTACTACTATTAATAAATGAAAGGTTTGTCCAAGGCTGTCTCTCTGGTATGAAATACAAGGTTTTGAAATTCGAGCATATCAGACCTATAGAAATGCAAACATTTTCATTTCAACTGCTAGAGTCAAGGGAAAAAATACTGTTTTAAGCAAATAAACATCTTAGGGAAGTGAAATCATAAACACAGTTCATAGATTTGATTGTTCTTTCCTGCTGGGGACACTAGCTATCATCTGGTCGTAAGGCAGAACACAGGTATCTCCTGTATCTATAGCATTTTGTCAGATCATAAAAGATATCATTTTATACCTAGACTCTTATATGTTATCAATTTCAACCTAATCCTGAATCCTTAAGTTATAAGTTGGCTGATATTCGAAGTCACCTTCCAAGTGTAAGATGTATCTCTGTAACAAATGACTAAGTGACTCTAGGGCTGACCCTCCGTCAGATCTCCATAGTCAGATGAGACCAGATCCATCTTATCTAGGGACAGGGGGCTTCTTCTGGCCAGCATGGCACAGGAAGCCAATGGTTCTGGAGGGTTAGTTATTAGGGTATGAGCTGCCTTGAATGAAGGGTCCTGAATTGAGGGAAGCACTGATGGAACTGGAAAACTGGTTGATGAATTAGCGAAATTAGGGAAAGAAGCTCAAATGTCAGTGTCCATAGCAGATTCCATGTAAGGCCTGTGCTTGTGAAACCTGGTCATACCTATTTCAATTGATTAAAAGAAGGCTAAAGTAGAGTCATGATTGGGTATGCCTTCTATATAGACAGAGCAGAGAACTTGTGATTTTAGAAGCAATGGGAAAGTTCTTGTGTTTCTCACCCTAATTCCTTCCCAACCAAATATATTGATACATCTGAAATTTTGAATAACCCTTTTCTTTCTGCTGTGAAAAATTTTGTGTAGAAAGCAATTTTCCCTACTAGTGACATATTTATACTGAGATGGAAATGATTAATAACAGATCTTTTCCTGATAGTAGGCTTGATATGAAGGGCGTAGGGAAGAAGTACAGGAGATCTCTCTGTATATCTGTAGGGCTTAAGGTACTGGAACATGATGAACTGTGAAAAGAAAGGAGAATGGGAGGCTTAGGTCTCAGAAGGCAAACTACTTCCTTTACAACTTTGCCACGGTCAAACATTGGTTGTAGGTAACCTTGATCTAGGATACTAATGACCTAAGTATGTATGCATGTTCAGGGGAAAGAGTTGGGAAGGGAAAGAAGCAGATAGTCCAGGGTCCCTGCCTCCTTATCCATGACCTTGATCCTATCTACATTCTAGCTTCTTTCACAAGAGTTCAACCAGTCCAAGTACCATGAACACTTTGATACCAGCCATAGCCCAGGCTTTTCACCGAGTTATGCACAGAGCTATTTTTTGGCTCCATGGTCAAGTAAAGACTTGTGGAGGAGGTTGTCATGGTGATAAAGACTAAACTATCTTTGGTACCAAAGAGCAGATGAGACTTGCCTCTCTGTGCTTTCTTCCTCTATTAGAACATAGGTTCCCTGAGAGCCAGGACTGTCTAGCTTTTGTTTTTATTTCCCTAACACTTTGCATAGTGATTTTCCTATAATGTGTTTAATAAATGATGGGGCAGCCAGTGGACCTGGATGGAGCATCTAACCTGGAGACAAGAAGACTTGAGTTCAAATCTGACCTCAGATACTTAACTAGCTGTGTGACCATGAATAAGTCACTTAAACTCCTTTTTGCCTTAGCTTCCTCATCTATGACATGAGGATAATAATAGAACTTACCTCCCAGGGCTGTTCTGGGAGCAGATGGGATAGTAATTGTAAAGCACTTAGCAGAATGCCTGGCACATAGTAAGTACTATATAAATGTTAGCTATTATTAGGAGCTGAGGATCTAAGTAACCCTAGTGATCTTGTATGTGGCACAGTAGAAAGAACTTAGGCTTGGAGACAAGACCCGGGATAGAACACCAATGCTGCTGCCTCAGTTTATCTATGTGACCTGAGACAAGTCTCTTATTGCCCCCTTTCCCCTTAGTCTTTTTAACTGCAAACTGGGCATGATGATACTGCCTCAACTTACCTCCCAGGGCAGTTGTGAGAATCAAATAAAATAACACATGTGAAAGTGCCTCGTAAACTGGCAACAAGCTTCGGTGAGCTCAGAGTGGTGATTTATGATCAATAACCTCTCTCAACAGGGAGACTTAAGAAGAATTTCCACAGTGGAAAAACTAAGCCAAACTAAAAATAAAAATGACCCTTTCCAGTGGAAAAAGCAGAGATTCAGTCATGAGCAAAACTTAATAGCCCTAATTTAAGTGGTCATAGGTCCTGAACATGTGGTTCACATACAATCCGATGCCAAGGGGTCAGCTTGTTAGCCTTAAGTCAGCCCAGAGGAGAGAGGCAAAAGCTTTGGAAATGGCATGTATTGGCCTGACCCTGCCCTCTGACTTACAATAATAAAGACGGGCAGGACAGCACTTTTCCTGGTGCCAGAGAAAGAAGGCCTTTGATGGATTAAACCCCAACCTGGCCATGAGGGAACAGTTCTATCTGTAGCATTTCCTGACCTTACACTTCTCTGGGGGTCAGTTTTATTTTATAGAAATGTCCCCAGTGACATTTCTAGAAGCCAGGGATCCCCAAAACAAAAGTTGCCACCTTGGCTTTTCCTCTCCCCATGAAAAGCATTTCCATTTCAACCACCTGCACAGTAAGGATCTGAGGCTCCATCACAAGGGGCCATTGTGGGGAGACCAGCATAAGGACCCTTGGGAGGCATGTTCTAATCTAAGCTCTAAATGGCTTCTTTTCTTTGGGTCTTGTTTTATCTTTGCCACATTGTGGAGACATTGAAGGATAGTGGAAAGGCAGCTTGATTTGGAATGAGAGGATCAGGGTTCAAATCTTGATTTTGCCACTCATTTCCCATGTGACCAATGGCAAATCACTCTCCCTCCTAGAACCTTAGTCATAACATCTATATGACTTATAAGGTCTATTTCAACTCCAAATCTGTAATCCTATTCTCCTTTTATTCAGCGAAAGGTTATTAATTAAATGTAAACCATCTTGCCATCTGCCCTGCTGATGCCCTACTTTTTCCTCCCTGCCAGATCTTTGGAAACCATCGCTCTAGTCCCTGGGGGAATGAATCCTCTTGGTTTTGGAGTTCCCTCTCTGGAATTCAGACTCTTGTTGGTCAGTCATTTTTCAGTCATGTGACTGCACTTGGGCTTTTCTTGGCAAAGATACTGAAGTGACTTGCCGTTTCCTTCTCCAGTTCATTTTACAGATAAGGAAACTGAGGCAGAGTACATGACTTACTTGCCTAGGGCCACGCAGCTGGCAAGTGTCTGAGGCCAGATTTGAGTCTTCTTGATCCAGCCCTCTATCCACTATGCCACCTAGCTGTCTTATTTAGTGAGCGAGAGAATGCTCATTTAACCACATCCCATCCATGTCTTCCCTTTATCCTCTTCTTCATCTTTGTTCCCCTGTCCCTTCCCTGCCCTACCTCTTGGCTTTCCAACTTTTGCTCTGGATACAATAATTAAATTAATACCACCATTAGTTCTGAAAAATCCCATTTCCTGTGAATCTACTCACCATCTTTCTGCTTTCTCCAATCAAAACTTCCTTCCTTAGTCACCACTCTCGGCAGAGACTGCCTTATTAATTAATAGTATAGTATTGGTGTTCAGTGAGTGCTTAGTCAATATGTTTTCATTCATCTGACCCTAAAGTGGACTAAAAAAAGGATCTCATAGTAATGAGATGGGTCCTAAAAATATAATCAAATAGAACATCCCTATTTCTCAGTAGACTTCTGAATTACCTTAATTTTCTGAGCATTTCAAAACCTTCAGAAATCTCATGGTTTCCAGAATGTATCTTAGTTAACACCAGTATTCAGTGAGTGCTTCCTGTGTATTTTGCCCCCTTCTAGGCCATGTAAGGATAAAGAGAAGTAAAAGACAGTCTTTGCCCACATAGAACTCACCTTCCAATTGGAGAGAGAATTGGCAGAAAAATTCATGGCATTATATACTTCCTTGCCATGCTACATGTATGACCTAGATTATAAGGTTTGTAGGAATCTGGAGAAGATAAGGTTAATGTGGACACTCAGTCAAGGTAGGATTCAGACAGAAGGTAGTACTTGAGTTAGGCTTTGAAAGATAGCATTTTGCATTCTGGGGAAATGTTCTTTTCCAAACCAGCCAAAGAAGGTGATATATGTATTTTTAGGGTGCCTCCACCTTAAACCTCAGAAATAGTTTGAAAAGAAAAAGAGCAGGAGAAAAAAATGAATCAACTTGGCCTATTACTTCCACAATTCTCCCCTCACCCTTTTCTTTCTTTCCAAATCTAAATGACTTCTCTGATATGATGCTCGATAATAAGAAGTCACATTTAGACCTACAAATGGCAACTTTGTGAGGTAGATAGTTTAGGCATTACTCATACCCATATTATAGAGGAGAAAGCTGAGGCTCAGGGAGGTATAATGACTTGCCCACAGTTTCACAGATTGGAAGTTTCCATGTCAAGACTAAAACCCAGGTCTCTGGATGTCCAAGTCAATCCTTTTTCCATAGCACCCCACTGATGCTCAGGTTCAACCTCATCCTGTGAGAGGCTTCAGGATTTTCGTGAAAATCTTCCTCCTCCCCATCGTATGAAGTTATTTCTTGATTTTTCCAACAGACACTCATTTGGGAGACTTTTTTTAGAAGGAAGTAAAGTGAAATTTCAAGGAAGTTTAGAAACTAGCCATTGTGGGCTGGGCCATGTTCTCTCCACTAATAGGCATCTTTCATTATCATTATCCCTATTAGCACTTTATTGTATTAGTTACAGTTAATTGACATTTTACTGAAGCATTGAAAACAGATTGCAGATGTTTGGAAACAGATGTTATTTTAATGTTAAGGCAAAATCATGAATATTTATGGGGATTATTGCCTGGATCAAATTACCTTGCTTAAACAGTGAGGTATGTTCTAACATCTTTAGAAGGAACACTAAGAGAGGAGACAGAAAAGTATTGATGAACTCTTGGGCTCACTTCAATTTTCCTTCACGTGGGATTCATTTTTTTCTTTCCTGTGGACTTAGGAACAGAGAGTCAGTTGTTATAGAACCAATTTAGGGTTTTTCCTGTTGCTCATATTAATTTGGTCAAGGCAGGATTTTCCATCTGGATTTTTCCACCTTCTCTTTCACGGGAATGAGCCTGCCAAAGTCATTGGTACCATACCTTAGGTATGTGGGTGGATAGACCATTCACTCCTGTTTTACTAAAGATGCCCTTCAACAGAGCCCTAGACCATAGAAAGGCTAGCTAAATGATCTAGGGTTACAAGGAGAGGACTACAAGTTTCTCTGGTTAGAATAATCAGAGGGGCAGATATGTCTCCAGTCCTTAGTGTTTCAATTCTAGCACTATACTTTTCAGTCTTTAAGTGTCTGCTACTAACATATGGATATCTTGGGAGGGATATTAGCACAACTCCTATCTGCCCAAAAGCAGTTTGGCACCTTACATGCGGAGTCAAAGCCCTCCCGTCTAGTCTGACTTGTATGCTCCTTACTTAGGTGACAGGTGGTAGACCTCACTTTTTTCAGCTTTAAAATGAGAGTAGGGCTCAATGACCTCTGAGATATATTGTAAGCTTACATATGATTTTAATTTTTTAAAAAAGTTGTCAAGTAACAAGTATTTAGAAAAAATTAATCTGCCCTTTCCCCCAATACATATTTACAAATTCCTCACATTAGCCATATCCCAAAATGTCCTTTTCTTCCTATGTTTTAAGCTTATTGCTTCTATCAAAAGGCAAGTGGAAGTTTAATTTTCATTCTTTTGGACACATGGTTTATCATTGCACTGATTCAAGTTTGAAAGGTTTTTCAAAGTTGTTTTTCTTTATAATTTTATCATTATCATTTTATCTCCTAATTCTGTTCACTGTCCTGCATCAGTTCATACAGGTCTTTACAGTTTCTCCTAACCACCTCCACCCCTCATTTCACAATTTCTTGTGGCACAATAATACTCCATTACATTCATACACCACAATTTGTTTAGTTATAACCCAAAGGAGGACAGCCTCTTAGCTTCCAGTTTGGGGCTACCATGAAAAGAATTACTCTGTCTTTGTGTTATTTTCCTTTCTTTGAATATAGGCCTAGTAGTGCTACAGTTGCACTAAAGGGTATGTACATAGTTAACAGCCCAGGTAGAGTTCAAAATTGCTTTACAAAATGAATTAAACAATTCACAGTTCTACTGTAAGTATATTAATATGTCTATTTGCCCTCACTCCCTCCAATGTTTTGTCAATTTGACAGGCATGAGGTAGAACCTCACAGTCACTTTAATTTGAATTTCTCTAACTTAGTGATTCAGAGCATTTTTTCATAATAACATTAATAGCTTAGATGTCTTCCTTTCAAAACTGCCTGTTCAATCATATCCTTTAACTATTTGTTTATTAGGGAATGGCTCTTAGTTTTATAAATCTGAATCAGTTCCATATATCTTGAAAATAAGACTTTTGTCAATCACTTGTTACAAAGATTTTTCACATTCTCTGTTGCCCTTCTAATTTTTACTGCTTTTGGATATGTTATACAAAAACTTTTAAATTTTATATGATCAAAATTATCCTCTGATCCTATCAACTTATTTATTCACAAATTCTTCCCCTGTTCATAGATCCGAAAGGTAATTTCTTCCTTATTCCTTTAACTTATTTATTCTGTGAACTTTCTATCTCATCCATGTCTCCATTTGGAGCTTATCCTCAAAGACCTTACATTCCAATGGGAAAGATGGCACAAAAAAGGAAGTGACAGAGATGTTAAATGAGGCCGTAGGAAAACAGATTGGCACACCCTTTTCAGGAACAGTGGAAGGCTTGATTTGATCATGGTTCATGGTTAGAAGTGAGGAAATCATGCAGGAGCATATCCATGAAATCTTTCGTTGGTCACTAGAGATGTTCTTGCCCCTCCGTACTTCATTTGGAGGCTTTTGGAGACAACCTTAGTAGCAAATTCAGGTGACTTAGGTAAAATTTCCCTACCCTGAGCCTTGTTTTCTCTTGAACTGTGTGGTTAATTCTAGGAAACAGAGGATGTTTTCCGCTTGGGCACTTGTTGCTCAGTAAAACAGGCCAAAAAACTGGACTTGAGTTCGTTCTAGTCTCCCTTTAGTCTGAAGACACCAATAATAGCTTCCATTTACTCACATGTAAATATTTTTAAACATTTATGATTTCATCAGTGTGTTTGTTTCTTTCCCGGTGTGAATTGTAACCCTTCCACACCTCAGCATATGATTTAATGAGTTTTCTATGGTCAAAAAATAAATCATCGCCTAATGGCCATACTTCCACTGGGGAGCCTGGCTAGACTTTGTCAGGTTGTCCTCAAAAAAAACAGAAATAGTGTCTATTCCCAGGTCTGTGCTTGAATGTTTTCCATACTTTCCAGTGCTGACACTCCACTAACATAGCCTTCAGAAACCTAGGTTCCACCTCCACATTATTAAAGCATTTAGCAAATCATTCTGCAGATACAATTATCTCACTGAAAAGAGCTCTGGATTTAAAAGTCACGACTTAAGTCCCAATTTGTGCTCTACTTACTACTAGTTTGGTGGCACGATGGATAGAGTGTTGGGCTTAGATTCTGAAAGACCGGTTCAAATCTGGCTTAAGACACATGTGTAACCCTGGGCAAGACACCTAACTTCTGTCTGCCTTAGTTTTTCCAAGCTGCAAAATGGGGATAATAATAGTGCCTTCCTTGCAGGGCTGTTATGAGGATAAAATGAAACGGTATCTGTGAAGTACATTGTAAGCACCCAATGAAAATAAGGAAGTGTGTTTCCTTCCTTCCTTACTGCCTGTGTCAAATCAAAGGCAAGGGCAAGGCATGTCATCATCTTGATGTCATGGTCCTTTTTGAGAACGAAGGACAAACACAACAACAAGCTGTGTGAATTTAGGCAAGTCAGTTCTCTCCAGGCCTTAGTTTCCTCATCTGTAAAATGGGACCATTTGGACTAGTTGATCTCTAAAGTTCTTTCTGGCTCCAAGTCTACTCTGCCTCATGGATGGATAGATGAGAGAGTTTGTAACATTCCTTTCCTGGTTTAGCCTTAGCTTCGAGCATTTCACCAACTACATTTACTGAGCATCTGCAGTGCTCATGCTGAGTACCATACGAGGTGCTGAATTTAAAATGACAGCTACTAAGTAATAACTGGAAAACACATTAGAAGGGAAGTAAAAGAGATATAATTCAATGCTGACAGAGCGCCCTGATGCTCCCTGAGTTGGGCTTCAGAGACAGATAGATGGCAGGATGCTAGAATCTACAATACTTACCTATTTTTCATTCAAATTGGCAGCTTGAATAGGCTAAGACATCCCAATCACTCCATTTCAGGTGTCACAGAGCTCATGAAGAAAAGTTGTGAGGTGAACTGTTTGTTCCCTGCTGTTCTGCAGACCTAAAGGTGAAACAGTCATCAGTTTATAGAGTAAGAGAATTCTGGGAAGGAGGAAAGTCAAGAAGGTTTTGATGATAGGAAAGAAATGTTATTAGTGTTTAAATTCAAGAAGCACCATTTCCTCCTCTTCCTTGTGTCAGAGTTATTGCATCCTGGGTGTGGCTGTAGACATACATGGCAAAGGTCACCAGTGTCAAGGTGGCCAAGAGTCTCTTGGAGGGTTCCCAAGGTGGGAATTGAAAGGGAACTTCTTCGCCAATGAGGGGCAAGTGAAGTTGTAGGAAAAGGATAGATGAATTAAATGAATGAAAAGCATTTAATCACCTGCCATGTTCCAGACACTATGCTAGGGACTTAGATAAAAATACAGAAGTGAGATAACACAGAGAGGACAACTGTGGCCAAGGAAGGGAATTTTGGTCTCAGAATCACAGAAAATGTGAGTGCAGCCAAAAGGCAGTTGATTATCCTTTCCTTTCTAGTAGGAATGGTAATAATTATTTGATTATTATTTGTAAAGCAAGAAGTCAAACATAAGGCATGGTAGGACATAGCAGGGTATACAGCACCTGGGCAAATAGTAATTTGTCCAAGTTAGCCCAAGTTTCCTGGTGGATGGCTGGAGGGGATATGAAGCATGGTCTGAGGCAGGCTAGATATAGTTGGTTAGATGAATTTGTACATCCTCACTCACCAAATAATTTAATCAAGATGAATAAAGTTCTTAATGTGAAGTGCTCTTTTCTATACTGACTATGTATGGTTGTGATAATAATAACTAATAACTAGTAGAATGGAAAGAACTAATAACTAAAAGAATGGAAATGCATTGACTTAGCCAAAGGTACGGACAGACTCACAAAAGAACAGTAACAGCCTTTGAGAAAGAAGACTGGGAACCAAAGCCAAGCTCCAGAAGATGGAAATAATTCCACTGGGGTAAAAGCAGCAGATAGCAGAAGCTCATCAGAGAAGCATCCCAGCAGTGGATTACAGTAGCAGCAATAGTAGAGGCAAATTTGCTGCTGTGGGAGACAATTCATACCTATTTTACCTTTTGTAGAGCTGTATAGTTTTTATTATTAGTTAATTTATTTAACTTTTTACATTCATTTTCACAAAATTTTGGGTTCCAAATTTTCTCCCCATTTCTCCCCTCCCTCCACCCCAATACACCAAGCATTCTAATTTCCCCTATCACCAATCTGCCTTCTCTTCTATCATCCCTCCCTTCCCTTGTCCCCATCTTCTCTTTTGTCCTATAGGGCCAGATAACTTTCTATTCCCCATTACCTGTATTTCTTATTTCCTAGTAGCAAGAACAACATTTGACAATTGTTCCTAAAACTTTGAGTTCCAACTTCTCCCCATCCCTCCCTCCCCACCCATTCCCTTTAGGAAGGCAGGCAATTCAATATAGGCCATATCTGTGTAATTTTGCAAATGACTTCCATAATAGTCATGTTGTGTAAGACTAACTATATTTCCTTCCATCCTATCCTGCCCCCCATTGCTTTTATTCTCTCTTTTGATCCTGTCCCTCCCCAAGAGTGTTGATTTCAAATTGCTCTCTCCTCCCATTGCCCTCCCTTCCATCATCCCCCCCACCCTGCTTATCCCCTTCTCCCCCACTTTCCTGTATTGTGAGATAGGTTTTCATGTTTTCATTTTCAAAATGAGTATGCATTTTATTCCTTCCTTTAGTCGAATGTGATGAGAGTAAACTTCATGTTTTTCTCTCAGCTCCCCTCTTTTTCCCTCCACTAAAAAGTCTCCTGCCTCTTCTATGAGAGATAATTTGCCCCATTACATTTCTCCCTCTCTTCTCCCAATACATTTCTCTCTCACCGTTTACCTTAATTTCTTTTAAGATATGGTCCCATCCTATTCAATTCACTCTGTGCTGTCTGTCTCTGTGTGTGCATGCGTATGTATGTGTGTGTGTGTGTGTGTGTGTGTGTAATCCCACCAACTACCCAGATACTGAAAAGTTCAAGAGTTACAAATATTGTCTTTCCATGGAGGAATGTAAACAGTTCAACTTTAGTAAGTCCCTTAAGACTTCTCTTTGCTGTTTACCTTTTCATGCTTCTCTTCATTCTTGTGTTTGAAAGTCAAATTTTCTTTTCAGCTCTGGTCTTTTCATCAAGAATGCTTCAAAGTCCTCTATTTCATTGAAAGACAATTTCTTCCCCTGAAGTATTATACTCAGTTTTGCTGTGTAGGTGATTCTTGGTTTTAGTCCTAGTTCCTTTGACTTCTGGAATATCATATTCCATGCCCTTTGATCCCTTAATGTAGAAGCTGTTAGATCTTGTGTTATCTTGATTGTATTTCCACAATACTTGAATTGTTTCTTTCTAGCTGCTTGCAATATTTTCTCCTTGACCTGGGAATTCTGGAATTTGGCCACAATGTTCCTAGGAGTTTCTCTTTTTGGATCTCTTTCAGGCGGTGATGGATGGATTCCTTGAATACTTATTTTGCCCTCTGGTTCTAGAGTATCAGGGCAGTTTTTCTTGATAGCTGTATAGTTTTTTTTAAGAAAAAATATGTTTAGCAAATTGTACAGTGTTTCTATCCTATCCTAGATACGGAAATAAGATCTTTTCTTATTTTGAACATCCTTCATCTGGATGTTGATGGCTTCTGGTTGGAATCAACCAAGATGTAGTTGGATCCCTGGATGTCAATAAGGTGTTCCCCAATAGGTTTTAGTTTGACTGAGGCAACACCTATCCAGTGATTAAGGCTTAATAAGAAATGAGGCAGAGAATAGTTTCTTTTGCCTAATTAAAAAAAAATCAATCTTGGAGGAGAAGACCCTCAGGGTTTGTGTCCAAAACAGAAACAATTGGTATTTATATTCACTTCTAAGGAAGAGAAGGGAAAGAAAGAATGAAAGAAAGAGAGAGGAAGGAAGGAAGGAAGGAAGGAAGGAAGGAAGGAAGGAAGGAAGGAAGGAAGGAAGGAAGGAAGGAAGGAGAGAGAAAAAGGGAGAAAAAAGGAGAAAAAAGCTGTGTTGCCCAACCGGCAAATTTTAATTGGGTCCCCAGTGAGGCAACTCCTACTACTATTCACAGAGGTTGTTTGTCCTTTATTCTCAAAGAAGACCATGGCATCGGGAAGATGATGATACCATGACCTGCAAATGAATTGAATTTCAGCGAGGGAGGGCTGTGCAAAGACACCAGTCTCACTTTCTCCTCCAGAGCCATCTGGATCCAGTGACTAGATACAGATCAGGACACCTATTAAAGACCTTAGCTTAAAAAGGTCAAGGTCTCCCAATGCAACTGAGGCCATCTCCAGCTATCCTGATCAAATTAAAACAACTGTAAGGTTCTACTTCATATCACCCCTCTCCCAGCCATAAAATTGTCAAAGATGACCCCCGCAAAAAGAGGGGATGACAATTTCTGGAATGGTTGTGGGAGGACAGACACTGTTAGTAGAATTGTGAAGTGGTCCAACCACCGGAAAGCAATTAGGAATTCTATTCAAAGGAGTCACTAAATTGTGTTTACCCTTGGACTCAGCTTTACTAATATTATGCTTATTTTCTCCTACCCCAAAGGTCAAAGACAGAGGGAAATAACCCATAAATACAAACATGTTTGTAGTAATACTTTGTTGTTTTAGCAAAGAACTAGGAAAAAAGTGGGTGCTTATCATTTGGGAGAATGGCTGAACAAGTTATGGTATGTGAGTATAATGGACTATTACTGTCCTATAAAAAATGATGACAGAGCAGATTTAGAGAATCTTGGGAAGACTTCGATGAACTTATGCTGGGTCGAGTGAGAAGAGTGAGGAGAAAAATTTATACTTTGACTACTACATTGTAGAGGGCAACAACTTTAAAAGCCTTAAAGACCTCTGTTTAATGCCAATCATGACTGCAGAAGACTGATGGGAAGCATGCCTCCCATCTCATGGTGAAGAGATGATGGGCTGTAGGTGCAGAACGGGACTTACATTTTCAGACATGACCAATACAACAGAAATTTGTTTTGTTTGACTAACTTATTTGTTATAAGGGAGGGCTTTTTGTGGATGAGGGGAAATGGAAAAGGTGCTAAAAGTGACAAAAAGAAAGAAAGAGGGAAAGAAAAAAAAAGAAAGGAAGGATGGAAAGAAGAAAAAAACCACCAATAAAACATTTTTTAAAGTACCCAGAAGAGAGCAGGAGAATGTTCAGAAGAGGACACAGATAAAAAGGATGATGTTGGTAACACTACAACCAAAAGCTAACATTTTTATAGTGTTTCAAGGTTTACAAAGTGCTTTACAAATATTACCTCATTTAATTCTCACAACAACCCTTTAAGGTAGGTGCTGTTATTAGCTCTATTTTACAACTGAGGAAACTGAGACAGACAGAAAATGACTTGCCCAGGATCACACAGCTAGTATCTGAGACTGAATTTGAATTCTGGTCCTTTGAATTCCAGGTTCAATGCTCCTTCCACTGCACCACCTTTCTGCCTCATATGTTGTTACCATAATAATAAACATGATACCTGCTTAAAAAAAGCTGTACATGATAGAATTCATATACAATCCTCTTTTCTGCCCCTTATATTTAGAAATGTTTGTGTTTGCTAATGACCATAAAATTCATAATAAAGAATTATTTGCAAAGATGGTGAAGTTGATTTAAAAACAAAACAAAACATTTGTATTAAGTTGGACAGAAGTGAGTTTAAAATGATCAAGTTAATTAAGACATGAATTTAAAATTCAGTTTAAAAACTCATCTCAATAAGAACATTTTAAAATAACTTCATAGCATTTAAACACCATGTACTAATGCAGGTAGGCCAATCCTTTTGCAATTGAAGCTGTTTCTGTGGGTAAGCCTTAATGAAGAGATTGATGACATCAACCTCTATTATACTTATAACTTTGCAGTGAAATGTCCCATAGGACCCAGACATGAAATTTTCCACAGAGCCAACTTTCAGTCTGGTAACTCGTTTACTTGAAAGCCTTCTTATCTGAAGTGCTATAACACTGCTTTCCAAGGACTGCCAGAAAGGAGAGTTAGATGGCAGATTAATACTGATTTGAAAATTAATTTTATCTCTTTGTATATCAAGGGTGTGCAAGACTTATTTAATTTGTAATAAGTGTAATTATAAAAAATGAATGAGCTATCAAAAATTTTAAAGTATGATCTATCAATATTGGCATGATATGAGTTGCTGGTCATTATGAATAAAATAGGTCTTTGGCAATATGGAATTCAATTTCCGCCACAGTGTGTCTCATTACTTCTTGGCACATGGGTTAACACTAAATTATAATCTTTAATTTCCAAATCAGAGCTTAATTTCTAAATAATAGGTTAATATAAATAACCTCTCCAGCTGTGGGCCCTTGGGAGACTTCAGGAAGAGAATATCTGTTTACAACATCTTTCTTTTTTTTTTCTCAAATTCTTTTTCATAATTTCTTCTTCATAAATTCTGCTGGATGGTTCAACAAAGGAAAGGAGTTCACTCTTTTGAGATCAACATCTACAAATATTGATGAAATACCTCTGTATAAGGTACTATAATGGGCTCTGTGGGGAATATCAAGGAATGTAAGACATATTCTTTGACCTTCAAGGAGCTTATAATCTCATTGAGGACACCACACTTTTACATAAAAAAGATAATTAAAAATTCAATATGTTATATGTCAAATTAAAATAAGTTCTACAGGAGTTTAGGGTAGAGGTGGGAATCATTCAGGTGATTAGGAAATTTAGGGAACTCTTCTTGAAAAAGGCATGGCTTGAGATGAACCTCAAAAAAAAGGTGTCAATTAACCTAGTGAGGCAATATATTATAGTCAAAAGAATATTGGATTTGAAGTTGGAGAACTTAGATTCAAATCCTGGTTTTCTGACAGTTATTAAGTACCAACTATGTGATGGACTCAGTGATAAGAGGTGGAAATACAAATCTAGTCATCCCTTCCATATCTCAGGGGTTAGGACATTGTATGATCTGGAAAATTCCCATAAAATTTTTGGCCCTCTCTTCATACCAGAAAAGAAGTCTGAATTATTATGGTATTAAAAAATAAAATATGTTGATATTATACAATATTATACATATATTTCATGCATTTCTGAGTGCCTAAATTTGTTTCTGTATTATCTGCTGGCCTTCATGTGTCACTTTTGTGAAACTCCCTCCAAATTCCTATTTAATTTCTTATGCTGACCTGCGATATATCAGAACCAAGATGGGAAAAGTAATAAGGTGGAAGGGATAATTGTACAAGCAAAGAAAAAAAGGTAGCCCCTACCCTCAAGGAAATTATATTCTAATAGGGAAAAGCAACACATAAAAAAATCTGAAAAGTAACAATGTGAGAGAATGGAGGAGGGGATGAAGATACCTGGCAAGGGACTGTGGGAAGACAAAGTAGAGAAGTCCAGAATGTATCCTGGTGAGAAATGAAGACATGAAGACATAGCTGGATAAGAATCTTCCTTAAATGGAGTTTCTAGAAAGAGTCACCTAATCAGAGAGGCCAAAGAGTATTTCTAAGGTATGAATTCCAGGATCAAGAGGTTTCCAGGACACCTCCATGCTCTTATTACCTTATGACCTTTGGCAAATGACTTTATACCTCTGTGAAATAAGGGTTAGACTAAATACATTATAAAGGTACTTACAGTTCTAAATTCTATAATGTGTATGTTTTTTTGAATAGGTCAAGAGATGTCCTCCAGAGATCTCATTCCCTTTTCATCATGTCGTGATTGGGCACCTCATATGAGAATTTATTTCATCTATTATCAAAAGACAGGTGATGATACAATTCTTTCCTTCCTTCCTTCCTTCCTTCCTTCCTTCCTTCCTTCCTTCCTTCCTTCCTTCCTTCCTTCCTTCCTTCCTTCCTTCCTTCCTTCCCCATACTTTATAAGACCTAGGAGAAAAGAAATCAAGACCTGTAGTCACTATACCTGAACCTAGAATTAATGAAAGGATATATCTTGAAGTTGAAACACAACAGAGTTGCTCCCTTTAATGCATGCAGGGGTAGGAAGTAATGGTGGCAGAGAAATAGCTTTAGTGAACCCAAGTCTTTAGTTTGGAACTGCATCACAAAGACTATGCTGCCACATAGGAAAAACCCTGGAGACAACCCCCCATTGTGGACAGTGGGGCAGAACAACTGTAGGATGGTATTACCTGATAGCATCTGCAGGGAGATAATACCTGATAGCATCTCCTGGGAGCCCCAGAGAACTTTGAGAGCAAGTGCTAAAGAGGAACTGAAGGAGGAAATACATCTGCCAAAACCTCCTGGGAGTAAGAGAGAGAAGAATTTCATAATCAGGACTATAAATTCTATGGATTTAACAGTTCCTCATTCAGAGTAAGGGACTTCATTATGTGTGTGTTTTTTCCATGTAGCTTATGTGCATCCTCATGGGTCTGTGTCTGTGTAAATGTAGCTTTCAAGAAGGCATGAATGGACATCTCTAGAGCCTCCTCTGTTCACGTTTCTCCAAGAGAGACTTTGATTCTTGCTGGGAGAGGAGCAGGAGATTAGGGCTAGCTACTATGGTCTCTTCAGAGAAAAGATACTGGGCTAGAATTACATCTATCCATACTTCCACCCCTAAACATTGTTAGTCTAGGGGGAAATAATTTTTAGGTTCAAGCTGAGCTCCTTTCTGATCATTATATTTTAACAGGGAAGGAGTGCCTCAAGCTATATATCTCTTTCCACCAACTGCCAATTTCACAAAGAGTACACATAGCAAGTATCAGATAAATCCATCCATCCAAACCATCTATCCAAACCAGAGAATGTATACAGAAGAAGAAATGAGTTCTTTCATTGGGAGCAAGCTTATCTCAATCAAGATAAAAAAAAGAAAGATCTCACTGGAAAAATTTTCCAAAGTCTGGTGGTGTAATCATCTAGGATGGAGACATAATCAAGGTTACTGTTTCCTCTACATGTCAGTTTCTTTGCAGGGTCTTTTTTTCCCTTCAGAAAAAAAGAAACTGGAATTTCATGTCTCCTAGAAGCCAAAAGACCAGGATTCCTCTTCTCTCAATCTCTTACCAACTCTTCTCACATAGGTGCTGAAGCATGGACTAGTAAGTCTCCACCATTGAGGACAGTCATATGCAAATGGATCTTGAGGTGTGGGTTACAAAGATTTGTTTTATTTTTCCTTCTTTTAATAAAACTTCTTCTACTATTATGAACTGTGTGTTTGTCAAGTGGGGAGTAAGCAGTGTATATTTTTGCAGCTCTTCTGGGTAGGGGCATATAAGGAGAGAATATTCCCTAAATTATGCCCAGGTCCTTTGCATCATGGGAGAATCTTGGACGTGAGTTATAAGTCATATATGGGGGAGATATAAGAAAGCTGTCTGAAACAGATCTGGGGATTTTAGTAGACTTAAAGTTCAATAGTAGCCAAGAGTGTCATATGGCATTCAAAAAATTAATGCCAAGTCAAGTCACCAAGTATTTATTAAGCACTTACTGTGTACCTGGCACTGTGCTAACTAAGCACTGGAGATACAAAGGTAAAAAATAGTCCCTGATATCAATGAGTTCACAGTTTAATGGGGGAAACCACATACATACATACAACTACGTACAAGCAAGCTATACAGAGAATAAACTGGAGAAGACACAAGGATTAAAGAGTGAGAAAGGTTTTTTGAACAAAGTGGGACTTTAGATGAGATTTGAAGGAAGCTAGGAAAGCCAGGAGACAGAGATGAGGAGGGAGAGCACTCAGACATGAGGGGACAGTTAGTGAAATCATACAGATTGAATGTTTGGGGAACAGCCAGTGTCACCAGATTTCAGAGCACGTAGGTTGCTGTGTTCATCTTTTGTTGCCAAAGAAGACCATGCCATCAGAGAAATGGTGACATGACTTGCACTTGACTTTGTTTTGAGTGAAGGAGGACAGCGCAAAGTCACCAGCTTCACTTCTCCTCCAAAGCCATCTGAATCCAGCGACCAAACATCTGTCAGCATGATTGGAAATTATCCAGGATGCACTGGGAGACCTTGGGCCTTTTAGGCCAAGCTCTCTGCAGGTTCTCACTTAGGATGAGGTAACTCTCATTCATTGAATAGGCCTGTTTAAGAAGTAGCCAGGGCATGGCCCCTTTAATGAGGCAAAGAAAAGAAAAGACCTCAGGTTGTGAGGGAAACAGCAACAGTTACTATTGATAATCACTCTGAATCCAGGAGGGTCCAGAAGAGAGCCTTTAGGCAGGGGCCCCATGGTGTCTGAGCTTCACTGTGCAAGAGGTGTAAGGCTCAGGGAAGGGGTGGGGAGGGGAGAAAAAGGAGACTAGCCAGTGAAACCCAAGGTAACATGGGGAGAGGTAAGTGTAACATGATCATAAGGTGCAGTTAGAAGGCTTGACTTTTAGCAATAAGGAGGTGATTATCTGCTGTACTCTACCCTGGTTAGATACATTTAAAGTACTGGGCAATGTGTTCAGTTCTGGGCATCCTGGTTTAGGAAGAACATTGCTAAGCTGAAGAGCATCTGGAGGAGAGCAGCTATAATTGTGAAGAAGCTGAAGTTCATGGAATATGAATTTACCCTAAAGGAAATAAGAATGTTTATCCTGCAGAAGACTGGGATGGGGGTGAGGTGAACATCTTCAAGTTTTGAAGGGTTGCCATGTGGAAGAGGGATTATAGCCTGGTCCTGTTTGGTGCAAATAAAGAATTCCCATGAAATGGCTGCATTATTAGAATTCACACCACATATTTCCATTGGGTTAGAACCAGTTGCCATAATTTATATAAATATAATTTTAAATAATTTGAATTTGAATATATACAGCCACTTCATGGGATTTGTTATTTCTGTGAATCAGGGCCTAGCTAGAGATCTATTCTGTTGGGTCCTAAAGTGGTGAGCTAGGATCAATGGGGGAAGTCAAAAAGAAGCAAGTTTAGTCTTGATGTAAGGAAAATCTTCCTGATAATTCCCGAAGTAGAATGAGTTCCCCCCTCATTGCCTGTCTTAAAGGAAATGCTGTATGTTCTCAAATGTTTATAGCAGCTCTTTTTGTGGTAGCAAACAACTGGAAATTGCAGGGATGCCTATCAGTTGGAGAATGGCTGAACAAGTTGTGGATAGTTATGTGCTATAGGAAATGATGAGCTTAATAATCTTAGAAAAACATGGAAAGACTTGCAAGAAATAATGAATGAATTGAGCAGAATCAAGGAACATGGTATACAACAGGGGTGGGGAACATGAGGCCTCAAGGCCACATGTGGCACTCTAGGTCCTCAAGTACAGCTCTTTGACTGAATGTAAACTTCACAGAACAAATCCCCTTAATAAAAAGATTTGTTCTGTAAAACTTGGACTCAGTCAAAAGGTCTCACCCAAGTTCCTAGAAAGTCACATGTGGCCTCGAGGCTGCAGGTTCCTCACTCCTGCTCTCTTACAGCAATATTGTTTTAAGAACGATTTTGAGTGAAAAAGCCATTTTGACTATTATAAATACCGAAATTATAAAGGACATATAAAGAAAGACACTATTCACATCCACAGAAAGAATTGATATTGTGTAGTCATCTGTAGGTTAGAGGAGAGGGAAGAAAAAAAGAAAAATATTATATGTAAATTCTTATATATATCAATGGAATAGCAAGATTTACATAATAGATTTTCAGTTTCATGTGTAATTTTTTAAAAAAATTATACTATGCTATAGAAATTTTTGTCTTATTCTATAAATTTAAAATAAAATAAATAAAGATTGAATGTGATCACTTTTTTGGTCTGTTGAAGTGAGTTTTCTTGTCCAAATGTGTGTGAGAATTCATTGCCAAAGGACTTTATCCCTTCTGAAGTTCTGTGATTTTATAGATACTAATCAAGGGCTATGGTTATCCTCCTTCCTCACAGTGGTAACAGTGGTAACTAGTTGGAACAGAAAGAAAAACTGCCTGCATTCAATGCCTTGAGACTTCTTTCTCCCTCTTATTTGACTTCATTCACACCTCTAAGATTTCTAGAGATAGCACCTTAGCACTATTGGCTTTCTATGGGGCTAGCTTTAATTCTCTTACCCTTAGTTGATGGAGTAATTTAGACAGTAATCAGCTTCCTATACGTTATAACTTTTAAGGACAGCTAAGTGGCTCTGTGCATAGAGCGCTGGGCTACTACTATAATCCCTGACTCTCCTCACTTTTACTTTGTACGCCTAGCAGCTACAGGCATCCAGTGGCTCAGCAAATAGAGTCTGGCGTCAGGAAGACTCAAGTTCAAATCTGGCCCAGACCCTGGACAGGTCACTTAACCTCTGTTTGCCTTAATCCACCAAAGAAGGAAATGGTAAACTACTCCAGTATCTCTGCCAAGAAACCACCATGGGCATTATGGTCCCTGGGGTCATATGGTCCATGGGTCCTGAAGAGTTGGTCACAACGAAATGATAAAAGACCAGTGACAATACTGCTGGACCCTATGACCTGACCTAAAATTCCTCCACTGACTTGCATTGGAGGAGAGGCAGTGTGTGGGATGGACAGAAAATTGGTCTAGGAGCTAGGGCCATCAGGTTCAAGTCTTGCTTCTGAGGCATCCTCTCTGCTATGGGCTAGTCACCTAACATCTAATGTCTTAGGGCTCTAGAGTTAACTAGAATAGCAGCGAAGGTGCTGCTGACTTATACAAGCACAAGAAATTCCTTACTGAGTACTCTATACTTAGGAGAAATCACCAGTATAGTCCCTATGTCTAATAAGTACAGAAATATTCTTTCCAGAAGGGCCCTGTAAAGAGATTGCATCACCTGAGAAGGGAGGAAGGACTCTCTGAAAGGCATTTAAGGAAGATTGAGGAGAGCTCAGCCCAGATGAGCCCTGGGTGTCCTGGCATCCAAAAGACAGAAACCGCTTCTAATTCCTGTGCATGCTTTAACAACTTTTCTTCATGGAGCAGGATGGCAAGGATTGTTTTACTGCAGCTATTTATGTAGCCCTAGTGTCTAATATCCATCCATTGTGATCTTTTTTTGTTCTCCTTGGTAAATTGTGTTGATGCTCTGGGTGTTCATTCTTTTGGCGGCTTAATCTGTTTTATTGAATTTCCAAATTCTTAAATCAATACCGATAATAGCAGGCGGTAGGAATAAAATACAGCTTCAGGCACTTTGCCAAATACACTTGGTATTTAGATCCTGTGGATTTCATGTGGGATGCTCTCTGGGAGCTTCACAAATACTAACTCTTGCAATTAGTCAATCGATTAGCAAATGTTGCCTGAGTACTTAGCGCGTGCCCAGCCGTTAGCTACAGACAAGCTGAAGATCGAATGCCTGCCCTACTGGAACTTACAGTCTAGTTGGGGATTTGAGAACAACACCGATGAATGAATAAATGTATGGATGAAGGAATGAATTAAAAAGCATTTGTTAAGTACTTACTATGTGCCAAGAACTGTGCTAAACATCGAGAATACAAATAGAAAAGCAATACAGTCCTTGCTCTCAAGGAACCCACAAAATAATGGGGGAGATGTTCACGTGTAGGAGGGGTTGGTTGCAGGGAAGATGGAGAAGTCTCGTAGTCCTAAGGGTATAGCTGAAGGATGAGTTGCAAGGCCTAGAGGTCTTTTGGATACCTTTGGCAGGTCAGACAGCTAGGTGACCCAGTGGGTAGAGAGAGCTGGGCCTGGAGACAGGATGACCTGAATTCAAATCTGTGGTCCTGGGCAAGTCACTTAACCTTTGTCTGCCTTGGTTTCCTCAAATGTAAAATAGGAATAATAACAGCATTCCTTCCCAGGGTTGTGGTGAGATCAAATGGAATATCTGGAAAGCTCTTAGCATGGTGCCTGGTACATTTGTTGATCAGTTGCTCAATCTTGTCCAACTCTTTGTGACCCTGTGGACCGTACTGTCCTTACTGAAGTTTTCAAGGCAAAGATAGTGGAGTGGTTTGCCATTTCCTTCTCCAGTAGATTAAGGCAAGTGGACATTAAATGACTTGTCTAGGGACACTTGCCCAGAGTAAGTGCCTGGAGGCTGGATTTGAATTCAGGTCTTCCTGACCAGTTCCAATGCTCTGAGCACTGGAGCCATTTAGCTGTCTTGCTTTGTACATAGTAGGTGCTTATTAAATGCTTCTCTTATTACATGGTTCACTTCTCTTCTCTTCCCCAGTGGTTGGAGAATCTGGATGGCATGGTGGTAGGGTCCTGTTGGAGTGGAGGCAGTTAGTAAGACCCAGTAGACTTAGAATTCAGTGGCATGGTTCATAGTAAGTGTCTGCCCTCTGGTACTCAATCTCGTAGGAAGAGCTGTATTTGGTGACACCCTGTTCATTCAAGGGATTCAGGTAGTTATGCCTATCAGATAAGAGGAGAGGGACTCACATTTCTAGAGTACTTCATGTTTCCTAACACTTTCCTTCTACCCCACTCTGTAGGGTAGGTAGAACAAATTAAAACATTCTTGTTGTACTAATTACAAAACCGAAGAACCAGAGACTTAACTTGACCTCATAACATCACACAGCTATTCAGGGGTGGGAGTTGGTAATTGAACCCTAGTCTTTGGATGTTATACTGTCTCTCTCCAATGAAATGATTACGGAGCAAGACATGCTTTCCCTTATCTCAGGCGTTTTGCATTTTTCAGCTTTGCTCATTCTGGGTGTCTCAGATCTAGACCTATGCCTTACTTCTTCTTACTTTGACTCATTCATTTAAACATTTCCATTGATGAGGATGGAAGGATTTTCACCTATGGACAATCCACTGACCTGAGGCTTCCACTAACCCATTGGATGCTGGTTATATCACTGAAACTGCATTGACTAAATTATCCCTTTCCCAAATGACAGCTCTTCAGATATGTGAAGGCAACCCTCCTCTGTCTACACAGCTAAATTTAGCAGATATTTTATGAAGCTCCTACTATGTGCAAAATGATATTCTAGACCCTGGTAATATAAAAACCAAAATAAATTGTCCCTGTCCTAAAAGAGCTTACATTAAACTTGCGGGAAGAAGCTCTCCAGAGTAAACATTCCATTTTCCTTTTCTCATTCCTTATGTTGTAAGTACTTTACAACCATTTACCATCCTGGATATTCTCCTCTGGACATATCACAATTCTTAATGTCCCTTTTAAAAATGAAAATATTATTGCAGGTGTGTTCTAATGTGGCCATGCACAGTGGTGCCTCCCTTGTTCTAGAAATTATACTTTATTAATGCATCAAGTGCCACATTAACTTTTTCAACAGTCACACAAAATGATTGGCTCACAATGAGACTGTAGACTGTGAAAACACTCAGACCTTTTTCATATGAATCTCTGCCAAATTAGGTCTTCCTCAATCCATACTTAGGCAATTGATTTCTTTAAGCCCAGGATGATCTCTACTAACTGTTAGTTAGTAGATGGAATGAGGCCATCATTCCAGCAGAATTCTAATGCTACCATTCATTGTTTTAGCTCCCCTTTGCTTTGTGCTGATTTGAAAAGCTAGTCCACAACATATTGCTGTTATCCACTGATGTGATTCAAAAAATTAAGTGGAATAGGGCACAGCTGAAGACAACCTTGCAGCATACCCAGACCTTCCTTCTGGCTAACATTGATCCATTAATCAATATTTTTAAAGTATAAATTGTTTAGCCATTTGTGAACAATCTAACATTTTTTCCATCCTGCCCACAAGAGCATTGTAAGACTGTCCTATGACTTGCTGAAGTCAAGATGTAACGTCTATGACATTCTTCCAATCTACCCTGTCAAAAAGAAGTGGGAAAAAAAGAGGAAATGAGGTTAGTTTAGCACAGAGGTGGGGAACCTCTGGCCTGGGGGCCACATGTGGCCCTCTAGGTCCTCAAGTGCAACCTTTTGACTGAATCTGAACTAAACAGAACAAATCTCCTTAATAAAAGGACTTGTTTTGTAAAACTTGGACTCAATCAAAAGGCTGCACTAGAGGACCTAGAAGGCCACATGTGGCACTGAGACTACAGGTTCCCCACCCTTGGTTTAAGCATAACTTTATGTGTGGAATGGAGGAAAAAGTATTCAAAAAACCTAGGTTCTGGACCCTGCTCTGCCACCCATTAACTATATGACCTTAAGCAAGTCACTTAACCTCTCCGTGCCTCAGTTCCCTACTCTGTAAAATGGGGGTGGTCCTTTTCCAGCTCTAGATTTCTATGATGATAATAACAAAATAACTGAAGCAGACTACAGAAGCTGTCCCAGCTTCAGCAGGCAATACAAGGAGAGCTTGGGGTGTGCAGGGGGTTGGAGGGAGTATTTTATTTCAATTCATTTCATTTTTATAGCAAACATATTTAAAGTAGCCTTTCCTGGTTTTACACGCACTATATATCAGGTGGCTGAAGTCAGGACTTCGAGTCTCTTCTCTCTCTCTCCCTTTCTGTCTCTCTCACACACATACACACACGTTGTTTTGTGGCTTCCAAATTTCTTAAGTGTTAGGTCATTTTCCTTACCGGTTAAATGGCTGTCTGCAGAAGGCCGTGGTTGGTCATAAATTGCCCTGCCCATAATATAAAACACACCACTTATTTACAGCGGGTACTCTCTTCCAAGTAGTTCCAACTGCTCGTAAAGCACTGGGCTCTCGTGTCATTCCCACCGAGGCTGAGGCAATAAAGGGCGCGGGGGAATTACCTTCGCTCTGCCCGACTGCGACAGCACCGCCAAGGCAGCAGCCTACTTAATGGATTTTTTTCCCCCTCAAAAAGCATTAAATGCAGACATAATTCCTCTTCCACCTCCTTCTTCCCTCCGCATCCCAACATAACAGTTTACTTCGGTGGTAGAGGCAGCAGAGGAAAAGGGGAGCGTGGAATCCAGCTGTGAAATGGAGCTGTTATTATCCTTGGTTACCTAGCCCACATCTGGTATTTTCATCCTGAATACTCAGACGAAAAAAAATAAATAAATAAAACAGCTCTGGCTCTCCTGCACCTTAGAACAGCAATGTATCGTTGGGATTATTATTATTTATGACCGCTTACTGAATCATGTGCATGATGGAGTCCTTGGCCAGGTGCTCCGCAGAACTCTGCCGACCCAGGTCCCGTCATGCTGGAGCCGCTCCACCCCCCCAACCAATGCTTTCGGGGGCTGCACAAAGAGGCATTGTGGAGAGACTTTGTACTGATGTTTCCAAAATGTCTTGGAAAACGACAGTTACCTCTCTGTTATCCAAGGTTAAGGCTCCAAATTGCAAAGTGGAAGAGGTTGATTTTCAATGGAATGTTGTGGAAGGAGTGTTGAACTGAGTCAGAAGAGTCCTGAGTTCGAATACTGATTTTGATGCTTGCTGTGTGGAATCTTGGGTGTAGGCACATTGTCCTCATCTGTAAAATGAGGACAATCCTATTAGAACCAGTTGCCTCACAGGCTAGTTTTAAGGAAGGCTATCTCTGTAATCCTTAAAGCACTATACAAATCTGAACCACATGAAACCCACTTTTTCTTTTTTTTTTTAATTTTATTTTTCATTTTTAACAGAGTTTATAACAGATAAAACAATTCAAACTTTTGGTCAGGTGATATTTCTTTTTAAAGAATTTACAATATGGACCATAAAAGAATTTTTTTTTAAACATTAACCAGCTGAGACACAAATAATATTTATGTTGCTAACTTCACAAACTCTTGACCTACTTGTCTCCACAGTATTACTAAGAATTAAAGGACCCTAACTTACTGTTGTTGGTCTAAAGTCCTATGCCTAATAGCTTAATTTTAGACTTAACCTCAGATGTTCCCCTACCAGCAATCTATAATTTAATAGATCTAGTATTAAGCTTACAAACCTTTTGACTATACAAAACTTTTGACTACAAACCTTTTGCCACCAAGAGTAGGGACATTGCAGGGATACAATATCTCCCCAAATTTATGTCAATTCCAGGCAGGATTAGATTGTCCACTTGCATTCAGTCAGGTTTAAAGTCTGCCAGGTGTCAGTGGGGAAATTGAGTCAGGAGAATCCTACCTCAGTCCAGGCTGAACAGCTGTTCTCCCACACTTCCCATGAGATCACCTTTTGCAGTTCATACCAGCATCTCACCAGCTTACAGGCATCATGGACTGGAGGCTCAGACCACCTTTCTTGCTATCCATATCTGGAGTTAGACTCAACAGAACAGTCACTTAATAGTCCCATAGCATCTAAAAATGGCAAATTCCAATAACCACATTTTAAATATGATTATAATTTCACTTTGGCTAAGGAACATCTTTTGAGGCAAGTCTTAAGTGGCTTACATGCCTCTCTATACATGTTCTAGTTCCTGATTAAATAGCAATCATAAAATCAAATTTACCATTAAAACCTTAATTTTTTCATCAGTGCCAAATTTTACCTGAGGTTACCTTTCTTTAGGAAATTTAGACTAAAATTATTTTCCCCAAACTAAAGGTGTCATTGTTTTATTCTCAGCAACTAATTCAGTCAATTGTTTTAATTCTAATTGCTTTTACCTCACTTTGTAACATGTCCAGTTTTTTTCCCCATCACTCCCCTCCCCCTGCTTCCAAATACCTTGCATTCTGATTACTCCTTCCCTCAATGTACCCTCTCTTCTATCACACCCCACCCTTCCCTTATCCCCATCTTCTCTCTTTACTTGTAGGGAAAGATATACCCCATTCCCTGTAGTTCTTATTTCCCGATTATATGCAATAAAAATTCTCAACATTCATTGCTAACACTTTGAATTCCAACTTCTCTCTCTCCTCCCCTCCCTCTCCAGCCCCACTGAGAAGGCAAGCAATTCAATACAGACAAAATATGTGTTGTTTTGCACAAGACTTCCATAATAATCATATTGTGTAATACTAATTATATTACCCTCTCTCCTACTCTATCTCCCTTTTTCTTTTTCCCCCACAATTGACCTTATTCCTTCTCAAAAGTGTTTATTTCTAGTGACTCCCTTCTCCCATTTGCTCTCCCTTTGAATATTCCCCTCACCCCACTTGTGACCTCCTCTCCTACTTTGCTGTGGTAGGATATAAATTTTCATATCAAATTTAGTGAGCCTGTTATTCCCTCCTTCAGCCCCATGTGGAGAGAGTAGCTTCATTTTTTCCCCTCTCCCTTCTCCCTTTTCTCCTCCATTGAACAAGATTTTTTTTTATCTCTTTTATGAGTTATAGCCTGCCCCATTCCATTTCCCCCTTTCTCTTCCCGGTATTTTCCTCCATCATCCCTTAATTTTTATTTTATTTTTGTATGGATATCATCTCTTCTGATTCAACATACCCTGTACTCTCTATCTATATATGTGTATGTCTGTATGTGGTGTGTGTGTGTGTGTGTGTGTGTGTGTGTATGTAAAATCTCTCCATCTACCCAAATACTGAGAAAAGATTCAGGAGTTATAAATATTTCTTTCCATGTAGTAATGTAAACAGTTCAGCTTTAGAATGTCTTTTATGATTTTTCTTTCCTGTTTACCTTTTCATGCTTCTCTTGATTCTTGTTTTGGGAAGTTAAATTTTCTGTACAGATCTGGTCTTTTCCTCAGTACGAATGATTGAAACTCCTCTATATCATTGAATGACCGTTTATTCCCTTGAAGTATTATACTCAGATTTTCTGGGTAGGTGATTCTTAGTTTTAATCCCATTTCCTTTAACCTGTGAAATATCCCATTCCAAGTCCTTTGATCCCTTAATGTTGAAGCTGCCAGATCCTGTGTTATCCTGATTGTATTTCCACAATACTCAAATTGTTTCTTTCTAGCTGCTTGTAGTATTTTCTGCTTGATCTGGGAACTCTGAAATTTGGCCACAATATTCCTAAGAGTTTCTCTGTTCAGGTTTCTTTCAGGAGGTGATCTGTGGATTCTTTCAATATTTATTTTGCCCTCTGGTTCTAGAACATCAGGGCAGTTTTCCTTGATAATTTTATGAAAGATGATGTCTAGGCTCTTTTTTTGATCATGGCTTTCAGGTAGTCCCATAATTTTAAAATTGTTTCTCCTGGATCTATTTTCCAGGGCAGTTGTTTTTCCAATGAGATGTTTCACATTTCCTTCTATTTTTTCAAACTTTTAGTTTTGTTTACTAACTGCTTGGTTTAACTGAGTCATTCATTTCCCTGAACTCTGTTCTCTCTTTCAACAAATTATTTTGTTCAGTCAGCTTTTGGATCTTCTCCTCCATTTGACTAATTCTGCTTTTTGAAACTTCATTCTTCTCATTGACTTTTTGGACCTCTTTTTCCAATTGAGTTAACTTCTTTTCAAAGCTGTTATTTTCCTCCGCATTTTTTTTTTTTTTTGGTTCTCCTTTAGTAAGCTGCTAACTTGCTTTTTAAGCTCTTCTATAGCAGAGCTGCTATTCAGTGTGACATTAAGATCAGCTGCTCAGGTGGGGGCAGGGCAGCCACACAGGGCTCAGTTCCCTCAGGGAGTTTAAGATGAAACTTTCAACAATGTATGTGGGCTACTGCCTGCTTTGGGAGCCACCATCCACTGCTGCCTCTACTGCTGCCACCTGAGGAGGCCTGAGTTATGGGGACACCTTGCTCCATTCTTGGTCAACCGAAAAGACCCTCTCACTGACGTTTGGCACCTATGGGTTGGGAGATCTGCACTGCCACTGGAGATTCTGTCACTGAAGCCTGCTCAGATCTGCTCCTTTCAGTGTCACATGACCAAACTCCTTCTAATGCCTTCCTTTATAGAAGGCAGAAACTGGATTTAGCTCACTCTGCTTTGTGTCTGCCATGCTACCTGAATTTAATTCCTTTGAACAAGATGCCCCCAGCACCTCCTGACCTCCTCCCCTTTCCTACCTCCTTTTGTGTGTTGTTTCCTCCTTTACATTGCATACCCCCCAAGATTAGGGACTTTTTTTTTTATTAATTGTATTCCCAGTGCTAAGCACAGTGCTTGTCACATAGTAGGCATTTAATAAATGTTCATTGGATTTGGATTACTTTCTCCACATCAACCTCATAAGAGGAAAGGCTTATATTATTGCACATTTTCCAGGTGAGAAAACTGAGGCTCAGAGAGGTTAGGTTTGTGGTTCAGGGTCACACAGCCAGTTAAATCTTTAAGGTCTGCTGAGTTCAGGGCTCCTACAATATTGTCCCAGTAGAATGTAAGCCCCTCAAAGGCAGGACTTGCTTCATTTCTACCTCTGTGTTGTTAGCCCCTGGCCCAGTACAGAATAAATGTTTGCTAGTTACTTAATAAATATTTTCCCAGATCTTATCTGACTCCAAGCCCAGTGCTCCTTCTTCAATACCATGCTGAATTCAAGCACCTCCTACTTCCTAACTGAACCACTTTTCTACACATGACTTCAAGTACAAGTTCACCCTTTGATATATAGACAATGGCAAGTGAATGACTTAGAGCCAGAGCTATCAAGTTCAGTAACAATAAATAGCCAAGTGGGGACCATGTTAGGGAAAAGGGAAAATGCACAAGACCTTTTAGAAAAGGTGCATTTGGCCCAAGGTTTGGTTGGGGGCATGAGATATGGGCTGGCAAAGGAGTGAAGGGGTTGTGGGGCAGGGGAGGAATTCCTCAAACATTACATGTGGGGAAGGGCAAGTGAATGAGTTTGGTGGGTGAGCTGCTAATGATGAGCCAAGGGGTCTGGCATGAGTTTCAGCATCTTTTTCAGGCTAGGGTGCTAATGAGCAGGGCTAAAATGGCCCAAAGGCAGGCTAAGGAGGAGGCCCAGGGGAAAGGGGACCTTATTAATCCATGACTAGATAATAAGTCATGGAGAATTGGTTGTAAAATACTGCTGAGTTTCTGAGGCTGAAAATTGGATTGGTAACCCAAAGGTAGAATCTCTGTTCCCTCAAGCTCAGAGCACTTTACAATTAGAGGCTCAGATGCTATTAGGTGAGAAAAGTTTCCTGGGGTAGCGACAATGAAAGGAAAAATCTCCAGGGTAGAAAACAGGCAATTTCCTGGGGTTGAGGTCCATTTCTCCTGTGACTGTGGGCAAATCATGGCATCTCTCCAAGCCACTGTATCCTTCTCTGTGAAAGAAGATCATGCTTTATGGGCTTGTGGCACCTAAGGGCCCCCATCTTCTCTACTGATGAGATTGGTAGGACAAGTATTACATTATCTGGATTTGTTCTGCCTTGTATTCAACAAGCAATTTAATTCAACAAGTATCTATGTAGTGGACAATGAATTTGGTGTATAGGGGCCTTCCTAGGGAGTGTCTTCCCAGATCTTTCCTGGAAATTTCCAGGGGCTCCAGTGACATAAGTGACTCAGCATTTGGTCACATCAGAGATGACATATTCTTTGGCTGCCAGCAGCCAGGTGGTGAACTAATCCTGAAAGGATTTGGTGTTTTAATATGATGTGGCAAACTCTGATGGGTCCCTTGGTCCTCTTCCTGCTCCATGAAGGTTGCAGCAGTGTGGAGCGCTGAAGCCTTAAAAAGAAGAAGCAGCACCTTATGAGTGACTTTTCTGACTCTCTTGATAGCATCACGTAGCTTAAGACTTTAGGGATTTGCTCTGTGAAGTTTGGATTCCATCAAAGAGCTGCTCTTAAGAACCTTGAGGACCACATGTGGCCTCAAAGCCACAGGTTCCCCACCCTTGCTTTACATGAATCTACCATGATAATGACTTCACCCAGGGGGATTCAACCAGGCAAGTTTACACCTGAGCCCCTGGTTTCTTTTTCTGATTCTGTGTTTACTCTTTCCTGATCTTAGGTTGTGAGTTCCAGAAGGTTGAGATTCAGAAGGTCCAATGAGTGGAATAAGCTACATGAGGGGAATCTTCTGCCTCAGTGAGAGGAGCTACTGACAAGAAGACTGACCCATGCCTGTTTGCTTTACCAGCAAACATGTTTTATCAATTATTTGCACAATACATAAATAACCAAGATTAAATGTAAAATACTTGTACAGCAAAACAACAAACTGCTTTATGTTCTGATCAGGATTAAGTATCAACCTCCCAGAAGATTAGGGAAGTAATTATAAGTTGTTACTGAATCTTAAGATTTAAATTTGTTTTTGACAAGCTGAGCTGAATGAAAGTGAATGAGTCATTGGTCCTTTACAAAGTCAAACAGTAGAGCCATCTTCATAAACTCTCATTAGTAACTCATTGAACATCAGAGTTGGAAGGGACCTCAAAGGTGATCTGGTCCAATTCTCACTTTACAGATGAGGAAACTGAGACTTATCTAATGTCAGATGGAGATCCTTGGCAGAAGCTTGACAGAAATCTGAGTCTTCTGATATCCTAATCTCACTCTTGAAGCTTTGCCCAGACACCAGAAAGAAACTTCATTTCATCGTCACTCCCATTTGTTGGAGTTTAGGAATTCTTACATGACCCCACCAGAGTCTCTGGTTCCCTAAAACCATTGTGCCATAGGATTAGGAGTATTGGGAAGTTATAGGAACTACTGGGAATTAAGAGAAAATAGGAAAGAGTCAGAAAAACTGGAGTGACACGCCATTCTCTGAAACTTCCTTCAGGGATTTATTTATTTATTTCCCCCAGTGGCTTTCATGAGGTTGACTTGATATTTCATTTTTTTAACTGAACTAAGAATTACCTAATCATGCAATTTTGACCACCAAAGTAGCCAATGCTACTTTTTACTATAGCCCCACCTCTTCCTTAACTCATTAATTTAAACCATTGTCATCCATCTTTGTGGGGAAGCAGAAAGGTATGCTGATGATGCTTGGCCACTCTGAACTAGCCTTTAAGAAGCAATCTCATGTCTTTGCAAGCCACCCTAGAATAGGCATTTTCCTTGATGGAGAAGGGGATACTCCTGCTGGGAAGCCATAAACATTTCAGTGCAGGTTTCCTGGCTCTTTTTAGGTATTGTCATCACAAACCAGATGCAGCTAAAGTCATGCTGACATTTCAACAGTAGGGGTATTTACTCTTAGTTTCTATCAATAGTTCTTCCTATTGAGAACTTGGTCTAGTGGAAGAGGTGTGTGTCGGAAAGTTAGATGTGAAAATCAAGTTAAGAGATGGTATCTGAAAATGGAATTTGAATTTCTAGACTATGAATTAAAATATATGAACCACAAGTGCCTGGTCAGGTAGTGAATGCACCTTACTTGCAAGGATGGTAAGAATGTATTTATCTGGAGTCTTCCAAATCCAAACAAAAGGGACTTACACTGAACAAAATGGCATAGGGAGAGGAATACTATGAAATCCATCAGGCTAGATTTCATATAGAGTGGCTACAATGTGGAGGAATAGAAGCACCTGGGAAAATGATGGGAGACAAAAGTTCAAGAATGTAGCCAGCAGTTAAAACCCATGGTTTCAAATGTCTCTGTGCAAATATACAAAATATGAGTAACAAACAAGATGAACTAGAGATTCCAATGCAGAGAGGAATGTAAGATTTCATTGGGAATTGGGGGAATGAGATAGGTAGCTGGCATATGACTCAGGAAGAATATATCTATGCAAAAGGATTTTGCTTAGGGTATTTTCAGTCGTTGATTTCTCCAGAGGTGTCGATTGTGAACCCTCCTCCTCATCATGAGATATTCTTTTTTACATCCTCTCATAAACCCTCCAGAGGGGTCCATCCAATAAGCTAGGTGCCTTCCTCTAAATCTATCATATGGGTACTAATGGAGCACACACATTCTCCCTGCATTGTACCAACAGATGGTTCTTAACCTTCAAGAGATGAGTTTAAATTGAGTTGTGGAGTGAGATGCCAGGATGAGGAAGGATAAAGACAATGAAAAGGGCCTTTAAAGCTATCTTGTGCTTTTTAATCTGGGGGAGGGGAGTAGGCAGGATAGGAGATTGGGTGTAGGTATTCTCTTCCTTCCTGTGCATTTCTTTGTCTCCTCAACTCAGGGTGATTGCCATGGAGCAGAAACATCACATCATCTCTGGATGCCTCCAGTGGTTCTGCTTCCCAGCTCATGATTTCCAGCTCTTTTATGACAGCTTCACTGGCTTCTATATGGATTTGAACCTCTACTCAGGCTGCCTCATCTGATGTCTCCAACATATCTGAGTTTGCCTTTTCCATATTGGACCTCGGGCCACCAGGTCTAGCATGTCCGAGTCAGGGGCTTCTTCTGCTAGCAGCTGCACTGAGGAATTGACATTCACTGTGACACAACTATTGCTCATAAAATACTTGGTGGTGGTCCCATCCTCAGAGTGCACGGTCACCATACCAGGCTTCAGCACCTGCAAGGTGGGGATATGGGCAGCAGAGATCCCAAAGGTCCCACTCTAGGTTGGGACATCCACCTGCTTCACATTGGCCTCTTTGAAATACACTTGCATCAGGGAGGCGAAGGTGAAGGACATTCGGCCCAGGTGGAGTTGGCTGAAAGAGAGGCAGATGAAAGAAAGTATAGGGCCTCTTCTTAGGATGGATGGGGCTGATGATGGAGAGAAGATAGAAGAACCCAATTCTCATTTTTCTTATGTCTTTTCTTTTTCTCTATGCTAAGAAGAATGATTTTTGGTCTGGAAAGGATAGATCAAAATGCCTAATAAGGAGTTGAAACCCAAGATGAGTAGGGAGATAATAAGAGTAGTTCTTGCTACCCTCCATGACTTCAATTCACAAATCCCAGGTTAACTATATCCCAAGATAGTAAGGCAACTGGTGGAGATGATCGCTGAAGCACTACCAGCAATTTTTGTAAGATTGTGGAGAATATTATTCTTGGAGTAGGGCTGGAAGAACACAAAAGGTATCATTTTTTTAAACAAGGAAAGAGAATCAAGTCTGAAAACCACAGTCCAGTGTCTTGATATTAATTCCTGGCAAAATTCTAGAACTTATTCTTAATGACCATGCTAGCAAACATTTTTAAAGGGAAGCAGGGCTTACAAAAGAACTAGTGTAGGTTCATAAGGAAAAATGATGCTACATTAATGGGTTGGATGAGAGTACAATGGATTAGGTGGATTCAAAAGTGGTTGAATGGGTATACTTAAAGAGCAATCGCTATGGGCTCACTGCCACCTTGGAAGGTCTCTAGTGGAGCAGCTGGTCCATCATTCTGTTTTCTCAATCATGTTTTTTTTAATCAATATTGAGTTAAAAGCATAGTTGTCATGATTGTCAAATTTGTAGATTATACCAATCTAGGAGGTATCACTAACCTATAGAATAATAAAAAATCAATAAGCATTGGTTATTACTTCTAACGTCCCAGACACAGTGCTAAGTACTGGAGATACAAAGATAAAAGTGAAGCATCTTTTGACACCATGAGTTTCCATTCTATTGGAGAAAAATGTGTGTGTGTGTGTGTGTCTGTGTGTGTGTGTGTGTGAGGGGGACTAAAATAGATACAAGATGATGCTTTATGGAGAAGGATACTTGCAGCTGGAGGATCCAAAAGGCTTCATGAAGGTGATGCTTGAGCTGAGTCTTGCCTGGAACTAGGGGTTTTAAGAGGCATGGTAGGTAGTAAGTACCAAGGCGCGTAAATAGAAAATGTAATGCCACATGCAATGAACACTAAAGGTAAGATTGCCTGGATTGTAGAATAAACAAATCAATGACTAAAAAAACTATTAGGAATAACAATTTGTTGTATATAATAGATTTGCATTTTCATGTGCAGTCATCTTTTTTATTATACTGTTATGGAAATGCTGGCTTTATTCCATAAACTAAAAATTAAGTAAATAAAAATTACAAAAAAGAATAAGGGGAAGCAGAAGTAAGGTGGTGTCCTTGACAGTAATAAGGAAATTTATGAAAAGGTCAGATTTTGGGGAAAAGATAATGAATTCAATTTGAGACATATTGAATTTAGAATGTCTGTGGAATATTCAGTTCAAAATATTCAATGGGAAGTTGGTGATATGGACTTGGAATTCAGATGAGAGACTAGGTCTAGATATATAGATCTGAAAGTCATTCACATAGAGATCATAATTAAACCCATGGGAGCTGATGAGGTCACCAAATAAGAAACTACATAAAGATAAGAGAAGGGGGGACAGGACAAAGGGGGAATGATTGGATGACAGGATCAGTAGCCAAAAAGATCTTTACAGTACAGAAGAAGCTGAATCTAATAAGAGGAAATTTAATAACAATAAATGTTCCTTTTACATTTGAGTTTTAAAAATCAGCTTCATAATATAAAATGGAGATATAGTTACATAGAATTCATCTGGAAAGTTTCCTTGGACTTTTTAGTGGATTGTAAACTCAATATGAGTCAACACTGTGATATGGTAATAAAAATGCAAATGTAATCTTAGACAGCATGGAATTTGGCATAATGTCTAGGACTAGGATGGTTATTGTCCCATTGTACCCTATCCAGGTTAGTCCACATCTGGGGCATTGTGTTCAGTTATGGGGATTATATTTTAGAAAAGACATTGATAAGCTGGAGAGCAGCCAGAGGAGAGGCACCAGGAGGATAAAGAACATTAAGACTGTGCCATGAGGACCAGTTAAAGGAGCTAGGGATATTTACTCAAGAGAAGAGGCTTAAAAGGGGAACGAGACAGCTGTCTTCAAGTATTTGAAGGCCTGTCACACAGAAGAAGGATGAGGCTTGTTCTGTCTGGCCCCAAATAACAAAACTAGAAGTAATGGGAGGAAGGTGCAGAGGGGCAGATGTAGACTCAGTCTAGGGAAAGACTTACTAACAATTATAGGTGTACAAAAGCAGAATGGAGAGCCTCGGGAAGTGGTGTTTTCTACCACTAAAAATCTTCTGGTAAAGACTGGATGGCCAATTAGTCAGCCAGTCAATGAGTCAGTCAATCAACAAGCAATTATTAAGCACTTACGATATGCTTGTTGTGTGTGTCCTTCGTTCTCGAAGAGGACCACGACATCAAGATGATGACATGACTTGCAGTTGACTTTGATTTGAGTGAGGGAGGGCTGCGCAAGGTCACCAACCTCACTTTCTCCTCAAGAGTCAAGTATGATGGATACATCAGAAAAGCAACACTTCTCCCCTTCCCCAATAAAAACAATGAGCCCTGCCCTCAAGGAGTGTACATTCTTGAGAGGGAGAAAATACATAAATGGTTAACAGAAGATATAGATGGACTATATGGAGGTAATCTGAAAGAAGATGATATTAGCAGTTTAGGGGGCCAGAAAAGAACTCTTATCGAAGGTAGAGCTTGAATTGAACCTTGAAGGAAGTTATGAGGTAGAGATGTGTGTAAAGAACATCCTAAATATGGGGAAGAGCAAATGCAAAGGCCGAGAAAGGATAGGAGTGTTCTGTTCAAGGACATGCAAGTAGGTCAGGATACCTGGATTGTAGAGTTCATGGTGTGTGTGTGTGTGTGTGTGTGTGTGTGTGTGTGTGTGTGTGTTGCGGGGGCGGGCGGTGTCAAGATGCAAGAAGGCTGGAAGAGCAGAGAGAAGCCAGGAGATGAAGACCTTCAAATGTGAAGCAGAAGCTTTTATATTTGATCCTGGTTGGTTATTTGTCCTTTGTTCTCAAAGAAGACTGAAATGAGAGCACTATGTTGGAGTCAAGGTATAGTGTGTCTGATGATGGCTGATCAGACCAATGTGAGCTTGGAAGGCTCTCCCACAGACTGGGAACAAATAAGTCCATACGAACATTTTGGGTGCAGATGTCTCTAAATGTGTGCATCTCAAGTTTCTTTTGAGCTAATGTAATTGTGCTCCACTCCGACAGCACAGTGCCTTCTTTGATTCAGGCAAGTCATGCTGGGTGGTCGTTTGCCAGCATCTCCCATGTCACACAATCGAATCCAAATTTCTTCAGAGAGGTCTTGAGAGTGTCCTTGTATTACTTGTTCTGACTAACATGTAAATGCCTGATCTTTGAGGTGATAGGGAACTACTGGAACTTAATGAGCAGAAGTGTAGAGGATGGGAATGGTCTATGACATGGTCAGACCTAAGCTTTAGAAAAAAAATCACTTTAGTAGTTGAATGAAAGATGGATTGGAGAGGAGAGAGACTTGAAGCAGGGAAATCAGGTAGGTTATTATTATAGCAGTCCAGGTAAGAATCGATGGGGGCATGATCTAAGATTTATATATATATATATATATATATATATATATATATATATATATATATATGTAAAAAATGTATGCATATATGTATGTGTGCATGCATATATGCATGTATATATGTATGTATATATGCATGTATATATAATACATATACATATATGTATAAATATAATTGTGAAGGGGATACATGTGACACTAGAAATGAAAATTGGCAATTTTGAATATGTGAGGTGAATGACAGTAAGGAGTTGAGGATGACACTGAGGCTGTGAGTTGGGGTGGCTGGGAGGATGGTGTCCTGGATATTAAGAGGAATAGAAAAGTTCAGAAGGGAGAAGACTTTATGGGGCAAGATAATGACTTCTTTTGGGGGCATATTTTAGAGGAAATTCTCATTAAGGTACAAATTGGATTAGATGGCCCTGGAGCTTTCTTGCAATTCTATGTCTCAGATTCAGTAATATCTGCTAGAACTAAATCTAATTGGGAAGAAAGACTCTGACAAAAATAAACAAAAATATAAAAGTCCCAGATGCAAATAATCACAGATGAAAAAAGTTTGGGTTAGGATCTCAGACTCAGCTTAATACATCAGGAATTAATAAAGGTATCAAGATCAATTTTTACAAACTTTTGCAGGCAGATGAAATACACCTTTATGGTCAGGACTGCCTCAGGACTTCTGTCTTGAGAGGAATTTTATGTAAAGCTCCATGGGAAGCAATGTCATATAGAAAGATCCGTATTCAACCTCTGCCTTTGATACATAACGGTTGTGTGACTTTGGGGAGGTTACCCTCTCTGATCCTCAATTTCACTATCTGTTAAATGGTACCTGAAGGTACTGTCAAGTTTATTGTGAGGTCATATCAGATAACATATGAAAAGCACTCTAAAACATTAAAATGTTCTATTAATGTGTTACTATAATTAGGACCTTGACTTGGAATCAAGGGTACTTTCTAGCACTAATTACTGGTACCTTACATTTTTTTGTTTGCCTGCCTCTGAATTCTGACCTCTACTTTCTTTAGTAGGTAGAATATTGACTTGCTTCATGCCCGGGCCTTCCCCTTTGACCTCTGATTGGTTGCTGTCCAAGGTTCTGGCATGGCAGAAGAACTTCATTGTACTTCCCTAGGATACTTCCTTGCTTTTATCCTGTTCAGCTGACGCATGGTCATTTCTCTTCATGCTATGCCTATCGCTGTCATAGGAAAACAGTAAAACTCCCCTTAGAAGTTTCTCCTAAAAGTATCTGTATGGTTCTACTTAATTGTATCCCAACATTCCCACTTGTTATTTGATTTTGAGGAATATTGCTTTTTTCCATGTTGCTTTCAAAAAGCTATAGATTACCCAGGATTCTGACTTCATTGTGTGTGTGTCTGCTTATTTCTGTACCATTTCAGTAGGAAACTGAGCAGTTCCCCTTTCCACTTCCATCAGTGGCTATACCAGTTTCACCAAGGGATGAATCTTAAATCAGTCCATTGCATAGCTCAGGAGAAAGGTTTGTCAGGAGAAGAGAGAGGTACGAGGCTCCTGGGATTTAAAGCTGGAAAGGCAGAGGTCATCTATCCCACTCCTCCTTTCATAGAATCATAGATCTAGAGAGGGCAAGGATCTCACAGGCCAACTGGCTCAATCTCAGTTTACTACAGAAGAAAATAAGACCCAGAGAAAAGAGGTGGCTTGCTCAAGGTCATACATACATACATACATACATACATACATACATATATAGATATAGATTAGGCCACCTAAGTCCAATCTGTACCTGACTGAGAAATCTAGTTTTGTCCCCCCATTTCACCATGATGGTTGAAACTGTGGATAAAAGTATATTTAGGGGGCAAAAGAGTTGGCATAGGGTCTTAAGCATTTTTCTTAAGTATTTTGGAAGTAAATGAGGATCACCTTTAAAACATAGATTAAGTATTGAAAAATCCTCAATAGAAGTATTTTAAAGGAATGTGACAGCCTAGAATGGGAGGAAACACAGGGAACCTCCAATTTGACCAGGTGGGTGGTTGCTGTCAAAGGGGCTGGGTTACAAGGGACTCTAAAGTAGCCTTTGTAGAAACCATGGAGACTTGAGGGGAGAAACAGGAGAAGGTGGGTGGTTAAGAAGCCTTGAACCAAAAGCTGAGATAAGAGGATGCTGAATTGAACAATGATGAATGTGTAGTCAGGGGCTGGAGAACAGACTCACTGATTTGGAATGAGGCACAGAAAGATGATGAAGAACTTTATTATACAGTTAGCAGAAAGGGGCAAGTAGAGATGGTACCCCAAAGCAGGACAGAAAGGTGACTCAGAAGAGCCATAATTTAAAGGTCAGACCCTAGAAGAAAGATCTTTTAGACCAATTTCATTTTTTTAAGCCTGAACCAAGATTGGGTATTGTAATTGAATCATATTAAGTTGAAGTTCAGTAAGCAGTAACAGATATAAGATCATAGATTTCGAGATGACAGAGACCTTAGGTCATCCAGCGCAACCCACTTATTTTCCAGATTAGGAAACTGAGACCCAGAGACCTTGTGACCTTGCCCAAGGTCACACAGGTGACAAATCTTGGATTCAAATTTAGATCTTGTGTCTCCAAGTTCAGTGCTGCCCACTGCACCATAATGTATTCTGAAATTCCCTCAAGCTGAAGTAAAATTATCTACGTATCTGAGTTGTCTATGTGCATAATTTTGTTCATAATTTAGGGGAAATCAGATACTGGAGAAACCAGGATGTGGGTGAAAAGTTAAGACCTATGGGCATGGCTTTTAATGGAGGAAATCTTCCATCACTCCACCTGTACTTTTCCCTTTTATCTTACAACTTGTCTATAGTTATTTGCGATGAAAATTCTTAAGATGAAAAGGATTTTCTTCTTAAGGGACATTAGGGAATGAGGTTGGATAATTAGAAACTGACTCAGATCCACAGTGGGTGAGGGAGGCCAAATACCCAGTCCAGGGATGGCACTGAAGAGAAAGCAGGGAATGGGCTCTCTCTGTAACTAAGAATCAACTATATGGACTGCAGTAATTTGTTGAGGACTAAAACGTTCAAGATTGTACTGCTGGAAGAATATATCACCACAGTACTACACTATTACCTTGCAGCATGATGTAGCAGACTTAGAATTGGGATTCAGAAGACCTTTGATTATAGCTTCACCATTTAATAGCTGTGTGACATTGAGTAAGTCAGTTTCTCTTAATCCAAGTTTCCTCATCTATAAAAGTGGGAATAACACATGCACTACCTTCCTCACGGGATTATTGTAGAGATTAAATGATAGAATCTATATAAAATGTCTTGAAATAGGAAAGTATTTTAAAAATGTCAACGTATTATCATACTACTCACATATGTGCAAGTGTGTATACATACATACATAAGTGCACATGTATGTGTATATATTCACACACAAATTCAAATCTGACCTCAGTCACTTATTAGCTGTGTGACCCTAAGTAACCTCTACGGCCTCAGTTTCCTCAGCTATAAAATGGGTATGACAGTAATAGCACTACCTCCCAGGGTTGTTGTGAGGAACAACCGATAATATTTGTAAAAAGTATGTAGCACAGTACCCAGCACATAGTAGGTGCTATGGAAGTGTTTATTCTCTTCTTCTTTCTGTCCTCTCTCAACCAAAATCTGTAAATGAATGAGTTCTACTGAAAGGCCTTGAAGGAATTTACCTGAATGAGAATAGTGGCACACTTTAGTAGAATTACTGGTCTGGCCATGGGGAGACCTAAGTTCGCTTTGCTACTTTTCTTGGTTTCAGTTTCCTCCTCTCTAAAAAGGGGACTAAATGACCTCTGAGGTCCTTTCCAGCTTTAAGACTCTACAAATTGATCCAGTCATAAAAACTGATTATAAAACCACTTAGTGTTTAGAACCATCCCCTGATGAGCTACCACACTCTCAGCTGCGGGAACCAAATTTAAACTCCAGTTTAAAATGTTTCTTTGGCTGGAAAGTAATGTCAATATTAATTTGGCCAAGAAAAAATACAGTCTAATTTCATTTCAAATGCAACAAATTTACTTTCCTGGTTTTCATTAGCTACTGTCAAAGAGTAAGAAGACAGACAAAATAAATTATGAAAAAAATTATTTTTTTTAATGTACAAAAAGAGTTATTTACAAGTTGAATGTGTCATCTCAATTTGGAGGATGTAGAAAACAGCTAAAAATGTTTCTGAGATATAAATCTGACCCAACATTCACCTACAGTATTTTTAGTAATGGTGTCTTCTATACAGAATATATACAAATAGGGGATGGTTATCATAATACTATCTCAGTAAATGAGTGAACACCATTAGGAAGCCACAGACTCTTCGGGACCTTCTGGACATCCAAGATGTGTGCATTTAGAGCTGACCTTTTAAAAGTAATAGAGTTCAGGGCACTGTATGACAGTGAAGCCCAGGACTGATCATTCTGATTTCTGTCCACTGTCCCCCTCAGCAGTGATGGGGCATAAAAGGGGCTAAGTCATGTCAGATGCTGGGAGAATATCCCAAATCACTGATAACAATGGAGTAGTGGGTTTGATTTTGACTGCTGCAAACCCCATTATAAAAGGTGGGGAAAACCAGTATTACCCCTTGTAATCCAAGCTCCAAATGCATTCTTCATATTCCAAGCTGGGTCAAGCCATTCTGAGTAGGAGAATTTAGTGTCAGTCCCTCAGTGCTCCGAAGGGCTGATCCAGCCCAGCCCCTGAGCCAGCATACCTTGCAATACTCATCATTCCTTTATGAATGAATGGAAGAAGGTGGGAGGAGGAAGGGGTATCTTGGAGATACAGCAGATACAGCTCATTTGTAACTCAGCTGAGAGCAATGAGCACTGTCAGAAGACTGGACACTATCGTTCTGCTGGGAGAATAAGTGCCCTTCAGAGACCTGAGAGGGAGGGGCTGTGACAGAGTTCTATAGCATTTTTCATAGCAAAGAAAGAGAATAATGTATTAGGAAAATACAGAAGCGTTTGGTAAATGCATGTTTCTCTCTTTCCTGACATCAGACTTTTAAGTCAACACCTGATATTCTGATTAAGGAGGAGGGCAGTCCTAGGAAAGAAAAAGAATGGGTTCCAACCAATAGCAGGTATCACTTCCCCTACCCATCCCCTTTGGCAAGTACAGTCCCAATGTGTCGGACCAAATTTGGTCTATCCCCAATGTATAGCATCATCATTGCCCTGGAGGTATATAAAAATGAGTGTTCTTCTTCGGGATGGGGTTCATTTTAAATACAACATCAACCACACTGTAAACACAATCTGGATACAAGGGGGCCATCATTCTGGACTCAGCCCATGTATGTGTCATTCCAGCAACACTGCCATATTTTATTTATTATTGTACACATATCTTACAAAAATTGCAGGCCCTATATTTTGATACTTCCCTACCAGAGCACAGTAAGGCACTTTTGGAGTGGCTGGATAGAATTGGTGGTTTCTCCTCCATGGCAGGGTATCTGATGTTCCACTATAGTATTTTTAAAGAAGAATCAGGGAGGGAAGTGGGGGAAAAGAGCACTTTCCCTCACTGGCACCATAAGGAAAACCTAATCTCATAGGAGCTGAATATGCATTATAGCTTCCAATTCAGACCAAAATGCAATTTCTCCTCCTTACCACTCCTCCTTCCCAAACTTTCTTGGGAAGTGGGTTAGGGAAAAGTTTTTGGCTAATGAGAACTTTTCATTAGCCAAATGATATAAGGGAGGCAGCCAGAGTATGGTTGTGCATTTACATGGAAGGCTTGTAGGAGTCTCCATCCCCACTCCCAGCCCCTTCTCTATTGTGACATTTCTCAGTGCTCTGTAAAATAAGTCAAAAAATGACTAGAGACACACCACAGAGGTACAAAAAATGCCTCTAAAGAGTTCATGAAGTCTGTACAGATAATTTGTTAAAATCCCTTTCATGTATTTAATACTTGTTGGAAAAAAAAATCTCTGTTCTCTAGGAAGTGATTATTTTTCAAAAGCACATTCATCGGATTGCTTGGCAAACAGCCCCTCCCTCCTTGTGCTTTGTGTTAAGACATCATATTAAGGAACTTGCTCTCTTCTGCTAATGTCGTTAGCATGGAGCTCATGTCCCCAATAGCCATATTGCTTATCCCTGCTGGGATTGAGGGCAGGGTCAAGGAGTTCCGTGGAGTTGTGAGGCGGGAGGAATTCTGGGAGAGATTCTGAAGAATGCTGGGGCTCAGGGTTCCCGACATTAGGCTTGAATGGTCACCATCATCCATGATGGCATCAAAATCGATCTGTGGAGGCTCCAGTAACTGGGAGTCCACAGTGCTCGACACCTGATTGGCCCCTGGGGAAGCCATGGCATGTGGCTTAATGCTGCTCAATGAACATTGCTGCTGCTGTTGCTGCTGCTGCTGCTGTTGCTGCATTACCCGGCAGTCCACATGGTTCTCAAAATTCCCATTCTGTTCATACATGTGGATCTGTCCGTAGTAGTACATCATACTGTTATCCCGGGGCCCACTGGTATTCTGTTGCTGCAATTGCTGCTGCTGCTGCTGTTGTGGTGGTGAGACCATGTCATTTATTGATTTGGGGATAGCCTCCCCGGTCTCCTGGCTAGGCGTTCCAGTGGCCATAGGGTATGCTGTGGCTCTTATGTAGCCCAGCTGTTGTGCAGAGCGTACTCCACGGTGTCTGTTGGCTGGGCTCGGCTCTGGGGGTGGGCGTGGCTGTACCAGGCCTGGTCCAAAGCTCTGTCCCACTGACCCCATCATATTCTGCTGAGGGTCAACAAAATTGGGTTGGTGGGAGGTCAGAAGAGATGGGGACTGGTGGTAGCCTTCCTGGCTCATGGAGGTTGGTAGGTGATGGCTCTGCTGGGAGTAGCTCTGTGGTGTCACCATGTGCATGGCTGGGTTGGGTAGTGTGTGCTCTCTCCGGTTGTTTACCATCAGGGAAGGGTCAGAGGCAACATCCATTTGCTGAGGGAGGCCCAGGTGCCCTGTCTTGACTCCCATATTGCTACATGATGGGGAGAGCTGATTCATATCCCCACCCATTGTGTTTGGGCTCAGCATGGGATGAGGCTGGCTGTATCCTGCATCGGGGCTTAAGTCCGGGTTCATGTTGGGGCAGGGATTGGCCTGTAGTGGTTGCCGGACCTGCATGTAATTGACCCTCGGTCCTGGAGCAACCCCATTTCTTGAAAGGAGGTTGGACTGAGTGCTACCGAGATCACTGGGGCTAGTTTGCATGACCTGCTGATTGTAGCTCTGGTATTGCCCAAAGGTCTGCTTCTGTTGTACCACAGCTAAGTTGCCCTGAGGAAACTGTTTGGCCTGCTGGTTGGAAAGAACGTCCACAGAGCCTGAGCTCACCTCATTCCACTGCACAGGCATATTGTTTTTGTTCAGGTTGGTGGGGGTACTGTAGCCTAGCTGGCAATCAGCCAGCATGGGTGCTGGCTGGCTCCCATTAGAATTGGATGCTGCCATCCTTCGTGGGCCATGGAGGCCTGGGCTTGGCAGCTTTAGGCTCCCAGGGAAACTTGAGGCTTCTCCATGGTATGCCAAGGCATTACTTTCTTCAGCAGCACCAGTACTCTGGGATTTGATGTACTGTACTACATCATCAGGCAACATGATGTCATCCTCCCCACCGGGGCCATCTGCCTCAACCACCATTGTCTCCATAGCAACATTCTCACTGATACTCGGAGGGCGGGGAGAATAGACGTGGCGGGGCAAGGCACCATCCGAGCGGGTGTAATTCTGGAGGCTGAAGTTCCTTCGTTCTGCACAGGGTGGCAGATGAGGTGGGTTCATGCTGTTGGTGCTATTAAAACGTTGCACCCGGGGGAGAGACAAAGGTTCAGCAGCCAGTCTCCTTATGGGGTCACTTGCTCGCCTTGTGCCATTGCCTGTAACTTCATGGGGGAAGGTGGGAGCAGCATTATACCCATATGATGGCCCATCACTACCACGCCTTGGTCCCAGTGGACGAGGGAAGGGGGGTGGCAGGGAAGATTCTGGTGGATCAAGTAGAGACATCTTATTTTTCAGGCTCATCCTTTCCATGTTAGGGAGGGGTGTTGGTGGGGGCCCCCCGGTGGCTGCTGCATACTTAGCTTTCAGGCTGTACTGTTGAGCTGGTGTGAGGTTCAGCAGCCCTGGTGCTCCACTACATTGGCTGGCCTCGCTGGAGCGCCGAGAGGCATCGGTGGAGATAGGGTCGTAAGAATCAGCAGAGCTAACATTGTTGGGCCGGCTGCCGAAGGGAGAAGCCTCACTGGATCGGCGGCTAGACAAGTACGGAGAGATGCCAGAGGAGCGGCGGCTGACTGTGTAGGCTGAGCTCACGGTGCTGGTTGTACTGTCCCTTCGCTCGTTCAGTTGGTTTAACATGGTCACCTCATTCACTGACAGCTCCATGATCCTCGGGTTGGGCAGAGGTGCTGTGGGTCCACTGAAGTTTTCCATGATGGATCCTAGAGGAAAGAAAACCAAAAAACCCAAGTAGTAACATCTTTCATTAAGGCAGTGGATCTGGTAGAAAAAGTCCTGGACTCAGAATAAGGAAGACTGGGTCATGGTTGTAGTTTGGTTAGTAATCTATTGTGGGATCTTGTGGATGCCATGAAAGCTCTCTTTCCTTTACTTCCTCATGTGTCAGCCTAGGACAACACCCACCACAACTGCCTCACAGAGTTTTTGTGAGGTTCTGATGGGATAATTAATGTCAAAGCACTGTAGAAAATATAATGGGTTACTCATGAAGGTGGTCAGGTGCCCATCACTGGGAGGTCTTCAAGAAGAGGCCTGATGACTGGCTATCAGGGATAAGGTACAGACTATTTTTATTCATGAATAAACTATGTTAGAAAATTGTCCATTTCTGAGATCCTAAGATGCCAAATTAAAATTTCTCTTAGAAGCTAAGAAATTATACCAGAAAACCCTGACCATATGAAAGAGTCCACTAGGAGCTTTGCCTGACCAAGAAGTGAATGTATCAAGTCAGCAGGCTTTTATTAAGTGCCTATACAGGCTAGGCACTGTGCTATTCATTGGCGATATAAAGAAAAGGAAAGAAAAAAATCTCGGCTCTCAAGATGCTCGCAGTATAATGAAGGAGACAACATGCCAACAGCTATTTACAAACAAGAGATATAAAGGATAAATCAGAGAGAATTTCAGAGGGAGGGCACTATGGTGAGAGGGGATTGAGGAAGGCTTCTTATAGAAGGTGGGATGTCAGCTAGGACTTAAAAGAAGCCAGGAAGCAGAGATAAGGAGGGAGAATAGCCCAGGCATAGGGGATAGTCAGTGAAAATGCCCAGTCAGGAGATGAAGTATCTGGTACAAGCAACACTGACACCAACGTCACCAGATTTCAGAGTATGTGAAGGGAAGTAAGAGGTAGGATGTATTTATAAGTATATTAAAGGACCTTAGAGATCATCTGATATAATTCCTCATTTGAGGAATGAAGGAGGAAACTGAGTCCCCACATGGTAAAAAGCCCAGTGGTAGAGCAGGATTAGAAGTGAGGTTTCCAGAACCCTATTCGAGTGATCATTTATCTCTGCCATGATGTCCCTTCCCCCAGGTTGCAAGGCATGCACAAGTACACAGCTTACCATTTCCCGGAATAGGAGGCAGCTTGGTGTTTCGGACTTGAGGAGCCGGGTTTGCCCATGAACAGGAATCCTTGACTGTCTTCAGCTTCTCCTTCTTGAGCTGTTCAAGCCTTTGCATGGTTGTCATGTGTTTGCGCAGCTGCAGGCTGACCGCTGACGTTCCAGAGGGGACGGTTGAGTCAGCGACAGGAGCGTTGTCATCCAGTGTTGTCAGGTCTCCCAGGCTACCCCCACTGTGCATGGTCATCTCTACTCCACTGTCATTGTTGTTGGCGCTGCCGAGGGGTGAGGGCTCACTGCTACAGGATGATTGGCCTCCGGGGCTGGACTGATACAACTGAGGGAAAATAGACCAAAGGATTGTGAGCCAGCCAATCAAGGACCAGTACTGGACTGCTAAAAACCAGAGGTGAGCTCCTATACCAACGTACAAATTGGTAACACATATATACATGTCCATACTCATAGGAGAATTTGCTGGGGGAGGAGGAGCCAGATTCAAACACTGTGACTCTTTCTTCTAGCTCCTGTAGCACTTATATACTACATATGTCTAGCTATTGGTTTTATCTTGATTTATACAAGAGTTTCATCTCCATTAGTCTTATCACTCCAGCCAAACCATAAGTTTCTTGAGGGCAGGGATATGTACTTTCCTTCTTAGGTATTTTATACAGTGACCAGTATAGTCTTGGGTCCACAGGAGGGACTAGCTAAATACTTGTCCTTCAAGTTTAGCCAATCTTTGCTAACAACCTTAGTACTTACTTATTTCATCTCCCTGGCTGACTAGTGACTGCTACTTATCTCTTGGAACAGTTGTTCCCCACCTGTTCCTGGCTTCTCTGCTGGGACACTGGTAGATAATGAATGGAGGGAATAAACTGGCTGATGGCTTTATGTTCCTCTGAATCTTATTTTTGCTTTCTCTGTTGTTATAGAAGGGACTGCTGTGATGACTGAGCAGGACCTGGCACTTTCTGTGGTAGATGGCATCCTAGACCAGAAAGGCCAGCTCACTTATATTCTGCCCATTTGGTTTCCTATTCCCCACCTCATGCTCCAGAAAACCTGAACTAACAGGGCAAGATTTCTGAGTCCACTGAGCAGAGACTATGGTAATTAGTTTGGATTAACAGCCTCTCTTACACTTGTCTAAGAGTCAGCCAGAAGAGATTCAGACCCTTGTTCTATCAATGTATCAACCAACAGAAATGAATTTATTTAACACTACAATGTACCAGTGTGCTAAATACTGGAGATACAAAGGCAAAGGTCAACCATTCCCTGCTCTAAAGGGGCCCGTATACTATCAGGGATACTAGGCATATAAATAGGTACATTGAAAATATAGTGAAAAATAGATACAAGATGATTTTGGAAGGGAGAGCTCTAATAGCTGGGGAAATCAGGAAAGGCTTTGTGGAGAACATAGCATTTAAATTAAGTCCTATGGGAAATGAAGGAGTCAGAGGCACAGGTAAGGAGGACAGGTATACATGCACGTGGAGCAGGCAGGGTAAAGGGACACACACAGAGAATGGAGCACTGGATATGAGTACCTAAGAAGGCTACCTTGACTACGAGAACATGGCGTTGGGGAAGGAGAGTAATCCATGTTGTTACGGAGGAAGGTGGGTTCTCTTGAAGGGATACCCAAGTGAAAAAGAATAAGAACTCTTACTTCCTTGTGTCCCTTCCTGCTGTCTCTAATTACAAAGCTTCCAATGGGCTACTAAAATCATCCCTTTGAGATCACTTACACGTGCGCACGCGTGCGCACACACACACACACACACACACACACACACAATACCAACTTCCAGTACATCACATCTAAGAGACAGACAGCACTTATACCACAGCCTAACACAAAGGGATACTCTGCTCACCTTAGTACCGACTATCCTTAGGGAGGTATAGTAAAGAAAAGAAGAAGAGACAAAGAACAAACGGTTAGAATTAAGGACTCACAGCAGGAAGTTAATTATGCAACAAATGGAAAAAGAGCAGATACACAGCTTTTAAGATATTTAAACCTATCTAAATATCATCACATGAAACATGGGAGCAGCACCTGCCTCTAGGTGTTTTGACTCATCTCTCACTGTTTCACTCACGTAGTCTTCTCAGCCTGGCCCAGAAATAGAGCAGCCAGTTTTCTGTTTTGTTTTTTAATTATTAACTGGATCCTTTGTCCCAGAAAGAAATGATGAGCGGGGTTCTTATGTTTCAGGTCCATCATATGGAGATTTGCCAGTTGGTTTTATAAGTTAGAAAGAAAAAAAAATGGAGCTTGTTGATGAGGGCATGGATCACAATATGGAATTGACCTGGAAATTGATGGGTCTTTCACCAAAATTTACAGGTTTCAGGACAATCTATGGTAGCTGAGGACAGAGATTCCTTGAATTGTGTTTAGCTTTGTGATCTGGCCAGCCAGAGTGAGAAACACACAGGTTTTGAGGGCCTTAGGGTGGAAGGGTAACACTAACACTTACCACCGAGTTCTCTGTCTTGATGGCTCTGACATGCAAGCAGTCCTCCACTGCCTGACTGGTGCTGTTAGCCTCCGAGGTCTCCTCCAGCCCCACTCGGCCCTGTTTGGCACTGGCTTCATTGTCACCGTTTTCCTTGAGTGGAGGTGCCCTTGGGTGGACATCATTGCGCTGCTTCTTGGTGACGTGGGCATCGGGACCATGTACTGTCTTTACATGTTTCCTGAGAGAGCTGGGGTCCGTGTATCGCTTCGTACAACCAGGGATCTTGCAGATGTAGGGTTTCTGGGGGAAAGGGAGTCTGATTTTAATGACACAGGAAAGACTATTGAATCTTAGTGGTGTTACTGAGGGGGACCTCAATAATGCCATGCTTATTCCCTACCATTCTTTCTTGGTGGTGTTGTTCTCCCCAATCAGAATATTCCACCCATGTTACCTTTTCTGAATTCAAGCCGTTCTCCATAAGATGATCATTAATGACCCTGGTTCACTCTCCCTTCTTGAAATTACTGTAGTCAACTCTAAACCACACAATGATAACATATGCTTATTTAATGCCTCATGCTGTTTTCCTAGCTGTTGTATCTCTTGTCAGGCTAACTGGGGTGCTGGTTTCTCAACAAGGACTGTATCTTACACTTCTTTATGACTACATGTTCCCCTTCCCCCAAGAATTTAACACAAAGAAGACACTTGACAAATAGCTGGATGAATGAAGGGAAGGAGTGATTATTTCAGTGATCATGAAACATTCCAGATGTGTTCCTATAATATACAGAGGACCAATCTCTTAGCAACAATTGTGATGAGTCTACTCTCTAAATTTTGCTATGCATGCATGTAATCAATTAGCAATAATTAAGAACCTACTGTGTCCCAGGCACTGGAGACATACAGACAAGAACAAAATCATCCTCATCCTCTACAAGTCAGTCAAAACCTAAGCCTCAAACCACCGGGTCCTATAACTTAGAGACTTGGTCATACTAGATCCCCAAGGGCAAAGCATATATTCACTGTAATACTACCTTCATTTTACAGATTAGCAAATTCAAGCCAAGCAACTCACTCAAGATCACTTATCATTTTGGTGACAGAGTTATGACTGGAATCCAGAACCATTGTTACCCAGTCTAGTGAGCTCTTCCCTGTTCCTAGGATCAAGCCTATTACATTTATTCTTAGCTACTGTAATGCCTTTCTTCATTCTCAAATATTTCATGATATCTAATGATTTAGCAGTTTTTAGGAATAATATTATATTTATCTAGTGGTAGACAAGGCTGAAACTCACTAATAGTTTACCTAACAGATTATAAAGTGGTGATTTCTTGGGTAGAGGTGTCCAACTCATGGCCAGAGGTCACCAGACTCTGGGGTATGACCTGAACCAGATTAAGATGTAACTGGAAAATTAACAAAAAATAAATAAAGACACAATACCACATAGATAATGTTAATTTGCGGTCTTTTAAGTCAATATACAGTTCTATTTGAGTTTGACCCCATTGTTCTAAGTGCTAACATATGAAGCTTTCAAAATAGAATGCAAGTTTCTTTAATGAACAAATGATAAAGCATCCATTAAATGCTAAATGCTAGGAATACATATAATAATACATATATTAAAATAACAGACTGTCTTTACATTTAAGGAACTTACTAGCTAGAACTTACTAGCTAGCCAGGGTCCCTCACTCCACGCAGGGCAGTGGGGTTGGGCCTGGAGCCTCGGAGGAGTCCTTCTCTGCAGAGGAGACCATCTTTGCCATTCTGGGACCTGGTGTGGTGGGGGGCCCTGAGCTCCATACCGGCCCCTCAACCTCCTTCCACCTGCCTCCCCCGACAGCCCCTTCCCTCATCACTACCTGCTTGGGGGAGAGCAGCAGCCGGCTGAAACCTCTGTCCGGAGCAAGGCCTGCAGCAGCCCCGAGCCATCGGCCTGCCCTCCCTGCTACCCCTTGGATGGCATCCTCCTTGTCCCAAAGAGCGGGGATTCCCCACCCCCTCCTCCTGTTCGTGCCCCAGACCAGGCAGCCCTGCAGATTGTCCAGCTCCTTCAGCTGGCCCCATCACCACCCCCATGTCCAGGCCCCTCTCCTTCCAGCCTCCTACCGCCCTCCCCCCCCTTGCCACCCAGCCTAGATCCTTCACTGGACTTCCTCCGCGCCCGGCGGGAGACAGCGGAGGCAATCTGTGAATTGGAAGGCACTTTGCGCCAGGGACTGGCTAAACTGAGCGATGTCCTCAGCACCCTCCTGCCTCTCTTGGCTGGCCCAGAGCCACCTGTGCCCCTACCTGCTGCAGGTGGAGACCTCACCAGAACCCTCGGCATTAGCTGTTGAGGAAGAAGAGGAAGCAGCCATAGTGGGATCCCCGCAAGGGTTGGAGGGGGGTACTCAGCCTCCTCTACCCAGAGATTCACCTCCAATGAAGAGGAGGAAAGGTTTCCCAACACGAAAACGGAGAGGAAGGTGGAAGAAAATGTGATAGTTCTGGCAGGGATATCTGACTGCCTGCTTCTGGTCTCCCACCACCCTCTGCCCTGCTTGACTCACTTCAGAAAGGAGGGGGAGACTCAATACTGCTTGTAACCAATTCCAATGGGCTCCAGTCCCCTTTAGCTGCTCCCTCCTGTTGCTCTCTGTTCCCACCACCTCTCTGGGGCTGTGCCACCAACAATCCCTATCTAGTGCCTGATTTTCTTTAGCATTAGTCCCAAATTTCATAGAATTTGGAAATGGAGGGGACTTTCCCATAGCCCAACTCCCTCATTTTAGAGAGGAGTGAAGCCCAGAGAGATGGAGAGACCTGTCCATGGTCCTCCATAACATCAAAGTGGCAAGGCCAGATTCAGACCTAAACCCTCAGACTCCAGATGCAGGGTTCTTTCCCACAATTCCATGCTGCCTCCCCCTAGTCAGACACATGCCCAGCCTCCCCAAGTATCACAAAAAATAAATAAATAAATAAATAAAAAATAGGGGAAGATAACACTCTAGGAGAGGGGTGACCAAGGAAGCATGTTTCATTCTCAAGAGGTGGAAAGAGAAGGTAAACAACATGAGGGTTGCAAGCAGATGGCAGGATGTCCTGGGAGGATGGGTGAATATGATGTGAAGCTAACTCATGGTCTGCTGTCTAGGGCTAGCTGGTTGATATGTAACCCAACTGGCCCTTGGTTATGTGTATTCCTTGTGGGAAGAGACTGTCTCCTTTTTACCTTGAAATCTCTAGCACCTATAACGGTACCTGGGTCATTCCTCCTCCACCCCCTGCCTCACCTGGTTTCCTAATAGAGAATCTCCAAAAAGGAATCTACCAAAATAGCTCAGTACCCCCTTGACAACTTAGAATTTTAAAGAGTTTTACAGGGACCACTGTGAGGTTAAGTAATTTGCTCAGGGTCACATAGTCAGTACATATCACAGGAAGGGTTTTAATCTAAGTCTTTTTAGCTCTGAGGACAGCTACAGCTATTCATTGAAGTATACTGTATACATAGTGGGCACTCAGTGTTTGCTGAACTGAATGAATTCCTGATCCAGGCTTTCCTTGGGGGAAAACGGCCTTTTTAAGGCTCATAATAGGTTTCACATTATTATATCAACTGTTTTCCCTTATTCCTTTCCCCAAACATAGCCTCTAAAGCTCCATGAACACACCAAGCATTATAGTGAAGTTACAGGCCTTGAAGGACAGGTAGGACTTAGTCCAGTGGAGAACAAGGGAAAAAGCAATCTAAGGAAAGAAAAGAACATGATCAAAAAAGCAGATGTAGGAATGTACATGGCATACTGGGGAAATCATGAACATTTTACCATAATTCTTTCTGCTTTAAAACCTTGGCAGACACTATCAATTATTAGACCAACATGGTTGGAGTGGATGGTTAATGGAGGGAACCCGTTGGACATAAGGTTAGAAAATGCAGGTTGGAGAGTTAGTAACATGTGTAAGCAAGAAAGCAGGGGTTCTTGCTTGGTATGACCCAGAGAGAAAGAGGTGTCTGGGGCATGGTAAATGTCAAGAGCTATTTCTTACTACAGTCGGTCCCACGGAAGAAGGTGATAACTCATGTTGGTATTTATGATGTGCGGGCGTTTTTTAGTTAATTGAGAAATTCCATTGCTCTCGCCAGATCCTTTCATTAAAGCCAAAATCCAGGTAATGAGCATATCGGAACTGCTTAGGGGAGTCATTAAAATATTCCAAGGGGGAAAATGGTGACCTGTGGATTCTCTGACAAGCAAGAAACATTTCTAGGACCAATCGCTCCTCTGATCTCTAATTCCCCCTAAAGCCCTGGCTCTTCCTGGTAGGGGGTTGACTCAGGCTGTGGGGGGTAGCTCATGAAGTGATTTAAGTGTCTTGACATATTCACAGACAACTGAATGGAGGGTTTTAGACTCAAAACATGAGCACCCAGGATGAGCTCAGTAACATAATCCTTGAAAGTAAAAATGCAAGAGAAAACTATCATGGCATTAATGCCAAATGGCAATCTGGGGCTACCATTCCCTGAACTCATCTGCTGACTACTTCCAGTTTCTTGGTCTTTCTCTTTTGGTTTTGTAGGGAAATAATAACAATGCCCTGCAGTTGTCTTAGCTTAAAAATTTTCCAAATGCATTATCTCCTTTGACTGTCACAACAACCCTTTAAGGTAGGGTAAGGTGGACATTATTATTGACATTTTGATAGATAACTAAGACCCAAAGAGAGGAAGGGATTTGCCTTAGTGTACCTAAATAATTAGGGTGTGGAAGCTGGTCTCAGGACTGAGAAAGCCTGGGTTTAAGTACCTGCTCTGACTAACAAAAAAATCTAATAATAATTACCATTTATATAGGGCTTACTATATGCCAGGCACTGCACAAAGCATTTCACCATTATTATCTGATACTTCTCTCACAACAACCCTGTGAAGTACATGGTATTATCATCTTCATTTTACAGATGAGAAAACTGAGGCAAATACCAGTTAAATGACTTGCCTAGGGTCACACAGGCTCGTATGTGTCTGAGGTTGTTTTGAATTCATTTCCCTGAGTTCACATATACTATCTGTGTGACCCAGGGCAAGTAACTGGTAAGGCAAATCTCTGATCACAAGTACAAAGAAGGTAGAGGGATTCCCTATACCAATGGTATCACAGGTCCAGTTCCATTCCCCATGTCTGTAAAATATAAATAAAACCTCTGTCAGAATTTACAAGGAGCTTTCCTAGCCTTTACTGTAATACCTTACCTGAGCCTTCAGATTCTAAGTCCAGCCTCCCTTCCGTTAAAGCTTTCTAAGTGGATTTTAATAATATATACACACCATCTTCCTAGTGTGATGCCTCATTCTGGCATGGGAGTGAACCTCTGCTCTCAATAGTTAAGTCAGTAAAGAGATATCTGGCTTGCAAGGATTAGCTTAGCTAAGACCAGCCAAGCTTTTCACAAGAGGGCTGCCAATCAGGTGAAGAACTATTTTGCCTACAGCAAATCATGAAGACTTGATTCTGTTACTTGTCTTTATGACCTTTATGATCTAACTGTGGGAAGACTCTGAGACTCTGTCCTACATCCTTATCTCTTCTCTCTCCACCTTCTTTCCCTTGGTCACTTCATCAACGACCATGGGTTGGATGATCATTTCTATGAAGATGCTACCCATATGTGTACATCCAGTCTTAATGATTCTCTTGAACTCTAGTCCAATATCATAAACTGCCCACTGGATATTTCAAACTGGATATCTCATAGATATCACAAACTCAATATGTTCAAAACAACTTAGTGTTGTTCCCCATAACTCACCCCTCTTACAAACTTTCCCATTTCGGTTAAGGGCACCACCATCATTCTAATTATCCAGTTTGCAGCCTTGGCATTATAATCATTTTCCTTCATTCCTAACATAAAATGAGTTGCTCCATCTTGTCACTTCTATCTCCACAGCATCTCTTGTACCTATCACCTTTTCTCTACTTACTACTTACTTACTGTCACCCTATTTCATCATCTCACTCCTAGACTACTGTAATAACCTTCAAATTGCCCTTCCTGCCTCACCTCTCCTCACTCTAATCCATCCTCCAACCAGATGATAAAAATGACTTTCTCAAAGTATAAGTTTAATCATGTAATGATCTACTAAAAAAATAACCTCCAGTGACTCCCAGTTGCCTCTACGATCAAATATGACTTCTGTCTGTCATTTAAGGCCTTTTACAACCTGACTTCAGCCTAACAATTTGCTCTTTTAATATCAGATATTATACCTTACTTCCCTTCATGTACTTCATGGTCAAAAAACATTTTCCTGTTCATAATTCTTCATGATTCAGCTCCCATCTCCATGCCTTTGTCCTGGTCATTCCTCGTGTTAGGAATGCACTCCCCTCTCTTCAACTCTACCTGTTACAATCCCTTGTTTTGTTACAAACTCAGCTTAAGCTTCATTTTTTTTACACAAGGCCATTCTTGGTCCTTCCAGTTGATGGTGCCTGTGCTCTTCCTTCATCCATTACCCTGAATTTAGTTTGCATATTCTTATACATGCACGCATTGCCTCCCTTGACAGAATGTAAACTCCTTAAAAGCAAGCAAAGTTTCATTTTTGTGTTATATCCCTAAAACCTAGTAGAATGCTCTACACAGAGTAGGCACTTAATAAATGCCTGTTGATTGTCTTCTAAGATTTGATTGGATGTACAATCTCTATACAAGAGTGGACACTACAATGAAACCATTGGAATATACACATCATATGGGTGTAGCTGTGTGGCTCCACATTCATATGAATTTTAATTGTTATAGTTTTTTTTTCTTGAATGATGAATACCTGGTATAAGTTAATCTTACAGCAAAGTTTTTAAGTGGTCAAAAATATTATTAAACACTAGGAACTTTTCTTTAGTCTGTTAGACTAATGTCAACATAAAATTCAGTGCACAGGTATTTGCTTGTTGCAGCAGACCATCACATGCATTATAATAAAGCCAATCTTCTGGATTCCTTAAGTACTGGTAGTGGGCTTAAATTAACTGGCATTAACAAAGCATGTATTGTGCTTCATCAATTTACATCAAAAAGCCAAGGAATGATTTTCTTTTGTAGAATGTCACTACCAGGTGCAAAAAGGTCCCACTGGGAAGTTCAGATTGCCTTCTCCCATGCAAAGTTAAATTATTTTGATAATCATTTTCATATGGTGTAACAATTTGGATCACACCTTCATTGGATAAACTGATGGTAGGTCTTGTGGTATTCAGAATAATAGAACACATCTGCAGACTGCCTAGTAATCTTTGTATTTACAGTAACCTTGTGAGGAAGGGTCTGTGAGCCCCATTTTACAGAAGGGGAAATTGAGAGTTTAAGTAACTTATTTAGAGTCATACAGGAAGTCATCAGCAAGAGGCTGGTCATCATCTCAAGGCTGGGGATTCTAAGCAAAGTATTTTTTCCCCATGATGCCACAGTACTTCACCTCATTAGTCTAGGTTTCTTCTGACCATTCCACTCCCTCCTTTCAGGAACAGACAGTGGAGTTAAAGGCTCTTGGCTAAAGAAACTTCAGGAACCTGTCTGGAGAGGCTGCCTCAGTGTTCTTCCTTCTCTGACTTTACCCACCTTCCCAGATACTTTCCAAAGTCTGAGTCTTAAAGAGGTACCTCATTGGAATGAGTTCGGTTCTGGTGCTTGGCCCGGTCAGAAGCATTAGAGAAGGCTTTATTGCATCCCTCGTGCTCGCATACGTAAGGTTTCTCACCCGTGTGGGACCTCAGATGAGTCTTTAGGTTCTCCAGTCGGGAATAGGCTTTTGAGCATCCTTCAAACTGAAATCGAAAATTAAGAAATGAATGAATGATGAAGAAATCAATGAGTCCATAAAACGAAGCTACACCTAAAAACAGGGGGTTCTGCTTAAGAAGAGGCAGGATGGTGCAGCTGAAGGAAGAGGTCGAAAGTATCGGGTTTTAGTCCTGACAATGAACCCTCTAGCTTGATCCTTGGATGACTTATCTAGTCTGTTTCTTCAGAGAGGGGCTGCACTAAATGGTCTGCAAGGTGCCTTGCAGAGCTAATGTTATAGAATTCTAACTAAGAAGGTTTTCCCTACTCCTTTCTCTAATGCTACTTTCTTTCAACCTTTTTTTTAAAGGTTACAATGGGTTGCAAGTTGTTTTCAAAACCTAAGGCAAATCCTTCCTCCTCCATGAATCCTCTACTGCTAACAAAGCCCATAGCAATCTTACTCTTATGAATGCCACTAATATAGTTATAGTTCATTTGATAATTAAACCTTCTTTTTGTGTATCTCTCCTGAGCATTTATTCCACTGCCCAATATTCTTTATTAGGAAAGAAAAATCCAACTTCTTCATTGCATCTATTTTCTCCCTTTTCATAATAAATATGTCTAAGAGGCTTGTTGTTTATATATTCAACAATATATTAAAATTTAACATATATGTATATAGGGATATCTGCATACAGTACTGATGATGCAGAAATCATTGAGCTTGCTTAAAAGGCCAGATATGAAAGTTAGATAAGCTAGGATCCCCTCCCTCTTTCTAGAAGGAGAACACACAAACATATTTTAATCTAAAATATGGCAGTGAACTTCCACCTGAAAAAATTGTACGATTAATTCTTTTGTAAGGTGAATTATTTTGACAATGTAAATAGAGCTTCCCCTCCATCCTCCAGTTCAGTCTATCTAGTAAATTTGATTTTTCATATTTTGGACTCTTCTTATTTCACATAACAGGCCCATCAATATCTTGAATCAATCAATCTTTCTCTCCACACACATACATGTGTGTGTGTGTGTGTGTGTGTGTGTGAGAGAGAGAGAGAGAGAGAGAGAGAGAGAGAGAGAGAGAGAGAGAGAGAGAGAGAGAGAGAGAGAAAGTTTCACTTTAAAAGGCAAGAGATTTCAGAAGAATTGTCTTCAACCACAATTTTGTGGCTTAGTCAGGGCTCAAGGTAAGAATAGATCAGGAAGATCCGAGTTCAAATCTAGTCTCAGGCACTTAGTAACTGTGTGACCCTGGGCAAGTCACTGAGCCTTTGTTTGCCTCAGTTTCCTCAACTGTAAAATGGGCATACTTACCTCCCAGGGTTGTTATGAGAATCAAATGAGATAATAACTGTAAAGCACTTAGCACAGTGTCTGGTACACAGCAAGTGATATTAAAATGTTGGTTATTATTATTACTGTTATTAAATTAAAAATAGGGGTGCTCAACCTATAATGTGCACATCCCAAGAAGGGGTGGCATGAGAAGCTTCTCAATGGGGTAATAATTATAATATCTTGTTGAAATTAGTTAATATCTTTATTTTCTTTTCTAATATCTTTTCTTTTTCATGAGCCTTTGCACAGTAAACTCTAGAATTTATTTCCTTTCTTACTTAATGGGCAGCACAGGAAGATACCAAGAGGTTGGCATCTTCTGGGATGCCAACTGGGATGAAAAAAGGTAGGTACCCCTGCTTTAAAACATAGTCTGTTCTATATCAGTGTCTGACACTGAGAATATCCTTACCTATAGACAGAATAATTGACAACTGTGGTGATATTTAAAGGGTTGGAGCCCCCTTTTCAACAGACTCCTCTCATCTGCTTGAACTTTCAAAATTAAATATTGATTCCTTCTGCTTAATGTCTAGATGCCTAACTTCCCTACCTTCTCTGCAGAGATGGGAGCTACGGGTGTGGAATACTGCATATCACGCAAGGCTGATGTGTTGCTTAATTTTGTTGAAATATTTTTCTCTTCCTTTTAAATTCTTTTTTATTTTATAAAGGCACAACTCACTAGGTAAAGGAGGGAAGAAGGATGGTTTCAAAAATGAAAGTGATATAGAAACAAAAGACATAGCAGCACAACAACTAAAGCCTCAGGGGCTCCAGGAAGCCTCTTTCAAAATGTAATCATTTTTCATTCTGCACAGTAACAGCAGTGCTGTGATGATGATCCACTGTGAAAGATTTAGCTACCCCAATCAATACAGTGATCCAGGACAATTCCAAAGGACTCAGGATGAAAGAAAAAAGTGCTACTACCTCCAGAGGGAAAACTTATCTGCTCTGAGTACAATTTTCTTACTTTACTTGTCTTGCTTTTATCTAGAAATATGTTTTGCATGATTCCACATGCATATCGATGATATCAATTATTTATAATTTATAATTGATATCATATCGCACGCTTTCTCAGTGGGTGGTGAGGGGGGTGACAGCGAGAGAATTTGGAACTCAAAATTTAAAAAGAAAAGAATGCTAAAAATAATTAAATAATAAATGTAAAATATAAACACTTTTAAGTGTGAATCCTTAAGTTGTTGTCACTCATTAACCCTCAGTGTGAATTGGTCTGGTCTATGAGATACTTTCCCAGATGACGGCTAGAAGATCACAGCCCCAAGCAAGTGGAAATTTTTGAAAGGAAGAAGAGAAAAGGTCAATCTGGAACATGAGTCAGTCTCCAGAGAGGCAGGTCTTTGGCAGCTAGTGGGGAAGGAGCAGGGCAGTGTGTGTGATCTCTCTGGACAGCTGGAGGGAGCTCAGCAAACTGGTGGTAGGGAAATGTGAGAAGGGAGAAGAGCACAAAGTGAAGAAAGGTGCTTGGGCTTGACCGACAACCTCCTGCTTGCTTGCTTCACCTCCCTCTGTAAGGAGATGACTTGGGGCTCTAAGAGCTACCAGTAATGTTTGAGAAGGTAAAAATCAAGCCAAGAGTCTCACACAAAGCCGTGGTCAATAGGCCTTGTTGACAATTCACATTCTGCCTCTTTCAGAGGGTGAAGGGTTATCCACATAGCCCTAGTGAAGGATTTTTTCCCCACTTAGGACAAAAACAATGGAGACAAAGAACTCCAGTGGCACAGATATAACTGGGCTACAAGAAGGTGATGGTCCTCCCCATCACCAGACTGGGGGGAACTCTGGAGGATTTCAAGCCTTCCAAGAGAACCTTGAGAAGATGGTTGTGCTGCAAGATAGTGCTAGATGAATGAAAACCATGAGATGAAGTGTGGGGTTGGGAGATGTGGGGCTTGTTATGGAGAGGAAGCATATCACACATGACGTCTCTCCTTTTCTCTCCCCAATCCCACGCCAATATCATCACCCTGGATTAAAGCCTTGTTTATCTCCAACTAGTTTCATTGGTTGTGCTATGTCATTAGGGAGGCCAAGGGATTCATATTTACTAGTGATCTAAGGTATAATATCTCCATCTTCTTTTGGGCAGAGAACTCCAACTTGGGTATATGTATATTTTTTTATTTTCCTGTTTTTAAAAGTTGTTTCTTTTTGTTTTCCTTTTTTTTGTACTAGCTACACTGCATTTCCAGGAGAATGACATTATTAAATATTGAGGGTTTATGTCAGACAGCAGCATGGGATCATGGAGAACACTGAACAATTTCTTAGATGAAATGTAATCTACTTTCTTGTTCCTTATTCAAATCTGTGCTCATCTGGCATGACTGCACAATAAATAGGTTCTTATGGACTTTCCCTCTGTCTGCATGGTATAGTCTGGGAAATAAATATTTAATTTTTTCTGTGTAGATGGTGAATCTAATCTCAGAGTAGGTATTGCTCTCAGCAAGGAGGCGCTATCCTGGGACTTAATGGAATCAGTACAATGTCATTTGCAAACAAGAAAATCTGGAGTAACTCATTATCTTTGGGAAGTCCCTCTTCCTCTCTGTATTATTTGCTAGACAACCTCCAAGGTAGCAGTAAGCAGTTCTAGAAAGCATAGGTATTCCTGTTTTATGCCTCACTTGATATTGATAACCAGAGGATCACTTAAAATAGTCATCTCTTCGTTAGCAGCTATTGGGCATTCAAAAATTACTTTTAATGTATGCATAGGATATACAGTGCTGGAGAACTTTTAAAACTACATTTTCCTCTAAAGGGTAAAATAACTTTCTCCCTCTCCCTCTATAATCAACAGATAATAAACACAGTGAAATCTCATATTTTCTACACTTTTCAGTCAATTCTTTCCCTCCCTCTCACCCTTCTTCCATCTATTGAGAAGGGAAGTAATATAATGGGTCCAGATGTGATGGTTTCATTGTCATGGATTATGGGAAGGATTGATATAAAAGCATTGGCAAATGTACTCCATTTTCCACATATTTATTGCACTGATACACAGTCCATTAGATATCCTTAAGAGATTAGGGTGAGTAATAAGTACAGTGAGTTCATGGATTGTTGAACAGGAGAAAAGGGGGATGATTTGAGTAGCACAGGTGAGGACTTAACAGAAATGAGTCAGGTGGCAGAGAGATTGGGACAACCAGGAAAACTACACGAGACTTCTAAGAAAAAAGACTCGAAAACAGATTTTTTTTTTTCAAAGTACAGAAGCATTCTTAATTTCTAGTTCCATTTTTTTAGAAACCCAAAACATTTTGTGTAGGTGATTTCTGGTAACATATTTAAACCATTCTAGTGAGATAAGAAACTTAACTGTTTAAGACATCTTAGTTACAGTGTATGACAGCAAAGGGAAAGATCTGCCCACTTGAGCCATCAGTCTTCCTACCGTGCATTTGTGTGGCTTCTCGCCAGTGTGCCTGCGCATGTGAACCACTAGCATGTACTGAGCCTTGAAGGGCTTCTGCTCCCGGGTACAGTCCTGCCAGCGGCAGACAAATTCCTTCTTCTCCCCATGAATGTGGTCGTTGTTAATGTGCTGCAAGAAAGAAGGAAGATGATTTGACAAGTTAGAATGATGGGTTGAATAATAAGACGAAGCTTAATAGGGATACATTTCAAGTCCTATACTTGTATTTAAAGCAACCCATTAGTTGCACTCAATAAATGCATCAATTCATGGAGAAAAGACCTGGATGTTTTAAAGTACTATAAACTCAAGATGAATCAACAAGATAATATTACAGCTAAAAAATGGAAGAGTAGTATTTACCTTAAACTCAATTATGAGCAGCATGCTTAAAACCAAAAGAGATAGCAGTTCTATTGTGTGGCATTTAAAAGGTTCAGGAGACATGATTTCTGGGTAATTTAATCACTTTTTATTGATAATACTAATATATTTATTAATAAAAGGATGATCATTTGGCCATCTTAGACCAAAGACCCCTCACGATGTTGGGCTCATAGTTTGTATGTTTTTCAAAGACTAGGTGTTCAAGAGGGTGGCAATCAACTCTGATTGGTTAACAATTAATGAGAGAATGAATATTATGAAAGGGTGGGTTATATGAAGGTCTTCGGGTATGTGACTTGGGTGACCCAAGTCTTGGTCAAAGAGACATCAATTTCCATATTACCTGTCTGAAAAACGGGAGAATCTAATGCTTCCCAGACCTGTTTCAGTAAACACAATAATCAGGAATGCCCAATTAGCCCAAACTTTGAATTTCTTTTACTGTCTTTGATTAGATCTTAGCCAACCTGGTTGGGCAAGTATTTTAGAAATATTTCCCACACTGGTTGATTTTTAGATGAGGAAATAGAAAAGGGGAAAAAACTTGGTCCTAATAAAATAATGAGATAAATATGAGAGAAAAACAATGCTCTCTCAAATTATCTTCTACTTTGGTGAAGCCACATATAAAGTACCTTGTTCACTCCTAGGTGCCATGTTTAGGAAGGGCATTGATAAACTGGCACAGGTCCAGGAGATGGTGACAGTTTGAGCACTTGAGATCATGTCACACAAAGTGTAATTGAAAGAACTGGGGATGTTTATTGCATGGAGAAGAGAACACATAGGGAAATGATCTTTATCAAAAGAGCTGTTATGTGTTAAAGGGATTGAACTTTTCCTGCTTGGCCCCAGAGAGTAGAACAGAGAGCAGTGGGTAGAAGATATAGGGAGACTAATTCAGGTTTGATATATGAAACAGCATCCTAACAATAAAGGATACCCCAGAATGGGATAGACTCCTTCTATAGTTAGTAAGTTCGCCATCATTACTGATATTCAAGGGAAAACCATGGCATTATTTCTTGAGGAAGTAAGGAAGGGGACTTTGAGGTTCTCTTCAACTTGGATATTCTATAATTCATACAGACAAAAATAAAAACATATTGGATAAATGTATTGTTTTTATGATGGGCATGGTACCATTTGTACAGTAATCCCATCTGTTGAGCCTGTGCCAATGTCCTTCTTTGTAGGATGACAGAAGCTCCTTCCTACCCAGTATCTGGGTATGTGCTAGGAAAAATATTATCCCCACCATGACCTCTTGTACTTGTTGATGCATGACATGTCACTGGCAGAGTTTTCTCTTGTTGTTTTAAGTGTTACATCCCTTTTCAAATAGATTCATTCCACTTCTCTGAGACTCAGTTCCCTCATCTATAAAATGAAGGAGTTGGACCAGAAGACCCTAAATCCTAGCTCCACTATTCCATGATCCAATAGTCATTTCAAAGCCAAAACTATATGCAACAGGAAAACCATAAAACACATGAGGATCTACCCATGTTCCTTTGTTTTACTGCTGTTTTTTTCACCATGTGGTTAAAGGAAAACTACACTGGAAATAAGAATACTTGGGTTCTTATCGTAGTTCTGGTATTCACTCTTTGTGTGACTCACTTAAATTTTCTGGTTTGTTGATCTTGTTGAGTTTTTTATTTTTCAGTTGTTTCCAACTCTTTGTGATACCATTTGGGGTCTTTTTTTTTTTGGTAAAGATACTGAAGTGGTTTATATTTCCTTCTCCAGCTCATTTTACAGATGAGGAAACTGAGGCAAACAGGGTTAAGCAACTTGCCCACTTCACTAGGAAGTGTCTGAGGCCAGATTTGAACTCAGGAAGATCAGTCTTCCCAACTCCAAGCCCGGCACTCCATCCACTGCCCTACCCAGCTGTCCCTAAATTCTCTGAGTTTGAATTTAAACATCTGTAAAATGAATGGAGTAGATGTGATTTCCTGAGTCCTTTCTAGCTCTAAATCCTAGGTTCAGTGATCCTTCTGCACCCTCTTTTGCTGCATGTTATTCAGCATGTTCTCTTTTAACATGTGCAAGAGTGTCTTGAAGTTGTGGCTCAAGTCTAGCAATGGCAGGGAGGTGAGCAAATTGATGACTTATTAATCCCTCTGCCTTTAATCTAATGATCTATTTAAGGGGTGGTTGCTGTCTTCAATACCGGGAGTGTTATTATCATGTTCTAGCTTAGTGTTCACTTCCTCAAGTTTAATTGCCATAGCTTTAGAGAACCCTGTCTTTCTGTCTTCCAAACAGCTACGGAATATGTCCAATGAACAGGCCATCATGCTAAGAAAAGAGGTGATAGCTGTATAACCCAAACACAATCCAAGTTAGAGAGTAGATGAAAGAATCATTCATTCTGGTCCCAGAATTATGAGGTAAGTTAAGTTAGACTTCAGCATAAGATGGAGTAGGGTATTAGAAAGAGGTTGAAATTTTGTCTCAAGTGACAAATATGATCTTAAGACATTCATTTCACTTTCATGGAACTCAGTTTCCTCAAATGTCCAACAGGGATAATAATACCTGACTTGTCTACTTTATAGGATGATAGATCAAATGAGATGAGATCTATGGAAGCAATCTGCAAAGAATGAAAGCACTATACAAAGTTAGAGAATTATTGGGGACCCTTCCTCCCCCACCCACACACAGCTTCTTCCTCTTTCTCCTTCTCCTTCTTCCTGTAATTTTAGGGAACCCTAATCCATGTTGTTCTACCTCCTTAAAAAAAATTTCCCAATCTTTTGAAATTCTGCCTTTCTAGAGTTAGTTTTTTGTTTCCTGAAAATAAATCCCATTGGAAGGTCTATTGCCCAGAAGTGGTTAGTATGGAAGAGTTTGTCACATTCTTTGATTAGAACAAGTAGGGAGAAGGATAGAAGGGTTTAGAGCATGGGGAAGGCCCTGAAGGCCTTGGGTGAACTACTGTGGGGTGGTGGGAGAGGGAAGGGTAAGGACGCAGAATAGGGAGCCTGGGACACTGAAGACAGACTCAGTCAGTTTCATAATTTTGCCACAGACTTACACAACTGAGAAGATGTAAGAAAAGACAGAAGCATGTTGGCATTGTTGAACCTTTTGCAGCAACATTCAGTGGTGAATCATTCCTTGGTGGTGAGAGTGGTATCATTGTCACACCAAATTCCTTTTCCTATTCCTATTCCCACCCAGACTTCAACAGACATATACCACCAGAAGTTTCACATTCCAAGTTTATACTTCTACCATATAATTTTTCTTCTTTCTCATTTTGGATAGAGAATTTGTTCCTTTAGTATAATAAATCTGGAAAGCAATTTGGAATTATGCAAATAAAGTGATTAAATGTCAACACCCTTTGAGACATTTCATTGCTATATATACCCCAAATATATATGTGTAACGTATATATATAACATATATGTATACACATACTTTGCATATATATGTACATTGTGTTTTATATATATATACATACTTTGTATATGTACATTGTTGTATATATACCCCAAAGAGATTGTTAATAAAAAGAAAGGTCTAATATACCAAAATATTTATTACAGCATTTTTTGTGACATCAAAGAACCAGAAACAAAGCAGATGCACATTCATTGGAAATGAATGGCTAACCTGAAGTGTGTGAATGTGATGGCACATTGTTCTATAAGAAATGACAAATATGATGAGTACAGAGAAAGATGCAAGGAGAGACATATGAACTGATGCGAGATGAATTAAGCAGAGGCAAGAAAACAACATCCGTAAGGATTACAACAACGTAAATTGAAAGAGCAACAGTCACAAACAACAAAAATGAAGGTTACAAAAAGACAAAGAACAAACTTTGTCCCAAATGAGAACTCTCAGAAGTCATCTCTCCCCACTCTTCTGCTGCGGTTGGGGTTGAGAGGTCCACAGATGTAGAACACTGGATATGCTGTCAGATTTTTTGATGTACTGATTCATTTTTCTGTTTGCTTTTTTCTTCTTTCTCTTAAAAGAATTATTAGTATATGAGATGGCTCACTTTCGTGGGAAATTTAGGATTTGAAAACAAAAGATATTAAAAATTTTTATTTAAAAAGGAGTTCATTTCTTCGCTATGATGGGGCTTCCAGTTGCCAACTAGATAATGCCTGGATAATAATAATAGCTAATATTTATATAGTGCTCTAAGCTCTAAGGCTTCCAAAGTGCTTTCCATATATTATCTAATTATACTGGCTTGAAATTAAGGAACACTGAATTATTGGCTTTCTAAAGTCCTTTCTCCCTCATTCTTCTTTCTCCCGCCTCGCTTTTCTTAGTTCTTTCGGCCAGTCCCTTGCGGCCCCCTCCCCGACTTTTTCTCCCTTCCTTTTCTTTCTTCTCTCTGCCTCCCATCCTCTCCCTTCTTTTACTCTCCCCGCCCCCACCCCCACATACAATTTCTATAACTTTGCGATCCAGAGGATGAATGGAGGGCCTGCCCACACTCAGAGCTCCATTATTACCCAACTGAAAGCATAGGAGTTGAAAAGCATTATGGCCTCAGTGAAGAGAAAAAAAAAGGAATGAAAAGCAGTCTTGCTTTCCATGGTATAGGACTGAACTTCATGAATATGAATATGGGCATCCCTGGCAAGTGAAATCTACAACACTTTGAACTATGGCAGATAATCTCATCATATTAGCTCCACTTTCCATTTTTAAAGCTTTTCAAATGATAAAAATGCTTCTTGACAACTTTAAACATTTTTTTCTTATTGGTTTACTTAGCAACAAATTGTTAATAATCTGCCCAGTGCCCACGCCTGTGTGCCATGTTCCCACTCTGAGCTAAATCATCATCCATTTCTGGAAGCAAAGAAAAATGCAGCTTTGCAAATGGGCCACCATGTTATCATGGGAAGGGCAATGCCTGCCCATTAGGAAACCCTGGGGAATTCTGGAGGTTTTGTCAAGTATAAGGAAAGATGACTCTCCCTTTCTTTTTCTCTCCATTGCCATTTAAAGGGTCTTTGGTGGAGAATTTCTCATATGGGGAGTTAAACCTTTCATTCTGACATCTAAGGCTTTCTATTATCTCACTCTATACTATGCTTTCATCTTTATCAATCCATCAACAAACACTTATTAGGCACCTACGATGTATTAGACACAAGGATTATACAGAGAAAAGCAACCCCTCAAGGTAAGCCTTTTCTTGCAGCCAGACTGATTTATCTATCCTTCCAACTCACCTTGCATTTCCTCACAGCTACATCTTGGCTGTTTGATCACATGAAATTAATATCTGCTGACTTCCTCTGTTTATTCAAATCTGCCTATTCTTTAAAACTGGCTAAAAAGTTCTACCTTTTCCATAAAACCCTTTCCAACCACCCCAGCCAATAGTGCTCTCTGTTCTCTCTTATTATCTATTCACTCTTTCTGTTAATCATCTTTTCATGTGCCTTATATCTCCAACTATACTTTAAGCTCCCTGAGGACAGAGACAGTATTTTCTGTTTCTTTCTGTTTCCCGCAGCACTGTCACATTGCCTTGTACAGGGTAGGAACTCACTTAATATTTTTTGAAATGTTAACCAAGTCTGTTCCGTATTCTCCCCATAGATGGACACATTTCTGAAGCGCTGAAAGGTATCTTTGTATGAGCTGAGGGGAGAAAGGCTAGAGCTAAGCCATTTTAAAACTTCAGATTATTTCCCATATCCTCCTGGGTCATTTCCTTGGGGGTCTGTCCCTCAGTTAGATTTTTCTGCTGACTTTAAAAATTTCAAAAGATTTCTTATTTCATTATTATGGGTACTTCCTCCATCAAATGTAGAATGCACACTTTCTACACCTGAGGAGACAGCAGGATTTGCTATGGTCCAAGAAAATCATTAGCTAATGGCCAACTCTATTGGGATGAACCTCTTCAAATCTGGCTAGGTTGATCTGTGAATGAACGTGACTCTCTCCTCAAAACATAAACATAAACATAGCTCTGCTGACTAAACACAAAAAAGTTTGCAGTCAGACATGGTGCCTTTAGGAGAGCTTTAAGCCTGGACCTCTAGGTTTCAAGCCCAGGCGGAAGGAGAAGGCAAGAAAGTTCTAGAAGGAACAGATTGAAAGCTGGAGAAGCCAAGAAAGCTGACAGCCTTTGAAAATATACTGTAGGCAAAGAATAGGAAGCCTTTATACAGTGGATAGGAAATATACTATACAGAAATGTGGGATAAATCCAAAATACTTCTGATTTCCAGAAGCTTAGATAGAATTCATAAGTGTAGGATCCATAATTAACCTTTCTTATACCTCCCTGGGACAGAAAAGATGTCTTTAGTGAGAAGTTCTGGTCTTTGTGGGCAAGGTTTTGGGGATGAAGCCTTTGTAAAGAAATGGCAAAGAGGTCCAGAGTTTTCATAAGAAAGAAAAGGAGAAAAAAGTAAAAGCAATGGATAATCTTACAAAATTAGGAAAAGCTTAGAAAGTTAGCTCACAGCTTTAAATTAATAGAGCTGAAAGAATATTAATTAAGTCTTCTGGAAGTGGTCTGGGAGAAGGGGAACAGGCTAGTTTCTTCTAAGTGATAAGAGAAAACTTCTAAGTGAGTATTTCATTCAGTAAAGGAGCGACTTTAGCCTGGGATTCTTCAAAGCCACATCTGCCTAAAAATCATAACCAGTTTCATTTCAAGGGACTTATTGGGAGGTCAGTGTTGGAGGGCAATGATGATGAACATGGTACCAGATGAACTTCTATTTAGGAGAGCACCATTTCTGCAGTATCTCATTGGACTGGAAAACCAAAGAAGAAGGGGAAACCATTTGGGGCCTCATGCCCAAACACCCCACAGCACTCCTATGGAGAAGGTAGGGCAATTGAATAGGAGAGCAGGTGCTGAATGCTTCCCTCATCCTATGGGTGTCCATGGAAACTCAGTAGTGTCAGGTGACTCAAATCTGTCATCTTCTAAAGGCAGGTCCTTTCCTGGGGGTAGGGCAGCCTCTTCTCCTATTCCAATTATTCCAATATAGACATTCATACATATGTGTACATGTACATGAAGGTAGTTCTGGCCCGGCCTGTCACTGAAAATGCAGCTAACAGCATGAAATATGAATGTATCAATGTTTCCCCTCTGCAGACAAGTTCATCCCTGCCATGTCACATTGCCTCCATGACATAATTCTTTTTTGCATATTTTGAAGTCCTCGGCCCAGACTGGTGCTGTCTGGAGCCTTCTGACAAAGGGCTGGCCGGCTGTGGCCGTGCTGATTTATGCCAAGGGCCTCTCCTCGCCATCACTTACATGGACAAGTTGCTCCTGGGTGTCGTATTCCTTGGCGCAGCCTTCCCAGTGACAGTTGGTCTCATAAATAACCTCAGGCTCTTGTTTGCATTCGTCTTTATCCAAATCCTCTTTGAGGTCTGTCAGATGTTCCTGGGGGAGGAGGGTAAAGGACACATAAGTGAGCTTGTTTCACCTGGAGACATGAAAAATGTTTGGGCAGATGACTTCATCAAGACTAGCTGGTCACCTTTGGTCTATAGCAGGAAAAGAAGGTGTTGGCCTGACTGCCCCCTCCACCCACCCCCAACCTGGCATGTGGAGGACAGGGGATGCATTCTGGAGAGTCACTGAACTGCAGAAAATCCTCTCTCCTCTCTCTGATCCTTATTCCCATTTTCACTTCAGAGTATTTTTGTACATTAACACAGAGAGACAAGCAAAATATTTGAGTAGATATGGAACTGGCCTCAATATCTGGGCTAAGTCTGGCCTCTCTGATTTAGGCTCCCTATGTTACTGTGGGGTATCTCACCTCTCAGAGTCCCTGGCCACTCTATGACAGGGGTAGTTAAGAAACTTAACTTGTAGTTAAGAAAAATAAACTAACTCTGGGGTCCATGAACTTGTTTTATTTTTAAAATTGCGATTGCATTTCAGTTCAATTGGTTTCCTTAGCAAGCCTACGTATTTAAAAATATAATTCTGAGAAGGGATCTGTATTCTTTACTAGACTGCCAAAAAGGGCCATGACCAAAAGGAAAAAGAAGAACTAATTACTCCTGATTTAAGACTATAAGTTAGTGATTATAAACTGCTTTAAGTTACAGTCTTCATTGGTAGAGGATCTCATGCTGAAAACTCTTAATACTGACCAAGTAACAGGTCAAGCCTCCATCAGAATATGATATAACCTACACCTACACAAGCCTTTGCCACACCTTTCTCCCTATACAGACGCACATAAATGCCAATCACACATGTACTCTTCTGAGGGCCCTGAAATACTCTAAAAAGATCCAGCATGGTGAAAATTCGTATATCTGCTCTGGCAAAAGTGCATCTAAATGAGGCAAAAACAAGAGTCACCATAAACTAACAGTTTCTACTCTGTGGTTGGAGATGTTATAACATTATCATTCTTTTTTACCATTTATGAGTTAGGAAATCTAGGAAAGGAAAAAAAACAACTTAGAAATTTTGGGCTAACTTCAAATGCTTTGGGCAGTCACAATGCTAAAGTCCACTTGGGTTTTCATGCATACCATAGGAGATTAGGCAGCTAGGTGGTACAGTGGCTAGAGTCCAGGGCCTGGAATCAGGAATACATGAGTTCAAATACGACCTCTGACACTTACTAGCTTTGTGAACCCTGGACAAGTTACTTAACTTCTTTCTGACTCAGGTTCTTCATGTATAAAATGGGGGATGATATAACACCTATTTCCTATGATTGTTGTGAGACAGTGAGAGAGTGTTTCTAAGTGTTTAGCAAACCTTCAACTGCTATTATTAATCACAAACTTAGAAATGGAAGGGACTTTCAAGGTCTTATATTCCATCCCCCTTATTTTGCCCATTAAGGTGATGAGCATATTATCTAGAATTATCTAGCATCTGGGTAAATGACAGGTTTCATTTAGCCTATAAAAGGACAAGTTTGTTAGAGACTGGGGGATTCAGCTACAGAGGTAAGAAATGTAGTAGTTTTGGTGGCATTATCATCACTTTCTTGGTCCTATGGTATTGGCAGATACCAATGGCTTGGGATTATGAACAGGCACAGAGAAGACACTTGCCTAAAGTCAATGAGTAAATGAAGAGTTTTTCTTACCATAGATGACAAATCTTACTTTTCTTAGTAGAAAACCTTAGTTACTTAGGAAAGAAGGGAGCATAAGATTGGCGGAGATGCATGTGGTTTGTGTTCTTAAAACTTATAAAACTAATATGTCATTGGTAAAACATAGAAAGTAAATTTATTTACTGAGAAAGCATAGTAAGAAATAGATTTTACGTGGCTCCACATGTATAATGAATATCATATTGCTTAGGGTGCAGTGGGTGGGAGAGGGAGGGAGACAATTTGGAACTAAGAAATTTTTAGAAATCCATATCAAAAATAAATTAATAAATAAATGAAAAAGAGAAAGAATGGCAGATACCGGGAAAGAAAGGGTCCACTTAGTCCTCTGAGCATACAATGGCCATAGGACAGAACACAGCATCATATAATTAGGGCAAGAAGAGATCTTAGTTTTGACCTAGTGAATCTCTTAATTTTACAGTTGAGGAAACTGAGGCCCAAAAATATGAAATTCCTTGCTAAAGGTCAAATGCAGTGGGTAACTGTAACTTCAACTTTCTGTCTCCAGATCAGTGTTTTTTCTTTGTTGTCTCTATAAGATGGCAGCTATGAAAACCTTTATGTTCATGAGTTGACTGAAAAAGCTAAACTGATGAATAAAATAGCATGGCATACAGATGCTTGGGATTTAGACAAGGGCAGGGATGGGTAGGGTTGCTGACAGCTTTTAGTCTGTGGACCTGACCTGTTCAATATGATGGCTGAAGGCTACACAGGGTTCTAGTTAAGATGAGGTTACTCCTTGGGATAGCGATATATGGAGTTGGACCTTGTGTATAAGACCTTTGAGGTCCCTTCCATCTCAAAATCTGTGATTAACACAGCACATTACAATTTGGTAAGTGTTTTACAAATATATTTGATTCTCACAACAACCCCAGGAGGTAGGTGCTATCATTATCCCCATTTTACAGTTGAGGATTATAAGCATACCCTGGAGCAATAAGTCTCAAGGAAATTTTGAAAGCTTGGGGGAATTGGGTGGTCTGAGGGGCAAAGAGGGCATTTTTCCAGAAACAAGAGAGGACTAGTCATGGCAAATGAAGAACAAAAGGAAAATTGTGATGGGACCAAAAGATGGTAGCAGAAAAGGAAATGTGTCCCTGAGCTTCTCCGTACCCTCAAATTATGTTAAGCTTAATATTAATATTACACTATTACAGTCAATTGTATCTGACTTTTTCATTTCAATTGTATAGAAAGTTCTAGTAAGGGGACTTCTCTTCGTATTAATTATCTCTGCAGCGTCTAATCTCAGATGGTTGCTTAGGGCACTTAGAGGTTAAGTTATTGGCAAGAAGTCACAAGCACAGAATGTGTCAGAGGTGGGATTGGAATCCAGCTCTTTCAGACTCTTTATCTACTCTACCACATTGCCTCTCATGTAAGAGTAAATGTTACTTTCCAAGTCCCTAAGTACACTAAAAAATGAGTTTTTAAAAACAAAATGTGTATATTTCCCCCTTTTCTACTTCCTTCTCTCCCCCTTCCCAAATTTAATGAAATAAAGGGCATGGTTTTTCTGATGCAAATACAGAAGACAAAATGTTGCTGTTCTCTTTTTAAAGTGGAGGAAAGCTTATGATATATCATCTAATGAAAATTCGCTCACCAGATGAATTCAAATTGGCTGACATATGACAGCTGAAAGACTTAAGCAAGGAGTAATAATCGATGATGACATGAGGTGTCTACTGTGGTGACCCAAGTGTTGGGGGATAGGACTGCTCCCTCTTACCATTCTAATTAATGCTATGTGAATTGGGGTCAGGTGGAAGGTTGCAAATAATATGTTAATGAAATCTGCAGATGATGCAACACTGACTGATGTAGAAAAGGACTGACAAAAGCAATCCATTGGACCTCAAGAGGGCAGGGCCCACAGAAGGGAGGAAAAGGCCCTTAAGAAAGAGAAGGGCCCAGTGCAAAGGGCACTCTGTTAGGTGATGAGACCATGGAAAAGTTCAGTAGAAACCAAACTAAAACGGATGAGGAGAAGCAAATTAAATGCAAAGGTGAAATGTGTGTGTATGTGTCGGAAATCTAGCAACCTGAAAGAAATCAATAATTCCCCTCTCCACGGTCTGGGTCTGCTTGCTTGTCACCAATAGATAATAGGTTAACCATAAAAGAGCTGTCTGAAAAGTAATGGACGAGTTGAAGGGAATAAAACAAGTCCAGTCATCCCATACCACAGCTCCAGGGAAGGAAGCAAGGAGCTCTGGGGTTCTTATTTATTTTTTTTTTAATTTTTTAAAGTAGAATCCAATGAGACCAAATATTTCTGGAGAATAGGGGGACAGAGAAGATAGAAGAGAGGAGATCATCAGAGAAAGAAATCAGTTATGGGCTAACCTGCTCGCTTTTGTTGATGTTATCCTTCTCCCCTAAAATGTTACCTCCAACTTATCTGTCTTAGCCAAGTCCTCCAAGGCCTATTTCAAACATCACCGTTTCCAAGCAGCCTTCCCTAATCACCCCAGCCCACATCGATTTCACCCATTTCAGTCCTCTTACTGTCTGTACACTGCATTTGGTACTTAGTAATACAGTGTTTTATACAGCTACTATTCTAAACAGATTGGTTAAGCAAGCTCTTGACAAGACCAGAGGCTGTGTCTTACATTTACTTTGCACTTCCCCATAGCAAATGCCTTTAGGGCCTCTAGCTCTCCTGGTCATTTAATTTAACGTAGAGAACAGAGAATCACAAGTTTGCTTTTTTTTTTTTCAGTCACACTAATAATCAGTGGCATGGAGTGCTTTAAGATTTACACAAAACTTTACATGTATTAACTCACTTGATCATGGTGATTATACTTGGGAATGAGCTACAGAGTTCCTTGCTGTCTTTTCCTGTATTTACCCATCCATCCATCCATCCATCCATCCATCCATCCATCCATCCATCCATCCATCCATCCATCCATTCATCCCCTTTTCTGTGCCATTCTTTTTCCACTGGTGGGTCCTCCCTTTGGGTAAAGTTTAAGAGCAAAGACACTGGATATCCTTAATGGAACACTTTCATATAGTCATGATTCCTTTCTGTTAACCATAAGTTATATGCATATCTAATCAGGCAACCATCCTGGAGCCTAACGCTTCCTTTTAACATCTAGTTGTCATCATCAAAGAGTCTTTGAAGAGGATCTTTGTTTACTTGCTTGAACAAATGGCCATTAAATGAAGGATATAGCTATGTTAATTTGACTATTTGTGTTTCCTTTTGTGATCTTTGGTTGTGAATGTGATTTTGGATTTATCTGCAGTGCTAAAGCTGGGTTCTGGATTTTCTTGCTGGTTGTAAGGATGCCAAAATGAAAATAGTGCTAAACTTTTTACCTGGTTTCAGAACAGCTATTATTGACACGGATATCAGTGCTTCTCACCAAAGATAGTCTTATTCTTACAACACAGGCAGGGTAGGCAGTAGTATGGGTGGGTGAGGAGTTCCTAACAGAATCTCAGATTTAGAAGAGACCTTTGAATTATCTAATCCAATCTGTTCCTAAGCAAGAATCTCTTTTACAAAATCCCCAACAAGTTGCCATCCAAGCTCTGAAAATCTCCAGTTGAGAGAGAGCGGGAGGCACACAGAAAAAAAAAAAAGAATTCTTATCACCTAATGAATTTTTTGTCCTTGTCAAGGCAGTACTCTGTCTTCAAAGATTAAAAGAGGGCATTGCTGGGTGTTAGTGATCTGAACTAGCCCCTTGCCTCCACTTACTTCAGGCAAGTTACAGAAAGATGTTCAGGACCACACAAACCAGGTATCTTCTTATACAGGGACAAGTATGTATGATGTATTGTACTTTTCTTAAAACCTGCCAGTAAGGGTTAATGGTAAAGAGAATCAGAGATATATTGCAGAGGAGAGGGATATGGTGTAAGAGAACTGTTTAGCCATTTCTATCCAAGAATAGGAAAAACCCAGCGAGTGTATTTGTTAGATTAGATGGAGAGCGGCTATCGCTCGTAAGAATCAGTAACAATGCTAAAGAAGATCCTTTTCACAACATCCTCCCCATCCTGATACTTGGTCACTTATTCACTGATATCTGAAAATTGTTTTAGAGGGGGTAAATCCTTTAATGTCACATTCATAGAAGAGGCAAATGGGAAGATACTGGTATATTGGGCTGGGAGTCTAGGAGATTTGAGTTCTAATCCTGCTCTGCCAATAATTTGCCAGGTAATCGTGAGTTAAGTTGTTATCCTCTTTGGGTCTCATCCCCTACTCTCAAAAGTGATGGGCTTGGGTCTATGATCTCCAAGGTTCTTTCTGGTTCTATCATTCTACAATATTAATTAGAAAGGAAACTCAAGATTCAAATACCCTAATACTCTTGGGAGAGGAAACACAGTGACTTAAAATTTACTTTCAAAAATAATATCAGAACCTCTCCTAGGCACATGTTTTGATGAGGAGAAGAAGGGGAAGAAGATTTAACACCACTGAGTGGCTGAAGGTGGGAAGAGAAGGGGAAAAAAAATCACAGAGCAGAGAAAAAGGCGGCTCTCCAGAGGGCCAGGCCTGCTTGTTTACTCAAGCCAAGTGTACTAGCTAGTCTCTGTCCAGAGCACAGCAAGGAGCTACCTCCTGCTCTCCAGGGATAGATGTTTTAAAAGCTTGTATTAAATTTAAAATCATCTTAAGATGACAACCAGAAAATGTTTTGTTTTTGGAATAGCCTCCTGGGAGAAACATTTATTTGAGTTTTAAGAGGACAACTCCCAAATGAGATTAAATCCATAACTCCCACTGATTCTTCTGGGACTGACAATGGAAGCTGAAGGCAGGATCTGACCACCCAGGATCTTATTTTGCCAAAATTCTTTGGCTCACTTTTAATATTAAGTTTCTGCCTTCAAGTGGAAAGGATATCGGAATTAAGGTCTCTTAGTGAGTGTTGATTTTAAGCAGGGTAATAGAAGAAAACAGATCTTTTGAGATGTATTCCTGCTTAGTTCCTCAGAAAACAGCCTGTTTTAGTTGATTCATTCTTTCTAAAGTATCATTCTAAAGATGAAATGCTGATACATTACAAAAAGCAAAACACAAAAACTCCCAAGGAAGTAAAAAGCACTATTAAATAGAAGGACCAGTGAGAGAGAGAAGCTCTAGGAGCTCCTTGCTCCAAGGTCTTTAGAAGTGGGATCAATGCCCATCTGTTTAGGATGACTTAAGTACACGCTGACTGAGAGATGAACAAGATGACTTCTCAAGGTCCTCTATAGACCTAGCTTTACGGGTTTCCAAGAAAATTGTAAATAACTTTCATTACAGGGTTTTTTTTTTTATTATTCTGAAAGGATATGAAGCAGCTTACAGATTAAAATACATGTTCAGGAAAGGATAAGAGTCCATCTAAAGATAGTGGGAAGTTAGATACACCCAGGCACACATGTTGAGTTTCTTTAATGCCTCAGTATTAAAACTGGTCCACTGGTTTTTTTTTGTTTTTTTTTTGTCGTTGTTTGTTTGCTTTTGCTAGCTAAGAGAAAAAAAGAGGAAAATTTTCTTCTACTTTCTTTTTCTCTTTAGGCAGAAAGAACACAAAGTTTTCTTCAGAAGCAAAATTTTACCTGGAACTATACTCAAGCAAGAATTTGTGACATGGGTAATTGACAAATGCCTTAAAATTAAAAGTGACCATTCCCTCTGAGTCTGAGCATTGAGGAGATTAGATGACAGAGTAGGCTAAGGTTCAGGTGCCATTTTGATTTTATTTGGCTGGGAGGGTCTGGGAGTGATTAGGAAATGTCCTGGTGAGGGTGGGGCCCCAAGATGGCTGGATGAATTTGTCAGGTTGTATGGTTTCTGATGTGCTCTGAGTCTCTTGCCTCAGGAGACCTGCCTCCTTCCCCTAATCGTGCTGACTCTAGCATGTTTATCTTTCACTGATACACTATCTGCATCAATTTTACCAGCCCCTCGATGATGGCCAGTCTCACCGCACCCATGCATCATGCTGAGACCCACTTTAGATTCCGTGAGGGAAGAGGAATTTGTCATAAACACATCTGTTTGCCTGACAATAACACAGTCCAATATTTCATGAAAATGAAGTGCCCAGAGCATGCCTGATAGTTTACAGTTGTGATAAAGGATGGTTCGATGGATGCAATTGGCAGCAGGGCATCTCTCTGTGGTAAAGTAGGAGAAAGAAAGCAGAGGCCTGAGGGGCCTTTTTGGTGTCAAATGTTGTGTTCTTACTGCAAACAATCTCAGACTGAGCTGGGAAGGAGTCTTGAACAAGAACTTGGGATCCATGCTTCCCTCCCTCCATGACCTATGTCTGTTCAGAGGCACAAGGACTGCTAGCTTTGCAGTCTAAGAAAGTCAAGTAGTATAATTTCCTGAGGTTACCCACATAAATGTCTCATCCTTCTTCATTCCTGGGCCACACATCAGGCATCCAAATTCCCAGGGAAACAGCATTTTCATTTAAGTGATGGAAGTGGGTAAGAGCCTTTGACCAGCATGCTTGTATGTAATTCCTGCTGGGAGCTGGGGCTCTCTTGAAAATCAATATGGCACCAAGCCACCAAGAAGGGAGGGGCAGTGTATATGGGGTGCGGGAGCCCTGTTATTGGTAAAATCTCTATCACTCTACTGCAAACTCAGGAATCTTCGGGTGTGAGCAAGAGAGAGGCAGAAAAAGGGCATTGTAGCCTGGGAAGAAGGGGTTACCTGTGTCAGTGGGGATGCTGGTCTCAGCCCCTCAGTTTCAGTCTTGACCTTGCTGCGCTTGTTAATTACAGGATTGACCGTGCTGCTCACTGCTGCCTCACTGCTTTGCTTGCTCTGGAGAGATCAGAGAAGAACCCATGTCAGGGTCAAGCTCTGGAAAGTCCAGGAAATGCAACCAGCTGCAAGAGGTGATTGTCAGCAGTGGAGAGAGGTGGGTGAATGGAGGTAGGGACAGGTCAAGTTAATGGTGAGGGAGGCATCATCACAATGGCTTCTGAATGAGACTTTCAGGGTTACAATGTACTTTCTTCAAAACAACTCCATGTAATAGGAAGTACATACACTATTATCACTCCCATTTTACAGATGAATAAGCTGAGACAGGCTGGAGAACTGACTTGCTCATAGTCACAGAGCTTATACGTATCAGAGATAAGACCAGATAACCCATGTCTGACTCTAAGACTCACGCTCTGTTCTTTAAGTCACAAAATTGGGGGGAGAGCCCTTTGAACTCATAGGCAGGATTTGGGAATTATTCCTTTGATAGCACAAGCATGTATGTGTGCATGTGTGCATGTGTGTGTGCACACGTGTGTGTGTCCATGTTTGTGCAAGTATGCCCATGAGGAGGAAAGGAAAAGGAGAAAATAGAGAGATACTAGTCAATCAGAGAACAGGTAACAAAAAGCCTTTCTGTTCTTAGCTGATATACTTCCTTAGCCTAGAAGGTTAGCACTATAAGGGACTTCAAAAGTCATCTAGACCACCCCAGATATGAACAAAAATCTCCATGAAATGGTTATCCAGTGTTTGTTTAAAGATGTCAGCTGAGTGGGGCTCCACTGCCTCTCAAGGCAGCACAGTCTACCTGTGGACAGCTCTGATTGTTAGAAAGTTGTATTCTGTTTTTAAATTAAATCAAGGTGTAATCTACCTCTGTAATTTTCACCTACTGTTCTTGGTCTTGTCCTCTGGGGCCAGACTGAACAAGGTGAGTCCCTCTACCATTTAATAGCCCTTTAAATATTTGACAACAGTGATCATGTTCCACCTTATTCTTATCTTCCCTGGGTTAACATCCTTAGGTCTTTAAAACCAGTTTTCATGTCATGGTGTCCAGACATCTCATCATCCTGACCACCTTTCCTCCAATGAATGTATCCCAGCATTCACTTCTCTGCCACCTCCCATCCCCACTCCCAAGCTTTTTTCCCCTCTGTGATCATGGGGATTAAAATTGTTAGTTAAAAGGTAAGTTGTGGAAGGATGATAGTGAGCATGGATCTTTCCAGACATTTTGGCAATTTTGCAGAGTTCCCAGAGCAACCTCAAAAGCAAGAGAATTGTCCATCCTGGTCTTCGTTACTCAATACTATCATTTTCTGTTAGAACCATGTCTTTGGCCATGGCTGCGATAGCTTAGCTAGAATTGACCAACGGCCCCCTGCTTCTTCCCCCATGGCATTCAAAGCTATGATGCATCCCAGATATGGAGAGACACACACAAGAGGGGAAATCTATCTCTTGAGTTTCATACAGATGTTTTCTGGCTAGTGCACTCTTGGTGACACCATTTTAAGTTTTTTTGGCAAAGATACTGAAGTGATTTGCCATTTCTTTCTGCAGCTCATATTTTACATATGAGGAAACTAAGGTAAATAAGGTTAAGTGACTTATCCAGAATCACACAGCTAGTAATATCTGAGTCCAGATTTGAACTAATAACGATGAGTCTTCCTGACTCCAGGCTGGGCAGTGTATCTCCTGCACTACCTGGCTGCCCCTCAGGCCCCCATTATCCAAAAGATCCCCCACTAGTCCATTGGCAATCTTTACTAGACTGACCCTACAGGCAGCAGATATAGGATCATAGATTTAGAGCTGGAAGTGATTTTAGAGACTACTGAACACAACCCTCTAATTTTATAGAGAAGGAAACTGAGGCTGAGAGGAGAGAATGAATTTATTTATTAAGCTCTTATATGGTGCCAGGCACTATGCTAAGTGCTTCATAAATATTATCTCATTTCATAATGAGTTTAAGTGACTTGCTCAGGGTCACACAATTAGCATATATCTGAGCTGGGATTTGAACTCATACATTCGTAGCCCATTCAAATTACCCTCTAACTGCCCTTTCAAAGCCCCTGTCCTCCCACCTCCATATTTTTCTGCCAGCCAATAACTCTACTGCCTCAATGATTAAGTGTCAGTATTCCTCTGCTTCCTCCCCTCCCCACATTGATTTGAAATGCCAAAATATCTTTCTTCCTCTTCTCCTTCTCCATAACTAGAAGAATTTTAGAACTGGGAAGGACATTAGGTGTCACTAGGATAATAGGATTTAGAGGCAGGGAAAGAAGCATCATCCAGACCTGCCCATTTTATAAATAAGGAAACTGGGTCTGAGAGAGAGGGGAAGTGAGTTGGCCAAAGACAGTGGAAGCTAACCAAAGGGCTGGGACTAGAATCCTTTAAGGCGTCATACCTGTCTGCTTCTCCCTACTGTTGTCAACATGCTATTCTCACCCTTCTGTCCTCCCAAGAATCTTAATACTTTTGGGAGGGGAGGGAGAATAAAACTAAATAAATAAAATAAAAAGTACAGCCTCTCCAGGAAAAATGCTGGGGATCCTTCCTCTCAAATCAGTGCGATCTGATTTTCCTTCAGGTCAGGTCCTGTGTGGTTAACCACAAAGCTGTGGGCAACTTTTGGTCTGAATGGAGGAGAATGGGAGTGACCCCATGGAGGATTATCAGTCCCTGAAGGCAAGTGGATCAGCAAGGGCCAGGAATTTTCCCTCTAAAATGTATATAAATATGATGTGACTGTCTTAAGGGCAGGCTGGCTTATAAATTGGGGGATATAATTCAGAACATTATTATAAAACCCTTTCCAGTTCTCATAATAATTCTTTACAGTTGTATACAATGTGTGCTTTATGTGTTCCAAAGTGTTTTTTTACAGTAGTAATTTTCCAACTGCAAGTTAGGCAAGTAGGAATTATTTTATCAGTGTTTCCCAGATGAGCAAACTGAGTTCTGAAGAGGTTACATGACTCCCCTAAGAGAACCATAACTAGAATTCTCTTCTCCAGATTCTTTTCTAGTGCTCTTTCCACAGTTTAAGCCTACACAAATCACCTATACCAGAAATTTCTAAATAACTGGCATAGAAAGAAAAAGTCAAAAATAAAGCTGGACTGTACAGCACTTAACTCTATAGGGCTCCTTCTCCTAGAGATAAAAAAAAAAAGACAAAACATTTTTTTTTTTTTGGATTTCAGTCATGTGTGCCTTCTCTCTTCCCAAGCTCCTACCTGGTTTGAGTCAGCTATGCAGTTGTTGCTGTTGCTGAGCTGTGTTGGTGTGGGGTTGACTGAGATGACCGCCATATGCTGCCTGGTAGGGAAGGTGGGAGAGGGCTGGATTAAGGGTGGGGTGTGTCCAAAGGCTGAGCTCAGGCCTCTTTGCTGACTCAGGATCTGCTGATAGGCCACTGGATTGATGGGGTGGGGGAAAGTGAAGGCTGGGCTGCAACAAAAAAACAGGAATCAATCAGTTACTAAATCAATCAGTCAAGCATTAGGTTCCTACTATTAGCCAGGTAGACAAAATAAGATAGAAAATACAAAATAGCCCAAGGCTCATACATTCTATCAAGAGAGATGACATATATATATATATATATATGTATGTATATATACATATGTATATTCAAAATGAACACACAAATACAAGATCATTTTGGAGGAGAAAGGCACTAGCAGCTGGGAACATTCAAAAAAGTCCCACGTAAAAGGTCTCTTGCTTAGGCTGAGCTTTGAAAAAAGTTGGAATTCTAACAGTAAGTGGTAAGGAGGAAATACATCTTCGAAGTTATCATTTTGGAACAAAGGAGAAAACCTCTAGCTGATCTCATAGCAGCCAGGTTAAAACAGAGATATTTCCCTAATGGAAATTATCCTAGGACCCTATGAAATGAATTGAAATAAATCCCACTAAAAACCTGTCTTCATTAGGTCACTTCTCAGAACAAGCACCCACAATAGCTCCTTACTGTCCATTAAATCAAGCTCCAGTTCCTTTGCTTGACTTTCAGGACACTCTACAGACTGTTGCTGACCCTACCCATTGCTCTTCCTTTCCCCTCTCTCTCCACTCCTCCTGCATTTGGTTTCCAGGGTGTAGCCTGCCTATGCCATCATACCTTTGTACTTTTTGCTCGTGTGTTCCCTCATCTGGATTAGTCTACCTCCTATCACCTTATTTACATCCTCTCTTTTAAAGGCTCAGCTTAAGTCCTATTTACCCCATTAAGCCTTTCCCAAGACTGGCTCTAACCCATAACCGATCTCTACCTTTTCTGAGGTTTCATTTTTAAAAGTTCAGCACTTATTGCTAGACAATTGTTTCCTAAATGTGGATTTCATGTCTTTACTGTCTTATTAATACCTTGAAAACATGAGATGATAGTATCACATATTTAGAGCTGGAAGGGACCTTAGAAATACAAATTTAAACCTCTTCATTTAAAAAAAAAAGGAAACCAAAACCCAGAGTTGCCCCAAGTTACCCAGATCGTAAGTTATATCCTTTATACCGCTTTGATGATACCACATGCTGGACACATGGGTGATGATAAATAAATATTCATTGGTTGGTTGACTGACTCATGATGAAAGATACAATTAATTTCCATAGGCAGCACATTGTTGAAATGCCAAACTCTAAAAATCACATTGTAAATAGAGACTTTCATTTGTCCAGGGATTGAGTGGATGGTTTGTTTTTTTTTTTTGCAAAATATTACAGATAACAGAGTTATCCTATGTATTATATATGGGTCACCGGGTTTCAGAGAATTATGATCCAAAAAATAAAGAAACACAATCTTAAAATCATCCTCATCATAACTGGATCTTTCTTTGATGAGGCATATTAGCTGTCTTGGAGCCTTCACCTTGGACCTCTGCTATCACTGTCTGGTATTGCAGAAGATAGGACTGGGTCTGTTTTGACTCAGACAATCCCTAAAAGTGGCTTATTTATATGAACCTTTGATATTAGTTTAGTTACATGTTGTTTTATTTCTTCAGAAAAGTCCTGGATAAACAACTGAAGCAAGATCATAGCTTCAGGGCTAGAAGGGACCTTGGGGGCCATGTAGTCCAAATTTTTACAGATATAGTCCCTCATTTTACAAATGAGGAAACTGAGACCTAGAGAAGATAAGTAAATTGCACAATGCTGTGTGCCTAGTATAAATTTATTTTTTTATAAAATCCTCAAAAATTTGGTTATTTGAATTTTTTAATTGCCTGGATGCCAGATAAAAGGTAGTTCCCAGTGCCTGGCTTTAAACTGTTGGTGCTGGAGGTGGATGTAAGCATGGAGCTTACCTCACATTCTAATTAAAAAAGCAAAACAGACAAACAATGACAACAAAAAGACTTCTCCAAGTGTTTGCACAGGTTTTACCCAGCCTGCAAAATCTGCATGGACTCACTAACCCTTCTCACTTACCTTCTACCCACAAGCCATATTACTTCTTCCTTTGGTTTCAAGAGTACACAAAGGCATGCTAATATCGAGTAGGCAATTTCCCCTCAGATGTAAATTTTCACGGAGCCAAACCAAAAAAGAATAAGGAAGAAAGGGATGATTTACTAAATGTATTTTAGCTTTCCTACCTGGTTTTACTTATTAAGCTTCACTGCCTGATTTTCCTTAGGGTCTGCAATCTGATTTGCGTTTTTCTTGGATCATACCCAGAGCTGGGTAGAAGGATGTGAATGCATGTGGACAGAAGACCACATTTCTCTTAATTCCCACCTCTGATCTCTCACTAATGTGCCTTCCTCCCCTCTGAACGCCCCACCCATGTATATGAAGCTGAGGTATCCTCCTTTGTTTTCCTTCAAAAACATTAGGTGAGGTCAACACGCAGATTCTGACATTCTGTATGTGAGAACGTAAAGAGTGGCTTCCAGATATTTAGCTACTATTTCCCATATCATGGAAGAACATGGCTGATGGAGACTCTTGCCTATACCACCACCTCAGGTACCATTTATAACAGCTGAACTGGAACCCCCAAGAATAACTGGTGAGGGGTTATAAATAACTTTACCCTCAGGTCAAAGGGCAGAAACCCATTTAAAGTTTCCAATTTTTTTTTTTTTTTACTGTCTGGCTACAATTCAGATTCTGAAGAATAAGCTGATTTTTTTCAGTCTAATGTGGTACAGAGTGATATCCTTAATAAGAGAACGGCCAAGGACTGCATAGACAGGAAGGGAGAAAGAAAGGCAGGTTCTTAATATGATTTTGTCAACATAATTTGGACAGGTAGTTTGTAATATAATACAATGGGATACTTGTCATTGGGGATAGAGAAATCCTTAGTGTAAATGCTATGGTTACGGTCCAACAGACAACCTGGCAGTTTAATGACCCAGTTAATATTCAGTGGAAATTAAAACATCCACCTGGGGTGTGTCCCTGATTTCATGATTATATCTCTTGTTACAGACCTGGTCAATTTCACCATTCACATCAGAAAGGAGGAGTATAGGTTCAAAGGTAGATTCCCTCCCTTTAATAAGTCAAAACTAAGGATGAATCAATGAATTCCACAGAAGGCTACTTGGACTCTTTATCATTATTAAGAAACACAAAGCATTAATGGAGAAAGTTGCTCTTATGCTGATCCATAAAAGCATTTGTTGCCCATCTCCCACAGTTCAAAGGACCAATTAAATACCACTCCCATCAAATTCCCCCAGACCAAAGCTTCTGGTCTCTGAGGTATAGCAGTTAGCCTTACTGAATATGACTGGCCCCTTGAGAACTTGCTCCCATGTTCTCATGAGAGATTGCCAAGTTCAAGAGGACCTTGTAGTCAGTCCTTTAACCAAAGATCAAGCTTGTGCCACTCTCTCTTTTACCTGATTGCCCCTGCAGACAGATGCCCGTAGGAGCCACTAGCTGCTGAACTGCTTCGGGAGTTGTTAATATAAGCCACCAGAGAGTTTGGAGAGGTCCTAATCATTGTCTGGAGATCAATGCTGGCATCTGAGAGCGGGGAGATCGACAGGGCCCGTTTGCGACTTAACCTTGGGGTCACCCGGGGACTGGAAAATCTGGACACTGCAGAAAAAAACAGAGGCAGAGCTAGTTAGTTTGAAATGCTTTCTGTGGGGATGAAAGAAGAACCTTTAAAACAAACCTCCCAGTCAATTAAGTTAAATTCAACAAACATTAAGTGCTTGTTACATGCCAGGCACTGTATTCAGTGCAGGGTATATGAGGACAAAAATAAAGCAGTCCCTGACCTTACGGAGCTAACCTTACACAAAAAAGCATACGACCCAGTCCCTGCCAAGCACTAGACACTACTAGAAGAGTACACAGTTATAGCAAACATTTATTTTGTGTTTTAAGGTTTGCAAAACATTTTATGAATATTTTCTCATTTGAGATTTAGGACAACTCTGGGAAACAGGTGCTACCAGCTTCCCCATTTTATAAATGAAGAAAGCAAGGCCAACAGGGTTAAGTGCTTTGCCTAGGGTCACAGAGCTCTTAAGGGTATAAGGCTGGATTTGAACTCAAGTCTCTGACTCGGGTACAGTACTTGAGGTACTGCTTCACTCATCTGCAGGTGTGCTGGATCATGTACGAGCCTGAAACTTACTCCTTTTTTAATAATATATGGTAGAATAACAGCCTCTATTTCCATGGTATTTAAGGTTTACAAAATGCTTTTCTTTCTCACAGAAGCATCAAGAGGTAGGTACAGTTAGGTATAGGAAACCAAGAGTCTCAGAGTCTAAACCACTTGCTTATCGTCACAGAGATGTTAAATGGTGGAGCAAGGATTTAAATCCATGTCTACTGCCTGCCAGTGCTGAGGTCTTTCCATTACTCTAAGTTCAAGCTTGTCTACATTCAACTCTGGCCCTTGGAAGCTAGCAACATCCCTTGGGTCTTCTCTGAAACTTCTCCGGTTCTTGAAAATCCAAAATTATTCTAGGCTATCTTTCCTTTTCATTTTAGCAAATGAGGGGCACTATCCAAGAACACCACCACATAAAATTATGTAAAATGTCATCGCTAATATTCGATGATAGTAAACTGATACAATACACTAACGATGCTTAAGCTTCCAACTTTTATAAGTTACAGATTCACAGAGCTGGAAGAGACCAGGGGGATCATTGTAGTCCAACCTCCTCCTCTGCTCCTCCCATTTTGCAGGTGAAAAAATTGAGACCTAGGCTTTCTTTAGGTCCCAAATAAAATTTCATCTTCTACCAGAAAACTTTCCAATCCCTCTTAATTCCAGTGCCTTCATTCTGTTAATTTTTCCTATTTATCTTGTCTATAGCTTGCTTTGTTATCGATGCACATTGTCTACCCCATTTGATTGTGAGCAAGGATTATCTTTGCATCTTTTTATATCCCCAGGGCTTAACAGGGTGCCAGTTAACAAAGAGGTACTTAATAAATGTTTAGAGACTGATTGACTAGAAAAATCAAATGACCTCTACAACGTCACAATCAAGGGAGTAGAAAAGTATGAACTAGAACCTGGGTCTTCTGAGTCTCTATCAACGACTTTTCCCTTTATACCACAATTCCTTCTGATGGGTGCTCTGTTTAATAAGGGCAGAAAGCACAGAGTGTTAAAAATAAGCAAAATGAAATATTTTAGCTTTTTCCTATTATAATTTTCCCATCTAGTAGTTAGAGTGCTGGATCCGAAGTCAGGAAGACCTGAGTTCAAGTCCAACCTCAGATACTTACTAGTTGTATGACTGTGGGCAAATCATTTACGCTTTGTTGCCTCAGCTTCTTCATCTGTAAAATGAGGATGACAAGAATATCTCCCTCCCAGGCTTGTGAGGACAAAATGAAATAATATTTGTAAAGTGCTTTCCCAGTCTTAAACTACTAAATGAGTGCTATCATCATCATCCATCAAGAAAACTTCTGGAGGGTAAGGTCCATGACTGATGCCAACTTTTCTGACCTACTATAACACCCAGCTGTATTGATAATACATTTTTGCTTATTGTTAATATAATTTTGCTTCTTAATGGGAAGATCTTCCCATCCATTAATGGGCCTGCCCATTAAAGGGAATTTGATTAGGGAAGATTTGTAGGAAGGCCCACAACTTTTGTTAATGAGGCAGTGGTTTTTAGAGCCCTCTGGCTCTAGTGTATATATACACTACACTAAAATGAGGTTATACTTTGGGGCTTACTCTTTGGAAGTGTTTGGTCAGATGAGACTCTGGGAAGCTGCTAAGGAGTCTCCCCCCGCTCCAGCTTTGAAAACCCAGGTGTTGCTGTTTCTCTCTCTCTGGTAACTATGTATGTATGGTCAGACGGTTACATCTGTCTGTTGATTTGTGATGTATGTATTGCTTATGCCAGACAGCTGGAAGCTCCATCTGTCGATTTTGATTTCTCTGTATTTTCTCTGAAGTTCAGGGTGCTGACTTTTTTCCCCTGAACTAAGTGAATGATACATATGATTAAAGTGATTATTGACCCCTCAAAACTTGCTGTTCTTTTAGAAACGCATATCTAAGAACCTGTGATAGTAGGCCCTCCTACTGTCACAGTGCTTACTGCTGATGTCATACACGTAACTGACACTCACTAAATGCTTGTCAATTGATAAATTATGCTTACATTTAGCTTTAAGGTTCCTAATATAACTGCTTTTTAAAAAATATTCTCTTTTGTGTAAAAAGCTCTAATTGGCAGAGACTTTATCATATTATTAAGTACTTTGGAACTTTCTCAATAACTTGAATACCTTTTCCCTGTATTAACATTGGGAATTTAATCATGATTTTTATTGATGCTATTTTGGAAAAGCAGAAACAACATGGTTTAATAAAAGGACCCCTGGAAATAGGAATCAAGTGACCTTGGTTCCTTTCCCAGTTCTGTGTTATTACTGTAGGCAAATTAATTCACCTCATATATAAAATAAAGGAGTTAGTCTCTTCTGAGCCTAACATTTTATTTATTATGGACTTATTTAACTGAGGTTTTTGCTTCCCATGGATTTCACCCAGACAGAGGGGAACATGATATCTTGGTGGCCACTGATGCTATAAATGTTTGATTTTACCTTATAAGAGCCTGAGTGAAGCCAGTAGCCTATTCCAGGAGATGTAGGATATGCTAACAAGAGGATGAATAAGTTCACCAGTGAAATCGAAGTTTGCTAGTACATGTAGTTATAGACTCCAAAACAATTAGCATGGAAGAAGATCAGAAAGCAGAGAGCCAGTTGGTTGATAGAGGCATCGGTAGGTGGGTATTCAGTGGGTAGAATTAGGAGTCATGGCCAGAGTTTCAGCTGGATTTGAGCAACTAGGAAATAGAGGTGCTGGAAGAAGGAATGTGGATTCAAGATGGCAATAACCATAGAAGAAATGAAGAACAGAAATTTGGAATTTAGAAAGGAAATATAAAGCTAAAATGGTGGGGAAATAAAAAAATGGGCAGTGGCACTAGATCAGAAAACTGAACCAGCATCTCTGTTCTATCAACTGAGGCTTTTTGAAGTGATGCTGACGATTGCTTTTCTGCTTGGGATGATCTGGGGACAATAGTGTAGTATGGAGTCAGAGGTCTCTCCCTGTGTTGGGTTCCTTATCTTGCAGCATTGCCACAAACGTTATCAGTTTGGTAGATTGACTCAGGTCTCAGTGAGATTCTTGACATCCAGACCTTAGAGGGTATGAAGATTGGGGATGGAAGGGGAAGAAAAGGGGAGCGTAACATCTTCAAAAACAGAATAGGGACAATGTAAGAAAGTGTCATTCTCACAGATGGGGGGGCGGTGAGGAAGATACTGTATGAGCCACTGTGCTAAGCACTTCAGAAATATTATCTCATTTTATCTTCACAAAAACCTTGGGAGGTAGGTGCTGGTCTTATCTCCATTTTACAGTTGAGGAAACTGAGGTAAATAGAAGTAAAGGACCTTCCCAGGGTCACACAGCTAGTGCTTGAACTCTGGTCTTCGTAACTCCAGACCTAGCAATCTGTATCACCTAGCTGCCTCTAGAGAGATGCTCACAAGAATTCTCACACAATGGATGGGGTTAAATGGCCACAGGACTTCTATCTCAAAATAACTTGGTTACTTGGAGAAATCAGGTCCTCATTAGGAATAAAGTGCTTTGCTATAGGTCTACCAGGAAATGGTCAACCTCAAATGTGACCAGTGTAAAATAAACAGTAACCCTGAGAACAGTTACATATAGAGGAAAGATTTTTTTTGAGACAACGATAGGGGTGTTGTATGATGGTAACTGCAAACAAAAGAGTTGGGAGTTTTCAAGCGAAAAGGGATACCAATAATAAGAATTTCTCAGGATTAACCCATCACTATTCTTGAGAGAAAATATATGCCTGTAATGTTAATGAGAGTTAAAGATCTTCCCCAGTCATTAACGAACCTGCCCATTATAGGAAGCTTCATTAGGGGAGATTTGTTTTGTAAGAAGGCCCATACCTTTTGTAAATTTCTAACGAGCATTGGTTCTCAAGGGTTGTGATGCCCTCTGGTTCTCATTGGAAATGTTTGGCCAGATGAGACTCTGAGTAGCCACTGAGCCCCCGGCTTTGAAAACCCACATGTTGGTGCATCCCTCTCTGGTAACTGTGTATATGGTCAGACAGCTGAGTCTGTCTGCTGTTCTGTGATATATGTATTGCTTATGGTCAGACAGTTGGAAGCCCCATCTGTGAGTCTTTATTTCTCTGTATTTTCTCTGAAGTTCAGCGTACTGACTCTTTCCTTTGAAATAAGTGAATGATATCTGTGCTTGATTAAAGTGATTACTGACCCCTCAAAAGTTGCTTTCCTTTCAGAAAAGCATATCTAAGAACCTGTACAGCAGGCCCTCCTGTGTATGCCAGGGTCCTTGCTGTTACAATGCCATAGAGCCTACTGACAAATACAGAGATCTGCTCAGCAGGTCTATCTTTATGGAGGAAAAGATAGGTTTACCAAGCCACTGTCTTACCACTGTCTTAATTTGATTACCCTGGTCCTTATACTATTTATCATTCCTTATTCTGACATATAGCCCCTAAGCCATCTTCTGATTTTCATTTAGTTTTACCAAATAGGTTTCTCACAGATACAAAGGTGAAAGGACCTTAGAGAACAAGTTTGACTCCCTTCCTATTCAAGAAAAATTGAGGTTCAGATAATTTATGTGACTTGCCCAAGGTGACATAGGTAGTAGTGTCAGAGGCAGGATTTGAACCCAGATCCTCTTACTCCACTGTGTGACCGCCTGGCAGATGGCAGGCTGACTCAAGTATTCCAATACCCATGGAAGCCACACCATTTTTCCCTAGTTAATTAATAAACTGGCATTCTGGTTTATAAATCTATCTCATGTGAATATGGTTAGTGTGAATCCACTTTCTAGAGCCTAATTACCCTTAAATGAACTAATAAAATTAAATAGGCTTTTTACTCATAATGGCCTTATGAGGTACAGTTACTCCAGAAACACCCTTAAACAGTCGGACATAACGCTTAGTTCTTCTGTTTTGCTGACTGCCCCCATGCCTAGAATCTTCTCTCTCTTCATCTCTGCCTCCTGGCTTCCTTCAAGACTCAGCTAAAATCCCACCTTTATCAGAAGCCTTTCCTAGTCCCTCTTAATACTTTCCCTCTGAGACTACCCCCGATTTATCCTGCACATATCTTATTTTTACATAGTCGTTTGCACATCATCTCTCCCATTAGAATGGGAGCACCTTGAGAACAGGCATTCTTTTTTTGCTTTTCTTTGTGTCCCCCATGCCTTTGCATAGTGCATGGTGTTCAGTAGGTGCTTAATAAATGCTCATTTACTCGATTTGACATTTGCTCTTATCATATCTTAAGGGGGAGCTTATGATGGGGTATAGTTAATTATAATGTGTTTGCAGTGTAAAATGTAGACTCATATGAGCTAAAGCAAGTGGAAATTTTTTAAAGCATTCTGTTGGAGCCTCTCATTTTATAGATAAAGAAATTTGAGCCCAGAGAGGCAAATATTTTATAAAAGGTTATATAGGAAGTATTACAACAGATATTCATATCTAGGTTTTAAGATTTAAAATTTAGCCCTTATTTCCACCACACAAAGGTTCTGGGCATGTTTTGTGCCCCAGTGCTAGATGATAAGCCCTACGAAGACAGGTATATTTTAATTATCTTTGTAATTTCCCTGGCCACGTAGCAGAGTGCTTTGCTCACAACAGGGCACTTAAATAATTCCTTAATGAAGGAATATTCAGGACCACTTGAATCAGTCAGTTTAGGATTATCCTGTGGAGAGAGGGCTTTTTCCTAGCCTGCTGCTCCTACCTCCAGAAATAAAAGTGGAGATGCAGGGCACCCAGGGACAGCAGATGTCACATGGCTCTTAGCATGGGCTCCATTGTTAAAAGCACCCGCTAACCAAGAGCCTTGGCTGGCCTCCCGTTGCTCTTGGTCTGAAGAGTGGGTGAATAGTTGGGTTTCTTAGTCTCTAAACTGTCGGCCCTTTTAGTGATGCAGAGAGAACGTAGAAGTACAACAAAAGGCCTTTCCAAAGATTATGAATGAGAGGTTGGGGAAGGAAGCCAGCTTACATGGGGTGCATTTGGGACTTGCAGGAGGCTTGCATGAGCCTGTGTGGGAGGAAAGGAAGGGGAAGGAAGTACTTGCACTCTGCTGAGTAGTCAGTTCATGAGAATGATGAGACACTGGGAACTTGGAAGCAAAAGCATATTTAAACACACACACATACACACACACTATCTGACAGCTCAGAGTTCAAGCTCTCATCTCTCACCAGATCCAATCTGTGGCTTATTAACAAAGAGGCTGCCCACCCTGCATGGTTTCTGTTCATACCATCCCCTGGCTCTGCTGTGACTCTCATCATGCCATCAGTTCAGTCCTTTTAACATCTCCTTCCCTTCAGGAGGATTATGTCCTATTTCTGCTACTCTCATTTGGGCATCCAAACAACCTTGAAAAAACTTGTAATAATCCTGACCTCCCCAAAGTTCCATCTGGCCCAGTGAATTTTCTTTGTTCTCCTCCCTCCCTCTCTCCATCCCTAACCTCCCACATGTATGCCTTTACCTTCTTTCCCACAGTTTCCTGTCTACTTTTCATCTCTTTCTGTTTCTCCCAGGATTCCCAGGCTCTCAGGAAAAGTCTCTGCCTCTCGGTAAGGGTATCTCCCACTGAATCCCTGAATCCACACTCCACTTCAGTAAGAACAAGGTCCTCACTTTAGCTCCTTCCTTCTTTGCGCTATCAATGCTGATAAAATCCCTCCAAATGTGCGAACACCCATTTGTGTTGGTGAATGTGCATTCACACACTCACAGACACGGGGCACACACACACACACCCACACCCACATACACACACACACACACACACACACACACACACACACCCTCCAGAATGACAAACCTCCTTCCACTTTACCCAGTGAAATCCCCCACATGCTTCCAAGATCTCCTTAAGCCCTCTAACTCTTCAGGGAGATCTTCCCTGACTAATTCAGTTCACACTCATTCCTCCCTCCTTTCAAACCTTATAATACTTTGCTACCTATACTATTCTTTGGATAATAACACATTACTAGCTTCAATTCTGGGATTGTTACTCAACCCTTCCACTGTCTTGCCTTCCCAAATACCCTGTAAACTCCTGAAGTAGTTTTTATGAGGCAGCTACATAGATTCAGTGAACAGACCGCTGGGCCTAAAGTCAGGAACACCTGAGTTCAAATATGATCTCAGACGCTTAAATAGCTGTGTGACCCTGGACAAGTCACTTAATCTGTTTGTGCCAGTTTCATTTGTAAAATGGAGAAGAAGAAGAACCACATCTCCCTCTCAGGGTTGTTGGAAGTAGAAAATGAGATCATATTTGCAAAGAGCTCTGCAAACCTTAAAGCATTATAAAAATGATACTTATTTTTCTTCTTCTTTCCTATATCTTTCACTGAAGAAATCACAGTACTTTTTACATACCTGCTGTCATTAGTTATACTTTATTATAACCCTCTGATAGTTGCAGGTATTATTGACAGTTTATAGACAAGGCAACTGAAGATGGTTACACATACAGAAAGTCAGTGTCGGAGGCAGGCAAAACTCAAACCTCAGCCTTCCGGACACTAACCCCATGTTCTATGCATTTGGCCACATTGCTTTCCTAGGATTACAGGCCTAGAACTAGATTTAGAGATCATCAGGTCGACCCTCCTCATTTCACAGTGAAGGACCATGAGGCTCAGAGAGATTAAGTGATTTTTTTGCCTATGGACACATAATTAGCTCTACATAGGTAGAGTCAGGAATTAAGTCCAGACCTTCTGAAATCTTAAACCTAGTGCTTTTTGAACCATGCCTCATTGTTGAATGACAAAATAGTCACAAATAGTAATCATAGTGCCTTGTACACAGTAGGCACTTAGTCACTCAGCAAGTATTTATTAAGTGCTTACTGTGTGCCAGGCACTATGCTGAGTGCTAGTGATATGAAAAAAGGCACCTCACAGAGGTCACATTTTAGATTGGGACATACAAACAGTTGGATGTACAAGATGTGCACAATGTAGATGGAAGCTTTTTGCAGAAAGAAGACATTTGTAGAAGGTAGGATTTGAACTGAATCCTGAAGGAAGCTGGGGGCAGAGATTTATGAAGGAGAGCATTCCAGGCATGGGGACAGCCAGTGAAAAGGCCCAGAGGTGGGATGAGAAAGAGCAAAGAGGTTGTCTCGGTATTGCAGAAATTGTGGAGGGTAGTAAAATATAAGAAGATTGGAAAGGGAGGAAGGGACCAGGTTATGAAGAGTCTTTAGCGCTCAACAGATGATTTCATAGTTGATTCTGGAAGTGGGAGGGAGCCAGGAGACTTTACTGGGTAGTGAGTGACACAGTCACACAATTTAGGAAAATCATTTTGGCAGCTGAGTGGAGGCTGAATTGAAAAGGGAAGTGCCTTGAGGCAGAGAGACTAAGCAGCAGGCCACAGATATATTGCAGGAGAAGGTGAGGGAGGGTCTGCATAAGGAAATGTCAGTATTAGAGGAGAGAAGAGAACACAAAGGAGAGATGTTGTAAAGGGAGAAATGACAAGAAGTAGCAATTGTTTGTAAACGTGGGACTGGTTGCCAGTGAGGAGTTGGGAACTGAGCTTGGTTGACTTTTATTAAATATTTGCTGTACCAAGCTGAATTAAACAAAGAAAGGAAAGAGGGCTCAACGCATGGTTCTCATCATGCTTAACTGCCCTTTTTATTTCAGATAGCCCCTGGACTCAGCACTAAGTTTTATGGACAAAATACTGAAGTTTGTCCTCCAAAATTAAGAGCCAAGGCAAGTTCCTGACTTATGATTGAACTTGTCAATTTACTGGACCCACAGAGAAGTACAAAGTCACCACAGATGACACAAAAGTCAGCATTGACAATGCAATGTTCACCCAGTTGAAGTTTCCTCACCCAAATGAATGGGCTGGTCAGAGGTCTCAGCTGCCACGTGAATAGGAATAAGGAGAAAAACAGGGTGAAAGAGAGACCCCTTTTACAAACATCTGGCTTTCACAAGAGGTGCTTCCTTTTACTCACAGCCTAACAAAAGTGACTCAACATGGTTGTCTCCATCTATGAGAAAGAGAAACAGAAGTGAAGGGGTTTCTTTAAGGTTGTGTGGAAAGAAGCTGTAGTAATCTTCCTGCTGTAGTGGACCTTGGAAATAATGCTGTCCAGACCCTCTCATTTCTGAGATGGATGAGGAGACGAAGCTAGAGAAAGATGAAGTGAATTTGCTGAGGATCATAGAGGTAGATGAGGAAAGGGTGAGAATCAGAGCCTGGATTTTCTGATTCTCACTTCAGTTTCTTTGTTTTTTCATGCTCAGGAAGACCTTGATTAATTAAAACTTAATAACCAGAATTATTCATTACTCCTTATATCCTTTCCCTTTCCCCTGTTTTGGGGCAATTAAATTTCAAGAAAGCAAATTAGCACTAGGGATTAAAAAAATCAACCTTAAGGACACAGAGCGGCAGTGGAGCAGCGAAGGGAGCACTGCATTTGAAGTCAGAGCATCTGGATTCAAATTCTTCCTCTAAATTCCTGCCTATAGCACTTTGGAAAACCCATTTGACCTTTTTGTGGCCTCAACTTCCATATTCATGAGATAAGTGTGTTGGATTAAATGACATCTAATATCCCTTCTGACTTCAAATTTATGATCCTATAACTTTTTTAAAAATTTATTTATTTTCGGGGGTGGAGTCAAGATGGCGGAGTAGAAAGACTCACGTATGCTAGCTCCGAACCCACAGCCCATGGATTTAATGTAAGAAGAGCTCCCCACAAGTTCTGGATCACTGCAGGGTGTGCAGAAACACAGTGGAAAAGATTTCCATTCCAGAGAGCCCTGGAGAGCCGTCCCCAGGGTCCGTCGTACCCCGGAAAGCAGAGTCCACCCCAGCGTTGCCCTGGCCACATGGCCCCAGAGGAGCAGATCTGAGCAGGCCTCAGGGATGGAATCTCCGGCCGGGAAGGTCCTTCCGCCCACAGACGCTACAGGTCAGTGAGAGAGACGTCTGAGTTGGCCGAGAGGGGAGCGGGGTGTCTCTGTGACTCGGGCCCCCTCGGGAGGAAGCCACGGAGGCAGAGGAAGGGGCAGGAAGCAGTGGAGGCAGAGGCAGCGGCAGTGGCCTGGGACTCCCTGAGCAGCAGGCAGAACTTCAGGTCTCTGCATAAACCCCCTGAGGGAGCTGAGCCTGGGAGGTGGCCCTGCCCCCACCCAAGCACCAGAACTTAAGCTCACATTGAATAGCAGCTGTGCCTGCCGCGGAAAGCCCATTTGAATCTCAGACCCCAAGCACTAGCTGGGCGAATCTAGGCAGGGGTGGAGAGGAATCTCAGAAGTCAAGTAACTGGCTGGGAAAATGCCCAGAAAAGGGAAGAAAAATAAGACTATAGAGAGCTTCTTTGAGCAGGTGCAAATGTTCCCGCCTTTCAATTCTGATGATGAGGAACTATTCTTACCATCAGGGAAAGACGTGGAGGGTGGGGCCTCTGTATCCCAGACATCCCAGGGGGATGTTGGGTGGGCTCAGGCCTTGGAAGAGCTCAAAAAGGATTTTGAAAAGCAAGTTAGACAGGTGGAGGAAAAACTGGGAAGAGAAATGAGAGAGATGCAAGAAAAGTATGAAAAACGTGTCAATACCTTGGTAAAGGAGACCCAAAAAAATGTTGAAGAAAATAAAACCTTGAAAAGTAGGCTCACTCAATTGGCAAAAGAGGTTCAAAAAGCCAATGAGGAGAAGAATGCTTTCAAAAGCAGAATTAGCCAAATGGAAAAAGAGGTTCAAAAGCTCACTGAAGAGAATAGTTCTCTCAAAATTAGAATGGAACAGATGGAGTCTAATGACTTTCTGAGAAACCAAGAAATCACAAAACAAAACCAAAAGAATGAAAAAATGGAAGAGAATGTGAAATATCTCATGGGAAAAACAACTGACCTGGAAAATAGATCCAGGAGAGACAATTTAAAAAGTATGGGACTACCTGAAAGTCATGATCAAAAAAAGAGCCTAGACATCATCTTTCATGAAATTATCAAGGAAAACTGCCCTGATATTCTAGAACCAGAGGGCAAAATAAGTATTCAAGGAATCCATCGATCACCACCTGAAAGAGATCCAAAAAGAGAAACTCCTAGGAACATTGTGGTCAAATTCCAGAGTTCCCTGGTCAAGGAGAAAATATTGCAAGCAGCTAGAAAGAAACAATTCAAGTATTGTGGAAATGCAATCAGGATAACACAAAATCTAGCAGCCTCTACATTAAGGGACCAAAGGGTGTGGAATATGATATTCCAGAAGTCAAAGGAACTAGGACTAAAACCAAGAATCACCTACCCAGCAAAACTGAGTATAATACTTCAGGGGAAAAAAATTGACTTTCAAACATTCTTGATGAAAAGACCAGAGCTGAAAAGAAAATTTGACTTTCAAACACAAGAATGAGAAGAAGCATGAAAAAGTAAACAGCAAAGAGAAGTCATAAGGGACTTACCAAAAGTGAACTGTTTACATTTCTACATGGAAAGACAATATTTGTAACTCTTAAAACTTTTCAGTATCTGGGTAGTTGGTGGGACCAGACACACACACACACACATGTACACACATGCATGCACACACATACACACATGCACACACATACAGAGACAGAGAGCAGAGAGTGAATTGAATAGGATGGGACCATATCTTAAAAGAAATTAAGGTAAATGGTGGGAGACAAAGGTAGGGGGAGGAAAGAGGGTGAAATGGAATGGGGTAAATTATATGTCATTTAAGAGGCAAGCAGGAGACTTTTTAGTGGAGGGAAAAAGAGGAGAGCTGAGAAAAAAAAACCAAGAAGTTTACCCTCATCACATTTGACTAAAGGAAGGAATAAAATGCACACTCATTTTGGTATGAAAACCTACCTTACAGTACAGGAAAGTGGGGGAGAAGGAGATAAGCAAGGGGGGGATGATGGAAGGGAGGGTAATGGGAGGAGGGAGCAATCTGAAGTCAACACTCAGGGAGGGACAGGATCAAAAGACAGAATAGAAACAATGAGGGGCAGAATAGGATGGAGGGAAATACAGTTAGTCTTACACAACATGACTGTTATCGAAGTCATTTGCAAAACTACACAGATATGGCCTATATTGAATTGCCTGCCGTCCCAAAGGGAATGGGTGGGGAGGGAGGGATGGCGAGAATTTGGAATTCAAAGTTTTAGGAACAACTGTTCAGTATTGCTGTTGCTACTAGGAAAGAAGACATACAGTTAATGGGGAATAGAAAGTCATCTGGCCCTACAGGAGAAAAGAGACGATGGGGACAAGAGAAGGGAGGGAGGATAGAAGAGAGGGCAGATTGGTGACAGGGAAAATTAGAATGCTCGGTGTATTGGGGTGGGGGGAGCGGAGAAACGGGGAGAAAATTTGGAACCTAAAATTTTGTGAAAATGAATGTAAAAAGTTAAATAAATAAATTTATATTTAAAAAAATTTATTTATTTTTAGTTGTCAACATTCGCTTCCCTAAGTTTTAAATTTTCTCCTTCTCCCTTTCCTCTCTCCTCCCCAAGACAACATGCAATCTGATACAGGCTCTACATATACATTCCTATTAAACATATTTTCACATTAGTCGTGTTGTATAGAAGAATTAGAACCAATGAGAGGAGCCATGAGAAAGAAAACAAAAAAAAAAAAGAAAGAAAGAAAATAGTCTGCTTCACGCTGAATTTAGACTGCATATTCTTGCTCTGGATGTGAACGGCATTTTCCATCATGAGTCTTTTGGAATTTTAAACCTTGCATTGCTGAGGACTAGGTCTATCAAAGTCAGTCATCAAACACTGCAGCTTTCATTGTGTACAGTGTTCTCTTGGCTCTGCTCACTTCACTCAACATATGATTCTGTATCTCATGGTCTCCACACATTCACCCCCTCTCCCTTCTGCAACTTGGCTCAAACAATAAGAAGTAATGTTTACAATGATGGTTATAATTAAGCCTTTGAAATATTCTGAAACATCAAATAATAGTAGCTTACATTCATGTAACTCTCTAAGATTTGAAAAGTACTTTCTATGCATTGTCTCCTTGAATTCTCACAATTCTGTAGGGTTAGGTGCTATTGTTATTCACATTTTACAGAAGAGGAAACTGAGTTTTGTCATGGCCACACAGCTAGGAAGAGTCAGAGACAAGCCTTAATGCCAGATCTTCCTGTCTATAAATTTAGCCCTCTATCCATTATACTATCTTACCTCTCAAAGAAGCATTAACGCCACTAGCCCATAAAGAATAAGGTAGGAAAGGATATCAATACATCTTAGAAATATTTTCAGAAAATGAATTATCAATTAACCAAAATATTCAGTTAACCAGGCTATGTATTAATGAATGAATGAATCAAATATTTATTAAGGATTTACTATGTGGTACACAACAGAGATACAAGTACAAAAGTAAGTCAGGGTTTTATATTCTACTGTTATAGAAACCTGAAACATTCTGGTTGGAGATTTTATCATGACTTTGTCTTATTTTTCTTCCTGGATCCTAAAGTCCTTAAGTGTGGGTGCTGTTTTTTTTATTTATTTTTTTCCTTCTTTTCCAAAGTATCCAATGCTATATTGGGCATGGGGTCAGAATCCCAGAAGAACTTATGGAATCAAGAGTCCATGAATTTATATCTGAAAGGTGCCTTAAAGATCATATACTCTTAAACACCTCATCTCACAAATCAAGAAACTAAGGGAATTAGAGGGATTTGCCTCAAATCCCATTGTTCTCAAGTAGATGAGCCATGATTTGAACCCAGATTCTTTAAATCCAGAGTTCTAATATACTACCAGACTTTTCTTGTAGATAAATTTGTAACTAATGACTGAATTGACAGGACTTAGAAGGACCATAAAGTATTTCACATACCAATCAGATGTGCAAACCATACAGCAAGATTTTGTAAAGGTACATAATTTATCAATTGCCAATTGACTATAAAAAATGTTTTGCCAGACATGTGGCTGGAAGACAGAGAAAAAATACTGAACGTAGTCCTTGCCCTGAAGAAGCTTGCTATGTAAACAGTCAAAACTTACATATATAAAAGAACATTTGCCAGTTCAAGGCAGTGAATGGTAAGAGCCTGGTGGATGTTGCAGAGTATAGAGCACTGGATTTGGGTCAGAAGGTGTGGTCCTAAGCCTAGCTCAGCTCCTTATTACCTATTCCCTTGCTCTGAATTTCTTCACCTGTGAAAGGAGGAGGTTGGGTTGAATGTTTCCTAAGATTCTGTCCTGCTCTTCACCAATGGCCCTGAGATTCTTAAATACCAAGCACTGCCAGCCTCACTTCTAGTTTGTAGAGACAGTTTCATGGAGAAGGCTGAGCTTCAGCTTGACTTGCATTCAGATATTGATAACTCACATTTATACATCATTTGACAAGTAACAAAACATCACAGAGAGAATCCTGGAAGATTGGTAGTCTGGTATAATTAACCTCATTTTATAAGGGTGAGCAAACTCAGTTTGGGAAAGTTTTGGTGATATGCCCATGGCCACAGCTACTAGACAGAAGAGCTGGGGGTTGAGACCTTATCTTCAGACTCCAAGGGCACTCTTTTTTTATCTTATATCTTTTTATTTTTTGAAGTAATTAGGGTTAAGTGACTTGCCCAGGGTCATACAGCTAAGAAGTGTCACATTTGAACTCGGGTCCTCCTAAATCCAGGACTGGTGCTGTATCGATTGTGACACCTAGCTGCCCCCATATCTTTTCTACACTCACGCAGCCACCACTCTGGTGCAGGTCCTCATTACCTCATGCCTGGATTATCACCATAACCTTCTGGTTGCTCTTCTTGCCTCAAGTCTCTACCTATTCCAGTCCATTCTCCACTCAGCTGCCAAAGTAGTCTTCCCAAAATGTAAGTCTGACCTTGTCACTCTCCTACTCAATAAACTATAGCAGTTCTTTATCACCTCTGGGCCCAAATAGAAAACCTTGTTTTGAGGCTCTGGGAATAGTTCCATTATGTATGATCTTCATATAAGAGGAATAGAAAGGGAGAGGAAGAGAAATACCCTAGAGCAGGGGTAGGAAAACTGTGACCTCAAGGCCATATGTGGCCCTCTAGGTCCTCAAATGAGGCTCTTTTTTATAAGGGGATTTGTTCTGTGGAGTTTGGATTCAGTCAAAGGGCCACACTTGAAGACCTAGAGGACCACATGTGGCCTCAAGGTCGCAGGTTTCCCACCTTTGCAGTAGGGGGAAGGGAGAGGAAGGATGGGGAAAATTATCTTACATAACTGGGGTACACAAGTAGAATTCTATACAAACAAGGAGAATTGCTGTGATTGTCCTTTATTCTTGAAGAGGACCATGATATCAAGATGATGACATGACTTGCACTTGACTTTGATTTGAGTGAGTGAGGGTTGTGCAAGGTCAGCAACCGCACTTTCTCCTCCAGTGCCATCTGGGTCCAGTGGCCCGATGATTCATCAGGATGACTGGAGGTGGCCCAGGATGCAATGTGGGACCTTGGTCATTTTAGGCTTAAGTCTTATCAGACTCTGACTTTAAGTGAGATACACCCATTCAACGAATAGTCCTCTTTAAGTAGTGAGTCAAGGAAGAAGGAACGAGGGGAATGTGTGACACCTCACTCTCATCTGAACTTATCAAAGGAGGGAAGGATACACACATACACATAGTTATAGAAATACATTTCATTCAACTTGGAAACAAGAGGAAAATGGTTTTTAAGAGAAAGGAAGGAAGGAAGGAAGGAAGGAAGGAAGGAAGGAAGGAAGGAAGGAAGGAAGGAAGGAAGGAAGGAAGGAAGGAAGGAAGGAAGGAAGGAAGAGAGAGATGGTAGATTAAAGGAGGAATTGAACCTAAACAAAAACAACCACCACAAAAACAAACAAACCCAAAACTCTAAGGATGAATGAAAACATGTACAGTAGCTCTTTTACTCATGACAAAAAAACAGGTATCTACGGGGTTCCCCACCACCTGGGGAAGGGCTCAGTAAGTCATGGTAGGTAAGTGTAATGGAATTCTATTGTGCTGTAAGAAATGATGAAGGGAATGGTTTCAGAGAAACCTAAGAAGACTTGTATGAACTGATGTAAGGAGAAGTGTAACAACACTATTGTAAAGATGAGCAAGGTCTCCCGATGGGCTAGGTGATCCACATCCAGCTAGAGATGCGATGGACAAACAGTGAAAATAGAGATACATATTTTTGGAGATGACCCGTGTGGGAATTTGTTTTGCTGGATTACACAAATCTGTAACAGAAGTTTTGTTTTTCTTTTCTTTATTAACTGGGTGAAGGAATAGGGGGAGAAGAAGAATTTTGTGGATAGAGAAAAAAATTAATAAAAAAAGAAACCTGTTTTTCTTTAAAGCTTTTACAACCTTCCTACCTTTATAGACTTTTTACACTTTCCTCCCTTCCACATACTCTACTATCTAGTAATACTGGCCTTTTTTGCTATTCGCCACACTGTTTCAACTCTGTCCCAACCTTTTCACTGATTGTCTCACATACATGGCATATCCTCTCTCCTCACTTCTACCTCCTGGCTTCCCTAGCTTTCAAGAGTTCACTCAAATCCCTTCTTCGACAAGAGTTCTTGGTAAATCTTTTCACTACTAACTTAATGCTTTCCCTCTTAGACACACACACACGCACACCTTGTACGTATATAGCTGTTTACAGGTTGTCTCCTCCATTAGAATGAGATCTCCTTGACAGCAGGGATGGTGATTTGCTTTTCTTTATATTACTAAATCTTAACACAGTGCCTGGCATGCAGTAAATACTTAATAAATGCTTGCTGACTGAGTGACCGACTACCATATGGACAGGAAGAGAGCAGCAGGCAGATCATTCTCTGATATGCTATACACACTGAGTAGAGGAAAAAGCACAAAGCGTGGATGCTATGTTCTGATGGTACTTTCAGGCATTGTAAATAGATTGCCTGGGATAGAGTGGAGAATTAAGGCAAGGGAGCGACAGGAGATAAGACTGGGTAGATAGGCGGTATGAGGGCAGATGGTTTGCTGATTCATTCATCCATTCATTCATTCAACAAACATGAGTGCAAGATAACCTATAGTCATCGAGCAATTTCTAAAGTATTATGAGAAAAAAAAACCCCTGATAACTTTGATCTTTAATTACCAATTTGCTGAGAGATAAGTCTGGAAAAGAAGAAAGATTGACATGCCCATTCCCCCATTCCATGGCTAGGCACAGTAAGGAAATGAGCACATTTTAAAACCCAAAAACTATTTAGATTTTCTTCCTTGTGTGTGGATTCCCACAGTCTCATGCTCCTTTAACTGGGGGAAACAGGCCAGATCTGACAGTGATATTTATCTCCGTTACTCCCATACCTCAAGGGAAATATGTTTATTAATGTGCCACTTCCCTTGATAAATTACTAAATAGAAAGAAAAGCCTTGTACTCATTTCTCGCTGCTTCTCTCATGATTTATGTCCCCAGGGCTAGCTCAGTCATCGGTCCCTATTAATTTGTGGAGGGAAACCATTCCTAATACCCAACAGCAGCCTGGGTTTTATTGGAGCAACCTCACAGTCCCTTTTCTCCACTTGGTCCTGGGCTGGACTCCCTGAACATATTGAATTATGTGAACTTTATTAACATCTCAGCTCAATTATGAATCCTCAGCTTTTATTTATATACTCTTTAAGCTTTATCAAGTACTTTCCTCACAAAAACCCTGTGAAATAGGCAGTGTATTTTTATTTTACATTTGAGAAAACTGAGGCTCAGACAGAGAGTAAGTGACTTGTTCCAGATCATGTTCCTTTACCTGAGGAAAAGAGTGCATGGAAACACAGCCAGGGTTTGATGGAGTCAGAATTCTAACCCAGACCTCTGGACTCCAAGCCTGTGCTCTTTAATCTCAGCACTAGCACCAGTAAGTATTTAGAGAACGAACTGGGAAGTTGGTTCCTGACCTCGTCAGTCAATACATGTTCCCCTGAGCACCTGCTATGTACAAAGAAGACCCCAACCTGGCAGTCTCAGGTATACAAAGAAGAATAAGCCCTAGTTCCTGCCCGTGGGGAGCACATAGTTCAACTGTTGAGACAGGATGAATCTACACGAAAAATTAACTAGGAGTCAGAGGAAGAGGAGGGCAAAATGGGCAGAGAAGCAGGGAGAGGACATTATAGATGGAGCTCACACATATCAGGGGCTCACATCCTGACGACCCCTTTCTCACAGACAACAAAACCAGAGGAAACTGTGCTTTTCAGTTAAGTCCTCAAAAGGAGTCACTTAGCAGGAGGTCCTGATACTGGCTGCCAGGGAGAAGGAGACATCCCTCCAGCTGGGATGATTTGTAATATGATCTGCCTGGAGGTAAGGCACTAGAGTATATGACCAACGAGACCTTTCCAGTCTGTGATTCCAACACTGTCCTTTTTATTTTAGGTTCTCATGATTTAACTTACTGAGTATACGGCTCAGTCACATTACATTCTATGTAGCAGGGCCTTAAAATTATTTCCTATTTATTCTGCATAGAGATACCGGAGAGGTCTGCCAAGTGTATGTACACTGTATATGTACAAGTACACGTAAATCTGCCCAGCATCTAGACAAATCATTTAACCTTGTTTGCCTTAGTTTCTTTGTCTGTAAAATGAGCTGGAGAAGGAAATGTCAAACTACTTCAGTATCTTTGCCAAGAAAACCCCCAATGGGGTCATAAAGAATCAGACACCACTGAAACAACTGAACAAAAAAAAATAAATATAAAATGACCATAAGAAAGGTTCAGGATGCGGAGTCAGGATACCCCGTTAGCTAACCTCTGGGCTCCAAATACAAGATATTCTGCCAAGTTGGAACCTGAGTTGCTTTTAAATATATGATACTGGTTCAGTTGGCTCCAGGCAGTGACAGTGAAGGAGTGATGCCCTCCTGTCCTGTGGCCCTCCTTTCCTCCCTCACCCTCCCTCCCTCACTCACTCCCTAGCTCCTTTTCGGAACCATGGCCTCTGGCTATCTCAGACAGGGTGATCAAGGTGTTCAGCGACATGAAGGTTCACAAGTCCTTCACACCTGAGGAGGTAAAGAAATGCAAGAAAGCCATGTTGTTCTGCCTGAGCGAGGATGAAAGAACATTGTTCTGGAGGAGGGCAAGGAGATCCTGGTGGGTGATGTGGGGCAGACTGTGGATGACCCCCACACCACCTTTGTCAAGATGCTACCAGACAAGGACTGCCACTATGCCCTCTACGATGCTATCTATGAGACCAAGGAGAGCAAGAAGGAGGACCTGGTGTTCATTTTCTGGGCCCCTGAGTGTGCCCCCCTCAAGAGCAAAATGACCTATTCAAGCTCTAAGGACACCATTAAGAAGAAACTGACAGGAATCAAACACGAATAATAAGCCAACTGTTATGAGAAAGTGAAGGACTACTGTATCCTAGCTGAGAAACTGGGGGTCAATGCCATGATTTCCCTGGAGGGGAAGCCCTTGTGAGTCTCCTACCTCCAGCCCTCCTGCTGGGGCTGCCAAAGCCCAGTGGGGGAGCAGACCCAACGGGCTGGGAGGATCCTAGCAGGGGCAAGTCAATATCTTCACCAACTTGCCAAACTGCCCCCTGGCTCCTGACCTTCCCCATTTGACCCCGAAGGCTCTGGTCTTCCCAAACCACCTTTGATATTCTCATTCCTCTTGATTTGTGGCAGACCAAAGCCCCCCGGATGCCCAGATGGTGGGGAGGCTAGTATTTTTTTAACTGACACCCCCAGTTTTCCCCCTTCCCTGATGCTGCCAACTTCTAACCATAATAGTGATTTTGTGCTTGTTGTTCAGTTTTGTGTATAAATGGAATGTTGTGGAGAACCCCTCCCACACACAGCCAGATCCCCTCTCCATTTTCTTTTCCCCCAAAAAGATGGTGACAAGAAATGCTAGCCAATTTAACATGCTGATTAGTTGGGCTCTGGTGAATCACAGCTGCATAGGTTCATCGTTCAACAAATATTTGTTACCTGCTTTCTGTTCTCCAGGAGCTATACGAAAGTAAGTCTGCCCTTTCCCTCAAGGAGCTCCCATTCTTACTGAGAAACAACATGCATACAACTATGTACCTGCATGTTACCCACTGAGTAGATCTCACCAAAAGTGTGGAAGGAACCTTAGATATCCTCTAGTCTAAGCTCTGTCATTGCACCAATAAGGAAACTGACTTGTCTAACATCACACAGCTAGTCAAACGACAGCAATTTCTTTCTGCCCACCAGCTGACTCTCCCCTTGCTAAGCATTTTCCCAGTCACATCCTGCAGACTTACTCTGAGGACCTAGTCTGGAAAATCTGTAACTCACGCTATTTGTATTGGGCCTAACACCACATTTAGTATCTCCATGCCTGTATTATAAATAATCACTCTATCTGATAACTCTCCATTCTATATATTGAGTTAATAGAACACAGCAAAAGATGCTTAACAGGTTCCCCAGCACATTGGTTTGTGACTAAGCTTAATACTGAGGGAATAGGGAAATAGTGAAACTGATTTGTGAACTATGGCACAGAGTAATAAATCTGGATGTGAATTTAAATCCTGCTCTTGACTACTTCTGTATCTCAGTTTCTTCTGTAAAATGAGATAGACTAGACAATCTTCCTAAAGTCCCTTGAAGTTCTAGGTCTTGTTCTATTATTTTTTCATATCTGAAACCTAATTTCCTTTAGATCTGGTTTAAAGTGAAAGAATCATAGAAAATTCTATCAGGGAGGAACCTTAGAATTCATCTAATCCACATTTCTCCTTATACTAATGAAGACATGGAGAATTAAGGAATTCAAGTGACTTGCCCAGGTTACAAAAGTAGCCTCATTTCTTTTCAGCCAGGACTGTAACTTGAATTACCTGGCTGAGTTGGGAGACATGGGTAGCCACTTTCTCTAGCTGTGCAGTGCCTTTCTCTACAGGATGATCAATGTAATTGGTTTCTGAAAAATCCCCTGGAACAGCATGCCAAATAAAGAACGGTATTAGTATTGATGTGACATCCTGAGTCGAATTAGTGTCAATATGACAATGAAATATACGACTTGGAGGAAATATGGGATGTAAACAGACAACATTTCAAACGGAAACATTTCAATCTTATGGATTGGTGGGGGTGGTGAAGTGCTGCTGTGGTTATTAAAACACCAATATTCAACAGCATAATATAAGGAAATTCCATTTTAGGGCCCTGATGACAAACTGCAAATACTCTGTTCTCCAGAGAACCACTCAGTGGAATTATCACCTTGGATTACCTGTCTGATTATCTATTACCCTTATAATATAGCTTTACTCCATATTCTTACCATAAATCATGATCTTTGACAGACTGGAGAACATTTGCCTTATCCAACTACCAAAAGACTGGTAGAGGAACTGGTAGAAAGGTTAGTTTTAATGAAGTTATTGTAAATAACATTGATTATTACCCAACTAAATATCATGGCACAACTAAAACCCTGCTTTCTGTACATTAAGGTGGACTTAGAGGTTTTCATGTAATCTAACATCAGGCTTTTTACCTGGTCTCCCCACCATCCCACGTTCCCCCAGATCAGGTTTTCCGTATGTCACATCTCTGCTTAAGAATGCAATGGCTCTCTATTAGAAGAAAATCCAGATTCCTCAGAACCAAGGCCCTCCATATTTGAGGTCCAGCTGACACACCTAATTTCTCACTAATAAAAAATCAACAAGCATTTCGCAAGCACTCACTATGGGTCAAGTCCTGAGAATATAAAGAGAGAAATTAAATAGAACTTGTTCTCAAGGAGTTTCCATTTTATCTTACATGTACATAGTATACACAGAATGAATGCAGAGTAAATCTGAGGTAGGTCAGGGAAGGAGCTGAGGGGATCAAGCATGGTTAATAATACACAGTGCTTTAGGATTTTGTAAAACATTTTCCACAGTGCTTTTATGAATTAAGCAGTTGTTATTCAGTCATTTTCAGTTATGTTCAACTCTTTATGGCTCCTTTTTTCAGTTTCCTTGGCAGAGATATTGGAGACGTTTGCCATTGTCTTCTCCAGCTCATTTTACAGATGAGAAAACTGAGGTAAACGGGGTTATAAGTGACTTGCCCAGAGTCACACAGTTAGGAAGTGTCTCAGGCTGGATTTGAACTCAGGGAGATGAGTCTTCCTGACTCTAAGTCAGGCAATCTATCCATGGTGCCATCTAGTTACCCCTAAAGTAAGCAATAAAAGTATTATTATCCCCATTTGACAGAAAGGATCCTTGAATTTACATAACTTGCCCATAATCACAGAAGTAGGAAGGGCATGATTTAAGATTCAAACTCAGATTTCACAGGATCCTTATATTTAGGTCTAAAAGGGTTATTGGAGGCCATTCATTTCAAAAATTTCATTTTACAAGTTAGGAAACTGAGGCCCAAAGAGTGAGTTCCCCAGGGTCACAAATTGTAAATGACAGACAGAATTTGCTGTTCATTTCTCTAACTCCATTCGTAACCTCCTTCCATTATAATCATGCTGCCTTCTTCAAAATTCAGTGCTTTATCCACTCTACTGTCCTGCCTCTCACTATCACCCTAATCTGCATGCTCTCCTATAGTGAGGTCTGACCAATAATCCCTGCCTAGCTTTCAAAACCACTTCATGCCCCGCTTCCTCCATGCCCTTCCCTAACTACCTCAGATCACACTAAGTTTTCCCTTTCTTCCTCATAATTTTAATACTTGCATGTGGCACAGTATAAATCACTGGAATTGGAGCCAGAGACCTGAGTTCAAGATCTGGCTCTGATGATCATAGGCAACTCATTTTTACTCCTCTGGATCTCAGTTTCTTCATCTGGAAAAGGAAAATTATAATCCTAATACTTCCTACCTCATAGGGTTGTCATGAGGAAAATATTTAGCTGAACAAATGTGAATTATCCTTAATACTGTTCTTATAGGTTCCTAGCATCTGGAGCTAGAAGAGATCTTGGATATTATCTAGTCCAAAGGTTCTTAACTTTTTCTGTGTCATGGACCCCTTGATGTTTTTAAATACATAAAACAAAACATAGGACTACAAAGGAAACCAATTCTATTGAAATAGTTACCAAAATCATTTTTAGAAACAAGTTCATGGTTCTCAGGTTAAGAATCCCTAATTCAGTCTAATTTTAAGTCTTAGATCTAGAAACTGTGGGCCAGAGATGCAAAGTGATTTGTTCAGTGTCACAGTCAGGGCATGTCAGATCTAAGGTCCTAATGGTTATCTTCCCTTCTATCAGCTTCTTAAGATCAGGAACCAGGTCTCACAGTTCCTATAGTGAATAGCACAGGGCTAGACATACATTACATGTTTAAGAAAAACCTGCTGAATTTCCCCAAACTGGGCTTCTCATCCCACGTACGAGAATTTTATAGCTCTGTGCTTTTCTTCATGTTGCTTACCCAAATACTTTTCCATATCATGTCTCCGTGACAGCTTATATTATTTTTACTTTGTAAGGTCTCAGGAAAAATTGACTCAGTGGAAAAACCAGTTCATTTCCTTCAAGCAAGCAGGAGTAAAATTTCCAAGGAGAGAACACCCACAGAGCATTACAGTGGCGACCAACAAATAGGAGCAAGGAACATAGGACTGCTGAATGCTAAGAGGTGGATTCTAAAGTCTCTAGATTTCTGAATCTAAGTCCTTCAATTTAAAGATGAGGAAAATGAGCTCCAGAGAGATGGTGTGTGAAGGACTACCTTCTGAGAAGCTCTGAGATAATCAGTGCAGCTCCACAGGACAAAATGGATCCCAATTCACACTTAGAAGTTACAGAAAGGGAGATGCAGACTCAAAAAAAGCAAGGTTGTTCCAGCAGCTAGGAGTGTTCAAATTGGAGATGCCTGTAAGCTCCTTGTCAATAGAAATAACTGAGCAAAGTTGGCTAACGATAGAGGAGATTCCTACAATAGGGTATGAGTTTGGATTAGATTGTCTCATGTTCTTTTTCCAGTCTGAGGATTCCAGAACTAAAACTCAGGATAAAGTGACATGTCTAACAATTAGAAGATGATCAGAATTGGAATCCAGGTCTCCTGTTTCCCAGGCCACTGCTTTGTCTCCTCTTATCTACATATATCAGCATCTTGGTTTGTTGTTTATTTCTGCACATACTCATGAATAATACGTAAATGTACAAATGAAACCAAAAAGAAAATGTATCACATGTTTAAAGCCAAAAAAATTGTCTTGAAAATAATTATAATTTAAAAAAATTTTAGTTCTCATTAGTATGAGTATTTTTCTGACTTGCAACAAATTGGATATAAAGGAAAAGATTTTGTTTATGAACAATGAAATGGTTAAAAAAATTTCAATGAAATGTTAAGGGAAAATAGCCAATTTATGAATCTTTGCAAATATGTAATGGGCCAATACTGAAATTTAGTGAGGTTTCATAGTAATTTGATGAAGTGGTTTAATAGCAGTGTGGGAAGTGAGGGGTGGGGAAGGTGGTCTGAGGCTAAAGCAAACATAAGGACCATTGACAGACAACATGGTGGGTGAAAACAGAGCTGGACTTGAACCTAGGATGACCCTAATTCAAGTCCCATCTCTGACATATACTTTTTGACCCTTGGCAAGTCACTTAGGGCTCTAGGTGACTCCAGGACTCTGAGTTACAAAGAAAGTACCAACCTGAACTGGCAGAGTTGATTTACCAGAGAGTTCCCTTTGCCAGTGAAAACACAGGCTTAACCTCTATCCCTATCCCTTAACTGAGAGACAAAGACTGTCCACAGTTGGGTAATAAGTAAGAGAGTAAGAGTTGTCCTGAATGCCAAATCCCTTGGGCTGATCAAACTACTTATTGCATCTCCTTTGTTGGGAAAGATTGAAGGCAAAAGGAAAAGGGATGGCAGAGGATGAGATGGATGGACAGTGTCATGGAAGCAAAGAACATGAGCTTGAACAGACTTCAAGAGATATGGAGGATGGAAGTGCCTAGCATGCTATAGTCCATGGGGTCACAACTAAAAGACTGAGAAACAACAACATATAAGCACACACATAAATACATACATCAAATCACTTTTTGTATGTAGCACTAATTTTTCCCTAGGGTCAGTAGTCCTCAGTAAGATAAAGCTTTCCATTCTTTTTCTAAGTCTTTAAAAAGATTTTTTAATCTAATTTTATTTTTTTAATTTATGAAATAAAAGAAACATTTTCATAATACAGTATAATAAAAAAGATGATTGCACATGAAAATGCAAATCTAGTATGTATAACCTTCTATTCTTTTTAAATACATAATAAAGTTATCATACATTCTTTTCTAAATCTTGAACCAAACTCAGATCTTTGCAATTTTGGATTCCTTGGGACCTTCTGCTGGCATGCCAACTCCTGGCTCCCAACATGAAGGGCTCATTTGCCTTCCTGGCTCTCAGACAAGTGTCTCAAAGCTATAACCTCCAGTAACAGAGGAGTCACAAAAACCAAATGGTAACCGAAAGAGGCTCTTTAATGAATTCTGGTGTCACAGAGAGCAACCCAAGGATTTGATTTCCCAGGAATTTGTGCAGGGTTTAAGTGCTAAGGGAAATGAATGCTTGATTGGGCCTGGCCAATATCCAATCTCTCCTGTGAGTGATTTGTATCACCGTCTGTGTGGGATCAGAAACCAGAGCGATGTTGCTAATAAGTTTTCTTATTTTCTTTGGGGGGAAATCAAGGAGTTTTAATTCTTTAGCCTGAGATCAGAGACAATCTAGTCCAGCTGAAAAACAAACCTGGGGGAATCAATGAAGGGGCTGCTGAATAAAAATCTCATTGGCTGAACTGTGAACAATATCCTCTAGACATGGTAAAAGCAGGCACTGTGTGTGTGAAACCAATTAGGAAGGAAATTTTCAGTAGGTCCTTGTCCAAGCGACGAGAATTCAACTTCTTGATAACAGGATAATTTGTGGGAAAAAGCACATGGATTTATATTACAGAATTCCAAAGCTAGGTGGCACCTAAAAGGCCCATTTGGTCAGGTTCAAGCCTCTGCCTTTGAGCAGAAGGACTATATTTAAACCATTTCAGATTAAGTCCTATCTATTTTATCCCAAGTATCATCAATCTTTTTTTGGGGGGGGCGTTAATTCTAGTGTTTGACTCTTGAGAATTTCTTACATATGTCTAACCTGAACCCTTTATCATTTTCCCATTATTCCAAACTGTTATTATTTAACTGACTCTATTTCTGTGAGAGGCAGCTAGGTGGTGCAGTGGATAGAGCATCAGTTCAGGAGTCCGGAGGAATTGAGTTCAAATCTCACCTCAGATACTTGACATTCACTAGGTGCATGACCTTGGGCAAGTCACTTAACCCCAACTGCCTCATCCTGGGTCATCTCCAGTCATCCTGATGAATATCTGGTCACTGGATTCAGATGGCTCAGGAGGAGAAAGTGAGGCTGGTGACCTGCACAGCCCTCCCCCACTCAGAACAAAGTCAAGTGCAAGTCACATCATCATTTCTCTGATGGCACGGTCTTCTTCCACAACGAAGGACGAACACACAATTTCCGTGAACTCTGGCGGCACGGGGAGTTCTTAACATTGATCTATAACAAGATTATGGTATCCCAGCTCCATTTCCCTTTTCAGGGTTGTTAATGCTTTAGGCTACTAAAATCCAGGGAGAGTGGTAACTGTCAATAAGTTAATAAACATTTATTAAACACCTACTATGTGCCAGGCACCATGCTAAGAGTTGGGGACACAAACAAAAGACAATCCCTGCTCACATTCCTGCTGGGAAGATGAGATAACACTTTTTCTAATAATTGACTCCTTGAGATAAAAACAAAAAACAAGACTAAACACCTAATTTCCTCACACACGGTGCATTATGATCCGTCATTATAAAGCTTCAGCTCAAGTCTGTTTCCCTGAGGGACCCCAGCCTCCAGGGCTCTCTCTTAAAAATTCCTTTGGCACTTTTTGTCCCCATACTTTTGAATGAATGCATAAATAACATTCTATGAAACAATAATCAAGAAATATTTATTAAGCACCTATAGCTTAATTATTTTATCTCCCATCCCCATGTCTTTGCAGAAATTGTCTGTCCCCTATGCCTCATTTCTCCTTATTAGAATGGCCAGCTTCCATCGAGGTTCAGCTTGAATGCCACCTCCTACTTGATGCCTTTCCTGATTTCCCCAATTGCTAATGCTATCTTCTCCCTCCTGAAATGGCACATTTACTTATCTGACCATATGCCCATAATTCTCCAGTAAAATGTGTAAGCTCCTTAGGGGCAGGAATTGATTTGTTTTTATTTCTGTAATCCCCAATGTAGGGGATTAAGTGCACATAGCACTTAAGTGTTTGTGGAATTGTTTCAGTGTCCAAATATGGAAAGAGGTCTGAGAGATCACTGAGTCTAAATTACTTATTTTTTCATGGAGAATGAGGTTCAGGGAGAATTGATCTTCCTGAAGTCAGATAATAGTGAAAAAGAATTTCTTAAATGCCTACTATGTGTTGGTCATTGCACACAGGGATATAAATACAAGAAAACCAAACCCAATCAATCCCTGTTCTCCAGGAGCTTATATTCTAGTGCTTAGTACATGAAGTTAATCAGTGGGAGAGCTGGGATCAGAACTCTGGCCCTAGCTTCTAGTCAACGGTTCTTTCCTCTACACCACATAACTCAACTTGTCCTGCTATTTTACACATATATGTCATGAATAAATGAATTAATAAATACAAAGCATTTACTAAAAACTCTTAGCCTTAATCCACTGGACAAGGAAAGGACAAACCACTTCATTATCTTTGCCAAAAAACAAAACGACCAAAAGCAAAATCCATATGGAGTCAAAAAGATTGAGACAAGTCTAACAAATGAATGACAAAAGCTTTCACTGTGTGTCAGGTAATAGGCTAAGTGCTAGAGATACTAACAGAAACTAAAAGATAGTCTCTGCCCTGAAGGAGCCTATATTCCAATGGGGAAAGACAAACATAAAGGTCAGCTCAAAGGGGATGGAGGGAGAGGACATGCACAACAGTATGGTTTGGTTCTGATAAGGTGAAAGGTCACCTCTCCTGTCCAGTGGCCCCAGTGAGAAGGAACACTCGTAGAAGGAGTAGACTCTGCCCCATAGTATCCTTAAAGTACCTAGCCTACTATTATGTAAATTTATTACGCCAAACAAACTCATTGATGTAGATAGTGAAACTTCCCAGTAAAACAGAAATTCCATTAGACTATGAATTAAATTAAACCACAAATGTGATAGAGGAAAACATTCTATAGAACTGTCAACCTACACCAGAGTAGCAAGCAGATGCAAAGAGAGACCAGAGGCCCTCACCTCCTCCCTCTCCTCTAGATAACAGAGGAATCCAGGATGGGCATTTAAAAATACAATTCAGAATGTCATCATTGAGCTTATACAGCATTCTCAGAAATATGTTACACACATGAAAGATTCCAGAAAATATTAAAACAATTCTGACCTTGGCCTTTATTTACAGTATGGTTGGGAGGACAGACCTCAAACCCTACCTTCTATCAGAGGCTTTTTCCATTCCCCAAGCTGCTACAGCCTTCTCTTCTAAGTTTACCTTTTACCTTCTCTGCATGTATGTACCTATCTGTGTACAATGCTGCCTCCACCATTAGAAAGTAAACGTCATGAAAGCAGGGGCTGTTTTTATCTTTGTCTGTCACTTTAGCACTTAGTATAATACCTGACCCACAAGAAGCACTTAATAATTCAGAGGTCCTTTACCTGGTGCCATAAACTTATTTTCATAATATTTCAATTATTCTATTTCAACAGAATTGCTTCCCCTTGTAATCCTTTGGCATTTTATTTTATACATCATTCCAAGGAAGGGTTCATGGGTTTCTCCAGACAATCACAGGGGCCCATGACACCAAAAATGTAAAGAACTTCTGTAATAAGAACTTATAAAACAAATGATTGACTATTAGAAAGCATTATAATATGGAGTACAAGAGAGTGGATTACATAGTGAAGACTATGGATGCTACAAAAAATCAAGAAAGGGGGATATCAGGGAGATTAGAGGGAGAAAGCAGTCCAGGTTCTGAGAAAGACAAAGGCATGGAGAGAGATAAAGATAAGGCATGTGCAGGGTATTCAGTGAGAACAACAGTCAGGCTACCACAAAAGGACCATACAAGGCTGGACAGCCCATAAATCCCTTGGTTAGGACCTCCTGCTGTGGCCCCTAACTCTTGACCTGACCACTGGCTCAGAAATATATGCGCATTATGGAGGAAGCCAAGACTACCCTGAAAGATTTGTTTCACTGCCAGTTCCAACATCTGCACCTCTTGTGATGCCAGGCAGGGGAACAAGAGTAGTCAAACTTCCTGGGTCTGATGGCAGGTCAGATCTGATAGAGAAAAGTCAGTGCATTTTTCACTGACCTTCATTTGTCCTGCTTCAGGGAGGCTGACTGGGTCTCAGGATGACAAGCAGCTTCCCTCCCTCCCTCACTGCTTTGGTGGGCCCTTTTACTAATCTTACCACTAGGGCTGTCACCCTCCCAGAGTCTTTACATAGAGGCAGATGAAGAGTTCCACTGAACTTTTCAGTGTGTCCCAAAAAGCGTGCACTGGGAAGAAAGCAAAAGATTTTGTGTTTTAAGCACCAACTTCATTACTTACTGGTGGGGGCTGATAGGGGAAGCAGCATTTTTCAGCTCTAAAAAGTGTGCAATGTAAAGCCAGCCATGATTTCCTCTTTCAAACCTCTGCTTAGCTCTCTTTAGCTCACCTCACGATGTCATGCTGTATGACTTGATCTAAGGCTCAAACTCTTAGCCACCAGAAAAACTTATGAGTGTAGCCCAGGGAGATCAAAACTGAGAAAGGCTTAGAAAATATAAGATAAAATACAACACAGATAATGTTACTTTGTTGTTTTCTAAGTCAATATGCTACCCACAGAGATCCGTTTCTATTTGAGTTTGGTATCATTGTCCAAGCCGGCTACTTCCTTCTCAGATAGTTAGCTCCCTGAGTTTCTTCTGCTCATCTGCCAGGAGCAGAGGCCTTACCAAGTATAGGATCAGATGTCTGCCATAACCACAGCAGCACCAGTGCAGGAGTCAGGAGGACCTGAGTTCAAATCTCACCTCAGACACTTGACTCTCACTAGTTGTATGACCTTGGGCAAGTCATTTAACCCCAGTTGCCTCATCCTGGGTCATCTCCAGTCATCCTGGTGAATACCTGATCACTGGATTCAGATGGCTCTGGAGGAGAAGTGAGGCTGGTGACCTGCACAGCCCTCCCTCACTCAAAACAAAGTCAAGTGCAAGTCATGTCATTATTTCCCTGATGGCATGGTCTTCTTTGGCAAGGAAGGATGAACACACACATACAAAGTTTTGCTTTTCCTCATCTGGAAAACTTATGTATGGAAGTGGACAAAATTTTGTCATCATAATTGAAAAAAGAAGAGGGGCATGGCGGATTTGCTACTCCAAGGAAACATTTTTTGGGGGCAGCTAGGTGGTGTAGTGAATAGAGCACTTGCTCTAAAGGCAGGGACACATGAGTTCAAATCCGACCTCAGACGTTTACAAGCTGTGTGACCCTAGACAAGTCATTTAACTCTGTTTGCCTCAGTTTCCTCATCTGTAAAATGGACTGGAGAAGGAAATAACAAACCACTCGAGTATCTTTGCCAAGACAACCCCAAATGGGATTACAAAGAGTCAGATGGACTGAAACAACTGAACAACAATACTGAAGGGAGGTAGCTGTGATGACACAGATTTTCAGTCAGAGGACTTGAGTTCAAGTCCCACCTTTGCCACTTATTAGTTATGTGACATTGGGTAAACAGCTTTATCTCTTGAACTTTCAGGTTTTTTGCAGCAATAAGATGTGTCTTATAATACAATATATTATCTATCTCATGTGGTTGTGAGATTCAAATGAAATAACACATATAAAGCATCACATGAAAGGTTAGGCATCAAATGATGCAAGTTATCTCAAGGATTCTCTCCATTTCCTACAGAAATAAGAAATCACAAGAATTTCTGATAATGTTCCCATATTTACAGGGTTAGATATTTCTTGCTGCTTTTGTTTCATAATTGATCTTCTGTGTATTCCCTTCCTCCCCTTAAAAACAGCTCCGCAATAACAAGAGAAGTGAGATCTCAAGGATCTAGATCCTGGCCAGGATATCAGAAATGGACAGTGAAGATCAGAGTTCCTAGATCCTGGATTGCATGACTAAAAGAAGGATCTCTCACAGCCTTATTTTCTTCATCTGTGAAATGGAAAGAATGTTCTTTGCCCTTCATCCATGTGACAGGGCAACGAATACAGAAATATTAGATATGGTCAGCGATTTCTGCTCTGCTCCACACTCTGAGTTCTGACTTGAGGTACTGAGCCTGATCCAATTAGAGGCATTCAGTAGGAGTTGCCTTTTATGGATTGTTTACAAGGGGCTTACACAATTTATTAATAGCCTTGATGTTTACATCTCCCCATTGGCTGATCTATTGGTTCTCTTAACAACAAGGAAAAAAAAAATCTCTTGTTTTTTCCTTCTAAGGAAAACCATAGAGGGAACTAAAGGCACATGAAGCTGTCCTAAGGAAGAACTGTCAGAACCAGCCCAGATTCCCCTCCACATAATTATATTTGGGGGCTGAAGAATAGGCAAAAAATCTAAGCTCTCATTTCTAGCTGAAAATGTGTACAAATCACTTAAAACTCTTTGGATTTCTGTTTCCTTACTTAGAAATCCCCTAATCCAACCTCCATATTTTCTAGATGAGAACAATGAAGTGAGAGATGTTAAGTGACTTGCCTAAGTTCCCTTTGCTAGTTTGGGGGTGTCACCACCAAATGATTTTTTAAAGGCCCTTCCATCTCTAATATCTAATCATTTAGTAGCTCCATATAAATCAACTGGGAATGTATAGTCTCTGAATCAGCACAGAATAGTCAGTATAAAGGAAATTCAAGAACTCTAAATTCTTATAAGACTCATTCCCCCAGCTGATGGACATGGCACAATAATGCTGGGAAGGCAACCAGGTTTAACTAATCATGTATTCAACAACTAAGACTCTGCAGGCCTCTAGCCAAGGTCTACATAAGGCCAATAACTCTTTCCTGGATGGTTTAGACATTCCCCTGCCTGGAAGCAGGGGGATGGACTGGATGATCTCCAGAGGTACTGTCCAACTCTTGCATCCTGTGACTTGGAATCAAGAAGTCACTCATGCGGTTCTTTTCATCAGTAAGTGGGTCCCCAGTGTTAAACTGAACTATCCATTAACATCTGTGGGAGGGTCCCTAAAGACCACCCTCTCTTAAGTTGAGCTGGGAAAAGGAGGCCAAACTTAGCCAAATATTGTAAATACCATTATTAGTTTCCCAGCACAGATAACTCTCTACATCTTAAATTTTCTTCTTGAAAATGGATATAAACAAGCTCCAACTTCATAGGGATACTATAGGCAACCAACCAAATTTATCTCAGAACCATCTACAAGTTTTACTTAAAAAAATAGATAAGGCTTTACTTTTTTTAAAAAAATCAACAAAAATAGGATTATAAAACTCCAATCAACAATGATAATTCTGCTTCAGCTCCTTTCTGGCATAACCACTAAAAGAAGACATCCTTCCCACCTTCTCCACATCCAGGATACTGCCCTGGTCTCAGTACTTACCGTCCACTGGGTTGAGGTAGTCATGGAGGTGGGGGGCACCCGTGGCTCCTCCGCCTTGCATCAAGAGGTCCCCATAAGGGCCTGGGTGGCTCGCCATGAGTGTCATCTGATGGTAATAATCTGAAGGATTTGCTCCTGGAGGGGGAAGGCCAAAGAGGCCTCTTTCTTTAAGGTGCTCGTGAGCCACTGGGGGAAGGGAGAAAGGAGGGGAGAGAGAAAATTAGTCAAAATCTGACACCAATCTTATTTTTCCCCTTGAATAGGAAAAAATGTCCATAGGGACACAGTAGCTTCTATTTAGTTCTCTTCTCCTCATCCTCTGTGTCCCCTTGAACTCCTCCGGTACCTTCCTCCCCCTCTCATGCATCCAATTCAGTGCTCTGCTGACGTTCCATATGGGGTGTGTTTCTGTCGATAAAGGAGACCAGGCCCGGGCCTCCACATTCCTCCATTTCCTCAAATTCATAAACAGTCTCTCGTTTGCTCCCCGTTCTCCCCACCCTTAGCAAACCAGGACTCCTACAGCAACTGGGAGCTAGAGGGCTGTCAGCATCAACATCCCAGCTGATTTGGTTTTTAAAGAAAAAAGAAAAGGGAAAAGAAGGCGCCGTGGAAGCCAGACGATTGTAGCCTGGTCAACGATAGCTATGTCTGAAAATTCAAGTAGAGACTTAATGCCGAGCGCTCGTTAAGTTCCTTGGCTAGATAAAACCCATTGCCTGCCAAAACTCGTTATGGCCTCTTTCTTCACAGCTGAAGTTTTTCAGTCCTGCTTTCCCTAGATCCTACAGTCCATGGCTGACCAGCGAGTAGGAGAAAAGGGCAAAACCCCATTTATCAAGGCAGAATGATGGAATTCATGTAAAAAATATGGAGCCAACATGCAAGGGCCCCACCTATCATCCTAAAGGTTTTTTTATCTACTACTCCCCTAACAAACCCACTGCTCCAGTCAACCTTGTCTCCTTACTATCCCAGTGCACATCTTACACTAGATTTATCATCTTCCTCCTCATTATTAATGACATCATCATCAAAAAGCATTTTTAAGCACTCACTGTATGCCAAGCTCTGTGCCAAACACCAAAGATGCAAAGAAGGGGAAAGAACATCATCCTTGCCCTCGAGGAGGACTCTCTGAGCCAGAGTAAATGGAAGGCTGTCTCACAGGGAGAATACCAGCAGTGAAGGGTCATGAGGAAAGGCTTCCTGCAGAAGGTGTCATTTGAGTTGAACTTTGAAGGAATTTGGGGAATTGGGAGGTAAAAGTAAAAAGGAAGAGAATTCTAGGTGTGGGAACCAGACAGTGGGAATGCCTGGAGTCATAGGACTCTCTAAAGAATGGCAAGGAAGCCAGTGCCAGGGAGTTGAAAGATGTAAGAGGATTTCATAGTACTGGAAGATAAATAAAAAGACATTTGGGAGGGGGGGACCAGGAAAGGCATGGTGCAGAGAGAGGTACTTGGGGTAGATCTTAAAGGAAAATAGGGATTCTAAGAGATAGAGATGAGGAGATGATAGGCGACATGTTATATGTTGGAAACAGAAGCAGGCCACTTTGGTGGAGAAACGGAAGTAATGTGTAATAAATATGGAAAGGTAGGATAGGGTTAGACTTTAAAGGACTTTAAATGTCAAACAGAGGAGCTTGTGTTTCCTCCTGGGGATAATAGGGAGCTACTGTAGCTTCTTGAGCAGGAGAGTGATATGATCAGACATGTGATTTGAAAATATCAATTTGGCACCTGTGTGAAGGACGGACTAGAGAGAGTAGAGAGGAAAGGAGAGAGGACAAGATGGAGCCAAGAAGACCAAAGAGGAGGTACCATAAAAGTCTGGGTGAAGGACAAGAAAGGCATGAATGAGAGTAGAGTGGAAAGAAACAAAGAGTTGTGAGAAATATTGTAGGGACAGAATTGAAAGATATAGCTATTGACTAGATATAGATAATGAATACTTAGCTATGTCTAGATAGGGATAAAGAAAGGATGAAGGATTCATGCTTTCAGTAATGCAGGGCATTCCCAGATGAGGACACACCTAGATTATAACGAATAATCTAGCTAGTCTAGAAAGTATCTAAAAGAGTAAAGAAGAGGACCCAGGATGGAACCTTGCACAGGGAACAGATATGGATGAAGATCCATCAAAGCAGACTGAGAAGGAGGAACCAGGCAGGTAGGAGCAGAACCAGGAGAGAGAAGTGTTATGAAATCCTAAGGAAAAAAGAATATACAGGAGAACGGGCTGGTCATCTGTGTCAAATGCAGTAAAGGTCAAGAAAAATAAAGACTAGGGGGACAAAAGCCTTCAGGTTTAACAATAAAGAGATCATTGATGAAAGTCGTCGAGGTAAACAACGAAACTGGATGACCCATTGGAAAAGGTTGAGAAAAGAGGTAATGCAAAGAAATTTGAGTTTCTTCTGGGAGTCAGGCAGAGAAAGAAAGAAGTGACTTGAGGGGATGGCAGACTATTGGAATAGACAATGATATGTCCTAGAAAATATACTAGGTTTTGAAGTCAGAGGACCTTGGATGGAATCAATCAATCAACCACGAAGAATTTATCAAATGCCTACTATGTGCTAATCCTGGCTCTTGCTTGGGCAAATCATTAATATCTCAAGACCTCAGTTGCTATAGATGTAAACTAAGGGCATTGTTTGAGAGGTTCTCTAAGGCTCTTTCAAACTATAAATCTGATTTATATAAAAGTATCCTTTCTTCACGGCTTGAAGAAAAGTCAATCTAGGTTCCATCTACGTCTAAATTGAGCATGGATTGTGAATTAGGGAGCAAACTGTTCACTTTCATTTAAAAGGAAAAAGAAATTTCTTCAGCAACTAATGTTCTGCCCCAGAAAGAAATTGGTTTGATTCTCTGTTTGCAGTGACCACCCCACATCCCCCACAGTTTAGCACACTACTCACCCTCAGCTGGGCTGAGGCCTCGGGCTGCTGAAATCATAGATAGGGTAGGACTGCTGTGCATGGATCGGAGGTAGTGTTCCATGTGAGGGTTCACGTAGGGGTGAGGGGGGTTGAAGGGTGACTCTCCAGGACCTGTAGGGTGTGGTGAAAGCCGGATGAGGGAGATGTCAGAAATAACAGGGCTGCCGCTCAGAGTAGGAGGCCTGTAGGAAGACAAAAGGAAATATGTAAGAAAGTACTGTCTCCATGTATTGGGTGGAAGAGAGGTAAATGTCTCCCCACTCACTGTGAGAAGACCTGAGGCAGAACCATCTAGTGACAAAACTTGTAACTGAAAGGTCAATTAGTTTCACTACGTGGATCATAGATTTAGAGCTGGAAGAGACCTTCAAAGTCACTGAGGACTTACATGAACTGATGGAAAATGAAGTGAGCAGAACCAGGAGAACCAGCAATATTGTACCCTGATCAGTTGTGAACGATTTGGCTATTCTCAGAATAGGGAAGCCAGGTGGCAAAGTGACCTCATACACTTCCTAGCTATGTGACCCTGAGCAAGTCACTTCATTTTGCCTCAGTTTCCTCATCTGTAAAATGAGCTGGAGAAGGAAATGGAAACTACTCCAGTATCTTTGCCAAAAAAACAAACAAACCCAGATGGGGGTCACAGAGTCAGACATGAGCAAAACAACTCAAAAACGACAATTCGACAATTCCAAAGGACTTAGGATGAATAGTACTATGCACCTCTAGGGAAAGAACTGATGGAATCTAAATGCAGATTGAAGCATACTTTTTTTTTACTTTCTTTCGAATTCTTGGGGTTTTTCATTCTGCATTTTCTTTTATGATGTGACTAATAAGGAAATGTTTTGCAAGACTACATGTGTGTTCACCTTCTCAAAGAGGGAGGAGGAAAGGAAGAAAGGCAGAGAATTTGAACACAAATTTTTAAAAGAATGTTAAAAATTTTGTTTACATGTAATTGAGAAAATAAAAATTAGGTGTAATTTTTTTTTTAAAGCATTGATACCAACCACCTCATTTTACAAATGAGATAATTGTGGTCCAGAGGCATTAGGGAACTCATGTCGGGTCACATAATTAGTGAATATCTGAGACAAAATCCCATCCTTGGTCTTCCTTATTCAAAATCCAGAACTCTGTCTACTACACCATGTTGCCCCTTAGTATAGTCTATGTTTCTGCCCGGTTCTGAACATAAGAGGTGAGTAAACATGACAGCCAGTGTACTACTTTACAGGGTTCCAGTAGATAATCACGATGCTTTCCTTCAACTCTGTCTGCTGTTAATAGACCAGACCCAGGGAGTTGCTTCGCCAATAGAGGGGATAAGCCTCCACATCTGCTTCCCAGCTCCTCTCATAGGTTTGTCTTTGAGACTGCCAGCAGGATGGGACATTCCAGTATCTGCCCATTAAAGTTTTGAAGTCTCAGCATCCTTCGTATCAAGTGCTAATAAACTATAACTCTCTTAGTGCTTTAAAGTATTCATTTTCATTAATAGCTAGATATTAAGACTAAAAGATGGAGAAGCTTAACGTGCTAGGAGCCCTTGTCTACTGAAGTCCCATAAGAAAGGAAATGAAATATCTCTGAAATGACGTGAAGACAATGGGAAAACATTTTTTGATTTTCAAACATTCAACTTCCATATACATCTTCAGGAATACACTTCTCCTGTAAAGAAGATAACTCCAGTAGTCTAGATCACTTAATTAATAATGATAATTATAACCATAATAACAGCTAGCACTTATATCATCCTTTAATATTACAAAGTACTTTGCAAATATTTGATCCTCATATTAGCCCTGCTAGCATACACTATTTAAAAATCAGGAAATTGAGGCAAAGAGAGGTTTAGAGGCTTGCTCAGGATCACAATGTCAAGTGTCTGCATCCGAATTTGAACTCAGGTCTTCCTGACTAAGCACCACCTAGCTACCTCTAATTCATGGCATATTACAGACAGACATACACATGTGAGAGACAGATAGAAAGAGAGGGGGAGGGGGAAAGAGAGACAGAAAGCGGGGGAGAGAGAAAGAGACAGAGAGACAGAGACAGAGAGAGAGAGAGAAAACATTAGTGAAAAGAATAATGACTTCAAGTCAGGAGAGACCTGGGCTTGAATACCTGGCTCTGACATTACGAGTTGTGGGCTCTGGTCAAGTCATTTCAACTCTTTAAGTCTCAAGGATGATAATAGTGAGATATCTGCTTCCCAGGGCTATTATGAAGAAAGTGCTCAGCAAATATGAAGGTGATTTATGTAAATATGAGTTATCACTATTACTTTGAAGCCTATGTACCACAGGCATTCATAAAAAGTTTTCTCGCTAAATTATGGCATAATATATAGGCTGCATATTTTAAGTGTGAAACATACTATGATGAGGGAGAAGGAAGGAGGATCTAAAACTAGACATGGGAGTAAATAATGATAACGACTAACTGGTTTAAGTCATAACATTAAGCAGTTATCATTTAAATTCAATACTGAATAAACTAGGCTTGCCATTCACTGAAAACCAATACCCCAGGGAAAGATATGCATATGAGAAGTCCCTTGATTCATATAAAATTCCTATGCATGAGTACTATAATATATGGATAGTCTCAGTGACTAGACTACACTGATGAGTTCTTTCATAGTATATATAAAGGTGTTGGCCTTGCAAATAAGTGAGATGAGGGGAGACAGGAAGGAGTGATATACCCAAAGTCTTGCTTGCAACCTATCAAGCTGCCTGATATTTAACCATTAGATATTCATTTCTTTGGATTCCTCCCCCACTCCTCTCTCATTATCCCCTGAAAGAGCCAACATATTTTTTGTTTCCCATGTCTCTTCCCAACCCTATTCTACCACTATAACTAATAACTCTCCTTTCCCATCCTTCCTGATTCTTATCTCAGTCATTTGCAAACCTCCTCACCACTCCCCCATATTCCTTCCTTGATTTTTTTTTTGTTCTAGGCTTAACATTCTATTGGACAAGCTTTATTTACCCTATGATTATCCTCAGAGACACAAATATCCACATAGATGATGCTTCTGATATTGTATCATCCTATTGTCTTGAATTCTTCAACTTCTATAACCTCCACCCAACTTTTAGTTACCAACCAGGAAAGTCCCACCCTACATCTCTTCTCTTGAAATTTTTTCTTCCTCCGAGATCCCAAACTCTAAATTCCTTTCTTCCCAAAGCTTTAGCCCATGTTTCCAACTACCTGATGAATTCTTCCACCTAGAGGGAAACCTAGACAACAAACAGATAACATGCAGTATACCCCAAACTGAACTCATCCTCTTTCCCACTAAACCCACCCTTTCTATTCACATTTCTCTCTTTGTTAATGGTACCACTATCTTCCCCATCTCCCAGACTCATAACCTTGGAGTTCTATTTAACTGGGTACCTGAGGAAGAACGTCAGGGTCATGAAAGGGGAAATGGGAATTGCAAAAAACAAAACTTAATATAAATTTTTGCTGAAGGTGTTACCCTCTTTCTATAATTTGTTGCAGAGGATGATATTAACACTAATCAGCAGGACACTTATTTAGAAAAAACTTAAGGGGACATAATGGCTACCTTTAAACATCTGAAAGGCTTTCATGTAGACAGGAAAGTTGATTTACTCTGTGTGGCTTCCAAAAGCATAACCACAAACAATGGACTGAAGTTAGATCTGAATGGATTGAGACAGTTTACAGCTCCATATAAAGAAGGATAAAGATAATGCCAGGAATTGGACCTATGATTTCATTGGAATAGGGAATTCCTGAGTGAGAAAAATCCTTCTGCTAATATAGGGCAGCACTTTATCTCTAATTTACAGTCTTACGGAGTTTCCTAAATCAGAGGTGTCAAACATACAAGCAAAAGTGGCCCATAGTACACCTGAGTGTAGTCCGAACCAGACGAAATGTAGGTTTTTTTAATCTGATTTTAATGTTTTGATAGATTGAAAAATTCTTTTTTATAATTTATATATAATTATATATTATATATATTTATATACTTATATATTTATATATAATTATATATTTTATATAATTTATATAAATTTATAAACATGTGTAGTTTTCTACACATGCAGGGATCCCTGCATATAGTTTAGTGTCTTCTCCTCCGTTCTTTCCTGTGATTAGACATCACTGACCTAGAACACTGAGAGTTTAAAAGATTTGCTCAGGGTCTGACAATCAGTGTCAAAGGCAGAACCTGAATCCAGGTCTCCCTGACTTAAAGGTCTCTATATCACACTCCCTCTCTTAATATAACAAATTAGGACTGTCAAAAATGAGACTGTGTTTTCTCGTGAGATAATAAGTTCCCCATCACTATAAGTATTCAAGTAAGGTTAGGTGGTCAACTATCAGAGGTGTTATAAAAGAGATCCCTGAAGAGGCTGGAAGTTTGGAGAGATAAACTTCAGACTCTATGGATCAATGAGTTCTTTCTCTAGTAATGGGGGAGGGTTTGCACTGATCAATTCCCAATCTCCTGGTTTCCCCTGTGACCATGGCTCTGTGTTGGTGAGACATTTGGCTAGGATCTGGGGTGCAATCTGTGGCTATGGAATGGAGCAGCGCTAAGTGGCCCACACAAGAATCAAACCCCTGAATCTTGGCCTCTTTAGCCCAGGGCTCTAACCAATAGCACTCAACAACCACAGAAGAGCCTTCGCATGACAAGCTGATGATTATATGGTGATTTAAAGCCACCTAACCTCAGTCTGTGTTACTCTAAAGCCCTGGAATTTCATAGATGACTCAGGCTCTTCCCAGATGACCCATTTTTAAATGGGGTGGCCTGGAATGAAGTGAGTTCATGGCACCACCCTGGCTGCAGTTAGGATCCCAGGGATGGGGCCTGCCACTGACAGCAGAACCAGAGACCAGACTTCCTGAATCTGTTTGCTCTGGGCTTCTGATGAGGCTGTATGAAAAACCATCAATTCATTAGGCCTAAGGGGAAGGGGGGAGGATAGAAAGAGAAAGGGAGGGAGTCAGAGTCTAGATTATAGATTGGTTGGGGATTTTGTTTCTGCATCAACACAACTCCATGTGGAAAAAATGAAGTTGGCCCTTTTCTCTTCCTCTTGCCTCCTCTCCTATGTTGTCATTAAAAAAACAGTTAGCTAATTTTTCTTCTAATGAAGACTTTGTAGAAATGCTTTTCTTTCAAGGAGCCCCTTAGTCTCAATACTGCTTGGCCTAAGGAGTCTGTTGTCAGATCTGGCCTTATGCCTAGAATAACAAAATCACAGCATCTCAAAACTGAGGTCATCTAGTCCAACCCCTTACCCAACATGAATGTGTTATAGTCCATAGACGATGGGGACTTGGAAATCAAAAAAAATTAAAGCTGAATCCCATTTCAGTCATTTACTTGCTTTAGGACCCTGAGCAAGTCACTTAAAGTCTCTAAGACTCAGTTTCCTTTTCTGTAAAATAGGGATAGTGACAACATCTATCTCATAGGGTTGTTATAAGGATCAAATGACATAAAGTAGCTTTCAAAAACTCTTTATGTCCCTGAAAGTGCTACATAAAAGCAAGCTATTTTTATAGCATCTTCAGTAACTGTTTGGGGCAGTCAGATGGTAGAGTGGCTAGAGTACTGGGTCTAGAGTCAGGAAGATTCATTTCTTTCTCCATCTCAGTTTATAGATGAAGAAACTGAGGTAAACAAGGTTAAGTGACTTCCCCAGTATCTGAGGCCAGATTTAAACTCACAAAGATGAGTCTTCCTGACTCCAGGCCTGGAGCTCTATCCATTGGGCCAACTAACTGCCCTTACTATGGGTTAAGCACTGGGCTAAACGCTGAAAATATCACTGTAATCAGAAGGAAAGTCAATCTTTACCCTTTTGGACATATATCCAAAGAGAAAATGATAGGCCAAGTTGCAAAGGGCTTGGGGAAGATGAGAACTTTGGGGCATGATAGAGAAAGCCCAGAGTCAGGAGTGGAGCCTGAAAAGGAATGGTGATGACTTGTTCAATCAGCCCTTAGGGGCAGCAAAGTAGATAGAAAACTGACTGTGTAGTCAGGAGGACTCAGACACTTACTAGCTATGGGACCCTTGGCAAGTCAATTAACCCTAATTGCTTCCAAAAAAACAAAGGAATGAAGGAAGGAAGAGAATGAGAGAGAGACAGAGAGAGAGAATGAAATAAAGAAAGAAACCAGCATGTAGCTATAGACAGACCACATGTACATGTCCAAGGTGAACTTGAGGCACAGAAAAGAGCACCTAGCAACTTGAAGAGAAAGAAAATTGAAAAGATACAGAGCTAATAGTTCCAACATCCTTATTAAATAAATCTTTCCCTTTACCCAGAATTACTAACAATGGATAAAACAGAATGATATTCAAGTCTATCTCAACCAACTCTTTATGTCCAGTATACTGTGTTAGAGGGACACAAAATCATATAAAACATAACCCCTGACTTCACAGAGTTTATAGTTTAGTTTTGGAGACAAGAAAAATACATTCTCATATGTTTCTGAAGTTTCCAAGCAAGAACTAGATAGACACAAGAAATCAGTTGATCTCCAGTCTAGAGAAAAAGCTATATGTAAGTCACAGAATCATCGAGATGGAAGGTCTCTCAAGGGTCATCCAGTCCAACCCATCCCTGAGTAGGAACCTCTAGGTTGCAACATCTCCAACAAAGTGGCTGTGCAACTTCTACTTGAATATTTCCAATGACAGAAAGCTCCCTGCTTTCTAAAGCAGTCCATTCCTTTGTGGAATGGTTCTGTTAGAGAAGCTTGTTCAGATTTTGGGCCCCAATCTGCTTCCCTTATCATCCTCCTACTGGTACTGGCCCTGTCCTCTGAGGCCAAGCAGAATAGTTCTAGCACATACCATACAAATATTAGCCATTGTTATTGCCCAAGACCACACATTTACTCTCTAGGTTAATCATGAGCAATGAAATGTTATTTGAAAGAACGGAAGAAGTACTCTGACAAAGAAACAAAGAAGAAAAGAAATATGAAAGAGCAGAAGGGAATTCCAACTTTGCTTCAAGGAGGGTGGAAGTCAGGAAAAGATGACACAAGTTAAGCAAGAGAATAAAGAGGGTGGGGCACTGAACAATTTATAGGTGAGTAATGCGTATGCAGGGCAGGTAGATGGCCACTTACTCCCTGTGTGACCTTGGGTAAGTCATTTACATTTTCCAAGTCTCAGTTTCTTCACTTGTAGAATGAGAGGGTTTGGGGTACTCCTTTTACCCTTGAAGTTCCTTTAAACTCTCAATCTGCTTCTATGAAGTATTATATTAAAATATGTAGTCAAACTATACATGTCATGGGTAGCATGGGAGAAAGGTGTTACTGCTGACAGGTTTCAAAGATAGTTTCTTGGAGGTAGTAGGTGGTGGTGAGGTTGTTCTTTAAGGACGGGTAAGTTACTGACAGGGAAAGAAAAGGGGAAGAACATGTACTAATGCAAGAAATCAGGAATGGTTATAGCAGTGTGTGTGTGTGTGTGTGTGTGTGTGTGTGTGTGTGTGTGTGTGTGTGTGTGTGTGTATTTTGGGAAGGGAAGGTAGAAATGACAACCAAGAGATGAGTCTAGCTGGAGTTCAAGTGCATGCAACTTTAGGTCTCCTCTGATGAAGATGCCATCATCAAGTGAAATGACCAAAATGGTGGAATGGAATGGTAAAGTGGGAAGCAGGCAAAGAAATAAAAAGTCTACATAACTCACAATTTTGGTAACTGCCTGTAGAATAAACAAGCATTGGCTATAGAGGATGACCAGGTTTAAGAAGAAGCTGCTGTGTGTCATGAGGAGAGCTTTGGAGATGGACTTAAATGGTTATACTTAGGGGTTAGGGTTCATTTGCCTAAGATTCCACAGTGATTTAGTGGCAATACTGGAATGAGAACCCAAGTCTAGAGAATCCCAACCTAGTGTTTCTCCTACTAAGCCACAGGATTGTTTTCTCTCCTGAACTCCTAAAGCACTTACTGACTATATTACTCACTGGCACATATTTACTATTTGGTAATTTTAGATTTTCTTCTTCTTTTTATTTTAATGGGGATAGATATGTCTGTATTATCTTCTCAACTAGACTATAAGCTCCTCAAGGTAAGGGAATCTACACTGTATCCCACACTGCACCTATCAGGGTTCTTTTGGTAACTGAGTTTTTGATCTAAGGGATCTAAGAAGGTTAGGTAGCTATGAAGAGGTGCTTGAGCAGAGAACAGCAGGAATCAGGAAACATATGTTGTCCAGGGCTCCCATTAGAATTGGTGATAAGTTCTAGTATAAAAATTTCAGAAAATACTTATTTTCTTTTAATTGAGAATCAACAAAGAGATTTTTATCTATAAGGTAGGGATCGCCTGAACTAGCTCTAAAAATGCTGATTTTGTTAACTATTAATCAATCAATTCAAGTTCTAGAGTAATCAAGGACTTGGAACTAAACATTCATGGGGAGAATGAATAAGGCAGAAGAACATAAGCAAAGACAGAGATTGTAAGTCACTGGGGTCAGTGAGAAGATTGGCTTAGCTGGAATGGAATTAAGCTATTCATAGTTTCATAGAATTTTAAGTTGGAAGAGACCTTACAGGTCATCACCTCTGACTTCTAACTGGCTTATGCATATAGTTTATTTACCTAGAGGAAACTTTGATTCTGGGAGACTTTTCTTAGGACACAGGCAAGAGGAAGAAAAAATGCTTTTTTATTAGCTGCATGCTGGAACTGCCTGGTATTCTGTTCTCCTTCCCAGTGGAAGAACAATACTGTATTTGAGTTGATTTGCTTCTCAATAGATTCCAGGAGACTCTAGAAAAATATAAGATGGCTTGGATACCCATATCTTTGGCAATCCACATATTGCAGAAAAAAATGCACTGATTCTCTCATTTTCTTCTCTGAGGAATCCTTTGGAATCAGTTAATGTTTCTGAGATCTAGTATCTTGTACAATTGATCCCTGAGTCAACCTGATTCCTCTGTTCCATAGTCCATGTGTGAGTTCAAAGGGAAGAACATCATTGATCTGAAGTGACTCCCCAAATTTGATAACCCAGCAAGACAAGCAAAATGAGCCTCAGAGAAGCTCAGTGGCACCAACAACTCTTTGTCAGTTGTCCTTTTCTTTTAAGGCCGATATTAAACTGCAGTGCAATAGGGTGCACTGGACCGGGAGTCAAAAAACCTGGTTTCCACCTAGTCCTGGTTCTGCCTCTGACTCGCTTACATGACCTTGGGAAAAAATCTTCTCTTTGCTGAGCTTCAGTTTTCTCTTCTCTAAAGTTAAGGAAATGGACAGTATGACCTTTCATGTCCATTTTAGCTCTATTATGCTATCACCAATCCTTTTAATTTGTCCTGGTACCCATCACTGGATATTATCTATACACGAACAGCAAGACAGGTAATGTAACCTAGGGCTTGCCATAGAAATTAAGGAGTATGCAATGTCTAAAGGCTGAATTTTAGCAAAGAGGGTAAGAGGAGAGGTGAGGGAGAGAGAAGGGAAGAGAATATCGGAACACTTTTCTTAGAGAAGCTAGTCTTTTTCCTGTGGATCTTTCCTTCTGTGAGGTTCTGGACTCTTAGAGCATCTCTCAAATTTGTCTATTTCCACCGCCAATGTTGTAGAACATATCCTTATTATCATGGATTTCATTTCCCTCATCTGAAACCTTGGGAGTATTGTTCTCCAGGAAACAGCAGCAGCAATAACCTCCAGAACACCATAGCCCCCCAAAAAGTACTCATGGATGCACAGATGTTGTATGATAAGGTGAGGAATCCAACTGTGGGGAGACTGCAGAGAGAAAGCTTATGTTACTTTGTCAGCAAAGTCAGAGAGAGAAAAATCAGGGAGGAGAGATAGATGAAGAGAAACGTGCATGGATTGGGCCTGCCTTGGCATAGCCATGACCAGAAGGCCAAGTACAATCCTGATAACCTCAGGGCTCATGTGGAAAACCATCTACAGAGGTACCAATTACCAGAACTGCAACAATGAATGCCTATCCCCTGACAGAGTGCTATATATCTCCATGAGGCAAACAGAAATGAAACCCATGCTTGTTATGCCGAGTACACAAGTCTCAAAGGCGGCTGTGTCCATCCCTTAGAGGACTGAAAAAAGATTAAATTATAATCTCTTGGGAGATAGTAGTGAATGGGTAGGATGGAGAATGATCATATTCCTCAGTTATTTCCTCTTGTTATTTACCTCAAATGTTTTACTACAGAATATATGGTTCCTTCCAGCTTCACAAATGTAATATATACTGGTATGAAGGTTTGAGCTATAATCTAGATAGTAAATATTGTTGTACCTACCTCACACTGAAAATGGGATAGTGAGAGCATCCAGAGTTGTGGGAGACTCTTGTTACAACTGTAATTACAATTAGCCAATTCCCTTTTTCCCAAATTAAGGCAAAGGCCTTATCTCCCTCCTTACATAGTCCTTGAACTCTTCCCTTTAAAATCTGTATTTGATATTTGTTTTAATTCTAGGGGAAAGGGAGGGAAGAGAGAGGGGGAGAGGGGGACAACGGGGGGAGAAAGGGAGAGGTAGGGAGGGAGAAGAAGAGGAGAGACGCATACACACATGCAGTGAGAGAGAGACAGCGACAGACAGAGAGACAGAGACAGAGAGAGACAGAGACAGAGAGAGAGAAACAGAAGGCTCTTGGTTCAAAGCCCTACTAGGTATGACCCAAATTCCTACTTCCATGTTCCTGACAAGACAGCTCCAATCCTAGCTTTCTAGGACCTCCATTTATGCAGTCTCCCATGTTTGAACCCTTTTTGTTATATCTGGTATTCTTTTATCTCCCTCTAGAACACATTCCTCCTTTACTAAGACTGCTTCCTAACTCTATTGTCTCCCCCCTCTTTTCCTCCCTTATCCTTTATATTGTTGCCAAACTTGTCATTCTACACACGGATCTTCAATAACTCCTTTTCTTGAAAAAGTTTCCATGATTCCTTCTTGCCTATCACTTAAAGTTCAGACTTCTCTGTCTCTCTGACATTCAGTGCTTTGCCAAGTTTGGTGTGGCCCTACCTTTTCAAATTTATTCCAGACTCCTTCCCTTCGTGCACCTGATTCTCTAGCCAAAATGCATGACTCACTGTCTCCTGATCACAACTTGGGCTTTTCTACTTTGGGCCTTTGCTAGCACAGTGTCTTCCTTCCTTCTTCTTACTGGGTTAGTAGACAGACAACATCCTTTAAGGTCTAGCCCAGATGCCATTTCCTTTACTAAGTGCTCCCTCTTGTCCTAAGAGTCCTGACAGTCTCCCCTGAGCCTCACAAAGCACCTTCTTTCACAACTCTCTAATCTATTTATTTAGTTTCATTGTTTATTACAATTTCCTATGAGGTTCTTATCCCCTAATGACCATAAAGCTCCAAGAGTATAGGTACTACACATCTTATCTAAGTTTTATATCCTTCTCAACTCCTACTGAAGTTCATTGAATACAACGGGTGCCCAATATAAGTTTTTGGAACTGAACTGTACTGACAGTTACCTTTGCAACGTTTCCCTCACCTGATTTGGAAAATGGAGAAGGAAGGGGTAAGGAAACAAGCATTTACAACAAGTTTACTATGTGCCAAATACTATAGGGCAGGTAGGTGGTACAGTGAACAGAGCACTGGGCCTGGAGTCAGGAAGATCTGAGTTCAAATTTGGCCTCAAAGACTTGCTAGTTGTGTGACCTTGGGCAAGTCACTTCACCCTTATTTGCTTAAGTTCCTCATCTGTAAAATGGGGATACACTGGAGAAGGAAATGGCAAACCACTCCAGTATTTTCACCAAGAAGATGCCATGGACAGTAGCACTGGATATAACTGAATCACTGAACGACCACAACAAAATGTACCAGCCTCTCTCCTAAGTGTTTTACAAATATTATCTCATTTGATCTAGGGGCAGGGGACACAGCTGTGTGGCTGCACAGCCTGCGGCCAGGGAGGACACGGATGCCATCGCCCAATAGATGGGGCAGAAACAGGGGATCTGGGTCAGAGAGGCGATCGTTTCGATTAATTGAGATCTCAAGCTTTAGCCACCCTGCTCCTATAAAGAAAGTGATACCTAGCCAGAATGACTATGCTCTGAGTGTCTGTATATATGTGTGTGTTTGTGTTAATAGACTGATGGCCACAACTCTGGGAAGAAGCCCAAATTTCCCAAGAGTTGTTTATGCTATGAACTAGGAGCCCGGATGTCAGAGCCTGCAGTCTCTTCTGTCCGACTTGCAAGGCCTCAGCTCCCTTTGCAAAGTGTGGGGGAAAGGGACTCAGGAAAATGGTCCAGTTCAGGGAACCCAGTATCCTGGATTTCTTCCTCTTGCTTCCTCCCAAATGCCTCTGAATATCACAGATCCTCAGTCCAACCCAAGTATACATCATTGTCTGTGCGGAAGATGAAGCCCTAACTTAGCAGGCCCCTCTGAGGTTGAGAGGGCATCACAGAATAATGATTCCCCATCCTGCGTGTGGAGGCTCAGGTACTATCAGATATTATTTAACAGGAACTATGTTCTATCCATCTTTGTATCTTTCCCCACCACTTACCCCTCACCCTCAATGCAGGTATTTAATAATATTTGTTGACTGAATGATCGATCATCAGAAGTAAGAATTATTAAGCACTGAACTGAACTCAGTGCCGCACTGAGAAAGAAAGAAAATTAAAGAAGAAAGAAAGAAAATTAAGCCTAGCACAATCTTTGGGTTTTTTAAGTTTCAATTTAAAAGTGGAGCCACTGGGTAGAGATGATCAGTTCAAAGACGTGTGTGGAGTGGAATAAAAGCTGGCACCAGCCCCGGAACACAGACAGTTTAGTGGATCCATCATATACAACATACATCATATAGATAGAGGAACAGAGGGAAGGGAATAAGCATTTCTGTAGTGCCTACTATGTGCTAGGCTCTACGCTAAGCACTTTTTACAAATATTATCTCATTGGTTCCTTACAACAACCCTGACAATTGAGGAAACTACTGAAACAAACTGGTTAAATCACTTGCCCTGGGTCACATAGCTAGCAAATGCCAAAAGCCATATTTGAACTCTAGTCATCCTGCCCCCAGACCCAGCTGTTTATCCACTGTGCTGCCAAATGTCTACCCCAACAAAGACACACAGTATGTTGCAGGGCTAAAACTCTGGAACTTAAGCTCAATAGCTTGGTCACTAATTAGTCATGTGACTTTGAATCACTTTTCTTCTTTGTGCCTCAGTTTCTTCTTATGTAAAATGACCTCCACAGTCCCTTCAAGCTCTAACATCCTATGATACTAAGCATGTTTTGAGATTTTGTGGGAAGCATCTAAGGATAAGAGCATAATTCTTGAAGCGAGGTTGGGAAGAGACTTTGTGAGATCTATACTCAGACAGCATGTGCTGGAGAGGTTATCAACTTTATGGAAAATATAAGGCCTTGGAAACTTTTTTGAAGTGAGCTGGGTTGGTGTTTCTAAGCAGGGGTAGGACGTACCAGGCACACTGTACAGTTTGAGAAAAGGTGGGTCAGAGAGGCTATCATTTCAATTAATTGAGATGGGTAGGTGCCTAATACAAGTTTTTGGAACGGTACTGACACCTTTGCACAGCACATAAGGAAGAGGGAGGAATATTTGCTGCAGTCCAAGACCCCAGAAATATGCAAAGGAAAGAGAGAGAAAAGAGACAGAAAGAATGATGACTCATGTAGAGCCTTTAAGTTGGGTCTTCCCATCCTTTTGTTAAAAGATAAGATGAAAAAGGCTAAGTGATCAGCAAGGGAAACCCAACAGGGTGTCATTGAGGTGAAATCTAGGCCAGAGAAAATGTGTTCCCTTTCACTGGGGCTGGGTAACTAATTCTACTCCTCCTGCTTCTTTTGCTGATTTATGTCATCTTTCTGAAAGTTAGGGATCAAGAGTATATACTGTCAGTCTCAAAATTACTTAGCATTGCCAATAAAGATATCCCAGCATGCATGAAATCTAGAACCAAGTCTAGAACCAAGTGACCTGGATTTTGGCCTAAAGACATAGGTTTTTGTAGTGTCATCCAAAGAGCTTGGAGTCAGCAGACTTATGTCATAATCCTATCACTAGTTAGTTGAAGTGACAAGTCATTTCACTTCTTTGTACCTATAACAATGAAAACAGAATTTAAAAAATAGGAATTGCATACCATGCGTGGGTCACACTATTTCTCTCGGTCTTATCTTCTTCATTTATCAAATGAGGGCATCAAACCATAGCATCTTTAAGGTCCCTCCCAGTTCTAACAACACAAGCTGTTCCAGACACCAGCACACAAAGAATCAGTGACTTCAGTTTAGGGAACTCCTTTCACCTTCTTTAAAGAGAACAGCTTAAATCTTCAAGAGCTACCTAAAACACTCAGAGCCAAAGTGATGTGCCTTGCCACATAGTTAGTAAGCTTCAAATGTGAGCTGTAAGCTGCAAGATTTCTGATGCCAAGTCCAGTGCTCTATCCACTATGCCACAGTACTCCTAAGGGAGCAATGAAAGTCCGTATATAACAAAGTGGAAGGCCTTGTGAAATAGAATATAAATGATATGACTGTTCAAGAGATTAGTGGAGATTTAAGTAAACCTCGTGAGGCCTCAGTTTACTCATCTGTAAAATCAGACGGATGGACCAGATGACCTCTGAAAGCCCTTCTAGCTCTGAAATCCATCGTCCTATGATTCCACAAACTTAAATTGGGTGTTAAAAGATACATAAGATTAGGATTTGTGAGAAGGTGAAAGGAAGGCATTCCAATTAAGGGGATGAGCATAAGCAAAGGAATGAAAAGAACATTTTGTGGTCCTAGGATTACTTTTAACCTATTGAATCAAGGGATAGACTTCAATGAAAATGGGTGGGGTCCAACACAGATTTTTTTTTTTCTGATGGATGCAAATATTTGTAGATCTAAAGACTTTTTGAGACTCTCATCATAACTATTGGAGAAACAACTCAAAGTACATTCCTTATTGAAGATGGGTCTGGCAGGCTACCAGATCACATAAATAAAGGATGGTACATTATCAGAAAGGTTTTATTTTGGGATTTCTTTGGTGGAGGTAAAGGACATTGTAAGTCCTCACTGATTCTATCTACATCCCTCTGAAAGAAAGGTATAAGAGGAGGATTTCTTTTAACTAAAAGAATCCTGGTAAGTGTTTAACAACTGGCTCTGGGACAGGAGGAGGGGGATGAACACATGATACACTTATAATTTTAATCTGCATGAGCCTTTTCCCACCATTTTCTTAAGTCTAGATAATCAACAAAGCAATAAATCAAGTCATAATTTGTAGCGTTTGCTGATTTCCAAAGTGCAAATTCTCACGCTAAAATTTTAACTAGCTTTTGTGAGCCAGTTTGAGATGGCTCCAGCACACTTCTGCTTGTACCCACTTTATAGATGAAGCTCCACAGAGGGGAAAACAATCAGTTCCCTAGCCAAGAATATGTGTTAGAAGACAGTAAAAGGGATGGAAAAAAGCACTGAGTGACCATTTCGTGCAAGATTCTGTGGAGTAGACGTCCTGGGAACCCGACGATGGGTCTTTCCAGACCAATCCCACGCTGAGGATTACAAGGCATTTTTTCTCAACAACCCTCTGAGGTTGGCAGTATACTTATTATTAACCTCACTTTACAAATCAGAAAATAAACCCATCTAGAGCTATACAACTAGTGTCAGGGCTGGGATTTGAAAAGCACTTTCCACTACACAGTGACATGCTGAGGTCCAGACAACCTAGGTCAGTAAAATCATACTGAGCAAAACTCAGGATGGAATGCAAGATCCTAAAAATCTTGCCTTAGACCTAGCACATTTAGCAAAGAGGTTTCTCTTGCTTGTGAAACAGAGATGGTAACTTTAACAATGCAATCTCCTTACATTCACGAAGAAAAATGGGGAGGATTCAATCAGCAGATGCTTAGATTAGATAATTAAGAACTCTGTTGACTCTGTGGCCTTGTCTAGATGTCTACCAGATGTGCATTTTGGCTGTGGGATTCAGATAGCATTCTCTCTCCAGCTGTCTTTTCAGAGAGTAGACAGCTGTCACTTTGGGATGGGATCTCTGTAGATCCAATGAAGGCAACAGGAAAGATGAAATGATCCCTAATAGTGTTCTGGTTTCAAGTAGTATTCTGGCAAGTGCTTAACACTTGGCTCTCCTCCAAAAGGGAGGCAGTTAGATGACTCAGTGGATAGAGTGTTGGGCCTAGAGTCTGAGTTCAAGTCTTTCCTCTGATATATAATGGCTCTGTGGCCCTAGATGAGTCACTGAATGCTCAGGGCTCTAGGGAACTTCCAAAGATTATCATCTGCACGAAGGGGCCATCTTGCTTCTGTCGAAGGAGTTTCCTCATTTGGAAATGAAATGAGAAGTCCGGTTCTTATCATCATTATTGTTGTTACTATTTTCCCACTATACCAAACTTCCCTCTCTTAAATAGGGGGTTATTGAAAAATTAACTTCCAACTCAGGCTCTGCCTTACTTCCCATGCAGTGATGATCCCTTTTTAAGCCACACTCCCATTCTTCTGGTATCAGTGAAGTCTACACCATTCCCCTTCTAGGCAAAATTTATTCTTGCCTCTGATTCTCACATTTGCTGTTCCTTTTATTCAAAATTCTCTATATATCATGACATAGTACAAAAACCAGTAGCATAGAAAACAGGAAACTTACTAGTTCTAGCCCAACTTGGCATCTAACTAGCTATGAGACTGGGGAAGTCATTCTGGACCTCAGTTCCCTTGCCTCTAAATGATGAGATCAAAGGATGTCAAGCTTAGAGCTGGAAGAGATCACAAAGGCTATGTAATCTAACTCCTTCATTTTATAGAGAAGAAAATTGAGCCCCAATAAGGTTAAGTGATTTGCCCAAGGTCATACAGTTAAGTATCAGATTGAACTCTGTGATGTCTATGGTTTCAGAATCTGAGTCTCTGAACTCCTTCATCACGTATGGCATAGAACCACACAATCTGTCATTTAATTATACATTTGTCTTGTGGTATTTGGTATTTGTTGTTCAATACCTCAACTAGATAATCTTCCCAATTAGAGTTTAAACTGCTTGAGGGCAGACACCATATTTTTTACTTCCTTGTACTCCACTAAGCAGCTACCACAGTGCTTTGACCTAAATATAAATTGGTCAGTTGATTGCTTATGCTATAAATCCCCTTAGAAAAGTTACAATGTGGTGGGGAAGGCTTCTTAATCAGGTCCTTTAAATGGTCTGATCCATCCCGTTTAGCAAAATGTTCATGGTAACAGGGAAAAATAATTTGTTGATCCTTTCTCATCTCCTAGCTCTCACACACGCACATGTGCTTGCCCGCCCACTCTTGGATTACATGGTCGTTGACTTTACATAGAGTTGAAGCCACGCTATGGATGACAGCTCTGGCTTAAAAATTTCTCCCATCTTGGTGCCAGGAGATTACTTACTGAGGGTGTGTTTTTTCTACCTTCAGGCAAGATGCCTGCCTCCCACAAGGATCACAGGACCTGGGGAATTTTGACTGTGGCAGGTCGTGGGATGGGATACGAGGAGTCACCTGGCATAAATCCAAGTGGAAATTACTTCATTCATCTGAATATATGATGTTCTTTCTTTTAGAAAATGCTTCCACTGAAGGTTTTACTATCATTGCAGCTGAACAGTTATGATAGGGCAGAAAATACACTGGAGTAGAAACCTAAGTTCTAGCCCCAATTTTGTCAGTAAGTAGTTCCCAACCTGTACCAGGGAGCACATAAAAACATCTATCTTACCTATTTCATAGGGAGAATCAAATAAAGTAAAGTCACAAATAAAAGTCATCTTATTTGCCAAAATAACTATTCTTCCTAAGTTCTTGATGGTAGTGGTACCAGGTCTTCTACTTCAGACAGTGTGGTTAGTGAAAAGGTGCTGTCTTTGAGACCTAGCTATGAAACCGGCTTCTGACACTTCTAATTATGCCATCATGGACAAGTCATTCCACTTTTTTGAGGCTAAGTTTTCTCCTCTATATAATGAGGATATTATACTTATTATTCTATATTTACAGTAAATAGGTACCTATAATACCTACCTAAAAGGGGGTAGCGATCAAGAGGTTATTGTCTTGTCACTCTATGTGCTTTGCACATTGTAAGTGCTTAATAAATGTTTGTCAAATTATCATTACCTACAGTTTCCTAAACTATCTCACCACTGTCAAATTGATAATCCTAGAGGACAGACATAGTCACGTCATTCCTCTACTTGAAATTCTTGAGAGACGCCACATTACTCAGCCAATGAAGTCCTAATTCCTCAGCATGACATTTATAAAATCTGGCTCCAGCTTCTGTTTCCAGAGTCCAGAAGATTTTAAGTTCCAGTCTGTATCTCCTACTACAGTATAGCCAAATAGGATGACTCAATATCCTCTGAACAAGCGCAGTTTTCCTTCCCTTTTTGCATCTCCACTAATGCCATTCCTTTTGCCTAGATCTTGAAGATAGTCTCAGTATCTTTTAAGGAAAAACTAATCTAACTTGCCATGGTGGGAGTAGGGGATGGGGGTGGGGAGAAACATTGCTTCTACCACAACTGTCAGACAAACACTGAACTCATAATCTCCCCTTCTAAACTTCCTTATTTTCATCAATGGTGAAACCATTTTCCTAGTCACCTAATCTATAACCCTTAGAGTTACCCTTGACTCTCCTCTTGTCTTCATTTCCTATAAACCACCTAGTCTCTAAGCCTTGTTAATTCTTTCTTTGGAAATGTCTCTTACATCTGTCCATTGTTCACCACTTAGTTTTGATAAGGTTTTGGAAAAGTGAACTAGTCAAGTGCCCAGGTCTTAAAACAGAAGTCAGCCTGGAGATACATGATGTCCAGGATAAGTAATCTAGAACCATTAACTAATAGAATGGGTTCCTGTAAGAATGGCATAATCAAGAATGAGTCTGGGCAGGTTCTCAGTGGAGTTCTCAAGGGCATAGCAAAAGACTTTTGGCTTAGTGTTTTGCCTAGAGTCTTCTACACACTGGTATATATAGAGATCTTTACTTCTTAAAGTACCTTGGTGCCACCATAGCAGTTGAGTACATAAGAATTATTTCCATTGCCACCACTAGTCCAGGTCCTCATCACTGGAAAATTAAATCTCTAAAACAAAACTTCAAAAAAACCACACACACTACTACTCAGAAAAGTGAACCTTCTGCCGAAGGAAAATCACCTTGGCAACCGAGTGGAGGATAGACTGGAATGGGGAGAGACTTGAGATAAAAAGACCACCTGAGCAAGCTGTTGTAATAGTCTAGCCATAAGGCGTTGTGCCAGGGTAACAGCAGTGTCAGAGGAGAGAAGGGGAGGTACATGAAAGATATTGTGAAGGCAGAAACAAGATTAGTAGACGATTGCATATGTGGGGTGAATGTAATGAGGAGTCGAGGATGGCATTAGGGTTTCAGGGTTGGGTGACTGGAAAGATGGTGGTGCTCTTGGCAGTAACAGTAAAGTTTGGAAGCAGGGAGGGATTGAGATTGGGGGTGGGAAGAGAGTGAGGTCTGTTTTAGACAGGTTGAGTTTGAGATGTCTATAATCATATCAACACTTATTAAGGGCCTACTATGTACTAGGAAATGTACTAGGATACAAAGAATGACAAAAAAACAATTCCTTCCCACAAGGTGCTCACAGTCTAAAAAAATTCAATTCAAGTTATACAGCAGGCAGTTGGAAACATGTGACTAGAGTCAGTTGTATAAATAGATCTGAGAATCATTGTACAGAGAAGATAACTGCACCCATGGAAGCTGATTCTGAGATCACCAAGTGAGATAGTAGGAAGGGAGAAGAGGACCTATGAGATGCCCTTGGGGGAACACCCATGGTTAGAGGACATGACCTGGATAAAGATACAGCAACAGAGACTAACACTGAATGGTCAGACAGATAGGAGAACCAGGATAGAGTAGTATCATGAAAACCTAAAGAAAAGAGAATATCCAGGGGAAGAGGGTGATCAACAGTGTTGATCACAGACTACAGAAAGGTCAAGAAGGATGAGAACTGAGAAAAGGCCATTTAGACTGGACAATTCAGAGATCCCCGATAACTTCGGAAAGAACAGTTTCAGTTGAATGATGAAGTCAGAAGCCAGACTGCAGAAGAGAATATGACTTGGCAGGGAGAAGGGCAACCTCTTCAGGGATAAAAGAAGAAATACGTCGGGGAAAGACATCTGAGTGATGTGAGATGAGAAGAAAAAAAGGAAGCTTTTGGTGCTTAGCTTCAGTGCCTGGTGTCCACACTGCCTATAGAAGAAAGCCCTCAATTCAACATGGAGTTCAGCTCTCTGTAGAATATAACCTTCTTGTACCTAGTAAGTCATATCTATTCAGTTCAACTTAGCAGCACCCATCTTGCAGCACAATATTCACTATATCCCAAATATACCATGTGAGTTTCATGGCCTTGTTCATGCTGACCTTCCAAATGAAATGTAATTTCTCCTCTTCTCTACCTCATCATGTTCATAATCCAGGTTGTAGTTTAGTGGCCACTTCTCCCACCAGAAGTTCTCCCAACTATCCCAGCCTCTAGTAATCACCCATTTTCTATCAATAACTTTGGTGCTTAATCATGGAGTGAGTTTGTGTTCATCCTTCATTGTTGAAGAAGACCATGCCATCAGAGAAATAAGGACATGATTTGCACTTGACTTTGTTTTGAGTGAGAGAGGGCTGTGCAGGTCACCAGCCTCACTTCTCCTCCAGAGCCATCTGAATTCAGTGATCAGGTATTCACCAGGATGACTGGAGATGACCCAGGATGAGGCAATTGGGATTAAGTGACTTGCCCAAGGTCACACAGCTAGTGAGTGTCAAGTGTCTGAGATGAGATCTGAACTCAGCTCCTCCTGACTCCTGCACTGGTGCTCTATCCACTGCACCACCTAGCTGCTCATGGAGTGCAATCATTATCTAAATCTATAAAATGGAAGGAAATGAAACTCACACTACTTACTTCTTCAGGAATCAGAAGATGATAAATTAAGAACTAGAAGGGACCTTAGTAGACATGAAGCATAAGACTTTTATTTTACAAATAAATAAATAAACAAGAATAGAGAGATAACTAAACAGGAAACCGAGGCCCAAAGAAGGGAACTGACTCGCCTAAGTTCATATAGGTAGTAAGGAAAAAAGAAAACAAGAATCTCCTTTGTCCCAGGCACTGACCCATGTGCTTTACAAATATTATTTGGGCTTCACAACAATTCTGGGAGGGAGACGCTATAATTATTCTCCATTTTATAATTGAAACAACTGAGGTTAAGTGACTTCCTCAAGGTTACACAACTGGTGGATATCTAAGGGAGGATTTGAATTCACACCTTCCTGACTCCAAATCCAACCCTCAAATCCACCTAGCCATGCTGTGAGGAAAGTACTTTGTGAATTGTAAAATACAATGAATTACTGTTGTAATAATTTCTCAACTAATTCATGTGAATATTTCATCTCACAAATCAGATCCCAGGCTTTTTTTCTTTTTGTGGGCAGGGATTAAACTGAGCACATCACAATGCATATAGTCATTGTGCAATAAATTCTCATAGAATGAATTCAAGACCAGTTCTTGGCCACATGTACATATGTATATGGGTTATGATCTGGGACCATGGTCTAATCTGTTCGTAACTTTGTCTTTTTCATAGATCCCAGAGGCTTCCAAAACCAGTCAAGAATTGGAGGGTGATATCCAAAGGCTATCTTGCTACAGGATATCTATTTTCTCTGGCCCACCAACCTGTGATCTGTACATCAAAAGCTTGCAGACTCATGTGTTGAAGTACTTCCAAAAATTCACACAGTGAGGCGAAATTCATGGGACTTGATTTAAATAAATTCAATGAACAAAAGACTAGTGCAAAAGATAAATTGAGGGAGACCATTTCTCCTTATGTAAGAGTTTTCATCTTGAGATCCTTTAAACAGATGACCACTTAAATGTAATGACACATTGAAATTTTTTATGCAAGGATAGTTAATTTCTTAAAAACAAACAATAATAACAATGACAATCTTTTCACACGAAGCACCCACTCAAAAATTAGACTGCCAGCAGAACTAATTGAACGTATTTGTAGGTCCTAGGCAAATTTAAAATATGTACCTTCTGTGGATTAGTCTACAGAAATCTGTGAGCCTTTCCTAAATACACACACACACACCCACACACACACACGTATATATGTAATATGTGTATATGTATGTATATGTGTGCATATTATACACATACATATACATACATATATATATACGGATTTTTCACAAAATAAATACTTAAGAGTGCAATTTTGAGGCATTAAAAGATGGGCATTTAAAAGAAAAACAACATTAAAAAGTCTTTCTAATTTCATTATCACCTAGACCCCAATCATGTTCTACCCTAGACAGATGCCTACCTTGTCCACTCCTTGTTCTCTGCTCTGATGGATGAGTGTTTAAGATATAGAGATTAGGAATAGGGAGTGAAGAAAAGGGGGCATATATTGGAGGAGGTGGGAACTAGGTGAAATACAGTGATAACTAAATTTGAGGGTAACTCAGTGTTTAAATGAAATAATAAATGGCTAGCAAAGTGACCGCAAATAGTGGTGATATGTAGTTGATGTTGAAAGAGGCTGTGAGTTCACAGATTTTTCTTTTCACCTCCAGGGCACGACCAAGGCCTTACTGGTCTGAGATGTCTGAGAAAGCTTCCATGTCCATTTATTTCCCTGTTCACCTCACATTTCTAGACCCTTGCTAGTCAAACAGCTCTAGGGTCCCCTTCCTTTATCTAATGTGCCTATTCCTTACGCAGACACATTTCTGTATACAAATCCAATTATACTTGACCCCCAGTTCACCCTGTTTCCATTACAACCCTGTAGACTCAACCAGACTTGCTGTCATTCTCTGCTCAACGCAGTAATAAAGAAATCCCTGTTTTTGGCTGACAAAGAGCAGATTTCTTACTAAGTAAACACTGATGTTTTGGTAGGAAAATTAAGTTATAAAATTGTGCCTACAAAGGAGGCCATACAGATGGACTTTGTTAAACTTCTGCAATACAGTCAACAGTGGTTAATTCAATTGCTCACTATTTAGGAGGGGCACATGGAGGGAGGAAAGAGAGGAAAAAAATGTATAAAGCTTTTTGTAAATGTGGAACAAAAGGGGGTGCAAAAATCAAGATGTCTTTTGATATCAAAGTGATATATTTTTACGGGGAATATGGGAAGTCTGGATTTTAAGACTGGATTTTGATCGATTCCTCCTGACAAGCCTGTATGTATGAACAGTTTACAGATAATGTAGAACAGTTGGGTGACAAGTAGTCTTAGTGGAATGTTCAGAAGGGCTAAAGCCTGCTCCTGATTTTGCTTTTCCGGTGTGACCCTAGTTTAGTTAGTAGACCTTGTTGTGCCTCAGGGACCCCACCTGTAAAGGCTGAATCACCAGAATTATGGTTCTCAGCTCTTTACTAAGTATGAAGGAATACAGGCATCTTGAAGACCCCAGAGACTTTTAGTAGAAAACCATATACATACACAAAGAAAAACAGGAGACAGGACAATGGGGTGATGAGGAAAAATTAAGGGGTTTGGTACCTTGGGAGATAGGAGAAGCCTGAAAGGAGACTAAGTGAATGCAAGATATTTTTAATGCCCTAGAGAAAGATTAATTGCTTTTCTCAAAGTCTTGCATGAATACCGAAAATGAGTAAATAGTGGAAAAGGACTGCAGGAGGAAGGTACATTAGATGCTAGGAAAATATCTCAACATTGAAGATTGTGAAATATTTCATAGGAATTGCCAAAGCAGTTTGTGGAAACTTCCTTTCTTAGAAAACTTTCAAAATCAAGATGTCATGGAATAGTTTAGAAACAGAATTTCTCATCCCTTCCCTCTAGGTCTGTTTTTGTTTGTTTGTCTTTTTAAAGGAGGGAGGGATCAAGGTACTTTTATTGATTTTCCTCCCTTCTTTTCTTCCCTTCCTCCAATAAAAACAAGACAATCACATGAAGAATGGAGACCTTTTACTTAGGACTTAGGAAAATTCTAAGATGTCATGGAGACCAGAACCACACAACATCCAACACCTATTTGGCAGTGACAAGTCTCTAACTTTCTCAGTTTTCCTGTTGTTCCATTCATTCGCCTTTTTAAGATCTCTTGTGATAATAAATGAATATTTTTTGAGCATAGCCTTAACCTCAGAGCATTGTGAATGACACCATGGAGGGGGACTACCATATGTTTCTATCAATTCTTTCTTACCCTCAATTTCCAAGGCTGAATGGTAGACTGATTAGATGGTAGGCAGGAACTACTGATGCATTTTTGATATTCCTAACAGGAAGAATAATGATTTATTTGCACTTACTTTAAAATGACTAATTTTGTACAGTGCTTCACATGAGAGGTAGCTCGGTGGCACAGTGGATGGAGGGCTGGAGGTAGAGTTAGGAAATCCAGAATTCAAATGTGACCTCAGACACTGACTAGCTCCGGGCAAGCTGCTTAACCTCTGTCTGCCTCAGTTTTCTTATCTGTAAAATGAGGACAATAACAGCATCTATCTCCTAGAGTTGTTGTATCAAATGAGATCATATCTGTAAATGTTTTGTAAAAATTTAAGCTATTATGTGATCCCTTTTAGAACCTTGTGGGATAGGTAGTGCTGTTATTACCTTATAAGGTAATACACCATATAAGAAAGAGTAGCCTCAGAGAGGTTAAATTACTGTCATTTCTTTTTGCCCAGGCATAATCTATTCCTACCTAGTTAGCCTTCCTGGATTAACCGCAATGGATTAGCTGGTTAATTGTTTTCATGAACACAATCATCATGGTCTTCCTTCGCTCAAAAAAAATAAATAAATAAAATCAGTGGTTCTCTATTGTCTACTGAATAAAAGTATAAACTCCTGATGTTGGCATTTCAAAGCCCTCCACTCAGCATAGTGCTTAACAAACGCTTATTGTCAACCTTAGTGGTACATGTGATGACTTCCCAATTTCCAAAAGACTCTGCAGTTACCTTCCTTTGGCACTTCATTCTACTTAAAGAAGCAACATACTGATTGGTGTACCTACCTTTCCTTTTCCTATTAGACTATACATTCATTAAGAGAATTATCACTGCAATATGTCTTTCCCTCCTTTTTGTCTACCCTTACACTCAAGATATTGATAGTGACTAGAACCATGGTTTCACTAGCACAGGGAACTCCCAAGTGAGGGAACATCCTGTACCAATGTAGGTCAGTGTCTTCTCTTAAATACATAGTCTTAGAGTGTTGAGTAAAGTGACTTGCCTAGTGGCACACAGACAATACGGAAGGAAGGAAGGAAGCAAGGAAGGATTAGTGTGTGCTTTTTCATTCATCCATTCATCCACCCATTCATTATAAATCCAGTGTTCTATTACACCACACTTAGATTTAGAGAAAAATTACACAGCCTTTCAAAAGATGCTAAATTACATCATTAGGTTTTCCTGATGGTTTTTCAGAATACTAGTGTGTAATGTAAGTATATAATGTAAGTGACATCTTTGCTAATAACTCACTATTTGGACCTGGGTGATGCACAATTTTTTTCTTAGTTCTGTTTCTTTAACTGCACAAGATCAATAGTAATTTTTATTGTACTTACATCACAGGAAGAAATAAATACAAAAATACTATGCAAAGCTTTAAGTCCTAAATAAAGATTGGTTATTTTTGTTATTATTATTGAGGTTTTCACACAGATTTTGGACTTTCCTATTTTCAGAACCATTTCAGCAACTGCATAAAAGTCCTACTATGCAGCCCTATGTTCTGACCCTGGTTTCTCAAAAGGGTTGGCCATTAGAATAGTGCCCTGATAGATATTACCAGTCAGGAAAAGATCTGTATATGGGCCCAGCAACAGGCTGTTTGTGCCTATTGCCTGTACTAACTTCACTCAATTTGAAGAAGTTTATCATTAAGCTTTTCCCCTCTTTGTTTTTTATATGAAATATGGTTCCCAGATGATAAATTTTTCAGTTGTGGTAACTCATGAAACATTGAGGACTGATGATCTATAGGCAAGTTGAAATGAAACATATAAAGAGAGAGTATGGGATTTAGAGTCATAAGACCTAACTAAGTTTGAGTCTTGACTTAGGCAGTTATTAGCTGAGTGACCTTGGAAAAGTCATCTAACCACTCTGAGTATCAGATTCTTCATCTTTAAAATTAGGAATTGAACCATATCTTAGTTTTAATTCTAACATTCTATGCTACTTTCATAGTATAAAATTATTCATTAAATATGATTATAATGCTTTATTACATATCAATAATAAGATATAATTAAGGGGAATATTTTAGGCTTATATTATCCTCTATCCATGGTTCTCTTTGAAAAACAGTTCACCCTGAAAAATAAGAAAATATAATGTCCCTAACACTTTCAGGCTGAAATTCAGTACATCCTAGTTAACAGAATAGTCTTGGAGACTGGAAAATCTGGGTTCAAGTCCTGTCTCTGGCATACAGAAGCTGTGAGAATTTGGGCAAGGTATTTAATGTCTCAGCGTCCCAGACAATTCTATAAGACTATGAATTACAGATGAATTGTAGATATGCATGGAAGGAAAGTTCCTACAAGGGTGGTGGGAGTTTTTACAGTGGGCATGACCCATACCAATCATAGGTCAGGACCAAAGAAGAAACATATATCTCTCCTTTCCTACCCCCCAACTCTTTCCTTTTGGACAGATGGGAGGTAGTAACAGAAAGAATATTGGATGTAGAAGACTTTAGTTTGAACCTTTCAACTCTAGCCTCTTCTGCTTACTTTCTAATATAGTCTTGAGCAAGTCATTTCCCTTCTTTGGGTCTCAGTTTCCTTAACTGTAAGATGAAAGGGTCAGACTAGCTGATGTTTCACATCCCTTCCAACTATAAACTCTGTGATTCTGGGGTGCCAACTTTATGTCGTGAACTCAGTCAGATTTTTACTCTTTTCCCAATCTATTCCCTGGACATGAAGCATTCAGACAAGTTTCTTTTATTTACTGTTTCATTCTTTCTGTTTTCATTCAGATTCCCTTTTTGGGAGGGGCTGGGTCTAATGCTCCTCTGCTGCTTTAAAAAGGAACGTCATTTAGGAAGAGCTAAGGCACACTAGGAATATCAAAGACTAGATTGTCTTATCAAATATATCTCAAATCAAACTTTCAAAGTTCTAATTCCAATATAAATGGCACTCAGTTCTACTGTAGATAAATGAGCTATTCTTCCCTTACAAGGAGGCTGCTGTACCATGACTATTAACCCTATATAATCATGGGATCACAGGACTTAGAGCTGGAAAAGACCTTAGTCACCCAAGGTGATGATGATGTCAAGGTCAAAGATTTGTTCACCATTTGGCATAAGTACTAAAGACAGCTTGGTGGCATGGTGGATAGAATGCTAAACCTAGAGTCAGGAAGAAGTGAACTGAAATCTAACCTCAGATCCTTATTAGCTGTATGACCCTGGGCAAGTCATTTCATCTTCATCTGCCTGACACTTCAACTGTAAAATGGGAAAAATAACTGAACCTACCTTGCAGGATTATTGTGAAAAATATTTGTAAAGTCCTTAGCACACTGCCTAGCATATAGTAGATGTTATAGAGAAGTTTATTCCATTCCTTTTTTTCCTTTCTCTTAGTTTCAAAATTAGAGTAGCCTCCTCAGTCCACATCCATCCTACCACCTTAAAAATGTGTATCCATCATTAGAAAGGATGACCATAAATGGTTAGCTATAAAACAAGGAGCCTGACTTTTTACATATGAGGAAACCAAGTCCTACAGAGGTAATATGACATGCCCAACATCACACAACAAATTAGTTATTTGGCCCAATTTAGTGTTCTTTGGGGGCAGGCTCATGCTATCTTGTCTGGGTCCCTTGGAGCCAAAAGGCACACTTTTTTTTGAGGTAGTGTGTTGGGATTGAGACTGGGGAGGTCACTTTGTAGTTCTGAAACAAAGGGAATCAAATCAGGCTGTGTGGTGTCCAAACTCTTCACCTTCACCTAATCATCCCTAAGCTCTAGCCACTTGGGCTTTGTGGCCCAGACTATAACCCTAGGCACAACTGGTTTCTCTTAAGTCTCGTTTCCCATGATCATTCAACTTGGCTGTTAATTAAGGTGGGACTTTACAGAACTCAGTACAAAACTGAACACCTAGGTTGCAGGTTATGGGAGGTAACCCAAAGTTAAAACTATTTCCCTTTTGATATCCTCATAATGTGATCTTGGCACCACCACCTTTCTCTCAAAAAACCACAGTTACTCAATAAAGCAGCCTGAAGCTTCCAGGGGCAATGTTCCACCCGAATCTTTATATTTAATTAGGAAATAAATAAGCAAAAGGCAAGTCTGTGTAAGTATTATCGCCCCAACCAGACTGTACAGTTCCTTAGTTAGAAGCTATGCCATTTCGTGGATGCCTTCATCCTCCCTGATCACTTCGCGATTTGAGACACTGCGGATCATCTCCTCTCATATTTCCCCTCCTCTCATTCTTCTCCCTTTGCTCCCATGAGGATGCTCACTCCTGGTTTTCCAACTTATCTAACCCTTCCTTGGTGACTTTTGGTAGCTCATCATATATCTCTTGCCCTACTATGAATGGCAAAAAAGCGTTTCTTAAGCCTTTACTATGGGTCAAACAGAAAAACAAGATAGTACCTGCTCTCAAGAAGCTGATCCTCTAATTGTGAGAGATAACACATTTTAGGAAAGTTCTGCTGTAGGACAAATGGAAAAGCCTACAGGTCCTAAGGATATTTAGCATCAGTGTCTTGAGGGTATAACATCTATTGTGTCTCACGATAGACTTAAGCTCCTTGGAGGCAGGGCCTATCTCATCTCATCGTTGCACCCCCAGTGACGAGCACAGTGTTTCAAGCAGAGCAGGCAGTAGATAAATGTCTGTGAAGTGGAGGGGGGATGGTATGCAATAGATAGTTACTGACTGGTTTGTTGCTTCTTGAATTCTGGGCTTTCTGCCTCTCAGAAATCCTCATAGATCTGGATAGGAGAACTGCCCCGTTTTGGACCCCAAGGTCTTCAGATGCTACTTAGATGATAATTATAGTTACAGATATTATGTTTCAGGTATAAATAAATGACTATAAAATGGGACAATTTTTTGAAATTCCTTAGGAGAAAAATACTATGTCAAGGATTGAGCAAGGTCTTTTTTCTTAAGTAACAGTGAGAGAAAGGGCATTCCAGAAAAGCTGACAGTCTCACCCCAAGGATGGAGCCTGGCTATAGAGTAACCTCCCATCCTTTAAGAAGCACGGAGGCTGGTGTGCCATGTTACCTGATAGTGAACAGTCATTGAACCACATGAAGCCTCAGTTTCTTCATCTACAAAATGGGGATAATAAGCCCTGCATCATTAACCTTGAAGAGTTATCTGAAAAGGTCAAATAAGAGAAAATTCTCCACAAACCTTAAATCTATAATAAATGTCAGCTAGCATCATAATAATTTTTAGAAGAAACTTTAGAGGTTGGTTATAGAATACTGATGAGCAGTGACTGGCATAAAGTAGGCACTTTGAATGAATGTTGATTGACTGGTGCCATGAAACTTGCAGAGTCAGAAGATCAGGGTTCACAGTCTTTTCCATCTGTAAAATGAGTAGGTTGTAGTAGATGGTCTCTATGTTCCAGCTTGAAATTCTGTGATCCTTCCTTCTTTCTGGGATTGAGGCATGGATGCTATGACCTCATGAAGTCAGGCCACGGATTCCACTTCTTTATAAAATGCATGTGTGCCAAAGGAGGGGGAAAGGCTTCAAAAACTTTTTTTTAAAGCAAAAACCAAACAAAACCAATCCTTTAAGAGTCCTGACCCCATGTGTCAGTGCCAGGAACAAAACAAAATAAAAAAAAAGAAAGAGAAAAGAAAACATCCTAAGTTCTTTCTGCTTGGCACGATGATTGGCTCTGGGCAGTGTTGTTAGGAGTACTGAGAACAATGCTCGTGAATCATGGGTTGAGCATCTTAATATGTTTATTAATCTCACGACTTACTGCTGGAGTCTTTATGGTACACTGACCTTGAAATGAGCTTCTTTCAAATCCCCTCAGACTAAAAAGTTTATGCGCTTAGCCCGGAGAGCTCCTTGAGGTAAGGGACACAAATGTTTGGGGTAAAATAGCTCCATTAATATGCAGTCGTTAAGGCGAGGCAGGAAATCTGGACGTTATTAATAGCTCTCTAAAGGGGAATCGGGGTAATTTGCACACCCTGACAAGGTGCAGAGTACGTGCTGATGGTAGTCTAGGTGAGGAGTCCCTTATGTCCACCAGCTGGAGTGCTGACAGCTCTCTTTAAACTGCCTGGGCTACTTTTCCATAGATTACATTTATAGCTTAGACCCACAACCATCTGTCCTTAACAGGAATCCCTTCCCCCAAGTTCTCTTTGTCACAGTGGGATTGTGGGTGGTAGAGGGCAGGTAGAAGCAGGGAAGAGACCCAGGCAGTTGACAGAGGAAGGGGCAATGTAGCCCCTGATTTCCTTAGAGGATTAACTGTCCCAGTGGATAGAGTGTCAGACTTGAAGTCAGGAAGATTCATCTCTTGAGTTCCTGGCCTCACACACTTACTAGCTGTGTAATCCTGGGCAAGTCACTTAACCGTCTTTGGCTCAGTTTCCTCATCTGCAAAACAAGCTGAAGAAGGAAATGGCAAACCACTCTAGCATCTTTGCCAAGGAAACCCAAAATGGGGTCATGAAGAGTCATCAAACACAAATGAACTTACTTAGATAATATAAAGAATGTCTGCTCTCCTGTGGATCTGTCTCCAACCCCTCTGAAGCCTGGGAAATGGGAATAAGTTTAAAGAGAAACTAGATAACTACATCTGTGACAATGGAAAAAATGGATTTGGAATCAGGGAACATGGGTTCAAATCCTGGTTCTGTTTATTGCCTGTGTGATTTTCAATACCTCAGTTTTCTCCTGCATTTATTATTATTTTTAATAATAATAATAATAGCATTTATATTGCTTTAAATCTTGTACAATACTTTTCAAACAGGATCTCATTTTATCCTCACAGCAAACCTGGGAAGTAAGTTCTATCACTATCCCTGTTTTACAGGTGATGGAATTGAGACAGACAAAGGTTAAGTGTCTTGCGTAAGGACATACACCTGAATCTAAATGTGAACTCAAGTCTTCCTGACTTCAGGTCCAGCGTGCTCTCTCTCTCTCTCTCTCTCTGTCTGTCTTTCTCTCTCTCTGCCTTTCTCTCTCTCTGTCTTTCTCTCTCTCTCTCTCTTTGCATATATATATATATATATATATATGCTACCCACCTGTTTATATGAGAGGGTGATCTCTGAAGTTCATTCCAGATATAAATGCAGTGTTTCTTGAACCAAGTGAAACCAGTAAGTCTGGTGAACAATGCCATCCCTTGAAGACAATATCAGGCAAAACAAAGGAGATTCTGCCCCTGACTTAACTGTGTAATCTTGGGCAACTCCCCTTGCTTTATGGCCCTCATCTCCTCTGAAGATGATTGGGATAGATCTCTAAATACCTTCTAAGATCCAAATTCCCTGAATCTGGTGGGACACAGATCAAGAAGGGACAGGATAGATAGACAGGACTGACAGAAGGATGGCCAATGCAGGGCGTCAGATATCAAAGTACCAGAACGAGATTAAGAAATGAGCTTGTTGCTGAGTCAGGAGCATAGGATATCCTCCATACCAAGGCATCCTGAAGACCCTTCCTAGCTGTTGTCCCCATTTTAGATATGGGGAGGATGAAACCAGATTTAGGAACTGATCAGGGTTCATCATTATTTTTCAATCGGTTGTAAGAGTATGAGGGTGTACTCAGTGTTCAGTGCAAGATGGTATTCCTGCATCATCATTACTGGCAACAAAATAATAATGTCTGAATCAGAGATAGGCCCATACTATTATTAAAGAGCTAAGACTAAAGGAAAGGTAAATTTGTGAGACCAGACCTGGTTGGAAAAAGGAATAATGAGATAGCAGGTGAAAGCAAATACTGACACTTGTAATACCTGTGCCCAGTTCCTTGAAAGGTCCTGACCAGTCCACTCTAACGAAGGGACTAGTTCAAGGTTGCTACTCATCTCCTTCCTTCAAAGCAACTTTTTAAGGAGTATGTAGTATTAGTTGGTTCCATTTATGGGGGAAGCTCTGTCTTCTCTTTTTTAGATCATTAGCATGTCAGGACAGGGCATTTATTGAAAAAGACAAGGGTAATAACCAAGGCTTGGTAATGACAATTCTAGCTGGCCATACAGATGTCTCACCATCATACTTTAACCTACATACACACACACATGCACACACGCATGCACACGGGTGAGAAGACAGAGAGGGAGAAAAATAAGAAGGAGGAGAAAGAGAAGGGAAAGAAGGAGGAGGAGAAGGAAGAAGGGAGGAAGAGGGGGAGAGAGAGGGAAGGAGAGACGAGATGGAGAGGGAAAGCGAGAACATACACCTTTAAGAGTTCCTGGGGAGACAAGTCTAATTCCCCAGACCCACTTGGCCTTTAGAACTTCCGAAGACACTTACAAGTAGTTCATTCACATTGTGCTGCTAAGGATATTAACCCTCAGCTCTAAAAGAGGACCTGACACTTTGAAGAGATAAGATTTAGGTTATTTCCAGGTTTAGAACCGAACAACAAAGCCATATTTTGTTGGAAACATTCCTGTATACTTCTCCAAACCTGGAAGTAATTCTCTTTCAGCATCTCCAGATGTGTAGGAAGGAAATCTGCAAGTCCCATTATGAGACACATAGCAGAGATATATGAGGGTGGGCCAAACATTCAGCCTGGAAATCCTTGTTAGCTATTGCTCCCATTTTAGGTGTGAGGACAAAACTAGATTTAGAAACCCATGAAGTTGTCAGGGTTCATAATTATCTATCAGTCGATTGATATGTATGTGTGTTGGAGCCTGCTGCGTTCAGTACTATACTAGGAGGTGTTCCTGCTTTATCATTACTGATATTAAAATAACAAACTTGATTTAGATATGGTACCAGAGATGGTGTTTGTGTTAGACCAGAGGCTCTGTACTCTTTAGTTCTTAAAAGTCAAGGAAATACAAAAGTGAACAGGAGGAATAGAAGAACATAGCCTTTGAGGCTCCTTTTTCTCGTCTGTGACAGTGAGGTGGAGCAGTAGATAGAGCACCAAGTCTGGAGTCAGAAAGACTCATCTTTGTGAGTTCAAATCTGGCCTCAGATTAGCTGTGTGATCCTGGGCAAATCACTTAGCCCCATTTGCCTCTGTTTTCTCATCTACAAAATGAGCTGGAGAAAGAAATAGAAAACCACTGCAATATCCTTGCCAAGAAAACCCCAAATGGAGATGAAATATGACTAACCATTGAGAAATCCTACTCCTATAAGAAAGGGACTGAACAGAACCCACCTCGACAAGGAATAAGAAGGTAGGTGGTGGTGACACCCCATGGGAAAGCCCACAGGAGTCCCTTTGGTAGGCTCATAATGATTTCAAAACCGAAAAATACACCCAACAGGAAGTTTTATTTACTTCGATCACAAGAGGTCCCTCCAATGCCAGTCTCCTTTGGATCTCAGGAATTTTATTTCTCTGTTTCTGATATCTGTTCTGAAAGGCTGCTGATCTTGCTTTCAGTGCAAAAAAATTGTATCGATCTCAGCTTCATCTTAGACTAAAATCTCTATGAGGGAAGGGGCTGGATTGTCTATAGTTCAGTGCCATCTTTGTTCCCACTGTGCCATTTATTAAGGAGCACCAAGCACAGTCAATAAATCAGGCAATCAATTCCTGAAACTGCTCCTAGAAACTGATTGGCAAAGATGAAAAGGATAGTTATCGAGTACCCAACTGTATAAAGATAAATTGTTTTATCTGATCTTCTACGGGGGCTGCAGATAGAGATCCTACCCACAAATCTATTAATACATCATAGCTGATGCTCCACTCAGCATTGATTCAGTCATGTGTTTTATTTATCCATTCATACCAAAAAGGGAAAAAAGTACATTAAATCCCTTCTATGCATAGGCACTGGGGAATGCACAGAGGTATATGACATAGATCCTAGTCTTAAAAAGCCCATAAGCTAGTAAGATGAACAAAAAACAAAGATACTACAAAAGAGATTGTGATGAGATTTCCCATGTGTCAAATATAAGGGAGCTAGAATCAAAGGCTACCAGGATTCCTTCCAGACAACTTTAAATCTATGATCCTGATTGCATCCTAGGCCATCTTCAGTTGTCCTGATGAATATAAAACCACTGGATCCAGATAGTTCTGGAGGAGAAAGTGAGGCAGGTGACCTTCCTCCCTCAAATCAAAGTCAACTGCAAGTCATGTCATCATCTTACTGTCATAGTCCTCTTTGAGAACTAAGGACAAACACAACCACAAAAAATCTATGATCCTAAGAGTACAGTTCTGTACAGAATTGATGAATGTCCAGAAAAGATAAATGACAAAAAACCCAAATTTTTCCCATTCTTCAAGACCCAACTCAAGCTCTATTTACATCATGAGTCTTTCCCTGGCCATTGTGATCCATTGGTATATTTCCATCACTGGACTTGTATCATATGTGGTCTTCTGAGGACTATGTAGTCCTTGATTATATGTAACCATTTTTTATTGTTCTCTAATTATTTCATGTTTGTTCATTTTATTCCCCCCTCTCCCCTCAATCTAAGTTCCTTAAAGTGAGAGACTGGGCTAGTGTACCAAGAAGCTAGCTGGTGCAACAGACAGCAGACTTAAGAGTCACATAGACCTGAGTACAAATGTGATACCAAATATTTACTAGCTATGTGACTTTGGGCAAGTCACTTAACCTCACTCTGCCTCAATTCCCTCATCTACAAAATGGGGATAAGAATAACACCTACCTTACAAAGCTCCCAACATTTTGCCTGGACCTCTTCCCTACACTTGTATCACTCTCTCTTTACGGTGGTTCTTTATCACCCCTGCTCACCCTCCTCCCCTCCCCAATAGGTTGTAGCACCTTAAGGGCAGGGTTTGTATCCTTCCTGTCTTTCCAACTGAGGCGCAATTTGGTTTGAATTCCACAGTATCAAGATGCCACTCTCAGGATGAGCTAATCACCACAAGTCTCCTCATTGTGATTTTTTTTCCCAACCTCAGATATACTCACTTTTCCAGTTGCTTCAGTTTCTCTCCCTTCCCACTGGAGGATTAGTGCAATACTAAACTCCACCCAAAGTCTTACCTATAGAGGACAGAATCTAGACTTTGCAGCTTACTTTCCATCAGTAACTCTGCTTGGTCTGAACTCTACAGAAGAAGAGACCCTCTGGCACCCCACTCCAAGCACCTTCCTCCTGTGTTTTGACCTTCCTTCCCCATTAGATTTTAAGTTCCTTGAGGGCAGAGACTTGTCTTTTGCCTCTCTTTGTATCCCCAGTGCTTAGCACAGACATAGTAGGCACTGATGACATGCTTCCTGATTGATTTATTGACTGATCCCAACTGTGCACATACATGCATTAATCCTCACCTACCTAATCCCAACTTAAATTTTCAAAAGCATGTTAAAGTAGGGAGTCATGGAGGCAAGGCAGGAGGAAAACAAGCCTGGATAAAAGTTCCCAACTGCCTTTTACCAGGAGCAGTGCAAAAATGGAAAGGCAAAATTTAGTAACACACACACTGAACTTCCTTTTCCACTCCCTATTTGCTTTGCCTCTGGATATGGATATTATATCTCTGAAGCAAAGTAGTACAGTCATCCATCAGAAGCTGCCAACAAAAAGAGAAAAAAATCCTTCAGAAAAGCAAATAAAGACACACACACACATGCATATGCACATGCACATACTTATTTAACATGTCAGTTTGGAGACAGTACTGGGTTAGCGTCTTCTCTACCTCCAAAACATTTCCTGGGCTAGATAATGCCTTTATTTTTTCTATTCAATGTCTCCCAGATATGTGATAAATGTGTTTCTGCTGGACTGACCATGATGAAAACTGGTAAATGAGACGGTCTGTAAATATTGTGTATATTCCTGCTTCTTCTTTGGCCATCCCCCACTATCATTTGCTAGATTGCCCTCCATCCCATCTCTTCTTCTTCTTTAGCATCTTACTCAAGTCTCTGAAGTTTTCTCAGATTTCCTTAGACCTTCGATGACAGAACTTCCTTTACTAACTCCTGGAGCATTTAAAGTTTGTACTATTTATTTACATTGAGCACATTTTGGGATCTCTATCTGGAGAGAAATTTAGGTTTAGTTCAACGGTCAACTGAGTGTTCCCTTAAAAACTGAGAAAAATAAGACCAAGAGAAGAAAATATTAGACCCAGGATTTGAGCTGAGGTCTTCTCATTCCAATGTGGCTCTGTTCTCAACGTACATACATACATACATACACTTATGCATGCATGCATGGGTGGAAAGTTGGCGTTGGAGCTAGGACATGACCTGGGTCCAAGTTCTGCTTCAAATGTCCCAGCCCTTTATTCGTGTTGGCCTCCCAAAGAATTGTAATTTTTCCTCCTCTCTAATTAATCATGTTCATAATTCAAGATGTAGTTTAGTGGCCATTTCTTCCACTATAGGAAATATGTATAGAAAAAGTAGATAGATGAATGGATGATATATTGATAGATCAGTGATAGAATGTGGACATGGGGCAACTAGGTGGTGCAGTGGATAGAGCACTGGGTCTGCAGTCAGGAAGACCTGAATTCAAATCCAGCCTCAGACACTAGCTGTGGGACCCTGGGCAAATCACTTAACCCTGTTTGCCCCAACTTACTCCTCTGTAAAAATGATCTAGAGAGGGAAATGAAAAACCACTCCATTATCTCTGCCAAAAAAACTTCAAATGGGGTCATGAAGAGTTGGACATGACTGAAATGATTAACCAACAAAAAAGTAGATGCAAAATGTGTGATGCTCTAACAGAGGTAGCAAGGACAAGAGAGGAATTAAAGGTAATGACTAAGAAAAGATGAGTGCACATGTTTGGCGTGGTGAAGAGGGGAGTCATGGACCTGTGATCTCTTTAGCACAGAAAACTCCTAGCATGGAAATTCCTACCACTGCAGATCAACAAATACTCTGCAATGTATGACTCTTAGAGAACACACTGTAACACTCAAAGGGATCTCTGATCTCATGTATTTAATAATTCTCTCTACTAATGCACATTACAACTCATCCACACCTGCTTATTCTTCTTTATTATCTCTGTTTTCTCATAAATTCACTGAAGGGTGCCCGTTCACCATACTTGGGCTTTCCTTGACTCCTCTTGATGTCACAAAGCTATCAGTAGAGCACTCCAGTTTTTTATCTGTCAACATCCTGGTCCTCACGAAACCAAGAGAACACACTAATAAATAAAAATTCTACTCTGAAAGCCGTCGAAATTGCTTGTGGAACTGAGTATCAAAGTATGCTAAGGAGGAGGTCAGGTAGTACCATGGAAGGATTTAAAGTCAGATGGCTTGGGTTCCAATCCCGACTCTGCAACCTATTTGTCCTTCAGTAAACCATAAGTCCTCTGAGCCTCAGTTTTTTTGTCTGTAAAAAGAGAGAGCTGGACTAGAAGATTACTAAGGTCTCTTCTAGTTCTATATCTATGATCAGTAAGGTATGAAACTTTATAATTTATACATAAACTTTATAATTTATATACACAAATTTAAACTATATAGCAGATGTGATTTAAAGTGCTGTCCTACCATTCATTGACTGACTCAAAAATGCTTCTTGGGAAATTGTCCTTAGTATTTCTTTCCTGAGCTGAACTTTGGGAAAGTTATAGTGCAACTAGATAAGGGGTGGGGGGAGGAAGGGGCAGATATCAGTCATTATTAATTTCTGGAAAATAAATTGGTTTGCCTTAAAGACTATAAGTGAAAAGATAACCAATCAGGTTTGAGCTCTAGGAATCTAGACCTGGGTAGCTAGCTAGGTTCCTAGGAACAAAACAGTGTAATTCCAAGAACCATATTTAAAGCTTAAATTCTAGCAGAATCTATCCCAAATGGAGTAATCCTGAGACAGAGAAACTCAATTTTGTGAAATGTCCTGGGCAGATATCTCCAACCGTTACATTCCAAAAGTCTTGCCCCATTCACATGAACATTCTAGATCAAAAGGCACAGAATTTAGCCTGATTTAATTCCCCCCAGACCTGTCACTAAAATGCCTTCTTTTTCATTCTACTTTCTACAAGGCCATTGATAGAGTTTAAAGGCAAGGAGAGGAAAGGCAAAAAAAGAAAAGAGAAAGAGGAGAGGGGGAAGGAGAAGAAGAGAAAGAGAGAAAGGGCAGGCCCATCTGGTTAAGCTCTTTAAAAGCTCACTTTCTGGGGTCAGGTTCTCTTTGAGAACAGAGACAACAGGGCTGAGGGAAAGCAAATAGACCTAGCAAGAAGCAACCTGCCCCTGCCACATCTCTGGAGGTGACTCAGGGTCAACAGAGCAAACCACCTCAAAGCCCAGCTTCAGGCTAGAAGCATTCAGGCTGGGGCTGGAGTCAGCTAGGGAAGGGCCACCAGACACCTGTGTATTAAAGGGAGGGAAGCAAAAGCGGGAAATGGAGGCCACCAGAGAACACAGGGCTGTTGGGTTTCTTTTTTCCTGTCCAGGGGAAGAAATAAAAACCTAGGGTGTCTCAGCATGAAATGGGGCTAAAAACCTGCTTAATGGTCAATTAACCAAGGGCTGATCTTTTCAAGGAGATTGAGTTAGGAGCACAGGACTTACAAGCGAGGCCACTGGACAGCAACCTTGTTGGTTCCCTCCCAGCAGCGGCAGGGATGGAGAGGCAAGCACTGTCATCCTGTGACACCCCAACAGGCTCTCAAGAAGGATGCGCGGTCATGTCATTTAGAGCAATCAGAAAACCAACCTTTGACATGAAACAGCAGGCGGATAATAAGGCTCTGGGGCTGACGACAAATGAGACGGCATTTAATTTGCTGTGCAATGTTCATGTAATTAGATACATTTGGTACAGACAAGAAAGGAGATAGCTAAAATATGGGCTTGATAAATTGGGGCTTCATCAAGCTCTGATCATATTAATCATAAAACCAAAGCTCGGTGCTCAGTAACTCCATTTTTTCTCCCGATCCCAAGCATTGCCATCTTTTCAGGAGAGTGTGTGTGTGTGTGTGTGTGTGTGTGTGTGTGTGTATGATGTGTGTATATGATGTGTGTGTATGATGGCACATTTTCTTTTAACTAAAGCAGGCTCTGTTGGGTTCTGTCAAACACTTGTATCTCCCTTTGGCACGTGGATGCTACAAGCTCATTGAGAAAAGGCAAATTCTGACTGAGAGCATGAATTTTGGCAGCAATACAATGACTTGAGGAGAATTTAAGTTTCTTACAAATGCCCAGATATTTTAAAAATAATTCATTACAATGCTACATTTTTTTAGAACTTATTTCTGAGATGATTTAGCTCCAGTTCTTTGGTGTGTTAAATTTCCATTGTGGAAACTTCTAGCTCCAATAAAAATTATCTATAATAATATAGTTTTAGACAACTGTCTAGGGCACCATATGGTTCATGGGACCATAGATTTAAAGACAGAAAGAGCCTCAGGGATCATTTAGTTAAAACCCTCATTTTATAGTGGAGGAAACTGAGTCCCAGAGAAGTTAAGTGACTTGTCCAAGGTCACACAGGAAATAACTGTCAGGGCCAGGAAATAAGGAGTGATTTATAATAATAGCCATTATCAACAATAATACTTTGCATGCACAAAGCTACTATATGGAGAGGGAGAGAGGGAGAGAGAGAGAGAGAGAGAGAGAGAGAGAGAGAGAGAGAGAGAGAGAGAGAGAGAGAGAGAAGAGAGAGAGAGAGAGAGATGCTTTCCATATTGCTTTGAAATCAGTTTTCCACTGGAGACCTATAGTTTTTCCACAGATAAGTAAAATGAGGCCAAGAAAGGCTAAGCAGAAGTAGGTGATTCCAACCATTCATTAAAAAGGCATGCACTATAATTAGAGTGCTAAAGATACTATAAGCCAACATTTTCCAGCATCTCAATCCTCTGCAAAACTGAGAGGCTTTATGAGCAAAGTCATTCCCTTTTGCACCTTGGGGCCTGAATCAGATGGTGTGAATATGTAATATATGCAACAGGCAGTTTTAAGATTGTGCTGCATTTTGAAAGAAGCAAGAAGTATGATATAGTTCAATTAAACAACCATTATTCCTATTTGCAGGGGCTAGGCTAGGCAGTGGAGAATATAAAGATGTACAAACCAAATGATATGGAGCTTACCTCCAGGTAAGCTTACACCCTAACATGGAGGGCAGGATGCATACACACAGATCACTATTAATATGAGGTAAAATGTCGGAGTGCATGAGACAGATCCGGAAAGAATGCTAAGAAATCTGATTTCCAGGGGGAGCATATGAGGGAAAGTTTCACAGAGAAGGTATAGTACCTGGGATGGGCCTTGAAGGTATGTAGGGATTCTAACAGTCAAAATTCTAGAATTGCAGAATACTGGATCTAAAAGGTACCTTTCCAATCATGTCAAGCTCTCATGTGACTGAGGTAGATAGAGAGAAGGTGACTTTTCCAAGGTCAAAGACCTAGACAAGACTTGAACTCAAGTCACTTAAGTACAACCCACTTTCCATCACAACATATTGTCTTTCCATACCACACCCCCTTTCTCTGGGAAGATGAACTCCGTTATAGGCATAGGGGACAGCATGAACAAAGCCAAGGAGATGGGAATAGGAGAGAGGGGATAAGAATCAGGGATATACAGCATTCTCAGCTTGGCTAGAACACAGAATATCTAAAAGACACAAAAGCTAGAAAGACAAATTAGATCTAAACTATTTAAGGGTATGAATACCAGGATAGAGAGTTGAAAGTTTATTTGGAAGACAACTGGCAACCACTGATGGTTTTAGGACAAGAGAGGCATGTGACCAGAGCTTTGAAATAGTAAAATTACATGGGTATTGGTGTGAGAAATGAATTAGAGAAGGGAAAGAATAGGGTCAGGGAGTCTGGTTCAGGATCACAGGTAAGAAATAATAAGGGCATGACTAGGGTATCAGCAATGGAAACAGAAAGGAGGTGAAGAAGACATATGATATTGTTCAGGTAGGATCATTAGATCACAGCATCTAGGAGCAAGAAAGTCTCTCTGAGATTACTTGTCAGAATGATATTCCCAGAGAGCACAGGTTCCTGAACTATCAACACAGAGGTACTCTAGGATCTGGCCCTAAACATGTCTCTCTTTGTCAAGGTAACCACTATTGGAAGTTTCTACAAGCCAGTATCTCCTCAGATGAGTCCTTATTTATTATAACTTTCTGGGAAATCATCTCTGGAATATAAAGTCCTTCAAATTTCCCCCCAAACTGTGATTCCATTATTGTAAATTATTCCCTTTTATAGACACTATGGTTTAGCCAAACCAGCCTTATTATTATTCATCTATAGCCTTTCATCTCCCATCTCCACTCATTTGCACTGACTCTACCCCATCCCTGTAATTCATTCCCTTCTCACCATGGCCTCTTGAGAACTCAAATTTTGTTCAAGATTCAGTTCAACTACCACTTCCTACATAAAGCCTTTTCTAGATACCTGTTTTACACCCATAATCTGTTAGTATCTTCCCCTCAAAATAGTATTTTATCTTACATTTCCCTGGGCTCCTTGAAGTCACAGACTGTTTTGTGCTTGGCACATATTAGGCACTTAGGAGGCAGCTAGCTAACTCGTTGTTGGACTTAGAATCCAGCCTCAGACACTAATTGCGTAACTCTGGGAAAGCTGCTAGTAACACTCCTCATCCTCAGTTTTGTCATCTGTAAAATGGAAATAATAACAGCACTTACCTCCAAGGATTGTTGTGGGGAGGAAATGAGATATTATTTGTAAAAGTATTTTGCAAATCTTAAAGCCCTATACAAATGCTAGCTATTCTTATCATTGTTAGATGATTGATGGGAGTAGTATAGTGTTCCTAAGCAATAACTAATGATGTACTGCAAAGAACCAATCATCTTGTCCCTAGTGTTGTTGTAGTTTTGGGGAAAAATAGCAGGGGTTTCTAAACTGTGACTCAGTGAAACAAGAGTAGGACAGAAGGAGGTGGCTCTCATAGCTAGTGCTAAAAAAAACACGTAAGATATATATGCATAAAATTAGCCCATAAACCTCCCCACTATCATCCAAGGTCTCCTCTTGCTTTTCACATATCCTTCAGACTAAATGTTGCCCTGTTCTGACCTCTCTTCCTCTTCATGTATTCCCCTGATACTCATTTTCATAAGGTTTCACCAGTCTAAGACTTATTGGTGGTAGCCACCAAGTGCTTAGCACTCAGAGAACCTGCAATTCACTTGCTTTGAAAGACTTATCTCGTCCCTTTCCATGTCCTAGTCAATAACAGCAGTTGTGCTAACCTCTTCTTGTAGGGAAGAACCCCTACATTCATTTCAGAACTTACCCTCTTTTATTAGGCAAAGGTCAGGCTTAAAGTGATGCAAAAAATGCTTTATGTTCACCAGGTACTTTTGGATGTCCAAAAATACTTTTCATTATCTCGTTCCATCTTAACAACATCTTTGTGAATCTGGCACTAATGTCCTTCTCCTGTGGCAGCTAGATGGTTCAGTGGAGAGAGCACTAGATCTGCAGTCAGGGAAACCTGAGTTCAAATGTCAAATGCTTGCTAGCTGTGTGACCGTGAGCAAGTTATTTAACCCTGTTAGCTTCAGTTCCTCGTCTATAACATGAGCTGGAGAAGGAAATGGCAAACTACTCCATTATCTTTGCCAAGAAATCTCCAAATTGGATCCAGTCGGATATGATTCAAGAACAAGTCCTCTTGCAAATGAGGACGTTTGGATGCACAAAGGTTAAGTGTTTTGCCTAGGAACCCACAGTTAGTTGTGTAGTATAGCTGGAATGAGAACTGAGTTCTCCAGATTCTCAGACTTCTGCTCATTCCCTAGACAATGGCAATATGAATAACACATTTGTTTAAAGTTAAGATTCACTAATAGTCTGCTGAACCTATGGCAAAGTGTATGCTTTTACTCTACTGGTTTATTTAATTGGGACTCATTAAAGATACTTAGCATATCAAAACGGTGTTAACTGGGCCAAAGAAATAACCTATTCATGATTTTGGTCTTTTATTTCCAAGACTCATTGTTTAGCTTTGAAATATACTCGTGAAATGTCCAGGTTGCCCCCATCTTCACGTCTAATGATGGCCATTAGCCAATTTCTGGACTTTAGACATACATACAATCCACAAAGATCTCTCCCTCCTCAGAACTCTTAGAGCATAAATACCTATTTTTTCCTCCTTAAGCTCTTTGGTAGAGGAAGCCCTCTATTGCCAATTGTTCACTGAACTGGAAAAATAGTGTTTCCATGACGGATTTCCTGAGATACCTAAAGCTAAGCTTCAGGGACATATCTAGCATCAGTATCACAGGTATAGTAACCAAAGGATTTCTCTAAAGTAAAACAAAACAAAACAAAACACCTCCCCCTAAACCCAGATGAAGGCCTCCTGTTACAGCTCTCAGACTAGAATCCCCAATAAATGCAATCTTGCAGAATCCTGCTTAGCTGGTATGCCAAATCTGCAGAGATGATCACTTAATTACCATGTCCTTGCAGCTGATAAACCCCAACTGAGCTTTTCAAAACCGTGGGAGCTAAGAAGGGTTTAATAGACTGACTCAAAGGTCCACCCTGAAACAAAATGAATTGAGCTCACTTAACAGCCTGAGATTTTCCAGCCTTCCTGAATTAACAACTCTTGGCTAGTACCACTTTTCCTAACCATGAAAATCCTTTAGAGGCTTCCCAGGCAGATGTGAAATGAAGCCTTTACCTAGAAAAGTAACAGACAGCTAGGTGGATCAGTGGAGGAAGCACCAAGCTTGGCCTCTGGAAGATCTGAGTTCAAATCCAGTCTCAGATACTTATAAGCTATGTGGGCAAGTGGCTTAACCTCTATTTGCCACAGTGTTCCCAACTGTAAAATGGGAGTTACAATTGCATCTATCTCTTGGAGCTGGATTGTTATAAAGACAAAGTGAAATAATATAGTGCCTAGTAGGCGCTATAATGAATGCTAGCTAGTGATTTATACCAGTTCCAAAGTTAAAGCATAGAACCCCATCCCGAACTAGAGACAAGGTTCCTAGTTCTTGGTCTTGAAATACGTTCCCCCTGTCCTTGGTAAGTAAATCCCACAGATCAAGAGAAATTAGAAAAATGGGCTAGTTTCTCTACAGCCATCTTATGTTTTAGGACCTCCACAAAATAAGGGGAGACCTTTAGGCTAATATGCTTAGAGAAGGAATGAGTGTCACTATAACAACTTCTTGTGGAGAGAAGACAAACAGGCTGGGCAGGGAGGTTCAGAACCTCTGAGTTAAGAAGGCCAAGGTAGGAGAGAACCAGAACAGGATTTGAAAACTCTAAGCAAATAGCCAAGGTTAGAGAAATTGCTTAGGACAGTTATACCCTTTTTTACCTATGTTTATAAAAGTAGAGAGTAATAACATTGCCAATATATAAAAGTTAACATGGCTCTGATTAGAGAAATCTCACATCTAAAGCATTCCCATTTCAGTGATGGAGAGAAAAAGCCCTGAATCCTCTAGTGCCTAGAATAAAAAAAACACAAGGAAGTTTACAGACATTACAAGTAGCTGATTCACAAGAAGGCTGTTTGTTTCTCAAAAACTCAGAATGCTACAAACACATATACCCACACACATTTATAATACCAATTCCAAAAGATCAACAGTAGATAGAAACAAATACTTGTTTAAAATTATTAACTTTTTCCCCCCTCATAGACAGCCAGGAGAGAGGGAGCCAAAGTCTGCCAACTCTGTCTCAATTTAGGAAACCTTAGAAACAGCATAGAGAGAGATGCAAAGAATACACTGCAAATTCTGGGTGGGGAGGTTGAGGGTGAGGGGGTGGCGAGCCGCCCATATCTGAGATGCAAGACTTACCCATGAATAGCATGGATAGAGTGAGGTTCGTAATGATATCTTCCCTCCTGATGTCGCATGTCAATCGGTAAGGGAGCGTGGAACGCTGGAAGTAGGTGTTGTGGCACTGTGGAAGGGGAGGGGGGGAAGAGAAAAAGAAAAAAAAAAGGAACTTCAAAAACTCTTTTTTTTCCCCCTTCCCTTTTAAAGCAATTTTCAAAGGGACTTAAAACTCCTTGAATTTCAGAGCAAGTGCAATACAGGACAAGGGGCCTTCAGGATCCCGGTGCTATCATATACCAGAGAAGTGGAATAAATAAATAATCAAAGACATCCCGAGAAATCCTACATCTTCAACATAAAAGATCTCCAACCATGTTTCTGACAAAGACAAGCAGCTAAGCGCTCTTTGAACTTGGAGAGATTATAGAAAGTACCATGGAACACTAGACTGCCTTCGCAAATCAGAGCTGACAGATTCCCATTTCTGGGGACCTCCAACCCAAGCTGGCCTTGGCTGGGAGCAGCTTCAGCAGCACCCTTCTCCAGCATCCGTACACAGTGGAGCGATTAGGCTGGAAATATTTACCTAAGACCATCTGTAATATCAAACCGCTTGCACATAAATGGCATACCCATTAGCAGCCGCCAAAAAAACGTCTGTGGCTTGGCTTCTGAGAAAGGCTCCTAAATTGCTCCTGCTTGTCAGCATTCGCAGCTCTATTTCTTATTCATCTGAGGAGCTCTCTTCATCTTTGATGGAGAGATAAAGTGGTCTCCAAAGGCCCAGGACACCTACGTTGACTTATGAATTCTGTGAGTTTTAATATTTATTACTGACCTAACATGAGATGTTGGGAACCTGTTGGAAGAAAATGCTAACAGGCTAAGGTGATATTCCAAAGGTTATTTTCTCAAGTGCTTATCTTTGCCCTCACCTTTCCTTCTAATTATAAGGATTATTTGAGAATACCCTTTGCTAAAGAGAAAAATGCTCCCTCTGTGTCTTTTAATATAAAAACGGCATTTGGAAAGCAGAGGGAAATTTTGCTGATTTGTTATTTTAAACAGATGGGAGACTATGTCTATAATCAAAACATGATAAAATCTCACTAAATCTGTGGAAAGAACATTGGATTAGCAGACTGGAGTAACCTAATTTTTCAATCTTCAGCCAATGAAGTCTCAGAGCCTCAGTTTCCTCATAGGTAAAAATGATAGGGTCAGATGACATTGGGGATTCTTAACCTGGGGTCAGATTTCACTGGAGCTTTGCAAACTTAGATGGGGAAAAAAAATGACATCTGTTATTTTCACTAACCTCTAATTGAAAGTTAGATTTCCTTTAATTATAAATTTAAACAAAGACTACAACATTATTCTGGTAAGAGGTTCACAGCTTTCACCAGACAGGCAAAGAGGTCCATCACACACATTGACACATGGATACAAACACACAAATGTTAAGAACTCCAAGACTACAGGGTTTCTAAAGTCTCTCCTGTTACTTATGATCGATAACATGTAATCAAAAAACTAAGGACACATTGGTCTAAAGAGTGACAAGTTTGAATTCTAGAAAATGTTCAATGACATTCAGTTGTTCTACAGAAGAAAAAGATTTACATCTGGAAGACATCTTGGAGGTTATCTGGTCCATCCCTGCCTATAATAGATAAGGGACACTGAGGACCCAAATGTATAAGTGATTGCTCAAGGACAACAAGTCAATGAGTAACAGAACCAGGAGGTGAGACTTGGTCTTTTATAGGACTGTAGGACTTGCCACCTAGGCAGCTAGGTGGTGCTATGTATAGAGTCAGGAAGTCCTGAGATCAAATCTGACATCAGACACTTACTAGCCATGTGACCCTGGGCAAGTCACTTCACCCTATTTACCTCAATTCTTCAGATGTAAAAAATGAGCTGGAGAAGGAAATGGCAAATGACATCAGTATCTTTAGAAAGAAAATCCCAAATGTGGTCATGAAGGGTGGGACACAATTCAAACATTTGAACAACAAGGACTTACCACTGAAAGTGACCTTAGAGGTTGTCCGATCCCCTTATTTTATAAGTGAAGAACCTGGGTCTAGAAGTTAAATAACCTATATAACTTGAATGTGGCACCTAGTGCTCTTTCACAAAGGAAACCACCCAAAGTATTTTCTTAAGGAGTGGGACTACAAGGTCTTCTAAAATCCTTTACAATTATCCACATGCTTTAGTGCAAATATAGTGTTAATAAAGTACATTGAAAATAAATCCAATTGCTAACTGGACTATTTCCCCTTGAAATCTTACTTGCACTAGTCATTTGATAAATGCATCTTTTCTATCAGAGATAATCAGCCACACAGCTCTAGATGACAACAAAAACCCTAGGTCTTGCTTAACAGTGAGATCTGACTCTCTATAGCCAGGCATTTGTTATTCTGTTCAGAAATGTCTAACTCTTCATTATTCCATTTGGAGTTTTCTTGGCAAAGATTCTGGAGTGGTTTGCCATTTCCTTCTCCAGATCATTTTATGGGTGAGGAACTGAGGCAGACAGGGTTAAATGATTTGCCCAAGGTCATATAGGTAGTGTCATGAGGCTAGATTTGAACTCAGGTTTTCCTGATTTCAAGTCTGGAGCTCTCTCCACTGTACAATCTAGCTGCTCTATAAGTGTATTCGTCCTGCGTTGCTGAAGAAGACCATGCCATCAGAGATACAAAGACATGACTGGCACTTGACTTTGCTTTGAGTGAGAAAGGGCTGTGCAGGTCACCAGCCTCACTTCTCCCCCAGAGCCATCTAAATCCAGTGACCAGATATTCATCAAGATGATTGGAAATGACCCAGGATGAGGTAATTAGGGTTAAGTAACTTGCCCAAAGTCACACAGCTAGTGAGGGTCAAGTGTCTGAGGTGAGATTTGAACTCAGGTCCTCCTGACTCCGGCACTGGTGCTCTATCCACTACATCTAAGGGTAACTGCACCAAAATCTAAAAGCAGCAATAAGGGGCAGCTTGAACCTCCTAATCTGATCTAAATAACTGGGCAAACCCCAGGCCCACAAATCCCAAATGTAAACAACCATGACTGTAAGGTACAACAAGAAAAAGCTGTTGCATCTTAGATATGTCATTTCACTTTTCTCATCATCAGTTTCCTCATTTGTAAAATGAAGCAGTAAAACTATTACTAAGGTAGTTATTCCAGCTCTAACATTCCATGATCCTGCGGTCATTGTTCTTCCTTCCAGAGATACTCCTATCCCTGCAATGTTGGAACAGAGCTTGGTAACAATGGTGTCAATATCTACTGCCCTGTTCTCAACTGTGCACAGATCATATGCAACCAGTGTGAAAGGACATTGTTACCTCTGGAGGAGGCAAGAGTGGCAGGGTCTTGTTAAGTCACAGCTTTCTTTGAGATGGTTTATTTATTCCCTGGGTCCCCGTGAGTTCTGGCTGCAACCCTAATCCTTTATCCTTTTTTCACAAGATCATTAAATTCAAAACAAAACAAAGTCAACAAGAGAGTTTGGAGGTTCACTTCCTATTGCTTCCCTAAAACAAAAGGTGAGTCAGTTTTTCCACAAATCATCTTTTCACCTCTGGTTTGTCAGCAGCTCCTGTTGACATAACACACACATTTTTCCCTCTTTTTTCCGTTGCATTTTTACTATAATTGGAGATTTAGAAAAGGTGCGTTTTCAGTTGCAGGAACATTTCCAGTCCTTTGCTAAGACTTGCTCTTAACCACCTGTCCACATTCCATCGGTTGGCAGGCAGGCATCCCAAACAGAAACTACAATCCTTTCAGCCTTTCTCTGTCTGAACTACAACAAAAAAAGGTCTGTTTTTGCCATTCGCCTTTCCGAGGGATGCTCAGGCTGAGGCTATTTCCCGTGGGCAAATCTAGGCTTCTTGAAATCAGTGGAGTGGGCAAATCTGGACTAAGCTTTTGGCAGTTCTGGCAAGAAAATGCAAGACAGACTAAAACTCAGCATGGTTCCTTGGCTTTACTGCTCAGGAGGAAGGCTTTTGGTGAGTTTGGAAGCCTCCTAGCTTCAATAGCAGCTGAATCTCTGCTGGCACTCCTGAGTACCTGATGCAAGGGAAGATTTTTCCTGCCTAACAAATAGTAGGGTATAGTGGTGAGACTATTTAGCTCCTAAGGAGGAAGACTTTATAAATAATGGAATATCATTAACACATATCCTTGAGGGTGTTTTTCCCCCTTCTGATGAGAAATGTGTGATCCTTGTTTAATACCACACGACATACACCTATTAAAACAAACAAACAGAAATGCCAGCCATTACTGCTAAACCATGAGGATTTCTGGGTCTGCCGGAAAGTGGAATGGAATAATGCCTACTTTATTTATTTACATAATGGTGGTGCTTTTAAAAGCTAATTTTTTTTACTTCAAAACTTCATGGGTGTACATGAGAAAAGCATGCATAAAAACATATGCATGTATGTTTTCCATGGAAATAGTCAATGTCTTCTTTACAAAAGGTATGAAGCCAGAGGATGACTGTAGACAACGTGTGATCTGAAGAACTTCCCAAGCCTTATCTCCCTAAGAATCTCACCCCCACAAACACTGACCTAAAAATGCCTGAATTTCTACTACTGGGGTTACTGCTTTTCTTATCCCTTAATACATATTTCATCTTAAACCACTTCAAGCCATTTGTATGGATTAGTATCCCAGTATCCTGATGTCACATGTTATGGTCCCAAGGCTGTAGGTGAAGGGGAAATGAAAAGTTGAGAGAAGGTATTCTTAGCATGTTTTTGTGTCATGGTCCCCATTATCAGTCTGGTAAAGTCTATGGACCTCTTCTCAGAGTAATATTTTTAAATACATAAATACATAAAATAAAACACCTGAGATTACAAAAGAAACCAATAATATTGGTATGAGGTTACCAAAAATATATTTTTTAAAAAGTCTGCAGATGTCAGGTTAAGAATCTCTGGTCTAGAACATGGGATGTTCTGTGGGAGAGCAGGTTTAGATGGACCAACCCAGCAGAGAACATGATGCCTGAGAGAGCCAATCAGGGAAATCACAGAAACGAAAGGACTAAACACCAACTTAACCTACACTTCACAATTGTCCCCCAGGTCAGGGCTTGGAGCAGCAAATATTAGTCAACAAAGCAGCATCCATCCCAACTTCAGGAGATCAAAGAAATAAGACATATGACCTGATGTTGAAGAACTCATAACCAAGCAGGGAGACACAAAAGATGCATGGAACATCACACGATTCAGTTCACATGCACTGCTCTGGGGGAAAGTTGCATGCAAGTGACCACCTGCAAACTGGGCTCTCTAGAGTCTCAAACCTGAGACATCTTCAAGAGCCACTCCTTGAGGTCCTTAGGTCTTCCTAAATCTTCAGACCCGTCACCATCTACATTCACAACCTTCACTTTCTGCGTTACTCCTTTGTCACTTTTAATCCCTGTGATATCCAACTCTCAGAAGGTTGTTTAGTATTTCATTAGTTTAATAGCTCTCATACAACATGCATATGTCTTGCCTTATTTTTCCAATTAGATTATGAGCTTCTTGAGGGTAAGGATGGTGTTTCATATCTCTCTACACCCCTCTATAGCACTAGAATAGTAGTATGCATATAGTAAGAATTCAATAAATAATAAATCCTTATTTTATGAATTATGAGATTGTTCCTCTATTTAAGCAAGCATTCTTAATTGTTTTGTCTTGGACGCATTTGACAGTCTGGTGAAGCCCATGGACCCCTTCCATGAATAAATCCTTTTTTTAAAATAATGGAAGTAAATGCTAAATTTCATTTAGACTTTATTGCAAGTAAATATGTAATTTTTTCCTACTCATGAACCTCCTAAAATTTATCTACAAACCTAGGTTAAGAATCTCTCTTCTGAACCCAGTGCCTTCCATATTGTAGACCTTCAAACAATGTTTGCCGAATTTAATTAAATTGAATTATTTAGAAAACCTTCATGTATGAAGGACTCAGACAACAAACGTAAGACAAGAGCTCCAAAACCCACTGCAGAAAAAAACATTCTCCAAAATGGCGATCTTCATTTTTCAAATTCAATGGGTTATTATTCAAATCTCTTTGTGGCCTGAGAAGGCTCAGTTAAAAAAACAAAAAAGATAGAGGTCAGACCTGGGTCAAGGGAGCTTAGAAGGCTAAAAAGATCGTTTCTTGCACAAGACTGAATTCCTGGGGGAAAATTAATAGTAATTATTATAATAGGCCTTTGCATCTGCAGAACACACTTCTGAGAATGCTTAAAGGTGCCCTGCAGATATCAGGTTATTAACTCTTGTTCCAAACCTGGGAGGGATATAAGAGGGTGCGTATTATTCTGCCCATTTCACAGATGAAAAAACAGACTCAGAGACAGGAGGTGAATTGTCTTATGAGACTTTGGGAGCCAGCACCAAAGTCAGCATTCAAAACTTGTTTTCTTTGAATCTGTATGATTGGAATACCAGTCTGAACTGCTGTTAATGATAATAATAATTTAGTAATTGGAATTTCAAGAGGTAGCCTGGCCTAGAGGATGATGTGCTAGTCTTAGGCTCAGAAGACCTGCCTCTGTATGAACATGGGCAAATTACTTAATATCCCACCAAGTGCTTCAGGCAATTTTCTAAAATATGGATGAAGTTCCTTACCAAGGTAGAGGGAGTTTACACACAGGGGTTCCCCACACTAATGAAATCACAAGTTGGAACATTAAAAAATGGGTTGCTTTAAGGTGATAAAGCACTTTCCTATGCATTATCATGTATGTTCTTCACAATAATTCTTTCAGGTAGATGGTATAATCAATCAATAAGTATTTATTAAGTGCCTACTATGTACCACGCGCTGCACTTACGGGCTAGGGATTGTAAGGCAAAAGGTCATCCCTGATTTCAAGGAGCTCACAAGTTGTAGGTATTAATACTTATATTTTACAAATGAAAAAACAAAGTTTTGGAAAAAAAAAAAAGTGAATCACCGAGTATTACATGACTAGTAGGTGACTGAACCCTGACTCAAACCCAGGTCTCTTTGATGTCTAGCTCAGTGTAATTATTTCATTTTTGTTTTGTATCTCCAGAACCTAGCACAAAATAGAAGATGAATGTATGTTTGCTGAACTGAATCAAATCTTTCCACTAATTCATTCTGTGTCACCAATGGTTCTTTTATTTTAGACTTGGAATATTCCTTATTTTTTATTGCCATATTCAGCTCTCTCCCCTTGAGAATTATTATTGAGCAACTTCTACCCTTGGAGGTCTGCTTCATCCATCTGTACCACTGAATCAAAATTCTTTTTGTTGCAATATACCAGCCCCTAGGTCACTATCCCATTCAGCACCTGGAAAATGTACTTTTCTCCAACCTCATCCATATATTTGGGAATTTCAATAAATGCTATTGTCCCCTCAAACAACCTGACCTTCCAGATTCATTGATGTCCTAATTTCCATGATCTACAACTTAAGTCTATTTTAAGTTATCAATCATTCCTCAGTCATTCTCTCCTCCCCCACCCCCCACCCCCTCTAATTCTTTCTCTGGCTGTTAGGTGGTGCAGTGAAGAGAGTGCTGGACCTAGAGCTTGAAGATGAGTCTTTGTAAGTTCAGATCCGGCCTCTGACACTAGCTGTGTGACCCTGGGCAAGTCACTCAACCCTGTTTGCCTCAGTTTCCTCATCTGTAAAATGAGCTGGAGAAGGAAATGACAAATTACAAGGAAAATGGGACAACGGAGAGTTGGATGTGACTGAAAATGACTGAACAGTAACAAAAAAATCCTCTCTCTGAAGTAGTGACTTTTCTCCTTGCCAAGGCCAAACCTTCTACCTTTGCTCTCTGTAACTGTGGTTAATTTAACCCCTCAGAACCTCAATTTCCTCTCATGAAGATATATGGCGGTTGTATTGACAAGGTCAGCTGTCCTTCTTGTGCTCCCAGCCCCTCCCTACCCATCTCCTTGCAAAACTTGCCCCACTGATCATTCCCTTTCATCTTTAATCTCTCCTTATCTATTAGCTCTTTTGGGGCTGTTTGCAAACATATTCATGTCTACTCTCCCTCAAGTTTTCTATCTCTTCAGATTATTATTGCCTTTTTCTCTTTCCTTTCACTGACAAAACCCTAAAAAGAATCATCCATACTTGCTTCCTCACTACATCTATTTAACTTTTCAACCCCATGCAATCTAGTTTCTCTCCCCCTCTCTCCAGTATCCACTGACATAGAACATCTTTCTCCAAGATTATCAATGAGCTCAATTGCTCAGTTCTGGCCCCTAACTCTTTTCCTCTCCCCTCACATCCTTTCCCCTGCTGCCATATTCAATTGACTACAAAGTCTTGTCCTATGTAGAATTTGCCACATTCATCCCTTCTCTCCACTCACAAAGCTACTGCCCAAATGTAAACCCTCATCACCTCTGGATAGCAATAGCTCCTATTTCTCTGATATGAGTCATTCCCCTCCCTATCCCATGATCCACAAAACCACCCAAATACTATTCCTAAGGCAGAGGTAAAAAATACAAAGTTCCCAGCCCAGTATTTAAAACCCTTCACAATCTGGTCATCGGGATTTTTCTTCCATGTCTAACTTCAGAATGGGGCTTTTTCACTACAGTGCACTATCATACTCCAATATGTGCATCTAGCAGGATCTATCCCAAAGGTGGGAAATAGGTAAGTACAGTTTGTTTTTATGGGCCTTCAGTGTGTTTCAATTCAGATCCAGCCTCTAATACCTCTGTAACCTCAGGTAGGTCATAGCACCTCTCAGAATATCCACTCTCCTTCTAGCTCTAAATGTATGATATCCTATGATGCTTTTCTTGCATTTCATTGATTATTCCCATTTCTGATCAACCTGTCCATTCATAACTCCAACCCTATGGCCCATTTCTCCAGGGAATGGCTAGAAGTCAGAAGTCATGATTTGAAAGGACTTGATAATCATTGTTCAGGTGTTAGCAGACAAAGTATCATTCTCCCTATCTTCAGATGGCTCTGGAGGAGAAGTGGGGCTGGTGACCTGCACAGTCCTCCCTCACTCAAAACAAAGTCAAGTGCAAGTCACATCATCATGTCTCTGATGGCATGGTCTTCTTTGACAATGAAGGATGTACACAACAACCATTCTCCCAAGGGGTACCTGCAGTTGAACATTATGATACAAAGACTGAAAATCCTTTATGATACAAAGAACTGGATCTGTACTGCTGGCATCTTGGGCATAAGTGGGGGAGGAAGATATTTAGGGTCAAGTTTCTTAGAGTCCTTCAACTTATGATTAATTAATCACAACCCACTGCACCTATTCCTAAGGTGATCCTGGTCAGGTTTGACTTCCTATAAAATGTTATCTTTCCCCCAATTGAAAGAGAATTTTAGATTCTTTGTGTGGATGTTCACACATGGTCACTTAAGGTCTCTTGAAGCCTTTATCCTATGCTCCTCTGAAATTAGGTGAAAAATGAAAAGGCCAGGCAGCTAGGTTGTTCAGCAGATAGACCACAACTCTCTGAGTCAGGAGGACCTGAGCTCAAATTCTACCTCAAGACACTTACTAGCTGTGTGACTAGGGGCAAGTCACTTAGCCCTGAATGCCTTCAAAAAAGAAATAATAATGAAGGGACACAAAATAAATAGTAACAATAATAATGGGAGACAGCCTGGCACAGGGGATAGAGAGCTAGCCCGGAATCAGGAGGACCTGAGTTCAAATGTGACCTCAGACACTTACTAGCTATGTGACCTTGGTCAAGTCACTTAACCCTGATTACCTCCCAAAAAATGAAAGGGTACAAAATAAATAGTAATAATAATAATGGATTACAGACTGATATAGGAGATAGAGAACTGGCCCCAAAATCAGGAAGAGTAGAGTCCAAGTTCTGCCTCCATCATGTTTTGGCAATATGATCTTGGGCAAACTGTGTATCTTCACAATGTCCCAGACAATTCTTTAAGACTTTGAGGCAGAGGAGGTCCTGAGAGGCACTGGTAGAGAAAGCTTCTCTCCAGGAACTATCTTCCCACACCAAGAAAATCACAGATTCAGTTAAAAAACCATTTATTATAATTACATAGTGCTTTGATTTCAAAAGTATTTTCACATCCAATATAGTAACAACTCACTTTTATGTAGCACTTTAAGCTTCACAAAACCCTTTTGTCACCTCCCAACTTTGTGAAGTAGTATATATATATATATATATATATATATATATATATATATATATATATATATTTATATATATATACAGTATATACTACTATATATTATTATACAACATATATGTTGTATATATTATATACAACATATACAATATATATTATTATATATTATTATTATACAACAAATATTATTATTATACAACAAATATTATTATATTTATATATTTATTTATACTTATTATTATAATACTTATAATATTATTATATTTATATATATTTATTTATATATTATTATTTATACAACAAATATTATTATATTTATGTTATATTATTATACAACAAATATTACACAACAAATATTATTATATATTATTATTATACAACAAATATTATTATATATTATTATTATACAACAAATATTATTATTAATATTATTATACAACATATATATGTTGTATATATTATATACAATATATATATTATTATACAACATATATATTATATACAACAGTATATACTACTATATATATATATATATAAAATTCCCATTTTACAGGTAAGGAAACTGAGCCTAAAGAGGCTAAGTGATTTGCCAGAATGACAGAGCTTGTAAGCAAAGGTTCTCTGAATCCAAGATCACTGCACGATATCAAGATGAGCTTCCCATACTCCCTTTTCTCCCCTTTTAATGGTCAGAACACACTAGCGCCCACCAGAGCAAGCTGAGGGCAATGGTTGCTTCGACATCCTTTTCTCTACAGGGAAGCCACAGCTACATTTTTTATGCATCTGGGATGAATTTTGGATTGGAACAATCGTGAGGCAGCCTTTTAGTTTCCCTTTCCCCTTTAAATTGGTAATCTGATTGCCCCCATGAGTGTAACTCCTTCCTCTCTTGTTTTCCCCATCCTGGGTATAGTCAAGTTGGAATTTTATTCTCCTAGAATTTTCTGAAGGAGGAAGTTTAAGGCTATACCCTTGAGAAAATTGACTGAACTTGGGACTTCAGGGTGGGACCCAGATACACACTTAGAGATACTGGATCTCTGATCTTGAACTAGACATTGAAGAAACACAGGTGCTTGGTTCTAGATGTGCAGCTTCAGCAACTGTATGACTTTGGATAAGCTTCAACTCTGGGATTATCACTTTCCTTCTCTGTAAGATGAAGGTAATATTATTTCTCCCCAACTTACAGATCTGTAGGGGTAAATGAATCATTGATATGAATGTGTTTTGAAATCTGTCAAATGCTGTACAATGTTAAGGTGTTATGCTAGAGTTCTAGACTCTCCCCAAGCCTTTAAGTTGCAGAGACAATGCTGATTTGCATTGTCAAAGGAGTATCCTCATCTGTGCCTTCCTTGGACCAAAGAAATCAGAGATCTAATACCTATCTCTATGGTAGTGGTGACTATGACATGTTAATATCATCACATCCATAGAGATGTTGGCTCTGGAATGGAGGTCTTCAAGACTTGGCATCCTTTGAGAGTGAAGGGCTAAGTATTTCCTTGGGGAAAAGAAATGGCCTTGGAGTAGCTCATTCACTTTCATAAGCAGTCATAACCATAAGCAAAATGAGAATTTGGGTTTTTTATTTATTATTGATAGATATCAATTACTCCCTAAATTGTCATATTTTGCCACACTTAGCTTTTGGGGTTCTCTTTCTCATTTAAGATACAGGCCATACTAATGGATCTGATTCTAGAAAACTGTAATGAATGGGAAAATATTTTGGCAGTATTCCAAAAGGAGGCAGAATATTCCTTTCAATGTCTTCTGCTCCCCCCTGCTGGACTCTCAGCTGCCGTCACCGTGTCCTCTAACAACAGAAAAATATGCAAACAGTTCTATTTGCCCTCTCTTCTTCAGTGAAATCCCCAAGAGAAGCTTCTAAACATATGTAAGTGACTACTTTGTGGTCCAAATGATTCTTCTTCCCCTGCCCTGGCCCCGTGGTATTTATGGGGTTAAGCTAGTGTGTAAGTAGGTATTGTGACAAAGTTTATAGCACCCTGTCACCCTGCTGAGGCACATAGATTGTGAAGTCCAAGTTAAGAATATCTACATTCTTAATGACATCTTCTAGTATTCTGGAATCTACACATCATTCACAAAATCACAGAACTTTGGAGTAAGAAGGGTCCTCAGGGATCTTTTAGTCCAACCCCTACTCAAATGACATCTCTCCCTACAACACACCTAACATTGGTCATCCAGCCTTGCTTCAAGATATCCAATGAGCAAGATCCACTACCTCTTGAGGCAACCAGTTCTACTTGTGGGCAGCTCTAATTGTAAGTTTTTCTTGACCTAAGCCAAAATCTGCCTCTTCTCAACTTCCACTCACTGCACTTGGTTCTAACCCTTAGGACAAAACCAAAACAATCTTATTCCTCCTTACAAGACTGTCCTCCAAATAAATGAAGATGGCTATCATGTCTCCTGGCTCATCTGTTCTTTAGATAAAAAATCCTCGGTTTCCTTCAACCAATCCTCACATCCAATCCATAAACTGGAGACCCTTCATCATACCAGTCACCTTTCTCTGGACAATCATTGGTGCTGCGCTGCCCTGAAAGGAACATAAGTCTCCAGAGGTGAACTGATCTGGGCAGCATACAAGAAGACTATCATTTTATTTGCCTTTAAGGCTAATCCTGGAATAAAGTGATATTCCCACTGTGCTCTGACGCATTTAGACTACAACTGAAGTATTGTATTAGGTTCTTCAGAATTCCATCAGTCATTTAAATAGCATGGCTTCTGTGCTTATGGAATCTGGAGAATTAGCTTAGGCTAGACCAAAAAAATCAATCAAGATGCCTATGGCTGCAAATTTTAGCATGAATTAGGGAAGATATAAATCATGGATTTAGAGGTGGAAAGAACTTCAGAGGCCAGGAAATTCAAATATTTTATTTTCCAGATGAGGAAACTGAAGCCTATGGATGCTAAGTTACTTGCCCAAGGTAGTATGACACGATGGAGAGAGCACTGAGGTAGGAAGGGTCTGCCACTAAATAGACAGTCTTGCTCAGGAGCAAGACTCTTCTCTGAGGTCCTGAGAAATGAAAAGACCAAAAACAATTATCTCAAAAGTCCTTGCTAGCACTACACAGTGAAAACAGAATGCACAGTAAGGGGAAATGGAATAATGTCTATAATATCATTTAGCCCAAAATACCCATAATCACTGTTATTTAAACATGAGTGAATAGGAGAGGGTGACTTGTCTAACTTCTATGAAACTCAGCAAAAAAATTGAGATGTCCCATTATTAAAACTTAAAAAAGTTTTCATAGAAGAATCACTGGAACCGGTCAATGATGAAAGCAAGAGATCTTTTCATCTGGCACATTTCAGTGAATCTTAGGATCACAAATTTGGAGCTGGAAGGGGTTTGACAGGTCATCAATTCTAAGGCCATTCATTTAAAATTTTAAAGATGAATAAACTGAGGCTCGTCCAAGTACGTAACTTGTAAGCATCTGAGATGGAATTTAAAGTCAGCTCTCCCTCACTCCAAGTCCTGTATCCTATATACTATGCCACAATACCTCTCTGGGTGATTTAAATTCAAGCACCCAAGGACATGAAGAGGTTAAGTAAGGGATATAACCCTAACAATTAGAGAAAGGGCATATAGTGTCTAGTCACAGGCACTTGAGGGCCAAGGATCAACAGAATCCAGTGGAGATCTTGGGTTCTAGGACACATGAAAAGAGCAAGAGTTGGCTGTAGGACTTAATGCATACAAGTTCTTGCCACTCTTGGCATTACTCCACGCATCAGAAAGTTCAGGGATGCTGAGTGTAGAAAGGTGTTTTATACAGACTAGTGCAGGATCTCACTGATTGGTTCTCACCTATAAGGTCACAGGCAGAGAGAAACCAATTGGGAAGGATTAACGAGAGATCAGTTTCCAGGCAGATTCCAGGAACAGAAGGGAACATCCCAGAGAAAGAGAATGGATAAGGTAGAAACAATGGAGTGGAGAGATTTTTTTTTTCAACAACTAGCACTCACCACAAAAGTGTAGGTTCAGTAATAGCCCGCCATTTTTTAGGACAAGTCTCTTGACCTCTCTTGGACTCAGTTTATTCATTAATAAAATGAGAGAGTTGAGCTAGATGACTTTTAAGGTCCCTTTAAACTCTGTGTTCCTTTGGTACATCTCACTGCAGATTATACTAAATTCAAATAACACCAAATGTATAAACACCAGCATAGGTTCACCTGAGCTCAAGTATATCTTTAACAACCAAGTATGTTTAAGGGTGTCCATATAACTCATGCTGAAACTTTCATATGTACTCAGAGCAGTTAGTTAATCAAAGGCAGAGGTAAACAAAGTACCTGGAACTCCAGAATGGAAGACTTTGGATACCAAGCACTTAGCACTTCAGGCAGAGGGGAAGGGTGGGAATAAGAAGGAAAAAGAGTTGCCTTTATATGAAATGAGAGTCAAGCTGATCCATTCACACATTGTTTTCATTGTGAGTTTTATGAGTTTTTTTTCTTATTTTAAATAAAAAATAGAATCCTTGCTAAATCATGTATTTCCAGCAGGAAAAGAAACACACACACACGCATGCATGCACGCACACACACACCACCATATGCCATTTCAAAGAAAAAGCTTTCTTTTCAAGTTTCTGAGGCAGAAATTCTAAGATGGGAAATTTCAGTGGATAACCATCCTCTTCCTCCCCTCCTCCCACCAAAATATGCATTTTGTTTCAAGGTCCGTCATAGAGAGACAGAGAGACTGAATGAAATGCAAAAGGTGGAACAAAAGAATATTCCAGGGTAAATGTCTGCCTTTTCCTTTCTGGGGGAATTTATACATTGTTACTATGCCCACAGTTCAAATGGTAAATTCTCCTTGACTGTTGGGTTCTAGAGAGAGAAGGAAATATTTTTGTGGGGTGCATTTTTGATGGTCCTACTATCATCATCTCTTTGTTTAAGTAAATTGAGATACTGAAAACTCATAAGAAAAAACATCTTTCCTGAAAGCAGGGTCCAAGTTGACATGCCATTGATAGTAACTATGGTGAATTATTGGTGAAGAAAATAAGGTTAAAGGTCAGAGAAAGTCTCAGACAAAGAACCAAGAAAACTGGGTTATCAAAACATGACCAGGCAGATCACATCGGAAGCCTATGGAATTCTCCTTGCATGAATTCTCCCCACATGAAGTCATGTATTACTAAAGAATACTAACTGCTTTGTAGGTAAAGTAACTACCAGAACACCAATTTGAGTCACTGTTCCTGCAGTCAGAATGGATAGGATGGGGCAGGGGGATAAGAGAATGTAAAAACAAATATCTTATTAGAAGCCTAGTTCAAATTCAGTAGAAACCTTCATTATATTAATATGAGGGTTTATGTGATTTTTTCCCCAAAAATTTAGTTAAAAACAGCAAATACATGCTTTAAAATTTTTGTTTTAACCTGTGATTGCAAAAGCATAGGGACCCCATATTTATAAGAACCATTTGAATTTATGCAGAATATTGAAGGAATATAAGTTCCCCAGTAGAATATAAGCTCTCTGAGGACTGAGACTGTTTCATCTTTGTCTTTGTAGCCCTAGCATCTAGTACGGTGCATGTCACACTGAACATTTTTTTAAATTAAAATGTTGCATGAGCCTCTGCAAAGAACCATGCTATTCCACAATGTTGAATACTTTCAGGGCTGCCTTATATCTAAGCTGAAGAGGGTTGATCATTTGGTATGATTTGAGGGAGAGTAAAAAGGATTTCCAAATATTTAAGTGTGCCTGTGTCTTTCACTAGTGGAGATGTGGTTTGGGGGTTCTTTTGAAATGTAAAGATTTGGGGAAGAAGTTCTGAACATTTTTCTCTCCTCAGGTTCCCAACTCACCAACTCTTTCTCTCAGTAGATAAAGCTACCCACTGGATCTCCCTTATGCCTTCTTCATGCATCAAAACTTTTGTGTCTTCACCCAGGTTTTCTTCCTTCCTTCCAGTCTCAGATGGTAAGGTGACTCTTGCCTTGTCAAAGCCTGTGTACTTGATCATACCCATTCCCATATCTCCTAGCTCCTTGCTACACTTATGTTTTTTTCCCATCTTAAATCTCTGCCTCTCCATTGGTTTCTCATTTGGTCTATGAATATTCCTAGTCTCCCTCATCCTTCAAAAACTTTCCTTTGAATCTACCAACTTCTCAAGTTAGTATCCTACATCTCTCCTCTCCTTGCAGTGGTAATTTTCCCCTCACTGCCTTACCACCCATTGACTCCATAATTGGGCTACAATGGGAAACTGTTCTCTCTAAGCTTACCTCTTAGCTACAAAATCCAATGGCCTTCACTCATTCCTCATTCTCCTTGACCTTTCTGCAGCATTCGGCACTGTTGGATACACTTCTCTCCCTTTTAATAATTCCTCCTTTGGCTTCTGTGACCCAGCTCTCTCCTAGTTTTCCTCTTATTTAGCCCCTCAAATTCAATCTCCTTTTATAATTCACCTTGCTCTTTTCACTCGCTAAATCTCTGCAATGCTCTGTTCCCAGCACTCTTCAGTTTGAATTGGCCATCTCATCCACTATTAAGACCCAGTAAACTCAAACTCTCTATTTCCAGACCATGCCAGACATCCTCATTCAATGGCTTATGGTACCTCAAATTCAGTATTTTCCAAATTGGAAGTACTGACTACCCTCTTAAATTTGCCTTTACTACCAACACAACATCCCCACTCCTGCTGATGGCAAGATGATCCATCTTCCCAGTAGCCCCAGCTTAAAATTTAGGTAATTCTTGATTCTTACTTCCTCCTTATTCCCCATATTCAGTCAGTTGCCTACTCCTGTTCTTTCTATGTTCACCATCTCACTCATATCAATTCCTTTTGTTTTCCACTCCTACTACCACTACTCTGGTTCAGGTCCTTATTACCTCTTGCCTTGACTATTATAATAGTTTTAGTATCACTCTTTGGTCTCTGCCTTCTCCAATATGTTCCTCAGCAGCCAGCAAATTATCTTCTCCATAATTCTGCTGAGAAATCTTCAATAGTTCTCTATGGCCTACAGAATAAAGTGTAAACGCTCCTACCTAGGATTGAAGGCCACCCATAACTTGGCTCCAACCTAACTTTACTTCATACTATTCCATTTTACCCACTTTGCATTTTAGCTGAAATGGACACTCAATTGTTAGTTCACATCTTTCCTTTTGCCATATAGTACATACTCATACAGTACATCCTTCATTCTAGGAATTCATTCTTCTCATCTGTCTGTTGAAATCAATCTTCATGCTCTAGTACCACCTTTCTCTAGTCTTTTCCCGTGTATCCAAGTAGTAATGACAGCAAAAATAATAATAACTCACATATAAGACAAAAAAGTTTGCAAAAACTTTATCATAAGTTACCTAGCTTAATCCTTGTAACCCTATGAAGCAAATACTACAGATGTTATATTTCCATACATCTTCATTAGGATACAAGTTTCTAAGACAAAGGGATTATGTCACTCTCTTCAACTTTAGTATAATGCCTTGTCATTTATTCTGAATATTTCCTTATTTTGATCCTGATAGGAGGATACAACCATGGCCACATGAAAGAATGGAGTGCCTTCAAGGAGAGGAAGACCCCTAAAATGGGGGAAAGAGGTAAGAAAGGGGAAATCAAGACAAAGGAAGTGGGAAACCATGATGATGATATACTTTATGCAAGTTCAATTTCGCTGAAGGTCAGTTCCAGTGATTCACTGCATTCTGAATCAGAATTCTCCTGAATACAGTGAATTCTAGCTCTTTATTCCTACCACAAAACTGAGAGCCTATGGGCAAAGGTGATCCATATCTCTGACACCAGAATTATCCGAGATTTCTACTGCATCCTTGTGATACAGTATGGGCACTGGATTGCAATAGAATGAAAGAAGAATTTTGCATCAATAAATCTTAGGAGATTCACATTTTGCCTTGCAACAGCACAGGAACCATATGACGATAAATGATTAATGTGAAGGAAGCACTTTTTTGTACTTAAAGATCTTTGCAGGAAAGGATTTATATACACTGATATGGACAAGATCACTATTATGGTAATTAATTCATCAGTGTCGATTCAAGGAAATACATGGTCAAAAAAGTCATAACCTGGTGGTCAACTCACTGGTGAGGAGCCCCTTTTATGAAAACTGGACCTCATACATGGGTAACAGTCATAGACCTGTATGGCTGAAAGGGACCTGAGAGATCCACTTAGGTTCATCAGTTTATTTTACAGTTAAGGAAAATGTGAACTGGAGAAGAAATTTGCCCAAGATCGCACAGTTATTTGAGACAGTAACTTCTATCTCTTGGTTCTCATTTCAGTACTATTTCATAGGATCATTGGATTCAGAGTTGGATGGGATCTCCAAGATCCTTTAGTCCAAACCCTGTATTATACAGATCAGGAAACTGAGGCCAAGAGAAGTTCAGTGACTAACTCCAGGTCCTTTGGGTGTTAAGTAATAGTGATCCAAGACCAAGCCATTTGGCTCCAAGTCCAGGACTCCTTCTACAGTATGATACTATGATCTACCTCAGCTGACTGCCCAATGAATCACTAAGGTAAATCACCCAGGGCTTACTTAGCCTTCAAGCCTCAACATCCTAGTGGTCACAATCACCACTTAAATAATTATAATTATTTTTCTTTTTGAGAGCTAGCTGTGGCTGTGTGTTTAGGGCCAAAGTGAAGTCAAGGTTTTCAGAATTAATCAGATAGTTCAGGGAAATAAATTTCCTAGATTTTTTTATTATTTTTGTGTCAAACTATCTCCATGTATCCAACTGCCTAGAAAATTTAAGTTGAAATGTGATCAGATTCAAACAACCTTTACAATTTGTCCACCTTAGAATGTAGAATGGTCCCAATTACAGCCTAAAGATTTATTCATCTAAATCACTAATGACAACTAACATTAATACAGTGCTTTCAGACTTGCAAAGCAGTTTATAAATATTATCTCATTTTATCATCACAGCAATCTGAGGAGGTGGATACTATTATCATTTCTATTTTACAGATAAGGAAACTGAGGCAGGCAGAAATTAAGCAACTTGACAGGATCACATATTAATATGTCACCATATTAATTATCCACAGAACATTTCATGTTCCTCACTGAAGTTGACCAGAGTGCCTGCAACTGGCTGAGTTGACGTAAATCTTATCGGAAGCGTCTCCTCTGGGCTTGATTTCTTTGCTCCTAGATTCCCCAGTGTCCAAGAAACAGGAAAACAATGACGAAACAATAAACAATCCACCAAGTAACAATGAAATTTCAAATTAAATGAGTGCAAGAGGAAAGAGACTTCTTCCAAAAAGAATTAATTTCACACCTGACACTCTCCCAAGTCCCCCTCAATCAAGAAATACCCTAACATCCCACTGTATTAACAAAATACTAAAACTATAAGGAATATTGAAGAAATTCTACTTCAGTGGTTCTCAAACTTTTTGGTTTCAGGACTCTGTTATATCCTTAAAAATTACTTTCTCACTTGTGTGGATTATATCTATTAAAATCTGCCATACTAAGAATTAAATTATTTTAGCATTACTATGAAAAGAGTTTTGAGCATGCAGATTCCCCCTGAAAACATCTCAGGGATCCCCAGGCGCCCTGGACCACACTTTGCTAACTATTGTTCTAGTCAAAGTCTTTCATTTTATCTCTCTCAAGGCCCTGACAAATGAGATAAATTGGCCAACATCAAGAAATATATTCTGTGTCAAAAGCAAAACTGAACATAGTTCTCCTATCTTGAATCCAGTGCTCTATTCCCTGAGAAATGATCAGGGCCTGGGAGCAATTACATTAAAAGTTTTGTCCCAGATCCGACAGTGACGTACTTAACTCTTCTGTATCTTAGGAAATGAGAGCAGTAATCTCTGCCCTGACCTCCTTCTTCATTGGGTTTCCAAAAGGCCAAGTGATATGAGTGAGATCCTTTTAAACTGTTTAGGATAATTGGGCTCCAGAATAATCCAATTGTCCTCTGATACACACACACACATACACACACACTCCTGCCTATGTATGTATATATGTGTGTGTATATATATATTTAAAAGATCATATTAACTTACTATCAATGCTTGTTCTATACATTCTCACTATGCTTCCTTCAAAGAAGAGATCCTACTGGATTATGGTAATTTTTACTAATTGTTAGGAGCTGAGAATAAGAAGGTGGCTCTGATCCTGACCATCATCAAATTAGATGTGTTTCATGCTCAAGGGTACATAATTTTGGACTGAGCAAGAGTTTTTTTGTTTTTTTTTTAACTACAGTACCAAACTGTTCTTATTCTCAGGGATAGGGATGAGGCTATTTTACCGTCTGCCAGTCTCCCCTTGCCCTACCACTGCTTCTCAATGCGAAGTTAATATGATCTATTACCTACTATTAATTTCCCTGTTTTGCTACCTTATCAAGTCTACAAAAACCCTGGGAATGCAGTGAGGTAAAGAAGTTCATCAGTTCCTCCAAGTCAAGCTATGCAATGCAATCTACCTCTCACCTCGGCGCTTTTGTTCCAGCTGTGCGGTCCACGCCTGGACTGTACTGCTTCATCACCTCCATCTCTAAGAAGCCCTCTTTTCCTAAAGTCTCAGCTCAAGCACAACCTCCTTCATGAAGCTTTTTCCTAATACCCCTCTGGCCTTCCCACCAGCTGCTAAGTTCTTCCTTCCCCAAATCACCTTGACTCTTTTGTGTGTGCGTCCATGTATGTACACAGTGCCTTCCCTAGCTAGAATGTAAGCTGTGCAGAAGGAGAGAGACTTTTATTTTTATCCTAACATCTCAGCATATAAGAACTTAAGAAAGGCTTGCTGATTGATTGATAAATACATAATTCCCACCTGCACACAAACTAACTGCAAATGTATGTGCAAACCATCTTCTCCGCTCTTCTGCCATGGTCAGCACAAATATTCCAGTTTACTGAACTGTCAAAAAATTGGTAAAGTAGTTCACCAAAGCAGCCTGATGATTGGGCAATGTCCCAACACATTGCTTTTGAAAGAATTCTATTTCTTCGATATTGTTTCAGTTATCCACAAGCATGTTATCTACCTATGGGAGGTATTTTTTCTTTTAAAGAAAGTCCTAGACTACATACATACATACATATGTGTGTATATATATATATATATATATATATATATATATACACACATGTATACATACATACACACATATCTGTTTGAGAAAACCAGGAAGTGTTCGCTATAGTACACATATCACAGTTTCAGGGGATATTATGCCTCTTTTTGATTACATGCAGAAGATAATTCTGTCATATCTAACCAGGTAGTCACAGTCCCATTGCATTTTGATTAGCACTCTATAAAATTGCAGTATTAGGACAATGAACAGCAAGTGACTTCTCTTCAATTTTCAAAGCTCAAATTTTCTTTATGAAATCAAAGTTTAATTTTCTTTTTCTTTTTACACCTTTGGAGAGTTTGTGAGTTTTAGGAACCAATACAGAATGCAAATTGCCTTTGGCTTGCACAAAAACAACTTCTGGGTGATGATGTTCTAAGGTAGGTGATTTTCTCTTCTGTCTTATGCTTGACCAAGACCGATGGGTGCAACTGATGGCTACCAGACTCCTCCTAAAATCCCAGCTACAAAGTGAGATTTCCAAGACACCTAAATTTCCTTTTTACTTCATGCTCTAAGAGCCAGGCTAAATCCTAGAGTTTGGGGCAGGCCCATAGGAGGACACATGCATACTTATCCTACAGCCTGCCTGGTCTTGACCCAGCTATGATAGATAGCTAACAGCCCCATCTTTGGGCATGCTGATGCTGCCGCAGCTACAATTTCCTTCTCTTTTTTGACACCTCCACAGTCCTGGCACTCTCCTGGCACCTTTAAGACCATTGGTATTAAAATATCACATTGTAAAAATGCCTGTAGCACTGTGACCCAAACAGGCCCCCAGAGCCACAGCTTTCAAACCATTAAATTTTAAAGAGCTAGGAAAACTATTGAACAGCCAGGGTGTCAGGCAAACTTGGACTTTAAGTGCAAATGCAAACGCTACAATAATTCCCGAAATAACAAGGCCACAGGCCCAGGCTGCTGAGAGGAACCTTCTACCTTCAGCCCATGTGCTTCAGCCTAACAGGAAGTACTTAATAAGAACAATAATATCCTGAAAGACTAACCCACGGCAGTGTAATTAAAAAAGCTTTTCTGTCTCACTTTGAAAAAAAAAAGGGGAGTGGGGGTGGGAAATTAAAATCAGACAGGAAATTCCACAACAACAAGCTGGCTTATGTCCTAATAACACAGTCCTGTGCCAACTCTTCCAGAAAGTGGAGCACTACACACACACACACACACACATACACACACACACACACGCATGCACACACACACGCACATGCACACAGAGCATATATACCCCCTCAAAGACCAACTTAGAATATGCTGCAGAAGCAAGAGCTGCATCCATCTGACTGAGAGATCAATGCTGCAAACACATAAGCTAGAGGTTTGCTTTTCTAGTAAGGTGTTTTTATAGAAAACAGTTGTATGAAGAGAGGCCGCTGGGGCTTTGTCCAGAAAACATCACCCACAAGGCTGAGCTGCTCAGAGCAGCAGCCAGACTCTTTGAGATGTTCTTTCAGCAGCTGCTGTGACACAATTGATAGGAAAGTTGAGGAGGGTGGGGGGAGAGGGAGGGAGATACTCTCCCAGGCTTGCCGAGTTTCTAGGCCACATGGTGATATGGACAGAGCTGAGAGACCTGAAACACACTAGTGGGCTGAAATGGTTCAGGTGCAGGAATATTAAAGGGACAACCTTTCTTTGATAAGATGATGCTAGAAAACAAAAACCGCTAAAATAGGCCTAGGTCAGTTTCATGTAGGAAGACTAAATGCCGGCATAAACAATGGATTCTTCCACTGGCCCTGAGTTTCTTATTCTTGATCTTATGCAAGGCATATGAGGCTATGGAATATATCTCCAAGGAGCACAGACTTCCCAGGAAGTTGCTGGGAGAAGGGCGCTTTGAAATAGGTTAAGAACATGGATCGCAAGATTAGGAATTAGAAGAATCATAAGATTAGAGCTGGAAAGGACCTTAGTCTAACCCAACCAACCTCCTCATTTTAAAGATGAAAAAGCAAACTACCTAAAGCACAAGGGGACCTGAGAGGATGTCTTATTTTACAGGTAAGGCAAGTGAGGTGACTTATCAATGGCAGATCTGAGATCAGGTCTCTGCCAACTCTATTCAGTGACTCTGCTACCACGGCCTTCTTCGATTCAGGTTTGGACACTCATATCCCGTAATTAAACTGTCAATTTCACATACAAAGTCTAATCCATTAAGTCAGAGAATAGCTTATAGGGAGAAAATAGTATATCATTCAACATTCCTCCTGGATTCACCAAATGATCAGTCCTGGAGAAAGCTACTGGTAAGGCTGGGCTACAAAACTGAAGTTTGGCTCAGTTTATCTCCAAGGAGGCAGCATAACAACCCTGTCTATGCTGCAGTAATGTCTACTGTGTTCATCAAAATAGCAGTTCTGCACAGCATTAGAAATGCTGTCATCAAACTACATTTCAAGACAGCACAAAAAATTTGAGAACACCAAAATAAAGGCAAGCTTAATTTTATCCAGCAGTGACCCCCAACTGTTCTGAATCATTGTAGTAACCCCAAAGTCCCTTGTACATTTTCTTTTTCATACTCAAAGGTCATGCAGATCTCGTTTTGCAGTTGCTGAAATTTTTTAAGGAAAGACATGTCATTATTCCTTGGCCTTAGTTTATCTCCAAGGAAGCAACATAAATAGCTCTTTTCTTGCTACATTAATGTCTAGAGCATTCATCAGAATAGCAGCACCAGAGAGTGTTAGAAATGCTATAATCAAACCACTCTATGATAGCACAAAATATAAGTGTTATGAGACATAAGAATTTATGTTTAACATAATACTATACAATTAAACTCAATTAATTTGAACTTTGGGCACAGTGGAGAGAGTACCAGGCCTGGAGTCAAGAAGACTCATCTTCCTAAGTTCAAACCTGGCTTCAAATCTGGGCAAGTCACTTAACCTTATTTGGCTCAGCTTCCTCTAGCAAACACTCCAGTATCTTTGCCAAGAAAAGCCCAAATGAGGTCTCCCCAGGGAGTCAAACATGACTGAAAACAATGCAACAATTTGAACTTTACCAATTAATATTTTAGATCACTTGTGTGCTGATTGGGTTCAAGACGCCCTTGGAGGTCTCTAAGAAATAGGATCCTTCTTCAGTACTTCAAAAGATTCCTGATTCACTGGTGTGGAAATTTTTCCTCTTTACCTTATCAGACTATTTTCAAAGATTAGTGGTTCTCAAACTCTTTTTGCTCATGGCTTGTTTTATTCTTTGTTGTGAGGAATTGTGCAGCACTGTGAACATTTAAAATGGCAACTCAGTTGATAATGCTGTAGAAGAGTCAGGATACTTGCACACATGCATGCAACAGCAAAAATGAATTTAATATAATTTGGGCATATATAGTGAAACATAGGCCATGATAATACATCTTTTATGAATCAATGCAATAAATGGTATGGAAAAAAATTCATCACCTGGTAGCCCATCTGCTGTTTCTGAGTCAAATTATGTGTATGTGTGTACCCCCCCCACACACACACACATGCAAAGTATAAGGTATATACTCTACAAATCAGCCTAGTGTGCCATATGCATGCTCTCTCTCTCTCTCTCCCTCTCCCTCTCTCTCTGTCTCTCTTTGTGTCTCCTTCTCCCTCTCCCTCCCTCCCCCTCTCCCTCTCTTTCTCTGTCTTTCTTACCTCCCTTGGACAGCCAACAGCCTGTATATTTTTTTAGCTTAGAAGGATGCCCTCCAAGGACTAGCATAGCTTTGAACAACTCAGGCCACTCCCATACCTTGAAATCCAAAGAGGACTTCAGTGGAGAAAAATGAAGTGTGCTGAGGACAACTGAAGGTGACAGACCATGGCCTGAGAGATAGTAGGGGCCTCAACAATCATCTAATACAACCCCCTCGTTGCACCAAAGCCTACAGCTTCTGTAGGTGATCTTTTTCAGTCACAGAAGCAATAAAGGGGTCAGAATTTGAACCCAGATTCTTTGACTTTCAGACACAGTCCTATCTACTAAGCAGCACACCACCTCTGTAAGATAAGGGAAAGCAACACATTTTTAGAATGAGAAAGCAAGGTTTTCAAGCAACATGGAGCACAATAGAAACTACTTGTTTACCAACAATTCACAGACTAACTCATAAAGATCATTTTGTATCCAGTCATTAAAGTATTCTTCCAAAGATTCCTACCCTTCATTCCACAAACATGCTGGTCCTAAGTACTGAGAGTGATACAAAATTTAGAAGAAATATATTTCCTACCTTCAGTCTGGTAGGGAGACAAAAGATTAATAACCCACAATATAACATGATAAGTGAATTAGATACAAAATCAAATCTAGCATGGGGCCTCAGAGGTAGACTGTTACCAATCAGGGGATCTTTTTCTGTTTCTTTGTCTGTTTTCAATAACTATATGTACTTGGAAGTAATATGACTACATTGCTTTACCAAAATTCCACAATTCAGATCTTTCCCACAGCTCCACCTAATTAAGGGAGGTTTGACTTGGAATTCTCTGTTCTCAGTATGAACAAAGTGCCAGAGGCACACAGAATCCAGCACTGAGGAGAGTCTTCCTCTCACTGAATCTCACTTCTTTGGACAATGCTGTGAAGTTTCTAAGATCAGTCATTTAGTAAATCCCTAATATTGCTGTGGGCCTAATGAAGGATTTAATACAAGTAACAGTAGCTAGCACTTATATATCACTCTAAGTTTTGCAAAGCACTTTTTGAAATACCATTTGATCCTTACCATTATCCATATTTTACAGACGAGGAATCTAAGACAGACAGAAGTTAAGTGACTTACCCAAGGCAGACAGTAAGTATCTGAGGCTGAATTTGAACTCAGATTTTCTACACTCTTTCCACTGTAAAGCCATCTAGCTACCTCTAGAAGTAGTAACACATGATCCAGTTGGTCTATAACTAGTAACATATGGGAGAGAAGATGTTCTTGTATGAAACAATGACAATAGTGATCACTGACATTTATATAATGCTTTATGGTTTCCTCAAAGCAACTTTGAGGTAGGCAGCACAAAGATCAATATCATCCACATTTTATAAATGAACTATAACTTGGGACAGCATTCAATCTTGGCCCTCCAACTGTCTGAAGTCAAATTCAAATTCAGATCTCTTAATTCCAAGCCCAGGCTTCTATCCACTCCACAACCTGCATCTCTAACTTAGTCAATTACAGTGCTAGAATATGTGGTAGAAACAGTAAGTACATGAAGAATTGAGGAGAGTCCATCATGGAATAGAAAAGTGGGGAAAGGCTGCCTGGAGGTGAGACATGAAAGGGGTAACTGGACCACATCAGGGCATTCCAGTTGGGTGGTCCTTCTTCCAGTCTCACAATGGAATTGCCTTTCTATTATGTAAATTTGTCACTCAAGGCAATAGATTTTACCGCTTGGAACTTTTGGTGCATAGCTGTTCTCCAGAAGGCAAACTCCAAGAGTTGCCAGTGTCTTTGTAATGCCTTAAATTTATGCCTTAAAATGCCAGTCAGCTCACTCAGAGATCTGTGACGTTTGGTCCACATGCAACCAAACTGGTTTAAATCAGTTCTGCACTGGAACTAAGTGATTGCTTGATTCTGTAAAATGCCTGGCCAGATGTCCTGGCATCATGTTTTCCTGAAATATCACCCTTCTCCTTATTCCAGGAACCACTCTATATGAAACCAAAGTAGCAAAATTTATTGTGATTAATGCAACTGGTTAACTTCCCCTTCTCGCTAAGGGATACAATGTTCTAGTCACTTGGCAACATCTAACTTCAGGGACATTTGGTCCTGACCTGGTGCTACCACCACTGTACCAAGTATCATACACACCCAACAGGAAGCACTCATTTTGCATATTTTACAGATAGAGAAACCAAGGCATGGAGAAAATTGTTGGTAACCTGACCAGAGCCCCAACTGACTCTTGACAACACACAGCATCTTGTTTCTAAGAATACGATTGTCTATAAAGCAAGAAATTGGGGAGGGGGGGAGGGAGTAGGACTCCAAAGGCTTCCTGAACATCAAAAAAGCCCTTGCAAAACAACATTTTGATGAGCTAAGTGTGTGAATTAAAAGCAGATGGATTCTATTTCCTTTAAAATAAACAAGGGAGTTAAAATTAAGGGGAAAACTCCCACACAAAATGTGTTTGGGGTCTGGTGAACATGGAACCACTTACAAACAGTCCAGGCCATTTTAGTAACCCCACTTACAGTCCGACCCATTCCTCTTAATTAAAAGATGTCTTCAGACAAAGACATAACTCCCCTTTCCTCATGTATACCTGGAAGGATGCTGAGCAACTGTTGGAGGAAAGAACTTATTCATTAATAGATTGTTTGAGTGTTCTTGCCTTCTTATCTCTTTTCTTGTGCAAATTAGGTTAGAAATGTTCAAGATCATGGACTTGAAACTATGGGTCTGAGAGTCTGCATATAGGAATCTCTTCTAGGCACAATAAAAGAAAATCAGGCCAAATGCAGGCCTACCCTGAGAGGCAAGACAATCTGAAAATACAAGGAGGTTCTAGGAAGGTTCACAGAGGACAGTTCCATAATAGTTAATAAAAGGAAGATATATTCCAGGCATATCACTAACCTTTCAGGATGAGATCATAGCACAAAGTCCCCATCTTTCCCTCTTACTCACTTCCCTCAGGCTGACCATTCACAACTATTTCCTCCCTTTCAAGGCTGCCCTTGACATTCATTTTAACCTGATTTCACCTATATAAATTTTTTTTTGGCAGGAAGCACACAGTGTGACTTGCCTCAGGGTTCCCTAGATAAGGCAAGGAGAGGACAAGTATTTCTTACAAACAGGGAAGGATGAGATTGAGTTTCATTTAGCTAATTTTCTTCCATCCTCTTAAAAGTAACTGCAGCCCACAAAGATTTAGAGGGTGCTAGACGTGGTAGTTTTTAAATCCTTTTGACATATTCAGTAAAATCTGAAATAAAGGTGGGGACTGGACTGTGGGGAGTTATCAGTTTTCCCCAGCTGTGTTTCTGGTGGCTGCTAATAACCCCCATGTATCATCCTGCCCAGCTAGGAAAACGTTCTGACTGGTGTTAAAAATGGGACCCTGCATAGTTTGTGGCTCATTCCCTTTGTAGCATGTGCAGAAAGCTTGTTGTTAGCATGCTGTTTGTGTAATTAGGGTGGTTAAGATTGTATGGGGTCTACCACAGGTCCTGAAGAGTGATTGCAGTTCAGAAAAATCACCCACCTGGCTTTGTGCTGATTTATGGCCTGCTTGGTTAATAGCCCTGCTTAACACAGGAGTTTGTCGAGATTAAGTAATTGCCTTAAACAAAAAGTTTATTATCTTTAAGACTCTGCTGATGAATGTTGAGGAAATCAGGTGATAGATGGTCTGTGATTTCCAATCCACTCCCCACTACACACACATTTAAATAAATTAAAATATGCACTTTGGTTAGGATTAAAAGTGACCACGAAATACTATCTTAAGGACATCAGGAGGGATCAGGGCAAGTGAATGAGAAGTTGATTGATGTGTCAGCAATTTGGAGCTACCCCACAGCATAAATGGGCCATCTTTGACTGAAAGACTTGATATCACTTCCTAATACAAGTACTGATTCTCTTATCCAAAAGTGCCATATTTCCTAAGGAATGCTAGACATGAAGAAGAGGCCAGAGTAGTGGGAATGGTACTGTTACTTATTCCATATAATGTGACACCTTTTTTCTCCCAATCTAGGGAGAAAATCCCAATCCACTTACAACTCGTGGCTTCAATCATCACTTCGGGAAGAGGTCTCTAACATTTTTATTTCTAGGCCCAAACTCTTCCCTAAGCTACAGACCTGAAACTTCAAATGCTTATTAGACATCCACATTTCAAACTCAACTTGTTCAAAACTCAGTACCCTCCCAAAGACCACCTCACCATTCTTTACACTGTATTTTACTGCTTCTCAAAAACTTTTAGCATCTATAGAATAAAAGATAAATGACTTAACCTCAAATTCAAAGTCCTTCACAATGTACCCTTACTCCTTACTTACCCTATAGCCCAACCAAACTCACTGCCTTCTCCTGCCTGTGTCTAGAATTAACCGTCTCTCTCTACTGACACACTTTAAATGCTCCTCCAAAGCCCAGTTCATTTTCAACTTCTTTCACAGAGCATTTTATGATTCTCCCACCTGAAAATGATTCCTCCTTCCTTAAATTCATCATGTCACATAGAGACAGAGTGCAGGCCTCTAAGACAGGAAGGCCTGTGTTCAGGATCTGCTTCTGACACTCCCTTGGCTGTGTGACCCAGGGTAAGTCACCTAACACCTCAGTGCTCCAGATAATTCTCTCAAACAAAATGTCAGAAGAGGTGCCAACCTGCAGTGCTGGAAGCAGTTTCTTCACCCGAGAGATTCTTATGTGAATGAAACTATAAATATAGTTCCTATTTGTCACTTTAAAAGAGCACTTCTCTGGGTGCTACAATAGAAGAGATTATAGGAATAATTCATATTTATATTATCTTCTATAATTACAAAGTCCCTTACATATGTAATCCAATTTGATAATATAGATATATATGTATGTATACATATATATGAATATACACAAATATGTTAAATATGTATTTTATATAATATATATTTACATTTATATATACATACATATATACCCATGCACATATACATATGTGTGTGTGTGTGTACCTCCAGCCTTTAGCAATGGGACAGCATACAAACACATCATCTTAATTCTGGATTAGGAGGGGAGAAAAAGTCTTATTGGATGGTCTCATAGCTGTGGTCAGATATAACTGCATCAAGGCAGTGACTATAAGGTAGGTGGTTTGGTTTAGGGCATTATTTTACTTTTTAAAGAGAAGGGGAAAAAAAAGTTATGGAATATATGATTCTTAGTGGAATGGTTTACTGTTTACAAAAACAAAACGTAAACAAGAAGGCCAGTATCATGGTTAGGGTCTCTACTTACTCCATTAACTCCCTACCCTACCTCACAGTGGGGCACTCACCCCCACTCCAATACGTGTAAGTGCTTCAACAAGAAGGACTTCCTGTGAATATAACCACACAGGTGAGTCAATAAGTGGTTTCTCTTGCCTCCTGAATCAGTTATGTCACCAAAACCCTCATTATTGCAACACTGTTATTATTTAATAACTGCCAGAAATTAAACAAACATACTCCTGGCAAGCACGGCCTGAGTAGCATCTCCTCCAGAGCCTATGGCCTAGGTACGGCAGTCTTTATGCTACTTCCCTTTTCATAAAAATTCAAAAATACCCTGTTGGCATGAAAAAAGCACTCCACTCACATCCTGCTCTAAGGTCATACTGTACTGGCTGCATTTTTTAAAAGAAGTGATAGCAGAAAACAAACTCCTGGCAAGTTCTGCCAAATTGTAAAAGCTTGGACTTTCAATCCAGAAACGGAACGTGTGCCTCTAGACCAAGAAACTAGCCTTGAAACTAGCACACAGAGGGCCATCACCAAAAGGCTGGCTACCAGTTCTTTTTATTTTTTTTTTGGCTGCAGCAGCTTGTTAAACGATTTACTCTGAGGTGGAAGAGGATGTGATGGACGTCAGTAGAAGGAGTAACCACTCAGATGGAAATCAAGTATCCTTCAAAATGAAAGTTTCCATAGTTGTTCCAGTTTCTGCTAATATGAACAGGAATTTAGTCACATAAGCCTGAAAACACAACACCTTCGAATCTCAGAACTTTAAAGCTAATCCATTCCTTTAATGACTATGGAAACTAAGGCTGTATAGCTTGAGAGTGGGGGAGATGTAACTAGAAACCAAGTCTTGTGACTTCAAGGACAGTGTTTCCTCAAGATCCTCTAGTCTCACTTCAATCTACTTTTTGGAGTAGACAATCTTCATCAGTTTAATACTATGACTATCACCATTATTCATGGAAAGTTCATTCATCTTACGGGGAAAAAAAATTCTCCTAATTGAAAAATTTGCAATAGACCAAGGCCAGTCAGTCAGCAATACTATATCTTTTCTTCTTCTTTACTGCTGCCTCATCACTAGGCACAAAGAATCCAGTGCAAACCTCCTGACAGAGAACATACTTTTAGGAGAACCTAACCAAATGATAAGAAAAGGTAGAGTTCAACTTATCTATGTTCAACTGGATTTCTTTTAGAAACAAGTAGAACTAGGAGTGGGCAAAGCAGGCACAATGTAACAGGGGCATGAAAAGTTCAACTTAGGGGTACTTTTTAATAAGAGCCCATTAATTTTTATAAGTGCACATACTGAAAATTATATATTTTTGATGTCATGCTGCATATATAACAATGAAGGCTCTAAGCTTCCAGGGGCCAGTAAAACACAAGGAGCACAATTTTCAGCCTTTCCCATGGAGCACAAATGCCTTATATGTGGGCCCAGAGCCAATACATGTGCATATGTTCATTAGTAGAAGTAAACTATCTCCTGAGAACTCACATCTGATCAACATCAGCCCATAGCTTAACAGAGGGTAGAAGAAATCTTGAATTCCTCTCCAGGGCAAAGAGTTCACCTTCTGATTGAACAGAATTTTAGAGCTAGATATCCCCAGGCACAAAGACCCACAAACTCTGGGATGCCTTCCTGTTCCGCATATATGAGGCATTCAATAAATATTCATTTACCGTCTAGCATAGTTTAAGCACCCAGTAGATGCTCATTAAATACTTGTGATGGTTTATGAGTCCTGGAAAGATCACTGAACTAGGAATTAGGAAACCAATGGGTCTCAATAACTTATTGTTCCATATTTGGATATTATACTTCTTAATCCTGAGTTTTCAATTAAAATGTCAAAATGAAGGGAACCCCCATTAAGTCATATCAGTCATTGATTTCCAATCAAAACATATTTATTATGTGGCCATTATGTTGCAGGCACTGAGCTAGATTCTGGGGATAAAAAGACAAAAATAAAGTCATCTTATCCCTCAGGGAGCTTATGTTCTATCAGATCCTTTCCAAGGAGCAGCTTTGGGGGAAGTGAAGTGAGCTTAAGAGCTAAGTGCCCAGGGAGGCAGAAAGGAGGTAATAATGTTAGGTAAGGGCTGAGAGTGGGGGTGGAAGAAGTAAGCATCAAAAAGACAGCCTAGGAGACACTTGTGCTCTACAATCTTGCCAAGGCCTAGTCTGCCCTGGTGGGATTCTTCTCCACTGTGAGTGAACTAGCAGGTGGCTTAACGGTGCCAATAGCAACAGACCTGAAAGTACAGCTTCAGTTTGCTGAGGTTGCAAAAAAGAACTTGTTTCCCCTTCGAACAATACATATTTACCCTAGCTCTCTGGACATGTACTCTATCCGGAACATCAAAGATCAAAGATTTACCAGACCTCCTTATTCCAGCAACTGGAGGAAAATGGATTTTATTGGCATATTAGGATTTGTTTATCAGAAACTGCTGCTGTCCTTAAGCCCAAACACTGTGCTCTAGGCCAATTCCTCTCTTTCTCCATAAGGTCTAGGAGCTGGTAGTGGTTTCTACTACTAAATTCTAAGTATATAAAAGCTTGGCATAGAGCTTTACGGAAAAGAATACTAGACTGAAAGCCAGAGAATCTGTGGTCTGATCCTGGCTCCACCATTTACTAGCTGTGTGAGTTTACGTAGATGATTTCCAAAGTCTCTCCTAGTTCTAAATACTGTGATTCTGACATGTATCACCTTGGGAATGGAAACCTTGGTGTGTTTCTGGTCCCATATCTCTGTCATGCCCCAAGTAACCTCTTCATCCTTCAAGAATCCATCAGTCATGATGTTCACACCTCTTCAGTGCCCTCTGACCCTGAGACCCCTCAGAGTGGAGGCTGGAGGGGAGGACTCTTCCAGGAACCTCCATGCAAAGAAGGTACCCAGGCCAGCCTTCGACACCTGACTGCTCTCCTTTGAAATTCTCCAGTATGCTGTGGAGCCAGGCTTCCTTCCCACCCCACTTCAGCTTCCATTTGTGTGTTATCTTCTCCCATTACATTGTAAGCTCCTTGAGATCAGTAACTGTTTGTCTTGTTTATACTGGGATGAATAGACCTCAGGGCCTGGAGTCAGGAAGTTCCGAATTCAGATTTAACTTTAAACATTTATTTGTTGTATGGCCTTGGGCAAGTCTCTTAAACCTGTTTGCCTCCTCATCTGTAAAATAAACTGGAGAAGAAAATGGCAAACACTCCATTCTCTTTGCCAGGATAACTCCAAATGGAGTCATGACATGGAGTCCGAGAGGACATAACTGAATAACCACAACTTAGCAGAGTGCCCAGCACATAGTAGGTACTTAATAAGTGTTTATTGATTAGCCCACATATACCTCAGCTGACAAGAAGGGAAAACAAACTTTGGTGAAATTTAGCAATATTGTATAAGAAGAAGAAAGGAGGAGGAGGAGGGAGAAGAGGAGAAAAAGACAGGCATTTTATAGCACTCTAATGTTCATAAAACACTCTATATATGTTATCTCATTTGAGCCTCACAACAGGCCTGTGAGACAGGTGCTCTTATTATCCCCATTTTACAGATGAGGGAACTGAGTCTAAGTGACCTGCCTGGAATTACACAGCTTGTAAATGTCTGAGGCAGCGTGGACTCCAAGTCCAGTGTTCTATCCACTCAGCCACTCAAAGGCCCCATTTAGTTGTCTCTTGCTTTTTTTTTACACTTCAAGAAAAGGTACAGCCAAGAAAAGGTACATAAATTCAAGAGTGGTATTCTCAGCTCACTGGAGTATTTAAGGATCATAGGATGTTAGATTTAGATTCGAAAAGGAACTCAGTGGTCATCTGGTCTGACCCCTTCATTTTACAAATGAGGAAAGAGACAGCATCCCTTGGACTCTCAATTTAAACTGTTAAGCACAAAAAACCAAAACCATCAGTGATGGTACATCTCTCCTGCTGAGATCAGCTTAGCACAGGCTTCTTGGCTGCTGGGTTAGATCATCAGACAGTAGAGGGGCTGAGGAGGCTGGCTGAAGGGGAAGATCTGCTGGCACTTTAATCAGTCTAACTGGGCTAGCTCCTTACTAGATTGACAAATGATGGCACTTTTCCTGTCATATATAAGAGTCATCTTCAAGGCCCAACTGGCATCTCATCTGTGCCTTGGCAGTTGGCTAAATGGTTTTAATTAGCACAACAAAAGGAATGTTCACTAGACAGCAAACAGCCCCAAAGGGATCAGCTGTATTTAATAACTGTCTTGATGGGAGAGCTTAGACTAGTAGAACAGGAGGTGTGGGAGAATACCTTGTTCTACCCCTAGTTCTGTCAGGGAATGATTTCCAGCAAAGCTCAGCCAGTCTCTCAACTGTTTATTAAGTACCAACTGTACGCTCAACTCTGCGCTGGGTGCTAAGGGAGAGTAAAAAAGGAAAAGAAAATAAAAATACAGTCACTGCCCTCTGATAGTCCTTTTGAAGAGACAATACATTTGCAGCCAAAATTTCCACTCACAAGTTAACCCTTTAAATCTTTGCTGGAACCAATTGACTCTAATTTATGCATAAATTAGATATCCTACTGGGAAGGAACAGAATAGAAAGGGAAAGAAAGGCAAATATATTAATAGCAATGAACTATTGGCCTACAATGGAGAAGGTGCCAGAAAAAACCTTAAAAATCATTTTAAAGAACTCAGAATGCATAGTTTGTTGTTCAGTCATGCCCAACTCTTCATGACCTCATTTGGAGTTTTCTTGGCAAATATACTGGAATTATTGACTATTTCCTTCATTTTACAAATGAGAAAACTGAGGCAAACAGGGTTAAGTGACTTGCCCAGAGTCACATAGCTAGTAAGTGTCTGAGGCCACATTTGAAGTCAGAGATCTGAGGACAGGCACTCTATCCACTGTGCCACTTAGCTACCCAAAATGCACAGTAATCATTTGTTTATACCTTAGCTACCCAAAATGCACAGTAATCAATCATTGCTTATACCTCCAATAGCTCAGCATATTTCAATATATCCTATAGCATCACTGTATTACAACACAAGATGGCAATTTTTTATTCATAATGATTACCTCTATAAAATCTCAAAAAATTGTATCCAATATATTCTGCTTGCTTTTTAAAGTTCAACTCGGTTGCTTCATCTTGATGGTGGTAATTCAGGGTTCTTGAGATTGGGTCAACAAAATACTAGCCGTGGCATCCCACCTCTAGTTTCCGTGACCTTAGTCAAGTCACTTAATATTCCTGGGTCTCAGTTTCCAGATCTGTAAAGTGAGGGGGTTTGAATACATAATTTTTGAGACTCCTTCTAGCTCTAAATCTATGATCCTATGTCTAAATATATTGAAATTCTATACAATCCACCTCATATGTCTACATCCTGTTCAGAAGGATATCATGACAGCCCTTGCCAAATGATCTGCTGAAAGTCAAATATAGCATGTCTTTTGCAGTATCATGATATGCCAATTTAGTAACTATATCATAAAGAGAAATTCATTTTTTCCTCATATGCTTTGTCCTTAATGATCCCCATACTGGCTCAAGATGGTAACTGCTTTCGAAGAAACCATAACTTCAATCATGCCTTAAAGAATTTTGCCTAGGAATCAAAGTCAAGCCTACCACTCCCTAGTGTGAAGACTTCCAATTCCCCTTTTTGAAAATTAAGTACCGTATTTGCCTAACTTGAGTCCTACAACACCTCTACCTTCTCAGAAGATCACCAACAATGACTCAGATATCATATCCACAAGCTCTTTTATCACCCTGAAATGTTGTTTATCTAGGTTTTATCTAGGATAATATACTATGGTCTATTTAATGTGGTGGTCACTTTCTTTGAAACTGGAAAGACCTGGAACAAATTAAAAGAAGTGAATGGTCAACTTACACAGTACAGTGGAAAGAGTTCTGTACTGGAGTCGGAAGATATGAGTTCAGATCCCCCATTGAACACTTACCACCAACCTGACTTTGGGCAAATCACTTAACCTCTGTGGTCCTCAGTTTCCTTTGTAATAAAATGAGGGGACTGGGCCAGATGGCATCTTAGGTCCCTTCCAGTTCCAAATCTATGATCCTAAGAGGTAGAGATTAAAATGGAATTTCAAGTAAGTTTAGAGAAATCTACAGATATCTGAGTCCTATTGGGCAATTAAAGAAAATAAGGAATGTCTAGGAGTTATCCTAGAACTTTGAGATATCATCAGAGAAGACAAACATCATCTCCCACAGCTTGGAGATGTTCGACTAGACAAGGGAATAGAGGAGTACTCAGATGGTGATACAGTATGGAAGTTCTAAAGGTTTTATGTACTGAAAACATAAAAAAAGAAAACATCTGTTTAAGGCCTGTACTTGATCTTTCCCTACAATCCCTGGAGGTAAAATATTAACTTTTTCCTTCAAAGTCTTACCTTCTTTGTTTGTAAAAAGGGGAAGGAGAGAGTTAAACTCTTTAGGGTGTTTTAAGTTTTAGTGTCTTGTGAAGCTTAAAATCACTGAGTAGCTCTTACTCTCTTCTTACCAGTCTTGAAATTCAATGCCTTCCTTCTCTCCTTCCTACTTCCTCAAACTCCCAACACACATATACTCTTAGTCTGATGATCATTCTCCATGGTAAAGAAAACAGAAGCCAAACAGGAGATGAGTAGCCTTCTATCCAATGTCCATTATCATCACCCCATCTACTCCAAAAATAGTCCCACTTTTCAGTTCCCTTTTACGTGTTAGAAATAAATTAGAATGTAAGCTCCTTGAGGGGAGACTGTCTTTTTTTTATATTTGTATCCCAGCACTTAGCACAATTTCTAGCACAATTCCCTTACATGATTCCTCCTTCTCACCAACCTAGCTCAGAACTATCACTTTTTTTGTGAAACATAGAACACTGACTTGGAGTAAGTAACCCGAGTTCAAAAAAGCTGAGTTCTGTCACTGGCAGGCCCTCTGGGTAAGTCATAAGGTTGATGTGAAGAACAAATGAAAAAAATTGTAAATGGTCCAACAAAGCATAAAATACTTTTATTAATTTCAGTAGAGGAGTGCTAGTATATTTTAAAATATATTCTTATAACACATCATTGCTAAATCAGAATCCTGAAAAGAATTTTCTATATCCAGCTCTATGGTGAACAACATGCTATCAAATGTCTCATTAAATGATACAACATCCGCCCTCAATCATGAGGCTGAGCAGGGAAAATGAACTTTACCCAAAGTAACATGCCACAGAATGGTCCAGCTATGCAGACCATCACAAAAAGATGTGAGTAAAAGGAAAAAGTGTCTCTATGGACATGTTGTCATAGGTTGACACGACCAAGGATCTCTGAATTGGACTGGTCACACACTACGACTGTTCACAGAGAGGTCCCAAAAATTATGGGATGGATAAATCATTCAAAAATATAGAGGACCTACTTTCATTCTCTGGACTTTTCTGCCATATTTCAACTGCCTTCTCTCTCTGCTTCTAATGTTCCCATCTTTCACTGGTGAATTGTTCCTGGAGTCATCATTTGAACAAGGACCCAGACCAGCTATTTTTCACTCTCTGAACTTTGCCTATTTCTTGTCCTGCTTTTCAGTTCCCTTTTATGAGTTAGAAATAAATTAGAATGTAAGTTCCTTGAGGGGAGATTTTCTTTTTTTATATATTTGTATCCCAGCACTTAGCACAATTCCTGGCACACAGTAAATGTTTCTTGATTTGACTGGATACCAGGCACTAACCTAAGCATTGTGATGAATATAAAGAAATAAAAGATGGAACCCTTGTCTTTAGGAAATTTGTAATCTAGTAGATAAGAAATCCACATAGGATCAAAGGATACATGACTAGGACTCCTTGAGTTCGAGGGTAACAGAAGGAAAGTTGTAGAGGAGGAAAGCTCTACAGAAAGAAGATGACAAAAATAGAGGAAATTTGAGGAGAATGAACGATTAACTCCCTCCTTGTCCATAAAGGAGAAAACGATAGAGCTGTGACCAAAATCATCCTAGAGTAGGGTTTCTTAACCTTTTGTGTGTCATGGATCCTTTAGGCAGTCTTAGAATCCAGAGGTCTTCAGAACATTTATACGATGCATAGGATTACAGGGAAAACCAATTATATTGAAATAAAGTTATAATTTTTTTCCCCATCCACACTCACAGACCTTCTGAAATCTATCCACCTATCATAGGTTGCATGGGTCACAGGTTAACAACCCTTACCCTAGAAAATATAGAACTACCATCCAATCCAGTGCAGATGCCAAGGATTCATGGGGCAGATGAGGACATATATTCCTTCGTCAAATATCAGGGCTCATTTAATAGTCACAGATCCTTTAATTGCTAAGAAGGCCTACTTCCAGGTTGGGTCTGAGGGCTGTCTGAGCTAATCGAGATAAAAAGGCAAGCAAGAGCTGCTCCAAACTCCTAAGTATCAAGCTCACCTGGGAGCTATCCCTGGTGCTTGTCTCACACATTCTTACTTGTCCGGTCCATTCAGTCCAGAGGTACTTGCTGAGCAAGCTTTAAGTCTGATTTAGTTTTAGCTTCTGTCAAGAAACTGTGTCCAAGTTTTACAGAACAAATTCTTATTAAAGTGATTTGTTCTGTGAAGTTTGGACTCACTCAAAGGGCTGCACTTGAGGACCCATGTGACCTTGAAGCCAAAGGTTCCCCACCTAGGGGCCTTGGCCTTTGTCTGACTTCAAGACACTTGCTCCTTTAAATGCTGCCAGATTCAACTCTCTTTGCCTGGATTTCTCTGCTCCCACTCTTACCGCCCCATTTTAAGACCACAGAACATAATGTTATTCAGATGTTGCAAAGTGACTTCAACATTTGCTACAATGTCTTCTCTCCAACCTATTAGACCACTACACAATCATTTCTATAGATCACAGTTTGTTTTTTTTTTAACATTTTTTGTGTAATGTATCCATTTGATAGTGTGGTGAAACCTATCAAATAAAGTTTTTAAATGCATAAAAATATTTAATAAAATTATATATTTTATAATAAGTATTAGTAAATATATATTAATAAAAGGATAATAATGGCAACTAATTGCATTGGAATAGTTATCAAAATTTGTTAAAAAGAAATTCATGGACTCTAGGTTAAAAACTTTGGTATAGATTACAGTTTTATTTATTCCCAGAAGCTGGGGGGAAGGGGGAATTCATGTACTTCTGCAAAAAACTGTCCCATTTCTGTAAATATGAATGGTGCACCATGACTGAAAAACATATTTCTTCCAGCTGAAGTGGAACATTTTTGGCACATGTTTTCACAGGATCATCTTGGGAACCTCAACATCTCAAAAATAGAATTAGGTTTGGAAGCATTCTCAAGAGATCATCTAGTCCAAGTCCCTCATTTTACAGGTGAGAAAAGCAAACAAATCACTGATTTTATGTCATTCTCTCCAAGACAAGAAAGTGCATAATTAACAAGGCAAGTAGCTTTAAAAGTCAATCAGTAAACATTTATCAAGCACCTACTATGTGTTGGGTACTGTGCTGAGGGGTCAAAGAAGTATTAAACAGGGTATTCCTCATTTTTTCTGCATACACTCAGAACTTCCCAAGACTCCAGATACTGAAAGCACGTACTGATGATGGCTTTTTAGAGTTGGAAGGTACTTTAGCGATCATTTAGTCCAATTAGTCTAATTTTATGGATGAGGAAACTGAGGCCCAGAGAATTTAATGAGTTAGTGGCAGAGCTGAGGTTTGCTAAGCCAGGCCAGGTTTCTTTCCATTATGCCATGCTAGGAGGTGTGCCAAGAAGCTATGGTATACTTCTTTGTAGGAAGGTCCTGCATCAGTAAGCACTGAATTAAGACAAAAGAAATTGTTTTGGCCCAGACACAACTGTAAACTTTGTGACCTTAGGAAAGTCACATAGTCTGAGCCTCAGATTCCACATGTATAATATGAATTAAACCCAAGGAAAACTTGGATTTGCATTCTATCTCTGACATAGATCCTAAATAGGTCATTTATTTCCTCAGTGACCTATGCAATGTTCTGAGACTCTAAGTACCAGGGCATGGTGCTGATCTACACTGGTAGAGGGAGTTTCCTTATCAAGATTTCCCTGTATTTGTGGGCATGTCCATGTGTGTATGTGTGTGTGTGTGTTCATTTCTATACCCATGTTTAGATCTCGCATATATATATATATATATATATATATATATGTGTGTGTGTGTGTGTGTGTATGTGTATCTACTCTGATCCATACAGATATATATTAAATATAATATTAACATAGCTATATCTATAACTACATATATAGAGTAGACTAAAGGATTTATCAAGTCCCTTCTGGCTCTACCATCTTAGGATTTCCCAACTTTTGCTATGAGCAAAATCGTGGTCTGTAAAGTTTGCCTTAATTAATGGTAGCCTCTCTTTTCCAAGTAGTGTTCTATAATTTGAAAAGCTTCCCCCGCCCCACCTCCCTTGTTCAGGACCCTAGTACCTTTCATGCTTTCTAACAAAACCAACTCCCAGAAAAACATCTGATACCAGTCATTTACATCTCAGCATGAATTTAAGCTAGTCTTTCCTCTCTATGAGGAGTATTTGAATGTTAAACCTTATTCTCCTTTCATTGTTGAATAAAGGACTTCCTTCCCTGTTCTGAATTTCTGGTCTGCTCAGAGAAAGAGCAGGTGGGGGTAGGAATTTGGGGGGAAGGGGACATGGAGTGAAGAGTTTCCCTGAGATCTAAAAACCACCTTACTCTGTAAACAGTGCTCTCTGTACCTTATCCCTTATTGGTCAGTCTAGAAGGCAGATGTGATCTGATTAAGTTTACGATAGGAAATGACCAAGTGGTGGTGGTGTGGGGTGTGTGTGTGTGTGTGTGTGTGTGTGTGTGTGTGTGTGTGTGCTTTCAGGTGAGGGGTGGGGAGAGGTGTGTACTTGATATGGAAAGTACTTTTCCTCTGCCCTGAACTTCATATCCATGAATGGTCAAAGACAAACTAAAGACTGGACAAAAAGAACCCAATCCAATGGTGCTGTCCAGGCAGTTTAGACTCCTATGAATTACAAGAGAACATTCTAATTCAAACTCATAATTCCTAGAATCTCTACGCATGAGTACCTCCACTTTCCAAACTTAGAACTTCAAGACAAGGGAGAAATGTGGGGAATGACTGAGCAGTTGCTGCTATGAAACAGTTGGGAAACCCTGCTTTGAAGATCTTATAATGTTTCTCCAACTAAAAAATACTCAGGCCTTTTAACTCCCTCCTACTAAGAACTAAAAAAAACCCCTTTTATGGGCCCCATCACTAGAAGCCCTGGGGGGAGTGAAAGGTGACATAAATGACTGCTAATACTTGCAGGCACATTTACTGAAACCTTTTGACACAGAGGATATTTTTATTAGATAAGTGCCCTGTGTCGGTATCAACTGGCAAGTTTCATTGCTCACATTTCAGTCCTGCAAAAAGCCTTTTTCAATCACTGTCTTTGGTGGCGATAAACCTTAATGGCTGAGGGAGAGCTCCAAGCAAAGCACTCAAGGTGCCATCAGACTCGGATTTTTACTTCGATAATAGATATGGTAAAAAGTTTCCCAGAAAGGATGAAGGGTACATGGCAAAAATATAACAGAGTTAAAATCATCTGTTTTTAAAGACTCTCCTCCTTACTAAATTATTTCATCCTTTCCTCTCCCCACTTTTAAGAACATTTTTCTATTCCATTATAAAGAGTGGAGCATTTCTCCTTCAAATCTCAGAAGGTTCTAGACAGCCACATAGAGAGGAAGGGGGGGTGGGTTCAGAGAAAGAGAGAGCAAAGAGCAAGAAGTTGGGCAGAATATCTTTCCACTATAATATCAATACTATTACTAATAATAATAACAATACTTTATAACTGTAAAGACGCAGCCTAGTAGAATAGTGGAAGTGTAGGACTTTGAGTTAGGAGGACCCAGGGGTTCATATCTCATTCTGATACCTAACTAGCTGTGTGACTCTAGGCAAGTCACTTAACTTCTATGTTCTGCAGACTAAATCATATGAAAATATCACCCTTTAGTGGAATCACAATGTCTTGGCAAAATCCACCTACTGAGCTTTTGTTCCAGGCTCACATCATGCTGTAGCCTCCACCTCCCATTAGGCCTTCTACCTTCCAACCTGGTCTTCTGGGCTTCTCATGGTTAGTGTCCACCATATCTAACCTAGATCCAGATTCACCACACCACTTCTTTCAAGTGATATCCATGCCATGCCACCATCCATACATACTTTCTCTATCTCCTTTACTCACCTTTCTGCCTCCAATTTCTACTTTCTACCTCCAACGCTACCATTCTTAGAAAAGACATTGGTGGCCAATTGCCCTGTGACTCCACTAACTATCCCATTGTCTCCCCTGACCAAAACACCTCTCCTCCCTAGACACCATTGTGTTGGCTTTCTGAAAAAAAAGGTAAACTTCTGGAGGGCAGAAACCATCTTGTTTTTTGTATTTGCACATCCAGTGTTTAACACAATGCCTGGCATATAGTAAATATTTATTTTCCTTCAGTTGTTCACTTATAGACTACTTTTACCAATCCTACCTTTCTTATCCAAATTCTTTCCATCCCTTAAGGTGAATCCTACCTCTTCCAGAAAACCCTCTGTTTCAGGTGACATCAATTTCTCCTTCTTTTGAAGGTCTTAAAGTCTATTAACATTTATTTTAGTAAGCACTCCTATGCTATTGCTATTTTGCCCACATATGCCTTAAGTGAGAGATATAAAATAGTATCTATCTATCCACATCTACACATAGATATAGATATATGTTAAAATCCCCCCAAAAAATTAGAATAGCATCGGGCGCATGGTAGACATAAAGCAGCTAGGTAGTTCACTGGACAGAACACAGGACTGGAGTTAGCAAACAACTGCAGTATCCTTGCACTGGGGTCAAAAAGAATCAGACATGACTAAAGTGACTGAACACCACCACCATCACAAAATGCTCAAGGAACACTTGCTAAATGAATGAATACTAACCAATAACAGGTTGATGTTTCACTGTACAGTCAATATTCTCCATTATCTCTCAATGAATCAACTTTTGTCCAAATTCTTACCAAAGAAATTGACAGGTCAGGAAGTGAACAGGTTCTAAGTTGCTGAAGAATTCTTTTCTAAGGTTAAAGGATAAAGTCACTACATTTTTACTGATGTCCAGACCCAGATATGAACATGCTCAAAGAATTTGGGAGGTAAGGAACAAAAGCACTCTCTAAGAACAAGTCTATCGAGTTCAGTGTTTTAGAGAAGCTAGTGAATTGGGCCAGTTTTGAGCAAAAGTGTGAAATGCATTCTTATTTGAGTTCCTCCCATTGGTTTTCTCCTATCTCAAAACCCTACCTTATCTGGTATCTACCTGGCCTAGGCAAGATTTCTGCTTTCATTTCATCTTACATCCTTCCCTTAAAACTTCAAAATTAGTTTTATTACACAGGGTGTTTTGGATTCATCAAAATGACCATCTTTTGCAACCTATAAATATCCGCATAAAGAGCTGCTCATCCTCCTTTATCCATCAAGAAAAAAAAATCATTTCTATTTAAGAGATGAAAAGGAGAACAGCATTGGACATCAATTAAACATTCTCTTTGAAATGCATCTGCATTGTAGATTGCTGAGAATGAACTTCAACCTCTGACAAGATATGAACCAGATGCCAAAACGTTTGATTTGCACAGCATCTCCCAACCACGAATCAGTTATCAAGGCAAAATGCCAAAAATCTAAGGCAAAGTAACCTGGAACAAGTTTGTCTGACATTAAGATTAGAAGCTCATGGCATTAGCCACAATTTAGTTTTTAACCATTACACACACATGTTATGGATTCTACATTAGACTTGTATTGTTTCCTGTCTCCACAGCTTTGTTAACAGTGTCCATTCTTGACTAGAATGACTTCTGTTTTCCTTATCTCTCCCTCCATTTACCCAAATAATATATTCTCAAGGTCCATCTTAAATTTATAGCTACATCAACAAAATCTTCTATGACTATCATTGATTTCTCTCAAAAATTTCTATAGTACTTAGAATCTATATTATATAATTTAGCATTTAATTGTATACTGGGGATTTTCTTCTGTATCATTTACATTTACCTATGTGTTAGTCTTCGTTGGAGTGAGACCACTGTTTTACACTTCTGTATCCCTCATAGTGCTCAACACAATCCACAATAAATATAAAGTGTGTGTGTGTGTGTATATATATATATATATATATACACACACATATATATATATACACATAAGATCTCTTCAGTTCCAAGTTTCTCATCTGTAATAATGTTTCCTTTGAAATAAAATGCCTTTTTCTGTACAAATAGTAAAATGTAAACTCCCTGAGGATAGGGATCGCTTTATTTTTCTTCTTGTGTTCTCAATAGCCAGCACAAAGTAGACACTCAATAAATGCTTATCTGCCTGATTGGCTCATTCTCCTTCTATGACTACCAATCCAGTGTTTCTTCATTGAGTCCTGTACCAGCTTACATTTTTACATCTTCTACACTGATCTGCATAGCATCTTCACTCATTCAGAAGATAAGACCAGGACCAAATAGGTATTGACCACTTAAAGCAACTGTAGCACACTCTCATCTGCTGCCACCTTTCATCTGTCTCAGACTAATAGTTGGCAAAATATTAAGAGACAGCACAGAAGACCTTTGATCCAGCTACCTTGTAGTTTATTATATTATTCTGATGTCATTTTTCTCCATTCCATTTTAATGTTGCATCAGTGGCCTTAAATGTTTTTTTTTTTTAAATAGTCAACTTGTAATGGAACACTTAAATAATTATGCCTCCATAGGTCCAATTATATTTTTTAGGTATAGCTCTGCAACTTCTTCAGTTATAGAGCACTCCCAGTATAGAAATTACTTGTACCTGATGCAGATCTAGCAAATCCTCTCTAACTCACTGTTAGAGTTGTCATTGGTGTCTAGCCAATCTACATATGGGGCAGAACCAGTGGTGGGTCTTCCTTATTGGACTGCCCTCTCAGCACCATGACTTGATATTTAATTACATTAAAAAGGTAATGGGTGACCAGTTAATTTACATATTAGTACAGGATCAGTGAAATATGCATGGCATTAGGTATTCATACTAGGGATTTAGCTTCTCATTTAGGGAATACATGTGAGATTGGCTTTGTTTATTTATTTTTAAGAAAATGCAAAAATCAAAGAAATAACAGGGAAAAGAGATTTAGAGTGTGGTTTTGTGAAGAAAAAAAAACATAATCTGAGAAAAACAAATCATCCTTCATTTCTGCATCTCAAATGCTGTGCAAAGAGGAGGTCATAACTTTTCACCTATAAGAAGTAGTATTTCAAATTTTATAAAAGTCACATCAAAACGAATTGGATGATTCTCTGTTCAGCTCTCTTTATCAATTTCTTTTAATGGAAGCTATATGTAATTTAACAGAGAGAAAACTGAACAAGAACTCAAAAGAATTAGACCAGGTTTGATCACTGAGTTACTGTGTAACCTTGAGTAAATCACATAACAACTCTGGACTTCATTTGCTTTCTTGAAACAAGAGAGATAATTGCCATCTTCTATGGATATTGCTAAGATGTTGTGAAAAGACAAAATTGGGGTAAGTGAAATGAATTAAGCTCTTCAAAATTAAAATGTCAATAAGGAACCAAGGTTTTAGTATTGTTAGTATGTAAAAAGTTCTCAGAGGAGAGGCTTGGATACAAAAGAACTAGGAATGAAAGGAAATGGGGGAAAAGGAAACCGGTAAGGAACTACAGGTTTTAAGGACTAGGGATTATGGTAGTTGAACAGGGAAATCTATAACACCAGGGTGCCAACCTTTATCTAACACTAGAGGAGCATTTATAAAATACTATAATTGCCCCAAAATTTTTTTTAAAAGGAAAAACTGTTTAGATGGTGAAGCAGTGTAATCATAGAGTCTTTGAGTTGTAAAGGACCTCAAAAATCATCTAATTCACTACTCCACCAGAAAAGGATTATGCTCTACAATATCCAGTGACAGGGAGCTCAGTAGTAAGAGAGGAAATCCACTCTATTTTGGGATAGCTCTCATCTTTCAAAAGTTTTATCTTTCTACAGTGCCAAAATCTGCCCCCTCTCATGTGCTTCCCACCTAGTTCCCAATTCAATTATATTTAAAAGAGCACATATTACAAGGCTAGGTTAAGTACAGCAACGACAATCCACATTTGCATCATACTTTTAAGAACTTTTAAACACTTATTTTCCCAATCATTATTTCATTTTAATTTTATAACAGTCCTCTGAGGGAAGCTGAATTATCATCATTCCTATTCAATAGATGAGGAAAATGTGGTCCAACTTGCCCAAGTCACCTAAGAAGTGAGTGACAAAGTATGAAGGAGCATGCACATCTCCTGCCCCCAGATTACTGTACTTGCCACTAAAATACTCATTCCCACACAACCACTGTCAGTTCAGCAGTTACAAGGAAGCATGTTACTGTATTGTAATGGCAGAGTTGTGGCAACTGAGCATGTAGACCCTCACTCCATGTGACAGGACACCTTTTTCTCTAGGCCCAGGAAAACAGAAAACGGAGACCACTTACAAGTCACAGAACGGTCTTCAAAAGTTGTTTTAACGCTCCTTCGTTGCATCACTCGCCTTCCTTGGGAAACCTTTCTCAGCAGCTGCAGACATTGCAAGAGTTCAGGCGGAATAAGGAATAGTTCTGCCTGTTTGTTTTGTTTTGTTTCCAAAAAAGGAAAGTGAACGGAAATGAACCCCTCTAGTCAAATATGTGCCCCCTCCCCAACCTTTCCCGGGGTGCTTCTATATCACAGAGATCTGCAAAAACCATTTCCCACCAAGAGACCTGCTTGTAAAACACAAATGAGGACCAGCTGCAGAGCTTTGCTCACAATACGCCCGGTCTCTTTAGGCGCCGCGTGGATCTTCAGGAAAGTAGACAACCTGGCAGGGTGCAGGATGCTTGCCTGTCTGGAGGAGATGCCGGCGGAGTTTCCAGTAAAAGGAAGCAGTGTTTGTCAGAGGTGTAAATGTGTGAGCATACGAGCGTCCAGCCACTGGCTGAAGTGGAGAGAAGCTAACGCTTTACCTTCTCAACATGAGATCCTTTCCCTTTCTCCCCCTGCATGGAAACATGCCGATTCTACTTGCAGAGAAGACGCTGCTGCAGCACCTACGATTTGGCTTTTAAAAAAAAATGGAAATTTTCCCATCGCAAATGCCACATGTGTTTACTTTATTCTTGTAATGGGTTTGTGAAGCAGGAAGAAAGATAGTGCTACACTATGAGCAAACATGGGAAATGGACAGAAAGCAAAGGGGCCTTGCCTAGTTTTTGAAAGTATTCATTGGAGTTTCACTTGAAAATTCTTGATAGAAACAATAGCAGAGATGATTCTGAGCAATAATCTTCTGATTATGAATATCTAGCACTGCAAATAACTGGGACAGGTGTGCTCACCCAAGTTGCTTGTGGTGAAATAAAAGAAATCAAGTTCAGCCTCCAAATGAAAGATTCTCTATAGTTGGTGAGGTCCTTCAACTTCTATTTGTGGATAATATGGTGCTGATTGTATTAAACTGAAAAATGTTGTAAAGACTTCGGAAGGAGATTCACAACTGCTCATAAGAGTTCAGTCTAACAATTTACACAGGAAAATTCAAGTGGATGAAAAATGCCTGTTCAGACAACGGTATGAAGTTGAGTGAGCTGCCTGTTGAATTGGTCTATCAGTATAAAAATATGTGTATATTCATATAAACATATATTCTAAAAGAAATGTGTGTGCATGTGCACATATCTATGTCAATTTCTCTATCTCTCCACAGCTACAGATATTTAAGGTAGACAATTAAGTGGGTCCAAAATTGAATCAGAGGGAAAAAAGGGCAAACTAGATTGCATTTGGGTAACTGCAACATTTTCAATGACCTCAAGCTTTCCCTTGAAATTTAAATTCATCCTTTTAATAAGAGTCTTTCACAGTTTTCCTCTATGACTGAAAATCACAGAATATCATCATCTCTGAAGAATTAAACATACAGCATCACTAAGGAGGGCAATGGAAAGACACAGGGTGAGTGTAAATAGATTGCCATATATTACCAATAATGAAGAGTGTGAAAGAATAGTATACAAGTTATCATCAAAGAGATATACAACCAGAAAAGAAGGTGGGCCAGTTATGTAGAAAGAACGAGAGATAACAGATGAATGGTTCATAGAGAGTACAGGTAATGTTGAAAACCTCCCAGTCAACCCTAACTCCACCCCTGAGGATTTACGTGAGAACTTGAACAAGAGATTCCCAGTAGCACTAGATGAGAGGGTTTGCATGGGTTGCAATCTCTACCACTATAAAAAGAGACCAATATTAATAAGATCACAGCTTTATTGATACATAGGTGACAGAAACATAATAAATTATTACAAGTCAAGAATGCTTGAAGCATATTTCCATTCTTTGGAGATAATATTATGGAGGATAGCTTGCCCTTCCGTTACTCAATGTTTAATGTCTATCACAGACAGACTAATACAGAGCTGAAATGCTGTGAACTGATCGAGGATAACGTCTTTTATTTGTATATAGACCCCTACCCTCAACCCATCTATTCCTAAAGAGCTCAAAAATACGTCATATACATCATGGAAAACAGCCTCAATAAAGTCAAACAACTTCTCCAACATCAGGCTTAGTCACAAGTAGAGATAGAACTAAAAATGAGATCTTTTGGATTTCTCAATAAACCAGGCTGAAGAGTTAATTCTTAATTATTCAGGTGATGATTATCCAGCTTGAGGATTATTCCAGTAATCCTACTGCTGTAATCCAGCATCAAAGTCCAGATTCCCTAAAGGAGAAGAGGTGCTATTCAAAGTCAATCACTTTAGCTCCTTGCTGGTAACTCTTTAGGTTGGGAGGTGCTGGAATGAGGAGAGAAGAGAGCAGAGGGGAGGAAATCAGAGAGGGAAAAAAGGAAGCAATGGAGGGAGGGAGGGATGGTGGGAGGAAGGGGAAGGCAGGAGAGGAAAAGCAGGAAGGGAAAGAAAGGACATCTTACCTTTGAGCTCTCTAATGATTTCACTTACCTGCGGTGTAACTTCCATGTTTAGGACAAATAAGAATAGTTATCTGTGTTCTTTTGCCAGTGATTAAAAAAAAACCAAACCAAATGTATTTATACAAATCTTTGCACTTTTAAAGTAGTTACCCTTGCTTCATCTCATTTGTTTTCAACATCCCAAAAAACCTCTGAGGTATTAAGACAGTGATTAACATGTTCACTTTGCTAGTGAGGAAAGAGAGAATCAAGTCAAATCATACAAGTAATAGTAAAACTGCATCTCCCAACTCCTATAGCTTTCCAAGATGGGTGTGAGGGGAGTAGTTGTATCAGTTGTTGCTCTGAAAGAATGCCTAGGAAGATCAGGGACACAATAACGTGCAGGCTTGTGTAGATCACCTACAGGAACACCATGCCCTTTTGTTTCTTCGTGTGTAAAATAAGGAAAATAGTAAATAACTCATTATTTTAGATTTTAAACGAAGCTTAGAAACCATCTGGTTTTGAGCTTTTATTTTACAGATGAAGAAGGTAAGATCCAAAGCATAACAGAAGAGTTAGAAAATGTTTTCAAAGTCATCCAGGTACACCAATTTAGAAACTTCAATGTGATGTAGTTCAAACATCCTCATTTTACAGTTAAAGAAACTGAGGCCTAAAGAGAGCATATGACTTGCCTAAAGTCACTCCCGCAAATGATAGCGTCTAGATTCAAACCCAGATACAGCAATCTGTTCATGGTCATTCCATTACCTCCCAACTCTGGCTGATGTGTGATTGCTAACATGTTGCTCATCCTTGGCTTGAACATTCCTAGTTAGGACAACTGGCTAGTTCATCATAAGGTACTATGCTGAAATAGAAAGCATCCCATTTCATGTTCAGACAGCCTTAATTTTTAAAAAATCATTTGTTAAATGCCTGTTACGTTGAAGCACCATGTCAAGTGAGTTAGGCCTTTCCTGATTCCCCCAAGGGACTAGTGCCAATCCCCCTAATCATCTTGAAATACATACATACATAAATACATATATAGCACATATATATATATACATTTGTATATAGTTTATATCCATTTTGGATATGTTCAAATGTATGTATGACGCATCTCCTGATATAATGTAAGCTCCTTAAAAACATGGATTATTTTAACTTATTTTTTCACTTTATCCCTATCACTTAGCACAGTTGCCTCAGATATAGTAGGCACTTAACAAATGCATCTTGACCGAGTGATTACACAGTGCTGGGCACTGGGGATACAAAAATGAAACAAGACATAACCCCTATCTTGAAGGAATTTACAATCCAGTAGAGTAGACAATTTTAAAAGAAGTGCTTTCTTATATTGAACTGAAATCTTCCTCCCAAAAAGAAGATACATAATTCCATCAAGGTCACACACAGTAAACTAATGACCTAGCTCAGGGTTAGACCCAGAATTCCTGAATTTCATTAGAGGATACTTAACTTTGCTCACAGTCAGCCCTTATCCAAACTTGCTTGAAATTAGGCTACTAATATAAATCAATTCTCAAGCACACATTTTACCTATATGGGAAGGGGAAAGGGGTCAAGGATGGGCAGAAGAAGAAAGAGCTACAAAGGATCATGAAATGTAGAAATGAATAACTAGCAAGAGAATCATCAAATAAAGAGGAAAAGGAGGGAGGAGTGCAATGAGTAAGAACTGCCATTTAAAAAAAAAATCTTTTCTAGAGTAAACCAGTACAGGCAAAGGAATGGTTTATCCTTGACCTCCACCTTCCTCCTCCCTCCAAAAGAAGCCTCAACCCAAATTTTTAAAAAAAATTAAATTCTCCCACCTCTCCCTTATCTCCCGCTTCCTTTCACCTGTTCCTTTTTAAAGCTTTCTCTTCAAGGACAATTTTTTTTTTAAATTTTAGCACTTGTTACATTTCTTTATGTTAGTGTCTTTGTTTCATCATGCTCACACTTCCCAGTCACAAAGAAAATAGTCAAGTCCTACTTTCTAGGGAAATTGATGAGGTGGCTATTGATATACTATTTAAAAAAAAAACTATACACACACACACACACTATAAAAATTCTATTGTATTTCAACTCTGGTTCCTACTGTATTTTGCTGTCCCTTGAGACCCAAAATTCAAGTACTCCTAGAAGGAAAAAGTCTTTGGATGGAAAGAGACAAAAAGACTCCTCTTATACAGCTTTGTTCCTTTCCCTTCAAATTCTTTCCTTTTAAGACAATTTTACCTATCCTGAAAAACCAGAATTGTCCTCCTTCTCCTATCTCTACTACATCATAGGGCTGGAAGACCAAACTGTATATAAATACTGATTGAAGTCAGTTCTTGTAAAATACTATCATAACCTGGGAGGGTAAATGTGGACAGAGGGATGGTGAGCAGGGGGAAAGCTTGTGGGTAAAAAAAGCTCATTGGAAGTTTCTGATACTTAAGTGTGCCCTGGATAATTTACTCCCCATTTTGTCCAAGTATCTTGAGTCTTGCAGACAAAATTCAAGCTTCCTGTAGCTTCAGGCAGTTGTCCCAGTCCTAGCCCTAGGTGGGGAGTCTCCTGAAGGGAAATGTAGTGACTTCCATCAAAAAAGTCATGTTTTCTGAGAACAAATTTTACTTTTCCAGAGCCCACAAATCTGAAAGGACAAGTCCTGGAGAAGAGTGAGGAATGTAAAAGTGACAAAAAACAATCATCATAAAATCCTTACTGGAAAGCGGGATTTTCACTGGAGCGGTAAAGAAAGGGCCAACATGAAACGCGAGTGGCCCGACTCAGCACGGAGCCGCCACAAAGCTGGGGCAGGCCAGGACCACCCCTTTCAAGACTTCTCCCCTCCACAATGGGCCTATTTCAATCCCCTCTGCTTTTCTTTGAGTGATTAACATGCAGGCCAGGCTTAGAAGAATGAGAATTTATTCTTCGGTTAAGGCTCAAAAGGTGCAGGGAGGTCAGGTGGCTAATCATTAAATCCAACTGCTGTCATCCCCACACAATTCTTCTCCCTTCAGGCCCCGGGTTATTACTTGGGTTTATGCAAAATAAACAGCTTTGCTAAACATTCCCCCTAAAAAGAGGGTCAACAAAGGCACGGACTAGGGAGGCAAATTGCACCAGGCACCCTGCAAACTTGTTTTTTTTTTTGGTTTTTTTTTTTTTTTTTCCCTCCACAGTGGACTACTTAGTAGACGAAGTTTGGGAGTTTTTTTTCCCCTGCCTTTCCTTTTCTTTTTTCTTCTTAAGGTTTTTTTTTTCTTCTCCTGTCATGCCACTCAAGACACTGCCATGAATACTGTTAACTTACTCTTGTCTGGTTCTGACTAATTCCCGTTCAGTTTCTTTCTTGGGCTACGTAAGACTTACAATTCCGAGTTTTCTATAGAGGAACTCAGCCATGATAAATCTCTTATAAACTCCCCCAGAAAGGAATGAGTTCTCAGAAGATTCTTCAAGACTGGCCCTGAAGTCAGGGCTTGCTAGTGTTGGGGAAGAATCTTAATTGTACTAGGCGCCACACACGTATACCCTGGGTGGGGGTGGGGGTGGGGTTAGGGGGGTAGGGTGACTATGTTTTGAAAACAACTATACCTCCTGCTCATAGAAGTGTTAGGCAAAGGAATCCCACTGGCTCCTCACAGTCAGCTGATTCGCTACAATTTTATTTGGTCGGGGCCCAAAATCAATGCAGGTCCCTTTGACAACCCCCTCAGCTCACAAAATAACCAAACAAACCAAACTACGAACATCTTGTCCTAACGTAAACACCTAAACCACCGGGATCCAGGGCTAGGTGAGGACTAGTCAGAAAATATTAAGGGGTAATGGATATGACAGTTGGCCTAGGCTATTAAGCATCCTAGGTGAAACAGAATTGCAAGAGTTTTCTTGGGAAATGCCTTAAAGATGATTTCATATGTATAATGAGGAGCATATTTCTTGCTTTCTCAATGAGTGAGGGGGGAATGGAGGGAGAGAATTTGTAAATGATTTTTTTTTAATTAACAAGAAAAAGAAAATGTCTGAAAGGACTAGCTTCTTAATTTTAAAATGGAAAATTGTTGATATGAGAACATTCTTAAGAGGAAAGTGGAAATGTATCCAAACGACAGTAACTCATAACAAAGCCTGCAATTCAACTCTTGTCTGATAGAGTGAGAAGTCAACAGAGACTTAGCCTTTCTACTTTTCAAAGTGTTTTCTCAAACAACCCAGTAAAGTTATTATCCTCCTTTAAAAGATTCGTTGCAGAGAAAATGCCAGTCTATGTGGATAGAGGGAATTTCCTCACCAGGAGTTCCTTATACTAAAGAAATCACAATACCCTCCTTCACCCCAGTGTGGAGCTGAGGGCCAGAAAGAAGTCAGAGTATACTGGTAAAAGCACTGGATTTGAAACCAGAGGATCTGAGTTCAAATCTAGTTATTCACTATCACATGGCTGACCTCACTTTAGTCATTTATAAAATAAGGGAGCTCTAAGCTCAATGGTAAGACCATGAGCCTCATATTTTGGAAATAGTGCAGTCCTTAGAATCAGCTGCCCTGGATTCGAATCCTGGTCAGAAAAGAAAGGGATGTTACAGTTGTTGTCATCACTGTTATCATCATTATTACTGCCTGAGGTCACACAGGAAATCAGTGACAAAGCTAGCTTTAAAATACATCTTCATGTTCCTAGCCCAGTGTTCTTTCCCACTAAAACGACGGCAAACTGCTGCAAAGATTAGACCTCTAGCCTCCTCTAGTTTCCAAGTTAGCACAGAAGCCTCACTATCATCAAAAAAGGTCCGCTAACCTCGGCATTAATCTTTCCTGGAAGGGGGTGGGGGGAACTCCAAAAAAAATAAACAACCAGAAAGAAAAAACCCTCAAGGAAATCTGTGATCTTTTTGTAAAATCCTCAAGATTTTATCCAAAATGTATCAATTCTCTATTTCTTCCTCCTTTTGGGTTATAGGAGTTACTTTTATTTAATGCTAGTTCAAATGTCAAGCTTGGCATTTTTTACGTAGTGTCAAATATACAAGCAGTTGAGTAATGTGAGGGCATTCAAATCATTTACATGGCCCAGCTGGAGGTCACAATGTGGGCTTTTGTGCTGGGGCTCCTCCCCCTGCATCCTGGGGCTTCAGATACTGTAACACAACAAAACCCTATCCCCTTCGGGTGCACGTGCAAAGGGGGAGGAGAGGGGGGCACTCCTCCCTCATGTTGCTTACGTGGCTCCTTTCTGGAGAGCGGCATGGCAGTAAGTTCTCTGAATTCAGTCTGGCTGGTCAAAGACCGGCTTTAAAAACACTTCTTTGACCCAGTATTCTCAAACTCCTGCTGGAGTCGGATTGCAATGTGTATTGTAAGGTTGGGGGTGGGGGGAGGAAGGAGGGAAAGAGAAAGGAATAGCCCCTTTTCTATTTACTGACTTTCCAAAGAGGGGAGAAAGTGATTGGCCCCAGGCACTGAAAAGTAGTTTTCACTCATGAGAAAGCATTGCCCCAATGTAAAGGCAGAAGGAGTCCCCATACAGCCCTCGCTAAGCAGAATTACAGAAGAAAATCTAGAGGTGAAGGATCTCTGGGAGAACAGAAATGACAACCAGAATGAGGCTAAAACACAACACACACACACACACACACACACACACACACACACACACACACACACTCTAACAGAGGAACCTTTCCTCTTTTCCCCTTTGCCTGGCTGCTTGCTCCATGAAGACTGGCCCCTGGGGCATTTTGCTCAAAAGGACTGAACCAGATCCTCTTCCTGGCCCTGTACAGCTTGGCATATAGGCAGTTAGGAAACCTCCATAGACATTTGATCCCATTCCTGTCCACCACTCCCTAAGCTCAAGTGTCCCTGGCTTCTTATTAGAATAGATACTAGTATAGAGAAGTATGATTTAAACCAAATTTTAAAAGCTTGACAAGAAAATGAAATAGCAAGTCATTTAACATTTCCCATAACATTTTTAGGAAACATATCTCAAGAACCCCAGAATACTTCAGAATAAATTGGCTTTATTATAGGAAGGAAGAGGAAGACAGGGATTCATCTTATATAAATGGCTCCTGTTTCTTCCCTTTCCAGACAGAAATCATAAAGTCTCTGGGTTTCTACACTGGCAGGTCCAGAGGTTGGTCTTCATTTTCTAAATCAAATCCTTTCTGTTCTCTTTTATAACCCTCATTTCTCCCTCCCTTCCCATTACACTAACTTCCTACTATACCAAATGACTAAAGCAGTTGAACATTTGGCTACATACTTTGTCTTTGTATCCTTAGCATAGCACAGTGCCTAGCACACAGGAGGCGCTTAATGCTTGCTTGCCCTTTTTCTAATCATAATCCCCTGGAAAAGAAAGTAAGGGAGTGAATCATCACCCCTTCAATAAACCTCCAAAGGAACACCTGCTAATTGTCTTGTAAACTTTAAGAAGGGCTTGACCAAACTCTCAGGCAACTGGAATTGACCCCAAGCTGCTAATTACTCTGAGACCACTAGAGGCTCTTAGGTACTAGAATCTACAGAAACGGTTACCCTGGGTGCTAACCCAAAGCACTAACAACAGCCACCCTCCCAAGGAGGGAAGCTACCCGACCTCTCCTGAGTGTATGATAAATACTACTTGCTTTGGATAGCAGGCCCTCTGTTTTAGGTTCATGTCTAATTTATGATCTGCCATTAGTGGCTGGAGCTCAATTAGCAGCACAATCACAAATAATGAATGGAAAAAATGCAGAGACTATGACAGTGATGATGATGAGGAGGAAGAATTTAGAAACCTCTGATTTTTTCCTTTAACAATCAGCAGTGATTCCTCACCAAGGGCAATGGAATTAAAAGGTCCTGTAAATGACACTAACCAACCAACAAAACAAAAAAATCACTTCATGGAAAATGCATTCCCCAGAAACTCAGCAACTTTCCTTTCCAGTTTGCTGATGAATACTCCCTCTCCACCCACTCCCTCCCCAAACTCCCTCGGAAGGATGTTTTCTCTTCAACGTTTAGGAGAGAAGAGTAGCAGTGAGTGGAGATAAGGAGCAGGGCCGTTTAAAGGCTCACATTCTGGGATGGACTGGTGAAGGGCCACTCTAAATCAGTTCTGCAAACTTGAACTCGATAGAGGCAGGGCCATAGCAACTGGAGAGCCCTAGCAAGAAAACAATTCCACATGGGCCCGAGCAGGCCCGCCTTAAGCTGCTGGAGTCCTTGAGGAGCCCTCTCCTCTCTGCCACCACCTTCAGACTCGAGGGATAGAATAAGCCAATAGAGAGAGTTTGTGAATGTGTCCAAAGCTCCTTAGCCAGCTGTCATATTGATCTAGCACTGCCTAAGAAAGTCTCAAAGCACTCAAGGAGTTTGGGCAAATGCTGGTATTAGTGTTGCCTTCCTCTTAAGAGTTTGCTGAGACGCCACTCCACGGCTTCCCAAGTACTGAACCTCCCGACCCTGGCAATCCATCAAGTGCATGCAAATTGGGGACCAGACAAAACCAGGCAAACAGCACCCTGCTTTGGAATAATGTGCTGCGAGGAAGAAGGACCTTCCGCAACAATGATTGCTGTGTACACATTTAAACTAAATACCCAACCTTCTTATTAGGCTCATAATGATTTGTGTTCTCCCTCTCTTTGAAATGCTCCAAAGTAAATGGTAGAAGTTGACTCAAGACTAACCTCAAACAGTAGGCTTTCTGAGCTCTACAAACGGAGAGGAGTTGGGCTATATATAGCTCCCGCTGCTGTTTATTACAAGGCCCTTTTGAAAACGAACACCCAGCCTTGGGAAGCAAAGGAGCAGTTTCAGATCTTGATAATCACAGGCTATAAGCCCCCACTGGAATTGATCTAATTTGGTGAGTATCAATTCAGAGATCACTGTGGGGAAAATACTCCCAAATGGCCACTGATCTGTATATTTATATAGAGAGATTAAAAGCAACAAAATAGGATGTTCCTTCAAATTGGCACTTGGGGCTTCAGAGCACCCTCCTCCCCCTACCTCCAACTGGAGTTCTCCATAGCTTGCCATTGGCTTGGACCAATCCATCTCTCACTGAGTCTGACAGTTCATCGTTTCAACAACAACCACAAAATATAACATGGTAATGTTTTGTTCTTTCTTTCCATCGAGCCAGAATCATCAACTACTCCCTGGGGAAACCAGGCACTTGTTCCATAAACTGTCTACACCAGACAGTAAGCTGTCCAAGCTTTTTTTCAAGCCACAATGGTACTGGTAAATGCTTAAACATAGAATCATATTTATGTTAGGATCACAGAATCATATCTCTAGAGCCAAGAAGGAACCTCAGAGAACATCTAATCACAGAATTTGAAAGTTGGCAGAAACCTCAGTAGCCATGCCAAACCATGCCACCTGCCCTCTAGTCATCCTCCTCCTCAACCGTCGCCCATTATAACTTTGGACTCTTCCCCTGGAATCACCCTGGGTTTGACTTCCATGTTATGTGTTCCAGAACCAGGTAGCCACATTGCTTTTCAGCCATTTCCAAATCATGCCAAAGGGATGATTTGGATCCCACTCCTCCACCCTCCAAATCCCTTTTATGTCTTCCTCTACTGGAATGTAAGTTCCATGAGTGCAGGAACTATCTTTCTTTCTTGTATTTGTATCCTGAACGTTTAGTCAGTGACTGGTACATAGTAAACACTTAATAAATGGTTTTTCATCCATTCATCCATTCATCTAGCTCAAGCCTTCCTGAAAGGAGTACCTAGGAAAACGTACCTGACGGGTGGCCATGCAACCTCTGCTTGAAGATGCCCAAAGAGGAGAACAGCTCACAGCAGCCTATCCCGCCCACTGTGGGGCAAATCTAATTGTCAGAGAGCTTTTCCTGCCATTGAGTCCAAATTGTTCTTACTCAAACTCTTCTACAGGATATTGGGCTCAGCGAACCCTGGGTCTGACAAAATATGATCTGATGCTCTTATGCTTCATGAGGTTATTTTAAAGGAAGAAGTCATGTGGTATTTAAAGTAAAAATACTCTTAGAATAACAACAGAGATGCAACGGAAAAGAAACTGGACTGAGAATGAAGCCGTATGTAGTATGTAATAGAAGGAACAATGGTGGAAAAATGGATGTCTATAAAGTTAGAGGACCTGGGTTCAAATCCTGCCCCCAATACTTATTCTCTGAATGACCTTGGGAAAGTCATTTCCAGTCTCTGGGTCTTGGTTTCCATTATCTGTAAAATGAAGATATGGGACCAGATAGTATCCAGGGTCCCCTTCTAGCTCTAGAACTACAAACCTACTACTCCTGGGCTTGTCTAGCTATTTTACCTTAGATAAAGAATTTAACTTCTCTGGGCTTCAGCCTCCTCTTTTATAAAATAAAATAGATGCTGATTTTCAAGGTCAAACCTAGCCCTAATATTCCATGATTGAATAATTAGTGGAAAAGGATAGGGATTTAAATTAGATGACACTGGGAGACCTAACAAGCCAGGAATAGATTTACTATGACTATACTCTAAAATCCATGTAAGTGGCATGATCAATTCTGGGATAAGGTAGGACTAATAATTAACTGATCATTTATACCAAAATGGTTTGGCCCAGCCCAGACCTTCCCAACATAGCCCCCTTAACCCTCAGTCTAGGACATCTCCCTCCACCTTCACAGACTTAAGACATAAACACGGAAGGTGTCCAACACCCCTTGGTAGAAGCCGCCTCTACAGGATCCCTTATCTGCCTAAATTCAGAGCAAATAATAGGCTATTTACTCAGGATTTCTGGGCTGAGGGGAATTTGTATCAGTTAACAAACTCCTCCTTCTATTTCCCATCTGTCACCAAATCCAATCAGTTCTTCCTTTGGAATGTGTCTTTAAGGAGAATCTTTCCTCTCATTTCTCCTTACACTTAAAAAAAATCCAGATCCCTGTCCCTTGAGAACAATAATTGTCCTCCTTACAGGATTTCTCTATCTCTGTCTCTATTTTTGTCATCTGCCCTGTGTGCCACTGACAAACAAATCTTTCTAAGGCTATTTTTTTTCATGTTACTCTCCTTAGTCAGGAATCTATAATGGCCAAGCCCAAACTCCTTTGACTCTAAACTTATTTTTCTATAATCCTTTCCCCAATCCCCTCAGCCCCCTTAATCAGACTGTTCTCAATCTCTCTCCATCCCTGAGTAGCCATACTCATTCTTGCCTTTTTGCTAAGGTGGGAATCCAGCTAACTTTCTAGACCAAAGTGACCCCTTCTAGTGACTCCATTCCCCAATGTGTGCTGTTTTTCCCTATTAGATTCTGAAGTTCCTTGAAAGCAGAGATGGTCTTTGCTGTCTTCTCTACTTTCTGCCTTTCCAAACCCTCCCTCCAAAACCCAGCTAAAGTCTAACTTTCTTCATGACATTGTCTCCAACAAATTCAACCCAACTTTCCTAAAAAGGCATACAAGTGGTACTTAAAGTCCTTATCATACAATTTAGCACTTAATTATTCTCTGATTGTTTAAGGGGTTTTTTTGTTCTTGTGTCCACAACTTGAAAGTAGAGACCCCAATCTTATCATTCTCTGTAAATCTCCTGCCTGACTCCTAGCATCTGTAGCAGTTCTGGGAACCCTGCAGGTGACTGAGCCTTTCTCCTTCTGAGCCAGATAGACCCTGCTGGTTTCCCCAATGTCACTTGGATTATGAGTTGGGTCAGGCTTCTGGAACACAGCCCGGGCAGGGCTGAGCCTGATTAAATCCATCGTTTGAACACTGGCCGGTGAGCTGTATATCTCTTGCTTGGTGAGAATGACACCTCACAGCTTGCACACACAGCTTCATTTCAGGAAAGAATGTGTGAGAGAGGGGAGGTCAGAAGACAGGCTCAGTCATAAATTTGATGGAAGGTTTAGCTGGAAACTCCATTAAATACACCCAGTGTTCTGAGCTGGGCAATGTCCTTACTCTGAGTTTGCTGAAAGGGGCCACATAGGTGAGGAACTCACTAAGTAATGTCCTCATTTTTTGGTGTCTCATTACTCTGGGAATGAGAAACCCCATTAACCACATCAGGTTTAGTAGACTAGCACCCATTGCTCTTATATTGTCCTTTTACTTGGGGCTATCCTAGGCCAACAACTTTCACTGCCAGGTCCCTAGCATTCACTTGCTTAGCTTTTCAGTTTAGAAATAATAGCATTAAATGTTTAGAGTAGGAAAGGACTTTAGAGATCATCTTATTGTTTTGGAGGGGGGCGTTGAGTTCAAATTTCTTTCTCTTCTTCTACTCTTCCCCCATCCATTGAAAGCAAGAAATGATACTCATTACACATAAAATCATACAAAACATATTTACATATTAACCATGTTGAAGAAGAAGAAGGAGGAGGGAAAGAAAGTAGGGAAAGAAAAAAGAAAGGAAGAAGAAAGAAAAGAAAAAGGAAAAAAGAAAGAAAGAAAAAATATACTTCACTCTGCACTCAGAGTTCATCAGTTATCTTTCTGGAGGTGAATAACATTTTTCATCATGAGTCCTTTGGAAATGTTGTGAATCCTTGTATTGATCAGAGTAGCTATCTTTCACAATGGATCATCATTATAATATTACTTACTATGTATAGCATTTTCCTGTTTCTGTTCATTTCACTTTGCATCAGTTCATGTAAGTTTTCCCAAGGTTTTCTCAAACTATTCTCTTCATCATTTCTTATAGCACAATAGTATTCCATCACAATCATATGCGATAACTTGTTCATTCATTCCCCAATTGATGGGCACCCTCCTAAGTTTCCAATTCCTTGCCACAACAAAAAAGAACTGCTACAAATATTGTTGTACGTATGGAGCTTTTTCCTCATTTTTTTTATCTCTTTGGGATATGGACCTGGTAGTTGTATTGCTGAGCCAAAGGATATGCACAGTTTTATAATCTTTGGGGCATAGTTCCAAATTGTTTTTTAAAATGATTGGACTAACTCACAGCTACGTCAACAGTGTAATTTTCTCGTATCCTCTCTAGCATTTGTCATTTTCCTTTTCTGTCATCTTAGTCAATCTGATAGGTGTGAAGTGGTATAGAAGTCATCTTGGACAATTCTCTCATTTTTTGGATGAAGAAACTGCGGCAGAGAGAGGTTGAATGAGATCACACAAGTAGTAAGTAAAAGAGTCAGAACTTGAAATCATATCCTTGAACTCTGGTGCTCTTTCTAGAGACAGCTAGATGTTAAATTGGATATAGCGTTGGGCCTGGAGTTCAAATCTAGCCTCAGACCCCAGGTGTATGTGATGCTGGGCAAATCACTTAAACATTATATGTCTCAGTTTCCTTATCTGTTAAAGGAGAATAACAGTGGCACCTTCTTCCCAAGGTTGTTGTCAGGATCTAATGAGGTATTATTTATAAAATGCTTTGTAAACCTTAAAGTACTTTATAAATGCTATTATTACTATACCCAAATCTAAGAGATTTGTGAGAGAGATACTATATCAGTGAGAAAGACTATTGTACCAGAATCTAGTACATAGAACAAGAAAGAATTCTGCAGAGTAACCATTCCTATTCCAACTACTATGTTTTACTCACTCCCTATTTCCCTTTTCTCTGAAAGATTTGTCATTGGCTAGCTGAGATCATTAGAGCATCCTACTAATGAGGCTGAAGTTTCTATATCCACAGTGGCCAGTTAGCTTCTCTCAGTCCCCTGGCAATAAACGGCAAGTCTAATTTCAAAAATCTATGTCATGAGTCACAAAAAGAAGCCGCTGCAAGAATGTGGATGCATCAGTGCCAATCCATCCCTGCTACTAGCAATATAACTCTAAACATCGCTCCTTGTCACACAAAGTCAAGAATTCCAACTTTGCTGGGAGAGTTGTACAGACTGTTTGGGAGCTATTGTGACTCAGTCCTTCATTTGTTTATGGGCTCTAGTGAGTCTTTAGCATTTCTTTTGGGGAGGAATAAAGGTCATCTTTTACTCAATAAATACAATATTACTTCAAGTATTTTCATGAGATCTGGGGTATTCTTACTCATGTCAGTTGAGGTGAGGTATTTTCTGAGATTTCCCAAAGTAAACTCTGGGTGAGGGAAGAATGAGTCAAAAATAAAAGCGATTTTCAGTCACTCTCTAAGATTGATCTTGCTCCGGGTAAAACCAGAGTTTGATTTTGCTTTTTAAGTCATTACTGGTGAGGGGAGATAAGGGAAGGAACAACAACTTCTAAGATCAGGAAAGGTTGGAGGGAGATGGCCTTGTACTAATGTATCAGAGGAGGATAATGATATTCTCCCATCCCTTCCCACCACTGCCACCACCACTCCTTCAGCATTCTAGCCAAAATTAGCCACATGAAATGAAATGTATGGGAAACAACATTGCTAACCCCCATGCCTATGAGCAGGCTATCTTCCCACTTGCTCATGACCGGAATGCTTCCTCTCTTAACCTTACCTCTGGTAATCCTTAACCCCATTCAAAAAACAACTCAAGTGCCACAAGATCATTGATGATCCCTATTCATTGCATCCCAGATTCCTCTGTGTTCACTCCAGATATAGTTTATATTTACTCATCTCTGTGTACTAGTTGTTTCCTCCCACAGTCTCTCTCCTCACCACCTCTGCTACCACCATTCCCAACTCTACCCACTTTTACTTTGTATACCCAGCTGCTATGGGCATCCAGTGGCACAATGGATAGAATGTTGGTCCTGGAGTCTGGAAGACTCGAGTTCAGTGTGGCCTCAGAGACACTTAGTAGCTATGTGACCCTGGGCAAGTCATTTAACCTTTATTTGCCTCAATCTCCTCAACTGTAAAAAAGGGAGTTATAATAGTACCTACCTTTCAGAGTTGTTGTGAAGATCAAAGCACATGATATTTGTAAAGAGCTTAACACCATACAGTAGGAGCTTAATAAATGCTTGTTTCTTTTCTTTCTTCCTTCTCTCCTTTCTTGCCTTTCTTCCAGTGCCTTGCACAGTATCAGACAATAGCAGTTATTGAATAAATGGTTGTTGGATTGAATTTATGTGATAATCATTCAATCTTCAAGAATTTATTAAACAACCGCTGCGTGTCATGCAGACACTAGGGACACAGAACAAAAGTGAAGTTTATGGGACTTTTTTCAGATATTTAAACTAGATTCTCTATCCCTCTCGTCTTTATCACCCATGTGGTCCTCTGTGATTTAAGAAAACATCCTTATAGTGCCATAGTCTTGACAAGAATTAAGCTATTCACTTCATCCTGCTTAGTTCACTTTCCCCATGCTGTCTTCTTTACCAGTGGCCACTTAATGAGCTTGGCCTGATTTCTTCCTGTCTAAGATAGCATTTTTTGAATGTGTCAATTAGTTCCTGGGTAAATAGTACCTTCTATTTTCCCAATAATTTCATTTATGAAATGAATCTTTTTATCCAAATTCTATCTAGAAGGCTTAAAATAATTATTATTACCTATTATCTATGATCTATTTGGCATTTAATGATGTGTATTTCTTGTCTCTCCAAATGTAATATAAGCTTCTCAAGGGCAGGGTCTGGATTTTATATGATTTTGTACCCCCAACATGCTTGCACAATGATAAGAACATAACAGGCATCTAAGGAAGACCTGTTGACTGAATCAATCAATTTCGCCAAATGGATTATACACCTTTGAGGTACAAAGACTGTATGTTTTCTTCTGTTGCATACTGTACAATTTCTAGCACAGGGTTGGACCCGTAATAAATATTTGTGGGTTATCTGATTGCCTTGTGGTACAGTAGAAAGAGTGCTGGACCTAGAATCAAGAAATCTGGGTTTGAATTCCTGCTTTCCTACTTACTAACTGCGTGATTGGAGGCAAACCACTAAGCTTCATGGAGTTTTGACTTCTTTGTTTGTAAAATAAGATTGTTGGGCAGCTAGATGGCACAATGGAGAGAGGGCAGGGCCTGGAGTTAAGAAGACCCAAATTCAAATCCAGTTTCAGACACTTACTAGTTGCGTAACTTTGGGCAAGTCACTTAATCCTATTTTCCTCAGTTTCCTCATCTGTAAAATGAGCTGGAGAAGGAAATGGCAAACCATTTCAGTATCTCTGCCAAGAAAATTCCAAATGGGGTCATGAAAATCAGACATGAAAATTAGACCAACACCACCACCAACAAAATAACATTGTTAGACTAGATATTCTCTGAGATCCCATTGTATGATCCTATGAGTAAGCTGGTTTCCAAGGTCATTCTAGATAATAATGTTGAACTTAAATTCCTTATGCTACTCATATGTATTTCTTCCCAAAGAATACCTAGGTCAAAAAACTGGAGAATCAGAAAGAAGAGAAAAGACAGCAGGGATAGAAATTAAGATGTGCAGGTCACATCTAATACACCAAAATCAGTAGTCAGGAGCCAAACTTGGACTGGGAGCAAAGCATCAAGAGAAGTCAAAAGCATTAAGAAAGCTAAGGAAAACCAAATCAACTCAACATCAGAGGGTTTTATTGATTGGCAGTTTGCTATTCTCAATGTGAGCCTCAGCATAGGCTCTTTGAAAGCCCAGTCCTGTCCCCTGTGGCTTCTTAAAGAGGTAAGACTGTCAGGTCCTGGGGTCTGTGCAGCTCAAGTTTTACTCCAGCCTTTCAAATGAATCCAGTGATTGCAGACAGTCAAATATTTCTACCAGTTTCTCCTTTCTTTCAGGAGATATATACAATGTAAGAACCAGAAGCATCATGCTTCATTCCTCTCTAGGTCTTTGCTAAGTTCTGCAATACCCACTTACTACCTGCGATTGGGATGAAGAAAGCTCATACAAGGTCAGTCCCTCTTCTGGATCATCCACCTTGTTGGAGTCCAACCTTTTGAGTGAAAAAGTATTTTCCTCTCTTTGTCTTCATGAGGAAGAGATTCCCAAGGTTTTGCCCAAGAACTAGAAGTGGGGGACAACTAAAGTAACTATTTTCCAAATATAAACAAGGTTTTCATAAGCATCCTGAATAGCTGTTCTCTATTTTCATGGAGGATTGAGAGATAAAATGGAGTTATATTAAAGCTGGATAGATTTCAGTAGCAACTAAATGGGAATATCTTGACCAGTGAGAAGAAGGCAGTATCAAAATGTGCAATTGAGAGTAAAGTTGTGAGCCTCTCATCTCTGGTGATCTTCAGCAGATGACCAGATGATCCTCTGCCTGGAATGGTTTAAACTTTCATCTATCCAAAAGAAGTGGGTTACTGCACCTGAAAACCTTCAAGTTTTCTGCCAGTTGTATGATGCTACGATTTCATTGCAACCTCTATCCCAGTTTTCTCCACAGAACCTGTATTTTCCTGGCCTTCTGCCACTGAAACTAATTTTCCTTATTAAATGCTATTTCCAACACCTCTGGCTCTAGGCAACTGACTCAAAACATACTCAAATTCAACAAACATTTATTAAATGTCCACTGTGTGAAAGGCATTGCATTTAAGTGTAAGGATCACTTAGAGATATGGTACAAACCCTCCTCTTCAGACACTATAGAGGGAACAGAAGAAAATGGCATGTTCTCAGCTATTTGTGTTACAATGATGAATACAATAAGTAAAAAAGATGAGGTCCAGGTGATGTCCAGGGAGGCAGATTGGTGCAGTGTAAAGGCTGTCAGAGGGCCTGCGATCAAATCTCATCTCTGGTATTACCCACTTGTGTAGCCTTGAGCAGGTTACATTACTTCTCTAGACCTCAGTTGCCTCAATTGTAATATAAGAGCGTTAAAACTAGGTGGCTTTGAAAGTCCCTTCTACCTCTCAATCTCTGATTCTTACGTGCTCTGGTTAATTTAAGGAAACAGGGAATTCTCTATTTCTAATAACTATGTGTGTGTTCATCCTTCACTGATGAAGACCATGCCATCACAGAAACGATGACATGACTTGCACTTGACTTTGTTTTGAGTAAGGGAGGGCTGTGCAGGTCACCAACCTCACTTCTCCTCCAGAGCCATCTGAATCCAATGACGATATATATTCATCAGGGTGACTGGAGATGACCCAGGATGAGGCAATTGGGGTTAAGTGACTTGCTCAGGGTCACACAGCTAGTGAATGTCAAATGTCTGAGGTGAGATTTGACCTCAGGTCCTCCTGACTCCTGCACTGGTGCTCTATCCACTGCACTACCTAGCTTCCCCTAATTATACCCTATAAAGAGGGCAGGAACAACTGGCCTAGAAAACAGAGTTTATAGTTAGTTAGAAGAGCAGTACTTACTCTCTCTCTCTACCGCTTCATCCATATATGTGTACCTTGTCTGCCCCACTCCCTTACTGGTTTAATATCCCAAATGCCTTGACCTACTTACTGACATCATTCTTGCTCACTCACTTTCTATATTCTATGCTGTAAATTTGAATCCATTTCCCCCAACTTCCTCTTCTACTATTGCTTCTGTCCTTCTACTAAACTTCTCAGAAGCCTTTTTAGGAGGGATGTCTAGTTGGCCACTATATTGCTTCCATCAGTTTGGGACTTATCTTTCCAGCCTTCTCTGCAGGAGGAACTTCCTCTAGTTTTTCCAAACTACATCTCCCAGGTATTCCCACAAAGACCTCTGGTTGGTGATCTACCTTGTCTCAACTGTCAAGATGGCAAAAGTTCATACACACAGTACCAAATTGTGGGATACATATAAAAAAGGTTTGCTTTTTTATCTTAGGCAGTTGTGTTTCTAGTTACAATCCCTGAAACCAATTAATATGATAAACAGAGTATAGCTTAAAGATCCAAGAATCTTGAGTTTTCTTTTCCCCTATTCATGATATGACTATATGATCATAGGCCTAGAGCTAGAAGAGGTCTTTGAAGTCATCCAGTAGAGTCCTAGGGCAGCTAGATGGTGAAATAGATAGATTGCATAGATGGATAGATTCCTCTTCCTGAGTTCAAATCGGGTCTCAGACACTCATTGACTGTGTGGTCCTGGGCAAGTCACTTAACCCTGTTTGACACAGTTTCCTCGTGTGAAAAATGAGCTGGAAAAGGACATGGCAAATCACTGCAGTACCTTTGTCAGGAAAACTCCAAATGAGATCATGAAGAGTCAAACAGGACTGAAAAATGACTAAACAACCAAAAAGTCTAAGTCCAACATTTATAGAAAAGGAAGAAGAGGTGTGCAGATTTTATTTTTGTGACTTTTTCAAGGTTACAGAGGTAACAAATGATGGAGCTATGGAATTCAGGATTCAAATTCAGCTCTACTGGCTTCAAATTCAGCACTTTATTCTGCCTTCAGAGTGGGCTTTTGGTCATGTCATTCCACACTCCTGAAACATCCTCACCACCTTTCTTGTGCTCATTAAGATCCTGCTCATCCTGAGTTCAAATGCCATCTCAGAGTTTCTCCCTAAAACTTCCCATGATCTCCATCCCCCTCAAATGACTGCTCTCTCCCTTAACCTTTGTGGCACTCTTTATCTTTTCTACGCAACTTTGTCACATCCTGTTCTATATCATAGATGGTGGTGTACATACATATCCACTTTCTAGATGATAAATTCCATGATGTTTGAAAAGCACAGGTCTTTCTATCTATCTCTCTGAGCCTTTGGCATGGGTTTTTGGTACACAGTATAAGATTATAGATTTAGTGCTAAAAGGGACTTTGAAAGGTCAGTTAGTCAAATCCTTTCATTTTACAGATGAGGAAACTAAACTGTAGAGAAATTAAGTGATTTGTTCAAAGTTCACATGATTATTAAGTGGTAGGGATGGGACATGAATCCATATACTGACTCCAAATACAGCCCTCTTTCTTCTGAACATATGGCCCAGGAACACTCCTTTAAGCACTCTCCCACTCAGATCTGGCATGTTCTACCAGTATGAATCCTGGAAAACCCTTAGCAAAACTCAGCCTCGAAGTGATAAGGTGGCTTTTTCTCATCCCTCTCCTCCACACACCTACCTTCATTTATTCTTAACTTCACCACAGACACCTGCTGAAGTTAATATCAACAGCATTACTCCACTCTCTAGCCATTGATATTCTGGACCTGATGAGGTTTGACAGCTAAATTTTCAGTGAGGTATTTTTTTTCCTCCTTCTAAATTACCCATGTAGTTTTTTCCCTTCTGAGACTATGCAACTGCAGTGGCAGGCTGCCAGTACCTTACAAAAACTGTCAACTCAGTCTAGACTTATGTGCAAACCTACGTATCTGGAAATTTGAAATTGAACTTGCATATTCCAAATAAAGCAGCTGTGCCCATTTCACAGAAATAAAAATGGGCTCTTCATATATCAAAGGATGTCATAAATTCATCTCTAGTAGGATATCAATTCTGGTTTTAAAAAAAATTAGTTTAGGTGAGGAGATTCCATTGAATTATTTCCATTCCTGACTGAAAATCAAGATTAGACCCTTAAATTCAAAGAGTATGGTCATGAAATTCACTCAGCTAGGTGACACTGAGCCTGGCGTCAGAAGACCTGAGTTCAAATCAGACCTCAGACACTTATTAGCTGTGTGACTCAAACAAGGCCCTTTAAAAAAAAATCTGTTTGCCTCAGTTTCCTCAAATGCAAAAAATATGAGGATAATAAATAACAGTACCTAATTCTAAGGGTTGTTGTGAGAATCATATGAGATGACATTTGTTAAGCACAGGGTGAGGCCCAGAGTGTGTGCCCTATAAATCCTTATTTCCTTCCCTCCGACTTTTGACTAATGATCAGTATTAGAAATAAATTCAAACTAGGTCCATAAAAATTATTTTTCTCTGCAATAGAAACTAAATGACTCTTAGAGAAATCAAATTCCACAATATTTGGTCTCATTGTCATTATGTGCAACCAGCTAAACCTTGATGGCCTTGATGGATGCATCTACTGAGAAGACAGATCAATTCAGCTGGAGGGTGAGCAATACAGACCTGAAGCTGTGAATCTGAGTCCTCTCTTCCAAAAAAGGAGCAAACTTGGCCTCCCTACAAGCCTGCTATCAATACTAAGGATTTGGCTGTTGCAGTGGGTATGCAGGGGTGGCTAACATCAAGACTAATTTTTCTTTTTTCCCTTAGGGATCTGATTTTTCACCCATGTAAACATTCTGATAAGATAATCTGTACTCTAATGTTTAAAGTTAGGTTGAAGGCCCCTTTAAAAAAATATGGGTTCCTATAAGGCTTTGGTAGGAAGATTAAAATGCTTATTCAAAACTACAAATTAAGCTCAATTTTACCCCCTACACAGCAAAGCCTTAATTTTCACAACTGGTTCAAATCATGCTTCCCCTTGAGAACTACATAAATTAGCTACGAGGTACAAATTTAAAATCTCTCTGCTAATATGCAAATATCCTTGTTGCCGTTGAATTTGGAACCTTTCCTGGAATCTGTCAGGGATGTTGCAGAGAGGGTTTTCCTACACTGAGAGGGAGGTTATTCTAAATGATTTCTAAGGTCCCTTCTAACTCAAAACAGTCTAGGATTCTATGCTCCTTAATCCAACCAACAAGTGTTTTATTTTTTGTTTTCTGTAGAAGCTAGGGCAAAAGAGAGGAAAAGAAACCCAACTTGAACCTCATATATAGCAAAGAAAAAAATGCCTTAAAAAGAAAAGGAAAGACCCATTCAAGGAACATAAAATAACTTTATTTTCCTTTCCCTTTGGAGGTACAGGGCTAGAAAGAAGGCAGGTATGGAAAGGGAGGAAAGAGAGAACTTGTTTGTGTAGGCATAAGAGCTTAATGAAAGATGCCTAGGGATTGAGATTTAAGACACTGGGCTAAAACCATGAAGATTGGAGCAAGATAAAGGGGCCATGCAAAGACTAGAAAAGACTGGGGAATTAATCAGACCCTTTGCTTTAAACCTGAATGGAAAGTAATTAAGTTCACCCATTCTCTAATTAAAATTCCCACTTGCAAAACCCCAATGGCTCCCACTAGAAATTCATGTAAAACAAAAGTAAGAAAAGTAAGAGAACATCACAAACTTAACCCATGCTAATGGATTAAGTGGACATGTTTCCTGATTGCCATTGTGATGTTTATGGACAAAGACAGATTCTCTTCCTTCACCCTCAGTTTCACTTGGAAAAATGAGGGATTTTTGGACTAAATGATCTCTGAAGTCTCTCCCAGATCTAATATTCTATGGTTCTATGACTATACAGGGTACGTAAGACATATTTTCGAGTTCTTAGAGATGAGGCAAGAGAAATTGCAACCCCCACACCTAGAAAACCCAACATGTGTGTTGGAAAAAGAGCTTGATACTGCATACCCAAGCATTCTTTTCCAAGTCAACCCTTCACATTCACCCACTGTTTGTGGGTATATAAGAATAAATATTCACACATTCTTTAAAGGAACTTAAAAATCCTAAATCCTGAAATATATCTTACTGTAGAAACACAGCTGGATGCTGAATAAAATTATTGGCTTGATCTGCAGGCTGAGGGTACTGTTTAACATGATATAATGAGCACAGGCATTTATAGGTTAAAACCTTCTCATTAGAATAGACACATACAAACAAAGTTTAACGCACTGAATTGGCATCTAACGGTTTTCGTCCACACAACTCCTAAGTAGTAATTATGGGTTATTGCAGGGTGACAGCGAGGCAGTTAGTTTACTCTGGGAACGGAATTTGCAGTGAGCACTGCTCCTCATTCTGTAGGCTTAAAATCATCCAGGAAGAAAGCATATGTGGCAGAGTTCCAACTAAGAGAAATCACTCAAATAAATGTGCACCACTGGTGATGATCGCTACTGAACTGCTTTCTGCCCAGGCTGGCACACAGACCACAGATAGTCACAGAATGTCATAAATGGGAGGCACTCTCATCTCATCCAACATTATAATTTTGCAAATGAGGAAAGAGAGGCCAGAGAAGTGATTTGCCTGTGGTCCTACAGTTAGTTAATGGCAGTGCTAACACTGGAACCCAAATCTCCTGACATTGATGCCTAATGCAGGGTTAGTCCTACTAACAAGAATAATAAATCACAATTTGCATAACTCCTATGCAAATATCCTAGGCTTAGGTTTGTAAGCTCTTTGAGAAGCTCTGTTTTGGTTTATCTTTGTCTCCCTTTAACATTGCTTTGCACTGTGATAAGTACAAATGCTTCTTGGTTAGGATTAGGTTAGTTATCTCCAAGATTTGCCTACTGAAGATGTTATTGTCAGTCCTATTTTACAAATTAAAAAAAACTCAAGTTCCAGAGAAGGTAGATTGACAACTTACCTGTAGTTTGGGTGTTAAAGAATAGGAAAGCAAGGAATTGAACCCAAATTTCTGACTCACAGAATAACAAAATCAGATTTTCAATTCTTATGCACTTTCACGTTGTAGACACATTCTTTCCCAGCCTTTCATTTCAACTGAATCCAAACCATCAATCAATCCTTATTGATGACAGACTATGGATAATACTAATTAGGTGTTAAGATGGAGATAAAAGAAATAAAAACATGGTCTCTGCCCTCAAAATGCTTATAATCTATTTTGGCAGATAAAGGAAAAGCATAAGAGACTCAACAGTACTAAAGTGGAAAAAATAGAATAAAGTAATTCAAGGTATTTTACAAATTACTAAGACAGATAATAGAGGCTATTCGGGAGTTTAGAGGAAATAGGCATCGCTCCCCAGAATGGGGGAAGGATGAGAAAAATTATGGGGGAAAAGGGAAGGCTTATGAGGCAGTCTTTAAATGATAGGTCAAGTCAGGATAAGGGAAGGGGTCAGTTAAAGATTTCCTATATGGCAAATATAAACATAAGGAGAAAGGGTCATTTGGGGGGGGGGGAAGCCTTTAATTTATGTATGAATATTTTTTTTAAAAAAAAACTTCTAAATTTTTTACTGACATCACTTGTTTTCACAAAAATCTTCATTTCTGCATGTATCCCTCCCTCTCCATCACCATCCTTCTTTCCTCTGTAAGAAAATGTAAAGAAGAGACAGAGAAAACCATCTGGTAAGACTGCTTAATTTGGCAGTATATGCCATGCTCTATATCCACAGTGCTCCCCACCTCTGCAAAGGAAAAGAAATGCATTTTCTCCTCCTGAAGACCAAATTTATTAATTATAGTCTTCTTGTTTTTATGGTTTTCTTTCCACTTTCACTGTTGTAGAAATTGTATATATTGTTTTCCTAGTACTGCTTACTTAACTCTCCATCAGTTCATCTAAGTCATTCCACGATTCTCTAGGTTCCTCATATTCATTGCTACTTAAAGCACAGTAATAGTTCATTACATTCACGTACCGCCATTTGTTTAGCTAATCAGTCAGCATGTGTTGCTTCCCAGTTCTTTGTCATGATTGGTCTGGCTCATGAATAAGTCCCCTGAACCACAGCCCACATGGGAAAAACCAGAGAGCCTGCTTCCCAGAGAATCATGATGATGTCTTATGGACTTTTATTGCAGACATGCTGGAGCAAGAGTAGACATCCTGTTACTGGTTCTAATTGGCTAACCTCATGGTTAGGAGAAGCCTTGTTTTTTGTTTTGGTTTTTTTTAAGTTGGGTGCCATTACAGAAATAGAATGGAGGGTGACTTCTAAAAAGTCTTGGCCTTAGGCATTCTCCTCTTTAGCTGCTCTCTTTTGGCAAACAGTGAGATAAAATGAGGAAGGGGAGATTCCATGAGTTTTCTCAGCTGATGCAATGGATCTCAGGGCTTTTGCCACTGCATTTGTTCCTTCTTTTTTAAGTCAAGTGATGAAAATTAGAGACTCTATAGTCTTGTGAGTTTTGAAAGGTGAGGAGAGCAAACCTCCAGATGTCCTGGCATCCCAGGGTCTAGGTTTTGAGGCCAGCTCAGCATCATGCCCGAAGGAACAAAGGATGACCTTGGGGAGTGACCTTTGAGACCCAGCTCAGCAGTAGCTGAGACAAAGATTCATCCAGAAGCAATCTCTCATTTGAATATGAACTTAGAGATACCTCAGCTAAGTGTGAACCCAGTCTCCCCAAAGACCAAGATGAGATAGAAGAGTGAGTATACTCCTGAGGTATTGGGGGTGTGTGAGGGTGTTTGTACTTTTGTCTTTGCTACATGTTCTAAGTAAGTAAATATCCTTTTGTAAAACCTAACTGTAGTTAAGTGGTTAAATGTATTTAGGGTGCTAGTTACTGGTGTTTAGTAATGGGTACATAACTTAGGGGAGCTCTCAAGACAGTAGCATTAGCCCCAAATTTCTAAGAGTACCCTTAGGCATCTCAAAGAAAAATGAAGTAACCTGGCTCTGGAAGTATGTGCTCGATAATATCTGTTCCACTATGATAAGAAAAAATGTCACTATTAATATTTTTGTGTATATGAGACTTTTCTTTTTGTTATTTATCTCCTTAGGGAAATGCTTTGCAGTGGGATCTCTGGCTCAAAGGGTACTGACATTTTAGTCTTTTTTTAAAACATAATTTCAAAGTGCTTTTAGATTAGGTAGAAAAATTCAGCACTCTACCAACAGTGTCTATATACCTGTTTTTCTAAATCCACAAAAATTGCCTATTGCCATATTTTGTCATCTTGGTCAATTTGCTGTGTAGGAAGGGAAACCTCAGAGTTGTTTTGATTCATATTTCTCTTATTATTAGTGATTTGGAGATGAATGCTATTTAAATTTCACAAAGTTAAAACAGGCATCCATTCTATAATTCCTGAAATCTTCCCTTTTTGTTAATATATTGGATCTCCATATCCATCAGTGGTCTTTTCCTACAATTGAAACGGACCCTCCTAAAAGATATTTCTGTTCCATTTCCCCTATGTATGTGCATGACTACTACTGAACACTAACATACACATCTGTGGGGTAGGATATGGTATTAAAGTCATCAATTAGTGCAAAGGGTCCCTGCTTCTTCCAGAATGAGTCATTTTAAAACAATTTCAAAATAGAACCCTTAAAGTTTTCAAGTCAAGATATTCTTAGAGAACTATAGAGCTAGAAGTGACCAAGAGCCAATGTCACTTACCCAGAATCATATGGCCAAGGCTACAGTCTAGACATCCTGATTTCTAGTCCAGTCCCCTTTCCACTTTACTATAGTCCTTCTGCTTAATCATTTGTTTAAAAGGGATTACTCTGTTAAAGTAAACTAGTGACCAGGAATAACTGACTGCAGTAGTTGACTTTTACTCAGCTTACATTTTACTGCAAAAACCCATGGTCAGTCAACACTTTAATTTACTGATATGCTAGCAAGCTCTAGGCTATTGCTTATGTTATGTTAACAAGTGATCATTATCCCTTTCAACAGCGCGATGAAGAGAATCCTGATTCATGAGTTTGCTAATTGTTCCCTGTTTCTGCAAACACTAGCAGATATTGAATCTTTACATACTTTAAAACAAATTTTGCAAAGTAAAATAGAAAAAAATGACCAGCTCAGAAAAAGTTGTTGAATGTTCTCCATGTTAGCTATAATTAAAGGATTAAAGCAAATGACAATCACAAGTACAAAAAATTCTTTACTACTCACCTGGAAACATCATTAGGCACCCTTATCGATCAATGAATCAACTGATAAACATTTATCAAACAAAAACCAAATATTATTACCACATGCAAAGCAAAGTGAATAGATCCAAAAACAAAATAATAAGACCTAGAGAACTGCATCAAAGTCTTGTTATATCTGCATATTTTGTTGTTCAACTGACTGATTCGCCAATAGTGGGGCATCTGGGCTTTCCTCATAGCCACTGATTGGGTTCCAATAAGTCACCAGCATATATGTAGTTAGTATATTGGAGTCTCCACCTGAGCAGCAACCTTGGGGTTTGGCCTTCTCTCAGAATCCTCTCCAGGCCTCTACTCCCTCCTTTTCCACAGTCCCTTGCAGCTTGTTGGCTCTCTCTCCCTCTCCTCCCTCAAGCCCTCACACAGCCTGGGCGCTCCGACATACTACCACAGTCTTTTTTCTTCTTTGGCCCAAAACACACAACCACCTCACTCATGACCTCAAACAACTCCGCCACTGGGCCCTCATTCATTTTGGGTGCCAGTTCAGAATCTACTTTTCTTGTCCTTAAAAGCCTTCCTGAGACTAGCCTCACAGACGGTTTCCCTCTTTCCCCACCCCTTTCCACTCTCCCATCCTGGCGGGCTTCCTTCTAGCCCTTCATACAGTCACACCACTGTTGCTGAAAGGGGCCTTTTCTCTTTCAGCTTCCACCATCTGGAACGTGTCTCTGCATCTCTCTCGGTCTTGCGGGCTTCTCATCATCTTTTAAAACTAACAGGAAAACGAAGATCCCCTCCCACCTTGTTTAGACACCTTGTGTCTGTCACGACCTGATTCATTTCTAATATCATCATTTAAATAATATTAAGTGACTTTGAAAATTCTTCTAACAATTTTTGAATCATTTGTTTTTAAATGTTGAGCGTATCAAGTGAATTTTGGCTATATATGGCAAAGAATACAACTGCTATATATTTAATAATAAATCAATTGGTTTTTAAATTATTAATTTATCAGTAAATGACCTCAAGTTGGCTTCCATAAGCAACAGACGGTTAGGGCATTACAAAAAGAGCTCCATGTATATACCATAACTTTTACCTCAAAGTCCATTTGTCTAAAACTGTTCTCATTAGTGGAGACTGATGGTTCCAAGTTTCATGCCTGAGAATCTGAAATCCTGTATCTCCTTTTTGAAACTGGAAACTAGAAAACAGGGATGTGTCTCTTTTCCCAAGCTCTCTCCATCTCCACCACTAGACTAAGGCATGGAGCATTGAATAATTTAGTCTACACCAATAAGGAGAGTCTTATACAAATAGGCTTTGAGTTAGAAGGTTATCATATAAAGACGCAACATATTGTGTGTGTGTGTGTGTGTGTGTGTGTGTTGGGGAGCCTGGGAATGGAAAGGGAAGCCACTGAGCAGGGTCTTCATGACTGCTATGTTTTAACAGCACAGACTTTACTTCCAAAGTGGAGCAAAAATACTTCTGACAGTATTTTCCTTCTGAAGATAGTTAGACTTCAAGAGACATGCTCCAGGACCAGCAAAAAGGTCACTAGAGAAATTATCGGAGGATGCAGTTGGAGCTCAAGTACCCAAAGTTCCATCTTTCAAGACAGCCGATTCTCTCCCCAACTCCCTGGATTCTCCCTCCCGCCTTTTTTTTCTTTGCTGGGCCAACAGCTGCCAAAGTGCACGGCTGTTGACAAACTAGACCGAGTGCTACCAAGGCATCTTTCATGAACTGCCTACATTCATCTGAGCAGATAGATACCTCATTAATGTGCTATATTTCAACCCAGAGAAAACAATGCATGCCAAGAGACTATAAATAACAAGTACAAATGATACAGGTCACAGATGATAGATGTAGCCAGCATACACGCAACACGGGCTCTTCTTAAAAAGACAGGAGCACGCCCGACTGCATCAGTCTTTTCCCAAATGCTGACACAGTCAACGAGTTGGCATAGCCTGGACAACACAAGGGGCCTTTGCTCCCCTGCATATACAGGTCTGCTGTTTCTCCAGAGGACAAGAACAGTTTTTCTTCTTTTCTGTTTAGCATGTCCAAATCCTCACGATGCTCCCAGTTGCAGGTTCCTTGGACTTATCTATTTATTTTTTCCCTTAGTAACACTCAGAGCTGGGAATTTGGGGGAGGTAAAGAAGAAAATAGTGAATTTTCCCACTTGAAAAATAAAATTAAAAAACCCACCACAGACAAACAAAGAAAAGGACCGGGCAGCTGATGCAGCAAACAGGAAAGGCCAAGTCAAACAGGTAACCTTCTGCAGGTTTTGGGAGCTCTCACAAACCAGGGTCTGTTGGCTTCAAGAGGGAGGGGTGCTACCAACAAGAGGGAACTGTAAGAAAAAATATTTTCCCTTTGGTTCCCTAATCCTTCACCGACAGAAAAAGTTGAGACTAACTGGGTGCTGGTTAAGGAATCTGTAATTCCAACTGAAGGACTAGATACCATGAGTGTTCTTAGCTATATCTTAGTCATTATGAAGGGTTGAAGAGAGAAGTGTATTCTTTTGAGTTCAAAAGGACCTCTGTAACGAGGTAAGGAAAACAGACCCAAGAGCAAACCAAGTGGTTCTCCTTTTTGTGTCCCTAGTGCCTGTTATATAATAGGTACTTAATATATTATATACCTGTTGTACTGAATGGTCAACAGACTGTAGCGATTAACCGGGTTCATTTCACCAAGTACACAGGCTTCTGCCAAAGTTCACTAAACCTTAGGTTAGGAGTCAGATCTAGGTTCTAATCCTATCTCTGCAACTTACTATGTGACCTTGAGCATGTCACTTTACTTAAGTTTTTTCATCTGTCAAAGAGGGATGATAGGATCTTCTCTGCCGATACCATGCAGAAGTGCTGCTCAGGTCAAACAGTCAACATTATTATACAAAAATAAGAGACTAGGATTTGAGGATTCATTCATTCCTGCTCTGAGATACATCATATATATGACCTTGATAAGGCTGAGAAGGTAGGGTGCCATTGTTGCATTGTAGGCTGCTGGATGTCACATCAACTATATATTGATTGTAAGTAAGGTCAATATGTTATGCTCCAGGACCCAAGTTCATTTACTTCATGGGTGGCTCAATTCTATGACCCACAAGAATTCATGACTCAGGGCATACCTGAAGGGGTGCTGAATACTTTGCACACAATACAATGCTCATTGAATGAATAAATCAATCAATCAATAAATGAAGCCATTGTCCTCTTTTTACTACCCATTGGCAGATGTGAATCTGTTCATCCTTAACATTCATTGTCCTTTCTATAACATCTGTATCCCTCAGATTTGGCACTAGAATAGTACTTTGGAATATTTTGTCTCTAATTCTGCTGTTACTTAATTCTCATAATATGATTTTACTTTTTCATATGTGTCTTATATCCGCAAGTAGATCATAAGCTCCTGAGGTCAGACAGGATGGGTTAGTGCTAAACATGAAGCTCTAACCATTAATAGGCATTCAGCTTAATAATATTTGCTAATTAGCCATTAAGGATCATCAGTGCCAACACTGGTAGAGGCTACTGTCAAAGTAAAGGATAGAAAGTCAGTGCCTTCATGACTCCATCGCTCCCTCAACTCTCATCACAGCTTTGGTTCAAGTTTTTATGACCACAATCTTAATTTTAGAGTGGATTAACCAAAGAAGGTACAGGGGAGCAGTCTCGAAGTTTGAGTATTTTAGCCATTTTACCAGCAAGCAGCTACCAGGCAAAGAAGGACAGCCTAGGCATTTCTCTAGATCAACTCTGCCCACTTTGGTCCATTTAGCAAGGGCCCCAGTAAGTCAGCATCTTGGACCTCAGGACTCCCTGCTCCCCCTGAAGAGCTCCTGATGAGGGGCTCTACCTTGCGACTTCTCTGCCCATTTTCATCTCTCCTGAGGCCCCCTGTCCGAATCCACCTGCACTTTCTTCTCTCCTTCAAAGCCTGTGCAAAGTTACAGAGCAACCAGGCTCTGAGACTACTTTACTGCTTGCCCTGGAAAGGGCCAGAACACCACAGCTGATTTTTGAACCGGTATGAATGCTGCAAGAGCAGGGAAACATAATAAATGGGCACAGCTCCATTTGCAGCACCTAATTTGCAATAATATTGAAGTCTCCAACAATAACTCATTTACTCTTATAATAAATATATAAAAAAAGACAAATTGCTACATTGAACATGCATTCTCTTCACCGCAAGTAGCTGCTACCCCAGGGAGAAAGCCCTGTGCTGCTAACTAATAGTAACTCCTTTGGAAAATCATGTGTCATGATGATGGACAACCAGGGAAAGGGCATTAAATAGATTTAGAGGTTAGAGACTCTAACGAGAACAAAAGACGCCCTGTGCAAACCAGTACCGATCAGCTATAGGGTGGGGAGCGTGATTAGCACCTACCAGTGTGACAACCTTAACTAAGAAGGAAAAAAGTTATGGGACAAGGTCTGGCCGAGTGTCTCCAAAGAGAAAACCAGAGGGTTAGGGGTAGGGGATGATAGTGGAAGTCAGAAAAGCTGATACTGAGCAGGTGAGTTTTTCAATTGTGTCTGAGTCTTCAAGACCCAATGTGGAACTTTTTTTGGCAAAGGTACTGGAATGGTTTATTTCTTTTTCCAGTTCATTTTACAGATGAGGAAACTGAGGCAAACAGGGTTAAGTGACTTGCCCAGGGTCACCCAGCTAGTAAGTGTTTGCGGCCAGACTCAAACTCATGAAGATGAGCCTTCCTGATTCCAAGCCCAATGGTCTATCTACTCAGTCACCTAGAGTTAACGGTAAAACTTCAGTAGAATTAATTCCACATGTGAAACTTCCCCACTACCAACATCACTAGTTGTTGAGTACAATATATTAGTATTTCTCTGTTATTCCTAGTCTTCTTTTCTTTAACCAAATTCCAAGAATTCAGGAATTTTTTAATGGCGCAATTCAGCTTTTCCTTAGAAAACTCGTTAAGTATCAGTTTAACAATAAGCATCATTTCACATTTATGTTGGGATTTATGGTTACTAAGCCCTTGTGTACATATTGTGTACATAAGATAGCTAGACCAGGTATTATGAGCCCCTTTTGAAAATGAGAAGACTGAAGTTCAGAGAGATTTGCCCAAGATTTGACTGCTAAGTGAATGAACCAGGGTTCAAACCCAGGTCTCAAGTGCAAAACAGTCCTCTTCTATCACAAGCACAGACAAATTGCTTATCGTAGCCCACCTTCCTCAATCTGAGAAAAAGACATATATAGAATAGAGATTAACAAACTTAAAAACACTGCACCATATTCAAAATCTCTTACTTCTCAAGGTCTAAAGGTAGAGGTAGGATGGAGAAAGAACTAGTACTAGTCAGTGAAGGTGGGGACAGGGGTGTGGTACCCATTGACCACCCATTGGTAAAGCTGGGGTAGGAAACACACCAATCAGCGGTAATTACAACTATTCAATTTGCTAAAAGAAAATTAGCCCATGGGTCATCTTCGACACAGGTGCCCAGCGTTCACAATTCTTGAGATGGAACATATCTGCACCCCCATTATACATCACAGTCATGTGATATGGGGTATCTATGAATTTGCATGAAAAATATGAACAGTATACATGCACATGCATTCAAGTATGCACAGATACTACAGCTACATTCCAAACATTTTAGCGTCAATGTTCTATGGAAAACTGACCTTTACTTAAGAACCCAGCTAAGAGACAGGAATAGATATCATTAGATTGTGAGTTGCTTGAAGGCAAGGACTGTCCTTTACTTTTTTTTTTTTTGTATCCCCAGGACTCAATGCGGAATGCCTGGCTAAATAGGACATGGTTAAGAAATGCTTATCGACTGTTATCACCTATCAATAATTTTTGTTCATAAAGGTATGATCTAAGATGATAAACATTTATTATTAAGTGATTACTATGTGCCATGCTCTGATGCAAATAAAGAAAGACAGCCCCTACCCTCAATGAACTTAGAGTCTAATAGAAAAAGACAGTACACGGAAGGAAGCTGAAGCGGGGAATGCCAAAGGGGAGCACATAATGATGGATGGAGTGGGAACCAAGCAGACCAGCAAGTGCCAAATAGTAGTAACTATTTTACAGATTTCTCTTTGTTAATTCCAAAAATTAAGACTTGATAGACATCTTTGGCTATCATTACAGGCAGCTAGCTAGCTGCACAGCCCTTAAGTTAGCTAACTTTGCACTGTAAGTCCTAATGAAAAAGCCTTAACCTGACCCTACCTACTCTTAATATCCTTCACCTTAAAAACACTAGTGTGTATCCATGAGTCAGATGTATTGAGAAGTGGAAAATGTGATGTGAAAACTTTCATGAAGAGATAGAACGAAAAGTCAACTTTAAGAGTAAATTTTACCAACTATGGATGAAATTCATGATATCTGTGACATGGGAAAATCGAATACCACTGGACCTTTGGGAATAGGTTTTCTATGACTTTTCTTTTCTCAGTATTGCTAGCTTCTGTGTCCCTCCATTTCAGAATACTGTATATGTGTGTATATGCAAACATGCATACATTTCTTTCTCTCTTCACACACATACATACCCATATGTGTACATGTATATATGTATGCATCTATACACATGTGTATATATGAATGCATGTATAATACATATGTGTATATATGTTTGGCTTCATTGATGTTTTATGCCTTTGGATTGCCAAATTGTTCTTTTACCAGCTTACAGCTTCTCACTTCTGGAAAGATTTCTACAGTTTAAAGTAATAATACAAGGTGATTTATGAGTATTCTGCAATTGCTATCAGTTTACTATTTTAACCAATCTATCATAAATCAGGAAGAGGAATGTTAAGCCAAACTTGAGAGTGTAGCTTTCATTCATTACCTGGGAAGATTATAGCCATTTCATAAAATCCATTATCTAAGAAAAGGATCTTATTGGCAAGGGCCAGCAAAATTCATTTCATGCTTCAAAAGTTTGTGATTGGGCTGGCTAGAAAAACTAAATTGTTTGGAAGGTGAAAATCATAATTTGTTTAAAAAAACCTCACGAACGCCCAAGATGGAGTTGTGTCAATTATAGCAAGTGGCACTTTCTACTCAAATGCACTAAGCACCGTTCAAATGCTGCCCCTACTCCTGCATGATTGCTCACGGACTTATCAGTCACGAATGGTTGGGCTGAAGGCATATGCTCAGAAGGTGCTGTGACCCATAGTTTGCAAGGTGGATTGCACTGATGTGCTAAAATCTGGCAGGCTGGGGGAAAGAAAGATAGAAAGAAATGACCAAAGGGATACTTGGTTGATTATTATGAGAACATCCTAAACGTTTAGATCTTTTTTTATGGTCTTCAGACTCTACAAGTACCTATTCGAGAAGGGCTAAGGGAACCTCCCCCTACTCCTTACTGGAAATATCTGACCTCCAAGAAAGTTCCCTGTAGGGAATAATTCTTAACTACAAAGTGAACAGAATTGGTGTAGTAATGGACCCCTTCTAATCTGTAAGTGTTAAAATGTTATGATTCATCTTCCTTCTAAATTTTTCCCAAGTGGAGAGTTTAACCTTTGTAAGTAAATTTTGGCCCTAGGCTTGTAATTAGGGCAGTAGATTGGGAGAATAGGGAGGTCTATGAATGCCCTGTTTTAGAGAGGTACAACATCAGAACAGAATTTTGTGGTTATGTAGTTACTCAGTTGTGTTCAACTCTTTGTGACCCTTGTGTGGACTATACATATCAATACCGTTCACAAGGTTTTTCTTGGCAAACACACTGGAATGGTTTACTATTTCCTTCTCTAGCTCATTTACAGATGAGGAAACAGAAGCAAATAGTGTTAAGTGACTTGCCCAAGGTCAGACAGCTATTAAGTGTCTCTGACCAAATTCCAAATCAGGTCTTCCAGACTCTGGGCCCCATGTTCTGTCCACTGAGCCGCTTAACTGCCCTCAGAATAGAATTAATAAACTGGAGGACTTAGAAGGTCTAGGTAAAATCTCACTGGTCCCTAATGTTCTGAAAGACCACACTGAGAAGTCATCTCCTCTTTGCTTCACCATCACCTATGTCAATTACTGGAGAATAAATATCGAAGCATACAGAAACTGTGAGGGACAAGGCAACAGAATGGGCTTCATTGGTGGTTCTGATGCTAAAACTAGGTGGCCTTGGGAAGGGCCTGTCCCTTTCTGGCACTCTCTTTATCTGAAAAAAACAAAAGGGAAGAGGCAGATGAACACCCCGTCCCAAAATTCCTGTCCAACTCTGAAATTCTCTGATTCTCCTTTGATCTGTTACAAAGTCCTCTGCAAATATTGAATAGAAAGAACAGCTTTTTGAGTCAACATCTTCCCACGGATTTTAATGAAGAACAATTTTTCCTTGTCATGTTTTCCACAAATCCTCATCCATTGATATTTTTTGATAGAGAATTTTATTATTTGTCTTTTACTTTTCCCCAATCATAATTCTCAGCAATGTTTCACTTCTTTAGAATTTATTTCCTTCTGAGTTATTTTTTTAAATCTCTTGGTCCAGACTCAAGCATAGAACTTGGAGGGCAGCACTGTTGGGCTTGGAGGAGAGCCCTCATGTCCCCAAGCTGTTCCCCTCACTCTGGCTTTCTACTGAGTAGCACACAAGGCCTTGGGGCCCTGGGGCCTTGTCTCTAGTTCTAACTCTGCTAGAACAGGAGGATGAGGAGGTCCCCTACCCTATATTCCCAATATTTCCCAAATGCCAAAGGGGAAGTAGCACATTCCTATGGCACTGATTTTGTTTTTGTTTTCTTTTTTTGTGAAATTTCATGTTCTGCCTAGTAAGGACTGTTAGGGAACTAAGAGAAGTAGAATTTCAAGGAATGTTAAAAAAGAAAAGAAAAAAAAGTTTTTTATAAAGGGCTAGAGAATCAAGTGTCTCCTAGATTTTGCCAAACCCTCAGAACGTTTTTTTTTTTTCATTTTAAACTTGTTTCTTTCACTGCTAAACTCAACTTTACCCAAATATGTTCCTCATGTGAAAACAACATATCCCCCAGGGAAACTTAATTTTAACACACACTTGTTTTCCTAAGTAACTCAGAGCTGGTGGTAGGCAGACAATAAAGATTCTTGTCTTAGAGTCCTCCTTGTGCTGGGACCACCAGGGAAATAGAATAGAAAGAACCACCCAGAGATGCAGAACTCCTGCGAATCAGGGTTTGGGACTCCCAGCTCTCTTTTCTGGTTGCTCCTCCAGAGTTTGAAGGAGATATGTATATGGGTTGGGGAGGTCCCAAAGAGAACAGTGTGAATCACCTCGCACCTCCGTTCCCCATACCCAACTCTCCTCCAACACACAGCACAATTCGGGGGCAAAATTCTTTGGGTTCCCCCATCACGTTCTCCTTCCCCTTGTCCCCAAGCTCTCCCTCTTTGCTCCTCTCCAAGGCCTTTCCCCTTACCAGTCCTTTCCCCTGCTTTGTCGCTCAGTTATTGGGGTCTGGTGGAGCAACCTATAAACTTGAAGTCTCCCCTTCTCAAAAAAAAAAAAAAAGGCAGCTGAAAGCTAGTACTGTACAAACAGCAGTTCCTAATTTACACTTTAAGCAGCCAGGAGAGAAGGCTTTTTTTGTTTTGTTTTGTTTTTTTCCCTTCTACTTACCATTTGTTATTTTGGAATGTGCGGCACCCTGTCACCATCTCGGGGAGAAAGCTACTGCACTCCAGTCAGAGCACTCGGCAGAGGTGGTTTCTTGATATATCAATATGGACTGAACATCAAGTGCCCCCCTCAGCTACAAAGGCGTGGTTATTATGAATCATTTATTACCCTAGCTAAGGCTTTAGGAACAACACTCACTAATGTAAAGGATGACTTGACTTGGGGAATACTGCTGTCACGGTGGCTGAAGATCCTCCCCCCTCCCCCTTTCCCCACCTCCTCTCCAGAGGAATAGCTCTCCTTCAGGTTCGTAAGGGATGTTAACCCTTCTTGGGTTATCCTGGTGCTGTAGCCACTCCCAACCGAATCTTTCAAGGATGAGAATGACAAGCATGAGGCCCATCAATCCCTAGGGTCTTCCTCTTTCACACACACCCCCATTCCTCTCCACCAGACCACACAGAAGAGGGGGTGAAGGGAATGACTGAGTCAGAGACAGAACATGATCAAAAGAGTTTGTGGGTTTGGGAGTAAGGGTGAGATATACATAAGACAATCATAAATTTAGGACTGGAAAGGATATGAAGATTATGGACATTATGGAGAAGTGCTCTCCTGTCTTCCAAACTGCTCCTCTCACTTCTAGCTTTCTTTGGAGAAACACATAAGCCTTTGTGGATGTGGGGTACTGCCTTTAGTTCTAAGATTTAGTGAATACAGGAGGATGTCAAGAAAAGATATTTAAAAGATGAGTAAACTGAGTCCAGAGAAGGAAACTAGACTGTCCAAGGTCACACAACTAGTCATAACCCCATAAAAGAGGAAACTTTATGTTAGTCAAGTTAGCCCTGGTATAGATTCAGTAAATATCACTTCCCCTTCTCCACCCCCCCCCCCAAACCCCACTACCCAGGCTTGGGAAATTAAAAAAAAAAATTGTTTCTTTTGCCAAAAAACTGGGAGACTTGCCCTGGGAAGGGCAGATAGGACACAGAATAAGTACCTGGGGGTGGGGGTGGGGGCACCAACTGTAGGCAAAAGAGATAGAAAGTAGAAGGAAAAACACCAAACTTCTCTATAAACTGGCTGAAAGTAAAAACATCCCAAGTGGTTACTCTACAAAACATAAATCTATTCACTTTCAGTGGTTCTTAGTTTTTATACCTGGCCTTCCTTCCCTGAGAAGTCAGACTACTTCCCAAGAGGGAAGAGTGGCAGATTTGGAGTCAGTAAACCTGGGTCCAAATCCTAGCTCTGCCACTTACTGCCTAGCGTGACACTGGGCAAGTCATTTAACTGTTCTAGGACTCAATTTCCTCATTTGTCAAATGAGGGACCTAGGTGGCAAAAATCATGACTTAGAAGACCACAGTCCAGGACTCAGAGCTTGGGATGTCAGGGGTCAAATTCTGCCTCTGACACTTGCCAGCTGTGTAACCATGGGCAAGTCAAAACCTCTCAGTCTCAGTCCCTTCATCTATAAAATAACAACACCTGGAGCGCCTATTTCCCCCAGGGTTGTTGTGAGACTGGAAAGATATAGGAGATGTTAAAATATACACAGGAAAAAAAATGTCTTTGAACAGCCTTGAAAAAATTCCAGGTATGATCAAGATTGGCTCTGGAGAAGAGCTAGAAAATGCACCTCATGCTTTTTGTCAGAAAGGTGGAAATCTATGGGTGTGGAATATTGCATATTGCATACTCTGTCAGATGCTGTTAGGATGTGGCGAGTGTTTCCAACGGCTTTGTTGAACTAAAAAAAATTGTTGCAAAGATAAGTTTGTTTGGAAGGGGAAGGAATATATTTAGAAAAGTTAAATAAAAACAAAGCATCAATAATTCAAAATAAGATAATAATAAAATTAGAAAATTAGCCAAGATTGCCTCTGGGGTCTTTTCCAGCTATAAATCTGTGAGTTGATGTTCCATATGCACCCAGTCCACTCTCCATCCCTCATTTTCTCCCACTGAAATTTCCTGCTACTCGAAATTTACAAACAGGACCGGGGAAAGAGAAGGTGAAAGGGAAGCAAACTTTTTCACTGCAGAATAATCCTGAGAGACTCATTCTTAAACCATAATAATAGCTCACGTTGAGGTTTGCAAAGCCCTTCCGTACGACAATCTGACAAAACAGGTTCTCAGTATAATTGGAAACCTCTCTGTTTTACAGACCCAGACCTAACTCAAAAGACTGAAGTTGCTAGCCTCTAGGCACAAAGCCAAGAAAAGTCAGCACCTCATGTAGGTCTTCTCTATCAAGCCGCTGAGCGGCTGGCTCAGGGAAAGTCCAGGACCCTTTCCTCCCTCAGATCCTGGTCACAACCATTCAGCCCGTGAATGGCTGTTATTTTCACAGAGTATTCACTGTCCAATACTCAGATTGAGTATGTTTCACACACTCTCTTATCTCCTCAGTTGAACCTGTCAATTCCTAGGCAAACAAAATCATAGAACTTCAGTGCTGAAAGGAACCCTGGAGATAATGTAACCCATCCCTTTTATCCGCCACATGAGGATACTGAGAAAGGACTCGCCCCAGATACAACTAGCCAGTGGCCAGAAGGAACCAGGACTAGAAACTAAACTTCCTAATGTCTACTCCAGAGTTCTATCTACTAGACCACACTGCCTCCAATCAATCACCAGCTGGGCTGGATCCCACTCAGATCAATCAAGTGATTGGGAGGGCAACGGGGGAGGGGGAGGTAAGGGGGGGGGTTGGGAGGAGACGCTAAGAAGAGAAGGCAATGGCCAAACCAGATGATGTTTCAGTGGCTCTCCCTTTGGTGGTGATGAACTGCAAAGGGGTCAGAGGTTTGACTCATTGAACCACAGAAAAGCCAGCCCGAAATCGATAGGGTAAGCAAAATTAGAGAACAGACCCCCTTCTTGGGTGGCATCGTCAGTCTTCCTGCTCTCAGCCAGGACCACAAAAGCAATGAGGCAGCACAAAAAACGACAAGGGAACTTAACTAAACTTCCCGAGAGAGAGAGAGACAGAGACAGAGAGAGACAGAGAGACAGAGAGAGTACATACACAAACATTACGTATACACCCACAAAAATGAGGCTTGAGTTGAACATTTTAGCAAAAGTTTTGACTTGTCACTTTTGTGGTCACAGCTCACAAAATTTTCTTTCAATGAATTGTTGCTGTGCTTATTAAGAACTACACAAAGCCTCCTTAATTCATATACCCAATAATTCCAAATTCATGAACAGAGTCAATATTCACATTAGCTTACATTGTCAATGCCTGTGGAAAAGGTTTGCTAGAAAAATTAATCACCGAAACACAATATTCTGGGGGTGGCAGTGAGGGGTTTAACCCCCTAGGGAGAAGAAATAGTACTCAAATACTTTAAGAGCTTTAATTTACATATAAACAATGTGCTAATTACAAGTGATCCTTATCTAGTCCCTGGACCAACTCTGACTAAATCTCTAGAATTTCTCGGCATTTTGTTAGACTGGATGGAGACAAGAAAGGGATGGTGTACCCCCTTAAAGCAGTCTCAATTCATTTCTCAAAAACAGATTCTGAGCTAACCAAACTGGGGTGGGGGAAACTGAACTAGTGCCCTGACAGCAATTTTATAAATGAGGGATAAACACTCCTGGGGGCTGGCTTAGCTGAACTGGCCAAGGAATGGAGTACTGATGACCTCAGACAACTGGAAAAACAATGGATGCTATGGGACATTTTGGTGAGATTTGTTGATCCTCTATTAATGAACTACAAAAAAGTCTGTGAAGTTCTAAGGAGTATGACTATAAAAGTTAAATTTATTTCATAATATTCTAAAAATCTGAATTCCTAAACATGAATTAATTCATCCTAACCCTAACCCTTCTCTCACTGATAGAGACCATGGAGACATGAGGTTCAAAATCTCCCTCCATTTTCCTCTTTTTTTTCCTTTCATGAAGAAAACCAAGCTTATTTTAAAGATAAAGGAGGTAGAGTCAGAGCAGAGCGTGATAAAAGGAAGAAAAGAACCTAGTACTCCAAGATGGATGGTGGAAGTGCCAATTAACACCCCCTTCCCCAATAAAAAAGTTGTTTGCCTGCCTGCCAGCAAGCAGTTTTTAGGAGGAAATGGCCAATGATGAGGTTAAGCATCAGGGTTGTTCAGGTCCTCAGTGGGAGGGATCCATGAGTCAAGTGGCATTTATTAAGCATCTACTACATGTGAGGCATTGTGCCAGGGATACAAAGAAAGGCAAAAAGATGGTCCTGCTCTCCAGATGTTCACAGTCAGAGAATACCAGATATACATGTCCCAGCCATGAAATCTCAGGGGTTCCTTCTTGGGAAAGCAGTGAGTTTCTCTCTTACTCAGTTTTCCATCCTATCTGCAAAGAGATTACCATGCTGAGTTAGTCCAAGAGTCTCCAGAGAGATATGAGGGAAGGTAGTTTGTGATAAAATGTGGCAGTTGTTAGCTAGAGAAGGAACTTCAAGTAATTTAGGAATTATCCTCATATTGTTGATAAAATTAGTGGTTCTCTATTTCTCATTTAGTTTCTCTCAATTTCTCTCTATGTCTCTGTCTTTCTATCACAATATGCTTTCTCTCACACACTCTTAGGGGTTTAAAAAATCAATTTAACAGAACAACCTTCTTTAAGACTGCTAAATCATCCCTTTAGCTCAATAAAAGGTTAAATAAATAGGAAACATTAAGCCCAATATATAAAACCAAAACTAACTTCTTTCTATCCATCTGAGTCACTGGCTTTTGCAAATGGGACCCAAAGGCTAGGGTACACTTATACTAGAACCCTAGAAGTCACTTTCTTGTACTATATGATGTGAACAGGTCACAGTTTCCCTGATCCTGTCCCTGCCTTCTAGTCTTTTCCATTCAGTCTATCCAATGCACTACTGTTAGACCAACCTTCCTCAATCATAGCTTTCATTATGCAACCCCTTTACTCAACTCTCAGTGTCTACCTGATGAAGTACAAACTGTTGATTAACTAAGTAACATTCAAGGCTCACCATAATGTGGGCCCAAATGACTTTTCCAAACTAATCTCCTATTGCTACACTACAGTCAGACAGTAGAGTTGGCAGAATAAGTAGTGATAACTGTGAGTAGGCTTGTACAGACTCTTAATCCAATAACTAGGTGGTACACTGCCTAGAGTACTGGGCCAGGAGTCAAGAAGACCTGAATTAAAATCCTTCCTCAAACATTTACTAGAGCTAAGCGGTTTTCACGGTATCTGAAGTCCTTTCTAGTTCTAAATATGATATTACAGTAATGATTTCTTCCCCACTACATAATGCAAATCTTAGTCTTGACCAGGGGTGAATGACTTGTTGGACCAAGTTAACAGGTCAGGGAGGTTAAAATAAGTCAGCCCTTAGTTTGTAGGGGAATACTTTTAAGTAATAATGAAGGGATTATTTGTACCTTTCTCATCTCTCCAACTAACCTGTAAGCTTCTTGAAGGCAGTATTCAGGTGTGATATAGTACTGCAATTCCTCAGGAAGCCTACCACATAGTTCTGGGCATACGAATGGTGCCTAATAAATGCTTCCTGCTTTATATTCCACCACTTATCTATGAGCACCCTACCTTCACTTTCTGTCAAAGTAAACCGCTAAATTTTTAATTGAGCAGAGTTCAAGACCATGATTCCACTCTCACTGCCAATAAGCAAGTAAGGGCAACAGGGAACGGACTATTGTTTTCCTCCAAATCTGTATCTGTATGTGAGTACATGGAAGGGGAGAGGTGCAGGAAGGAGCGGTGTAGACAGAAAGAGAAACTAAGTTTAACTTCATGCTACAAATAAGTGTTTCAAAATCTGTCTTCATATAAGTGACCATCAGGATAAGTGGGCATCAGGATAAAGCGTAGAGCCCCTTGGCATCACCTACTTTGTTTTGAAGGTCCACTGGTCTAACCAAGCATGGCTCCTTGAGTAGGTATCAAATCTTGGGGGGTTTTTGGCCATATTTCCAATAAATAACAAATCTAGTAAACATTCATTAAGTTCCGACTATATGCCAGGCTAAGTGCGGGGAATATAATTAATAAGAAAGGCAGACCCTGTCTTCAAGGAGTTCACAATCTAAAGGGATAAACAATACCCAAATGGAGGCAGGAGAGCCAGAAGGGAGGGAAAAGGAAGGAGATAGGATACAGAGGGTATCTTGTCCAGTGGAGCTGAAACCAGGCAGGGCAGCAGATGCAAAGCAGAGTGAGCTAAATCCAGTTTCTACCTTCAATAAAGGAAGGCATTGGGAGGAGTGTGGCATTCCACTCTCCTTCAGTCTTCTAATTGGCACCTTGCACATCTGAGGTACTGTAGAAACACTCGACAGACTGACTACATTGTGTAATGCTTTTCCACTGTTGCTAGCATGGTGCAAGTGGGCTCTTTACTCTACTACCTGTGTGACGCTGGGGAAAAGCCTCTCTCTATTTCCTTATCTGTAAAATGAATTGGACTAAAGGACCCTTAAGTCTCCTTCCATTATTGCCCTCAGAGTACTAGGACCTTAATAAACTTTAATTAAAATATTCCATAATCTGGGTCAATATTGCTACTAGTAATGTTAGTCTTACTTGATCTGTACGGCTAACCTGGAAAGTAAATAGATATCTCATTTTAGAGATGAGGAAACTGAGGCTCACAGAGAAGTGAAAGGACGAGAAAGGACTGGAATCAAGTCTTCTGATCGAATATCTCTTGTAAAATGAACACTTTCCAATATAAACTTAACAGATGCATGAAGAAACACATAAATGGTATAGTCAGAGGACCCAGGTTCAAATCTTAACCTCAAATACTTGTATTAGCCTGGCCAAGTCACTTAATCTTTGGAAGTCTTAGTCTTCTCACTCACGAACTGAGAGGGTTGCACTGGAGGGTCTTGAGGGGCCCTTCTAGCCCTCACTCTCTGCTCCTATGACCCTAAGTATACCCTCCTCCACCCACAGGCTTTTTCCTTAGTAGTCTACCCTATGGTAACTATCTCTACAAATCTTCTGCACTAGAGGCTGTGGGAGATGGCTTTCGGTTCACTTTCCCCCCAAATGCAGAAAGAATAACATAGCTTGATCTAATATAAAAACAGAAAGGATTAGGAGAGGAAAAGAAATGGAAAAGGGGAAAGAAGAAACTGGAGACAGTATGGTCCCAGCATGCTTACTTGGAATTCATATCTAGATGGAAGATCATCCCATTCATCCCTCTGCCTCCACACTCCCATATTTACTGAGCCATGTGGGCCAATGTACAATTGTGTAACTTGTTTCTGTGGGAAGTGCAGAGGTGGGGGATGTGGGAGGAAGCACATGGGGGAAAATGGCCCCTTTTCTGGCAGATGCCATGTTTATGTCCCCCTCCCTCCTCCTTTCGGGGTGGCTCACCCCTCAGATGTATAATGAATCAGGCACTCTCTCATTAATAAAAAATGACAAGCTATCATCTCATTGAAATCCTGTGTGCTGGAAGTGCCTGCAGACAAAATCCCTGCCTTGCTCTCCAATTCCTCTGTGGTCAGGCAGTAATGAGGCTTTGGGGTGGACGGGACAAAAGTGAGCTGCTGAATAGAGCTTAACTTGCAGGAGGAGGAAGTAACCTTTTCATTACAGTCACAGGACTTTAATTTTAATGGCTTTTTCATCTATATTAACAAAAGGACCCAGATCAGGGGCCTGGCTGGGGCTCACCAACAAGGTCACCAAGTTATAAGAATGTCATGGGGTAGGCGAGAGCTAATCCGGGCCATAGCAATGAGCTATTCACCACTTCCAAATTCCCCAGATGTCCTGAAAGCCAACTGATTTGGAAACACGACCTATTTGACTATCTCTCTCTTCCTTTTAATAATTTTCTTTATGCAAGTGAGAGAAGGAACAGATAGAAATAACTGGACAAGAGGGAAGGTAAGAATAGATTCAGGCACTGAGTTTGAAGGTCACTCTGAACTGATGAGTGATTTGCATTTGCTCTTTTGATTTCCACTGCACAGAGACCATTGAGGGATGAGGCTAGCTAATAAAATAAATGCTACTGAAAACACCACACCACCAGAAAACCTTTCCAACAATAACAGCCTCCCCCACCCACCACCTCCTAAAATCTCCGTCTTCTGTATAATCTGTCACGCTAAGTATCTGTACAATGAATTTTGACAATGAATTATATTAAATGTGCCACTTGGTTATAGAGTACTATAGCTCTCTAACACTTTCATAGGTCTCATCATTGTCTCTTCAGCAAGAGATGAAGCTTTCTGAGGGCAGAGAGCATATGTCAATGAAACAGTTTCTTAGAGTCTCCATCCAATCTTTCCCCAAATGCTCCAACATCCACAACATTGCCACCAGTTTTCAGGGCTTGTCACAATTAAGCCTAACTGGACTATCTGAACTGGTTTTCTATGACTTCTCAATAAGTAATCTCTACTATGGTTGAAAAAACCAAAGCAGTGTTTGTTGCTTTACCCTCTCAACATGAGCATGCATGCATGTGAACTCTCTCTCTCTCTCTCTCTCTCTCTCTCTCTCTCTCTCTCTCTCTCTCTCTCTCTCTCTCTCTCTCACACACACACACACACACACACACACACACTCACACATCACTCTCATTCTATTCTCCTTGATCTGCTCTTGATACCCCCCACCCACCACCACATATACCACCATTTATCAAACTGACTCATCCTTCAAGTTACAATCCAAATCTCCCACCCTCCTCCAGAAAGCCTTCTTGGACTTCTTGAGCCCATGCCAATTCATCTTTTCTCAATGAGTTTAGGATTGCTGTTGTATTTATAGCCAAGAACCACCAGTACACTCAATTGTTTTCAAATTGCTTTTTCAGGCTTTGTTTGTCTCCCCAATTAGACTGTACAGACCCTGAGGGCAGGGATTATATATTTTTTATGGTCCTTTTATATATTCCTCAGTGTCAACAATAATGTTGGATATATGATAGGAGATATTCAATGAAGACTTGCTGAATTCAGCAGAATAGACACACTATGTTACATATTTCCTTAGGTCATATGCTCTTAGATATAGAACTAGTAAAGAGACCGTGTGGAAAAGGAAATGGCAAACCACTCCAGAATCTTTGCCAAGAAAACCCCAAATGAGGTCACCAAGAGTCAGACACAACTGAAAAATGAATGACTTGAAAAGGGACCTTAGAAATAACGCAGTCCAGGTACTTTGGAGATGAGAGAAGTGACTTGCCCAATCTTACAAATGTTGATAACTCCACACATTTCTTATTTACACTGACAGCATTTTTGTTTGAGTAGGGAAAGGAACAATATTTGGATCAGCCAAACAAGACAGCGATACTACAAATGCCAAAATGGCCCAGACATCTGGGTGTAGTTGAAAGAGGAGCTGCCTAGGAATTAGAAGATGAGAATTCTACTCCCTAGTCTGCCACTGATTACCTATGTGACACCCAAGCAATCTGCTCCATTTCTGCAAGCTTCGGTTCCTACTCCGGAAAAAATGGGAGGATTGAACTAGATTGTTTCTCCCCAGTTCTAACATTGGCATGAAAGAGTCCTGAACTTAGGAGTCGGGAAACATGAGTTTGAATCTTAGCTCTAAGAGTTACTTAGCGGTGCAACAAGGATGTCACTTAACCTCTCTGAGACAGTGGATTCTTCATCTGTAAAATGGCAATAATAACCTTTGCACTCCCTAAAAAGAATTCTAGAAGGTTTTTAGTGTTATGCAAATGTGGGTTGTTATAATTATGATGCCACAGTCGATGGGCAACTAAGGGGCAAATGCCCAGTGAAAGCAAGCTAGTCATTTCTGAGGCTCCCAGAGCCTGCATGGCCACCCACATACAAGATACTTTATAACGGCTATTAAGAGAACATTTCTAATGAAGTTATTAGCCAGAACATCACCGGGAAAAGAGAAGGCAGCGCTCCCTCTGTGCCTCCCGGTTATGCCGGGCTCATCCAAAATACTCATGTGGAGGCAAAACCAGGCAGTGCAGTTCTCATCCTGCCCGAACCTGGAACAGGAAGATACTCTAATTGCAAAATAGATGGGCCCCTAGGGCAGAGTGAGTTCTATATTATGAAGTACTTTTCAAAAGAGATAATTGTTTAATAAGTAAAAAATCGAAGCGGGGGAGACTTAAATGCAAGTAGCTCCTAGCACTCCTATTCCCCTCCCCCAATCCTTGTTTGCCCTCCCCATTTTCCCTCCTCCCACACTTTTCAGATCTTGCTCTAACTTGCCTTTCCCAACTACCCTTTATCTCTCATAGAGTCAAATATTGATTTTCCACAATTTAAGGACAAAATCTATGTTGTTGCTTGGTCACTTTTTAGTCATGTCCGACTCTTTGTGACTCCATTTGGCAGTTTCTTGTCAAAGATACTGGAATAGCTGGCCATTTCCTTCTCCAATTCCTTTTACAGATGAGGAAAATGAGACAAACAAGGTTAAGTGACTTGTCCAGGGTCACACAGGTAGTAAGTGTCTGAAGTCAGATTTGAACTCAAGAAGATGAGTTCAACAAGAAGGAAATCACTTGACCTCTCTGAGACAGACAGCAGCTTCTTCATCTTCAAAATGGAGGAAACATTTGCACTTCCCAAATGGGTTCAGAAAGCTCATAGCATTATGCAAATATCAGCTGTTGTAATTATCAAGTCATAACACATAGAAAGCCAAGACTCCAGGACCAACACTCTATCCATTGCACCATCTAGCTGCCCGAAAATCTGTGGGGGAAATCTCTTAACTTAGTTTATGTCAACTAAAGTGTAATACAATGAGAAAAACATTGGATTTAAGAATCCGAATTCCTTGACTGAAGTCCCAACTCCTACATTTACTGGACATGAGACCTTGGGCAAGTCATTGATTTTCTCTGAGTTTCAGTTTTCTCCCTTACAAAAGGAAACTAGTACTACTTGAAATGTTTCCCTCCTTTCTTCCCTCCCAGGGCTGCTGTGAAGAAAGCACTCTGTGAATTGTGAAGGACAGTAGAAATACAAGCTTTTATAATCTTCATATCTGGCCCCATCCTCCAACCTTTTAGCAGAGACACCCCAAGTAGCCAAGTAGACTATATGAGTCATAGTCCTTGTCTGGTCCCTGTCCACTTCTGGGGGTTAAGGGGGGTCCTAACCACCAGCACTGAAAGGGTGGAAAGAGGCACAAAGGAAGAAGCCCTACCATGGGAGTCCTTAAGCTGGGCTCACTCCATGGATCCTCAGTGTCTGTAGATAGGAAAGAAATGCTAACTTTTTTTCACTACATTTTTATCCCCTTTGCAATCCTATGTATTTTACTTTATGCATTTAAAACTACTATTCCCAGGAGCTGATGGGCTTTACCAAACTGCAAAAGGGTATCATGATGTGAAGAAGCCTTGCTCTAGGTAATCTTCAAGCTTTCCCTCTTGACTTCCAGTGAAACAATGATCAAAGCATCCTCAAAAGACTTTAATAGTCAGTTCTATTCTGTAGGACCCTGAAGCCTTCTTCACTAACTCTATTAGCCAACCCATAGATATTGACTGTGCCCTTAATTCAGTGCCCAGACATATACAAAGTGCTCCAAAGGATATCAGAAAGTCAAAGCCATGGTACCTATTCTCAAGGGGCTCATGTAATAACTGGGTAGGTATAATGGACACACATGAAACAATTAGAGATAATGACATGATAGCATCTAACCAATCAATTGACAAGCATTTATAAGGTGGCAGGCACCATACTAAGTGGTAGAAATACAAATATAGTCTGAATTATAAGTGTAAAAAAGTGAGAGTCGGGATGGTCAAAGGAGACTTCACAGAAGTAGAAAGACCGGACTGTTGGGTAGGATTGGATTGAAATGTGTGATTAACAAAAGAAAGAAGATTCTCTCTCTCTCTCTCTCCCTCTCCTCTCTCTCTCTCTCTCTCTCTCTCTCTCTCTCTCTCTCTCTCTCTCTCTCTCTCTGTCTCTCTCTCTCTCTCTCTCTCTCTCTCTCTCTCACACACACACACACACACACACACACTTTTAGCCCAATTCTTCTTGTTTTTACCTCTGTTTCTGTCCAAGACGGCTGGCCAAGATTCTTAGTTTAAAGTCATTCCTGACTTCATCACACTCTGACTACCCTCACTAAAATTAGCAAAGTGCTAGATAAGGACACATGCTTATCGAAATGAAAATGGTTTCTCTCCCCTCTCAACTTTCTGCCCCACCACAACATATGTTTTTATTTATTTTGTCTGCTGAGGCAATATCCTACCTTTTAACTGACTCACAGAAACCATGGACCTAACCTGACCTAACCTAGTCATTCCACAGGAAATCCAGTTCCCAGCCCCACCTACGAAGGGCTGCAACCCTATTTAGGAGGCAACACATACACACACACACACACACACACACACATACACACACAGCCGCAAAAGTTACAGATTTGTGATACATTTGTCTGGATTTCATCTCAACTTGAGTTTCACAGAAGCCTCCTCAGGGTGGCCCATCAGGAATTCAATGAGCTGGCATAGGGAAGGTGACCAAATTAAATGCAAGGAAGAATAAAATGATTTTTAAAACTAGGAAATGGAAAGTACAATTATAAGGGATTATAATCCCTTAATTGTAGGCCACCTAAACTTCCCTCGGTCCCTACAGATTTCATGTTTTTCTGGGATTCCCCTCTTCCCCAACAAGGGAAGCCATTGATTGCTGGTGCCACTTCTTCTGTCCCACCATTCCCCTAATAGGAGGAGACTGAGAGGCTCTGAACTTAGAAAGTGAACAACAGTGACTTTGAACTTCTTGCATTTAATCAGGTCTTGTCTTACTTTAAGCATTAGAATCCCACCTCCCCCCATCTCCTGCCTGGCCCCTCCTAGACTACCTGAGTTTTCTTACATCTTCCTGGGTGGCTCAGTGGATAGAACACTGGGTCTGAGGTCAGCAAGACTCATCTTCCTCAGTTCACATCTGGCCCCAGATACTTACTAGCTGTGTAACCCTAAGAAAGTCATTTAACCCTATTTGCCTCAGTTTCCTCATCTGTAAAATAAACTGGAGAAGACAATAGCTAACCACTCCGGTATCTTTGCCAAGAAACCCCTAACTGAGATCACAAAGAGTCAGATGCAATTGAAATGAATGATCAATAACAGCATTATCTTCCTGGAACAAGGTAGCATGGCTGCCCTGGGAACTGCTTGGAACTACTTTGTACCGAAGGGAAATTCATTTCCTAAGTTACAAATTTCATCCAGAAAAGCCATGGAGTAAGCTACAACAATGAGTTCTGAGTGAAGGGATAACAGATTATATGTAACAACCAAAGGTTCAGAGGGCTTCTGGAATGGCCTGCAGAGCTTCTGTCCCGAAATTTTGATTATTCCCAGGGGTGGCACATCTTTGGTCCCCAAGGGAAGTTTGGAACTTTGAAAACAATCAAAGGTTATTTGGAGCCAAGTCCAAAGAAAAAGATGATTGACCAAAATGGGTGACACTATTGTTGGTTAAAAAGATGTGTGAGTACAAGGTAATGATATCAGCGTATATGGGTGTGTATGTATACTCTTAAAGCAATCCATGGGTTAAAATATTTAGAGTTGAAAGTAAAGGGCTTTATAAATCCTCCGATTGAATACATTCATTTTACAAATGACAATAGGAAGACTTTCAGAAAGTTAAATGGTCTGTCCAAAGTCAGCAAAATAGGAAACAATAGCAGATTTTGAAATCATGTTCTCCTACTCCAAATCCATCTCTCTTTTTACTCCACTGTTCTGACTCTTTTTCCAAAAAAAAGAGTTCCAAAAATTATTGGATCAACAGTTAATATTGTTAGAATAAGCACATTGGCCTTCAAGGGGGAAAATACATATCTGAATGTATACAAGAAGTTTTGATGTGCATGTGCATGTTAAAAAGATGGGGGGAGAAAGCAGCCTCTTTACAGCACATTTTTGGGGGGTGTTACTGGCTATCATCATGTGTATTCATCTTGTCTTCTCAGACCACCCTGGGAGGCTTGAAGAGCCAGAAGTTGCTCCTCCTGATGGTCTTCTCAGCCCCTAGCAGAGGGTTGGACACAATGGAAGCACTACATGCATACTTCTGGATTGAACAGAAGGAGAGGCTGAGGCCATGACATTTCTCCTAGTTCCCATCATCTGATTCTCATTGGACTTGCTGCCTGGTTTTCATTAGATCACATTCCCTTGGCCCCAAAGAGTAAGGCTCATTTTCCTGGCTGGAGCTCTGGGAAGTATAAGAGGTCAGGGGTCCATAGCTTATTGTCCACGAGGGGTGGCATGGAAGACAGCTGGACCCACAAGCAGCAACTTGTTGGGAGTGATGAATGACATTTTAAAGAGAAATATTCCCTGGTCTTGTCTGGAGAAAGAGTCCAGTTTGAGAGGGCTATGGATACAGCTTCCATAAAGATGAAAAAGTGCTGGGGTCAGAGGGAATGAGAAAGAACCATCCTAATTTCACTGGTACAGAGATTTCCTAATAATGAAAGCACCCCTGCTGCTACCGGTGCCAATCAGCACCTTCTCTGGAATTTAACAGTGTAGCCTGGGCTACTCTGAGATTAAGTGATTTGCTCAGCATTCTTTACGTAATACTGCCAGGTGGGACTTGAACTCAGGTTTTCATGATTCCAACCCTGTGTCTCTATCCACTATGGAATGCTGCCTCTCAGAGGAGACTGAAGACTTGAATTCAAATCTCGTCCCTTTTACTTACTACTCAGGCAGTCACAACCCCAGGGCAAATCCCTGGAGAAAGGTTAGACAAGATAGCCTCAGAGGTCCTAAGTTTTTCTATGAAAATCTGACGGAACTGGAAAGCAATATACATAATGACTAGAACAATGTAAACAGAAAGAAGAGATATGAGATAATGTCTCTTCTTGCTGCTCTACAGAAGTGAGGGACTGTGGATATTCCACTGCATATCACCTACACTTTTAAAATATGTTGTATAGTTTTGCAGAACACTTTTTCCCTTTCTTCATATTTTATTATAAGGGACGATTCTCAAAGGAGAGGAATATAATAGAAAATATAGATGATATAAAAACAAAATGTATAAACATATTATTAATAAAATACAATAAATTATATTAATAAAAAATTAATAATATATTTATAATTAATATAATATATTTAAAAGAAATTTAAAAATTCTCCACACTCTTCTAGGGCATCCAAAAATGTCATGCCACAGGTCCTCTCCCCTCTACTTTCATAACTGCCCTTTAGGGAATGCCTAGGTAGTAATAATAATCAATGTCACAAAATGTCTTACAAGTTATTTAATACTTTGTGTGTCCATCCCTCCCACGCATAGGTATATAATGTCTTAAAAGTTAAGCCATCTTGCATAACTTAAAACCCTACCTTCTACAGGAAGCATTTTTCAATCCCTTCTTAATTCTAGTTAGCTCCCCTCTGTTAATTATTTCTTATTCATCTTGTACATATATGATTGTTTGTCTCCCCCATGGGACCGTTGAGGTCCTTGAGGGCAGGGACTGTCTTTTCTCTCTTTTAGCACAGTGTCTGGAACATAAGTAGGCACTTTATGAATATTTACTGACACCAAAAATTTCATTTTCATTCAGTTTTCTGTAGGACTTAGCTCCAGGCAGAGCTGTCTATCTTGCGAATAGGGTCTCAAAGTTAAAGATCTCAGTTTGGAAATGCCTTAGGATTCACTCAGCTCATGAACACTTTGTCACTTTAGAAGCCCGTGTCCCCTCTACCGCTACACAGTGACTGTGAGAATCAACCATGAACCATTTGGACTCTTCATCATGGACTGAGTCCCACCATGAACAATAAAAACACCCACCATCCATTGCTAAAGCCAGAAACTCAGGAATATAAGCAGTATAGATTAGAGATGAAGAATTTTGGTTCCTGTTGTGGTCTGTATAGACAATGATGGCACATTTGTTTTGTGGAAAATAGTATTTTCCTCTCCTTTGGAAGAAGAAAAAAAAGAACACATTTTCTTTCCTTTTCTTTCTTTAATATGGAAAAATATGAAGATGATGATCTCTTGGGTTTTCTCCTTCTCTTTTCTTTCCCATGATGGCCAACAGCCCAGTGATTCTGAATTCTTTCAACTAAGCAGCTGACACTGCAGATATATCCCTCATTCCACTGAGACCAAGAAAGATATGCTCTTCCATTCTAAAGACCTCCGCCTTGGAGTGGGGATGGATGACTAACGAGACACAATGCCTTTCACTCCTGGCTGGAGAGTAGGGAATTCAGCCCAGCTCTGTAAAGGTCAATTTGAACAGCTTTCAAATGATACATAGTGAACCCCCACTGCACAAGCTAATGGTATTTTCTACTTGCTTTTTATCATCAGGTTTGTTCTCAGATGAAATTAAGTAAGATTATGAGATCCTTTCCTCCTCTTAGGACCCCTCCCTTCTTCCCAACTCATCTCCTTTAAGGGGTCCAATGTCTTCCTGCTGTGCCTTGACTACTCAGGAACCCCATCCCCAGAATTTAGCGTGTTGTGTTTTGAATTTAACCTTCTATCATCCTCCCCTCCAATCAAAACTGCCTTGATATTAGCTACTTGTCCTACAGGAAAAGATCTTGATAAATTATTGCATACTAAGGTATTACTGATTGATCATAGCTTAGTAAGTTATCATTTCCCAGACTGCATACATTTCAATGGAAAACTATGCCTTAAAATCAGGAAGACCTGAATTCAAATTCTACTTATACTTAATGATCATGTGACCCTGGACAAGTCGGTTAACTTTTTCCAGCCTTAGTTTCCAAATCTTAAAATAGGGATAATAAAAGTACCTCCCTCCTAGAAATGTGGTGCCACTCAAATATGAAAAGTGTTTTGGAAACCTAAAAGTGCTATGTAAATGTTAGCCTTTTTTTTTTTTTTTTTTGCATTACCTATGGGAACTTTAACAAGCCATTCAACTTTAAAGGGTCTCAATTTCCTTATCTGTTAAAATAAGAGGATTGGACTAGATGGTCGAAAGACTATTCCTAGCTTTAAATTCCTCCATCCTAAGAAATCTCTAATAATTGAGTTGCAACATCCATAAACTACGAAATGAAACCAAAAAGGTCTAGTGAAAAGAACACCGGCGGAGTCAGAAGAAATGAATAACAACAGTCCCACTTCTGCCCTAAGGAGCAGTGAGGGACTGGACAAGTCACTTAGCCATTTGTAAATGGAAGGCCTTGAGTGAGATTGGCAGACACTGAAGACACCAAAAGACTGGCTGTTTACCTGTTTTGGGCTACAGAGGCACGAGTCTATCCTTTATTTCCTGGGACCATCAGTGGACATCAGGTTACCCTCAAAGCCAGTAATGTTGGTCTCTAGAGAGTAGCCTAGGTATGGTGAAAGAAGGACAGATGGAAAACTTGCATTTGTGTTGAGTACTCTGGAGTTCATGAGACAGCAAGGAAGGGGAAGGAGGATTCAGTGACTATCCAGAAAGAATGAGTTGTTGTGCAGATTACAAGAAGGTGTGATCCTGAAACTTGAAAGGAGCAGAGAGAGGATGATGGAGTAAGTGGGTCACTGGGTGAGCATCAGGGCAATTTCACCCCTGGCATGCCCTGGCTATGTGATGAAATTCTCATCCTGGAGGGGCTCTGTGTGCCTGCCTCTTCCCCACCCCTTTCCCATCAACCTTTCTTTCTGCTCTCTGAAGCACTAAAGAGCAATGATGAGAGGCTATTCATTCCATTTGTTCTCAAAACATTTATCTGAATCCAAAATTATCTGAGTTTTGGCTAGTGTGCTAAGAGGGTGAGGAGTGCATGCTGACCTAGAGCATGAGGCAGGTGTGACAGTGAGCGACGGTACTGACAGTAATAATGACTAAAAAGTACTCCCATTCTTTGACACTTTGCCCACTGCTTAGAAAATCAAGATCAACCTCTCCATATCCTACCCTTCTAAAAAACAGAAATTGATTTTGAGCACTCTTCACAGCAGTGTGAATTGGGGAGGGGGGTGTTCAATCAGTATAATTGCAACACTTACATTATCTTGTCTTATCATATTTTCTACCTGCTTCAGGTGCCTAAGTCTTGTCTCCCCACCTAGACCATAAATTCTTCAAGAGTCTTTTATATAAAACCTGGTACAGGGCTGGGCTCAAAATAAGTCTTCTGTGTAATGAATTCTTATTTCTATGGATGATACACAAGTGCTTGACACTGGTATTTATTAACTGTTCCTCTGATGAACTAATGAATGAATGAAAAAGATATTTATTAAGCTTTACTTACTATAGGTCAACCACTGTGTTAGATGCTGGGAGTACAAAGGAAAAGAGAAAGGCAGTCCCTCAAGGAGCTGACAAAACATCAAAGAAAGTTTAGTTACAGGATAGACAAAAAGATTTGGAAGGTTTAAAAGGGCAATGGCAGGACTAATGAAGGACCCAGGGATCTTCAGGTTGTATGAGTAGGACATATAGGCAGTGCAAACAGTAGGCCTAGTGGTCTTCCATCTCATTCATTACAGCAACATCCATTTCATCTCAGTGGTATGAACAGTCTCGTACTCTTCTCAACTGGCTATCCATGGGATGCAATCAACAGAAGGAGAGGGTAAGGAGAGGGTAAGGAGAAGGGAAGGGAAGGGAAGGGAAGGGAAGGGAAGGAAAGGGAAGGAAAGGAAAGGAAAGGAAAGGAAAGGAAAGGAAAGGAAAGGAAAGGAAAGGGAAGGAAGGAAGGAAGGAAGGAAGGAAGGAAGGAAGGAAGGAAGGAAGGAAGGAAGGAGGGAAGGAAAGGAAAGGAAAGGAAAGGAAAGGAAAGGAAAGGAAAGGAAAGGAAAGGAAAGGAAAGGAAAGAAGGAAGGAAGGAAGGAAGGAAGGAAGGAAGGAAGGAAGGAAGGAAGGAAGGAAGGAAGGAAAGGAGGAAGGAAGGAAGGAAGGAAGGAAGGAAGGAAGGAAGGAAGGAGGGAGGGAAGGAGGGAAGGTAAGGAAACGTAAGGAAAGGAAAGGAAAGGAAAGGAAAGGAAAGGAAAGGAAAGGAAAGGAAAGGAAAGGAAAGGAAAGGAAAGGAAAGGAAAGGAAAGGAAAGGAAAGGAAAGGAAAGGAAAGGAGAAGGAGAAGGAAAGGGGAAGGAAAAAGGGAAGGGAAGGGAAGGAAAAGGAAGGAAAAAGGAAGGAAAGGCAAGGAAAGGCAAGGAAAGGAAAGCAAAGCAAAGCAAAAAGGAAAGACTCTTGGTAATGGTAAACCTCCTATCATGCAATCTTTGTGGGCCAGGACCCAAAACAAAAAATCACCCCCTAGTCAAGTTTGTTAGACTCATTCCAAAGGTGCAGGAAGTGACATACAATAGCTAAGCAAGTAGAAATATAGAGTTAGCTAGAAAGAACATTGGAGGCTAGAGTCTAACTCCTTTATTTTGCAGATAAAGAAACTGAGGCACAGAGTATTTAAGTGACTTGCCCAGGGTCACAGAGCTTGTAAGTGCCTGCATCAAGATTTGAACTCAGATTCCTATTTGTAAAATGTAGAACAGCCACTTAAAGTGAGTTACTTCAACTTATTGAACTTTGACTTCCTCATTTAGTAAATTCAAATATTTATTTCTGTTTTACCCACCTGTCAGGGTTGCTGTAAGTCACAATCAAGATGTAAAAGTGTATACAAATACATAGTTTAAAAAATTACTCTACAGGTACATAAATAACTTGTATGGTTTTTTTGATTTTTCTTTTAATAAATTTGAATGCTTATATGTCAAAAGGTCTTCTAATGAAATCTCTTATCTCAACCATCTAGGAAAAGCTAGTTTCAAAGGTGTTTCCACATATAAAATCATATAGCTAGTGATATAGAGGGCCTTTTCATGAGCTAATTAATATTAGACATAGTATTAAGTTAACAATAATATTATGCTAATACTAATAACTAATATAGTTAACAGATACTACCTATAGAGGCACTTTTCATTAGTTATTTGTATAATTTCATTATTTAATTGGTTTGGTTCTCTTTTCTTCTTCCAATTTATGCCTGGAATATTAATGTTAGAGAGTATTCATTTGGACATTTTTCCCCCTCAAAGAATATGAATTCAGCTGAAAAGCATAGAAAATAGAGTCCTGGACCCAGAGTCCATGGGACTACAGGTAGAATCTCAGCTCCAACAGCTCCTAGTTGCATGACCATGGGCAAGTCACTAACCTCTCCTCATCTTTAAAATCAGGATCACAGATTCTGCCCTACCTGCTCCAAAGAGTTGTTATGAGGCTCCAATGAGGTAATTTCTATTAAGCACTTTGCAAATTTTAAAGTGCTATACAAAGTGTTACTTATTGTCTATGAGCTGTTATTTTTGTTGTCATTGATGTTTGTCATTGTTATGAAGATATTTCTGTCCCATCCTCGAAAATATCCAAAGAATAAGATTCCATAGGCATCCTTGGCATTGTGATCCAGTGTCTTCTTCATTCTTAGTTGTAAGGTAGTCCTTCCCTTAGTCTAACTCATGGGTGGGGAACCTACGGCCACAAGGCCACACGTGGGCCTCTAAGTCCTCAATTGAGGTCCACAAATCCTCTTAATAAAAGGATTTGTTCTGTAAAACTTGGACTCAGTCAAAAGGCCACACTAGAGGACTTAGAGGCCCACGTGTGGCCTCGAGGCCGCAGGCTCCCCACTCCTAGTAGCTAACTTAATGGGCTTTTGCTAGAATCCCATCAATGTCTCTCAATGTAGGGTAGCACACACCAACAGACCATCAAAATCTTCCCCAAGTCAATATGTTAACTCAGCCTTGCTGAGTTTCCAAGATGGAGATACAGAATTGCTCTTTGCTCCACTCTACACTTCTTCTTCCCCAAGGAATGTGTCTCTCCCTCTTGCCAAGCTGTTCCACAGACTGTGGGTGGGACACAATGGCCCAAATTTTCATTTTCCCAAAGCTCCCAAACCATCAGTGTGGGTGGTATTCCGTTTTTTGAATATTTTTAGCGGCAAAGCATATTTGCCACCATTTCTGTCAGAAAAAGTGAAGAGGACCAAAGAGAATTTTTCTACCTCCCCCACCCATTGGGTTCTTTTGAAAAAAAAAATGACATAAACAGTGAATAATGGAAAACAGGCCTAAGCACGTTTGTCAGGGGACCTTGAAACTTGCCCTCAAACCTAAAATAAAGGGATAATTTTAACCCTAACGATTCAAAACCCATGTAGATGGGTTGCTCCAAAACATCTGTCACCATGGAGGTAATCTGGACCCTAGTCCTGTCTCTCACTAACTTGGCCAAATCTCTTGTTTCCCTCTGGGCCTCAGTTTCTTCACTGGTATAAAATCAGTAGTCACTGGGGTGTTCCAAAGAACCTGAAAGTCCTTCTCTGAGATGATGTCTTGGCAAACAAACCCAGGAAGTTTATTTACAGGCTTTCTGTTGCTTCTGCTGTGCTGAAGACAGTGGCTGTACAAAACCCAGGCACCCATAACTCGCAGCCTTCTGAGTGGGAAAGAATGGCCTTCCATGCTCAGAAGAAGGCAAAATTCAAAGCCCTTTCTTCTGTGAGCTCAACCCAGTCTGCGGTTCTGCTCCGCAAGGTCCATCAATATGCAGGCCTGTATTATTCATGCCCCTTTCCTCCTTCCCCCCACGGCTTCTGAGGGAGGCCCGCTGTGGCTGCTGCCGCTGCAAACTTGTAAGCTCTGCTCGGAGAGCTGCCCCCATCTAAGTGTCTGCCATAAATAAAAGATAAACAAGAAACATCGCACAGCTACATCTGCTGCTCCCCTCCTCCAATACACAGTCTCCTTCCCCAGTTCACTCCCCCCTTCCCTTCTACTCCTCTTTCAAACCACACAAGGCAAAGAGAAAGAGAGGAGGGCTTTGGGAGGGTATGCAGCTGTAAGCCGAGCCACCATGCTGGGTCTTGGCTTCAGCTGTATTAAATAAACTCCCTGGCTCTGAACGGGGCACATCCTTCTGAAACACAGCAACTCCAAAAACATCTGAGAACCAAAATTCGGCTGCTCAGCACCAGGAGATCTTCAGTTTACAATGCTAACATTCCTCCGACTATTCATCATCCTCATCATTATATGTTTTGGCAACTGTCAGAAAAAAACACATCTATTGTCTTCTTCCTTTTGCTCTCTTGAAGCTGTGTAGACTTTAGCGATGCTGGAGTTTTCCACGTGGCTTCATGCTCCTAGCTTTCTGGTCCCCTCCTCCTCTCCCCATCCCTTCTCCTCCATCCACCCATTGCAATAAGAGGGGGAGCACAGAGTCCCTCAGTAAGGAGTAGTTCATCACCTTTAAAGGTCACGTTCCCTCTCTTGCCTTTATGGATGTGGGGCACAATAGAGATAGAGGCATACAGAGGTCCTGAGGCCATTAAGGTGGATAGCAGGTATGGATCTTTCCTCTTACTCCTCCTCACACATTACTCCAATCAGCCCTAGAAGTCCAAGAAATTAATGGTGTTTTTTTTAATACCTAGTGCTGAGCTTCTAAAAACTGGTTTTTGATTCTTTCATTCTGTCCTTAGAACTAAATCCGGAACCAAAGAGTCAGGGGAAGGAGCACTGCTTCCTGGGAACATCGACACTATAAAAAAAAAACATTTATTAAGGGCATACTATGTGTTAGGTACTGTGCTGGGGGCCTGAGACACAAAGACAAACTGTGAAACAGTGTATATCTTCTGGAGAGGATAGTAGGGAGGAAAGAGCCTAGGCTGAAGAATCAGAAGATCTGGTTTCAGATGCCACCTCTGACACTTGCTACCGGGGAGTTAATTTCTTTGAACCAGACTCATTCTCTTCAGATCAGAAGGCCTGGCTTTAAATTCTGCCTCTGACACTACTTCTCTGGACCTCAGTCTCTTCAGCTGTAAAACGGTCTTTGGTCAAAGACCAACAAGATGGTCTTTGTTGCCCTTTCAGCTCTGGATCTCTGATCTTATGTACATGCGTAAGTGTATACAAAATAAATGAAAGGTGATTTGGGGAGGTACACCATTGGCAGCTGAGGAGAAGGTAACATTCCATATGAGCCTCAAAGGAGACTCTGACATAGAGGCAAGAAGGAAACACATCCTAGGCATCCTAAGTTCAGCTCTAGATTGTCAGTATTGCTTTAGATCTTGACTCCATCATCCAATGTTTTAGCTAACCCTTTCAGTTTTATGTCAACTGAAAGTCTGATAAGTGGTGTGATCCCTACTTCAATCTAAGTCATTGATAAAAATGTCAAAAGGCACAGGGTTAAGCACAGATCCCTGGGGCACTCCACTAGGGACTTTATTCCATGTTGACTTTAAGTCATTAATAACTCCTCTGAGTCAAGCTATCCAACCAGTTCTGAATTCATCTAATTATACTGCCTAATCCATCATTCCATCTTCTCCAAAAAAATAGTATGAGATACTTTGTCAAAAAGTTTGCTAAAAATCTGTGTAAATTAATGCCTAGCACTTCCTTCATCTATTAGTTTAGCAATCCCGTTTGAAACAAAATGGTGTTAGTGCCATGTGACCTATTCTTGATGAAGGCATGCTGAGTCTTTACAATCACAACTTTACCTTCTAGATGTTCAACAAGCATCTCTTCAATGATCTTTTCTAGAATTTTTTCCAGAACCAATGTCAAATTCATTGGTTTATGGTTTGCAGAGTCTCTTCTCTTTCCTTTCTCAAAAATCTGGACAACATGTGCCCTGCTCCTATTTTATGGTTCTTCTCCTGGTTTCTATGATTTTTTCATTTCCATGATTTTTTTCAGTTCCCATCCAGGTAAGTTTTTTGCCAAAAGGGAACAGTAATTTATCTTAATAACTTGCACTTATGTAATGTGCAATATATTTTTCAAAGCACTTTAATGAATACTGTCTGATTTGATTTTTACAACAACCTTCGAAACAACTGGGCAGAGATTGTTTCCATTTTAAAGATGGGGTAACTGAGATTCATAGAAATTCAATGATATGCCCAAGGTAATACAGTTGGGGACAAGAACTCAAGGATCCCAGAGGCCCTTTGGTCCAACCACCTGATCTTACAAAGAGAATTAAGACCCGGTAAGATTAAGTCATTTGCCCAAGGTCATACAGGTGGAGGCAGAATTTAAATACCTATCCTGGTGCTGGGGCCACACAAAACTGGGTGGAGTATCTGTGAAGAAGACAAAAGGCACATCTCCACCCTGCCAACTTGTAGCTAGTACATGCCCAGCACCTGACAGGAAGGTCCACCAGTTCCACCTTAGGGTGTTCCCAGTTCTCTGCTATGGCCAGGTGCATACACCTTTTTCTCTTTTCTGAGGGAGATGTTTCTACCTGCTAAGATGGAATGCCAAGTCTAACCCTGTAGGGTTAGAACAGGTCTAATTTATCTGGCCAGATCAGGGTCTTACTTTCTCAAAACTGATCATTAAAATTTTTGCTTCCTATTAGAGAACTCACCACCTTCTCCCCAGAATTTTCTACCAAACTTTCCACCCAGTTGGTTTTTAAGGGATTTATCGGGGAGGGGAGATTGGTTTTCCTACTAAAAAAACACCCCCAAAAACTCATTCTGAAGTTGGGCCTTCATTGGGCATAGTTCCTGGAAACAAAGAGTCAAGTTATAAAAACAGTTAAACCTTAGAGGACGTATCACATGCAGTAGCTCATTAGATCCCTATCAAAATACTGAGAAGTAAAATATTCTCTATTCTAAAGAAGCTCAGAGCGTAAAGTAGGCTCAAAAAAACATTCACACAAGCAAGTTATTTTAAAACAAAGATAAAATGAGCCTGGAAGAATTAATGATTTGACCCTTAGACAGACAGGGAGTAAGAATGTAAAGCCTGTTTTCCTGAACTCTAGACTTTTCCTTTCACGTTACAGGATAGTTTTGGGACACACCCACTGTCTCCTCTCTTGTTTCTCCAGCCACAGCTAAGGAACCACCACCCTAGCAGTCTCTACAGGATGCCTGGGCCTAGGAAACTAAATAGTGTGGATGCTCAGGATTTCTAGGGGCCCAGGGTTTGAGGGAGTGATTCATTTGAGCAACTGTCTACCCTGCAAAACCAGCATCATCCATAGGATCACAGAGAGAGAGTCAGAAAGGACCTTGAAATCATCTAATATAAACAACTCCTTCTGCACATGAGCAAATTAAGTCCCAGAGAGAGCAAAGGACTTGCCCAAAGTCTCCCACACACACAGAATCAGGGGGATGCCCAGACCTCAAGCCCATCTCTTTCTGATGCTCAGTTCTAGGAGGTTTGCCCTCCTATAGTACATTGCTAAGCTATCTGGGCAAAAAGAGATGGCCACCCAGGCTGAGCATTTCCTGTCTTTCTCCGTTTCATTACATGCCACACAGACAAGTGAAACAGAGCAGGAAAAGTGCTATTTTGGTACAGTATGGTTGGATACACTTGCCTTGTGTAGACATGGCCTGGATCCATTTTAGGCTTACGCACGGGGAAAAAATTCAAAAGCCTAACCATTGAGGAGTATATTTAATTTCAGCATGTGGCAGATTTGGAAGGGATGTTAGAGGCGTCTAGTTCAGCCTCTCTATTTTACAGGAAAGCAAGGTGAAGGAAAGTTAAACAAGTTACTGAGTGGCAGACCTGGAACTCAGACACAGGCCTCCTACTTCTCAATGCAGCCCTCTTTCCATCAGAGCGTGCTCTCCCCAATCAGATGCGAAAGAACAAAAGTTGCTACCAAACTTGAATTTTTAAAGTTTTAGTATACTTCAGTATATCATAGTTAAGATCAAATGAGATAATATTTGTAAAGCCCTTAGCCTGGTACATAGTAAGTGCTACATAAATATTAGAGATGATGATGATGATGATGATGCCAGTAGGATTGTAAAGCAGCCCTGAACCGTGGAGCCAAAAGTCTTGGTTGTAATTCTGACAGGCTAGGATAAATAAAGCACTTCAATCACTAATCTCTGAGCTTCAGTTTTCTCTTCAGTAAAATGGGAATTATAATCCTGGTACAGAAGGTTTCATTTCATTCAAAAAATGAGATAATACCTATAAAGCTCTTTGTGATCCTTAAAGGGCTATTCACATGTAAACTATTCTAATTATCACTAAAGCATGCCCCGGGAACTCATGTCTCCTTGACAAGATGACTATTGTTCTTGCCTTAAGTCCTCATTGACCATAGGGCCTTTGTTCTGACACGGGTTCAAGTTCAAGGCCGGTATACACCTGACCTAAGAATTCACATTCAGAAATTAAAATTAGAAAAACATGTAGAAGGGCATGAGTATTAACACATATAGACTCGATTCTCCAGAAAATGACTGAACGTACACAAGGATCCTCAGGGGAACCATACAGCCTTCAAGGGAAGTCTATGTGCAGAACACCAGTGTGGGATGAAGACCCAGACCCACCAGGGCTCAGTGGCTACACACACGAAGACATCTACAGAAGACAAGCGTATCCATAGATATTTTCCAGCTACCCCAGAGATAAGGAGCTATCATCAAATGGAGACACAGAAGGAGAGAAGAAATAATTGGCAGATGGAGAAGTGAAGGGAGAAGAGCCAGGATGTAAGGGACAACCAGGACACCTTTGCTTCTTGTTGGGGTCTTACTGGGGCTATTCTGTGTCACAGAAACTAGAAAGAATTGGACCACTTAAAGATGGGATGGTTGCTTGAATCCTTCCCCCATAGAGGGGCCCCACACAGAGTAGTACTATTAATCTATAAGATTATATAGGTTCCTAGGAGACAGAATCTTCAGGTGAAGTGTTGCTTGACTCCCTGCCAACCCTCAATACTTTCCCTCAGGGGTTGGTTGGGGAAGCCACCCAGGGTAGTACTCTAAGTCAGAATGATGATATAGATAGGTCCCTGGGGAAGGTAAAGCCAATCAGAGGAAGAGGATTTTTCCTGAATGTTCATGGGTTTGAGTTCTTTGTGTTTGCCCTTGGGTAAAATAAAACCTGTCCTTGGAAAGTACTTACTTACCAAGCCAAATTCTTATATTCCCAAGAGAAAATCAAGATACACAAGTCATAGAAATTATTATTAAGAAATCTCGGTAATGAATTTCTGTAAGTCCAAGCTTTAGTAATGAACCATGGAGTAAAGGGCTGCAAGAGATGTAAGCCCATGGACTGGCCTAGAAGACCTGAGTCTAAAATCTACAACATGCCTGGCATATATAATTTGTTCTAGGATTTCACAGACCTCTCAAGAGATAGAAAATTCTCTACATCACAAGTTCCTCTGAGTCCCCTCACTCTCCCCTAAGGGATCTTATATAATACTGCCCCAGGAAAAGTCATGAGGCCATCTCCAGCATTTTTCCAACCAGCCCTCCTTTGTGGTGTAAAAGTTCATCAGAGAGTACCCTGTGTATGGCTGCCATATTTTCTCTAACACCAGCAGCCTGGGAGAATGCAAAAGGCTAAAAACAACTGGATCTAAAACTCAAGAAAAGAAATTGACAGTTTTTTAACACTTAAAACTGAACTCTCAAAACAAAACTGATAAAATTGTCAAGATAGAATAATTATTTTGCCAAGGGTTTCCTCATCACTGGAGGACTTTTTGTGCCTATACAGGTTGATCTAGATCAGTACTGTCAAACTTAAATAGAAATGGGTCCACTAATTCATACAAAGGGCAGCTAGGTGGTGCAATGGATAGAGTGCTGGGCCTGGAGTCAGGAAGATTCATCTTTCTGAGTTCAAATCTGACTGTAGACAAATGGCTGTGTGACCTGGGTAAGTCACATAACCTTACTTGCTTCAGTCTCCTCATCTGTAAAATGAGCTAGAGGAGGGAATGATAAACTATTCCAGTATCTTTGCCAAGAAAACCCCAAATGGAGTCACAAGTCAGACATGACTGAGCAACATCAACAAATCTGTATGTAAGGTTACATAAGGATCTCTGTAGGCTGACAACTGACTTAGTTTTAAAATGCAATATCATCTATGTTATTATATATCTATGATATTATTATATATTATATCATTTTATCATATCATATAATAATTATACATGTATAACACATAATTATTATATAATTGTATTATATGATTACATATAATATAATTATATTATTAATATGTTATCTATCTAAACTATAATGTTTTCTATTTTATTGCATTTTTATTTATTTTGTTAACTATTTCCCAATTACATTTTATCTGGTTAAAGTTGCACTTGCCAGTATTGTGGGACATGTACAGCTCATGGGCTTTGTGTTGGGCAGCAGAACACAGATTCCATGATGTGCACAAGTACAGTTCTTCTCTATGCCCCTGACGATGCTGAACTTATGTGAAACTGGTAAAAAGGTTTCAAGTGAATGAGAAACTGAAATGCTTTTTGTTTTTTAATCACAGGTAAAGCATGCCATTCTAGGACTTCATTTTTATTTGCTGAACAACTTTTATATGAATCACTTCAGAATTTAGGACTGTCTTTCACCAAACTCTCTCCTGAAGGAGAGTGTTTCTTTAATTTTCTTCTCTCAACCCTCATTCATAACTTGTTAGTAAATCCTTTTGATTCTAACTCCATGTCTTTTATTTCAACTCAGATAACCAGTGCCCAGTCCAGGCTATCACCTCCTGTCATTTCAGTTATTTAACTGATCTCCTTGTTTTTACTTACTCTGCCATCCATTCTCACTATTGCTAAAATAATCTCGAGTAAGTCACACATCTGACCATATCACTCTCTAGCTTAAAGGGTACCTCTACATGTAAATGGTAAATACATAATTTCCTCATGTTTTCTCACTTGATCTACACAGCCAATTGATATTGCCTTATTCTATACAAAATATTTAGCTACAAAGGAAAACTTTTGTTAGGTTAAAAACTTTAGTGGTTAATTCAAGGGTAAAACAGAAATTTCTCAAGAGTCTGGTACCTCAAGAACCCCATGATTTGTCTCCTATCTATGTTTATGATACTATTCCACTTCTTTCATATAACTGGCCTTTCAATCAAACTAGTCTAACTCCACTGTCATTCAGTCTCTCACTTATACTCACACAAGGCTCCTCTCTCCCTGGACTACATTCCCTCATCAACTCAATCTCTTAGCATCCTTCCAGGCTCATCTCAGGGGCCACTTCCTCCAGGAAATCTTCCCTCTTCTCCCCAGTTCTCTGTGCTGTCTCCCTCCTCAAATAACCCCTTCTTTAGTTCTCTTAACAAAGAGATATTATCTATCTAAAGAGTGCATGTAATAGTCCCCCCAATCGAATATACACTCCTTGAAAAGTCCTCTTTTTGTGGACTTTTGCCTTTTTATCTATAGTGCCTAGCATAGTGTCTTGCACAGAGTAGTATTTCAATAGTATTCTGTTTGGCCTGAAGCAATGGGTGAAAGTTGTGGAGACAAGGAAAAAGCTTTTTAATAATATAAGTGAGGCAGAAGAGGAAAAGGTGGCTTTAGGAGGGGCTAAATTTCCCATAAGGAGGTCTCCAAGTAGAGTCTGGATAACCACTTGTGGGGAATATAATAAAAGGGAATCCTGCTTAGCTAATGATTTGACTAGATGGCCTCCAAGGATCTTTAAAATGTTGTGATTTTACATCAAAGTCAAAAAGTATTTATTAAGCATTGATGATGTATCCAGGTCCATTTTCCTTGCTGTAGAGGGTTACAAGCAAAGATGAGGACCTAGTTCTATTCTTGATAACTTAAAAGTATATGGGTATGTATGTGTGCATGTATACATATGTAAGCACACATAAAACTACATACATGACATATCACCTTCTTACATGTATGTGCATGTACACATGCATATATATAACATATATATTATGCATGGGAACAATCAGATAAAAGTACAAGACAGTATATGATCAAATGTTACTGTACCAAAATTGAATTTGAGCTAAAGCTGTTAATCAGCAATAGTGGGACCTTGAATGAATCATTTAAGTTCAACAAGCTTTCCCAAATGTCAAACATAGATAATAACATGTACCCTCAGTAAGTCCCAGGAGCATTATAAGAGTCTCCAAAGGTTACTGGTATACATAAAGTACCCAAAATATAAAACAGGAATTTTGTTAATGAGTGGTAGTAAAAGAAACTGCTATAGTTGTTCAGAGAAGAAAGATATTAATGTGGGTTGGAATATTCAGGAAAGACTTTCTGGAGGAAAAAAGACATCAACAGGGGATATGGAAGGAGGAAAGGGAGAAGTGCAATAAACCTTTCTATAAATCTACCTTAGAATAACTGTAATAGCACCTTCATAGTGACATGTTTGCTATCATTTTGTTATATCCAAAAGCCACAAATCTAACAACATTAAATTACGATATGCTACAAAATAATGATGGATTACATAATTGAGTAGACACAGTTTCAGTCTTAACGGGACATGGTAAGAAAGCTATTTCTCATGGAAAGTCAAGATCTCTGCAGTGTGCACAAATAGGACATAAATGTATCTGAATGTCAATTTCCTAAGAGGATACTGTCCGGCACAGCTCTTAAGAGGGGTTTTCTCTACTCCCTGGCCTCAAGGCAATGGCAAGAAGACCACTTCATATAAATGGTAAGTATGTAACTTCTTAAGTCCTAAAGAAAATAGTAACAAAATAAAATTCCTGAGATTGCACACTATAACAATACATGAAGCATATGTTCATCATGTAGAAAAGAAAATAAGCATTTATTAAGCTCCTACTATGGGCTGGATACCATGCTGAGCACTTTACAAATCTCTCATTTGATTTATTGATCCAATCAGTATTAGGTGCTAACACTAGATGCAAAGTACTTAGCTAGACACTGAGGCAGACAGAGACTAATAAGATATCCCTTTCCTCCAAGGAACTCTCATACTAATAAAATATACCTGACAGTTCAAATCAGCTAGCATTTATCAGTGCCTACTATGTATAAGGCACTGTAGTACAACTGAGGGATACAAAGAGTCCCTACTGTCAGGAATTTTGCTTATATTATAAGGAGGTGAGAGGTGGAAGGGATAAAATCTTGAACAGATACAAGTACAAGATCATTTGAGGGGAGAGCCACCAACAGCTAAGGGGTACTAGGAAAAGTTCTCTTTAGGCCTTGGTACTGGAATTGAGCACCGAAGAAAGATAAGGGGCAGGGGCAGAGGTATGAGGAGACCAGGATAACTACACCAGGGCACAGACTCAGGAGGGAAAATGCCAAGTTTGGGGAAGAGGACAGGAAGTACATAGCTGTAAAGCCAGGAAGAATATAAATGCTGTAAGAAATGTCTAAGTACTATGCATATTCTAGGAAGGAAAGATCTGATCTGCTTAGAAGTGGCAGAAAGGATTTCAGGGAGACACAGCTTGTGACTAGGGCTTTGAAGGATAGGAAAGTTCTTGATGTTCAGGTGTTACTAACCAGCAACTATACAGATATTCCATTCATATATAATATGCTAAAGAGGTCAGTGCTCTACTGAGCTAGAATTTGCTGAACTATCCAAATAGCACATCTCCTTCAGCTATGTGTATGGTCTGGGAATGTGTAATCATGAGGTTAAAAAATGTATGTGCACACAGAAATATGTGAGCAGTCATATAAGCAGCACCTGAGTTCTGATAATTACTTGAGGTAGAGTCACAGAATCTGGAAAAACCTTAGAGGCATTCAAATGATCATCCAATCGAGGCCCTTTGAAAAAGGGATGCCAATAGCAAAGTAACTATTCTTGAGCTAAGCAGAATCAATCAAACAAGGAATATTTATAATGGTATTGGGTGGGGAACCTGTAGCCTCAAGGCCCTATATGGCCCTCTAGGACTTCAAGTACAGCCTTTTGACTGAATCCAAATTTTACAGAACAAATAAGGATTTGTTCTGTAAAATCCGGATTCAGTGAAAAGGTCACACTTAAGGACCCTAGAGAGCTACATGGGGCCTCAAGGCCACAGGTTCCCCACCCTTGGTAGATATTTTTAGGGTACACAGGCTTCAGAAACTGCACTCAGAGGACTGTGAAAGGGATAAGCACTGATTCTCATTTGGGTAGTAGTTGGGTTATTCTGCTTAGCTCAACCAGAAATAATCTGACATTTGCATTTTGAATAACCCCAAATGACTCTTCCAATTTTAGGCAGCAAGTTGTGAGTGAATGCATGTGTGTGTGGGGTGTGTGTGTGTGTGTGTGTATGTGTGTGTGTGTGGGTGTGTGGGTGTGGGTGTGTGTGTGTGGATGTGTGTGTGTGTGTGGGTGTGTGTGTGTATGTGTGTGTATGTGTGTGTATGTGTGTGTGTGTGTGGGTGTGTATGTGTGTGTGTGTGGGTGTGTGGGTGTGGGTGCGTATGTGGGTGTGGGTGTGTATGTGTGCGTAACTTATAGGAAAAGCTGGTAGAAGAAGGGAGCAGTCACCCACAGAGTATTCCTCAGATCTGAAAGGTGCACAATGGGTGTGAACTGAGCATCACAGGCCCAAAAAACCTATTGACTCACAGACAGAGCTATAAAAATACTTTAGAGGCTTCAGTGTCTTGTACAGATAAGGCAACAGAGGCCCCAGAAATTGAGGCTTTTCATCTGAGACCTAGGGGAAACCCAAGTTTATATAGGCAACTCCTGGATTCAGGAGGTCCAGGTCCAGGAAGGATTAGACTCCCAATCCAGCATTCTTATCCTCGTACCATGCTGATATTTCTGGAAGAATCATTAAGTGTGAATTATGCTGATGAGTATATGTCAACATCATGGCACCAGCACCAGCCCTCAACATCTTTCTGGGTGGTCCAGGAAACACGAGGTTATCCTGGGCACCTCCACTTTTGGGTGGGACCTATCTGCCCAATCTGTTTTTTCAAGGGAGTTGTAATGTATGCAGTATATATTCCCCACACATTTTTTGTCAATAATCAAAAAAAAAATTTTTTTCTTGTCTGGAAAAATTTTCATGCTAAGAGCAAGTCATCTTCACCTGCTTTGATATGCCTAATACAATGAAGCTAAGCCAAGTTTGAGTCTAGAGGAAGATCTCCAAAGAAGCCAGAGAGAAACACCAGCCAGGAAATAGAGAAGTGGACTCTCTTTTCCCTTCATTCACTCAACTGAGTACTTCTCAGGTACCTATTATGTGTCCAACTCTATAAATAAGGCTAAAGGATACACAAATGTATATAAAACACAGTCCCTGATCCCGAGGACTTTACAATCCCATTGGTGAAATAAGACTTAAATACACATAAAATACTGAAATAGTATTATGACAGTGTATAATAAACACCAAATAAGTAGAGCAGAGACAGGGGAGATAAATGGGGCCTGAGTCCATATAGAAGATGGGACCTGATATAAGAAATAAAGGATTCATAAGATGATGATAGCAAGGGAACAGTGCAATCCATGAAGACCACACAGCATTAGACAAGACTCATGCAAAGAGACTTGGCATTTAGCAGAACAAAGGGGAGGCAGAGGTAGTATGGCCTCGCTAAAGGAGTGTGAGACTTGAAGGTGGGAAAACCTCGGTTCAAATCACTGCACAGGTACACATTATTTTACCGTTCTTACTTTCAGTTCTTATGTGTAAAATAGAAATAACATCCACCTCACCGAATTATCCTGGGGCATCACATAAGGTACAGCACTACACAAAAAAATCAGTTATTTTCCTTTCTTTTTTTTTAAGTACCTGTTACATAAGGTTGAAGAGGTACTTTGAAACCAAGTTGTAGTGGTGTTTGCATGCCAAGCAAAGGAATTTATACTTTATGCTATGAGACACAGGAAGGTTCAGGAAGCTTTCTCCTTTCAGTTTGTGCTTAGATGTTACCCTCACACCATTATGCTAGAGGGAACCTTGTCAGCAGGATATATATGTATAATATAGTAGTAAAGAACCATCAGAACTTTAGAAGTGAGCAATTCCATTCAATAAAGCACTTTTAGGTGCTGGGGGAAGAGATAAAACATAGATAAGACAAAGTAGTATCCTCAGGGAGTTTATAGTCTAGTAAAGCCTTGATGGGTCAGCCTCTGCCCTAAAAATCTGCAAACGTGGATCATTACAGCAGTAATTTATCACGCCCAGCTCCCACCCTACTCATCCACCTACTCCTCTGGAAATGGTGCATCCTTTAGCAAAGGAATATATATACATATATATTCTAAAATATGCAGTATATAATCCCCATGCATTTTTTGAAAACAATTGAAAAAAGAATCCTCCTTTTTAGGAAAAATTGCCACTGGAAAAGACAGATGCCACTGTCTGCCTCAGTTTCCTCAACTTTAAAATGGAGGTTAATAATAGAATCTATCTCTCTGAGTTGTGAGGAGCAAATAAATAATATAGTAGACACTATATAAATGTTTATTCCCTTTCTCTAGATTCACACTCAAATGGTTCATTTAGTGTAGCTCTATACAATTGAGGTCTGACAAATACAATGGGGGACTAGCAGGACAGTTTAAGACAGTCTTCATCTCTACCATCTTCTCAGACAATGGAGAGGGATACTTTTGTTGTGTTATCAAAGCCATTCTTTCCTGTGACAACATCTTGAGTCTCTTTACGCCATTTGGTCAATCTATGCTTGATATCAAATATAGACAATAAAGGTGATCATTGAAAAAAGGAGAGAAGCTGGCAGATTAGTGGTGGGTGGGCAGGTGAGCATGTGTGTATGTGTGTGTGCATGTCTATATAGAGAAAACTCTTGTAATTCTTGGTTTTGCAATTTGTGGTTTTGATTATTGGCAGTGGACTGTGCCAACCTACTCAACCAGAGCAGCAGACAGTCCATAGGCATTTATCTTTCTTGTTAACACCTGGTAGTCTGATTTTTAATTGAGAACTTTTCTCAACCCACTAAAAGTATACAGCAGTTTACTAGATTCCACTCTTCTCAAGGATCTCAGGAATATATCCCATTCAAATATGCACAAATCCATATACCATATATACAACTCTATGTGCACATTCACATATGCACAACATCCTACTTTCACTTTGATCAAGAAAAAAACTTGTACCTGTATAGGTGACTACCTACTCATTCAGTTTGAGGGGTGCTGGGAAATGTCTCATTACCCAAAAATATCTCAATTGCTTATCACATAATGACAAAGCGTCAGAGCTGAAATGACATCGCCAGGTCACCTGGGAAAGTTCCCAATAAATACATCAAGGAAACAATCAATCATCTGGAATAAATCACCAGCCCAAGTATTAATAGACTGTAACTACAAAGTAGCTTTTTTGCTCAGACCAAAGTTCAACGTTCTCTGGCCTCAAGGCTAAGGAAGTCTAAGGATAATCTAAAACTCCAAGGAATGCAAAGTCATGCCTATGGGAGTTCAAGGAGCCTATGGCACAGGCAGGAGAAGGTAGAGGGAAGCGAAAAGACAATGGAGTGGGAAAAGACAAAGCCCTAGGAATTCCTGCAAGAGAAAATACTGCCATATCAGTGCAAATGCAATAGATTATAATAAAGCTGACATATAGCACCATTCCCAACAACCATCCGACCTGGAATTTGTTTTGTTTCCATGGGCTGATGCATCAGAAAATAGGGGGCACTGAGTCTGCAGGTGATGACCAGGACATGGTGGTAGCGCAGACCAGGGCCAACCAATGGAAACTTGCCACCTCCTAGGAAATGACCACCATCATCAAGAAGATTTGGTTTACACTTGGCATCCTCCTCCAACATATTGTCCTCAGGGACAAGTACCAGAAAAATCTCCACAGTACCACCTTCCAGAACCACAAGCTAGTTATAGCAAAAGCAGCTAGGAGCACGGTGGACAGAGCACCGAGCCTGGAGTTGGAAAACTGGTGTTGAGTTATTTAGGTTGTGTGGACTCTTCCTAGCAAAGTCAGGATTTGAACCCAGGTCCTCTGATTCATTTAACACTGTTTGCCTCAATTTCCCTATCTGTAAAATGAGTTAGAGAAGGAAATGGCAAACCACTCCAGTATTTTTGCCAAGAAATGGAATCACAAATACTAAGGTGACTGAAATAACTAAACAGCAACAACAAAAAGAGAATTACAATATTCTCCACCTGGATGGCCAGAGCCTAAGACCTCTATTCTATGAGTCTTATACCTCTTCTCCTTCCTCAGTCATTTCTGGACCCCTTAAAACTAGACTGTCAAACCCTGGCTCACATTTTCAGGAGATATTTCATAACCCTCCACTTCTCTTGGCCCTTCCATCTCCATCACCCCCCACCCATTTAAAAAAAATCTGGGTCTTTGGAGGAAAACACACTTCTTCCTTGCAAACTTCCTAGATTGAGCACTGATTTTTTCTAAGGGCTTTGTGAGCAAATGTAAAACTTATGAGAACATAGTAAAACCGTTGCCAGGTGCTCTACTAGATCAAAGATTTGGTAAAATCAGGCATGGTGTTTCCAGAGCAAAGCCCCAAACCAAAATGCTTTTCTAAACTGTAAACCAAACTCAAATGTATATTTCTTTTACTGATGGAATATACATTCTTTGAGAGCAGGAACTATATTTTTTTGGATCCCTAGAATTTACCATATAAGTGCTTAATAAATGTTAATGATTGATTGATAAATGAACTCAAGCAATATTTTTCTAAGAAACCAATTACATTGTAATGGGGTTTCATACTTCTAACTTCCTCTGAAAAGTCTGGGATTGGGCTATTCTCTGAATAGATTTGAAGTAAAATGGAAACCAATGCAAGGAATGTGTGAATATTCTATAAGGCTTTAGACTCGTGTAAGCACTGAAACATGTATCACTTTCTTGAATTAAAAAACTTAATCATCAACAAAACTTTCAATTACCAAAGAAAACTTTCAATATTCAAAGAACCAAAAGGAGGATTGTAATATAATACTGTTTGTGTCCTTTTATGAACTTCTATTTATTTTATACTGTGTATTTTTAAATGTTTTATTGATTAATGTTTCATTAACTTTCTGAACCTAACCAACATTTCATTCAGTTTGTGCACCTGGGACGTGGTTTTGTATAGAGCACAGAAAATTGTAACAGGTATTTCCTTATTCACAGCACACCAATGTAACAGACTTCTACTATCCCTCCCCTCTTACGTTTTCCCCACCACCATCACCTCTGCCAACCTTCAGGGAGGTCTTATTCTTCCTTAGAGTGAACTCACAACAAGAGAAGGCTTTTGCTCATGAAGAGGGGGATACCCAATCACACCAAACTCTATGCAAGCCACAGGGGAAATGACTCAGTAACTCAAAGCATCTTCTGGAAAACGTATTTCAACAGACCAGGAGCCCAACACAAAGAAAAGGACAGGAAGCCAAGATTCCTACTTCTTCCCTCCAACTACTTCTGTAAGCAGGTCTGTAGAATCTGAGAAGGAACTTCTTATATTAGTCCTGAGGAGGATTTGTTGAGATGCAGAGCAAATGTACTCAAATAGAATAAACTGAGCCAAATGTTTTCTCTTTTCCTGCTCTTGAGATTAGCATTGCCTCATTTTATTATCCATAGGACTCTAAGCAAGTGACTTAATGCTGTTTGCCTCAGTTTCCTCATCTGTCAAATGAACTGGAGAAGGAACGACAAATCACTCCAGTATCTTTGCCAAGAAAGTCATAACTGAGGTCATAAAGAGTTGGATACAACTGAAAATAACTTAACAATAACATTTTAAACCACTTAAGCAAAAAAGACTCTTAATTTCTGCAAAATCCAGAATCAGAGTACTATTTTTACTATAACTCATGTTATTATTCACATTTTATAGATGAGAAATAGGTTCAGAGATTTTCAGTGACATGCACAAGATCAGATAGCAAAAGCCAAACTCAGAGTAAAGGAGAGAAGGGAACTAGAGCCCTTCTAACCCATCCCCTTTGTTTTTCAGATGACTTAAGTAAGACCTTACATTAAATGACTTGCTGAAGATCACATAGGCAGTTGACTGAATATTTGAACTCAGCTCCTTGTCCAATTTCTTTCTACTGGGTTATGTTATATGCATTTAATGAAGAGATCCAAGCTAACAAGGTAGTATGCTTATATAAACGAAAATATATTCTGCACACTATTCAAGACCCAATAAATGTGCCCTGCATTCAAGGGTGTGAGTACATGTACATTGGTTTTTAAAAAATTTTTCTTTTTATTATGAGCTTAATCATCAATAAACATTTCAATATTCAAATAAGAACCAAAGAAGGAGTCATATGAAAATATGAACTTTTGTTATATAGTTTGTTAAATACGTATTAAATTTAACAAGGTAATAGGAAAACTATGGTGTTCTGTCTCCCCTTCTGAATTTTTTGTTTTGTTTTATTTGGTCATGTGCTACATTTTTACTGTAGGTCTTTTGTTCCTTTAAAAAAAAAATCTATCCATTGTTACTGTTCCCCCTTCCCTCTCCCAAGGTGTGTGTGTATGTGTACGTGTATGTGTGTGTGTATATATGTTTGTGTGTGTGTGATACAAGTCTTCTAACAAGTACATTTAAACAAGTTAAACCAGCACATTTCCCAAGCCTGAAACTGTAGGTCTCATTCTTCAGCTCCATCAGTCCATCCCTCCCCTCTCTTGTCCATTATATTTGTACAACTACATCCACATAATTAAGGTAGCCACACACACAAGAACACACATATATATGCACATGCATGCTTGGGAGGCAATACAGTATAATGGGAACACTGCTGGATCCTGAGTCACAGCTAGGTTTGTCTCTTGCTACGTGATCTTGTGCACGACGCTGAAAATCTCTGAGCCTATTTTCTCATCTATAAAATGGGAATTACAGTAGTGATCTCTACCTAGCCAGCCTGCAACAAGAATCAAATGGCCAAAAAGAAATAAATAAGAGTACATATGGTGCTTTGTCAACGATCGTTTTTGGTTTTGTTTTATTTGGAGACAGGGTATCCCTATCTTGCCCAGCTGGAAGCACAGCTGCTGCCAATCCCTCTGCTGGTCAGCATGGGAGCTCTGACCTGCTGTTTCTGGCCTTCTTCCCCGACATCGTTGTCGTCCTCCTCCTCCCTCGCCTCCCCTTTTCCAATGGTTAATTGTGGCCAGAGGTAACCTGGATATATCTGATTCCAATGTCTGTGCTATATCCACTATGTCATGATGCCTTTCCTAAATGTATGTATATATGTATGTATGCCTGTGTATATACATGTAGAGAGATAATTATCTGTATGTTTACATAGGTATCATGTATATGTTGCATGTATATATGTGTGGAGGAGATGAGAGGAAAAGAGAGGAGAGAAGAGGAGAAGGGAGAGGAGGAGCGAGGAAAGGGGAGGGGAGGGGAGGGGAGGGGAGGGGAGGGGAGGGGAGGGGAGGGGAGGGGAGGGGAGGGGAGGGGAGGGGAGGGGAGGGGAGGGGAGGGGAGGGGAGTACCTACTGGGAGGGATGTCAGCAGCCAGCTAATCCAACTCTCTTATTTAAAGCTGAGGAAATTGAGGTCCAGGGCCACGAGATGGCTTGCCCAGGGTCTTCCCTTGAGTAAACATCAGAGGCAGGATTTGAAACCAAGTCCTCTGATTCCAGAACCAGTGCTCTTTTCACTGTGATCATAAAAAGCTCCTGTCTTTCTAACCTACCAAAGATCCTTTCTAAACTTAAACTTAAGGAATTCCACACAAAGGAAACCTTATCCGCTAGCTTGAACTTGGCCCCCAGAATACCCATGCCTTAGATGGCAGCTCCAGCTGTACCTTCTCTGGTGGCCTTTCCATTTCATAGTAATTCCATGTCCTGCTGAAGAGGAAGGTCTGGAAAGTAACTGTTAAAATCAGAGCCAAGGAACTGAGCTAACTGTGATGAGAAATACATTCAGAATATTACTACAATGTACATACAGTACAAAAAAAAAAATAAGATGATTGTCCTATTAGCCAGTTTTGTAGTTCTGTGTGTGTTTTAGATGCAGAAGTTCACTATGAGGGACTGAAATATGATTGTTTAAGAGAATTCTGAGGTATCGCAGAGACTGCTAGATGTGAAAGCCTCTGATTGAGGCCTCTTTTAGTAAGAAGAGAAATGAAATTATTGGGCAAATTATAGTGTCTGACAAAAAAAATTCCTTTCATTTTGGTCAGAGGGCTGTTTAAAAACTGCATCTCCACTCCAATTCACTAAATGCTTGTTGAATAGATTCAGTTGTTATTAATATGAATATAACTCTGTATCTCTTTGTCTCTTTCCATCTATCTTTTTCCCTCTCTCCCTCCTCTCTCTCTCTCTCTCTCTCTCTTTCTCGCTCACCCCCGCTTTTCAGTATCTCTCCCTGTCTCTCTTTCTCTGTGTCTCTGTCTGTATCTCTCCTCTCTCTCTCTCTTCTGTCTCCCTCCCCTTCTTTGCCCCTCTCTCAGTCTCTTCTTTATCAGTCTCTGTCTCTGTCTCTATCTAGCTCTCTTCTTCTCTCCCTCTTCTCCCTTCTTTCTCTATATGTCTCCCTTCTTTGTCTCAATCTATGTCTCTGTTACTCTCTCAAAAGAGAAAAAAACAGTTAGAAAAATACAGAAAAAAAATCAAATTCCTCTGAGCTGCAGGTTGGTGTGAAGGTTTAATGGCTTTGCAAACCTATACAAACTCTAGAAGGGCAAAAAGGATTGAGGAAAAATATCTTTAATTGCTATTTCTAGAAATAACCTCCTCTAGTCCATAATGAGCTTATGCTGGAGCATAATTCTTTTTGCAGAGAAGAAAAAATAGTCTGCTAAAAAAAAAAAAAGGAGAGGGGGGTAGAATAACAACTTTTCTTGGGTGTAGCTCCCAAAAGTCAGCCTGAAGCCTGGTGGTAAAAAATGTGTGGAAGTAGTAGGTAATGTAAGGGAATTTGGGCCATAATTTTCCACTGCTGTTGACAGTCTTCTGTTGGTAGACCAGAGAGAACCAAAAGGAAAGAAGGAACTCCCTGCCAAAATAGTAGGGTTCTGTCTTGGATAACAATTGGTTTCATAGCAGCACCCTGAAGTGAAAAGAGGAGCCAAAGCCTTAGGAGGCCTGAGTGCTAGTCCTTACTCTGTCACCGACTAGGAAAGCTAACTTCAACAACTTTACTCCTCTGAAGAACTTCCATTTCCTCCCCTGCAAGGCAAAGAAGCTTGGGACACATTATCTCCATGGTCACTTCAAACTTCTAACCAGTTGTATAGCCAAGGAGATCATCTATTTCTTGGAATTGAAGGAACCTAAATCCTTAGTGGTCTGATCCTCCTCAGGAGACATAGTAAAGGTTCAACAAATCCTTGTTGATTGATTGAGATGAATTTACCCTCTGGGGTCCCTTCTATCAAGCTTTCCCTGTCAAATGACTACCATGTCAGCTTGAACACCAGCATTTCAAATGTGTTTATCTCTGCCAGAGTAACTTCTGAGAGAGTTTGGACTGTCTGACATGCAAGCAAAGGGCATCAAAATACATCTTAGGCTTCCATTAGGGGCTTAGTTCACCACCTTCTTGTTGGTCAAAGCAACTGACAAAGTTTTGCAAAGGAACATGCTTCTATGACAGCTTGGAGTGAAGTCTAGAGCAGTGTTTCCCAGCCCAAACTGTTCTGCAGACCAGAAAGATATATAAATTATCAACCGCAGACTCCTCCACCCTCTACTACCTCAACACTGTGCACTTGTTTATTCAGAGGGTGGAGACCAGGATCCTAAGAGAGGATGGAGCCCAGGCAGGAGAAGCAGAATACAGGGAGAAGAAGGATTAAAAAATAAAGGGTTTTTTTAAAATTAAGTTTATAAAATGTTAAGAAGCAAGGCTTCTTAACCAGAATAAATTATCTGTACATCAGTGTACACTGGTTTTAATTTCACACAAGTCACAGCTATAAATTTAAAGGCCAAGGGAAGAAGAATTGAAGCAAGGGGTTAGGACCCAAGGACAGGGCAGCTAGATAGTGCAGTGGACTTGAGTGCCAGACCTAATCAGGAAGACTCATCATCCTGAGTTCAGGTCTGGTGTCTGACACTAGCTATGTGACCCTGGGCAAGTCATTTGACCCTATTTGTCCTCAGTTTCCTCATTTGTAAAAGGAACTAGAGAAGGAAACTGCAAACCAATTCACCATCCTTGCCAAGAAAATCACAAATGGGGTCACAAAGAGTTGGACAGGACTTAAAAACCAACTGAACAACCACAGAAAGAATACATGGGTAGATAAGAAAAGTTGACATAAGAAGCCAGGAAATTCTCATCTCCCCCTCAATGCCATCCTCAGTTACTCCAACCCACACTAAGCTTGCCATTTTCCAAAATCTACTGAAAAGAATATCAGTCTTGGAGTTCAAGTCTCAGCTCTGCCACTTAGCAACTGGGTGACCTGCAACAATCATCTAACTTCTCTGAGGCTGAATCTCCTGCTCCATGCAACAAATGATACTATTTGGACTACCTACACCACATGGTTTTTGTGAGGAAAATGCCTGAATGAGTAAAAAAGCATTTATTACACACTTACTACATGCCAAGAACCATGCTAAGCAATGGGGATATAAATACAAAGGCACGATATCCCTGGTCTTCAAAAAGTTTCCATTCTAACAAGAGGAGACTATACTTTAAATAACTATATAAATTAGGTACCAGGCAACTAGGTGGTGCAGGGGATAAAGCACCAGGGCAGGAGTCAGGAGGACCTGAGTTCAAATACTCACTAGCTGTGTGACCTTGGGCAAGTCACTTAACCCCAAATGCCTCATCTTGGGTCATTTCCAGTCATCTTGGTGAATATCAGGTCACTGGATTCAGATGACTCTGGAGAAGTGAGGCTGGTGACCTGCACAGCCCTCCCTCCTCAAAACAAAGTCAAATACAAGTCATGTCATCATTTCTCTGATGGCATGGTCTTCTTCAGCAACGAAGTATGAACACAAATTAGGTACCATTCGCTATCCCTTCAACAGACACAGCAAATAACTTATCAAGCATTTCATATGGTCACAGCACTCTTCTGTGGTCTTTGGGTGATGCAGAGATGTAGGAAACACTATCCCCTCTCCTCAAGGACCCCCTAGAATTTACTTAGAGAGAAAAAGGAACATTAAAAAAGGCTACAGATAGGTGACACAGACCCTATTATATTAGAAAATAAAAATATTTAGCATTTATATAGTAATTTAAGGTTTGCAAAGCACTTTACACACATTTTATTTGATCACTGGAGGATGGGGTGATTATGGAAAGTTACAGCAGAAGTCAGGATTGAACTGGGCAATGAAGGCATAAGACAAGCCAAAACTGATAAAGAACAGCAGGGTATACCATCTTTGTAATCTTGGGCAAGTCACTTAATCCTCTCTGAGTCTCAGTTTCCTCATCTGTAAAATGAGGGGATTAGATGAGATGGCTGCCAAAGTTCCTTCTGGCTAATAACTATGATTTGTGATATTCCACAGGAGCTGAAACAATAGTAGCCCCACTCAGTAGGTACCCAATAAACATCTGACTGATGGGGGTGACTTGCTGACCCCTGGAAAGCAGTGATTTGCTTCTCTTCCCAAATTCTGACACCTTGAGCAGATACCCATAGTAGAATCTATCTTCCCAAAAAGAAAGGGTTTTCAGTGGGAGGGGAGGGGAAGTTGGTTATAGTGGGCATTTATTAATGTATTAAATTGGATGAAAGCAATTGCCTTAATCATTATCATAACATATCAGTATAGCTCTTTAAAGGTCCATAAAACACTCTTCTCATAACAACCCTGTGAGGTGGTTAGTAAAAGCATTAGTATCCCCATTTTACAGGTAAAAATTGAGACTCAGAGAAATTAACTCCCACAAGTCAGGATTTGAATCCAGGCTTCCAAATTCCATAAGGTTCAACACCATCATACAGACCACTGTGCAAGAGCAGAGGCAAAAAAAATCCACCAAACGTTGGACTTTCATGCAAGAGCTCTGGATTATATTCCTGACTCTACCACTAATCTTAAAACCCAGGAGTTTGTTTCTTTATCTACTAAACTGTGGGTATTAATATATGCTTCCCTCACTATGGCTGTGGTGAGAGTTTGATGAGATAATGGATATGAAATTGCTTTGAAAAACTTAACATTTTGTACAAACAAATAGAAGGGATGATGTTGATGCTGCCAAATGACTGTCAGTTTTTTGCTTTCTCAGCAAAAAATAAATAAATAAATTACAAATTAAGGAATCATTTTTGGTTCCCAGTTATCAAATTAGAGGGCACAAGATCTAGACATTCCTCTGAATGCGACCCTTTGACACAGACACACACTCCCCCAAATTCCCTTCCTTTCCTGAGCCACTAATACTGGTTTGGGTATTTTTGCTTCCCTAGACAAATTGGATTGAGCCCCACAGTATCACTTGGGAATAATACCCAGTTGCTGATTTGGGCGGCTTCTTCTCATGCCCTGGAGTGAGGGGTTATTTTGTGGACCGTGTCACCTCCACTGTTTCACCAAAGTTCCCACCACGATAGCCAACACAGCAGTGCTCAGATATAACAAAGAGACATGTTCCTGAGAAGCATCAGAATTTGATTTTTGAGATTCCCTATCCTTGATTATACTATGAAAGCCAGCATCCTCTCAGGCAGGATTGCAGATGTGGTTTATTTCAATCAGTGGGAGTCAAGTCACAAACCCCAGAGGCAGGATGTGGGTGAGGAGACTGGCAACCTCCAGCTGATGTTCAGTAATCTCAGGGTGTGAGCCCTCATGGGCATAATGTCACAGAGCTCATGGGTAGCCTTATAGATGGCTGATAGAAAAAGCTGCTTTAAATTGGAGAGTAGAATTTTTAAGTATTTTGGTGATGGATGGAGATGGGAGGGCAGATTAGGCAGATCACAGTGAAATGGGCCCCACAGAATGAATATTCTCTTCCCTCTTTTCAGTGGTTCTTTGTCAAACCTAGAGATGGAGAATCTCAGAATGTAGTGCCTGAAAGAGCTGTCTTCTGCCCACTGATTCGACTGACAGGAAGACCTCACGTCTTCCCACTCACCTACTCACCACCTTGGCTGAGTTACACTCGTTCAGTCGATCTGTTCCTCCCACTTAACAACCCCCTATCTGCTAGACTGATAACATTCCTACCCCCAGCAATGACTCTGCCATCTAGTTAGTGAATTGTTCTCACATCTAGAGCAAAATCATGCCAACCAACTACAAGTGCTAGAAAAATGGACAGGAAAGCTGTGGACAATTGGATTTTGTGATTGAGGATAAACCCCAAATGGCTTTCAGTTTAATTCTTTTTTTTGTTCCAATATAAATTTATTTAACTTTTTTACATTCATTTTCACAAAATTTTGGGTTCCAAATTTTCTTCCCATTTATCCCCTCCCCCCACCCCAATACACCAAGCATTCTAATTTCCCCTATCACCAATCTGCCCTCTCTTCTATCATCCCTCCCTTCTCTTGTCCCCATCTTCTCTTTTGTCCTGTAGGGCCAGATGACTTTCTATTCCTCATTAACTGTATGTCTTATTTCCTAGTAGCAACAACAATACTCAACAGTTGTTCCTAAAACTTTGAGTTCCAAATTCTCCCCATCCCTCCCTCCCCACCCATTCCCTTTGGGAAGGCAGGCAATTCAATATAGGCCATATCTGTGTAGCTTTGCAAATGACTTCCATAATAGTCGTGTTGTGTAAGACTAACTGTATATCCCTCCATCCTCTTCTGCCCCCCATTGTTTCTAATCTGTCTTTTGATCCTGTCCCTCCCTGAGTGTTGACTTCAAATTGCTCCCTTCTCCCATTGCCCTCCTTTCCATCATCCCTCCCTCCCTGTTTATCTCCTTCTCCCCCACTTTCCTGTACTGTAAGATAGGTTTTCATACCAAAATGAGTGTGCATTTTACTCCTTCCTTTAGTCGAATGTGATGAGGGTAAACTTCATGTTTTTTTCTCAGCTCTCCTCTTTTTCCCTCCACTAAAAAGTCTCCTGCTTGCCTCTTAAATGACATATAATTTACCCCATTCCATTTCACCCTCTTTCCTCCCACTACATTTCTCTCTCACCATTTACCTTAATTTCTTTTAAGATATGGTCCCATCCTATTCAATTCATTCTGTGCTCTCTGTCTCTGTGTATGTGTGCATGTGTGTATGTGTGTGTGTGCGCATGTACATGTGTGTGTGCATGTGTGTGTGTGTGTGTGTGTGTATGTCTGTGTGTGGTCCCACCAACTACCCGGATACTGAAACTTTTTAAGAGTTACAAATATTGTCTTTCCATGGAGGAATGTAAACAGTTCACCTTTGGTAAGTCCCTTATGACTTCTCTTTGCTGTTTACTTTTTTATGCTTCTTCTCATTCTTGTGTTTGAAAGTCAAATTTTCTTTTCAGCTCTGGTCTTTTCATCAGGAATGCTTGAAAGTCCTCTGTTTCATTGAAAGACCATATTTTCCCTTGAAGTATTATACTCAGTTTTGCTGGGTAGGTGATTCTTGGTTTGAGTCCTAGTTCCTTTGACTTCTGGAATATCCTATTCCACGCCCTTCGATCCCTTAATGTAGAAGCTTCTAGATCTTGTGTTATCCTGATTGTATTTCCACAATACTCAAATTGTTTCTTTCTAGCTGCTTGCAAGATTTTCTCCTTGACCTGGGAATTCTGGAATTTGACCACAATGTTCCTAGGAGTTTCTCTTTTTGGATCTCTTTCAGGCGGTGATGGATGGATTCCTTGAATACTTATTTTGCCCTCTGGTTCTAGAGTCTCAGGGCAGTTTTCCTTGATAATTTCATGAAAGATGATGTTTAGGCTCTTTTTTTGATCATGGCTTTCAGGTAGTCCCATAATTTTTAAATTGTCTCTCCTGGATCTATTTTCCAAGTCAGTTGTTTTTCCCATGAGATATTTCACATTCTCTTCCATTTTTTCATTCTTTTGGTTTTGTTTTATGATTTCTTGGTTTCTCAGAAAGTCATTATACTCCATCTGTTCCATTCTAATCTTGAGAGAACTATTTTCTTCAGTGAGCTTAAAGAGCCTCTTTCTCCATTTGGCTAATTTTGCTTTTGAAAGCATTCTTCTCCTCATTGGCTTTTTGAACCTCTTTTGCCAATTGAGTTAGCCTATTTTTCAAGGTGTTATTTTCTTCAGCATTTTTTTGGGTCTCCTTTACCAAGGTATTGACCCATTTTTCGTGCTTTTCTTGCATCTCTCTCATTTCTCTTCCCAGTTTTTCCTCCACCTGTCTAACTTGATTTTCAAAATCCTTTTTGAGCTCTTCCATGGCCTGAGCCCACCCGACATCCACCTTGGATGTCTGGGATAGAGGCGCCCCGACCTCCACGTCTTTCCCTGATGGCAAACATTGTACTTCCTTATCAGAAATGATGGGAGGCAAGAACATCTCTTCCCCAAGAAAGTAGTTCTCTATGGTCTCACTTTGCTTCCTTTTTCTGGGCATTTTCCCAGCCAGTTACTTGAGTTCTGAGATTCCTCTCCACCCCTGCCTAGATCTGCCCAGCTAGTGCTTGGGGTCTGAGATTCAAATGCTGCTTCCCAGCCTCAGGGCTTTCCGCAGCAGGAGTGGCTGCTATTCAATGTGAGCTTAAGTTCTGGTGCTCGGGTGGGGGCAGGGCCGCCTCCCAGGCTCAGTTCCCTCAGGGGCTTTATGCAGAGACCTTTGGTAATGGAGCTCCTGCCTGCTCGGGGAGTCCTGGGCTGCCGCTGCTGCCTCTGCCGCTGCCTCTGCTGCTGCCTCCCAAGGGGGCCCGAGTCACGGAGACACCCTGCTCCCCTCTTGGCCAGCCCAGAAGTCTCTCTCACTGACCTGGAGCGCCTGTGGGCGGAGGGACCCTGCGGCCGCCAGAGGTTCCATCCCTGAAGCCTGCTTGGATCTGCTCCTCTGGGGCCACGTGGCCAGGGCAGCTCAGGGGTGGGCTCTGCATCCGGAGTGCGACGGACACCTGGGGATGGCTTTCCAGGGCTCTCTGGAACAGAAATCTCTTCCAGTGTGTTTCTACGTGGGTTCCACTGCTCCAGAATTTGTGGGGAGTTCTTTTTACAGGAAATTTATGGGCTGTGGGTTCAGAGCTAGCATACATGAGTCTTTCTACTCTGCCATCTTGGCTCCTCCCCTCTCAGTTTAATTCTTAAGAGAAAATCTTTCAAAAGTACCCGATGCTCTATTTTTGCCTCAATCACTTAGGTCTAGGGGAGGTAACTTTAAGTCACAAAACTCACTGAATGTGAGAGCTGGAAAGGACCTTAGAGCTCATCCTCTCTAATAGCTTCAGATATCTGCCCATTTCTTTGATTTGTTTCTTTCTGATATGAGTGGAACAAGAAAATTGTTTTGACTGAGATTTTTGGTTAGAATTATTCCAATTAACCAGGCTTTGTTTTACTAAGGCATCTCACTTTATCTCCTAGCATTCCAAAGGTAGAGTGACAGAGCTTATCTTTATTCTCTAACCTCTGCAAAAATTGAATCACAGAGAGATTGAAGCGACATAAACAAGACCAGAAGAAGTACTATGAAATGTATAGTTCGGGTTCCCAGGTCAAAGTTTTGAGTTTAAAACAATCAAAACAAACAAACAAAAAGCAGAACAAAACCAACATTTTTTCAAGCTTCTCTCTCTCTCTCTCTCTCTCTCTCTCTCTCTCTCTCTCTCTCTCTCGGCTAACCTATCCACCAATCCCTTGAAACCAAATGGCTTTCAAAAATGGTCATAACTTGGTCACACTCTTGGATCATTTTCTCTATTCCTCGATGAAAGATATTATGTGCCTCTTCCCAGAAATCTATCACTATTGTATTATAATAATATAATATATAATATAATATTATATTATAGCCTGTCCCTGACTCGGCCTTCATTTCTTCATTTGACTATACTTATTGATCACCTGTTCTGGGCAAGTCAAGAGGGGAACTGTTGTTGAGTCATTTTTCAGTTATGTGCAACTCTTCATGAACCCATTTGAAGTTTTCTTGGCAAAGGTTTTGGAGTGGTTTGCCATTTCCTTCTCCAGTTCATTTTCTAGATGAGGAAACTGAGGCAAACAGGATTAAGTGATTTGCCCAGAGTCACACAACTAAGTGTCTGAGACCATATTTGAACTCAGGAAGATATATCTTCCTGAGTCCAAGCCCAATACTCTATCCACTGCATCACCTATCTACCCTGAGAAGGAAATGCAAAAATGTAAAAGACATAGTTCTTGGCATCAAGGACCTCATAACTTAGTGGTTGAAATGGTCATATACACAAATAACCATGATTAATGCAGGATAGGATGATCCCAAGACATTGTGTTGCCCTCATCCGTATTTGTTAATATCAGCCTTCTCTCTGATACTCTATGATTCCAAAATATGAAACCTCACTACCCGCCAAAGAATCAAAATTGTTGATAAATCATAAGTCAGTGGAGAAGCACACAATGGGCACAAATACATTATAGCATGATACATATGACCAGCATACAAAAAGTAGAATAAATGATAACACCAAGGAAATATGTGACTGGAAAAGGATGGCAGATCATGGCAGATGCAAGATAGGGAGATTGCAGATGGAAAGTCCAAGCACTGAAGTGCACTTATGGAAAGTATTCAATAGAACATCTCTAATATGTTTTGTGTTATCCTCTATGGAAAATAGATTACTCACAAGAATAAAGTCTGGTTGGGGTGTAATCAGCACCACTGGAGGGAAGACTCATATCACTAAGATTATGTATTAATTTAAAGTCTAAAGTATTCCATGCAGTACCTAGCACTGTTCTATACATAGAGTAGGCACACTGGATAATTTTTTAAATTAAAAAGCAAAAGACAGGATGAGATATGATGTGGTAATACAGGCACAATCTGTCAACTTGCTGACCACGGATAGATACTATTTAATATAATATGTGGATACTGAGTATTAGATATGTACATGTGCTTAAATAGTTATATATCGCATATTATATATGCAAGCACATGCCCTCATTTCCCTGCAAACCTTCAGTGTTCCACAGTAAATATGTACAATCTGGTTAGATCAGAGGGGCATATTAAATTATGTATTTGTCTTTTTTTTCACAGGTTAGCTTATACCAGAGCTTTCCCCAGAACTAAAAGTCATTTGGTCAGACTTCAGTATTTATTAGATGAGAAGCATCACTCCTCTTCACACCCTTTCTTGTTGAGCTTTTGCAAAAATCTGCCCAGGAATGGGAGAATAATTTAATGATATGGGATTTTCTGCCTCTCCCCCATTCCCTTCCCCCAACACTATGGTTTAATTTATAGATTTGGGATTGCTGTAAATTATAATGTAATTATACTGCTTCACTGGAAGCTTCCCATTGGAGAAATTAAAAAGCAATTCAGGTAAATGATCTTTAGCTACCGTGGTGCTTCCCCACAGAACTCATTAAATCTGGGGATTAAACTGCATACCAAAGACCATGCAGGCCAAACTGAACGTAAAAAACCTCTCCTTGGAACTACACCAGAGTCAGGCGGGAATATAATAGTGTCATTGCTGGGATGCCTGGTACCTCTCTTCACCTTGTATTTTATGGCATATATAACATGGGAGTTAAGGTGGCAACTCACTTTTCATTACAAGCCACTGTTTGCACCTGCCCATAACGTTCCCCCCAAATGTCCTGTCTTACTTTCAACACAAAGGTCATTTTGCATAGGGATGGATCAGGGTATGGAATGTATGTTTGAGGTAGATTTTGAAGCAAGATAGAGAAGAGGACATGGGGGAGAGGAAACACGACTTTGGAATTTAATGAATAAAACGAGAGAAAACCAGCCAATTTTTCAAAATTTTCTCTGACTCCACCTGAGATTTTTTTTCCTTTTTATTAAGTAATGTAGATATAGTTCAGCTAAGGTCATTAACTGGCCCCTAGAAATGACAACGTTGAGGAAAATGACATTACATGTCATTAAGAACAATCTTTAAAAATGGCTGCTCAGTGGAATGATCTTAACACTGGTAATTTACAATATTACGGCTTGATTCTAGTGTTTTGATGCAGTTTGTTCAAAGTGACTTTGGTTAGGGGCAATGTTGTATAACATGCTTTTCTCTATTTTGTAAGAAGACCACCATCAACCCATAAGTCAGAAGGACTTATCTTCTTGGGAGCAAATTTAGCCTCAGACCACTAACTGATTGTGTGACCCTGGGCAAGTCACATAACCCTGTTTGCCTCAGTTTCCTCATCTGTAAAATGAGCTGGAGAAGAAAATGGCAAACTACTCTAGTATCTCTGCCAAGAAAACCCCAAATGGGGTCATGAATGGCTGAACAGCAATAAGACAAAGGAAGGATGACTCCTCACAGAACAATGGAAAGAGCTTAAGATCTTGAGCCAGGAAACCTAGGTTCAAATTTTGGCTCTAACCTTTGGCAAATCAATCAGCCTCAGTTAACCTCAGTTATAACTTTGTTATAAAACAAAGTGGTGAAACTTGACCTCTAAGGTCATTTCTAGTGCTAGAGTGAGGAACTGATTTTTTTTTTTAAGTTGTTACTAACTTGGGAGGTATAAAAAAAAATCTCTGATTCTTCACACCAGTCATGTTCAGCACATGGGCATCAGATGATGGCTTATGCTTTCCAGGCTTTAGAAGAACATGTGGTTCCCAGTATCAGCCAGTCACAGTAAAGCAGACCAGGCAGTTTCCCAACATGCCTTGCAAGATTTGATTTTATCCAAATGCCTCCAGACATTTGAACAGCCAGTTCATGGTCATTCAGATAGGACTATTCATAAAGTCCAGATCTGTAATTCATCTTCCACACACGCTTACTGAGAGCCTACTATGTATAGGGCATGGTGCCATAAAACAACATTAGAATGGGTTGCAGTCAGAATTGAAGGTTGACTTTCCCCTTAATCGCTCTTTACAGCTACACATCAATGCATGCAAGACAGCACAGAACCAATGAGGAAGCAGAACACTTTTCAAAAGCCATTTCTAATCCATAGAATATAAGTTTGGAGGGCACAAAATGCAATCCAATTTAATTTGGGTTTCAATCTACAGTGGCAGAAGGGAATAGTAGTGTTATTGGGTGAATTAAAATTGCCTGAGGTACAGAGTCAAGAGAAGTCAGGGCTCCCAAAAAATATGTGAGATAGGGGGAGAGGAATGTTGACCTAGAGCTCCATTTTTCCTAGACAAATAACCTGAGCATAAATAATAAACCGGCCCCATCTTCCTTTCCAACCTTCCTTCTTACTACTAACTGGTATCCTCATAGTCTTTCCAATATGCATCATGTTCATTCTTAGCTCCAAAATTCTGTTCCCCTCATTTGTTAATACCCTCCCCTCCATTTTCTGTTCCTATCCAAATTCACCTGCTCCATAAAGCTTTCCCCCAATTCTCCAACCCACATTGACCCTTCCCTTCTTTGAATTTGTATATTTCCTGGCTAGGCCAAGTAAATTATAGTTCTTGGTGAAGTCTTTTATTTTTATCTAACTTCATGTCACTGTTTTATCGGAAGAAGTCTTTATTACTAAATAGTGTTTTTTAGTAAGCTCCTTAAAGAAAAGAGAAACATACTCCTTTGTTTTGCTCACAGCACCTATACCATCACAAAGTCACACTGGATGACTGAGTAATGGATTCACCTTGCCTTATAGTCGCAGCCAAAATCTCATTTGCTTTCCCACTAGCATTCCAAATGAGTTCCCTTTGGGGAGAGGGCTGGGGGCATTTCACTCCATATACCCAATTCTCTCCTCTCACTACAAAGCTCCATTTTCTTTCCAGGGCCCCCATCTCTCTCTGCCCCTTGGCCTCCACCTGGCAGGATCCTGGCAAAATCCTGGCTGAGTCACTGCATCTGCTCAGCAGGGCCCATACAGACAATTTCCTAATTCTTCCATCCTGCTGGACATAACACAGATTTCCAGGTGATTTCCATCACACGCCTATTAAGCCATAAAAGAAGGGGCAAGGAAAGAACACCAATTCCAGCATGCAGACTGCTAGAGTCATACCCTTGTTGTTTATAAACCTGTCAGCAGGGTTTGGCTGGCCTGTACCGGAGAGAGGCCAAACCCCTTTCAAAAAGCTGAAATTTCCTTCTCCCTCCCTCATAAATTTCAGTTTTATCTGTGAATTTCTTTCACCATGGAAGCTCACACTTTCTATAACTTTGTTGAAGCACAGGCTCATGCCCTAATTTGGTCATTCCCCCTACCCCCACTCTTCACCGCCCCCCACCCCAAGCATTCAGTCGAAATCAGAAAATACACTGCATACCATGGTCTTTTTTCTTCCTATTAAAACACAATCCATTAAGTCCAAGAGCCAATTAAACCCATATTGGAGCATCTTGCTGAGCAAACTGCGGAGGCCTCCCTCGTTCTACCCCGCTAATGAAGACCCCTCCCTCTTTCCTGATCACAGCCAGCAAGCAGCTTCAGATTGGCTTACTCCAAGAGATAACAGGTCAGGAAGGAACATGTCATTTTCAGCAGAGGCTTTTTTGGCCCGAGTACTCACTTTTCAAATTTCCTTAAGGAGAGATCATTTGGTTTTGGCCAAGCATCTGAAACCACTCATAGGCCACACGCAAGTTACCAAGTAAGCAAATGACATCCTCTTTGAAACTCCTTATGGTCACAAACAGCTCTAGAGTAAGATATTCTTAAAGCACCTAAGCAAATTGTTTCTTCAGGCATTCTGGATTGTAAATTGAGGGGCTATTCTGGAAGGGGGTTACCCCACCATCTTCCTTGAAGCCAGAAGTTTTCCTACTCTTTTCCATTTCTTCCTTTTTTTCTTTAATGGAAAGTACGAAAACTTAAAAAAAAATCCAGACAGATTTATTTTACTTATTGATTTTTTTGCACATTAAAAGAGAAAAGTTGGAGTCCAAGAAAGAAAAGTTTGGCCCCTCTGGTCCCCCAGCCCCCAACCACATGCAGGGCTGCTTAAAGTTCATAAAGTTGTTTCTGGCTGTACTCAAGCTAAACTAGAGAGTGGCCCTATCAGAAACTATTTAGTTCCAGCCAGAGCATAAAAGAAGGGCAAAAAATATTATATTATCCCTTCGTACAAGATAGCATAGGGATTGCCTCCTGGTTTCCTGACCCCCTCCAGCCAGCCTACCTTGGCACTTTGTGTGGAGGAGAGGAGGCCAGGGCCAGCGTCTGCAGGAGATTAAAGCCGTGAGGCCACCCTGAGGAGATCCTCAGGGCGGCTCCAAACCTTCTCGTGCCACAAACCCTTCTCTTTGCCTTATGCATCATAGTGCTGACGTTATCGCCTGGAAAGGGGGGTTGTGAACGGGGGGAACTAATGCTCACCAGCTGGCTCAGTCGTTTAACCCTCTCCAGCTTTCAAGGATCTCCGGTCCCTAACTACGGCAGAAAAGAAGAAGGCTGTCTCTCACCCTTGAGAAGGGGGTTCATAGAATGAAGAGATGCAAAGGATTTTAAGTAGGCAAATATAAAGGACTAAGAGATTATACAGGAAAAGAAGTAGGGGAGGGCAGAGATAAAGTAGGAGAGAGCTGGAGAAAGAGAATTCTCAAACTCAATTTAAATCCATGTGGTCTCCCCACATTAGAATGTATACATCCTGAGGTCAGGAACTATTTCCATCAGCCAGTCTAAAGAATTTAAGTCCCTACTCTATGTCAGGCTCTGTGCAAAGCGCTGGGGATACAGCAAATGGCAAAAAAAAAAAAAAAAAAAAAAAAAATCCCTGACTTCAAAAAGCTCACATTTTAATGGAGAAAATAATATGTAAATATATACTTAACGTAATTCATATACAAATGTGTATATATGTAAATATATACTATCTACCTAGTTTTATATAATACATATATACATACCTAAATACATTACATAGTAGATAAAGGTAATCTTCAAGGGAAAGGCACAGGGAATGAGGGGTGGGGAGAGGGGGGAGACCAGGAAATACCTTCTTTAGCAGGAAGGATTTGAGCTGAACCTCGAGGGAAGCCAGGGAAAAGTGGAGGTGAAAGTGAGAAAGCAGCAGAGCCTTTCAGGAAAAGGGGACAAAACCAACACAAAAACACAGAGATATATGAAAAGGCACCCCAGTTTAAGGGAACTACTAAAAGATCACTACATCTGGAGAGAATAACGAATCAGAAGGCTGGAAAGGGTAGAAAGAGCCAGGCTACACTTTTTGTCCTTATATCCCCAGAACTTCACACAAAGCTTGGTACATTGTAAATACTTAATAGATACTTGTTGATTATAATCCTGAGAGAATTCATACTGAGCTGAAAGAAAATCAGAGCCTTGTGGTCATGGGAGCCTAACTTGGAAACACCTCTGAGTGCAGTCTCAGTGGATATTCTTTTTAAATGATTTGTTCCACCAAAATGCCAAAACATTCCACCAAAATCTACCCCATCTCCCAAGTTTTTCTCCCTACTGTTGCTTATAATATCACCAGGCAAAGCAAACAACTTCACACACACACACACACACACACACACACATACACTTTTTTAAAGGGAAGAATCAAGTCTTACATTTCTTTTTCTTTCTAATGGTGAATAGGCAAAAAAAAATGGTTATTTAATAAATATTTGTGGATAAATATACAATCTTCTGTCCCTGACAGATTCTCATCTTTTCCCCTCCACCTCAAAAGAAAGAGAAACTATCAGAAATGAGCCTCTAAAGTTATTGTACATTCTGTCAATTGGAGTTCTCTGTTGATGAGTATTTTTGGCTTTCTAAGGAACAATGACATTGAACTAAGAAGTTACAGTCACCTTAATATCAAAAACTTAGAAGAAATTTAAAAAAACTCATATAGTCATACAAAATGCCTGTCAAAAAGTTCTCTTGATCAAGTTCATGAACTTTATTCACATGGACCCTCAGACCTTCACTCAGGACCTATTTACTCATTTTTCATTGTAACAAGTTTTGTTATCTGGTCTTTCGAACCTGACCATATCAGAAGTCACAAATTAGAAAGAGAAAAACTATTAGAAACAGCATAATAACAGTGATGAGAAATAAAAGTCACAGTGTGAAAATAAGGGAAGAGAGAGAATAATTATGAAACACAGACACAAAAATTCAAAAACCACAGTAGGGTGGGGACATTCCGTGACAGGGCAAACAATTCTATTAAGCAGTAGTTCCAAAAGGTGTGATTATATTGCAGCACAGGACAACCATTGATGCTCATAATGGTAAGCCTGAGTTATAAAAAGATTTCATTATATTCTGGATTATATACGAAAGAAGGCCACAAAGTTTATGATAAAATGCTTGGGTTTTTTTAAGGTTTTGTACTTAAAAAGTAAGCTTCAATTATCTGAAAAATCTCTTATATGGAAATAATTCAACATTACCATTCAGAAATTTTATTAAGTTAATAACTATGTCTGTGCAAAAGCTCCTTAGAAGGGAGATGATGAAGAGGACTTAAAAATGAGAATAACATAGTCCCTGAATGAATAAATAATAAACAGAATTTAGCACTTGGAGTCAAAAAGCCTGACCTTACCACCTCCACCAGCTATGTAGGCTTGGAAAATGTGTCTCTTCTCTGACCCTCTGTGTCTTTATCTGTAAAATAACTTTCATAGTCAGTGGTATACTGGAGCCTGTTTGAACAAGAGCTGATTGTTAAAATTTCAGTGTGAGTATTTAAATATACTTTGGAACTCAGCAAACACTACAAATCAAGGCTTGGTTTATTGTTTGGTTGATTATCTACACTTGGAAAAAGCTAATGATGCAGGTTAAATTTAAAAGTATGTTGTTGTAAATACATTCCTCCATCTCTCCTCCGCCCCCAGAGTTGGTTGCTCAACATTTGCCAGCACTGATTATGTCACTTCTATAACCTACTCTGTTATAGTAGGATAATCACAGCACCTACCTCCCAGGGTTATTGTAAGGATCAAATGAAACAGCTACAAAAGGCTTTGCACAAGGCCAGGCCCATGGTAAGTGCAATTTAAACATTAGTTGTTTTTATTATTGCTATTATTAGTACTCAGAGTCGTGAGGATAAAATGAAGTCATGTGTAGGTAAGGAGCTATAAAATTATGGTGTTCTTACTCTATCAATGATTGATGAACCCTAGTCACGTGTCTTTTTCCTGTGCCCCATTCTCCAAGGACCTTCTCCTTAGAGCCCATTTTTTCACTTCTGTGAAATGGGAAGGTTATGCTTCAAATAATCTCTAAATTTGCTTCCAATTCCAAAAGTCTGTGGTTCTACGAAAGTAATTTGAATTTTATTCACTCTCCCTGTGCTCCCTGGGAAAGAGGTGGATCATTAAGAAATAAATAATCCATCAAGATTAACTGTCTCTATGTCCAGCCTGGTCTTTTGGAACTTACAAATCTACTCGGAAGATAAGTCCAAGATAAACAATTCACTGTGATAGTTAGGTGGGGCCATGATCTCATTCAGTGCGGCTCTCCATTGTGGTAGATGGTAGAGGCCTGCCATAAATCCCCCCAAGGGAGAGCCTCCCAGTGCACTGGAGATCCTCTGCCCACCATCTTTCAATATTTGATGGATAAAAGGGCAGCATTTGTGCAACAGTGAGTCAGAAAGAACAGAAAATAAAGACTAGGTTCCCATCAAGAGCTGATACCCAGCCTCTTTAGACCTATTAACTTTCCTAGAGCCCATCCCACAAATCTGTAAGCATTTAACCAATTTCTACATATAATAAGACAAACCTTTTCTGGCCTGGCCTTACTCCAGGCTTTGTCTCCACTAAGTGTCTGAGAACACTTGGCCTGGAGCAGAAAGAGACAGACTAGTCCTTGCTAGTCGGAAAGGTCAGCGCAGACCATTCATCATAACCATGGTTCACATTAGCTCAGAGGGGCACGCTGGAGAGGCAAATCATATTTTTTTTCTTTAAGAAAGAAATCTTCACCCAAATGGCAACACCAAAGGACAGGCTCGAAACTAGGAGGTTGTTTAAATCCAAATGGCTGCTCATAATTTATGACTGGTGGAGTTGACTTCTCTCCCGCCACACATGTGTTTTGGCGTATATGCTGCACATCTCTCTTTGCTTCCCAGTCTCACGATCACTGGGCTCCAATTCAATAGCTCTCTCCCACGCTCAGCAGTAGTAAGAGAGAAATTACTTTATCCAAGTGCAACCCTGTCTATGTGTTTGTCTTAACTCAGTCATGTGAATACCTGTATTTTAGAGAGGAGGAAACTCAGGCAGGGAACTCAAACAGGGCTGGTCTCTCATATCAGGGGCTAATTAAGTCCCTCTGGGGTACCGAGGCACCACAGATTTTTAGAGTCTTGTCTCATAGCCTGTGATGTTTAAAAACATTGTATGAAGCTTGTTTTTCAAAATTATAATACTCGAAAAACAGAAAACAGGCTATTAATTTATTCCAAGTCTTTTCAAAGTCTTCACATATTTTAGGTTGGAAATATCAAATGCTTTTAAAATTATTTTTAGAATATGAGAACCTCCAAAGTTGTAAAAAAAAAAAAAAAGTGGAGTTGGGAAATAACAAAAGAAATGATTGCAAATTTAATACAATCATGGGTTTTTTTTTTGAAAAGGAAAGGAATTTGGAAAAGGTTGGTAATCATGAAATGAAATTTTAATTTTTGCCAAGAAAATTAATTTTTTTCCTCCCAAATAATATGAAATCAGTACAGACTTTACAGTGAGGACTAAAATCTGCAACTTTCTACCCGTGTTACCTTCAGTAAATCACTTCAGCTCTCTGAGCCTCAATTAGCTTATCTGCAAAATGAATGCATTGAAACAGATGCAGTCATAAGGTCCCTTTCAGTTCTAAATCCTATCACCCAAAAAAAAAAAAAAAAAAAGGAGGGGATTGTGCCTAGTGGCATATTGATTAATCCAGAATTTTGCTATTTTCCCTGGTGGAACTTAAAATATAGGGGACAAGCAGGTGATCTGACCCTTCAAGATTATCTACCCAATGGCCTGGCATTCCAAGAATCCTTCCCTCCTGTTCTGCAAATATCATACTATTCTGAAACTTGAGACTCTTTTGCAAATGCAAAAACAGAACAAAACTTCAAAACGCAAACACAAATAAAAAACCACAGGACTCTCAGAAGTCACTTTTTCAAATGGGTAGAATGCACGTAACATTTCCCACCCGGTCATGCTCCTCTGGATTTCTCCATAGTGCCCTACCCCTGGCATGTTTTCAGGTTCCTCTTGTGTTTGTTGTTTTCCTTCATTAGATTATAAACTCCTTGAAGGCAGGGTCTGTATTTCTTTTTTATATGTATATCCCTGAGGCTTAGTGTAGTGCCTGGCTTAGAGTAGACATTTAATTAATGTTTACAGGCTAACTCACTGACTGCTCGGAGGCTCAAGGTTTTCCTCATCCCTCACTTTCAGAAGTAGCAGCGCTAGTTTGTCAGGAGGCTCTGTGTCAAACAAGACATATAACAGGAAATACTTAGAGAATAACACAGGATGCAGTCCTGTAGCTCACAGGGGACTGACTGTTACCATATCCCCATAGACTGATAGCTGGTATTGCTTCCATACAGACCTGGAGTCAGTTTGGTGAAACGTACAAAATGGTTATCTCCCATTATTATCTAATGCAAACTCCAACCAGACTAGGGTGGACGTATTAGGACATACTAAAATCATCCTTAAGCTCTAGTCTTTGTCTGAAATATTTCATCCAGCTGGATCTCGGCATTCATGCATTCAACAGATATTTATTAAGTATCTACTGTGTGCAAATTATCCACCTCCCTTACCTTTTAAAGCCCAGCTTATGTCCCATTTTCATCATGAAAACTATTGATTCCCTTAGTTTAGGGATGGTTCTCCCTTCTGAACTCCCATAGGAGATATATCTATACCCTTTGTGCCTCAGTTATCTCATCTATAAAATAAAGGAGCTAAACCTGATTACTTATCTCTATAGTCGCTTCCAGCTCTAAATCTAAGCTTTTATCACCAATTATTTGGTGCTTGGCACATAATGGCCTCATACTGCTAGTTATCTTTCCACGAGTGTTCATATTCTCTCTAAAACCAGACTATAAGGTATTTAAGGGAAGAGACCTCCTGTGCTTTGCAAGGTGGGTATGTCAAACAAATATTTCTTGATTACTTTATATGGGCCATATACTACACGAGAGGCTTGAGCTGAACAAAAAAGGAGTTGGGGGTGGGAAAGGATGGACACATGGACATTCTCTTCATCAGATACACCACACTACACTTCCTTAGTCAGGCTCATCATTTCAACGCTGGTGATTTGCAGCCCAGGTTAAAGACCTGCCTCAGTCCATCTGCTGTAAAAGGCAGAAAACCACCCGTCAATAGGGGAAGCTTTTCTCCTCCCCATTTTAAATGTGTTTTTTTATGAGTAAACATTTCTAGATAAAGACTTACTGTCTGCAGAGACCCCTTTTATATCCCAAAGGTAAGGGTTTAAGTGATCTTATAACAGCCGTTACTTATTTTTACAATGGTCAGCACACTTGGGCTCCATGTCTGAGGGTTTCATTTCACTGTATATATTTTTAGTGACTGGTTATAAATCAGTCTCATCCTGGATATCCATGATTCTGCCACAGCCCCCACCATCATGGCCTCTTCCACCACCCCCACTATTAGAATGACCTTTTTTGCTAGGGCTGAAGCAAACGAAGTAAGGATGAAAATGAAACCACCTTTATTCAGCACCTTTCTGGGCACTGCTTGAGAACAAGGGCTCTACTTTCAAGAAGCTGATGAGCAACACTAACTTTTTCTGCCTTCCAAAATTATGGGAAGAGAAAATCTTCTAGCTGAGTGAATTTTTCAGAAAAATAGGTGTATTGGATAGAGTGCTCAGCTATAGAACCAAGAAGACCTGGGTTCAATCCCTATCTCTGGTACCAAATGTCTTCTGTGACCCTGAACAAGTCACAAGTAGCCCAGGCAACTCCTAAAAAGCAGATCTGCCTCAGTGGAAGTGATAATTTCACCAACCATTCCCTAAACAGATAAAATCACTGGAACCAAACTAGGAGGGAAATATCTATTAATAATAATCACAATAATGATAGATAACTTTTATATAGCATTTATATGTGCCGGGCACTATGCTCAGTATTTTACAATACACAATATTAGATCCTCACAACAACCCCGGGAGGTAGGTGCTATTATTATCCCTATTTTATAAAGGAGGAAACTGAGGCAAACAGAGGTTAAGTGACTTGCCCAAGGTCACATAGCTAAACTTAAGGCTTCCTGATTCCAGACCCAAAGCTCCATCCACTGCATCTCCACACTGTCCCAAAAAATTGTTCCCCCTGTCTAGGGTAGTAATCTTCCTAAAAGAATTTTTGTTTTCCCTGATACCTCAAACTGTATATTCCACAGATATCTTAAACTTAGTATGTCCAAAACTGAACTAATTTTCTTCCCCCAAACCACTTCCTCCTTCCAAACTTTGCTATTATGTGAAGAGGATCCTCCTAGTTACCCAGGCTTCCAATCTGTCATCCTTGACTCCTCACTCACTGTCTCTCACCTCACCAAATCGAACCCTGTCAATTTTCCCTACAGACTCTCTTCCCCACACACCCTCTCCCCTCCCCTGTCCCCTACCCCCTACCCCTCCACCCACCCTGACCACCCCCCCACTCCCCACCCCCAGTCATAACTATCATTCGGGTGTAGGAAGGACTCCATTCCTAGTCTCCCTGACACAAGCCTCTCCCCAGTACAGTCCATTCATCATTCAGCTGTCAAAGTGCATCTTCCCCAAGCACACGTCTGACCATGTCACCCTTATTCAATAAAAACCGTGGCTCCCTATTGCCTCTAAGATCAATATAAAGTCCTTCAGCATTTAAAATCCTTCCCAACCTGCTCCCACCCACATACATTTCCAGTATTCTTATACCTTACTCCCACCCCCTCCTAAGTATTCTGTGATCCAGTGACACTGTAAGAAACTCTACTTCCAGACTCTGGGTATTTTCACAGGCTATCTCCTCCAATACCTTCCCTCCTACTATCCATTTGCCAGCTAGTTTCCCTGGCTTCCTTCAAGTCCCAGCTAAAATCCCATGTTTTTTCCTGATTCCCCTTGATGTGACTGCCTTCCCTCTATTGATTATCTCCCTGTACAAAGTTTGTTTGTACAAAGTTCTTTGCACGTTGTCTCCTCCATTCAGTGTGAGCTCCATGAGAGCAGGGGCTTTATTTTTAAACCTTTCTTTCTATCTCCAGCACTTAAAACAGTACCTAGCACATAGCAAACACTTAATAAATTCTTGTTGACTGACTACTGAACATACTTTTCTTGATGACATCTCAATAACAGCTCACATCTCCATAGTGCATTGGGGTTTACAATACTTTCCTTTCATCAATATTGTGAGGTAGATAGTACAAGTTTTAATTTCCATAAGGAAACATTCTCAGAGAACTGTAATGATTTGCCTGAGGTTATATAACTATTTATATATGTAACAGTTTACAAATAATTTTATATGTACTAATATGATCTTGATAAAAGCTTGATTACTTGGTAATAAAAACTGTCTTATTCTCATTTTATAAATTAAAAAAATGAAAGCTTAAATCGAGATGGTAGATTGCCCAAGGTCATACAGCAAAGTGAACTGAGCCAGGATTCAAATTCATTTCTTGTGAGTTCAGATTCCCCTCCCTTTTCCTAAGCCACAACACTATTTATGCTGCTTCTAATGGCTGCTGGCTAGGAAAGCAAGTGATCAAGCCTTTGAGCAATGCATCCAAAATAACGATGGATAATAATATTTCACATTTGTATAGTTCTTTAAAGTTTCCAAATCACTTTCTTCACAACAGCCCTGTGAGTTAGGTAGTACAAATATAATCATCCTCATTTTAGAGATGAGGAAATTAAGCCTTAGAGAGGTTAAAGGATGCACCCATGATCACACAGCTTAGAAGTTTCTGAAGTAGGATTCAAACCCTGGTCTTGTGATTCCAGATCTGCTGGGCCACGCTCCCTCTTTTGTTCAGTCATTTCAGTCCTATCAGGGGTTTTCTTGACCAAGATACTAGAGTAGTCTATTATTTCCTTCTCCAGGTAAAAAACCGAGGCAAACAGAGTTAAGTGACTTCTCTTGGGTCACACAGCTGGGACCAGATTTGTTCTCAGAAAGATAAGTCTTCCTCACTCCAGGCCCACTGCTCTATCCACTGCGCCATCTAACTCCCTGTTTGTTACCTCTCTAGGAACTGTTTAAGAAGACCTCAAAGGTTATCTCCTGCTAGTCAAATGCATGAGCTTTTGATAACTGTTTTCAAGGCTTCTCAAAAGTAGTCTTTTCCAGTCTGAAGGTTCCAGTCTGTTGTTTTACACAACTGAGTTCACTAGGTAAGAGACTGTCAGATAAGTGAAGTGTCATTTTTAAAAAATCATTAAAGTACTATGATTTTTTAAAATGCCACCAATAAGGTCATCATCCCTAGGGGATCTAGGGGCCAGGGAATCGCATTAGGAGGTGGAGGGCCTGTGTCAGAACATATGTCTCCTGTGCCTGGGCCTCCTTCCACCATTTTGCTAAGGGTGAAATTGGGTTAAAATAAAACTACCAACTTAATAAAAACCTATGCCTGGAATCATTAAAGGGGGAAACATCAACAAAAGAGCAGTAAAGGAGTTCATGTGGAACTAAGAAAGGACAGTCCTGCCCTTTCTGCTAATTGTCTCTGCTAGCTGGTAGAGTTTCCTTATCTCTTTCACTGATTGCCTCTCCAAATCACTACCCAGCATGTGTTTCCAGGGAAACTGCCTCAATTTACCATATTCTCCAGGGCAATCACTTCTTGAACACTAATTCTGTGAAATCATGGAAAAGAAAAAAACAAAGCTGTAAAAGTTTGGGTTAGATTGGGTTCTTAACCTGTGGTCTGTGAACTTTATACTGACCTACTAAGATTTGTTTAGTCAGCCATTCTCTCATTGATGGGCATCTACTTTGTTTCCCTTTCTTGGCTACCACAAAAAGTGCTACCATAAGTTTTGGTATATATATACGTGTATATATACGTATATATATATATAAACATATATATATATATACGTATATATATGTATATATATATACATATGGAACCATTCTTTTTGTCAGTGACCTCTTGTAGGAATGTGCTTAACAGCAGAATCTCTGCTCAAAAGTAACAAAAGGTATGTCAAAGTGGAATTTGTCACTTCTTTTGCATAATTTTAAATAGTTTTATAGAATGGTTGTTACCTATTAATATCAAAATGAATCTGTGTATCTGATCTGTACCTTCCAAACACTACTAGTTTATTTCAACCAGCAAAATCCTTTATATCTTCCCTCATATCTAACAACATCATTCTCTCATTTCTGTTCCATTTAGGCTAGCTCATCTTGGAAAACTGTCTGGGCTCAGCCAAGGTGTCAGTCGTGGTCCTGCAGGTAATGTTTCCCAGACATTGTTTTCTTACAAAGGAAAGAGATTCAAAACTCACTGTTTCATGTAGGAATCGCTAAAGACAAACTTCTTTGATTATCATTTTGTTGAGCTTATGGGATCATAGATTTAGAGTCTGAAGGGACCTGAGGGACCATTGAATGAAGGAGTTCTTTTTGTGTCATGGACTTCTTACGTGGTACAGTGAAGCCTATGAACCACTTCTCAGAATGTTTTAAATGCATAAAATAAAATACAAAGGATTACATGGTAAATCAATTAAAATACTGAAGTATAACTATTAAAATATTTGTTGTGAGGGATGCCTCTTAATCTTCTAGGCTATGAAAAGCAGAAGATAATCAGTAAAAATATATTTTTAAATGACATACAGAACAACTTATGAATTACCATCTTAAGTTAAGACAACAGGCATTTTTTTCAACAGAAGCAGTACTGGCAACTTATAGGTTTTTTGATTTTTCTCCTTCATTGTAACAGCTGAGCTGAATAGGATAACAACGTCCCTGACGAGGGCAGCTGGGAAGTCTCAAAAAACAGAATGCTCAAGGACACATATGGATGCCATACACATGAACAGGATATTCTTTTGTTTATCCTGAACACCCTGCACCAACTTCTCATTAAATGCTTCCATTTATGGAAACCCTGCCAGATAGGTCTTGTAGAGGTCTTGTCATCCATCCCCCAGTCTACAATAAAAACGAAAGGGACCTTACAGAAGGAGACAGTATGGCATCAAGACTGTGTTTAAGAGTATCCAGGGATTCTAGACTTTTTCTTCTCTGGGAGGAAATTCTTTCAGGGTTGCTGAAATTCAGGCTGTGAACCAGATGAGTTTTAATCCCTTATATTTGTATACTCCTTCCTACTCTTCAAAGTTCTTTTAAAAGTATTATCTGTGAGAGACCGCATGATGTGGTGGAAAAGAACACAAAATTTAGAGTTAGAGAAACAGTATTCAAAGCCAAGTTTTGTGACCTGGAGTAAATCATGCAACTCTGTTTTCTAACCTACAACATGGCAATACATAATGTACCATCTGCCATCAGAGTACAATATTCTTGGGTTCCCCCTCCCCTTGCTATCTTACTGATACCCAGAAGAACAGAATGGTATAGTGGAAAGAGATCTAGCCTTGAATCCAGGAAGGTCTGGGTTCAGATTCTATCTGATGCATACTAGCAGGAGTACAACCTTGACCTTATACTCTTGGAGTGTTAGGCCAAAGGTGTCAAACAACACTCCAGAGATCAGCCTGAACCAGATTAAAATGTAATTGGGAATTATTTAACAAAACAAATAAAAATACAATAAAACACAGAAAACATTACATTCTAAAACTAAGTTAATATATGGCCTGCTAGGATGCCTGTATATGGTTTAATGACCCCTGAGTTTGACAGCTCTTTCTAGGTAACTCTAAGACTGTGAGTTGCAGATAGGGTACTGACCTACATTGGCAGAAGGACTTTCCTCACCTGAGAATTTAATACCAATGATATCACAGGCCTAATCCCTGCATGTATCCCTAAAGCAAACTAAGCCTAGAACTAGTATTTCAATCTCCAATTCCTAACTGATGTTCTTTCCATGATATCCTAGTGAATAAGGATTATAGAATACATACTGAAGTGTTTGGGATTTTTGTCTAGATCTGCAACTTATTTTTTAAGTTAATAGGGACAATGACAGGGTGGTTGGGTGTATTTGGAAAGGAGAAACAACCAGAGTAGCCTCAAAAGATTAGGGACTGGGAAAGTCAACCTAAAGGCCAAAATTCAAACTCACTCTGACTGAAGAAGAAAGAGACCCTTACTCAGAGAATGATGAACAAGATGGAAGAAGTCGGTTTACACAGGCAGCATCTTGATGAATTTAGGTTAGTAGCCTGTCATGGATCTGTCATCTGCAAATTGATCAAAACCCTTTTTTGAACTTATTTATGTTTTCTGACTGTATCACCTCTTAGAAGAATACAATTTATTCCCTGGAATGTAAAAGACTCTCCCCTCTCCCTTTATAGGGGGTGGGGCTCCTAAAACTACCTCTTTCATGCCACATAGGGAGAGCAACGATAGTTCTTGTGTCTTTGTACTTGGGGTCATTTTTCCAGACCAAAGGAACCCCATTTCTTTGCTCTTATTATCAAAATTCAATCATTTAAGCTGTCCATTTAGGTCAGATCTTCTCCATCCTAAATCCAAATCCAATGCTAGAGGTTTTGGTGAAAATTTAGCTGATAGCTACATAACACACTGAATTCAAATGCCACAGCTACTTCATCCTTCTAAGGGGTCCGAGGTGTGATTTTCACCTCTTGCTACCATAGCTCTCAGCAGGGGCACCCATCTGAGTCTGCAGAAGGAAACAAGGCACTTTAAATCAAATATTAGCATTACAATTACTGTTTTCATTATTATCAGTGTTAGCCATTAGCATTATGACAACCCACAGCAACTCTGTGGCCTGTTTTTGAATTGGACAAATAAGATGTCATCATATTTTCATATATCCACTTATGTTTGGAACAAAGAAAGGGTGCGTGGTCTTGATTCTAAGCAGAGCTTCAATATATTACACGACTCATCCCGTAAGACATTCTCCAATCTATGTGGCACAGCATTGCCAGAATAGTCCTCTCTAGCCCCAATAAATACAGCCTGCCTGTTTTAGAATCTTCAAAACCTCTCCACTATCTACAAGAAAGAGGACAAACTGCTTCACCTGCCACGGGAGGCCCTTCAGAGTCTGGCTCCACCTCTCATCTCTGGCCTGACTTTCCACTCCCCTCCTTCTCCAAACCTTCCCTTCCACCATGTTTTCTGAACACATCATAGGTATTCAAAGCTCTGTAGCTTTGTATTCCCTACTCCTTTCAGGCACCGACTCATCCATCCTCTTCAGTACTTAAAATCCCATATCTCCTTCAAGGAGCAGCTCAAGTCTTAACCTCCTTCCTGATGCCTTCCCTAATTCCCCTGATCTCAGCAATGGCTCCTTTCTCCAAGAGGCAACAGCACCTAGTATAACCTTAACATTTTTATGGTACTCAGCATGAGCAATCTTATAATACTAGTTTTATTTTTACGTACATGTCCTATAAAGGTCCCTTGTGGACTGGTAGCATGTAGACACAATAAAGCAAGGGTGGGTTTGGAATGAACCCTAGATTAGGAGTAAGGCAATGTGAGTTCTATTGATGTTCAGCTTCATATCCTTGGGCAGGTGTCCCTTCGTTTCTCTGAATCCCAATTTCTTCAGTCATAAAACAGGTAGGTTGGACTATGCTAGGTGATCGCCACCATCCCTTCCTGCTCCAAAATTCAACAATTCATCTTTCCGCTTCTTCAGGCCCCCCAGGGACTATCATAGCAACTACTTAATAAATGTTTATTGATTCAATATTCTCTTTATGATTTAAAGATGGATTTTTCTATCATCTAAGACCCTTGAGAAGATGTAAAGTACATATTTAACCCTGGATTTATTTTGAAAAACAAACTCATATTTAGTCTTGGAACTGCCTAGTTTAACAATGTTTTTACTGAATATTTAATGCAAATTAAATATTAAAAGAATGTCACTTTGCCCTTCCACCTACCCAAAGAGATAGTATAATATACACACATATATACACACATATATGTGTGTACATATGTATATATAATATATGTTAATATACATTTCTGAAAAAACTCAAAGATTTCAAGCTAGGACATGCTTCCTGATGGGGGAATTTATTTTTTATTATTGGGGGATTCAATTGGGTGCAAGTGGGCACATAGGACAACCAGAATTTTTTCAGAATAAAAATCCAGGATTTAACCTACATCTCTTCTATTCAATTCCTTCTCTCCACTCAGGCTATTCCCATTATGACACAGTCCCACATCACCTCGTGCCTGGACTTCTTGATAAAGGCTTGTGGTTGGTCTTCCTGCCTCAAGTCTCTCTCCACTCCATTTCATCCTCCCATCAGCTGCCAAAGCAATTTCTCCTTCCCCAAAGTGTAGGTCAACCTCCTATTCAATAAACTCCACCAGCTCCGTATTGCCTGCATAATTAAAAGTATAATCTCTCTTTGGCATTCAAAGCCATCCACACCCTGACCCCTTCCCACCTTTCTAGTTTTCTTACACTTTCCTTTCCACAGGCTCTACAATCCAGCCACACTTTGTTCCTTGCACATGACACTCTATCTCCTGTCTCTGTTTCTTTAAGTTGGTTGTGCTCCATACTAGCTTTCTTGGCTTCCTTTCAAGACTGCTCAAATTCTACCTCCTCCAAGAGGCCTTTCCTGGTCCCCCCAGGGGCTAGTGACTTCCCACTGAGATTACTTTCCATTCACATCACACACACACACACACACACATCCTCTCTATGTGTGCTTATGTGTATATATGCATATCTATGTACAAATACATGCATACATACACAAGTACTGTTGCTTGGTCATTTCAGTAATGTCTGACTCTTCGTGCCCCATTTGGGGTTTTCTTGGCAAAGATACATGTATATCCCTGTGTGTGTGCTTGTGTGCATATATACAAACACACATGTGTATGTATGTATGAATATGCATGCATGTATACACACATGTACATGTGTACTGTTGTTCAGGGAGGGGAGGGCAAAGGAGGGGAAACTCATCTGGGGTTTTCCTGACAAAGATACTGGCTTGTCATTTTCTTCTTCAGCTCATTTTACCAATAAGGAACTGAAGAGACTAGGGATTAATTGACTTGTCCAGGGTCACAAAGCTAGTAAATGCCTGAGATCAGATTTGAACTCAGGAAGATGAGTCTAGGTCCAAAGCTCTATCCACTGTGCCACCTACCAATACACACATACATATGCATAAATAATACATACATATATAATATAATAAATATACATACCCATCCATATATTTTAAATATGTACACATGATCAATATGTACACACACATATATACAATAAATAGATATACTATACAATAAATATATACATATATAATAAATACACATATACACCTATGTATGTATGTATATAATGTCCCCCCTTCACTAGAATGTGAATTCGTGGAAGATAAGAACTTTTATTTCCTTTTCTTTACATCCCCAGTACTCTGCACAATGCCTGGTGTACAGTAAGTTTGCTAGTTGAGTGGCTGACTGCACAGTGATGCACAGCTTGTGTCCTGCAGCTAATGCATGCTACAGATTAATTCAGGTACTGCTATGCTGGCCCTTCCCACTGCTCATCAATCCATTAGTAACAAAGAGACTGGGAAAAGCTACAAATGACATCATGCTTCTATCGTGTCACCCCTACTCAGAATCTTTCAGGGCTTCCCCAAAGTTACAGTCCCAAACCTTTAGCTCTCCATGGCCTAGTCCTAAAAGGCTTTACGTCTTCCCTTTCTTTCACAGTTCAGCTCAAACTACAGGTAGTAGGATGTGGTGGAAAAAGCATCACTTTTAGGACCAAAGAAACCTGGTTTTAAGTCCCCTCTCTGTCGCTGACAAACTGTTCACCTAAGCTGATCCTTAGCTTTCTTATTTGCAGAACAAAAGGTTTGTGCTGATATGTCTCTAAGGTCTTTCTAAACTTATATTCCTTCTCCACAGATTCGCCACCTCAAGTCCCTGGGGATCCCGTTCTCCTTTTAACTCCCTTAGTACTTACATTATTATGTGTGGCAATCTTTGCACACATGCATTGCCTTGAACAATGAGGTGGTTATACTACTAAAGGTAATATTCCCCACCAAAAAAATCCTTGCATTTGTATTTTAATAATAATGATAGATAGCGTTCATATAGCTCTTTAAAGTTTGCAAGGCACTTTACTCATGTTACCTCATTTTATCCCCACAACAACCCTGTGTGGTATTATTAACCTCATTTTATAGAAGAGAAAACTGAGGCAGACAGAGGTTAAGTGAATTGCCTAGGGTCACACAGTCAGTAAGTGCCTGAGGCTAGATTTGAAATTCTGTCTTCCTTGACTCCTGGTCCCATGTCCTTTCCACTATATGATAGATAGCTTCTTTATTTATAGCTAGATTGGAGCCCTGAAGTCGGGATTATGTATGTATCCCTTGCACCTCATGGATAGGGAACGCTCAACAAATATGCGCTGACTGATTGAAGATAAATTTTCCAAGTTGACACTATTACTAGGGTTCCACTTCCTTACAAGGAAAGGAAAAGAAGACAACGCTTCTCCATTAGTAACCATTCTCTTTGACAGCTGAAATTCACAACTCCCTTCCACTCTGCCTCCTCCACTATCCTCTCTGTCTTCTTCTGGTCTGGAAACAAAAACTTTTTCTGCCGCACTCCCAAGAAAATTCCAAAAAGGGTTCCAAACAGACTGATGGAATGTGTCAGAGGCATCAATAGACAAAAGACACGATGCGCTACGGTACAGAGAGAAAGGGGAGTGAACTAAAACCGAGAGCTTGGACTTTGAGAGTCATATCTTCACTGACTGAAAGATAATTATGGTCCCTCCATGGACCTCCATATCTCTAAAATAAGGATGTTAGATTAGCAGATCTCTACCGTACTTTGGAGAACTAATATTCTGTCTCTTTCTATAGAGGAAGCTAGATGATACAGTGAACAGAGCATTGGAAGAATTGAATTGAAATAAATCTAGCCTCAGATTATTCACTAGCATTGTGACCATGGGCTAATCACTGCCTGCCTTAGTTTTCTCAACTGTAAAATGGGGATAACCGTAGCACCTCTCTCCCATGGCTGTTCTGAGGATCAAATGTGCTATTTGTTAAGTATTTTAACATAGTGTCTAATATTTAGTAGGCACTTAAAGATGTTTGTTTCCTTTGCTCCTTCCCATGAAAATGATAACTATATGAAGTGGTAAGAGTTTTAGTCTTGGAGTCAAAAGATCTGAGTTCAAGGTCCAGCTCTGTCACTGTGACCTTACTTGAATCCTCCGACCTTCAATTTTCTCATCCATAAAAGGAGGATCATGATAGCTCCCACCTGAAAGCATTCATAGGATTTACAGTCATGGGGTCATAGATGGAGATTTGGAAGGGGGATCATGATAAAATGATAAGAAGCTCTGTACGAATGTTGGCTATGATGACAATCACTAAATCTTAGACTTAGTGCTAGGAAGTTCTTTAAGTTTAACTCTCTCTGATGAAGACACTGAAGTCTGTAAAAGTTAAGTCATTTGCTCAAAGTCACAGAGGTAAAAAGTAGCAATCAAGGATTTGAACTCAAATCTGTGATTCCAAAGTTACCTTCTTTTCTCTGAAACACTAAGATATTGAGGGTGGTAATGATGGTAATTTCCCATTTCTCCCCACTCAACACACCCCTGTTTTGACAATGCCCTTCATTTCCATAACTTTACCAATTAGAACTCAACCTGGGAGAGGCAGAGGTAGGGAAGAGTTTCTTGAATTAGAGAAAGAAAATCAAAACAAAAAGCAGAAAGTGATTTTCTATAGCACAGAAAACTGAATTCTTCAAAGGTGGGGGCTCCAAGATTTGATCCCAAATCTGACACCACAAGTCCTAGCCCTCCGTGACTGGGCCTGAGGCTTGGGTGAAGGCATTGGCATTCAAGGCCATTTTCCCCTGCCACCTGCCTGACCTGGAGCCGAGTCCCAGTGTTTTGGCCAATGCAGCTGCAAAGCATTCAGCCAGATCCAATCAATTATTTAGTGTCAAAAAGAAGGCTTAATCTATGTGATAAAAGACTAGATGTTACTGGAGGCTTGTTCCCCTTTAAAGTGATTTACACAATTTGCCTTCTGAACTTGCTTCCCTTAATGTAACTATTTACTTTTTCAGTAATGGCCTTCTGCTTTGGCTATTTTTAGGAGCATTCTGGAACCTGCAGAATTTCCTGGTTTGGATTTTCACAAGTAGAAAAGAGAAGGTAGCTCCCAATTCCTGGCCTTCTTCAAACAAGTACTGACACTCCCTTTTCAATTTCCAAAAGATGGGTGGCCTGCAAGGGTTTCTGGGAAAGTAGGAATCAGAACAATTTGGCTGTCCTTGGTCCACCTGCTAGGAAGCAAGAACACAAGAGCCCTGTCCTTATATAGTCAAACCAAAGTTAGAAAAGAATGGGTTTGGCCAGCTGAGTGTTGTCTGCACTATTGCGGTTTGATGGGAGGCACTACTATAGTCTGGCCGCCTTGGAGAGACACAAATTGATGTCACATTCACTCCTAGGAGGTCTTCAGACTTCTTGATGCACATACATGAGTGGAATGTGGCATTAAGTTTTAGATCTGGAGGGACCTTTGGTTCAACCCCCACATGTTGCAGATAAGAAAAATAAAACCCAGAAAAAGCCCTTCCATGTATGCTGCAATCCAATGACACAGAGTTCCCTGCTGTTCCTAGAACAAGACATTCCATCTGAGACATAGCAGGAGCTTAATAAATACCTGCAGAGTGACTGATTTGGTCAAGATCATTAAAGACAGGGGGATCCACTCCAGTGCTCCACTGCACATAAGACTAGCCAGGGAAAAGACCATGCCTTCCCAATGCAGAAGAGGCAGGCTCAAGACACAGGCTCAAGCACAAAGGTTCTGCTAGGGTCAACCTTTGGTAAAGCTGTAAAACAGACAGAATTTCTCTTTAGTCCTTTCTATCTCTCCTTTAGGGGTCTCTTCCCATCTTTTCATTATCTCCTTCCTTCCCAGAGTATCTGCATTTTTAAAGAAGGATCTTGGAAGAGGCCTTGCTAAATACAAAGGTATAATTGCTGAATAGTGGCATGGCAGGCCTGAATGAAGGACACATTTTGAATTGTGGTAGGTGTCCGGGAACTCCTTCCATCATACCAGCATAGGGTCATAGGAAGGGACCTCACAGATCAAAGTGCAATCCCATTTTCTTTTCTTTCTTTTTTAACAAATAAAGAAACTGAGGTCAGAAAACAGAGGTCGCAAGGACATTTGCCCAGGGTAAATAGATAAGCCAGGATTCTAATGCAGGTATTCTGACTCCAGATTCAATGTTCTCTGCAGCCATTATTTCAGTATAAGGCCAGATTGTGAGTCCTCCTGGGTTACTCAAAGAACTTAAGAAGTCATCTTCTAGACTCTGGTCTAGAACCTCCAGGTTATTAGCCAGGGGTACAAAGATTTCCAAGAGGAGAGATTTCATGGGCAAGCAACCTATGAATTTGAATGGGAAAAAATTATATCTTTATTTCAATATAATCAGTTTCCTTTGTGATCCTTTACATGTTATTTTAGGCATTTAAAAAATTATTCTGAGAAGGGGTCCATAGGCTTCACTAGAGTGCCAAAGGGGTTCCAGACACAAAAATGGTTAAGAATCCCTGTTTCAGGTCATTCTTCTTTCTCAAGACAAGATCATACCCAAATATTCCCCAAAGTCCTCCTGTTCTATGAATGAGAATAAAAAAACAAGGCATTGCAAATGAATCCCTTATCTGATCTAGGAGCTTTAACCACCTCTCATGGTTTGAAACTTCCAGATTACTCATAAACAGTTAGAGAGTCTCTGCACCTACAGTAAGCAGTGGCAAAAACCCCAGTTATGTCTGATTAATACAGGTCTCCAAGAGCCAACTGCTTCATTCCCAAGATAACAATCCCTTCCCACAAGTCATTTTGGCAACTCTTCCCTTCCTGTCCCAACCATGGCCATACCACCCAGGAGGAAAAGGCAAACTCCCCCTAAGTTGCTGTATTGCTGTCAAGGGGGAAAACCCAATAAACCAGACAGGGAAGTAATAAGTAAGGCAGGGAGTCAGAGAATCCAAACAGTATGAGTGCTAGGACTTAATTCTTGGACATTTACTCCCAGTAGTTTCAGCTTTCTTCAGACACTGGTGGAAACAGGTCCTAACCTTCCTTTTTCCCTTTTCCTGGCCCCAACTCAAATCAAATCCATTAAGCATTTATTAAGTTCCTACTTTGTGACAGGTATGATGCTAAAGGATCCAAAGAAAGGCAAAACAAAGCAAAGAAGCAAAAAATTCCATAGTCTCTGCTCTCAAGGGGTTCACAGGGGAGAAATCATGCAAACTACATAGAAACAAACTAAACACAGGATAAACTGGAGATCATCTCAAAGAGAGGGGGCTATCAGAAGGGGGAATGGACATCTCATATATACACAGAAGTGGTAGTATCATTCCTCTGCTCCCAAACTGCCCACTTAGCGAAGTTCAGATGTCTTCTCCTGGCATGCAAGGTCTTAGTCATATGTCACCACATGACCTTTCCATCTTGATTTCATATTGGTTCCTTCCACGCATTCTATGCTCTATCCAATTGGACTACTGTCTCCTCTAAAGATAACCTGAATTTTATAATCGCCATTCCTTTGCTTTCATTGTTTCCCTAAGCCTAGAATATCCCAAATCCTCTTCTTTGTGTACTGAATTCCAACACAATCTTTAAAAGCCCCATGTACTGGTCATTTCCTCCAGGAAGTTATATTACCAAATCCCCTAGGGAGAGTCAGTAATGAACTTTCCCCTTCAAGGCCTCACAAAGTCCCTTTATCTGTGCTTCACTAATTCACTTACATGGCTTTTATAAAATTACCATAGTTATTCGTATATACATTCTATCATCCTACCAGACTATATTCTCTAAGAGGGCAAGGACTCTGCTTTATTAAAATGCTCCCCCTCACATCTAACTCAATGCTTTGCACACAGCAGGTGCCAAATTAGTGTTAGAAAAATCAAATTGAAAAGCGTCCTAGAGTCAGCAGAGACATGGAAGGATTACCCAATCCATTATTCTCCTCCTATCTGCAAGAACAGTCATAACATTATAGCTTTCGGGTTTGGAAGGACCTTGGACATCATCTATTCTAAACTCTGCATTTGACAGATGAGGAAACCAAGGCCTCGAGAGGTTCCTTGAGTCTTACCTGGGTGCCGCTGTACCTTGTCTCCCATGATTTCCCTCTGCTCCAGTGCTCTCTGCCATCCTAACCAACCTTCAAAATCTCATCATGTGGAAGACCTTGGGCAAGTTCCTTAGTAACCCTAGGTCTCAATTTCTCTTTTATAAAATTGGGAGGGTTGGGCTAGATGCCCTCTAGAGTATCTTTCAGCTCTAAATTCTTTCAACTCTAAATTTAGGATCCTATGACCCTTATCTCAAACTCTGTCTCATATATTAACTTCTTCCTGCTCATCCCTCTCACCCTTTATCCATTTCTCCTTCAATAAGTAAGCATTCCTTGACTGTGATTCTCCATATACTCCAACATTCCGAAAGGAAATAGCAAGGTCTTCACCAAAGAGAATTATGGTAAGAGTGGGCAAGGTCTGCTGAGCTTTATCCCATGCTTATCCCATTTATACCTGTCCTTGCCCTACTCACATTTCCCAGTACCTGACTCCTAAGGAAATGCTGAGCTAAATCAAGGTTTAACCTAAGTCACATGGATTTTCTATTGCCTCTGTCCAAAGCAGCCCCTTGGCACTGACTCATGACACCCTAACTGGACATCCCAGAACTATGAAGTTCAGTGTCTTTCATTACACCCACCCATTTATGCAGAAAAGAAGCACTAGTCTTGGAATTCCTGTTGGCCAACCTTAGGACTTCCCGCATTCACACCAAGTGACTTGTTTGACTTCATTATATACAAGTATTTCCATAGATCAGAGGCAGTGAGACCTGGGCCACTAACATAAAATAAATTACTACCCCATGATAAATGGTTCTATTAGCAATCCAGATTGTTAAACTCCGATATAACAGAACGGAGGGAGCCGGGACCCATCTATTCTCCCTCCGGCGCATACTGAGTTGTAAATAGGTTATTTTGTGTGTAAATAACACATTAAAACGCAGCATTAGCTGTGTCTTTTGATAGAGAGGAAATTGTTACAAATAAATAATTCCGGACAGGAATGTAAAATAAGCCAGATTTAATAGTGCATGCCTGGTGTAGCCGTGTTAAACATGACTAAAATGATAAACCCCAGAATATACTAATAGTAAACTATGTTCTGACATCAAAGTAATGAGGCTGTATTTTTACCAAGCTTTAGAAATGCTAAAATTAGTTTTGACAGAGCCAGACGTCAGAAAAATGTTCCCAACATAAACACCATCAATTTGGGAAGTTGGTGTTTGGGCTGGGAGGGGGTGTCCATGTAGGGGAGCATGCTAGATCCTACTCCCCATGAGTAGTTACCATGGGCAGAGTAGTAAAGCCACTGCCTGGGAAGGGGCAGACCTAGGTTCTCCTCTGCTTGCTAGGCCATCTGATAGGCCATTAGGCTTTGGGCAAAGTGACTTCACCTGTCCTGGCCTTAGTTTCTTCATCTTTATCAGTGAGGCATAAGTCTACCTCAAGTTGAAGTTAACAGCGGCTCTCCAAGAGTCATTGTTTTCCTTAGGCTTTTTAAACCCTTGGTATTCTTAGTGTTTGAGAGACACTCTCAAACCTTTCAGCCATTGCCATATTCTTGATCACAAAATATTTATTTGAGTAACTCCAGAGGAGGGTGGCCAGGATGGTGAGAGGACTGGAAAATAGGCCATCTGAGAATCATTTTATCTTAGAAAAGAGAAAATTTAAGGGGGACATGACAATAATGATAACAATAGCTAGCATTTATATAGAGCTTTAAAGTTTTCACAGCACTTTACAAATATCTCCTTTTATCCTCAAATAATCCAGAAAGGTTGGAGCTATTACCCCAGGCTAGAGGGGTAAGGGATTCAGGTGGAAGGTAACACTTGAACTGGATTTTGAAGGATGGGTATCATTTGGATTGGAAAGGAGAGGCATTCCAGAGTCTGGAAAAGAAGGCATGAGAAACTCTGAAGAGATGAGTCTGATCAGAGAAGACAGTAGAAGTCCTGATCAGTAGAGGGACATAAGGTGGATAGGTTAGTTTTGTCCAGACCATGAAGTGACTTGAGGACCAGGAGAGGAGGTGGGATTTGATAAGTTAGGCAATCACCATTTAAAAAACTTCAAATCACCCCCTGAGCAGCTTCCAATCACCTCAGATACAAGAGCCTATATATGACTTCAAACCAAGGTGCCCCCTTAGAGATCCTAGCTATGAGGGAAGTACTGGGACAGTTTTCTGTGGATAAATGAGACCTTTTTGAAAGACTAGCCCCAATTCTATCAAGATATATAACAGGAATTGATCATTTGCCAAAGTAGGATTTTAAAAAAGTCTTGGGGAGGAAGGCCCTGGTTCCAAGAGTCAAATGAGAATAGTTTCCAACCTAATAAAACCTGAACAAAAGTGTATTTACAATAAAGAAACGTATGGCTCTAGCAGAAAACACTCAAGAAAGTCTTGAAACCTAGGACTATCTAGGGAAAAGCAAAAAGCAGAGCAAGTTTTAATCACTCTGGTGGGACAACTTTTGGAACTGGGAATTTGTACATACTTTGGCATCAACTGCCACCCATTGTCGTCATCCCACTAGGCAATTACCACACTGACAAATAAATGATAGCTGTAATGTATTTGGACCAATAAGCAGAGGCCATTATGAGAACAGTATCAGGTTCATTTGAGTTCTAAGTACAAATAACAGACACAATTCTTGACTCAAACCTAAGCAATTTCCCATGCAACTAATGCTGCCGTGTAGCAGGTCCACAAGTACTAACATAACTTCAGTTTGTACCTTACCACCAACAGCCCAGCATAAAAAATTCTGTTCCAGTGTCTGAGTAACAATTTTCAAGCTCATAGGCTTAGCTATCACCTGATCAGCATCGTCTGGGCCTGGGAAATAAGGAGAATATTTCTCCCTATCAACCATCCCCATTGGAGGGGCTATTTGAGATCTGCAGGGTGTGCTTTCCAAAATTTCATTTCAAGTTGGGATTAAACTCCTATCTCTATGCTGGGACGCTTAATCACAGGGAGGAAAGAATGCAGTCTTCCTTTTGTTAAGACTCCATCCCCAAATGCACAGCCTTAGCATTTTAGATCATCCCTAACCCTGGGAGTTTGGAATTGGTAGGTCTCTCTTTCCCAGCTGAGGGACACAAAACTCAATAAAAAAGAGAATAGCCAAAATCTCTTTGGCAAGAAGAGACTTTTTTTCAGGGGGAAATCACGACAACATTTGGATGGTTTCTATATGAACGAATGAAAAACATCTGAATCAAATTGCCTTTAAAATTACACAGTTTTTAAAATTAAAGGGGGAAAGATCCTTGGGCCAAAATGTGTTTTTAAGGATTTATGGAATCCTGAGTGTTGGACCAGCAGCTAAGGAGGCCTGGGGAAGTACTTACCATGGAAGGCTTTGCCCAGCTTTCCTCTCATAAGCTGCTTTTAGTTGACACTTAAACTTAACTTTAGAATTTGTGTGTGTATGTGTGTGTGTGTGTGTGCATGTACATATGTGCTTTAAGTTCTACACACAATAGTACTTTATTTTTTCGGTATTTATTTTCATTGCCAGGGAAAATGAACTCTGGTGTGTTTGGCACTTTGAAATATGCTGGGAACAGTAATGATCAGGTGGGAAAACCAAAGTCTTGGAAGAATTAGGTACTACTCAGAACAGTCACTACCTTGTTGGCTGTGAGATCTTGGGCAAGTCATTTAACTGGACTTCAATTTCCTCATCTCCATCTTCCAAACAGGTTGTTCTATTTACTTCACAGTGGCATTGTGGGGGGTCTAAGAAAATCATAAATGTGAAGCCATTTTCTAAAGTGCAAACAAATGCAAGAAAGTGTTACTATATTTTAAGAGCCATTCTATTTGAGAGAACATATGTAACTATATTTTAAGAGAACATAATTGCTTAGATTTTGTGTTACAAAGCTGAAACCTATGTGTAGGAAAATAATGTCTGGCTAAGGATCTGAGAATCATTTGTTCTTTTGAGTTCATAATGGCAGAATCAATGACTATAATGAGAGCCCACCACGGAGAACAGCCCTCTTCCAAGTCATCTGGTCTCCCTCTTTACATTAATTAGATCAATCTTATTTTGTCTGGGTATCACAATCCTGCCCGCCAGAATGAATTAGCTACATGGTCACCTTTGCAATACATCCAGCCCTCACTCAAATGATCACACTAAACTATCAACTCATGTCTGATAAAATCAACCCTCCCCAGGGGGAAATCTTCAGTTTAATAGGGGTATCTAGAAAGGTAAAAAATTTTCCTGTGCCAAAGGAAGGAACAGTGGAATGTTAGGCTTAATGATAAGCAATGGGGAAGGTATATGGGGGACCTGGTCCATTGTCCCTTTAAACCATGACATCATGTAGAGAGCCACCTATGTGAAAGGTCTACTCTGGATCTGGCATTTACCATGCCTCTGGGTACTTTAAAGGGGTTCACTAACACATCTCTCCCGCCTGAGTTGCAGGATTTGCTTTTTACATCTCGTTACATAATACTTTCATCACACCTCTCCTGACATCTTCAAACATTCCCTTTCCAACCTCTAGACTTCATTGGTAATAAGACAAGAAATGTTAGGCTTGTAAATATAACCTGATGCAAATGTAGGAGACAATGTCATAGACTTAGAAGGAATCAACTGTGTTACGAGGCAAAAACCAGAAGATTTGCAAATCATAGAAAAATTGGACCAAAGGGACACTAAAGAATTAACATTGAAATTATGGAAATTGACTGGTCCAAGTCTTTGCCTCCAGGTAAGCATCACCCGCTCCCTTACAGATATTGTATCTTTTTCTGAAATGTCTGAAATCTGTGCTCCAGTTAAACTAATCTACTCACTATTTCTCAAACAAAACTGGCATCTTTCCATTTTTCTGCCTTTACATAACAGGTCTCATCCACCTGTGATACACTCCTTGCCCTGTCTTTGCACATCAGAATCTTATTCTTTGATGACCTAAGCTCAAACACTACCTCTTGCGAATCACAGCATTACAGACCAAGAAGGAACTTAACCCAGTTCATCCCCAAACTGGAATCCTCTTTGAAACATTCCTGACAAGTGGTTATCCAACCTCTTCTTGAAGATCACCAGGAAGAGAGAATCCCCAACATCCCAACACAGCCTTGCCATTTTGGGTCAACTTTTATGGTTAGGAAAATTTTCCTAACAAATCTGCTTCTCTTCAACTTCCAGTTTCTGCCCCCAGTTCTAGGCCAAGCAGAATAAATCTAATCCCTCTTCCCCTAACAAACCTAATTCTTGAAGTCAGACATCATATCCCCACCCCCACCACCAAGTCTACTCTTCTATAAGCTAAACATTCCCATTTCCTTTAATTAATCATCAGATGCCGCGTTCTCAAGTGCTCTCACTTTCCTGGTTGTCCTCTTCTGGACACACTTCAGCTTGTCTATATTGTTGCTAAAATGAGATCTGCTCAGGGCAGAATACAGTGGAATTATTACTTTCTTTGTTCTAGACAGTATACCTCTCTCAGAGCTGGCTAGTATTACATTATCTTGCTTGGCTGCTACAGTGACGCCATTGACTCTAACTTGAACTTGCAGCCCAGTGCACCAAAGTCCCTAGACCTTTTTCCTACTAATTACTATGTAGCCATACTTCTTTCATCCTATATATGTCAAGCTAATATATTGAGTGTAAGTTCACATAGAATTTTGCATTTTCCCCTGTTAAATTTCATTTCATTCAATTGAATACTGTATTCTATGACCTTTTTGGAACCTTTCTGTCATACAACATCTTAGCTATCCCTATCAGTTTCATATCCTCTCCAGACTTGAGAAGTTTACCTTCTACACCCTCATCCAAGTCACTGAGAAGAATGCTGCTCTCAAGTCTTTCTGGATTACCCTTAGAAACCTACAAAAGAGACATTTCCCTCCCCTGACTTCTAGATAGCATTTTGTACAACTGAAATGACACTTCTAACAATATGCCACCTAATTCCAGCTGCATGTATACACAAAAATCTCTCTATTGAGCCATACATATATCAGTGTAGATGTAAATATACAGATAGTAAATGCGTTAAGTAGAGGTATATGTCTACGTGTGTATATGCATATGTATATGTGTGTATGTGTATATGGTTTCATACTAGACTACAATTCCCTCAGGGCCAGGACAATATAGTGCCTGGTACACAACAAGCACTCAGTAAATTTGTTACTGTATGTGTAAATATTCTAGTGTATAACCATTCTTTGAGTCACTGCCACCCAAGATACAAGAGCGTCAAATGCATTTCCATAAAGGAAAGGAAACAAGTTTTTCTCATGGTTCCTGACTTGACTGTCAATGAACTCCTATATATTTTCTCCTTTCCATTCCACACTTGTTCCATACTCTACACAGAGTTATGGCTACAATACAGTATGTGGTACCAAAGATGCTTCCCCCACCTTCAAAAGTCTTTTCTTTGGTTAACCTGAATTCAGTCCAGAGATCTCATGTATAATTTAACTTGCCACTTAAAAGGAGACTCAACCTTGTCAGGAATATCCAAATCTAGAGTTGGACATAAGCAAGGACCGCCAATGGATGATGTCATACCCAACAAAGGAAAATATTAACTTCTCATTGCCTTGACTTCATTTCTGGAGAACTCCAGCACTATAGGAGGCCTATATTATCTTTAACCCTTATCTTGTGTAATCTAATTAAACCTGATTCAGGTCACAAATAGGAGTGCAAGAAAGTGTAAGGCATGAAGAAACACATTTTGAAAATCCATACACTATGATGTATGAAAGGACATTTCAGGCAAGGAGGGCAATTGTTTTGAGAGAACCCTTCGAGAAGTTTTTCTCTCTGGCGTAGAAATTTAACTTATACCTCTTATTCTTGAGTCAGTGATGGCTGATGATCACTTATTTCCTTATTGGCATCAAACATTTATCCCACCCCTTTTCCTCCCTTTAATTTTGGAAGAAAGGATAAGAACTGGACCTGTGACTTCACTGGCAAAGAGAACAGCCAGTAAGGAAATTTCCTTTATCAAAGTGGAATGGTATCTGCTCTACAACCTACAGTTGGAGAGATGCTAGGGGCACCAGGAGTTTAAATGGCTTACTCAGAGTCACAAAGATAGTATATGTCAGCAGCAAGACTTGAACTCAGGTCTTCCTGACTCCAAGACTGACTATCAATGTAGTAGTGTCTTTTCTCCTGCTCATTCTAACACATACATACACATATACACATATACATACATATACACATATGTGTGATATATGTAGGTATGTATATATGTATGTGTGAGTGTGTGTGTATGTATGTGTATGTGTATATGTGTGTGTTTGTAAGTATTCCAACAACAAAGCTATTATAACTGAGAGTCTCTGGAAGTTTTCCCTATATTTAAGTCCCCCAAATCGACAACTTCAGCTTTATTATTCCCCAAGCAAATTGTAAATAAGTGGGAGGAGGAGATGTATGAGGGATAGGAGTGCTTGCCTAGGACTTCTACACTTTAAAGCATGCAGCCTAAATCTGGTCATTTTAAAGCAGTTTTCTTAAGGCATCTCTCTTCTGTCTCAGCATGATTAAATGAATGGGAGAGTGGAAGCAATCTAGGTCTTTCCATTCCTGACAGAACAGAAATAGTTTTGTGGTTTCCAGATGGACTACCCAGAAACAAGGGGAGGTCTCCGAATGCCGCCAAACTTTCCCAAAGCGATATTGGCACTGAGAAGTGGAAACCATAGAGTATTTCTCTTTTAGGCTGTAAAGTAAGAGGCTGCGGTTCTTATAGTTCTTCTGTTATAATTAGCTTGGCCTGAAATTCACCTAAGGATACCCAATCCCATACCTGACCCTTTCATTACAGCCTGGAGAACCAGGAGACAATTACTTTCCAAAACAGTCAAGAGATGGCCAGGAAGCACAGAATCACAAATCTCCCTAAAAACATCTCATGAGCAAACTGAACTCAGTCTGAGTGTCACACCCAGGCTCCCACCCTCCCAACCTTCTGATATCCCAGGGCCTCCCCCTGGGAGTTTGTGATAGCCCAAATCTCATAGATCACAGATGGCCTCCTATGAGGGGGAAAAATTCTCAGACTGTCAGTCAGGGTGCTTGGGAATTCCCCAGAGCAGAGTCCTCCTCCTCTCTTTCCCTCAATAAAATCAGCATGCTGGCCTGATGACATCTGCCACCATTCTAATTAAATTCTAACAGGCTAATGAAAAACACCCCTGCTGCTCTCAAAGTGTGCAAAGGATAAAGTACCTCCTTGAGCAGTTGCTGCTGCTGCTGCTGCTGCTGCTGCTGCCACAGTTAATGGAGAGGCTTTCTTTCCTGTGTTGGTAAAACCATTCCCCTCCAGAATTGCAGTTTTGGCTTCTTTCTTCTCGGCAGCAGTGGTTGAGGTGGAAGTTTCCATCTTAGACACTCATATTCCTCCGTGTCAAGACTAAAGGGGGAAAAAAAATCATGATTAGCAACGCTGATACCAAAACCCCATCCATGAAACCTTGACCCAGATTTGCAGCCTCACGTTTTCTAAAGGAACCAACTTCATTCTGTTGTTACTGGGATGATGGCTTTCATTGCTTGCAATTATTATTACTTCTGAATTCATCGGGTCTTGAACAACACCAGGAACATTGGTTGGATAAGACCACCACTTTTAGCTGGACCCAGGCACCAAGTTCCTGACTCAATGGTAGACACCATGTAGAACCATCTTCTGAGCTGGTGTTAGAAAGTAATGTATTCAAAGAAACATAAAGTGGATCTTTGGGCTCACAGAGATCAATCTCTTCATTTCACAGATGAAGAAGCTAAGGCATATACAGGCTGTGAAGTCAGCATGGTACCACAGATAGAAGACTGAACTTGAAGTCAGATCATAGATTTAGAAGTAGTAGGTAGCTTAGGTATCCAGATCAGAAGTTCTCAAAAATTTTGTTCTCAGGATCTCTATATACTCTTTAAAAAATGAGGACTTCCAAGAGAACTTTAATTTATGTGATTTATGTCTATCAATATTCACATTAGAAATTAAAGTATTGTATTATTATGAAAAGTTTTGACTTCTCAGATCCTCCCGGGGGTGGGGGGGGGTGGGGGGGTGGGAGTGGGGGGTGGGGGAGTTCCCAGACTATACTTTGAGAATCTAGATCTAGAGCAATATCCTCAGTGTTAAAATGAAAGAACTGTGACCCAGAGAGGCTGAAGTTTTTCTTTGTATCCCAGATGCCTAGCATTGTGCCAAGCACATAGTGACTGCTTGTTTTTAAATGGATTGCTCTACGCCCACAGTCACACAACTGCTAAGTGGCAGGTCCGGGATTTGAAACCAGATCATCTACCCGGAAAGTCAATGCTTTTTTCTAGGCTAGATTCCTTTTGGTATCTGCCACTTACTGGCTGCATGATCTTGGATAAGACACTTGACCTCTTAACAGGGGTGGGGAACCTTCAGCCTTGAAGCCACATGTGGCCCTCAAGATCCTCAAGTGCTGCCCTTTGAATCTAAACTTCACAGAATGAATCCCCTCAATAAAAGGATTTGTTCTGTAAAACTCGAACTCAGCTTAAGGGCTGCACCCAAGGACTTAGAAGGTCACATGTGGTCTCAAGGCCGCAGGTTCCCCACCCCTGGCAGTTTCCTTATCTGTGAAATGGGAGAATTGACCTATTAGAACATTAAAATTCCTTTCATACCATAAACCTATAAACCAGTAAGTGCCTTGCTCAAAGTCACAGAAGTGACTGATAGCAGGGTCAGGACTGGAACCCAGGTTCCTTACCTCCTAGAGTTCCTTCTCTTAGAAATCCCTTCAGTTATTTGAGGAGTTTACCTGCAGTTACTCCCACGTACCGAGGTGAGAATTACTATGTATACTGAATTATTGCTGTTGTTACATTATGGTTAGGTTATAGATACTATTCAAGGGTCTTGTCATTGTATTGCAAGGGTGGAAGGGACTTCAAGAAGTTATGTAGTCATTCTCTCTGCCCTAGAATAGTCAAAACAATTGAACTATTTTTTTAAATTTCTCAAGGACCTCCAAAGGAAAAAAGGGAGATATCACAACCTCCCACAGGCATTCGTTCCAATGTTAAAAAGTCCTTAATGGTCAGGAAATTCTTTCCTATATCTAACCAAAATGTAAGCCAATTTCCTCCTTTTTTGTTCCCCCTTTGGAAAAGAAAGAAAACAGCTGTTCTCTTTCAGTCAGAAAGTCTTTCCTAAACCATCTCCTCTCCCTACGAAACAATCCCTTGACCCCAATTACCAGGCAAAGCAAAGTTAGTGGGACAAACTGATTCTAATTTCAAGGGAGAAATTTTACAGATGCAAGACATAGAGTCACAGAACTTAAGAGCTGGAAGATCAGATCCCTAATTTAATATATAAGGAAATTGAGCCCAAGTGGGATGAAATGAATTTAAGGTCCCCCAGGCACATAGAGATAGGGCCAGAACTGGAAACCCAGCCTCAAGACTCCCCCAGTGATTTTTTACACTATTATGAATTGCATATGCGGTAAGGAAAGTTGAATTATAGTCAAAAAGACAGAAATGACAGAGAGAGAAAGAGAGACAGAGACAGAGAGATAGAGAGAGACAGAGACTGAGACAGAGAGAGACAGAGAGAGAGTTCAAAACCATTCTGTCCCCACCTATGGGGATGGTAAATTGTAGAAATCATTTGTAACCACCAGAAATTAGTGCATTACAGTGGGAATTTCAAATTCCCACAAATGGTTTAGCTCTTTTTAAGGCTAACTGTAGAGGGTAAAACAAGGAATAGGGGTAAACACCAAATCGGACTCGTGCCTTATAAAGATAACCAAATATTTCAGATTTCCAGACATATTATAGATGCCTTGGATTCTTTGGGTTGTATTATTTTTTTGTCTTTACATTAACCTATTCTGTCTCCACAAACATGTGAAGTTTCCTGCCTAGAGAATGAAAAATTCAAACAAATCAGTGAAACCTAAACCCTAGTGAGAATCTTTAGTGAATCTGGCTTGTTTCCTTTGGCCTAGACTAGGGTCAAAGCTAACCTTTCAGGAACCTCTGTCTCTGTCTCTTATCTTTGTCTATCCTCACTCTTTATCTTCTATCTCTCTCTTTCTCTATCTCTCTGTCTCTGTCTGTCAGTTTTGATTTTTCTGTGGTGTCTCTGTGTTGCTCTTTGTGTGTGTTTCTCTCTCCAGTTCTCTTTTTCTGTGTGTGTGTGTCTGTCTCTTTCTGTCCCTGTCTCTCTCTATCTCTTTGTCTCTGTCTCTCTATCTCTGTCTGTGTCTGTCTGTCTGTCTGTCTGTCTGTCTGTCTCTCTCTCTCTCTCTCTCTCTCTGTGTGTGTGTCTCTCTCTTCAGAAGTCACTTGCTCTGGAAACCATGGTTTTAGAAAGTTGAAATAAAGCTCTTGTTAGCAAAGCTTTTTATGATTGACTTATTTAAGAACATATCTGAGAGGCCAACTAGCCCAACAAAATCATTCTACAGATGATTCAACTGAAGCTCACAGAAGTAGGACTACAACCAGGGCCATAATTAGGAATTCTAGTACTAGGGGAAAGTAAGTTGAGGGAGGATTGTGCAAAGAAAAGTTTACCTCAGGTACATTCATACCATAAGCATGTGACCATAGGTAGGTCATTTTACATTTCTGGCCTCAGTTTCTTTATCTATAAGAATAAGGAGTTGGGCTAGATGACCTACAATATACCCTCAAGTTTTAAATCCTTTGTATATTTCACTACTTTGTATTTATTCATTTTAAATTTATGTCATATACATTTTTTACATCCTTGTGTTTCCCTCTGCTATGTAAGCGCTTCGTGAGTAAGGATTGTATTATTTGTTATAATTGTATCCCTGAGCCTAGTATAGTGCCTGTCACATAGTAGGTCCTTATAAATACTTGCTGATAAACTGATTAGTAGAAAATGATTACAAGCCAACCTCATGAGCAAGTACATGAAAGTAAGGCAAAGCCAGGCCCTCCAAACCATCCTACATGCTGTTACAGAGAAAAAACAAACACACAAATTCATAATTCCAATCACTTTGACCTCCGCCTGAAAAACCATCAATAGATCCCTATTACCTTAGAACAATGAAATGACTTTTGCCCAAGGTGACATGGTAAGCAATGCCTCCAGGATCTGAAACTGGGTCCTCTGCCTCCCAAGTCCATTTTTACACTACAACATGATGCCTGCGGTACACACATAACTGATGTTGAACACTTATTTTGAATAATTGCATTAATTTCTTCCGAGCCTCCTGCCTGATATATGGTGCTCTATCAAGGATACTAGAATGGCAGTCAGGGCTCTAGCAACTGTGAGATGTGTGACCTCAGGCAAGCAACTTAACTTTTCTCCACTCCATTTCTTTTGATTCTAAAATGTTGGCTCCCTCAATCTCTACGGTGGCAAACTCACCGCCCACAGGGCTTCAGGCAGCCTACTATGCAACCAGAACTAGACAAAAATGTAATTGGGAAATGTTTGACAAAATAAATAAAAATACAATGCAATTTAGATAATGTTAATTTGTGGTTTTAGTCAATATGAGACCAATAGAAATTCATTTTTATTTAAGTTTCAGTCCATAGCTTAAGCAATTGCTCTGCCTCTGAGCTAAACTCAGTGGCTTATTCAATGGCTATTGAAAGTCATTACCATGTGGAACTGCATGAGATCCTCTTAGGGATCTTCCTTAGTTACCTTCCAGACTGATCCCTAAACCTTTCACTTTCTCACTTCCTTACCCTTCCCTTTGATTCCACAATTCTTCGAAATCCCAAAGAGGTAAAAAGTAACTGGACTGAGAGACAGTTTAAATTGAGGGAATTAAGGGGATTAACACAATTTCTAGGTAAACAGGGAAGAGGTTCAGGGACACTTTCACTAGCTGAAGCTCCTTTGACTGGAATTCCTCTATCCCATAGTAAACAGGGATTTCTCTGTGGCTATTAAGAAGCTATTTGGAGAAGGGGGAAAAGGGAAATATTAAATCTGTTTCCCTCCAGGGGACACTGTATAGTTCAAGCCTGTAGTTTCCTTGTACTGTGATCCAGGTGTGGGGTTGCTGTATTTTCATTTCTCACAGGTCCCTGCAGATAAGCTTCAAAGGAAGAGAGATTTTGGATGTGGACTGTTAATCAGCAGAAAGTGACAAAAGTAAACAAATTCTTCCCCCACACTGGAAAAAAGCACTTCCCTTTTTTTTTTTTTTTTTTTTTTTAAAATCACAAACGGGAAAGCCTAGCTCACCTTCACTGAACAGTAACGAATGGAAGGAAAAAATGGGGAAGGGCAACAAGTCACCAAGGAAAGAGTAGAAAAGAGCCACCAAGGGAAAAGAGTGCCTACCTTGACTGGGAGTCACAAGACCTAAGTTCTGTGACCTTGGATATATCGTAGAAACTCACTATTGAATAATGAAGGGTTGGATTAACCCCAGCTCTAAAATTCTATGATTACAGTTAAAAAAAAGAAATAAAGAACTAATAGTGCGATAAGAATTATCATGGAATTTAAAGCCCCAGACATGTCACTATTCTGAATTAATCTAATGAGGGTGTCAAAGAATTACAGCTCAATATGTCTTCTTAGATAAGGTAGCAGCTCTCTTCCCCTCTGAATTCAGGCATTGGCGGTCCACCATTCTGTCCTTTCATCCCTTATTCTTCAGCCTCGCCTTGCCCACTGACATGCTTATATTCTGTCTCTGTTTTCTCTCTGTGCGTCTCCTTCACCTCTCTCTGTCTCATCTTTCTGTCTCTCAATCTCTGTCTCTATCTCTGTGTCAATTTCTTGATTTACTCCGTACACACTCAGGCATAATCGCACACAGACACACATGTTTAATTTGTTTGCAAATGAAGCTCATAGTTGAATCCATGAACAGTTATGTGTAAATATATAATGTAAATCAATTCTACTTTGAATGGAATTGGGGTGCAGTTATTTAAAGGAAATCCTTTGGTGAAGATTCCATTTGTAAAGCAAATACTTGTTCTTGATAGTTGAGGGCAGGGTTGCAGCCTTGAGGTCACATGTAGCCCTCCAGCTCCTCAAGTGAGAACTTTTGACAGAATTCAAACTTTACAGGACTGTGAAAGAGTCACACTTAAGGACCTAGAGGACCACATGTGACCTCAAGGCTGCACATTTCCCATTGTGATCGAGAAGTTCTGGACATGAAATGAGAAGGTCAGGGTTCAATTCCTAGCCTTAATTACCTAAGTGACTTTAGGTCCAGTAACTTGACCTCTTTCTGGGTCTCATCTTCCTTAACTACAAAATGAGGGTGCTGACCTAGATAACTTTTAAGATCTCTTCCATCTCTAGGACTGTGGTTCAATTCTATGTAGTGATGCAATCCAGTTTTCATAGGCCAAGTCGGCTTAAGTGACTTACAAATATATGGTATAGTGGAAATAGAAGACCTGGGAATCAAGAGACCTAGGTTCTGGTCCTGAATCTGTTCTTAAATGCGGCCTTGGATCAATCATTTTATTCCTACGATCTGCCAGCCTTGTGACTCTAAGTTCTATGATTCATTTATTCTTCTAATATCCTCCCCTACCTCTCCAACTGTATGCAAAGCTAAGAACGTATGTGACTTGCCCCGTCACACAGGTACTAAGCACCAAAGGTTGGATTTGAAATCAAGTCCTCTGACTCCAGCAGCTATTTGACTCAGCGGATAAAGTACCTATCCTGAAGTCAGGAAGACTCATCTTCCTAGGTTTAAATCTGGCATCAGGCTCTTACTAGTTGTGCAATTCTGGGCAAGTCACTTAACCCTATTTGCCTCAGTTTCCTCACCTGTAAAATGAGTTGGAGAAGGAAATGGCAAACTACTCCAGTACTTCTAACAAGAAAACCCCAAATAGGGTCACAGAGAATCAGACACAACTGAAAACAATTGAACAGCAACAATAAACCCCCTCCAGTCAAAAATATGCACCATACTGGCAAGTGAATAGTGCTTCAGCTATAAAGCTGAAAATGGCAATCTCTAGTCTAAAATGCGGTTCACAGAGTGCTACAAAAATCTTATCGGAAAGAACTCCAATCCTTACAGTGACCAAGTACAATTCCAGTAGACCAATGATAAAATATGCTACCTACCTTCCCCCAAAATGTTATGGACTCGGGACAGAGAAGGAGGCAAACAGTTTGGGATACAGCCAACATGGGGATTTGTTTTGCTTGATTGTACATATTTGGCCACTCAGTGATGCAGCGAACACAAAGTCAGAAGACATGAGTTTGAATTCTGCTTCTGACCTAGCTGTGTAAACCTGGGCAAGTCACAACCTGTCTCAAATTGCCTTTCTGTAAAGGGGGATAATAATAGCCCCTGGGTTGTTGTGAGCATCAAATGAGATAGCATCTTTAAAAGCACTTTGCAAACCTTTAAACTCTATGTGAACGCTAGCTATTATTATTTGTTAGAAGGTTCTTTTTCTTTTCTTTTCCCTGCGATGGGGGGAGGAGGCAATGTGGGAGGGAAAGAAAATAAATGTTTGTTTAAAACACTTTTTTAAATGAATGGAAACCAAATGAGATGCTGAATGTAAAAATGCCTGGTATGTACTTTATAAATGCAGCATATTATAACAATAATTATAACCTTTATTATAATTACAATTAGATCTGAGGTTTGAGCGCTCAAGACCTGAATGCTTGTCTTGTCTCCTTATTTTGTGGCCTGGAGTCAGCTGATTCATCTCTTGATGCCTCAGTTTCTTTACCTGTAAAAAGGAGATCTTCAAATGTGCTTCCAACCAACTTGAGAGCATTTTAGCAAAGTTTCAGCCTCCTAATATAGTACTCTGCATCCTGGATAAATATTTATTGAATTGAATTGAACTGACTGGGATTTTGTGATGATATGCATATATGTCTAGGAAGATATTTAGGTTCTATCTTCTTTAGCAGGGACCATATAGAACAAAGAATCCACATAAAATTTTGAACCCCATCTCCCCCTCTCTAAAGTTAGAGAACCTGGCTTCAAATCTTGATTTTTGATGCTAACCACCTGCATGACCATGGACAAGTCACTTAATCTCCTCTTTATTAGCCTGTTTTTTCATCTGTTAATATTATGACACTGATGGCCTCTGAAGTACTGTCCAACTTTAGATCTATAAACCTAGTGTGTGAGGAATTGTTTCTTGTGTAAATTGTCCCTTTATCCATCTTCCCTGGGGTCAGGAATTAGTTTAACAACAGCACATGCTGATAGTGAATTTAGATCATGGAAAGAGGCTAGTGTAAGCTGATCACAGTAAGAAAGTTCCTCCAAGAAAGAATTGCCGTAACTTTCATCTGATAGCTGGGGTTTCTTTTCACTCCACAAGCAAGCCTCAGAGAACAGATTACTAGTCTTCCACCTGTTTCTTATTTACACACACACACACCGGGATGCTTCACGTATATGTATGTTAGTGTATACATGCGTTATGGTGTGTGTGTATATCATATATGTGTGGGGAAGTGGCCTATTTGAAGGTGGAAAGAAAAGCTCCAAGCTTGATCCTGTCCTACTAGGCTTCAGAAGTGGCAAGAAAAAAGCCACCTAGTCTATTTTCCTCAGAAGTGTGTAGTAGTTGTGTCACTTTATACCCCCTTGTCCCCCACCCTCCTTTCTCCTGGGGCCTTTCTATTTGAATTGACTCTCTTATGCACAAGCTCTGCCAGCTCTTCTCAAAGTCCCCTAGCCCTCCTCCTCCTCCATACTTGCTTGTAGTTAACAACCTTGCGACTTTGGAGGCAGTCGGAGAATAGAAAGTCCCCTGGGAGTTGGTTGGGAGCCTGGATGGAGGTCGCTTCATACTCCACCACTGACTTGCTGTACAGTATTAGTCACTTTACCTCTGTTTTCCCTACCTGCTAAACAGGTATGATACATATCCGACTTATCTACCCTACCAGGTTATGTTATGAAAAGAATAGCTTTGAGAGCACATGAAAAAGAAAATATGATGTAGTACAAGCTACCCAGTTATTTTCCTTCACTAAGAATTCAAGTTCCCCTGCTTGACTGCACCTTCCTTTCCCCCAGCACATCCATCCTTTCCCAAAATTGCTGGCCACTGCCCCAGAATCCTTGGAGCTTGGATCTCTTGCTCTCTGGAGTCATTTGTTCCCAATTTGCTAGTGTTTAAATAACCATCATCATCTAATTTCGCTACTTCCATTCCTGAGGCTGTCAAAATATGGCCCAGGCTCCGGGAAAGACAAAATCTAGATAAGACATGGTCCTTGCTCAGGTGGAGCTTACATAGCAGGATATGACAAATACACAAATGAATGTGTTAACAAATAATAGATGAGATTGCTAAACGTCACAAAAGAAAGTCATGGCATGGAAATAATTTCATCCACTATAAATTTATGGTGATTTATGGCTGAGCCCTCAGCTCTTCAGTCCTCCTAGTCTGCTCCCATGGCCTCTATTCCTACTTCTCACAAGTCTCCAAATGCATTTCCACCCTTAAATCTCTACATTTAGCACCAATGTCAGTTTCCTACAACTTTCTAATTCACTGAGAAAACTTGAGGCTGTCTGACTGTAGCCCTTCTCCTCTGCTCAGAAAATCTAGTATCAAGATTCATTTTCCATTACTTACTTAAGCCAATCCATTCACGTATGACCTTATCTTGTACCTACATAGACCTTGGCCTAAAGGGTCCAAGGTCTCCCAGTGCATCCTGGGTCATCTCCAGTCATCCTGATGAATATCTGGTCATTGAATTCAGATGGCTCTGGAGGGGAAGTGAGGTTGGTGACCTGTACAGCCCTCCCTCACTCAAAACAGTCAAGTCATGTCTCTGATAGCATGATCTTCTTCAGCAATGAAGGACGAACACAACAACTCACCTCTTGTAAGAACTCATTCTAGCAGTCTTCTCTCCCTCCCACTGACTCCTTCACAGATGCCAAATTCATTTAGTTCTTCTCAATTCTAAAAAAAAAGTCTTTCTTTTAATCCTATGCAACTCTTTGCCATCTTTTTATATACCTTTACAATTCTTTTTTAGTGGCTTATACTCAATGCCTTCACTTTCTCACCCTCTGCTTGTCATCACAGCATTAAAAAAAATGTGGTTCTCTTCTTTAACACTCTACTGAAACTGTATTATTGACCATCTACTCACCAAATTTAATGGTTTCCTTGCAGTTTTCATACTCTTATAAACTTTCTGCACTACGTGACACTGTTAACCATGCTCTCCTGAAAACTCTCCTCCCTTGGATTCTGAGAAATCACTCTCAATATTCTTAGCTGTCCTCTTTCCCCTCTACCTTCTCTTTCTCTGCCATATGCAATGGTCCTTCACCCACTTTCAGATGCTTTAAGGCTCAAGATTCATTCTTTGACCTCTCTCTACACTGTCCCTTGACTATATCATTCCTTTTCATCACCTCTGCCTGGATGATTCCTGAATCTCCATCTCCACTTCTGTCTGCCCTCTCATGTTCCAGACCAACTAGACCTCTCTTCAGAACCAATACCCTTTAGTTACCTAATGGACACCTCAATCTTGGTCTGATCTGTACCTCAAACTCAATGCCCAAGACAATATCATTACCACAAAACCTACTCTCTTTCTTCTGACTTAACATTTCTGACTAAAACCTACTGACTAAACCTACTGCCTAAACCTACTGACTAAAACCTACTGACTAAAAATTAAACTTCAAATTCCTTAGCTTAGCATTTAAGGTGCTCTATAATCCTCATCCTCCAAAGCCTACATATCCCTAAAGACACTCTGTCTTCAGTTTTTCCTCTGTTCTTCCTATTCACTCTCCCTCAGTGTTCACAAGGGACAGCTAGGTGGTGCAGTGGATAGAGTATCAGGTCTGAAGTTAGTTCAGATAGTTACTAGCTGTGTGACCCTGGACAAGTCACTTAACCCTGTTTATCTCAGTTTCCTCATCTGTAAAATAACCTGGAGAATGAAATTGCAAACAGTTCCAATATCTTTGCCAAGGAAATCCCAAATGGGATCACAAAGAGTCAGACACTACTGAAACAACTTGATGACAACAGCAGCATTAACATATACTCAATAATTCCTTTTATTATTGATAACTTTTCAATCTTACCCCTGACCTCGAGGATGTCCTACATGCACCTTAAACTCAATGTGGTTTGAAATGAAGTCATTATCTTTCTCCTGTTTATGCCATTTCCCCCATCTTTCCTGTTTCTGTTGATTTCCTTCCAGTCACCCCAACCTGAACCTTTGACTTTTAAATTTCCAACCATTATTTCATTATCTCATTTGCCCAATTCTCTGCCTCTCTGCTTATGCTGCCACTACCTGCAAGATCTCATTACTTCCTTTTTTCTTTTCCTCTTTTTATTAAAAACTCAACAAACATAAGCATTTTCCAGAGGTAACTAACAATGGTGACAACAGACATCCTTGCTTTACTCCAGTCTTATCAGAAAGCCTTCTAGCCTTCACTAAAAAAACAAAACAATGTCAAGTGCAAGTCATGTCACCATTTCTCTGATGGCATGGTCTTCAGCAACAAAGGATGAACACACATGCACACACATTAGAGGTAATAATACCTCTTGGTTTTCACTAGGCCTACTTACCATATTAAGGAAAGGCTCATTCTTATATTTTAAAATTTTTTCCAGCATAAATGAGGGTATATGTTATCAAAAGTTTTTTTTTAATCAATTGATATAATCATATGATTTGTTTGGGTTTTTTTATTAGTAATATGGTATCTAAAATTTTCCTCCTAATTCAACCAACTCTATATATGTGGTTTAAACCCAGTTTGGTAATAGTGATTAATATTGTTGATATGTTACTATAGTCCCTTTTAAAAAACATTTGCACAGTAGTTTTATATGAAATTCACTAAGGTTGTTGGCCTATATTTCCTCTGTTTATTTCTGTCTGATTTGGCTATTTAGGGTCATTGTTGTCATATAGAAGAAGTTTGGTAGAATGCCTTTCCCAATTTTTGCAGTAAGTTCATTTAATATTAGAGTTAAATGCTCTTTAAGTGCATTAAACAAGTTAAATACAATTAACTTGTAAATCATCTGGCCCTGTGTTGTTTTTTTCCTTTGAAGGATAAATCTTTATGAGTTGCAAAATGTCTTTTCCTGTGATTGGATTATTTAAATTATTTACTGTTCTACTAATTGAGGTATTATATTTTTGTAAATGTTCATCTATTACATTTACCAGTTTTTTTGGCATATAATTAAGCAAAATGATTTCTAATAATTTTCTTTATTTCTTAATTTGTTTTGAATTCACATTTAGCATTTTTATTTTGGTAATTTAGTTCTGATTTCATTTTTGTCAAATTAGCTAGTATTTTATAATTATCTCCCCTCCCACAAGGCTTCTAGTTTCATTTGTCAATTCAATGGGATTTTTTTTTTCTTCTTCTTTTGGGGGTTATAAAGTATCGATCTTTAGAATTTTTATTTTTATTTAGTTGGAGGGGAATTGATTTGCTGTTTTTGTAGGATTTTGTGTGTGTGTGTGTGTATGTACGATGCCTAATTCATTGATCTGTTCTTATCTCTTTTATTAATGAAGGGGTTTAAAGATAAACATTTTGCACAAAGGATTATTTTGACTGCCTCGCAAAAGTTTTGAAAAGATAGTGGAATGAGATTTGTGATGCACACTGTAACCCAACCATGTCTACACATTCTGTGGTACTCACTTTTGCCCAACGAAAAAACTAAAAGCATGTGCATGTTGAGGGATGCATCTACCTCACTGGACACTGCCTCAGACAGGACAGACTGAGGTGCTTTGCAGCAGCCACAAACTGAGATAAGGACCAGAGTGTGGGGAGGCTGACTGGTAGGGGGTACAGCCATTAATGATATCTGGGTTATAAATGCCTTAAGGGAAGAGGGCAGTGTATTGGTGTTGGACACTAGCATACAATTGGCTACTGCAGAAGAGTAGAATATGTGCGATCCATCTTCTGCTCTCGGACTGATCAAACACCTCATGGGGTCAGGTCACAAGCCACACTTGAGAAACCAAAGGTCTAGAGCAAAAAATTCAGACTCTTGAGTCTAATATTTAATCTTGGTCCAATCTTGGTCCAACAATCTTGGTCCAACTTACCTTTGCAGCATTATTTCTCCCTATTCCCCTTCACACAATTTATGTTCCAGCCAAATTTAGCTATTAACTGTTCCCCCATCCAGCCTCTGCATATTCACACAAGCCATCCTCTATCCCAGGAGTGTAGTCTCACCACACTCCTGCCTATAGAAATTGTTTTTTTCCTTCCAGTCTCAGTGAGATGACAACTTTTCAGGAGGACTTCCTCATCCCTGGTGGAAAGTACTCCATCCCTTCTAAAATTTTCCTCCAGTACTTTAGCTCTCTCTTCTATCCACAATCTACTCTTCCTTATATGCTATTTACCAATGCCCATGTTTTATTGTTCCTAGTATACTGTAAGATTCTCAAAGGCAGAAATCATGCTTTATTTCATCTTTGTATCCTTAAAATGCTAGAACAATGCCTTATAACATTCTTGATCAATAAAGGTTAGCTGAACTGAATGTCATTCTACCTTCACTTTTTAGTGATCCTCTCTCCATACTCTATTTCCAAGTCAATCTGGGTTACTGCTTCTCCTCCACATATCTCTACATTTTTCTACCCTATATCTGTTTTCATTCCCTATGCCTAGGCAATCTTCCAACCCTGTTGGTTTGGACTTCCTGTCATCAGCCTGCTCTTCCTTGACAGTGGTGGACTCTTAGACCTGTCATAACGGAAATGCACTGCTCGCCTGCTTCTCCGTCCTGCATGCATTGGACCACTCCAGAAACCCACACTCCCAACTCAACTTAAATAGAAAGCAGATGATGATAAACAGCATGTTGGTTTTGATGCCCTGCTATTCAGACTCGTGGCCTACCGGACTTCTCTGGTCTATCCTGCCTGGCATGCCTTATTCTTTTGCCACCCAAGGCCTGGCCCAACAGAGGGCAAAATCTCCTTCCTTTCCTCTCCTTTCTTTGCAACTCTATAATGCTCTGATTACCCTAGGGACATAATATGTAAGACATGGGAATTAGAACACAAAAACATATCACACTCTAGCCTGGATCTGGGACACAGCTCATTATTGCCCAGATCCCCCAGTGGTATAACCTGTGTCCAGACTCAACTACACAATCACAGGGATAAACCAAGAGAAAAATATAAACCTCCTGCTCCAAGCTGTCTCTCTCTAGCCTACAGTGCAAGCTTTGAGACAAGGAAGAAAATACTCCGGAGTTCCTAACTACTATAACCATGCCACTATCCCAGTCCCACAAGTCTTTTGTGACCTCTGTTCCTGCTCTCTGTCTCTATCTTTGTCTCTCTCTATAGCCATCATCCACTCATTTAAAATGTCTTCAACCAGCAAACATCCCAAGTGTTTCCTCTTAAATAAAATCTTCCCATCCTGACCCATAGACAGCAGGTTCCAGTGTTATCTCTGGGGTTCAGTGCTACCACACTCCCTCTCCCTTACACAGCCCACCCCAACTAGGATCTGATTGGTGAGAATAATGAATCTCCTGAAGTGGTTGCACATAATCAAACTAGCACAATTCAAAGTTATAATTATGTAAAATATGGTCAACGACTCCAGCCTAATAGAAATATGCAGTTCAAGTTCAAATAATGCAAACACTTCAGGAGAGAATTTGTTATTTACACCAAATGAGAATCTATGAGCTCTCATACTGCCAGATTCAGTCTAGGGATAGTGTGGTATAAAGATGTAAATTCTGGATCCCAAATTGAAAGACTGGTTCAAATCCTGGCTAACTCTTGAGCATTGTACTGTGTCAATACCACTGAGTGACCGACAGGCCCATCTACTCTATGGGGCATGTCCAACGAGAAGCAATTTTTATGTGGTCAAATTTCTAAGCAGATATCAGATCAGTCTTTCCACCTCCAACCCCATGAATCTTTCAATATAAATGAAAGTGTTGGACTAAATGCTATCTAACTTTCTTTCCAGATTTAAATCTATGATCTTTCTGGTCAAGACTAGTTCCCAATAAAAACAGGGAGGGAAGATGACATTACCTTCTTCACTCCCCTTTTAATGCAATCCAATGACGGCACAAGAACAAGGACTATGTAAGACATGCTACCTACATCTGTCTTCCTTATGCAAAGTTCCAAGCTCCGAGCCTTTTTTCCTTCTGTCTCCCTCACTACTACGAAGGCCTATCACCCAGCTCAGGGAGCTATCTCTAGGAAATGGTCTGATAAACCAGTTCATTTTAAGGGATCAACAACTGATAAAAGTTCAATAGGTTCCACCTCTCAGGAATATTTGCCTTTTGATAGAGACAAAATCAACATCTTAATCCTAAGGAATAATCTCTAAAAGGGGGAAATTTCAGGGATCAGTAGCAGGTCCGTAGGAGAAATATATCAGGGCAGAGGGGTCCCTCCAGCACCCTTCTGATCACTTCACCCTGGCAGCCCCCTACCCTGACTGACACAAATAAGAACAGCAGACAGGACCACCTGTGCTATGAAACTCATTCAAGGAGAGGGAGGCTCCACAGAGCCAAACTGGTAACTGTTAGAGCAATCTTTCCACCCTCCCTCCCATGAATCGTTCTCCACCTCTATAGGTCGCTCACAGCGACCTATAAAGTATAAATTTAATATCTTAAGTCTAACAGGATGTCATGTATGAGAAAAAGGAAAAAAATTATTCTCTGCATGGTATTGAAGATTCTTCCCCTTCCCTCAGCTCAATCACATCCAGCTACCATATCTTGCAGATTCCAGTCCTGCAACATCTACCCACATCCATCCCCACTCTCTATTTCCACAGCCATTGTCCTAGTAGAGCCCTTCATTATCCCTACCTGGACCAAACACATTAGTTCCCCAACAGATCATTCTCCCTATCCCTCCCCTTCAAAAGTATTTTTCTATTATTATCAGAGTAATCTTTCCTTTGCACAAATGTGGTCATGTCACTGCTTGGGGAGTGGGGGTGGGGGGAATCTTCAGTTGCTCCCTATTACCTGCTGAGTAATGTTCATATTCTCTTGAGCAGTATACAAGACATTCCATAATCTGGTACCACCTTTCCTTGCAACCAAAATTCATACAAGTAACCCCAATGCATTCTCTATGCTCTTCATTATTCATCAGGGCTCTGCAAAGTTTCCACTGCAGGGAACATCATGCCCCGCCAGGATAAGCTCATCATCATGCAGATGGACTCAACTTTGATACTCAACACCTCAAAACCCTCAGATGCTTCTCCCCTTTCTTTGAAAGATTGGAGGGCAGAACAAATTCTTTCCGAAGTTTTCCTTTATTGTTTTTCTTTTTCATGTTTCATTTACTCTATTTTTAATTTATGGAATAAAACAAGTATTTCCATAACATAGTATGATGAAAAAGATGATTGCACATGAAACTGCAAATTTGTTACATATAACTCACTTTCCCTTATAGAGGGCTCAGAACATTCCAGAATAACTGTATTTTCCATCCTTTTGACTCTACAAATACGCCGGGTGGTCCACCCACCTGCTTTTCAGTTTCTTCTATGTGGGGTTGCTTTCCCCAGTTAGATTATAAACCCCTTGAGGGCAGACTCTTCCTTTATCTTCACTTTTTCTTCACCCTTAGCCTTTAGCACATTGCCTGGCACACACTAGGCACTTTATTAATGTTTATTGACTGTCGATTGATTGGCTCTAATCAAACTAGCCCAACAAGACTGCCTCTCAAAGGATCCATAAGCCCACCCCGCACTATGCCTCCACTCGTGTTCAGTGACTACCACGGAGTCTGGTTCCCCCAGCCGCACACAAGTCCCAAGCCCAGCGCTGAGCTTTCCTGGAGGTGTTCCCCCAGCTCCAGCAACGACGGAGGGATTAGGTAACAGATTCTGACACTCACAATCAGCCCCAGCCCGGGAAGGCTGCAAGAGAGTCTGGCCACAGCACTCCAAGGCAGGCGTCTGCCAGTGGAACAAGGAGCCAGCTATGCGGCCTGCCCCGCCAGACCCGAGATATTTTAACAGCTGCATTGTATATTAAGGAGGGGGGCTCCCCCACCTCCTGCGCTAAAGGAAAAACAAGAGTCGCCTTTGCCTCGGGGAGGGAAAACAGCCTGCCCTGTGGCTGGGCGCTCAAGGCAAACAATCCCTCCCGCTAAGCGTGAGAGGGGAGGGCACTAATGTGGTCCCCGGGGTGTGTGTGTGCCTGGGCTGCTGCCAGACCTAGCGTGGGCACACACGGGCTGCAGCTAGCTGTCTACAAGGGAATAACGGCGGAGCACAAAGAGGGAGGAGTGAGGCCAGGCCCGGGAGGGGTGCTGGGGTGGGGGGTGACAAGAAAGCAGAGCAGGCGGTTCTTATTTCTCAGGCTTTCATTCCAGTCTCCCATTCCTCGGTGGGTGCCAGTGGCTGCACTTTTCTTTCCCGTCCTCTCCTTCCCTCCAAGGTGGAAGTGACTCTCTCTCTTCTCCCTCCCTCCAGCTCCCTCCAAATGAGGTGCTGCTCCGCTTTTCTACTAAGCTCATCATCATCTTGACTGCAAAGGAAGCATCTTGCTGCTTGCAAAGGGCCCCTAGAATAGATCTATGGGGAATAATAAACATTTTCAAATTCAAAATGGAGCAACTGAGTAGTTACCAGATTCATGTACGGATTCTGTTTCGGCAAGACTGGTCATTCCTTGAACTTAAGAGTTTCACATGACCATCTTTCTTTTCTGAGGATTTTGTGACCCAGGACAAGTCCTGAAACCAAAAAAGTCCAAGTCATCCAATTTCCTATCCTATTGAATTGCAAAAAAAAGATAATAATAATGCAAGTTTGTTGGCTTTGAAATCAAGGTCCTTCACAAACCAGGTACCAGCCTCTTTCCAGCCTTATTGGTGTTTATGAATTCCATCAAAACTGACTCATTCCTGGAACTATTCTATGCTTTAAGCCCTCTGCATTATCTAAACACACCATTTCTTGTGCCTGTGACATAAGCCTCTATTTAACTACCTCCTATTACAAACTTAGCCATCCTTCAGGGAAAAAAGTCACCTCTTTCATGAAGTCTTCCCTGAGCTCAGCCAGAACAGATCTTTCTGACTTCAAATGGAATTTTATTTCAACCAGCCAATAAACATTTATTAAGCACCTACTATGTGCCAGGAACTGCACTAAGTCTGGGGATTCCCCACTGTTAAAAAGCTTACAGTCCAATGGGGGAGACATGCAAACAACTCTGTATAAATAAGCCATATAAAAATAAATTGGAAATAATCAAGAGAGAAAAGGCACTTTAGCCACTTGACAAGTTCTAATGTTGTCATCTCCATTTGTATGTTATCTCTTCCACTAGATTCTAAACTCTGAGGCAGAGACTACTTTTAAAATTTCTTGTTATCACATCAGTACAGCCTTACACTCAATAAATGCTTCTTAAATAAGTGAATAAATGAATTGATGAATGAATGAAACTTAGAATATGATTCTGAATATTAAAAGGACAAAAAAATTGGTGAAATTGTCCTTTAGCTGATATAGACCACCATGGGTCTTCTTATGTAGTACTTGAATCCCTGAAGGTTGTACTCAGCTAAATATCTAAAATTATGTTTGTGAATGAAGCTGGTAGTTTACAAACAGCTCCTTTCCTAGTGAAACAGCCACTGGCTGGGAAAGATTGGTAAAGAATGCTGATTTCAATTGATGGACCAGTTTCATTTGGCATGGGTGGAAAGCAAAATACTGACAATTACTGTGTATCTTGAGGAAGGGTAGAGGTTGGTAAAGATTTGAACTGGACTGGCAGCTTTTTAAAAATTTGAGATACAACATAAGGGGATGATGAGTGGTTTATATAAATTGCTTGACTATGTTTATTTACATTTTGCCCTACTTTGGGCTGGCTCTTCTCTGACACGCCCCTAGCCTCCCAGTTGTTACTCACATTTATTACCTCTGTAGCAGGAGTGCCTCTGTGGTGGGTTCTGCCAAATGCCAGAATGCCAGATTGCCAGCTAGACACCCAGGCCTGGGGCTTCCTTTGGCAAGCCATAAGGAGTTGCTCCCAGAGACTCTCCCAGAGTCCAGAACCTCCCAGTAAGTCAGAATTGTGCCTCCTCTACCCGCTGCAGATATATAGGCTGGTTCTTATGAAGTCAGATGAAACAGCTCATTTCTCTCTCCTCCCACCTACACTACCTTCAGGAAACTCTACCAGGTAGGTTCCCCTAGGGGGATCCTGAGCTCATCTTGTAAGAAGGTGAAGACCACAGCTTAAAAAGGGTAGTCTGCTTCACACAGAAAACACACACACACACACAACCACATACACACTCACATACACACAATGAGTCTATGCCCTCACCTGGTCATAGACTGTACAGTTTTACACAGTTCTGTGCTTTTACAAGCTTGGACCTGCTTTCATGAACAGTTAGAGGCAGGTGGGAGAGCCGTGGTCATTGTTGTTTTTCCATTCAAGAATCCATTTCAGTATTTTTGTAATTATCTTGCCCCAACCCCAATTTATTAGCCTACTCTCTCTCCCACGCTCATCCCTTCATCTTCAGCGTAGATGTGGTGCAGAATAGGAGATGTGAGATGCACAACTCTAGAGACACCTTCATCCCACATGTTCATATGGACTATTTCTGCCTAACTTGTGACAAAGCCTTCTGAACTTATGTTGGGCTGATCAGTCAGTCAAATACACTGCACCTTGACCCCAACACTGGTAATGTCATTGGTCATCTTCAAATACAAGGGTTAACAACATGAGGGGTTAGCAACTATGGGACAGGGAAAGGAGGCAGGCAAGGAAGAGAGATCCAGCTGGCAGGACAGGTCTAGGACAACTGGTAAAGACCAGGAAGGTAAGCTAAGTCAAGAAGATAGACAAGCAGTTATTATAGGTCCAGGCATAAAGGCAAATAGGATTCACAATCTGAGTGTTAAGAGGTGAACAAGAGTGGCACTAGTAGGCAGGGGTGGGTAAATCGATCGTGGTTTGTACTTCCTTCTGTATACAGGTGGAACTGATTATGGCCAAAAAGAAGTCAGAGACCCACAAGTGAGTTGCCTCTCCAACTGAATCAGGCAGAGACATTAGCATTACCTTGAAGAGTAGATGAATGAAATACAGCCTTCTCATTCTATGATCCAAGTAAGATCATCCCTGCCCACCAGATGAGGAAACTGAGGGCCAGGAAGTTAAGGAGACTTAATCACATAGGCAATAAGTGTCCCAAGAGGGATTTGAACCCACATTCCTTTGACTCCAGAGCTTGTGTTCTTTCCATTGTGTTGCTAGTCTAACTTCATACCTCTCCATTTCACTGGGGGCTAATCATAGCCAAAAGTTCAAACAGATAAAGTAGACTATCAATAAACTGTCAAATAATGTGTTGTTATTTAAAGGGAAGTGGCCAGGTCTATATCTTGCAGAACGAAAAAAAAAAACTTTCAACAACCCTGCCATGATACTGAAATTCCTCTATCAGAGATTCATTCCTTTAGATTATGAAGTCTTACTTTTTTTGTCTTCAAGACTACCTAATTAAAATAAAAATTTCCCCAAGAGAAATCCTACTTTATGTCATTGACTTACTAGAAATTACTTTGTGAGAGTCCCTTTGGAATTGGGACATAGGATAGGATTAGTGGAAGCAAGCAGGAGTAGGGGGAAAGGATTTGAGTGGGTGTGCGACAAACTTTACCTAGTTTACAATTTTGTTGAGGGATGACTCTGGATCTGACTTCCAACCCACACTTTCTGAATAAAAAGGAATACTTCAACTAACAACTTCATCCTATATAGAAGTACTCAGCAACACATACACACAAAATTAGATAACACGTGTGTGTGTGAGTGTGTGTATGAGCTTTTTCCTTTTCCCGTTTCTCTCAATAAAAATCTCTTATGAGGGCTCAATCAGCCACCTTTTGTTTGCTCAGTCTTTTGAAGGCTTCTGGAGAGAGAATAAAAGTGTTCTTTAAACCCAAGTCTACACAGAGCTTCGTAAATCAAAGTCTTCTTTCAAACCATCATAGTCAGTCTGGGTTAATGAATTAGGGTGTCGCAGATGGAAGCTGTTTTCAGGCCCATCCACTGATCAAAAGTGTCACTTAGAATATCCTTAAGGTGACAGACAAACCATGTGAGGAGGACAAGATGACACTCTTGATTTGATAAGGGCCAGTGGGGAAAGTTGGGGTGGGGGAGGACACACAGAATACATTGCCACTCTGTCACTTACTGGGGTATGGCCCTGCTTATAAGATGCCTTCTCCCAAAGCCCAGACTGGTAGATCAAAACAAAATTGATAAGGGACAGATATAGGAGATGACTGTGGGGTTGTTTTCACCTTTGGGAATACTTTATAATGGAGTAATCAATCACAATCACCAGGAGGTATCAGGAGGTCTGACCAGTTCATATCCAGAGAGAGCATATTCAATTCATTGGATAGCATTCCCCTCATACTGGAGTCCCGGTTTTTCCGGGTATTCGTTATCATGTGTATTTGGGTTTATATACTGAAAGGCATTTCCTTGTCCTTTTCTAGACCTGATACTTATTCAGAAGCAGTGGAAGTAGAATGGAAATAGCATCAAAATGAGTCAGATAATGCAGAGTCTAGCCTTGACTCTGAGAATCACATAGCGTTGACATTGGACAAGTCATTTAACTTCTCTGGGTAAAATGACAACATAGGTTAAATGACCTGAGGTCCCTTTCTAGCCCTAAAATTCTATGGTTCTAATACGTGAGTATCTAGTTTTTTATAAAATTCCTTACATAAAAGTATTTCCAAATTCTTCTTACCACTTTAACCGCTGAAGGGATAGACATGATTCTTATCCTGAGAAATTCCCAATCTGATATAGGAGACACAAATCCAAATAAGGGAGGTTCTTATGAGATGTAGGAGAAACAATTCTACCTGAGTCTAATGGGAATGACACAGAATTGTATAAACTTGAAATTGGGAGAGACCAAGAGATTATCTAGTTCAGCTTTACACTTTATAAGGAATTATTTCTATAGGGTCCCTGACCGATGCTACAGACCTTAATTTGACGTTACTTGCCTTTATTAGGATGCTGTGTGTGACAGAGTACAAAGTCCACAAGACTAAGAATCAGGTGACCCTAGAGTGATGTACCCCAATTTTGACTCTGTCTAGTTATGTGATATTAGGCAATTTAAAGTGACAGCCTCCACTTAAATACTTCCATGAAGGACAGATCACTCACTATCTCAGACAGTACCACAGATGACAGAACCTGTTTAGAGGTCCACTATAATAGTGATGGAACATCTTCACCTATCTAGCTATGTGCTAACTCTATTAAACATAAAACATCTGAAATTTTTTTCACCAGATTCATCAACAATTTCATTTCCACAGAGGCAGGGAAGGAAGGAAGGAAGGAAGGAAGGAAGGAAGGAAGGAAGGAAGGAAGGAAGGAAGGAAGGAAGGAAGGGAGGGAGGAAGGGAGGGAGGGAGGGAGGGAGGGAGGAAGGAAGGAAGGAAGGAAGGAAGGAAGGAAGGAAGGAAGGAAGGAAGGAAGGAAGGAAGGAAGGAAGGAAGGGGAGGGAGGAAATTAACTTAATTCTTGACTCAATTTTGACTAGGAAGAATACTGATTGGTGAAAGTGGAATTAACAGAACTATTGAGGGGAAATGACGTTATCATTTGGAGTTCTAGATTAGGAGAAAATTGCTCAGAAACTTTTGTTTCTTTTTCTTCTAACTATTGGGTAATTGATGGGTACTCACTTTGTTTCCAGTTCTTTGTTATATAATGTTAGTTACTATCAGTATTTGGTATATATTGGACCTTTGTTTCTGTCTTTGATTTTCTTGGGGTTATCATGTACATAGTAGTAGAATTTCTGAGTCAAAGAGAATGGACAGTATAGGCACTCCATTGTATTGGTTCAATTTATAGCTCCATTAACGGTGTATTAGTGCACAAGGTGGGTCAGTGTGTCTTCTTCCTTATTGACAATGTTCACTGGACTCCAAGATGGCTGATCTCCCCAAGTACAAAGAATAGGTCATATCCTATAGCCAGAGAAAATTCAAATTTATATATATATCAAGGGATATGAGGTGTGAACCAAAAGCAATTTTTCTCTTTCATTCTTATTATACTTTCTGTCCCCTTACATCATCTTTTCCAAGTTTCCAGGGGTGAAGGATGTACTTAATTGCCTGTAGATTCAGTTTCTTAGGGCTCCATCTTTAGAAAGGTCTCTTACCACTCCTTTTGAGCCCCTAAATATGAATTCTCCTAGGTCTCCAGTTTTCTAGACTATCTTGGACTGTATAGAAGGATTTGACTTTTCTTTTGTCATGCCACCCAAGAAAAGCCCTCCTCCTAGAATTCTAGATGCTGGTCTAATTTTATTTTCATTTTCTTCCCACAAATGACCTCATTCTGATTCTTCTGAACTTTCTCATCCATCTTATTCCTTTCTCTTTATCAGTCAATTGCTAAATAAAGTATTTTAGCAGTGAGGAATTTTTTTTTCACCAAGAAAAGAATTATTCTTTCTGAGTAAGATTACTCTTCTTGGTGAAATCAGCATTCACACTGAAGTCCAAGTGGACAGAGGAGTGGAAAGTTGAAGGTTTCATCTGAGGCTCTGCATATTGGCAAAGAGGGCAAAAAAAAAAAAAATTCAGTAAGAGTCAATATAGGAGGGTCTGTAAGGAGGGAGACACACTGACACACTATATACACTGTTAGTAGAGCTATACATTGAAGCAATACAACCAAATCTAGAGTTCCTAAAGAGTCTGTTCTCTCTAACTCAGAAATTCTATGGCCATTTACGTGATAACCCTAAGAAAGTCAAAAACAGAAACAAAGATCCACTACAGATCAAAAACTGCCCCAGTAACTAACACTATGTAACAAAGAACTGGAAACAAAGTAGAAACAAATTGAAAACAGAATAGCTAGAGGGAAAAGGAGAAAACTCTAAAAATGTAATGAAATACTATTGTGCAGTTAAAAATAATAAATGACAAGTTCAAGAACCATGGAAAGATTCATATGACTTGATACAGAAATGAGATAAACAGACTCAAAAGAACAATGTGCACGATGACAATAACATAGATGAAAAGACCACCTAAAGATCTCATCCTGGAGAACAAATAATGAACTATCTCTCCCCCTCCTCTCAACAGAAAGGTGTACTTCTGGAAGAGAATGCCATATAGTATTGAATGTAGTCACTATGTTGGATGTTTGTGCTTATTTTTCTTTGTCACAAAGGAAAAAATCTGAAGGGGTAGAAGGGTTCTCCCAACCCTCACACCAAAATGACTGTAATATAAAGAAAAAAGGCATCAATAAAATTCATTTGTAAAATGAAAGCGGGAAGTGAGCTTAAACCACTTAAAGAACAGCAGCTGACAATGAAATTAAAAGGCAACTTCCTATTAAGCGCTGGGGTCATGAAGAGACATGCACAAGTGGGACAGATAAAGGTTTTGCCTATGCTTTCCTTTGTTCTTAAAAAGGAAAAGGAGAGTGGAAGGGATCTGGAGGAAGGTAAAGTAGAATTGCCGTTGTTCAATCCTGTTTGACTCTTTGTGACCCCATTTGGGGTTTTCTTGGCAAATATACTGGAGTGGTTTGCCATTTTCTTCTCCAGTTCATTTTACAGATGAGGAAGCTGAGGCGAACAAGGCTAAGTGATTGCCCAGGGTCTCACAATTAATAAATGTCTGAAACTGGATTTGATCTCAGAAAGTTAAGATCAGATTTGAAATCACAAAGATGAGTCTTCCTAACTCCAGACCTGGCATTCTATCCATTGCCCCACCTCGCTGTCCAAAGTAGAATTAGGCTTCATTTTTAGGAGTAACAGGTGAATAAAGGGAAAGTACCAAGTATTTACACAGTGCCTATTATGTGCCAGGTGCTGAGCTAAGCACTTTAATAAGCATTGTCTCATTTAATCCTCAAAACAATCTGTCCAGGTAGGCGCTATTATTATCCCCATTTTACAGTTGAAGAAACCAAGGCAAAAACAGGTTAAGTGGCTTGCCTAGGGTCATACAGTTAGTATGCATTTGAGGCCAAATCTGAATTCAGGTCTTCTTGACTCTGGGTCTAGTGCTCTTTTCATTGTGCCACCAGCTGAATAAAGCCTCTATGACTTCAAACAAAGTGAGTTAGCATACTTGATTTAGAAAGATTCTCACTATCCTCAAACTCTAGATGGAAATACAACAAAAGAATGTCAGGGAAGACTGTGCCTCTGTATCAGAGGAATAGATAAGTACCTAAAAATGATATGATTTGAAGATTTTAAAGGGAAGTTTCACCTTCCCCTAAATATCTCTTACTGATTTCTGAAAACCTACCATAAATTTTCATTTACGGTTAAGTCTTAGAACCTCCAAGTGTCCTTTGTTAAAATGCAAATGCTAAGAATTAAAGAATTCCTTAAAAAAAATTCTTCTTCACACATATAACACAGAAGGAATGAAACACATCGAAAATGCATTTCAAAAAGGAAGAGAAGAAACTGGCATGCTGTAATAACAGCTAGCATTTATATAGCACTTTGAGGTAGGCAAAGCACTTCATAAATATCTCATTTGATCCTCACAACAGTCCGGAGAGATATTATTATGATCCTTATTTTATAAATGTATAAACTGAAGCAGAAAGAGGTAAGATGACTTGACCAGAGTTATACAGCAGATTTGAATCTAAGTTCAAATTCCTAAAACTCAACCCTCCTCTCTCTGAATCTCCAAGTGACATCCCTTCCATACCTCCAACGCAATTCTCTAAAACAATTCTCTAAAAATCTGCCTTGGTAGCAAAGGGTCTTCAGCTGGACCTCCTTATATTTTTGAAATCAGTTCCCAGAAGAAAAAAAAATGGAGAAAAATAATTCACCTGATGCAAGCATGGGGAAGTAACTACCTGTCGATGGGAGATGTCTGGGTAGCCAGGAGGCAACATGATGGCCCTGGGGCACTGAAGAAGTAAATGAGAAGCTACCAGAATTATAATTGAGAGTAGTAAGGATTGTTTCACTATTTTTTTGTATCTCCAGCCCTTAATACAGTGTCTGGAACATAGTAATCACTTAATATACACTTCTTCTTGTTGATAATGTCCCAGTTTTGCCAAAAAGCTAATCCTGATTTTAGTTGGTGGGGAAAGAAAAGCCTAGAGGACCTTCCTTGCCATACAAACCCCTGAAATTATACTTTTGAGAGATTCAGAATGATACAGCAAAAAATACACTAGACTAGGAGTCAGGAAACCTGGGTTACAGTTCTGACTCTACCATTAACTCATTGTATAACCTTGGGAGAGTCACTGCTTTCCTCTGAGCCTCAGTTTTCTCACCAATATAGGAGGCATTACCCATTTCACAAGCAGTTTGGTAACTGTAAGGGACAGAAAAAGTATTTTTGCATAAAGAAGAAGAAATAAATCCACTTGAGGGGAAATGTAAGGTAATATCTCTTTCACAGGTGAACAGTTTGGTGGCTGAAAGAGGCAGAGTAAGCTTTTATTTAGTTCTTTAAGTGCTAAAAATCCATACACAAAGAAACAGTTTTCAGATAAGATATGAGCAATTTGGTTGCCAAAAGGAGCAGAAAATGAACTTTTGAATAAACAAAAAGGATTAAATCACCTTGTAAAAGATGAAAGATGTCCCTTTTGAATATGAAGCATTTGGTGACTGACAGGGACAGAAAAATAACTTATAAAGTAAACACTTTGTGCAAGTGTAAAGAAAAACAGTTTTCAGAGATAATGGAATGTTAAGAGGACTGAGTAAAGTCTGAGGCAAGCAGGTATTGTGGTCTTTTAGGTTATTTGCATATTACATTTATACTTAAGAAATTAAAACACAAAGTAGTGGATCTGTTTGGAGACCATGAGATTTTTAAACAAGGGTTGTTGGTTTTATAACTAACAGAAACAAAAGGGCAGGGAAGTCATACGTTTTTACCTCTAAGGGAAAGGTGAATCACTGAGTAGCAGGAACATCTGGTAAGGTGGTGATGAAACTGACAATGAACATCAGAGCAAAAGAGAAGAACTCAGAAGGGACAGAAAAACCAACTCTGATTCACCAGTATGAGCACAGTGGTCACCAGAGGACACCTGGGTGACCAGCAAGAGGGGAGGCAGCTAGGTGGAATAGTGGATGGGGTGTTGAACTTGGAGTCAGAAAGACCTGAGTTCAAATTCTGTCTCATACACAAACTAGTTGTGTGATCCTGGGTCAATCACTTATCTTCTCTCAGGATTATAACACCACACCCTTCACAGAGTTGTGAAGATCAATTGAAATAACGTAGGTAAATTACTTTTACAAACATTTAAGTGCCACATAAATTTTAGTTGTCCATTATCAACCTCTAGTTTCTAATTGGCTGGATAAGGGCTTTGAGGCTCATTGGGAAAAACCTGAATTGTTCTCTAGTGCCCCCTACAGTTTCAGAAAGTTGAATCTCCTTGGAGGCGATGATTCTTCTCTGTTGCCCTCTCTGGTTTGCAGGATGGAGGGGAAGGGGAAAGATATACAGGTTTTCCAACTGATTTGCTATTGGATCAGGTGGTTGACAATGACCGGACCATACAGAATCCTGGTAGTGAAAAGCTGGCTGGGTTGTCTGCATTGTGAGAAGGAGCTACCTTGATGAGATTTAATGGAACCTGTTAGCCAATACAACAACATAACATATCCTCAGAATCCTCTTAAGGATGATGGTGAATTAAAAGAACTGGTCACTGCTGCATCAATTTGAGAAGAGAATAAAAAAGTATTTGTCCATCAGTAGGTTTGCCCATAAAAGGAACAGGACAGTAGAGAAAGATCTTCTTGTGATGCATGCAGTTGTTTCTGAATGGGCCAATGACATCAAAGCCTGCAGGCCAGAATTGTGAATTATCTGAAGTACATGAATTTTCCTCATTCTTATGCCTCTCTGTCAGGTTTTTGGAAGTATATGCCTATTATCCTCCATAGATACTGAACACATTGGTGGGAAAGGGTAACCTCAATTTATGTGTGAACTATGATCATTATAATCATTCCTGCATTTACCTTTATTTAATTTCTAAATTTTTCTTTTATTTTCTAAATCCATAATTTATTTGTTATTGTTACTTTTGCCTTATTAAACAAATATCTCCAATAATACTTTTATATATGGCTGGTTTTGTGAAAATGGAAGTCACACCGGTAGGGACTTATCTCCAACACAAACAACATAATTATTCTTAGGGTCCTGAGAGAACTTAGTGCATCAATGTAGTGGTGGTCCTTCTATGGGAACCTAGACCTGCCAGTGTGGGGACATGCTGTAACTGAGCCAAATCAGAAAGTAAGTATGGAGGTCCACACCGACATGCATGCCCTATGCTAAGGGGTATATTGTGAAGGGTTATACATGTCATACATTGCATATGCAAGGTCACTGGACCAGAGAATATCTAAGGACCCTTTCAGTTCTGAAATTCTATTTTTTTCTCCTCATCCTTCTCTCTCATTAAAGAGTAGAAGCTTTACTGTTGGAAACAGAAAGAGAACTAATAGGTTGCATAAAAGCTTAACCCATCAGTCAGGAAGATATCTGAAGTAAGAGTCAGATATACATTAGAGAGAGAAATCAAGGCCATTATTGGGACAATACTATTAGCCTAAACCAACCTATAAAGCATTACTTAAGCTTGGAACAACAATGAGAATGAATACAGGAGAAACAGAACTCAGAAAACTTCAACTTTCAATCAATAAATATTTATCAATCACCCCTATCAGGCACACTATCTACTATGAGATCACTCTGTGCTAAGTGCTAGGGATACAAAAAGACAAAAAATAGTCCTTGCCCTCAAGGAGCTCACAATCTGTTAGGAGAGATACCAAGCAAACAAATGTTTCAAACAAGCTATATACAGGAGAAAGCAGAAATAATTCAAAGAAGGAAGGCACTAGAATTATTAGGGGTTGGGAAAGGCTTCCAGTAAAAGAATTTTCAGTGGAATTAAAAAAAGCCAAAGGAAGCTTTCCACAAATCTTGCTTGCCAAATAATTTAGGACACTTTATATATAATCTGGTCCTGTGTGTGTGTGTGTGTGTGTGTGTGTGTGTGTGTGTTTTCAAATCTAATGAGACCTTATTGCACTTACATAAGGGGCTCAGTCCTATCTTACAGGTGACCAGAGACAGGGCTAGCTCTGAAGGAGTTCTGAAGTAAGAAAAGTTGACCTCAATTGCCCCCACCTCTCCTTCCTAAATCATACACAGCCTCTCCTGCCACAAGATTCTAAGTATGCTCATGGAGCATAGGTTTCTCCTATCTGGAATACAGATCTAATAAGGTCCCAGGCACTAAGGGCGTTATTAGGGACTGAGTGTTATCTCTCTCAAGAGCATTTACATTTGAGGAGAAGGCTATCTTGTAGGAATTCATCCCTAAGGTTATAATGTTAGCACTGATAGAGGAGATATTCCAAAGTGGGTTGCTTTGTTGCCTGCCCTTAAATATTAACATGTAAAGTAACCTATTTTGTCATCTTCTGAATCAGAGGTTATGCATCACCTCTATGGAGACACATGTCAAGATTTTCCTGGCTTATAAATAATGAAAGCTAGAAAGAAGAAGGACCTAGCTTAGGCCCCTTGTTTCAGATGAGAATATTGGAGCCAAGAGTTAAAATGACTTGCCCATAGAAACACAGCAGTAAGCACTGGATCATGGATTCAAGACTGTTGCCTGACTCCAAATTCAGATCTCTTTTCATTATGCTATGTCATTCCTCTTCCATGCCCCCAAACCACTAAACTGGATAGATTTGCATGGAGGCTACTTTTAGTTATTCTAAAATGAATACACACAACAGGATAAATGTAATGATTGGTTGAAAAGATGTTTGGTGAGGCATGTGGAGTAAAGGTGTTTGTCTCTTATTTCCATTAATAAAGAAAATGTCTAATGGATTCCCTCACTAACCCATCACCAAAGCTCTGCAATTAGAACTTACTAGACTCATCACATCTGCCACACCTGATAAGAGCAGCAACTACCTTTCAATTGCTAAAGGATGCGGATATGTGTATGTATGTGTATATTTTTTCTCCTTAAATGATAACTGCTAAATTATATTCCAAGTAATCAATATCACTCTAATACTGCTAATAAATCCAAAAGTATTTATGCACAGAGAGGGGAATGGAGGAGAGAGGAGGGTAAAATAAGAGAATAAGAGGGAGAGAGGGAGAGTGACTGGACGAGGGAGAGAGAGATGTTTTGCTGAATACACATTCCTTCACCATGTGGTGATGTCTAGTGTTTGAGAAAAAGTGTGGTTTGTTTTTTGCTGCTGTTTTTCTCCTTAGCACAAACAAGGGTGTACTTCCCTTCTCTTGCCCCGCTCACATAGATTTTTCTAGGGACCAAAGAGACACAAAAAGTATTCTGACTTATTATCATCAGAGCTGGAACTGTATCTTGCTGTCCCTACCATGTTTAGAAGGATGACCAGAGGGTGAACGAAAACCACCACCAGCTGAACTGCCCTACTAGGGAGTGGACTGAGGTGGAGTTCTTTTTGGGACTGAGCCATATCCAGACACAGAAGAAGCAAACAGCCCTATCATGGTCTTTGTTCTTGTTAAATGTTTACTGAGTGCTCACAGAAGAATACACTGGTACCATTCAGAGAGTCAGAAGGACATAAAGGAAATAGCGCTGAATTTGCAGCCAAGGGTCCTGCGTTTGAATTCTGGCTCTGCTAATCATTATCTGTCTTACCTTGGACCTCTCTGGGTCTCAGTTTCCTCATTTGTAAAATAAGGTGCTAGAGGCTAATACAGGTCTGGACTAAACAATCTTTAAAGTCCTTTTCATCTAACGTGCTAACACTCAGGATCCTCCAAACAAAGCTGACCTTTTACCATCTCAAACAACTTATTTTTGTGAGGCTCTATGGTCCTCACTTCCCTTATGTGTAAAACAAGTAGGTTAGACCAGATGATTTCAAAAGTCCTTTTTAGCATTAAACCTTACAGTCTACTATACCAAACAACGTTTGGCTAATTGTTTTTAAATGGGATTAAGCAGTTCCTTTGGCAGCTCTATGAAGAAACAGCTTCAGCCAAGGGTGTATATTCTGTCAGAGTATAACAATTATCCAGAAAATCTGGCCCAAAGAGACAGCAACTCACAGCAGTCCAGGCTCAAACTCCTTTTTTTTTTCTTTAGCAGTAAGTTTTGATTTTTTTCCCTGAATTGCCCAGATAATGTTCTTGGCTTTGTTGAGACATCCTTGGTGTTCAGGCTAAACATGAAATTGAGCCCAAAGGTGATGTCTCCTTTTCTAGTTGGGCTAAGGCAGCATTATCCCTGTTAAAGCCAAGCATATTCTTTACAAAGAAGCTGGTGTTCCCAACCAGGTTCTCATGAGATCTCTGTCTTCAAAGAGAGGCCAAGATCTGCTCATAGAAGCCACTGAGCCTATGTAGAATATACCAGAATCTCACTCTGCCTATTGAGAAAGAAACCATGGCTTAAATACATGTGCCCCAAATACCTTCTCAGACACCTATTTTAAATACCAAGAAGTACTTAATAATATTTTGTTTACTTGTTTAATCATGATCACAGAACACTGGTAATTAACCAATGTCTTCAATTTATTATGTTTCTTCATATGTATCTATATGTTATCATCCCCCATTAGACTGTGAGATCCCTGAGAGCAGTAACTATCTTCTGCCTTTCTTTGTATCACTAGAGCTTAGCACAGTACTTGGCACATAGTAAGGTACTTAATAAATGTTTAATTACTGATTGAATGTTGAAAACTTATAGCCAGATGGGACATTATTCCACACACAAACATACTTACCTACCGGGTCATCTATCTAGAGAACATGAGTAGTTACCAAATCCCTGCCCTCCCCGCCCCCCCTCACATAGCCCTAATTATTTTCTTCTGGCTGTGTGGGCTGCTCTTATGAATTGTGGAGATTAAATCAAGGTTTCGAACAGGAGTATTTGGAGTCACTGGAGAAGAATGATGCTTTAATGTGATAACCAGCAGCTCAGAGATGCCACAAGGGGCAGAAGGAGCCTCACACTGTTGCCAGGAGAGATAGGCTGATGAACTAGTTTAACGAAGTGAGCAGAAGCCACCCAGATCAAGGGGAAAATGAACATCAATTAATAGACAGTCATTCAGGCTTTGATGATAATCGATGTGATCTTTTATTCAACGGTAGGAAAGTCCTCCTCACTGAAGCCTGGAGGGGAAGAATCCATCAGTTACAAATATGCTGAGTTGGAGCATTTGTAATGTTTATGGTTCTAGTTTGTGCTATCACTCCCTCCCTCTGGGATGCATGTTCAACAGGAGCCTGTATTACAGACACGTCTCATCTTGCTCCCTCTTGAAATCTCTCAAAGCCAAACAGACACCTCAACACAGATTACCCACTGGTTTCCTGGAGCTGCATGCCCCACTGGGTGTCTGATCCCCACAGAGCATTCCAAACTTGTCCTGTTACAAACACCAACACTATAATCCCTACTTTGTGCAATCTCTTATACTTTAGAATTATAAGCAAGCTCCTTGAGAATGGGGGTGATTTTATTCTTTGCATTTGTATCTCCAGTGCCTGGCATATAGGAGGCATTCAAATCAATGCTTGTTGGGTGACTGAATTGATTATAGAATGATAGATTGTTAAGAGATGGAAGAAATGTTAAGACATCATCTACACTCTCCATTTTGATTTACATATGAAGCAACAGATAACCAGAAAGTTATGTTCAATTAAATTCACAAATAGTATGAAACACATACTTTAGGCCAGACCAGGAATATAAAAATGGAAAGGACATATTCCTTGCCCTCAAAAACCTTACAGTCTTCTTAGGGAGAGCAATACAACAGAAACATATATCACCATACCTTTCTGGTACAGGATACTAGAAGCAGAGAGAAACACAGTGCTTATGGAAAACTCCATGGTGGAAAAAACACTTTCAGATGAAAGAATCAGGGAAGGTTTCAAGGTACCTTATATGAGCCTAGTAGTTAAAAAAAAAAAAAAAAAAAGTGATTTGTCCAAGAAGATCCATCTCCTGACTCCCAGTTCACTACTCTCTCTGCTGAAGAAAGTTTTACCTTACTCAAAGAGTTGGACTATGTATTACTGCACTTATGTCCTCCTAATGGTTCTATTAGACCATTCCCTCTTTTAAAGTATCTTTGATTCCTTCAATGGTCTTCATATCGATCTCTGGCTCATAAGTCCTACAAGGATAAATACCAACCCATCAGTCCTCCCCCCACTAGAGAGTCATTCCTCCTGCAGTTAACAAAAGTATTTGGGGGGATATTTGCCTGTAAGTCCAGAATTTTATTATGCTAATATTTATTCCCTCACTTCTCTTATTTCCCTCCTCATCTCACTTTCTATTACCACCACCTCTGAACTCACAGATGCCTGTTTTTCACCTCACCTGCCACTAAAAACAAGGTGGTTTGTCTTCCTCCCTACTCATGGACTGTCAGCATTTTTCATCACAAACCCACATTTTTGGAAATTTACCATCCAACCCAGAAGAATGCAGCTTGCTGACCTCATTTCACCTTTTTAAGGATGGGTACAAGATGAAAAGCGTCTCAACTTTTAAAGGTCTTCTCAAATCTAAAAACCCGGAGTCATTACGCTGTCCTCCATCAGAGCAACAGAGATAGCCACTTCCTGAAATCTGACAGATTGCTCAAGTCCTCCAAATAGGACTTATTATAAGGGAAATATTTCAATTCCCCATTATGATCTATTTACAATTGGAATTCTGTTCAGAGGAGGAAAAAGAGGAACTCATATGCAGAAATGGGATGTGTTTATCTGATATTAAAGAGAGTATTCCTTTAAGAACTGGTCATGAAACTTTATGGCCCCCTGTATATCCACTCCACTCCATTTCCAAAGTCCCATCTTTCCACTCTTTACTCAGATAGGCCTTGATTTCTTCATAGAGTAGTCTTGGGAAGCTTGGATTCTTCAAACCTGTTGCAGCACAACTGGAACGCCACGCACATTCTTTCATTTGAATTTCTGCCCATCCAACTTTCCTCCCCCCTTGGGAAGAAGGACTGCCAAGATTCTCCCACCACTTTACTTCACCTCTTCTCTCACAGAACCCCTCCCCAAACCATTCCACTGTCAACAATCTCCTCCCCGTCTCCACATTGCAGCATCCATCCTCCCCTCCCACAGAAGCGGGTTGGACATGGCTCCCAGTGGAGTATGATGATAAATCACGAGGTTGGGCCTGGATTTTTTTCCTCCCTCATCCCCCACCCACACAACCCCAAAGCCTCCACCAAGGCCACCATGTGTGGCCTCAGTGCTTCTAGCCCCAGGGATGCTAGAGACTCAAACTGGGTCCTCAAAGAGCCCTTCCCGTGCGACAATTGCCTCTGCAGCTGGGGAGAAAGCATAGTATTTGTGGAGCACAAAAAAAATCTGCTGGGAACCACAGAAGGCAGTGAAAACCAGCTCTTTCCCTGCCTCCCCCAAATTCTAAACATTGCCAAGGAATGTAGGAGACCATGATTACACCACGCTCTTCTCCTGCCTGCCTACCTAAGGAAAATCAACTCACAGACAGGATGTCCAATTAAATACCTGGAATTTTTCCTTACAAATAATCTTCCTAAAACCCTACTTTCATCATGTTGTACTCCTACTCTTCAACTAACGATGATTCTCTGTGGCTTAGTCCATTAAGTCTATGTCTCTCCACAAGCACCTCCCTAATCTAGCCTTACTGTACTAAACCAAACTTGTTTCCTTGATCCAAACCCCATACTCCAATCAAGCTAGCCTCTTCATCATCCCCAAACATGTCATGCTTATTTAATCCCATTTCAACCTTTGGTTTATGCAGTTCCCTTTGAACGAAATACCACTCCTCCACTAACACAACCACACACGCACACACACGCACGCACACACACACGCACGCACACGCACACACACACAAAACTTTCCACACATTCAAATCCAGTCTTTCCTTCAAGGTCCAGTTTATCTCCTTCCTCCTAACAGGAGGACTTATCCAATAATTTCTAGTTCACACTGACTTCTCAAAACCATATTGGTATTTTTCCATCTTTTACATTGCAAAATTCTCCAATTATGTGTGTGTGTATGTGTGCACTCTTTAATAAGATGAAAAGTTCTTAAAATAAACCTTCTAGATGAATTCTCCTAATGCCTACTATAGGGCTAACACTATAAATTATTTCAAATTGACAACCCATGTTGTTCTGTGTCTTCTAGGTCTAGAATGGTTTTGGACAGAGTGGGATGGATGTTCCATCTCTCCCTTCCGTAAAATGGCAACAATCCTCCCTCCTCACCCCCCTATTACCGGACCAATAGAAAGGTGGTTGATTTTTCACCACTTAAGAAGAAGGGTTTTCTAGATCAGAGTTCCTTAGCCTTTGTTGTATCATAGACCCCTATAGCAGTCTGGGGGTGCCTATGGCCCTCTCTTCAGAGTAATGTCTTTAAATAATTGAAGAAAATACTAAATTTCAGTTTGAGATTAGTGAAAGTAAAGTGGTCAGTTTTTTCTCCATCCAAGGTCATGGACCCCCTGAAATCTATCCACAGACCCCTCCCAAGCGATCCATGGACTCCCAGTTAAGAACCTCTGTTATAGGTTACACCAATAACAATATCATCATGCCCTGCTTTAGAAAAACCTAGGAGAAGAAGGCCCAAATGAATCTGCCAGATGCATGAGGTAGGGAAGTGATCCAAGGAGAGTAGAACATGAGAGAAAAGGGTCCTGTGAGATCATCTCAACCAACCCATTCCCTCATTTTACAGATGAGACAAATGAGACCCCAATAGGTTAAGTGTCTTGCCCAACATCACACAGGTGATAAGCAACAAAGCTGAAAATATAAATACAGGTCCTACAACTCCAAGTTCAGTGCGTTTTGTTTTTGCAAGGTACTACAATTGTCTTATTGTTTTAGCCAGTTTTCAGACATTTGTGACTCTTCATGACCCCTTTTGGGGCTTTCTTGACAAAGATACTGGAGTGGTTTTCCATTGCCTTCTCCAGTTCATTTTACAAATGAGGAAACTGAGATAAATGGGGTTAAATGACTTGCTCAGGATCACACAGCTACTAAGTGTCTGAGACGGGATTTGAATTCAAGTCTTCCTGATTTCTAGCCTGCCACACTATCTACTGCATCATCTAGATGCCCCCACAGTGCCTGACTGCCTTAATGGCACCTAACTGAAGAGATTATGCAGTTATGAAAAGATTCTTTGATTTGGGAAAGAATTAATGAAATGGGTTTTTTCCCCCTTCAGACAGTAAGCACTAAAATGTATGATCTGGTTTTCAAAAATATTTCATTTACACTCAATTTTCCAGGAACTAACCCAATAGAGAATGTGAAGCAATCCTGTCCTTGAGTTTGGGGTTGCTGGCATTCTCCAGCCTACCAGTCTAACAGAAGATAAGAGAAGAGAGCTAAGTCAAGAGCATGATGCCAACAAAGCTGCCATATTTTGCCAGATGGGAAGAGGGATGGAGCTAGAAATGTAACCTTTTACAGGGGGAAAGACAGTGATCTCTTTCCAAGGCGTCTGAGTATGGTTTTATCTTGATAGCATGGAGACAAAAAATAGGAAGAATCAGTGAAATTCCTATCCATACACACACACACACACACACACACACGTCATATACAGTAATTTGAGTAGGTCCAGGAAGATTCCCCATGCCCTTAAATATCTCCCTCATTTGCAAACCAGCCTAAAATCCCAGTTTTCCTTTGGATTCGTTTTAGTTATCATATTATAAAGATGTTATTAGTCATTACCAGCAAGGATTTAATTTTATCAGATTTATCAGATAATTTATCAGGGCCCTGAGGGTACAGAACATAAAATAAATAAATGTAGGTTAAAAAAACTGGGGAAGGGGAAGGGGCAGGGATGGCATGAGTTCTTAAATATTGAACACGTCAAAGCACCATGAGTGCCAAGATCTTACGAATCTTTGTCCCTTCTCCAACACTGGGCACTGGGCACTGTTAGACATAGGATCACCACTTCATAGCTACAAGTTATAAAGACTTTGAACGTCATTGAGTCCTGTTTCTCCATTTTACAAGGTCAGGAAAAAATTGAGCCACAGAGAGTTTCGGGGACTTGACCAGGATCAAACAGCTAGTAAGTATCTAAAACAGGATTTGAATTTAGATCATCCCAGCCTCATCCCTTTACTCTATCCACTTCTCCACTTAGCTTGCTCATAATAATACAAGGCTACACTATATGGCCTTAAATTGTTTTACCTCAATTATCTCATTTAGTCTTCACAATGGCCCTATGAAGTAAGTATTGAAAATATTCATATCCCTATATTAGGTTCAGGGATTTGCCCAAAGTCAAACAACTAGTTGATGCCAGAGCTAAGACTTGAATGAAATCTTCTTAATTAGGTCCACTGTTCTTTTCACTACATTATTTTACTACCTCTAGGCTTAAATGCACAGTAGACGTTGTTGCCTTTTTGCACCAGACCTGCGACTTCATTAGTGTAGTAGTAAATTCCTTTCCATGGGGGAAAGCTGGGTGGTACAATGAATAGAGCTCTGGTCATGGAGTCAGAAAGACCTGAGTCCAAATCCAGCCTGAGACACTTACTGGCTGTGCAACCTGAGGAAAGCCAGTGAACCCATGTCTGCCTCAGTTTCCTCAACTATAAAATGAGGATAACAATAATAGTACCTACCTCCCAGAGTTGTGAAAATCAAACGACGTAATATTTATTCCTGGCACATAGTAGGTGCTTCATAAATGCTTGTTTCTGTCCTTTCTTCTTTGCCTATGTCCTCATTTGCAAAATGAGGATATTAAAAGTATCTATTGCATAAGGTTGTTGTGAGGAACATAGGAAAAGTGCTTGGCAAACTTTAAAGTCCTATTAAATGCTAGCTATAATAACGATGATGATGATGACGGTTGGGAAAGTCACTATCAAAGCAAGTCTGCCCCTGCTCTGCAACCTAACCGTCATAAAGGGTGGCCTGGGGCACTGCGAAGTTAAAGCATTTGTCCAGAGTCACACAACCAGTATGTGGGCATTTAGCAAATGTCTAATGAGGGAATGAACGAGTGAGACACTGAACAGTTTTGGCCAGAAGTCAGCATGTGGACACTTGGACAACACTCATACACTCAAATAATGTGGCAAAGGAAAAGAAATACAGAGAAAAAGGGAAAAAGCAAAGGTAAAAAAGTAAGAATTAATATGGCTCAGGGCTAGTTACGAACAAGCAATGAGCAGGTTAAACCAGTCATTTCCAAATGTCTTAGACCCCAGAACCTGAATTGATTAGTGCAATTAGCTCCTCCCTCTCTGTTCTCATCCTTTCTTCATCCTCCCCCCATATACAAGATCACTTATTGTCAGCATAGACTTTGACGTTTCGTGAAGGAAACTGTGCATCTAGCAACCAAAATCTGGACATTATGGAAGAAAGACCTAAATCCCCATGTAGACCATTTTAATTAGACCAGGTACCTGAGGGAATTTCATCTTAAGCTTCACTGAGCCAATTTCCTTGAAGTTCAAGGTCCCTACTTCAAGTCATACACCCATTCAGTGCCACATGATGCTAGCTTTCTTGTCCTCACCGCATCATCTTCATGGGAAAGAAGGAGATGAAACAGTTACTATTTTCCCCTTCTTTAAAGATGAAAAAGGCAAAATATCCACTCCACAGCTTTAAACTCCTGATCCTGAGTCTGGATCCAACCAGCTAAATCTTCGGGAATAAATTCCTTCAGCTACTACACTGGCCATGTCCCAAGTTGAGGGATGGTCCAGATCTCTCAAAAAGCTGAAAAGGAAAAACCAATTAAAGAAACCAGTATGGGTACCAGATCAAAAACAGCTGACAGACAGACGGAAACAAGCAGCTGTCATAGTGAACTCAGGAAGACCTGAGTTCAAATTTGGCCTCCAACTCTTATTAGCTCTGTGACCCTGGTTCTCTTCACAGAACTCTGGATACCATGCCAGACACATCCATGCCCTGGAAGCTCCCTACATTCCTTCACCTATAAAACATCTCCATTTTGAAAGAGAATGCCCAGGGCAGCCATGTCTCCTTTCCTTTCTATGCTGCCTCTCACTCAACTCCACAGATCTTGGTCTCCAATGACCCTTCTCTTTTGGCTCCCCTTTACATGCTATCCTCCTCTTTTGCTTAAAGGAAGAGACTTTCTTTCTGCTTCAATATGTGTTACAAGAATTTGACACAGTGCCTGGCACATAGTAAATGCTTAATAAATGTTGACTGACTGACTGATCTGCTATTAATTTCAATGCTGATGATAAATAGAAAGAAAAGTACAATCCTATGATGACTGAAGAACCTGAATGAGTTGAAGCAGACTATGGAAACTGAAAGCAACAAAAATGGGAGAAACTGGAAGGTTAAAAAAGGGACAGAGCTATTGCTGGGGTGGATGGTACAACAACAAGAAGACCTAGCTACTCCATTATTTTCAATTTAATTTCTCTTCCAAGGAGAAAAAACAGAAAGGGAGAGAACAAAATGGTTATCAGAGACTGGAAATGCAAGATATTTAAGGAGATGGGGTCAGGCAGAATTTAGCTGTCCTCAGTGAACCCAAGTCAAAGGACCTGGATGAACGACATCATAGGGTATTGAAAGAATGAGCCGGTACTATTGTGGAACTCTTAATTGGAGGTAATGTTGGAAAAGTAGAGGAGAACCAGAAAAGTAAGACATCTGAAGAAGGGCAAATATTATCTCAATTCTCAAAAGAGGAAAGAAAATGTTATCTCCAAACACTGAACATGTGAGCATGAGTCCCATTCCTGGTGAAGTTACAAAGTACGTTATTAAAGGCATTATTTGTGAACACTTTGCAGAGATCGCTTGAAACTGGTAAGAATAGATCATGAACAGGTCATGTCAGACTATACATGTGTGTATGTATGAGACTGAGAGACAGAGACTCAAGAGGAAGGAGGGAAAGAGAGAGAGAGACAAAGAGAGAGAGAAAGAGACAAAAAGAGAGACAGAGCGAAAGAGAGAAAAGAGAGTTGAAAGGGTGCTATTGGCCATCTAGTTCAATCTTTTATTTTATAGATGAAAAAACTGAAGTGCTATGCACTTAGTTATTATAAGCATATACTTGTATACGGTGTTTTATGCTTTATAGAAGCAGTGTGACTTCTCAGGATAGGGCCTAGAGAGCTGAATCCAGAACCAAGAAGACCTAGTTTCAACTCCAGTCTCTGGTTTAGTGACTCTTGGCAAGTGATTTAATCTTTCTTTAGGCAACTCTCTAAGACTCTAAATTGCAAAATCACAGGCAAGCATCCAACCTACATTGGGAGTTCCCTTATTCAGGCACTCTCTACACTGGCAGCTAGGTGGTGCAGTGGATAGAGCACCAGTGCAGGAGTCAGGAGGACCTGAGTTCAAATCTCACCTCAGACACTTGACATTCACTAGCTGTGTGACCTTGGGCAAGTCACTTAATCCCAACTGCCTCATCCTGGGTCATCTCCAGTCATCCTGATGAATATCTGGTCACTGGATTCAGATGGCTCTGGAGGAGAAGTGAGGGTGGTGACCTGCACAGCCTTCCCTCACTCAAAACAAAGTCAAGTCATGTCTCTGATAGCATGGTCGTCTTCAGCAATGAAGGACGAACACACTTTCTACACTGATTAAATCATAGGTACATACCCTAGATCTCCCTCTCCCCACAGTCTACATAAAAGTGCTTTACATCCATTGAATGTGGAAGATAGTACATACAAGATTATTAACACCCTCCCTATTTTACAGATTCAGAAAGTTAGGCTCAGGGAAGTGAATGAATTGCAAAGAGCCACATAGCTAGGCATGGTCAGAACTGGGATTCCAGCCCAGCTCTCGGACCTCCAGGTCTAATGCTTTCTCAATGATACTAAAATGTGTCACAATGTACCCTAGCAACCCTGCAGGGCAAGCATTAATTACTATGCCCATTTTGCAGATGAGGAAACTGAGTCTGAAAAATGCCTTTGCCCAGAGGACACATTTGCGCAGAACCAAGATCTAGTGGGATGCTAAAGTTCCTGATCTACTCAGTAGTTAGACTCCTTCATTCAAATGTCTGATCTTCCCCAAAATCCCTGTTATATTCTTAATAACTTACTAAGCATAAATGTCCGGTCAACTTTTGAAGCTAATCACAGTTGCCATGCACGAGAACACAGCCAACTACATCTACAGAGGATGTGCCTTAAGGAAAAAAAAGTTAAGACTATATAAATAACACTAGCAACATGCAGTATAATTATTAAATGTTGTCATTTTGGAAGAAAATTAATTAGCAATAGCTGTAGCTGTCTTGTGTCTGCTTAAGCAGCGTGCATCTCAATTAAAATTTAATTGCAACAGCTTCCGACGCAGCAGGTTAAAACCGCTGCAAATGAAGAGATGGCTGATCACTATACAAGACTTAAATTGGTGTCTAACGAAGGAGCTGTTGAAGAAATCGAGGGGGGCATGTGGAGAGATGCGAAGGGGGAAAAGCAGCTTCCAGCATACTGATGGAGCTTGTGTCCACTGTGATAAGGACATTCTCAGTTCAAAAGGAAATGTGTTCTCCCTTGGGAAAATGATCTTTATTGGTCAGTTTCCTCCATATCCAGTTATGGGTCAGGTTGAGATCTTAAAGAATTGCCAACCCTGTCATCCGGAATGAAGGACCGAGAACTGGCCTCTCTGCCAGTGTAAGAGAGATGGGTATATCTCAGCCTGACCATTCTTAGAGAATGGGTTCCAAAAATCCTAGTCAATAGAAGACCAGTACTGCTCAGACAACAAAAACAACATAAAATTCTTCAGAGATCAGCTCCCTTTTTCTCCAGAATAGAGTTCCTGAAATTCTTCAGATTAGATCTAGGAGATAGGCTCTCTCCAGTGCTGATAGGCTTCAAAATTTCTCTCTTAACACCTGCTAATCTCCCTTTAATAAGAAATCAAGTCTGCACCCAGCAGCAGCAGGAGCAGTCTTGACCATAGATAGATAGCCAGAGAGAAGTAAGCAGACTGGGCCTGGGTCTGGGGTAGCCCAAGGAGCAGAAGGCAGGCAGGATCTTCCCAAATTGAATCCCAAGAATCTAAAGGATTTTTGTGTCTCTTTCATCTGATGCTCAGAGCCCCAGCCCAGGCCTGTCACTGGGCACAGACTCTTTGAGCCCCATATGATACGTGCACACTTTTAAGTTTGCCAAAGTGCACCTGGTCCTTTCCTTGATAGCAGCAGACTAGAAAAACTTTTCTTTCTCTTTTTTTTCCTTCAGAAAGGCAAAAACAAAAACTTCATAATATTACTCCAAATTGTGAATTTTGTGCTACATGAACAATATAAATTATTTTATAGCTTTCCCATGCTGTTGAGGATCCCAGTAAGATCTACTCCATACCTACCTCCAACCACCTTTTCTGATCAACATGAGATACTCACCCTCCACCCTCCACCCACCCACCAACCCACAACTCAGGCCTATTTAACAGATCGGGCACTTTTCTATTAGCTAACTCTAACATTAGCTGTAGGGTGCTTTTTAAAGAATACCACTCTAATATCAAAACAAGATGTTCCCTCTCCCACTCTTCCCCAAGATTTCAGAATTATCTCTTTTGCATCTGTAGGTGTAACACTGCAGTAAAATATCTGAGCTCCAACGAGGTCTTTACCTTATAAACAAGGCCACTATGGCCACGAGGCGCAGAGTACTCCTCTGCTGTAGGTGGCTATGAAGTCATCTGCTGGAGGGGGAGATGAGGGTGGGAAGAAACAACCCTGGCTGCAAGTCTTGGCAAGTGGGGAAGAGAGGGTGGAGTTCTAGCTATCTGGTTACAGAAGAATATAAGCTCAAGTACAGCCTCTGGCTTATCCTACCTTTGCAGATTCCCTTGCATTGTAACCCCAACTGATGGAGTTCAGAAGTAATTACTCTTAAAAGATAATGACTGAGTCTCCTACCTTGCAATGACTAAATTCCCTTCACTGTGAATCCTAGTAATGTCGACTTGGACATTCCCACCAGGTCTCTTGTTGATGGAGTGGGGCTGATCATCTAACAGACATCAATCAAGAAACAGATATGAATTCTGCCCCATTTGGGGGAAATAAATGGCCCCATGCAACACAGAGCTGAGGAACTCATAAACATATTCTTATAGTCCGTACCATATAATCTAACACTTTTTCTCCTCCTTTCTCCATTTTATTCTAAAGGTGATCCTGTGTTCTCAAAGAAGCATAGGATATAAGAGCTGGAAGGCACCTCACAAGCCATCTAATCTCTTCATTTGGAAGAGCAAGGCACTTAGATGCCAGAAAGTTTGCCTATGGTCAAACAGTTAATATGAGTCAAGGGTAGGATTTGACCTTAAGTCCTTGGACTCTGGAGTCAGTGCTCTTTCCATTGAAGCACAAACTTAATGAGATAGGCCCCACTAAGTTGCAAATGTTTTGAATGGCAATCAGACATCTTTAAAAAGTATCCTGGGTTAGCTTGGAAAGTCTTAGCAGCAAAAGACAGGCCACTATATGTTAAAGTTCGGCCACATGAAAAACAGCTGCAAAGACAGAAAAGGATTACAGAGTGGAACTTGGCCTGGGTCAAATGACCTGGTTCAAATCCCATAATCCATTTACGTATCTGTTAAAAAAAGGGAACTGAACTAAATGGCCTCAGAGGTCTCTTCCATTTCTAGATCTGTGAACCTCTCTTTATCATTATATGTTGCTCAGTCATTTTTGGTCATATCTGACTTTTTGTGATCCTATCTGGGTTTTCTTGAAAAAGATATGGAGTGGTTTGCCATTTCCTTGTCCTGCTCATTTTACAGATAAGGAAACAGGCAAACAGGGTTAAGTGACTTGCCCAAGGTCACACAGTTAGTACATGTCTGAGACTAGATTTGAACTCAGGAAGATGAGTCTTCCTCACTCCAAGCCTAGGGCTCTATGCACTGTGCCATCTAACTGCCCCTGTGTGTAATTATACAGACAAAATCACAAGATAATCTGCCTGATACTCTTTAGGTATATCTTATCTTTTTAACTAGACTTTCTTACAATGAAGGCCTATGCCTTCTTCTGATTTTCTCACTTTGCCTAACACAGTAGCAGGTGATCAATCAATATCAGGTGTCACTGCCAAAATTATCCATCCAACTGGTCTGGGTTATGACTTCTGGAGTTGTTCTCTCTGCCCTGTCTATTTCTTTGTGCAAAATTATACAGAGACTTAAAACCACATACACAGCAAAAAGGTGAGCAAGTCAAGTACATTTAGCTAAGCAGCTTTTCCCAGATGTTAGGAATAAATTGCTTTTTTTTTTTTTAAGTTGAGGCAGGGTGAAATGAAGAAAAGTCCTGGAGTTGGTGTCAAGAAGACTGAATTTGAATCTTACCCCTACCCATGTTACCATGGGAAAAATCACTTAACCTCTCAAAGCCTCAGTTTCCTTATTTGTAAAATGAGGATAACAACACTTGTATTACCTAATTCAAAGTTTTGGTGTTAGGAAAACATTCTGAGAAACCTAAAATTCAATATGAATGTGAATTACTATTATTAATAATAGCTCTAGCATCCTGGGAGCTCCTGTTTCTCCCCATTACACTGTATAGTCTGTGTTAGCAGTTCCTCAGCGTGAGCTAGGTGCTCTTGATTTGATCATTGTTAAGGTGCTGGGAAGAGGGAGATTGAGTTTGTTCTTCATTCTTGAAGAGGATCAAGATATCAGAGAGATGATAACATGACCTGAAATTGACTTCGATTTAAGTGAGGCAGGGCTGTGCAAAGTCACCAGCCTCATTTCCTCCTCTGGAGCCATCTGGATCCAGTGGCAAGATATTGAGCAGGAGGACTGGAGATGTAACCCAGGATGCAACAGGGGGAAAGAAGGCCAATAATTAACTTTGCCAGCATTCTTTGTGTCTTGAAAGACCTCCACCCAGCCTAGAAACACCAAAGATTGACTGCCCATTTCATCCAATGGGTCTAGCAAACCTTTGCATATTCATTACCTGTTACTTCACATACTCTTCATTCTTGCCCAGTTGCCTTTTCTACTACTCTTAGTACATGGCAAACCAGCTCCCATATCAGTCAGGCTTTTCTCAGAATGACACTTTTTCTGGAATGTTCTCTCTCCTCACCTCAACCTCTTAAAATCCCTAGCCTCTTTCCTCCGTCCTGCTCAATGTAAGGCTAGACTGAATAGTCTCTAAGGATGCCTCCACCTCTAAATCTATGACTCTATGATCACAGGGGCTACCTCCTACATGAAGCCTCTCATGCTCCTCCAGCAGCAAGTGTCCCTCCTACATAGTACCTTGGAGTTGCTTTGCACTGATTTTGTATTTACTTAGATGTGTATAGATTTCCCTCCTCCCCCTTCCCCATAAGTTCCATGAGGGTGAGAATTGTTTTCATTTTTTGTTTGTGTATCTCTAGCACCTGACACATAATAGGGACTTAATAAATGGTGATTAAGTCTAGCCCTACACATCCTATACACCAAAAGAGTAGAAGACAAAGTCCTTGATTTTTTAATAAAAGGTCTTTAGAGTTGTGTGTTTATTACTGTATCTTCATTATGTAATTAAGCAACAACCTCCGGTTAATTTCTAGAAATTATAACTTCCAAACATGGAATTGGGGATATGGGGGTCTGAGATGACAGATGAATTGTCAGAATATGGGGTCAGTGACACAGATGTGAGTATTTGAGGGATTAAGGATATATATGTTTAGGTATATGGATTCAGGGGAAAGAAGAGGGTTGGAAATATGCAGTTTAGAGATACCTGAGTTGGAAGTATAGGAGATTTGAGGATATGGTGGCTAGGAGTAGGTAAGGACTGGGGATTTGGGGATACAGGAATTTGGGGATATAGAAGTTTGGGACAGGGAGGTTTGAAGGAAATAAGAGCTTAAAATTTGATGTCCTGGGACTATGTGATTGAAGGGAATTTGTGAAAGTTTTTCTGGTTCCCTTTTGGCCAACTTCAGGGTTCACCATTTGAGTGCAGAGCCCAGCAACATTCTGGGCTGCTGTGTATTTGGTCTCTGCTTAGCTTACTGTGGTTCTCCCTGCTCCACCTTCCTAATGGGAGGATTTCAGCCCCAGTACCTTTCAACATTTCTGCCCTTCCACAGATACCTCCCCTAGTTTGCGTGGTTCTATGAGCTGAATATGCCTCTGTGAAGGGAGGAAGAGGGCAGTTATACTCCCTTGCTTAGAACAAATATCAAAAGGATGGCAGGCTCAGAGACATTCCCAGACATATTCCACAAAAATAAAGGTCCCTCCAAGGCTTTCAAGACCCAAAAATGACATACTCAAAACCCCACCACTTCTGCTGGCCACTAATCGGATTTATGTGGGCTACTCCTTCATTAGGGACTAAAGATGCCTGAGCAGGAAGTATCCATCAAGATACTTGGGACTCAAAAACAGCTGCAGGTGTGTTTTTTAGTGATTTATGAAAACAGACTTCCCCCTTCTACCTGACATACACACACATACACATACATACACATCTGTACACAGGGAGTTTAGCTACAAATCATCAGCAGTTGTCTTATGTAACTCTGGAAAATTGGATTTCCTGGAATTTAGCAGTAGCAGTAGGATTCCAGAAAGATGTTTATATTTGTTTCTGTGGCAGCAAAACCTAGTATTTAAATTGAGTCAACTAGGCTTGACCTGATAGAATCTAAGCACATTTAGGGTTAGGGTGGCATGTTCATCTGCTGAAGACACCCTGATTTGGCTTTTGATCCCAGGGTGACTTAGAGGACAGTCACCTGAATTTCCAATTGGGAGAAGTCCCCAGTTAGGAATTTGGCTTTCACATTGACAAAATGAGAGATTATCACTTGGTACCAACCTGCTTTCCTACTTTGAACTAAGCTTGAATAAGGTTAAGCCTGAATGAGGTCAAGCTGTACAGATGAAAGATGCTCATAGGCTGGCGCTACCAAGGGGTCTTTGGTATCATCTAACCCAACCCCTTCTTCTTTTACAAGCAGAGAACCAGAGCAGGTGACTTACCTGCAAATAATATAGCACAGAGTTAGCAAATAATATAGCAGAGAATCAATCCAGGTCCTCTCCGCTACACCTATACCAAATTCCCAGAATTAGTTATTCATTGAAGAGGGACTGATATATGAGCAGCACATAGACCCAATTTATCTTTCACATTATTTCTGTGTGTGCTGGAGGGAAAGGAAGACAGAGTTCCCTGGTCATTGTCTGAAAACCTGTGCATTTGAAAGGGGCCTCTGTTGACCCTGATCGTGACATCATTAGAATAAATGTGTAAGCTACAGGCCTGAGCAAGAGAAGAAGCTGAACTAGGTGGGTGGGGATGAGCTCATTCAACCACACAAGCTTCTCTGAATTTAGGGGGAACAGATCCAGCAGGGACTGAGGCTCAATAAAGAGATATGTTGGCTATTTATTTCTGCCTCCTTTTTCATCCTCTGGTGACCCAGTTTCTCCAAACACCAAGGACTGAGAGAATATATACTACAATTGTACAAGTCCAACACCTCTCACTGACTTTCTACATAATATCCTGCATTTATATGGTGTTTTAAGGTTTGCAAAGTGCTTTGCATATGTTAATTCATTTGATGCCCCCAACAACCTTGTGAGGTAAGTGCTATTACTAACCCTAATTTTACAAATGAGGAAACTGAGGCACAGACAGGCAAAGTGATTTGCCCAGGGTTACACAACTCATGAGTGTCCGAGGCAAAAATCGAACTCATTTTTTCCTGACCCTAAGTCTGGGGTCCTCTATCCACCTAGCTACCTTATTAATTATAAGTCATAACATGACTAGTTAGCTCAGTAAGTTAGAGAACAGTGCTGATTAGGTCAAAGAAGTTGTTTCAGTCTCCATTTGTAGATAGAAGCTAGTCTGGGCAATAACTATAGCCAGACTACACTGTTAACCTTGATCAGTCTTCTAAATGTGTGCTGTTGGTCAGAAGACTTGGCAAGAGACTAATTCATTTATTAAACAAATAGCTACCCCCATTACCTGCCTAATGGATTAAAAGGCATTTACTACTCACTTATTATGTACACTTATTAGGACTGGAACTGGACTAAGTAGAGAAGCTATGAATGAAAAGGATGCATGGTCCCTGTCTTGAAGGAGTTTGAAGATACACACATACAAAGATAAACAGGAGTGGGAGTTACTTCAAGACTTCTCTGGTCGAGGCAAATCAGCATTGTGTGTGGACAGTAAGTGTTCTGAGTTTAAAAGGGAAACAGATAAGATAGACTAGATAAGGGCAGGGTCAGATCAAAGAGGGTCTGGCATGCCCACTGTCAATCTCTATCAAAGTGGCCTGGAATGGGCAGGGAGGTTTTCATGGAGAAGGTGGGACTTATACTGTACTTTATAGCATAACGATAGAATTTGGAGAATAGGTGCTAGGGCTAATATGATCATGGGATCCATGAAGATGGGGCATAATTTTCAAAAACAGAGGGAGGTGGTAGTTTGACTGTCCTCAACAGATCTCATCTGGAGTACTGTCTTCAGTTCTGGACAATGTGATTTAAGAAAGGCATTAATAAACTGGAGAGCATCCAGGGGAGGTCAATGAGGATTGTCCATGACATACAAGGATTTATTGAAGAAACTGGGCATGTTCAGCCTGGAGAAAAGAGGACCTAGTTGGGGGGGTTGTGGTTGGGATGGCCAGAAGAGGCCTCAAGATAAGATAACTATCCTGGACTACTTGAACCGAGTGTACCGTGTGAGAGGATTAGACTTTTAGCCTCAGGGGGCAGAGCAAGGAGCTAGGGGTGGAAACTGCCAAGAGGAAAATGTAGACTCGATAAAAAGAAGGGCAACTGGAGATGTCTAGATGTAGAATAGGTTTTCATGAAGGGCTAGGTTCTCCCTCCTTGGAGGCTTGGTGGGTATGTTATAGTGAGGTTCTTTTGGGCATGGGTTGGAAGAAATGACCACTGATGTCCCTTCCAGATCTCAAACTCTATAAATCTGTGATTCTGGGAGGAGGAAGGGATTTCTCAGAAGGGAGTGCATGAGACAGAGAACCAGAGCAGGAACAGGGCATGGTCAAGGAGCTGAGTGGAGAGGTCAATAGGCATTAGGGGTCCGAAGGAGGTGAGGCTGACTATGAAAGATTCGAGTCAGATCAAGGAGAACTTGCATGCCTGTTGTTCATCTCAATCCAGGAAGGAAAAGATCCGGCAAATGTGGAGGAGGGGAGATGCAATTCATTGTTTCCCCTGCCCCCACACCAATTTGGTGAGAGTATTAAAAAGTTTAATTTCAATTACCTCTTTCTTGAAAATTACTAATAAAGCTTTGACGGAGATGTTATTTAATTTCCCAATTGGCTAGGAAACGAAGGGAACTGTAATTGTTTGACCTCTCTCACCAGGCAGCCAGACATGGGGAAAGGGGGATTTGCTCATCTGAGTACAAAGAAGAGTTATCATTTTCCCTAGTGAACTTTTTTTTCTCCCCAATCATTAGATAGCACTACAAAGTAAAATAAAACTCTTCTCCATCTTCCAGTCTTCGTCTAGCAGCAACCAACCACCAGCAAGCTTTGGCACCTTCAAGAGTCATTCAGCATGACTATGCCTTCTTCTGTTGTAGCTGCCACTTAGGTTCGAGTCGACAACCACCTCCCTGCCTTTTTTTTAATAGCCTCCTCATTTGTTTCTCTGCCTCAGATCTCCAATCCATTCTCACAATTGTCCAGTCGTAGTCCTAAAGCCCAGGTCTCATCCTGTCACTCCCCTAATCAATCAAGTCTGGTGGCTCCCTATGACACTATGAATAATCAGTCAGTCAGCCACATAAACATTTGTTAAGCACCTACTATGTGTCAGGCACTGTGCTGAGATACAGGATAAAAAAGACAAAAGACAATCCTCCTGCCCCGAAGGAGTTCACAGTCTAAAGGAGGAGACGATCATGTACAAACAAATTATCTACAGAATACATAGGACGTAATTAAGAGAGGGAAAGCATTTTTTAGAATTTTTTAAAGCATAATTAAGAGAGGGTTGGGAATGTTGTCTTAAAGGAGGCCAGGGAAGTCAGTAGGTGAAGTTGAAGGAGAGGCATGGGGAACAGACAGAAAACGCCTGGTGCCTTGAGAGCTTTGTTGAAGAGCAAGAAGGTCAGTATCACTAGATCAAAGAGTTTGTCCTTCATTGCTGAAGAAGACCATTCCATCAGAGAAATGATGACATGACTGGCACTTGACTTTATTTTGAGTGAGGGAGAGCTGTGCAGGTCACCAGCCTCACTTCTCCTCCAGAGCCATCTGAATCCAGTGACCAGGTATTCATCAGGATGACTGGAGATAACCCAGGATGTACTGGGAGACCTTGGTCCCTTTAGACCATGGTCTTTGCAGGTACTCATTTAGGGTGAGGCAATGTCCATTCATTGAATGGGCCTGTTTAAGAGGTAACCAGGGGCATGGCCCCTTTAATGAGGTCAAGAAAAAGAAAGCCATCAGGCTGGGTGGGAACCAGCAACAGTTACTCTTGATAACCACTCTAAAGCTAGGAGGGTCCAGAGGAGCCTTTATGCTGGGGCCTGCTGGTGTCCCAGTTTCACAGTGCAGTTTGGCTATACTTCTTAAACAGGCCTATTCAGTGAATATTGAATGGTCTTCTTCTGCAGCAAAGGACGAACACAATCCTAGATGCAGCTGGCTGAATGGGGACCCAGTTAAGTAACTCAACTCCTCCTCTCCTGTTTGCCTCCCCCTCCCCTTCCTTCTCTCCAAAGGAAGGTAAATTTGGATCCTCTCCTCTCCTCTCCTCACCTCCCCTCCCCTCCCATCCCCTTCCCTCCCCTACCATCACCTCCCCTCTCCTCTCCCCTCCTCTCCTCTTATAGATCAAAGAGTATGTTAGGAAATAAGGTGTCAAACAAGCCTGGAAAGATGAGGAGGGCGATAGGTTATGAAGGGCTTTGAATGCCAAAGAGAGCATTTTGTATTTGATCCTGGAAGTGATTGGGAGTCATTGAAGTTTATAAAGGACTAAATACAAATTCCACTCTGTCATTTAAAACATTTCCCAAGCTCACTTCAACCTACCCTTTCAAGTTTATTATGCTTTATACCCCTATACACACCAAAATGGACTTCCTACCTTTGTGATCACCTAACATGCCATTTCCCTTTGAATGCCAAATACTTTTCTGATCCCACTTGCTTGTGCCTCTCCACAAATATTACCTTGATTTATTTTGTATGTATTTTGTGTATTAGGTGAAACAGGATCATGCAAAGGATAGAGCTTCAGTCTCTGAACCAGGAAGACCTCAGTTTGAATCCTGCCTCTGATACAAATTGGTCATGTGACCCTGGACATTTCTCCCTACACCAGGTTATTCTTCAACACTCTACTCTGCAACGCTGGTGTGATCTGTATTGATAAAGGGAGAGATTCTTACCAGGAAGCTCCCTACTTGGATGAAATCACTCAGGTAGTCCAAAAAGTATGTACATATTCTTATTGGTTTGCCCCCAGTAGAATGGAAGGTCTTTGAGGGCTCGGACTGTTTTATCTTTGCCTTTCTATATCCATGCATGGCTTAGTATGATGTCCAGCACATAGTAAACCCTTAATAAATGCCTGTTGACCGATCAGATGCCCATAACCAGATTCCATTCTTTGTGAGGGCTAGGAGGTAGACTGATGTGATTTTAGAGAAGCAAGTGACCATGAATGTACACAATTGCTCCACCACACTCAATCCATCCACTGTCAATTCTGTCCTGGTCATCAATTTTTCCTGTAAACCTCAAAGATTAGAGAAATCACCCAAACATCCTGTTCCTTAGTAAGTCATTATGGAATGATCATCCAAGAATTTCACTAGACCTCCTAAAAAATCTATGTATATGCTCAACTCAAATCATCTATAAGGGGTACTGAATTAAATGTTTTCTACATGGGATCTAAAACAAACATTTCCTTTTATTTGTTTAAACATGTCTCTCTGGTCCTTCTGTCTTTATGAGTTTCAATAATTTCCCCCTCTCAACATTTGTTTTTGAGGACTGAAATGTCCTAATCTATAGTCTGCCCTCACAGCCCTTGATCATTTCAGATGTCCTACTGGGGACCCTCTCCAACTGTGTTCAGTTTTCCTTTATGTGAAGCAATTATCAAAGCATACCAATTCTATAGTAGCCAGATTAGTAGAGAGTATGGTTTCTGAGTGGTCTTGAATTGAGAAGTCCCCCTGAGTCTTTCCTCTTCCTAGGAGAGGATTAGCTCACGGGCTAGGTTTTTCTAAAAGGTCTGCAGGTGGACCTGCTCATTAGGCATTCCAGACTATACTGGAGAGAGAGGCCCATGCCCTGGGGCCAGCCAAGAGGCCGGATGACTCAGGCCCCTAGCACTCTGTTTCCTGATTTTATAGAGGCTAAAGAGCTGCAGCCGGACTAAAGGCTAAAAGTTCACTAGGGGTTACTGGGCTCCAGACATGCTTAAAAACAACAAGAACAACTCATCAAAAACCCCTTTCCATCCATGTGTGAACTTCTGAACTCTCCACATCACGATGCAAAGAAATATCATCCAGTTAAGTAAGAGAAAAGTTGGGCATTATACTGAAATACATTTAAGTCCTTGTCCACGAGGCATTTTTGTTTTGAAAATACAGTATAAGCATGAAAAATTGTTACTTGGGATTTTTGGAAAGGTATTTTAAAAAATTTGTTGTTTAAAATGCCAATTTGCTTTTCAAAATAGTTTTTTCAGTACCAGTTTTGAATTCCTCTCTTTCGCTAATGTAACTATGACCTAAAAGAAATCAAGCATTCCTAAAGGAAATCTAGCAATGAGTATCAAAATTTAGGGAGTGATTTTTATAAAAAATGCAATAGGGTTTTTCTCTCTTTTGTAGTATACTAAAATGTCAGGGGCAGGATTGGGAAAGGGAACAGAGATGACTCTTGCCAGTCTAATTCATTCAATGATAATAGTATCTTAAAGTTTACAAAACGCTGTGTAAACATTATATCGTTTTATCTTTACAATAATCTTGGAAGGTAGATGCTATTATTTACATGCTATATTATTTAGATGCCATTTTACAGATAAGGAAACTAAAATTAAGTAACTTGCCCCTGCTCCCACAGTTATTAAGTGTCTGAGGCCATATTTGAACTCAGGTCTTCCTGACTCCCACATCCAATGTTTTCTATCCTCCATACAACTCTATTCAATTTGCCAAATACTAGCTGTGCTTATTCTGTGCAAAGTTCTGTCCTGAACACTGTAAATGTAGTAAAAAATAATAATATTGTCCCTACCCTCAAAGGTGCATCTAGAACGAAACAAGACAAATCTACAACCTCTTCAGCATGTCCTAAAGACAACTGTCGTCTACATGCCTGTGGCATTCTCCAAGTTTATCAAGATCTTTCCTAAAATGTGGAACCCAGAACTGAACATAGTCTTCTCTAGAGTTGATTTAACAAGGACAGAGAACCAGAAGGGATTATGTTCTCTCCCATTTTGCAAATTAAACTTCTATTCACACTGCCTAAATAGACAACAGCGTTTTTGGTTGCCTCATCATGGGGTTGATGGTCCATTGGAACCCTCAAGACTTTATCACAGGGGACTGCTGAATGGGCTTGATACCTTCCTCCCTAATCCTGAAGGCAATTTAGTCCTTAGTTGTTCCATAGCTGTTTAACTTAGAAGTCTGCCAAGTCTTTCTGTTGTTAGTTCAATTCCTATGAGGACCAATTATCTCTGTTCAGTTCCAGGGTCATGGTCTGCTTCCTAGTGTACCCTACTAGCCATCTTACACATGCTGTTCCATCGGTGGTCACAAACAGCATGACGAGAAAAAGTGTGAATAACTGTGCAGACCATCGTCACTGATCCTATCAAGGGTCAAACACTAAGGTCACCTTCCCGTAAAAAGAAAAGCTTCCCTGCCCCTCAAAAAGGAAAAAAAAATCCCAGATCATTTCATCTTCCTTATCATGTAAACAGTTAAGACATAAGAGACAGATTTATTTAGACTGTTTCAAAGCTCAAATGTACCTTGTGAAAGAAGGCATAATAAATAAGTCAGGAGTCATCTCTATTAAGCAATAAAGAAGGTCTACCAACCCTCACTATCATTAGCATAAATGTTGATGTTGTTGCAACTTTGCAATAAGTCCACAGAATTTGTATCCTTAATAGGTTGATTTACATGTATTAATATATACTAAATTAATATTTATATGGAATTATTATTCCCCACTAGGGAAGGTTGGTGATTGGCAGGAAGTCCTATTTCCTCTAGCCAACTAGGAAATCAATTCTGACCCTTTTGAGTTTTACATTTTCGTTAATCAGGCAAGTTCTTAGAATCAGACTTCCATAATGTTAGAGCTGGAGGGTATCTTGGAGAGCATAGGATCATATACTGGAATCATCTAAATTGTCTAAACTTCTCATTTTACAGGTGAGGAGACTGAGTCCCCTAGGTAAAGTCATTTGCCCAAGGAAACACAGCTACTTAGAGGAATTGCCAGGCCTAGAATGGTATGTCTTCTGACCCACCAGGACAGTCCTCCCTCTGCCACATCATTCAAATAGAAAAGAGCTGACCAGGAGATCTGTGCAGTCAGATTCTGCAGCTTAAAAATAAAGGGGAAGAATGATCTGAAATTGTATACACTGATGTAGACTGAAGTGAATAGAGCCAGGAAAACAAAAGAAAATATTACCACAACATTATGAAGGAAAACAACTCTGAAAGACTTTCGAACACTAAACAACGCAGGGACCAATCGTGACTTCAGAAGACTGACAATGAAAGGTACCGCCTAGCTCTTGGTAGAGCGGTGATAACTAGAGGTACAGAAATAAATGTACATTTTTCAGACACGGCCAATGTGTTGATTTGTTTTACTTGACCATACTTATTCGTTAAAATGGAAGGGAATGTGGGGAGGGGAGGTAGATGTACTGGCATATTAAGAGATACAAAAAAAATTAAGAGAGCATGCAATAGTTTATCTGTCAGATTTATGGATAAGGAAAGAATTTAGAACCAAAGAAGATAGAGAGAGCATTACAAAACGTAAAATAAATAATTTTGATTATGTAAAATTAAAAAGATTTTGTACAAACAGAACCAATACAACCAAAATTATAAGGAAAGCAGAAAATTAGGGGGAAATTTTGCATGCATATTTCTGATAAAGGTCTCATTTCTCAAATATACAGAGAAATGAGTCAAGTTTATAAAAATACAAGTCATTCTGCCACTGATAATGGTCAAAGGATCTACAGCCATGAAAAAATTCTCTGAATCACTATTGATTTAGTGAGAGAAACTGATTAGAGAAATGCAAATTTAAGGTACTATCTCCCACCTATCAGAGTGGCTAATAAGACAAAAAAAGGAAAATGGTGGATGTTGGAGGGGGTGTGAGAAAATTTGGGCAATAATGCACCCTTGGCAGAGTTGTGAACTGATCCAATCATTCTGGAGAGCAATTTGGAACTATACCAAATATAGTATACACAGTACTATATTTTTGATCCAGCAATACCACTGCAAGTTCTATATCCCAAAGACAACCAAAAAAAGGAAAAAAGACCTATTTGTACAAAAAATATTTATAGCAACTCTTTTTGTGGTTGCTAAGAACTGGAAATCAAAAGGAAGCCAATCAATTGGGGAATGGCTAAACAAGCTGTGGTATATGATTGTAATGGAAAATAATTGTGCTAAAAGAAATGACAAGCAGGATGATTTCAGAAAAATCTGAAAAGGCTTACATGAACTGATACATAGTTAAGTGTCATGCAGGAGAACATTGTACACAGTAACAGCAATACTATATGATGAATTGTGAATGATTTAGCCATTCTCAGCAATGCAATGATCCAAGACATTCCCAAAGGACTAATGATGAAGAGTACTGTCCGCCTCTAAAGAAAGAACAAATATTGATTGAATACAGACTGATGATACATTCTTTCACTTTTTCTTTTACGTGAATCTTCTTTTACAAAATGGCTAATAAGGAAACATTTTACCTAATTGCACATGTGTAACCTATGACTGATTGCTACGAATGGAGGAGGGGAGAGAGAAGGACTAGAATTTGGAATTCAAAACTTTAAATAAATGTATTTAAAAGTTAGAGAAAAGGGATGCAAAAATATTAATAATACATATTAAAATACATGGAAATAAATTCAAAAGGGGATTCAGGCAAGCAGGTCAATTTTGTTATTAGTGTATTAAATGTGCATATACAAACTGTAAACAGCAAAAGTTCACAATTACTTATGCAATTGTATAATCCTCTTTTTTTTCCTTGTATATTGAAATGTTAATGTTTGCTAACTTCATAATGAAAAAGAATATTTTAAGTGATCACAAATTAACAGATATCTGATGTTTCTATTTTTCTCCAACCTAAATAAAAAAAGGAGAACCTGTCCTGAAAAACTGCTGCCCCAACTAGGGACCATCTTCCTGGAGCTTGGGACAATTGTGGTTCACCAAAAAAAAATTTTTCATTTTTCATCATTAAAGTGCCTTAGAATTTTGTAACCCATTTATATATTAACTAGAAAAACTATAAATGGGCCCCCAAGCTCCAAACCCAAGCCATAGCTAAAAGAATCTAATTCTATGCTTAACACCAACCAAGGTTCAATGCCCATATCTAAATGTTAGCAGTGAACTTCATCTCTTCTCCAAACCCTCTGTTACCAAAGTCGGCCTAAGAGAAGAAAGAATTGGGGGTTTTCATTGAAGTTTTAAAACAAGATTGGGAGGAAGGAAGAAGATGGAAGATGGAAACATGACTTCCTTCCATTGCAATGACTGGTTCCTTGCATTCATTGATTAGGCAAATGTTCCTCAAGTGCCTATTCTGTCCCAAGAACTGTAACAAAACACTAAAGAAGTGTATTAAATAGTCCTTGTCTTTAAGTAATGAAATTTAGTTGGGGAGACAAGATGTACATATAGGAAATAGTCAGAGAAGAAAACAAAGCAATATGTAAACAACTGCCATATCAAGTGATACCATTGTGAGTGCTTTAAAGAGCTGGTGTGAGAGAAAGAAAAACACGTATAATGGAAAGACGAAAGGAATTTTAATCAGAGGACCTGGGTTTAAATTACATTTCTGCTATCTACTACCTTGTGAATTTGGGCAAATTATTTTGTCTCTCTTTGCCTCAATTTCCTCATGGGTACAATGGACTATAATCACTAGATGATGTCTATGCATACAAAGAGGCTTTTTTTTTTAAAAGTATTTAAAATTCAGATGTTTTTCAATCAGGCCTCCACCTCTAAGTCACTTCCAAACCATGCTGCATGAACTCTGGTCATCCTTCTCAGCTCCTTATGTCCTTTCCACCTAAACCTTGGATTTTTGTTCCTGGGACACTGGGTTCTGATATTAAGCTTTCCTATCACTTCCAAACCACATAGTCTCCTGCATATCTCAACTCCTATAACCCTTTACAGCTTCTCTTTATGTGTTTCCTTCTTCCATTATAATGTGAGCTCCTTGAGGGCAGGGATTGTCCAGGTTTGTGTTCGACTTTTCTGCACTTAGTACCCAGCAAATAGTAAATAATATTTCATTATTCATTCATTCACTCAAAATTCTTTAAAAATGGAAATTAAGTCATTCCTTCCAATTACAATATTTTAGGATCCTAATAAAAGACAAAGAAGGGAGGGAGTTGAATGGAAAGCTGCTAAAAGAAAAATCAGAATGCCCCCCAACCCTAAAGACTGAAGTAGACAATTTAGAGAAAATGGTATACTGTGAAATCATCAACTCATAGAACATCAGAAAAGTCCTGAAATTCTCTTGTGCAACCTAGTGTTCTTTCCATAAAATCACTGACATCTCCCCCTCATCATGGGGATGGATCAGACAGGCCTTATCCATGGTTGTGTCTAAGCATGCTCACAAAAGCAAGAGAATGATATAACCTACTTCAAAGCACTAGTCCGTTGTGTTCCAAGTTCTACTCCAAGTACCATGGCAGGAAGGTCGCTTCTTCATACAAATGGTGAGTCACATAGGACAGAGAATGCCAACTTGAATGGCACCCAATTTAATTTCCCATCATCAAAGTCAACTCATTATAGTTAAATTTGGGCTGCCCCTTCAGGTCAAGAGTTCTTCCTCACTGGAGGTTTTCAAGCAACCAGGAATCCCTAGCCCAGGGCATTATTTGTATCCATTGCCTGGAAGTGAAAAAAATGAAAGGTAGCTTTCATTGTTCAAGACTCAAAAGGCTTCTTTGCTTTTTAATCAAAAATCACTCTAGCCACAGACTGGCAAACACCATAAAAACCAAAGTGTAAACTAGACTGGCAATTAGGTTTGGCCTTGCATATAGGGGAAGTGGGTGGCTGCCTAAACACCGATCTGAGGGAAACCGCGAGGCACCTTCTGACCAGAAGTATCTCCCCTACTTCCTTACCATAGGGACTATCTAACCTCTCCCCTCTCCACTCTCACCCCAGGTAGAATCCCTAATGACTAGAGTTACTACTAACGATTTAGAATTAGAGTGCACAGTCACAAATGGGTTAGACCAGGAAGGCCTCAGTTTTTCTAGGATATAGACCTCTGGACATCTGGCAGAGCACACAGCACTGGATTCATAGGGCTGGCTGTCACCTTATACAAAGAATTGTCATTGCCTTGAGGGCATGAGACAGGGGAGTTTCAAGCAGGTTGATGGAGGAAAGAGGAGCACAACAGACCAAAGGCAAGAGCAGCAAGAGGGTGTGATGGAGGTTCCAATGTAAGAGAAACAAAACAGGCAGAAGACTATGAGGAGGTAAGCACCTGGAAGGATTACTCAAATGGTGTGGCATGTTCAAAACTGGGAACTTCCTAAGAGCAAACTTTGTCTACATAATTTTTCTGATATTAGATCCTGCTTATAATAAAAGCAGACATTTTATCAATCCGGCCTGTTCTCAAGAGGCACAAAGTAGAAAAAACAAAAGAAAGCAATTTTTAAAAATCCATTTGAGATAAATATTATTTGGTCCATTCTACACAATCGAGTGCTTCATGATATACAAATATGTATATATATACACATACACACATGCACACACTGTATGTACGTATACTAAATATTATATATTTGACCTAGATCTATTATTTCATTGGTGTAAGAAACTCACAATGGGGGAAAAATCCCTAATATACATCAACAACTTATACTGTACAGGTGGTTAAGTGACTTGCCCTGGGTCACTGAACCAGAAAGTATCAGAGATAGCACTTACTGACTTCACACTTTCTCATCTATTCTTCTTTGAAGGATTACAGATGAAAAAGACCTCAGGGATCCTCTCCAAAACCCTCATTTTACAAGTAAGGAAACCAAGTCCCAGAGAAGCTTAGTGAGTTACCCAAGGTGGTAAGTAAATATTAGAACCAAAATTAGAACTCGTTTCCAGATCCAATCCGTGATTCTAAGTTCAATGGAAAGTTTAATGTTAACTTTATGCACGAGTAAAATATATACATATAAACAGTCTATTCTAAACTACACCTAATCAGACTGTTCTCCATTCCACAGATATTAATTTGTTTGTTTTTTAATTAAATTATAAGCCCTTCCAAAGTAGGAGTTATTCCTTCTGCTTCTTTTTTTCTTACCTCCCCGCAATGCCTTGCACTGGGATAGGGACTCAGTAGGTGTTCAACAGATACTTGATGTTTATAGAAAGCAAATTCTGAACAGCCCAATACACCATCCCAGAAAAAGGCCTGAAAACACTGCAGGTTTATAGGAATAGTTGGAATATTTCCTGGGAAAGTGATTTAAGTGCCAAGATATTATCATGTAGATAAACTCTTATCTCACCTGACAAAACAGACAGGGGTATGAAAAGCTGGGGCTGGCCAGAGCCTGTGGGAGTCTTGAAATTTGAGAAAAGCACTTTTGTTGACAGAATCCACCTCGTGGAGTAAGATCTGCCTAAAAGCACCTCTTAAAATGATTTTTTTGGAGGGGCAGACTTATCTTTTTTCAACTTCAGTCTATCAAATTTGGGTTCCAACTAACCATAAGCAGCACCAAAAGTGTCTGAAGTTCATCAAAACTTCTTCCCAGGTAACAAGATGGCACGTGTTCCCAAGCCGCCAGATTGTATGGTTTGGGGCTTTTTTGTTTTGTTTTGTTTTGTCATTTTGACTCAAAAGGCTATAATTAGAAACCAGTACTCTTTGTCCTCAAGAGGGCTTGCACAAATTTTGCTGAAGGGAGTAAACTCTGAACCTATATACTGATGCTAATTTCCCCTGAGGTTTAAAGAGGATCAAGAAATTTAGAATTTCATCAGAATGGCAAATAAATAAATGCGCAAGTAAATCCAGCAAAGTATCTTATGCCCAGTCCTTTACAATATCACAGATCTTGAAGAGAAAATTCTTATAACTTCTTTGTTGTGAACCCCCTTCTGGACAGCCTGATGAAATCCTCAGAATACCGTTTTTTTAATTCATAATTTCAGGAAATCTAAATTTCAGCTAAATGTTAGTGAAAATAAAGATGTACTATTTTTCCCTACCCAAGTTCACAGATATCCTCCCGTATTTATTCACAGACACCTTAGGTACTGATGGACCATAAAGTTAGGAACCTGGTGCTCTACACTCTGACCTTCTGAGACTCCATGTGGAGTACTGTTTTTAGTACTGGATGTCACATCACAGTTTAAGAATTGATTCCTCTCTCCAGCACTACTGCCACTTCCCTGGAATCCATTTGAGGAAGCACCAACCCCAAACATGCCTATTTCAGATCGGATGTGTGACTCTTAGATTCCCCCTACTTTTCAGTTCCCTTTATGTATTCATTAAAATGTAAGGTCCTTGAGAGCAGGGACTGTCCTTTTGAATGTATCTGTATTCCCAGTGCAGCACAGGGCATATAGCAATAAATACTGTTTCTTCATCTGGAGAGTGTTCTGGGGAAAGCAACCATATCCTATGAGGATCAGTTGGAGTGGGAATTCTTAATCTTTTTTGTGTCATATACTCTTTTCACAGTTTAATAAGCCTATGGACCCCTTCTCAAAATAGTTTTTAGATGCCCAATGAAACGAAAAAAAGTAAGATTACAAAAATCACCTATTATGTTAAAATACAGTTACCAAAATTTTTTAATTAAAAAAAGTACATAGACTCTAGGTTAAAAATTTTTGTGTTGGTACTAGAGATGTTTAGCCTGGAGAGAAGACTCAGAGAGCACAAGAGAGTTGTGCTGAAGAATTTCGGAAGGGTTGCCATGTGAAACAGGGATTAGATTTTTTCTATGTCCGCCAAAGGTTAGAGGAACACCAAGTGGAAATGGAAAAAAGGACGTTAGATTTGGTTTGATGAAAAGCTTCCGTCACAACAAGATCTGTCCAATAAACCAACGGGGCCAACTCAGGAGGTGATGGAACTCTTGTAAGTTACGTAAAGTGAGGATTTCTTTCATGTACAGGTTGGACTAGGTGAATGTTGAGGATCTTTGAAACTTTCAAGTTCTGTGATTCTCTAAAATACACCCCCACTTCTGCTCAAAGTCAGTCAACAAGCATTTACTGAACACTAACTATGTACCAAACACTATTCTAGATGCTGGGGAGGAAAAAGAAAGTCTTTGGCCTCAAGAAATTCACATTGTAACTTCCTTTAAGGTGTTATTTCTCCAGACAAATTCTCAGTGGAACCCTCCTAGATCTTGAATCTAGTTAGCACTATAACTCTCCTCAGATTTCCTATAGTAATGTGTGTACACATTGTATTTCTCCAGTAAAATATAAGTTCCCTGAGGCTAAAGATAACTATCTTTTTGTCTCCGTATCTAGCCCCATTACCTAGAACAAAACAGCCAATGTTGCAGATACTTGATGTGTATTTGGGGTTGAATCTGTCAAAGACTTTGACCTGGTTCAGGTCTGCGAGAGAAACCATCCCCAGAAAGGAGCCCCTCCACAAGCCTGAACAAGGCTGGGGTTCATTGGGGAGAGTCAGACTCCCCTGCCTGGCTTGGGGAGGGGAAGCCCAGAGCAGGGTGATATACATGGGCTCTTTAAGGACTATTACACCAGATGGCTTTAGCTATTCCATCTCATTTGTGCTCCAGCGCAAAGTGACAGCTTGGAGTTTGCCGCCCTCCATCACCCCCATCCCCAGAATTACCCAAACATGTTAAGTGCCACCACAGCATCAGGCTGCTCTCATTCCATGAATCTCTGCCATCCTCTGCAGAGCAGAAGATAAACTGCTGCTTTCGTCAAGACACTGGGTCTAGATTTACACTGCTATTTTGCCTAATTTTCTAATTTGCCCCTTCAAGATAAAGGAAACAAACACTTTCGAGGAGCAGTTCTCTTTAGCTGCGTAAAGAAATCATCCTCTGAGGACAGAGACTCTCTTAACACTGCAAACATTCTATCTCTACCCCCAGCCTTTCTCATCATGAGCTATCACATCGTGTTCCATCCTCAGTCCTATCCCCACCCTGTCCCCCAACTCCTTTCAGACAAAGCACACATACACACACAAATACACACACACACAAACACTGCATTCCTTTAGGTCTTAATTTTCATTTAAAGGAAAGTACAGGAGAGAGAGAAAGTACAGTTTCTAAGAAACTACCGAAAAGGACAGCTACTTTCTAAAAATGCATCCTCCCTTCTAAACCGGGAGGCAGGTTCTTTTGTCTAAACCTCCATCAGAGTGATTCCATATACAACTTTGGTGTAATACAAACTAAACATACCCTACAAATATAATGACCCTCTTGGGGGTTTGGTGGATGGGAGGATGAGAGAGAGAGAGGGAGAGAGAGAGAGAGAGAGAGAGAGAGAGAGAGAGAGAGAGAGAGAGAGAGAGAGAGAGAGACAGAGACAGAGACAGAGAGAGAGAGAGAGACAGAGAGAGACAGAGAGAGAGGAGGGAGAGAGGGAGAGAGAGAGAAAAAGGTGTCTAAACTCTCCCTTATCCAAACTGCAGCTCCAGTTTGGAGGTCCTTGCATCTAAGTGAGTAAAAATTACAACTTTCAAACATAATCCCAACTCACTGGAAGCAGGATGGTAATTTCCACTGGACTCTATCATGTCGGGACATGCAATTCCTACAACTCTCTCTCTCTACACTTTCTTCTTTACAAAACATACTTTCTCCAGTGATTAAACTCACTGAAACAACAAGGATTTACTGAGTGCTATCCTGTATGCTCTACCTAAACTCAACAACACAACTTAGTCCTTCTTTGGACCCCAGTCATTTTCCCTTCCCTATTTTAACTTTCTGTTTTTCCCCCTTGTTTGCAAATACTTGATACTTCATATTTGTTCATTCATTTTTGACAAAATAAAGTCCTAATTTTATGTTATCGTATACTTCCCATTTCAGAGGGGTTATTTTGCTCCTAAGTTCTGCATAGAACTTATGCATTTTTCTTGATTGTTTTACTTCATCACTAAACCATGCCCATCTCTTCTCTCTGCCCGCCTGACATTCTAACCTTGGAGTACCCAATTCTAAAGGCAGTGATCTTATAAGACAATATCATACAGATAGTATGATATTTCCTCCATAGTCCATAAAACAAGCCATTTTATTCCTCTATATATCTCAGGTTTGATTATTTTATGTGCAGCTTATATCAAGAGGTTAGTTGATTTTTAAAAATTTAATTCTCTGAATTTGTCCATCTTTGTAAGTTCAAAAGACATGAACCATATGTGATTAATAGATGATTTGGGGCATCAAAGCAGGCATGAGAACCAAGGTATGAGAAACCACAGTAAAGCAAGCAGATACCAGGATATCCAAGAACAGATAATATATGTAGAATATCACACAAGTAAGACCAGAAAAAACAAATAAAGTCAGGCAAGCAGAAAAACCAATGAATCAAGAAGTAGAAGGTAGGCAGAAGATTCAACATTCCTGGTTTATATTTAGGAACCAAGAGGTCACCAGTCATAGGGAGGAAAGTCAAGAACAAACGCTGAGGCAGATACATAGTGTCAGGACTAAGTAAACTGAGATAATGTACTGCCCTAACTTCAGATATTTTTTACCCCTCCTTTGTCCATGGGAGTCAGTCTTAGACTGTGATTGGTTCAAAAGCCTGCTCTGTGCTTTACAAGAGAAGAGGGTAACTACACTTACCCAAGCAGTCTAGTTCTATTTCCCTATGGCAAGTAGTATTTCACAAGGGCCAGAAGATACTACCTGTGACAAGAGTTTTAAAGTCAGGAAGGATAGTATGTAAGTAGGAATTAGAGATTCCAACAGGACCTGATCATTATCTGTCTGTCTGTCTGTGTCTGTCTGAATGTCTCTCTCTCTCTCTCTCTCTCTCACACACACACACACACACACACACACACACACTTCACTTTCTTTTCCCACATCTATTTTTTTTCTTTTTGTCTCACTTTAAGGAAAAGTAGAGGATGAAAAGATAAAAAAGTAGAGACCAGGACAAAGTCTGAGATATTGTCAAGCTGCAGTGAGCCTGTGTTGCTGTTAAATTCTACAACTTCAAAACAAGGAACATGGATAGGGTAAAAGTAGAAGAATTAAGGAGAAATCTTTCCACCTTCCTTGGCTCTGGTCAGGGCTTTAATCTGTTTCTGGAAAGGAATTCCACAGCTTCAGAGAGCTGTATAGAACTTGGAAAAGGTCCTGAGGAGAGCAATAGAAATAATGACAGGGTTAGAAAAGAACACCTAAGGGGAAAGGTTGAAGAAAATGGGATAATTGTCAAAAAACTTGACATTACCTCATATAACCTCAGGACAATTCTCTATAAATCAAATTTCAGAAAAAAAGTGTCCTCTTGTAAAATAACCTATCAGGTCTAGGAAGAATAAATTCCACTGTGTTCTCAGATGCTATGAAAGCCACAGCTATGGGAGGCTAGCCACCTTTCTGTAGGCTGGGACTATTAAGGGTTTTCAGACTTTTGAGCTCTAGCTCACAGGTTAGTTATTCCTTTTTCAAGTAGGCCAAGAGGGAACTGCTTCTTGGATTCGCTTCCTTGGTAACAGAACATGGAAGACCTCTGAAGTCCTGCCCATTGGAATAAATGTTTGTTTGAATTAAATTTCATTGAACTGAATTGGCTTGGCATACTGGGATCCGAGCAACTTACCAGGCAGAGGCATTTTGACCCTCCCCTTGAGATGTGTGCAAAACAACATTCCTGGTTATAAAAAGGAAGCTAAAGCATACCTGATACATATGGACAACTTGGAGATCAAACTACTTTCCCCCTACCCCACCCTGAAGGTTTCAGTCTGAACACCTTTCTCCAGAATCCAACTAGGATACCAAGGACACTGGCACATGGGCTCTCAAGTCCACCTCTTATTATTTTTTGCACTTAACCCTCTCATCTTCCTGCCTCTAGTTTCTCTCACATTTAATCCTTGTAGCCCAGTCTTCTTCATTATGCCACTCAACTTCCAGAGCTTACAATGACTCTCTATTACCTAACACAGCACGTACAAATTCTTCAGCATGACTTGATGTTGTTCAGTTGATTTTCAGTCTTGTTTGACTCTTCATGATCCCATTTGGGGTTTTCTTGGCAGAGAAACTGGAGTGACTTGCCATTTCCTTTTCTAGCTCATTTGAGAGATGAGGAAACTGAGGCAAATAGAGTTAACTGACTCATCCAGAGTCACAGCTAGTAAGCATCCGAGGACAAATTTGAATTTGATGAACTTTTACCTTTGCTACCCACTTATTCCCCACTTTTTCCAAAACATACCATGCTCATTCTACTTTTTCATACAATGTTCCTCCTCATCTAGAATGCCCCTCCCTCTTCTCACCCAACTCAAGTCTAAAGTGTTCTTCAAGCTCAGCTCTACTCTTGTTTTTATGCAGTTCATCTTTACTGCTTGGCCTTTACTACTTGGCCTTTCCCAGGCATCCTTTACCACGCAGTCAACCCTGTTCTCTCCCTTCACTGAACTGCCATAACATATTGTCTGAATCACACCCTTATATATTTGGCAATTGACTGTCTAATACTGATTTATAATTGTTCCATGTGTTTAAATCTAATCATCCCAGCAAGATTAAAAGCTTCTTAAATGAATGAAAAAATTTTCTTAAATGAACAATTTTCTTGAATGAAGAAATCATATCTTCTGTATCTGCCATCTTGGTTCATTATGTGGTAGTTGGACTTTTGTTATCAACAGTAGCAAACAAGATTCACCTTCAAATCCAAAAAACATTTGATGGGTATATATGCATATACATATTTACCTAAATATATGTTATTATATAGAGAGAGGTAAGCTGGTTGGTTCAGTGGACTTGAAGTCAGGGAAGACCTTAGCTCAGATATGTTCTCAGACACTTACTGTATGATGCTGGGCAAGTCACTTAACCTCTGTTTGCCTTGATCCACTGAAGAAGGAGATGGCAAAACTCTCTAGTATCTACCAAGAAAAACTCTATGGAAAGCTGGTGTCCTGTGGTCCATAGAGTATCTATATATGTGTGTATGTATATATCATATACACATACATATATGCATTAATGCACATATGCACACAAGTACTTGCCCATATGTACATTTTGTGTATATATGGTCAAAATTATATTGATAGTTCATATAGTATTTCATATATAGTTCACATAGATAGGAAAGCTATCAATATAAGAATGGGTCAGTGCTTAGCATTGCTGAGGGAGGGTCTATTTGTAATTGAAAAGCCATAGTCTTTATATCATGCTGAAAAATTCACATGGCATTGAAAGAACATAGTGTTCACTTGGTGCTATAAGGGTGTCACAGCTGGACTGGTAGTATTCCAGATGGTCCTTGGCTAAGATTCCTTTAAAATTGCAGGGTATCTGTTTTTGGACATGTAGTCAGTTTCATATCAGGGGAATCTCAAGGGCAAGCATCACTCAAGCCTCTGGATGAACAATTTCACTAGACTATTGTGGAGCAAAGTACTTATGGGTGAAATTAGGTGGTGCAAGGGATAGGGTACTGGACCTGAAGTCAGGAAGAACTGAGTTCAGATCCAGCCTCTGACACTATTTGCCTTGGTTTCCTCATCTGTAAAATGGGAATGATAGCACCTACCTCCCAGGATTGTAATAAGGATCACACAAGAGGACAATTGTAAGGCAATTAGCAAAAATGCCTAGTCACATAGTAAGTGTTAAATGTTAGCTATTGTTGCTATGATTTTCCTGGACACCACAACAACACCTAATTAACCCTTTCAGAGAGTGTGTTTTATCTATTTGTTAATACAGTTCATGTCTTGCTTGGGGAATAACCTCATTAGGGCACTGCCAGCTGAAGGCTAAATGAATTCCCGGTGATTGATTATCAGTTACTCTTCAGGAGGATTTGGGAAGAACTTCCCCATTGGCCAAGCTGAATATCTGGATGCTCCAAACACAGCAGCAGGAGCAGAATGTATGTGAGGAGAAGTATAGCCAACCCCCTTTTGTTCATCTACCCAATATAATATATTCCCCCAGCACCTAGCACAGAGATGGACTCAATAAATATTTGTTGAATTAAATTGAACTGAAGGTGAAGCCCATAAAAAAAAGATTAAAATAAAGTCTCTGCCTTTCCCAAACCAGAAACCTAACCAGAACCTTCTAGCCACTAAGTGTTAAAAAATATACATTAGGAGTCCATAAGTTTACCAAGGATCTATGATTTCACAACCATGGGAATTCCCTCCATGAGTACAGACGGCAATTCATCTAAAACAGTTCCTTAAGAGAGCTGCCTGAGACTCATAAAGATTAAGTAATTTGCCCATGGACACACAACTACTCTGGGATTGGAGCCCAGGGCTTTCAGACTCCAACTCAATATACTCTATGGCATCGTGCCACCAAGTATTAAGTGCAGGAAAAAAAATGTAACCTATAATCAATTACCAACTGCTCACTGTCTGCTTGTTATGTGTAAGGTACAAGAAATCTTAAATATATGGGCCCTATTCCCAAAGAGCTTATAATTTAGATCGAGACATAATGGATAGCTAAGCATCACAGTGAATAGAACACCAGGTCTGGAGTCAGAAACTCATCTTCATGAGTTCAAATCCAGCCTCAGTTGTGTGACCCTGGGAAAGTCACTTAACCCCAGTTTCCTAATCTGTAAAATGAGCTAGAGAAAAGAAATGGCAAAGCACTCCTGAACTTTTGCCAAGAAAACCCCAAATTGGGATCTCGAAGAGTCAGACACGACTGAAAAAAAAAAACTGATCGAAAGGGATATAACTGGAAGAATACACTGTCTTTCTAGCATCCCTTCCAAAAGTACATTTTGGTTCTGTCTCCTTTCCTTCCTCTCCTCCTTACTTCCATTTCTCTCTGACTCCATCTAGAGACTTGTTTCGTTGTGTTCTGATGCAGTTTTTTAGTCATGTGATTTTGGGCAAATAATTTCATCTCTCTACACCTCACTTTCCCCAGCTATAAAATTAGAAGATTGGAATGATGGTCTCTCAAGGCCTTTAAAGATTAAAAAAAAAATCCCATGATTCTCAGACCTTCCTTTCTCTCTTTCTTTTAGACTGTTCTCCAATAACCCTCCTTCTTTCCCCCACTCAAATCTCTTGAGTTCTTTCCCCTCTTCTCTTTTGCATCCTTCCTTTCTCTCCTTTCTTCTGCTGTTCTCTTTTTCTTTCCTGTCTTTTATTCCCTTACTCTCCTCCCCCTCACTTTTCTCTGAGTTCTTCTCCTAAAGCAGCTTTAATGCAGGCCCCACCCAGCCTGTGGAAGGATGGGCCCCAAGAGAGCTAAGTCTGCATGCTTTGTGTGCTCTTGGCCCTCCCCCACCACTGGGGAGGTCAAGGCAATGTGCAGATTCGGATGCGCAGGCTCTGGGGCTGCAAATGATTTATAATATCCTGGACCCCAATCCTCCCAAGAGCGTTTGTCCAGCAGATGTTTTCCACCAGAACAAAAGAATTCAGAATTTTTAAAAGGGTAATAGTGCTGGGTGAGAAGCTGACTCTAGCCCTGGGGCTCCAGGCCAGCTCCCTCTTCCCTTCTTTTCCCTACACTAGGGTCCCCATCCTGAAAGCCCTCCCATCCTGCCCCACCTAGTCTGGCCTCCACTGAACGCTAAAGGACCTTAAACTAGGAAGGATGAACCATACTTCCTCCAGGAGAGTGGTTTCCCTGCCCACTCTCCTGCCCTTCCCTTTAAGGGAAGGGGGCTGGAGCCTATTCTGGCAGTAGATCCAAAAAACAAGGATTTGGACAAGGCCTTTCCCTCTTGCTTTTTTTTCCCCTTCTCATGACAGGTTCCTGAACAAGTATTTCCCAGGAAAAATGGGGAGCCCATTGTGGTATTCTGCTTCTTTAATAATTGCTCCCACAGTCTGCTACATTAGTTGGGAATATTTTTTTAGTTGTTAGGTCAAGGTCCAGGCTAACAAAGTAGAGAGAGGCCTGGTTTTGGAGTTAGGATATAGGATATATAAATTCTCCATTTAAGTGCTGTGTAACCTCTCTAAAAAACAGTATTATTAAAATTTACACTACCTACTTCTTCATGGAGTTGATGAAAAGAAAGTGTTTCATAAACTTTGAAAATACATATATATATATATGTGGGTATGTGTGTGTGTGTAGGAATATATGTATATTCCTATATATTTATACTATATATATTATTATATTATTTATATATAATATATATCATTATATATATTATATCATTATATCATTTACATATATATGAACTAAAGCTGCTAGGTTGCACATTAGATATAGTGCCAGACCTGGAGTGAGGATGTGACTCTGGGTAAGTTACTTAACCCTGTTTGCCTCAGTTTCCTCATCTATAAAATGAGCTGGAGAAGAAAATGGCAAATCACTCCAGTATCTCTGCCAAGAAAACCCCAGATGGGGTCACAAAGAGTCGGACATGATGGAAAAATGGCAACAAAAATAAATTGGAATTATTATTATAACTGTGGAAAAAATGTTTTATCAATCTGTACACAAACTTACCCATTTCTCTGGAGGACTAAAAAATGACACTGGATTTGACAGCAGGTAGCTATCTCAAACTTCTGAAAGGCAGGGACTGTTTAATGTTTGTCTTTATGTTTCCACAGCACTGCACATTATAAGAACTTGCGTTTATTGGTTGATTTTCATAGTCTGATAGATTCAGAGTTGGAATAGACTTTAGAAATCAGTGAATACAGCCCTCTCTCATTTTACAGATGAGGAAACTGAGGTCCAGGTTGGCTAAGTGACTTGCAAAGGGTCATGTAGCTATTAATATCAGTCAGGATTTCAGCCTAGTTTTTTCTGATGCTAAGTCCTATTCTCCAAGATAAGTAACCTAATACACAGAGAGACAGATCTGGAGTCAAGAGGACCTGAGTTAAAATCAGGCATCAGAGAGTTACTAGTTTTGTGATACTGGGGAAGCCTCTTAATGTCTTTTTGCAGCAATATTCTCATCTGTGAAATAGGAATAATGATAGCACTTACCCCTCAGCATTGTCATGAGGGTAAAATGAGATAGTATTTGGAAAATGCTATCATCTTCATCATTATTATCACTCTATCGACTTTGCCCTGTGGAGTAGAGTTTCAGTAGAGTAAACCAGTCAAACTGGGTTAGGGTTGAGAGATGTCTAGGTGGTGAAACATGTAAACTACACTTTCCAAAAGACTGATAGTGAAGATAAAGCTCTTCCATGGAGTAGTTCAGGGGTGTCACAGCATCGTGGAAAGGTCTGGGGGCAGGCAGGAGGGATCAGAGCATGTTTCTTGGTGGTGGGGTTGGGAGATAGGAAGAAGAAGGAATGAACCTAGTGTAGAAAGAGAAATGGGAGATACAAAAGAGAGAGTGACTGAAGGATCAAGGTCCAGGAAGAGGTGAAAGGAAATTGGGATCAGGATCACAGGTGGAATGGTAAGCGTTAAAAAGAAGAACCACTAAACTGGACAGGAAAGATGGGAAAAGATAAAAACTTTTCGAGAAGTGGGGAGGAGGAAACTCTTGTTATATCAGTTTAATCTCATTATCAGTTAAAATATAAGAAATTCTCTGAATCTGGGAGTGGAGGACATGGAAAGGCTGAGCTATCAAAAGATTCATTTACCTGGAGATATTAGTGACCTATAAGGTGTTAGTCACTTATAAAGTGTTAGTCCCTATTTCCCCACCCCCACCCCACTTCCCTAGGGCTGTTTGCATTTTAGGAGAACCAAGGAGAAAAGTTCCAAGGAACTTAGGTCTCGAACAAAGGAATTTGAATCAAGGACCTTGCAAGTAGAAAGAAGGAAGTGCATATTTTTGTATAGTATATTCTTCCTTGGTTCCATACTCTTTCTGTTACATTGTGATACACGGAAACTTTTTTTCAGAGAGAAAGAAAAAAAAAAACTTATCCCGAGCCAGATTATGTAGATAAAAGACATTTAGAGCTGGAAAGAACCTTAAAGATGACCCGAGCTAATGCCCTCAATGAAATGACTTCACCAAAGGCAAAAGGACTGCCATGCTTTCTCCACCACGTCCACTATACCACACCATACAGTCTTTACTGTCCTGGGTCACAACATTGTCCTCTAAAGGATCAAGAGCTCAGGCATTCTTCAGAAATAAACACTTTTTTCTATTATCTCACTTTCCTCCTACGTTAAAGGAGTTCACAAAAGACCCTGGAGAGAGAGTTTGTCTAGAGACCCAACCCAAACAGCCTCACCGTTTTGGAAAAGAAATCAAATCACCCTAAAGAAAAATAAAACATCTAATGGATCTAAGTTAGTATCAAGATTTAATAGATCAGGAGATAAATGAAAACTAAAGCAACTTATATCAAAAAATACATTGAAGGACTATAAATATTATCACTGGAACCAGACTTGAGGCTGTACATTGCAATTAGATCCTTTATTACAATTAACTGATGTTTATAACATAACTTGAAGAAAGCCCCTTGCACAGAGCCAGGCTGGTCATCTGCCTATCCATGCCCCTACTCAACCAATCTGTATATCATACCCAGTCTGTTAACTACCAATCTGCAGGTCATGAACATGAAGCTTTCTTACTTGTAGTAGAGATGAATTCCATTTGGACTAGCCCTTCTCCCTTTCCCCTGGTTCATCTTGCGAACCAAAACAAGTATGTGAAGGATGGTATGGATTAGGGAATCCATCTTTGACCTTGGAACAGAGGGAAGCTAATGAGCCACACAGAGACTAAAAGGGGACTTTGGCTTCAATAGCAAAGGTTTCGTCAACAGAGTTAACCAACCCTGGACATATGCATACAGGTGCGTGTGTGTGTGTGTGTGTGCGTGTGTCTACACAACCATCTTCCTGCTCATCTCCAACTCCACCCCTTCACAAAACAAGTTGAAAACTAGGGAGGTAAGAGTAAAGAAACCTAGGAGACAGAATGGTACAGTGGAAAGATTCAAGTCAACAAGAATTTATTAAACACTTTAAGTTCTGGAATACAAAGAAAAGGAAAAAAGTTTAATTTGTGGTCCATGCACTTCTGTTGTGCAGTCAGTTTTCAGTTGTGTCTTTCTGTCCCATTGGGCCCATTTGGCAAAGATACTGGAGTAGTTTGCCATTTCTTTCTCCAGCTCATTTGAGAGATGAGGAAACTGAGGCAAACAGGGTTAAGTGACTTGTCTAGAGTCATACACCTAGTGTCTGAGGTCAGATTTGAATTCAGGAAGATAAATGTTTCTGACTCCCAGGTAGGCACTCTATCCACTGTGCCACCTAACTGTTCTATTGTATTTTTAAATTCATTCTGCTAAATATTTCCCAATTATATTTTAATCTGGGTCTCAGGAGGGACCTGTGCTCTAGGTGACTAGGTGATTCTCTAAGCTTCAGAGAACATGCCCATATGTTTTGTTAGGAGTTTCCTCACCCAGGAATTCCTCATACTAACCAATCACAAATCCAGTCCCTTTTCCTATCCAATTTATTGGGTACTCATGATTTATCTAGTTACTAGGTAAATCGTGAATACCAAATAAATAAATCTACTCTAAAGAATTCTATCGTGATATTACTTAATCGGCTCTTCATAAAAGCCTCGAGAGGTAAACCAGATAGATATTCTCCCCATTTTACAGATTAAAAAATAACAACAAACCTGGTGCTTAGCCATATTAAATGACATGGCCTGGATCTTGCAGCTGGTAAGCTGGAATCCAGGTTCATGCTTTCTACCTTACATAGTACATTTTGTATTCTGTTTCAACGCTCAGGATAGAAAACAGTGGCCTAATGATTGGGATCACTTACTGTTACAAGATTATCACCCCTCTTTCCTCTCTTGCTCCCTCTCTCCTCCTCTCCCACCCACACACAGATAGACACATAAACAAGCCAGCTAGAACTCTGCACTTCTGTACAACCTTTTGATTTTGGCCAAGCATCACCACCTTCACCACCCATGCCCTGATCTCTGATCTAGCCACGTGGAGAGGGGTGGGAGGCATGAGAGGGAAGCAGCCATGGAGAACGGCCCTGTCTCCCTCTTCACATATTCCTGTTCCTCATGTGTCAGGCAGGCAAGTTAGCCTGAGGCTGGTGTTATGACTCCATGCATGACGAAAAATCACGGAGTCTCCTTTCAAGTTAGCCTTGAAGACAGTGTTGGAAAATCGTATTAACCCCATAATCTAGACCTAAGAAAAGAGATCCTCTAGTACCCTAAAAGCAAAAAAGGTAAAAAATAATAAATTGAAGAATGTGTCCAATGCCCATCTTTTCTTACTTTGCTGTAAACTTCAAAAAGCAGGGGCAATTTTCTCATGCCTCTCCCCATCCCCGACAATGATGGGCATAATTGCTCAATAAACATTTGCTGAATGAATGGATTAGTGACACAGGGATCCATGTAGCAACATTCTCTCAAGAGTCATCACTGTTTGCTTGTCATTCACCTTACTGTTTTTTTCCCTAGCTAGAGAGGCAGGCAAAGAAGCTTCTTTCTCCATTCAATCAAGTAGAAAAAGTATTTTCTAGCTTTTCAGCACAATGCTTTACCAGAAACTGTCATAAAGAGAATAATCATAAAGTGAATTTTATAGTCCCATAGGAGCAATATTATAAGTGGAGGCTATGATACTGACCAACAACTTGATCAGTTGTAAAATAAGTAAATCACAGAGATGACCAGCAATATGTAACATAAACAAAGATAACAGTAACTGTAAATCTCACTAATAAATTTTTAATTATAAAATAATGGCTCCAAGTCAGAGGATTTTAGGGCTGGAAGGGACCTGAGAAATCAGTCTAGACCTCTAATTATTATAAATAAGAAAAGTGAGGCCCATGGAAGTTAAAGGACTTTTCCAGAACCATGGGGCAGCTATCAACATAGCAGGGACTACAGACCAGGTCTCTTAATCCCAGTCCAGGTCCTTCTACATCACATACAACTCCTTCCCTTATAAAAGTCCAAAACTGAATGCAAATCTGCATACTAGCTATATAAAGAACAACGCTATACTATAAAATGAAAACGTAACACATAAAAATTCAGCTACAATATCAAATTTGGCCTGTAGAAAACATAAAATAGCCACATCTCAATACTTCACAGAAAACTGGGAGGGGCCCTCATTTTACAAATAAGAAAATTGAAAGCTTGAGAAGTTAAAAATAATTTGACAAAGGTTACAATCACACAGGAAATAAGTAGCAGAACAGATATCCAAATCTAAGTATTCTTGGCTCTAAATACAGTACTCTTCCCACCATACTAGTTTTTATCAAAGCAGATTCTCCTTTTACCAACACAAGTCCCAACCCTCCCACTCTTTAACAGAAAATTGTTTATATGAGTTGGTGTGGTCAACAAAACTAATTACCTACTAGTTAACTTTCTGAAGTGGTGAGCTTCTCTGAACTTACCAAGGCTTGTCCTCAAGACTCAACACCTTTCCAGACTGATAGGAACTGTCAGAGCTTGTTGACCATTAGAAGAGCCTTTGAGAATCCAAGACCTCTCTCACACTATGATGACGTAACAAAGTAGGACTTTTACTGGATATGCAGAGCATCAAAATAAATATAAAGTACATTAGCTGAGCATTTAATTTAAATGATTTCACTTGCCTTTTTAGAATTTATTTTGGGGTTGTTTTTTTTTTGGTTGAGTTTTATTTTTTTTCCTGAGGTTGGATTTCCCTATCTCACTCAGGCTAGAGGTGAAATTCAATGCTGTATCACACTACTGATTGATACAAAGCTTTTGCTCTCTCATAGGACAATATTATAAAGCAGAGGTTATGTTTCTGACCAACAACTTATGACCAGCAATACATACAACATGTAATATAAACACAGATGCTATCACCATAAATTTCACTAATCTTTTCCAACCCGGGCCAGTTTGGCCCTCCCCTTGGACAGCTCTGAAAAGAAGAAACGTATGTATGTATGTATGTATGTATGTATGTATGTATGTATGTATGTATAAAATATACAACTAAAAGAAGGGATTGCCTCCATTGAGCATCTCCTATAGAACTGGAGTCTGCTCTCGTCTATGAGGAACGAAAGAGGTTTCTGCCCTGAACTCAACTCAAGAATATGATAATCTAATTATACACCTTATAATCTGACTGAACCTTGAGGCTCTGGTTAAAAAAGGACCAACTGAAAGAGAACACCAGCACTTTAAGAGCTCAGCCAATTGACAATGAGGTGTGCATATAGCAGGGCTGAATACACAAAAGAAACTAGCTCAGGCAATGGACTGATGAGACATTCCGGGTTGAAGTTTCATCCCTGGAGCCCACATTCTGACTTGGTTTCATGACTGCATTTCACAGGAACTTCAGTCTCCTTCATACATCTGAGGACATAGCCTTTCCCAAAGGCCAACAGCAATCAGGAGAAAGGACCTACTAGAATGAGAGATGTTAGAAAAATCTGAAATCCCACAGGATCTAAGAGGCTGGTGGTCCATCTACGAAGTTAAGCAAACTATGTGGCTTTGGAAGCTAAGTAGAAATCTAAGTTCTCAAAGGAAAAAAAAAATTAAACCGATGGTATCACTTTTTTTTTTTTTTTGCACACCAGGAGTCCAAATGTCCCAGGCTAACCTTGATTGTGTGTTTTGTTTTATGTTTATTTTTTGCGACCTCCCAGTAAACCACTAGCTATTTGTAAACTGTCCTTCTAGACCATAGAGCCAGCTAGCTTTTCCCTTCAAAAGATTTTTCTAATCTCACTGCTTCCCAATCTGGCTCCCACCCACTTTCCGAGTCAGAATTCATTTCTCTTTCTCTTGAAATTTGTTTGTATTACTAAATATGTACTGTTATATCCACCCCACTCTCCAGTAGAATATAATCTCCTTTCAAGCAGAAACCGCTTCCTTTTTGTCTTTGTATTATGCCTGCCTAGGATATAGTAAATGATTAATGAATAAATTTCGGATGAACAGACTGAATTTCTATGGACAGCCCCACTCCACCATTTTACATATACCCTCAGTTTAGCTCTCTTTCTCAATGTGAGTCTTCTCTATCCCATCTGTATTTGCTTCTGCACTTATACCATCAGATATTTCCCAAATCACATAGCTCTTTATGTGGGCCTCTACAAATTCAATTCTTTTGGAGTTAGAATCGAAGAAAGACAAAGTCTTAGGAGATGAAGGGGGCTTCTTCCCCTTACTTTACAGGAAACTCTAGATTGAGAGGTTAAGTCTTTTGAACCAATCTCACATAGTAAGATTAGTGGTCCAATCAGTCAATTAATAGGCATTTATTAAATACTTATTATATGGTAAGCTCTGTGCTAGGCGTTGGGGATACAAAGTCAAAAATGAGATAGACCCACCCTATCAGAATGTAACAACTGGGATCAGAACCCAACACATAGCAAGGTGCTAAGCCCTCAGAATGTCTCTAAGGGCTGCTGTGAGAATAAAATGAGAACATAGGGAAAGTGTTTTGCAAATTGTAAATGTTAAAGATGATATTGATGATGATGATGATGACATGCTTCCTGCACTGAAGTGAACTTAGATCTGATTGCTAGCAAATGTTCTTTACCCAGCAATAGCACTGTTCTTTGTAACTAATCTACCCTTTCTTGTTGTGAGGTTTTGATGAATCCTCAGAGTTGGCACAGGGTTGGAGGAAGTTGTTCTAGAAAGTATTGCATAAACCACTGTTAGTACCTTTAAGAAAGTAAATGTAGAGAAGGAAACACACAGACATAATGTGGAAGCTGGAAGGGACATTAGAAATAACCTAGCCCAATCCCCACAATGGTTACACAGCTGGCAGGGCTAGGATTTAAACTCAGGTCCTCTGACTCTGCTAGGGGGGGCAAAGTGGATCAAGTGCAGGGCATGAAGTCAGGAAGACTAGAGAGTTCAAATATGGCCACAGATACTGACTAGCTGTGTGACCCTAAGCAAGTCACTCAACACTATCTGTCTCAACTTCCTCATCTATAAAATGAGGTGGAAAAGGAAAGGGCAAAAAACTCCAGTGTCTCTGACAAGAAAACCCCAAATGGAGTCAGGAAAAGTTGGATGCAACTAAAAATTGGCTGAAAAACAAAAACCTTTGACTCCAATCTCTTTCCCTTACACTATATCCCTGGTAATTTACTGAAGTTTGTATATTGTACAGATAGGGGAAATTCATAGAAATATGACTTTCAAGGAGACATTACTAACACCATTTTATAACTCTGCAGACATACTATACTGATACCAAAGATTTAGTCCTTCATAATTGTTTTCCAACTATCTTCTGTTTCACAAGTACAAGTTTTATTTCCCCCAAACAAGATCGTAAGCTTCTAATGGTCAAGGACCATGTTCCTCTATCACCAGCCAACTCTTTTCACATCTTCTCTCCTCTTCCTTCCTTTCTCTCTAACTGTCCAGTGCACCAAGGTGCTTAGTACCTCAATTGTTTCTACAGTAAGAGCTCAAGAAAACATTCACTGATTGATTGATTGAATGAATGAAGAAGCCAAAATCAAAAGGAGATTCCCTGGGATGACCTTGTCATTAATAGATTAACTAACCGTATAACTCTAACCCTAAATGTCAAGTTGTCATTTATTCACATTAAGGTTTCAGTTTCAGTAGAGAGGAATTCCTCCTTCCCCAAGTCACTGCGGATTGGAAACTACTTGTTATCCACAGACCAGAGGGAACTGAAGTGTAATTACATTTTAGACATACTAATATTTGTCCATATAAGATAATGATATCTGTGAAATGCAGATGTATCCTTCCCAGCTACCCAAATAGGCCAGCGATATCCAGGGAAACACAGAATTCAAAAAAAAACAAAAACAAAAACTTGAGAGTTTTTAAAGAGCATGTGGTTTCAGAAGGGATACTGATATAAATGATAAAGGGTCTAGATTTGAAATCAGAAGATCTTCGTGGCATTGGGCAAGTCACAACTTTCTGAATCTCCATTTATCTACAATATGAAGACATCTTCACAATATTGTTATAATAATCAAATAAAAAAATGCAAAGACTCTACAAATAAAAGTATTATTAAGTCTAGAAAGGCAGGAACCATTCGCAGGTGATGAAATCACTTTCCTAATTCCCCTCGGTCCTCTCTCCTCCAGCTAAGCATGCTTTCTTACCCTGGACCTAAATACTCAATCAGCTATTCACTTTTCTGAACGGACTGAACCCACACACTAAAGGTAGCTTCATCTTTGGCTGTACTGCCTCACTGACTGGTGGAGTTGGAAGTCTTCTTAATCCTTTTTTTTTTATCCTAGACACTTTTGGCAGTCTGATACATGGACCCCTTATCAGAATGAGTTTTTTAAAATGAACCAGATGAAGGAAATCAACTCTCTTGAAATACAGATATCATGTATTTTTTAAAGAAAGTTCCTGATTAGAGAAAGTATCTGGTTCAACTCCATCATTTTGCAGATGAGGAAATTTCAGCCTTGAAGAAGAGGAGGAACTTATTCAAGGCTAGGAAGCTTGTTATTAGGAGTCACTTCACTCCTAATTCAAGAAGGAATGGGTCACAAGGCAAAGCAAGTTGGTAGGTATCTCTTGGAGCCAACTGTTGACTTTTTCCAGCATGGATATTCCAACATGTATAATAAGAGCCTTACACTATACTCTAAAGTTATGCTGGCTAGTTTATGAGTCTCAAAAAATATATTCCAGCCAAGTTATTTAGGAAGACTTAAGTATGTTTGCACAAAGCATATATTTTGAAAGCCTTGTTGGATTTCAGATCTCTCTGCTCTTTATGACCAAGTCAGCAAGGTGTGCTGGGTAATATTTCAACGCTTCCTTAGTTCAGGGATCTTAGCAGGTGTCCAATAAATAATCATTGATTAATTAAATAAACAAATGCAGTATGTTTCACGATGTTTGAAATCCGAGGACTTGAGTTCAAATTCCTTTTAATCTTAGATAAGTTACTTAAACTTTCTGGACCTCAGTTTTCTCATCTGTATAATAAAGGAGTTGAATTACATAGACTCCAAGTCAGATCTACATCTATGACTCTACAATCTTACTAATGGTGGCTCTTACCAAAGTTTGTTACTCAAGACACAAAAGAAGAGAATAAAGATTTAGGGGGGAGTGGATGAAAAACAAATGTAAAGCACTTCTATGTGTCTTTCCATTCCTCTACCTTTCTACCATTCCTAGCACTCACCTTCTAATCAAGCAATAAAGCAGTAAGCATTTAATAACTGTTACTATGAATGCAGAAACAGTCCCCAAGTTCAAAGACCTTTATTTTAACTCCATCCAAGTCCTGCTTTGTTTCATAGAGGAAAAAGCCAAGCCCCAATTAATCTCTCTTCATGCAGTAACTACTTCCCCAAAACCTTGCCCTTCCCACCCACCTGTCCAAAAATCTGTCCTTTAAGACAGAGGTGTCAAATTCAGCACTTCAGCCCATAGCACTCCAGAGTATAGCCAAATCACATTAAAATGTAATTGGGAAATATTTAGCAAAACAAAAAAATACAATAGATCATAGAAAATATTAATAAGCACTTTTCTAAGTCATTATACAGCCTACCAGGGTTCTTTATGTGCAGTTCAGTAGCCCCTATTTCTCTTTGAGTGTGACACCACTGCTCTAAGGTATAACTTAATTTTCTAGGCTCCCACATATACCCTTTAAAGCTTTCTCCAACTCCAGCATACAGATCTGCCCCTTTTCTGAATGTCCATTACACTTACAGCCACCACTAAAATCATGGAATCACAGGACTCCAAAATCAGAAGTCATCTATAGTCTAAGCTGTATCTGAATAGGAGTCCCCTATAGGACACACCCAGCAAGTTTTCACCCAGACTTTGCCTGAAGCCCTTCAGTGATAGGAATCTCACTGCCTCCTGAGACAACACCACCTTTCACTTTTGGACAGCTCTACTTGTTAGAAGTAGAAATCTATCTCTTTTATCAAGCAGAAGTCTATATTCCCTCTGGCCCGCCAATATCCAACAGATTCTAATTCTGTTCTTCAGGAAGGTCAAATAGAAAATAATTCCTTTTTTACATGACCATTTCCTATACTTGAAGACATCTCTCATGTCCCCCTCCAATGACATGATCTCCAGTTTCTCACCATTCAGGTTACTCTCCTATGGAGACACTCTAGCTTGTCAATATCCTTTCTAAAACGTGCAGCCCAGACCTGAGCACAATTCTCCAGCCCTTATCCAAGGCTATTATTGAACCAGGAAATCCTCTTCTCTGGCACTGCTTCCATTAATGATGCCTAAGATCTGATGAGCTGGGGGACAGAAAGGGGGAGGGTAGCCCTCTGGCTATGGAATTTTTAGTCTACTAAAAACATCCTGGTCTTGATCACAAAAATTGCTCCCTAGATTCCATTGCCTCTGCAATGTACTGTGCAGTTAACACTTAATTGTCCTCTGATTGTCTTGTATGTGTACGTGGGCTCCTCATTTAAATTTCTAGTATCTTGAGGGTAAGAAGAACATATCCTTATGGAATGGAAAACTAGAAGGGACCTTGGAATCCCTGCCCTAGCACAGTGCCTGGTACACAGTAGGCATTTAATAAATGCCTGTTGATTAACTGATACTTGTTAAGCCATCTAGTCCAACGCCTTCATTTTACAGAGGAAAGAACTGAGACCAGAAGCAATACAATGTCTTGCTTAAGGACACAATATAGTCAATAATTAAAGTAGAACTATTATAACCCAGGTCTTCTTATTCTCAAACCAAGACTTTTTGTATTTTGTCTTTGTATTCCCAGTGATCAGCAGAGTCTGGTACATAGTAGTTGCCTAATTAATGCTTTTTTATGAATCATACTGCATAGTCTCCCAATAGTAGGATCATAGATCACGGAGCTGAAAGAGGCCCCAGTGACCATGTAATCTAGTCATTTCATTTTCTTGATGAGGAAACAGACCCTGGGAAATTCAATAACTGATCCAAGAAAGAATAGGTATTAAGGTATTGAATAATAATAATAATATATTAATAATAGTAAAATAGGTATTTAAGATGAGATTGGAAATCCTCTGATTCAAGAACCTCTTTCCAAAGATCAATATATCCTCCTCATTATGGCACTGGATACAAACAAGATACTCAAGCCTACATGGTAGTCTATTGAAGCCAATCTGAAAACACCAAAGATTCAGCCCTGCTATGCCACCCTTCCCCAAAAGCCAAGGATATTCCTCAGTTAGGAGTCAAGGCCACTGGAGATTCTGCAAGCCTTTTCATTCAGATCTCTGAGGAAAGCCTAATAGGAGGAAGTCAGAGCCAATGCAAAAGTTGTCTGTAGGGAAAAGAAACAAGAATCCTCCCCGAAACAGGCACATAGTGATGGACCAAGAGATTGGACACGGGCAGAACACAGAATCTCTCACTCCTCTCCTGCCAGGTCACAGGAGCCAAATGAAATAAGCTCATTTCATTAAAGCTAATCGGCCTGTTTGGTTGAACGGGAGATGTTGGATCTGTGAGGATGGGAGGGGTGGCTGAAGGGTACCACATGGTACATGTTTGGGCTGTTCCAGGACCTGGGAGGCCCGTCTTTGAGTCTCGTTTATTAGGAGCCTGTGGTCTGGCAATGGTGCAAAGGCTCTGTTTTTCATTTCTGAAATCATTACAAGCATGTGAACTCTAAACCCACACACTATTTAGGGGGCATAAGGAAGGGAAGGGGGTACAGACCAACAAGGAATCCGAGTCTCTTTACTATATCCAAAACAAGCCATTGTTCTCATCAGTTTTCATGCCCATCCCGGCTAAGTTTTTCTATTTTAATTCAAACAAGGCCAGTGTCTTTAGGGACACAGTCCTGCATGGAAAGGCTGGCACCTAAGGTAAGGGGCCAGATTCCCACTTAATAAGACAGATGCACAGCCTTTGTATTCAGGGCACCAACCAAAGAAGGGTGGCATCTTTCACCTGCTGCTTGAGAAGGTGCCCATCACAAGGGGGCTGTTATAAGCAGAGACTTTGAGGATTGAGCACAGAAGTGGGAAAGGAAGGGGCAGAAAGGATAGGGACATTGTGTAAACTTTCTCTTAGGAGTTCAGAAGCAGGAATTGGGGGGTGAAAACATAGGATTTACATGCCATATGTCCCAAGCTAATCATCTATATTTCTGGATTAAAGCACAAAGCTGCACTAAGTCTTTTAGGACACCTTCTATGTGTGAAATTAATAAAGGCATGCCCTACCCGAAAGTATATGTAACACAGAACAGAATGGGATAGGAATAAAGGAGAGATACCTACAAAGTATCTTTAAGGAGATGGGAGGAAAGATCACTTTTCATTAGAAGAGGCTTAAGGAAAACACAGTAGAAGATGTCGTACCTGAATAGAACCCTGAAAGAAGAAAGGGATAGGCAGAGATGGAGGAAAGCATCTATATAAATATCCAGAGATGGCAGAGTATAGAATAAGGCAGAGGGACAGTTAGTAGTAAGTTTGACTGGAATGTAGGATGTGTACGTGGCACATAGTAGGCTTTATTAAATGCTTAATGATTGATCAATTGATTATTAAAGGACAATAACATCAAATAAGGTTAGAACTAGAGAGTGTAGTGCCTCATTTGCCAATCAAAACACTCCACAAGCAATGTGGAATAGTGGAAAGAACACTGAATTTGGAGCAGAGGACCTGAGTTTAAACTCTGTCTCTGGTATTTATTACCTGTATGACCTTCAGCAAAGTATTGAATCTCTCTAGATCTCATTTTCCTTATCTGTAAAATGAAAATTTTGACATGTAAAATCCCTTTGGGTTCTAAGATCTATGATTTAAAATTGGGAATTAAAAAGTTGATCAGTACTTATACTTATATACCCTCAACCTGGCCCAAAAGGGATCTAAAGGAAAAAGATCACTACTACCTCCAGCAGAAGAAAGGAGAAAACTTCCATCCTGATGTCAGTCTTATGTGTGTTGACTTAGCATACAGTACTGGGGGTGGTAAAATCTTCATCTTTAACAGTACACAGAATTCCATAGGCCCTTGGGTAGATAATCAAAGTTATTCCAAGACAACACATTAAGTAGTTTTTCCCTAGGGAGGTAGAAATGGGGAGAGAAAAGGCTTAGTACCTCCCTTATTCTATCCTTTCAATTCAATCAATCAGAGGCTATGGCTTCAGCCTCTCCACCATCAATCAATATGCAATTTATCTCTCTCTCTCTCCCTCCCTCCCCCCATATGTGTATGTGTGTGTATATATGTGTATATATATATATATATATATATATATATATATATATACATACATACACACTATGTATAGACCTCTATGTAGGTCTGTATGTGTGCATATATACATATGCTTTCTCTCCATATATAAGTATGTATATGTGTATGTACATATATACTCTCCCTATGTGTATATGTGTGTATGCATATGTGTATTTGTATATTATATATATATGTATATATATATATATACATATATATATATATATATATATATATATATATATATATATATATATATACACACACACCTATGCTCTCTCTCTACACACACACACACTTTTCCTGTTCAGTTATTCACTCACATTTTACTCTTCATGACCCCATGGACTTGTCCATAGGGTTTTCTTGGCAAAGATCCAGGAATGATTTGACATTTCCTTCTCCAGTGTGTTCCCATTTTACAAATGAGGAACTCAGGCAAATAGGGCTTAAGTGACTTCCTCAGGGTCATACAGCTAGTAAGTGTCTGAGGTTGGATTTAAACTTAGATCTTCTTGACTCCAGGCCCAGTGCTCTATCCACTGTATCATCTACCTGCCCTATATACACACATATAAGTGTGCATATATACATACATATATGTATACATGTATATATAAACATATGTATATACTAATATATGTCAAATATAAGGTAAGAAAATTTTAACCCTTCCTCATTTTCTCATTCTAAAATTTCTCTGATTTCAGTAAAAAAAAAAGTATTACTAACTTCTTATTCATCTTATCTAGATGAGGTACATACCTATGGTATATGCTATCTCACCAGGCACATAAACTCTTTGAAGTATACCTCTCCCAAATCTCCCATGGACATTATTCCTTCCCATTCACATTCCCACTACTCTAGTTCAGACCTTCATTCCCCCCAGTCTGGATTACAGGAATAGTCCCCTAATGGATTTCCATGTTGCCAGGGTCTCCCCACTCCAAGCCATCCTACTTCATGGTGTCAAGATTCCTGTTCCCAAAGTTTACTCTGATTATGCCATGCTATTTAATGTTTTGAAATTGCAAATATATATGTATACATATGTACATATATACAAATATATACACATGTACATAATGTATATACACGTTGTGCTCTCCCCCTTCGAATGTAAGCTCTTTGAGGTCAGGGCCTGCTTCCTTTTCCCTCACATCTGTCATGATGGATAGAACCTTGGGGTCAGGAAGACCTGGGTTAAGTGTTCTGTCTGAGGTATGCTAGCTATGTAATGCTGTGTGAAGCTTTTAACTTCTCTGTGCCCCAAGAAACTAAACTTGCATTGGTAGAGAGTATTTCCTCATATAAGAGTTCCCTAAAAGTCATGAAACACAAGTTCAGTTCCTATGCTCTAATCTTGAGTACCAAACACAGTATTTGCATGTTGTAGTCACTTAATAAATTGCCAGATTGAAAATATCTCTAAAGCCTCTTTCCAAGACTAAATTCTATGGATCTAAGGTAAAACTTCTAATTCTGTGACCTAAGACCCTACAACATCTGGTTCTCACCTCATATCATATTATTGTCTGTCAGTAATCAAACGATCAATTAATAAGCATTTATTAAGCATCTGCTATGTGTCAAGCACACATCCTACATTCCAGTCAAACTCACTACAAACTATGCCTCTGCCTCATTTCACATTCTGCCACCTCTGGATATGCATGTAGGTAACTCCTTCTATCTTTGCCAGCTGAAATCCTTTTCTTCCTTCATGGCTCTGTTCAGGTGCCACATCTACTATGTTTGCCTTAAGAAAATGATCTCCTCCTCTTCCTAGTTCCTTGGAGATTCTTGGTAGGAGTCTTCCCTTTATTCCTATCTCATTTTGTTCTGTGTTACATTTATTTAAGGAGGTGTCCTGACTTCATTCATTCAACACATTGTCCCAAAAGTCTTAGTGGAGTTTTCTGCTTTAATAACCTCAGACATATAAATGCTAAAAACATTAAGAAATTGAAAAGTTAATTATTTAAAATTCTAAGATAGTAATATGTTTCTTCCTAAGATTTAACATAAGCACTGTCTTGTGATACCTGTCACTCTAATTAAACTTTATAATTTCATCAGCTGTTTCCCAGTGACTGAAAGGACTACATTTGTAATCCTGGACTTAAGATCATCCGTAGAATGAGGTTTAAAGGAATACACAATCATTCTGATGTGATCCCAGAAGACACAGTCTTAAGGAGATAGATCAAATGACCCAAGTGGATAAACAGAAAGTGTCACTCATGCAAAAATAATAACAGGATTCCCCATCTTGTTAAAATTAAAATAAAAAACTAATTCAGAATTCAAAAAACTGAAAAAGTGGAAGACAAATTTAAATAATTAAAATTTCAAATTACTTTTTTCTAAGTTTGTTACATTTATGTTATGAAGTTAATAAAGCTTAATACTGCAGGAAGACATGAGTATTTACTGAGTATTCGCCATGTTTGATACACTGTACTAGGTTTTAAGGGATACAATTTAATTAAGACAGGATAATTCTACCCTCATGACAATTACAAAGGAATATGAATCAGAACAACTGACATTTATAGAGCACTTCAAAGTTTGAAAAGGTTTTGTAAACATAGCATTACAACCTCATCATAATCCAGTAAAGAAGGTAGCATTATCCCCACTTTATAGATGGGGAAACTGAGACTCTGACTTGCCTATGAACGCAAAGATTCTAAGTATCAGAGGCAGGACATGAACTAGGTTTCCCTAGCTTCAAGTTCAACATGCTAACTACCATACCAGCTATTCTCAAAATGAGCTCAGACCAAGACTCTTTTAGAGTCCATGAGGTCAAGACTACTCATTTAAATAGTAAGACACTATTTTCCAATTAAAATTTTCCTCCCTTTTCAAACTACCTATATGTGTAAGGTTAGATTTTCTTTGCATACTTCAACCAAAACAATACTTTAAAACAGATTGAATGCAGAAGCAGATAGGAGAATCCAGTCCTCCTCTATTAAGTCAGACATTAAAGAGAGTTGCAAAAAATATGTAAAGCATTAATTACCATTATTCTCACTAAACTTTTTTTGGAAAATAGTTATTTTCATTAAAAAAAAGTTATTCATGTTAACAAACAATGAGTTGCCAAAAACTGGAAATCAAGGGGATGCCCATCAGTTGGGGAATGGCTGAATAAATTATGGTATATGAATGTAATGGAGTACTATTGTGCCATAAGAAATGATGAACAAGAAGACTTCAGGGAGGCCTGGAAGAACTTATATGATCTGATGCTGAGCGAAAGGAGCAGAACCAGGAGAACTTTGTGCACAGCAACGACCACAGTGTGCGAGAGTTTTTTCTGGTAGACTTGGAACTTCATAATAACGCAAGAACTTACTAAAAAAAAAAATCCCAATGGTGGTTTTCTAAGGCAAAATGCCTTCCACACGCAGAGAAAGAAATATGGAAGTCATTCGCAGAATGTAGCAGATCATGTTTGTATGTGTGTGGGTTTTAGTGTATTATGTTTTGATTTGCTATATGATTTCTTCCATTTATTTTAGTGTGACTACATAGCATGATTACAGTGAAAACATACTCAATAGGAAAGTATATGTAGAACCTATACAGAATTGTATGCTGTCATGGGGAGGGAGTGGGTAGTGGGGAAAAGGTGTGGGGGGGATAAAATCTTAATTTTAAGAAAGTGATTGTGGAACACTAAAAAAAACAAAATAAAAAAAGAAAATAGTTATTTTCATTAAAAAAGTTATTCATATTAACAATGAGTTTAATGTTGTTATCTTTAAATGAATTAATAAACACATGTGTTAGAATTTTATCACTTTTTTAATTTCTAATATGGCAAACATTGATTGTTATAATCCACATAAACCAAAGCTCTTTGGGGTCCTGAAAAATTTTCAAGACTGTAAAGGGATGCTGAGACCAAAAAGGTTAAGAATTGTTACATTAACATCACACAAAAGAAAACTTCCATATAACAATAACACCCAACAATGTGTATTATAGAGTTGTACAAACTACTATAAGAGATCCACAAAGGAAGATGATATCTTCCATATTGGATTTCAGGCAGGAAATGAGTCATTTTTCATCATTACATTCCTAGACTAACATAATGATGTTTTCATTTTTGTCTTTGTAGCCAAAGCACTCAGCAGAGCACCTGGCACAAATAAGGTTTTTAATAAATGCCTATTGACTGGTTGGCACATAATATGTTTAACTGAACAGAATTAAAATATAGGTACCTTGAAAATCACTTAAAGTCCAAGAGTCCCCAGATCTATTTTCTTATGGAGGAACTACTTTTTGACAGCCTAGAGCTTTAGAAAGGTCAGAGACATGCTGGCGACATGGATAAGTCATTGTGCAGGGGAAAACCATAAGCAAACCTCATAAAAGGAACCTTTACTCCCCACTTCTTTGAGGTCCAGATGCCTGCAAGGATTATTTTTTTTTTTTTGAAGAGGAAAAATAAGTAGGATCAAAGTCTATATCAACATGGAACTGGGTTCTTATTTGGCCATATATGGATGAATTCTTCAACCATAGCAGCTCTGAAAGACCTCTCCTAAGTTTTAAGCAAGGTCATGATCTACAGTAGTGATGAAAAAATCCACACCAATAAAATCAGAGATGATTCAGCACAGAACAGAATTCAGCAGAGATTCTAACATATTGAACAGGATGAATTTACTTTGAAAACTCAAAAGGACTTTGAAGGTAAGGGTTCTGAAATCATAATTATGGACACAAATTTTAATTATTTGGGGGAGTCATAGTCAATAGGTAAATGAAATGCATAATATGCCAGTTTACATAAATTCTAAAAATTTCATCAATTTTCAAAACTAGAAAGGACTTCTGAGGCTAGTCAGTCTAATACCCCTGCCCCCCATTACAGAGGAGGAAACAGTGCCTTGTTCTCCTACCTCAGTTCTCCAATCATTTAACAAGTCAAGATACCTGGGTTCAAGTACTCAGGCACAACCACAGTACTCCACTTCAAAACTTATGTGATGAGCATGAATGCAGAGTTTCCCTAGATCATATCAGTTGTATTGAAAACGTCCTTGATTTCATGCCATTTGAGAAGCTGTCCAGAGCACAAAGTACCTAAAGGCAGGCGCCAACTGGAAACTCACTCTAGGAGTGAAATGGCTCATCCGGAGAGCTGTCCTGAGAGGGTAAGGCTGAAATTTTGGTGCTGGAGAACAGAGGAAATATACTTTCCTCTTAATAGAGAAGGCTTCTAGGTGGTACAGGGGATAGAACTCTGGACTTGGAGTCAGAAAACTCTGAGTTCAAATTCACCCTCAGACACTTAGCTGTGTGACCTTGGCAAATTGTTTAACCGTTGTTTGCTAGTTTCCTCATCACAGGGTTGTTGTGAGGATAAAATGGGATTATATTTGTAAAGAGCTTTGCAAACCTTAGAACAAGTTCTAGCTATCATTATTATTATACTGTAAATAATATTAGTTTTATATATTACATATAATAATTATTACTATCAGAGAAGTGGAAGGCCACAGGTATATAATAATACAAATGCTGTCAGATACGGTTGTTTTATCTATTGGTTTTGATTAACTACTTTTCCATGCTTTTAGGGTTCAGTGGGAGGGGAGCAGGATGCACATTGGGGAATGTCTGTAGTGTGAAACAAAAGACAGCAATAGACTTAAATAAAAGAGGGAATATGGGGTTGATTCTCACCTTCACACTCTCCAACACTATCCCCTGTGTTTTTAAACATAGGAGTCTTGTAACCCTGAGGAGTCAGGAAGAAAAAAGTAAATTCTGTTGTTTTTTTAAAATAAAAGTAATAATATCTTCATGCTATTTTTGAAAAAATAATCTCCAAGTGAATGGGCAAGGACTAGCAGTCAGCAACATTTGCTACTTAAGTGCTATCGATTCTTAACTAAGGACAGAACCATGCAGCTTCAACCTGCTCATACTCTCCAGATTCCCAAGCTTCATTTGTAGAGAAGTTTTCTCTTCAAAAAAGCACTGGACTTATAATTAGGACATTTAGGTTCTGATTCTGACACATAATGGCCACACGATTGTGTGAAAGTCATTTCCCTGTTGTGAGAAAGTTTCCTTTTTTATAAAAATATGATCTTTTCTAAAAGCCTTTCAGCTCTGAATTAATAATCCTATGAGTCTACTCGAGGAAAAGCATACTATGAAACTAAAATCTAAATAAACTGTACTCATTCTCTGAACCCTGAACTAAATCAAAGATACCCAGATTTCTGGAACTTTCATTTATCTAGAATATAGATATAATCTCTAGAGAATAAAAAAATCACTCCTTAACAACAAAGTAAATGGGTATTATAAAGGCAATGTACTTTACTGCATAGAAAATGTCATCCTTGGATGCTCATGAGAGAAATCTAGTAACTTTGCATTCCATGTAAAATGAAGGTACTGATTTAACAAGCTTGTTATCTGCTTTCCTCTGGCAAACTTCTGTCCAACCTAGGATAGAGCAGTCAACAAAAGTGAAATAGCAGTGAAGGCTACTTCAGTGACAACAGCAAGAAATGACATCTGAGAGCAAGAAGGAGACAAAAAATGCCAAGTAAAAAAAGCACAGCAGTTTAGGATGAATGAATGTAAGTCAACTCTCCCTTCTACATCTGAGGATATAGATATGTTATATGAAATTACAGTAAGCGCTATTCTTGGTAATAATTGACATGGACTTTAAAGTTTAAAAAACACTTCCCCACTTCAACAGCTCTGTGAAAGAGGAACTATAAGTGACCTGCCCACAGTCACACAGACACTAAACAGAAAAGCAGGATCTGAATATAGCTCTCCCAGCTATGTCAAAGGCCATCTACACTGCTTCCCCTGTCCTGAATTCATCAAGGAAAACTTGATCAAAGTTAGTTTTTTTGTTTACAAAGACAGGAAAATTTCTAGAAATTTCAGAAATATTTACAACAAAAGCTTCTTTTTAAGTGTAAGTTTTTAAAGGGCAAAGACTTCAGTCATCTGGAAAATTCACTTTTCCAAAATACTTCTATCACCTGATGATGGCACACAATATTCTGCAAATTTTTTACCAAGAAGAAGATAAAGGAAGAAAAAGAAATAAAGGAAATGAATGGAAACATACAATATATTTACATATGTTTGTGTATGGATAATAGATATATTTACATGTGTGTATTTGACTTTACCTGTATTATATCTGTATCTTTTTAGAATATTTCTTAAGCTCTGCTTCAGGTGGACCTGTCCCTCCTCTCACTCTTCCCTTCCAAAACTGTATCTGACACTGATTCCATATGAAATTGGGCCTTTCTAGGGAGTCTGTTTACAATTGTTTCTTTCCCCTTCCCCCCTCTTTTTTTTTTTTTTTTTTTGCTTCTTAATGGCCTTGCTATCAAATCGTTTCTTCCTTTACTAGCTTCTCCCTAGCAACATCTGAAGAGGGCACCGGTCATTGGTTTATAATCAATCTGGCAGCCAATGAAATGTCAGCTCAGAGATTATTCTTAAACCAATAGGAATCCTATGTTTCAAAGGGCAACAAATGACCATATTATGGAAACATTGTATAGCTACCCTTTAAGTGTGGAAGAGGAAGAAGACACAGTTACATGCTCAAGGTGATACCAATTCTAAACAACATGACTGGTGTGAGGATGTGCACACCCCAAGCTAGTGAAGGGCACACAAGCTTAGAATAGACAATATATATTTAATGTGTTTTTTATATATATATATATAACATATAACATATTTTATGTTATGTATATAATATAGTTTATTATATATAACATATTTTGTTATATATTACGTATATAACATATTTTGCTATTTATTACGTATATAACGTATTTTTCGATATATTACATATATAACATATTTTGCTATATATTACATATAACATATTTTGTCATATATTACGTATATAACATATTTTCATTATGTGTATAACATATATGTATTGTGTATATATAATATATATGCACATACCATATATACATAGATGTCTATATGTATATTTGTGTGTAAATATGTGTACACATGTGTATATCTGTCTTTTGTTGTTGTTCAGTTGTTTCCAACTCTTCATGACCTCATTTGGGATTTTCTTGACAAAGATACTGGAGTGGTTTGCTATTTTCTTCTCTAGTTCATTTTACAGATAAGGCAACTGAGGCAAACAGGGTGAAGTGACACCCCAGGTCACACAGCTAATAAGTGTCTGAGGCCAGATTTGACTCAGAAAGATGAATCTTAATGACTCCAGACCCAGCACTCTATAGATTTTTGCTACCTGTCCAACTAGCTGCTCTACATCCATCTATCTATCTATCTATCTATCTATCTATCTATCTATCTATCTATCTACCTATCTATCTATCTATCTACCTATCTACCTCTCTCTATCTATCTATCTATCCATCTATCTATCTATCAATCAAAAAATGACAACAATCAAACCTGAATCAACCAGAATGCTCATGGAATTGGTTAATCAAAATTTCTGGGTACCCAAGGACAAACCCCAGACTTCTATTTGTTTCAGTCTTTGTAAATAAGTTTTTTTTTTAACATCTCTAAGGCCATTTTTCTGCATTAATCATGTTAATGAACATGTTTGACCATTTTTTCTCTGCTACAGATCACCTACATCCTCAATGCCATCATTCTAAATAACAATTCTCACTATTCTCAGTTCTTTGTGTAGAGGTAGAAAGTACAACATACTGGATTGAATGTATCTGAAAACCTCAGCGTTGCTTGGGAAAGGGTGGGGTGGTGGCATTGAAGAACCAAATCCCTACTTTTGAACTTATTTCCTCATGTTTTATCATTTTTCTCCTAAACGCGCATCATAGCAAAATAAATAAATAAATAAATCTCATTTCATTGGGAGGTTCTAATGACTTGGGTTGATTAAAATTCCACTAAAATACATCAGCACTCTGAAAAGCATGAAGAACAGTCTAACATGGTTTTCTAGAGTTAAGTTAAATCTGAGCTATGTTTAATCTTTTATATTCCAATTACTGATTCTTGCACTTGAAAATTTCTGATTGTATTATTAATATTAACTTGGATTCTTCCCTGTCCCATTTTAATAACAACATCCATACATAACACTTGGTCAGTGAAGAATAGACATTTAACCACACCTTGACCCCTGGAGCCAGTAATTGCCAAACCTAAATGTACTGTCACTGACTGGACACACACAATGTATCAAACAAGAGCAACTCACATCTATTTGTTGGAAAAATTTGACTGATGTGCCTTCAACCTGTCATCAGACCACAGTGACCTCAATTTTTTGAGAAATAAAGTCAAAATCCATTCTTATCTTCTGAGATGCAAGACTTATTTATGTGTCAGCCTTCCCCCTCGATTGGCCTTAGCCTTTGGGAAGCAGTCTAAAAACGCAATCACGAAGAGAAGACCTTCAGTTCATACCCACTTTTGACCATGTTCTTTAAATCTCTCCTACGACCTTCCAATTAGTTTGTGAAAGTTACACATGCTGCAGTTGGCTGAGCTACTTCTGAGTCCTAGGAAGAAGAAGGGGGACAGGGTGGGTTTTAACAATAAGAAATTACTACACTCGCCATCAAAGTAGAAGCTAAGCAAAAAGGAAATAAAGGACATAAAAATTGTATCACTGGGTTCAGACACTTCAATGTATTATTACCTCTGACAATGATACCAAAAAATGTTTTACAAAAGATACGAGCCTAGGAGATCATAGTCCAACTTTTCATATCACAGATGAGGAAACTGAGGCATGGAATAGTGAAACAAGACTGCAAAGCTAGTTAGTGGGAAAGTGGTTGTCCTGACTGATTTCATCCTCAAAGGATAGGGATGTTCCCCAAGTTTCCATGAATGAATGAATGAGAAAGCATTTCTTAAGTACTTAGTATCCCCATTCATCACGAATCTTTAGTAAACCATTCATCATAGTTATTCATCCATGAATCTATCTAAACTTTTTTGAACCTATTCATATTCTGTGCCTCCAAATGCTACCCCTAAGTCATCTAAATAACAAATGTCTAAATTCTCCATCTTCCTCTACAACTTCCACCTGTAAAAGTAAGTATGAGATGATCCCCTTTAGCATCTGAGGCTGTCTGACAACCCAAGGGAAGCTGGGAGGCAAGAGAGGCTAGCTAGAAAGATGGGAGAAATGGATGAGGCCCTCAGAGTTCCCTGAGCTGTTTTCTAGGCATCAAGGTTTGCTTACACAGCAAACACAAGAGCACCAATCTCCCATTCCAGCCTTAAAAATATGGACTTGTTTTTTAACTCCTAACATAATGAATGAGCTTAAATATTAGAAACTTGAAATTATTAAGTAAATCATTGCACCTGCAAAGCTTCTATTTGCATAACATTAATTCATGATGGCAGCTAAAACAAATTCATCACATTCACTATATTAGAGGCTGATTTATGTAGGAATTGAAAAAAAATCATGGGTTTAAAATTATGTTGACATGATGTACGTGCTCAATGGTGAAAGGTTTTTGTTGGGGGTTTTTTTTAAATCATCTAAACAACTGAATTATGGGGAGAAGGAAAAAGGTTTGGGGGAGGAAGAAGGAAAAGAGGAAGGGGGCGGCAAAGGAATGGCATCTTCAAAAATGAGTAATGCTATTACTTCACGCGCATGTACTCACACACACTCCAGTTATTAATGTCAAGTATGCCAAAGATACGCTGGAAAATCATTACCATTCATAGCCACTAACAGCCATTAAATTTCAATCAATTCAACTTAACACAAGTGTACTTCAGCGGCCCTTACAGTTCCTTATAAATGTGGCTCAAAAGTCGGCCTGACTTATTGCATTGTCCACCACACAAAGAGGCATTGCTAAGGATCTCTCTGAAAAGGGACTATCTTGGGTCTTCTGAACGGATGCTCTTTTAACATCCCAGCCATCAACAGATCTTTCTTTTCTGAGGGAGCTGAGAGAGGGCCCTAATAGCACCCTCCAGGTCAACATAAACGGAGAAAAATATGCTTTTTTTTTTTTTTATAGCTGAAATCCTTCCTTTTGTGCCTTTGAGATGGGAGAAAGACTGAAAAGTGGGTGTCCTCTGGAAGAAACTTAACTTGTCCCTTAAAGAGAAAGTTTCAGACTCCATCAAAAGTTCTGTATTGCTCCACAGCTGCAGCTCACCCAACCCACTTGAATTTGTCATTTAATATGCTTCCTTTAAGCTCTTTGAAAACTAACATTTAATTCCCTTCTCAGTGAAGGGGCCTTGGGGCAGGTCAATTAGAAAGGAGGAAAAACTCAAAGAATACAGACCAACTCCAGGCAGCAATCGGATGGGTTAGAAAACCCGCCTTTTCAAAAGCTAATAGGCTTGCAGCCGGGTTTCTTACAGAGACTCTTCCAGCCTGCGATGGAGAAGTAGCTGAGTTATGATTTTTTTTCCCTTAGAGGCCAGGATTCCAGACTGAATGGATCTCGGAATCCCGCTTACACATAGTTTCACAACACCAAGGTAACAAAGACAAGTTGAGCTGAATAGATTTTGATCTGGCTGTCTGTTCTTTAGTTTCCATGAAACAGGTTTGAGCCATTCCTGCAACTTGCTGAAGGTTGCTGGTGGGCAGCCTATTCTGAAAGCGGCAACAATGCGCGTATTGTTTAGTATACTGTAAAAACAATCTGGGTGTGCAAGTCCCCGTATAACAAGAGGGGAACTCGATGTGTTGCAAATTATGAGGAATGTTGGCACCGGGAGGCTTTATGTTCTTGCTATTAACCCACGGGCTCACCGGCATTTGAGTCGGACGATTAAGTAATTAAATGTTCTATGGAAGGCAATAGATGGTAGAGAAATCTTTTTAGCACATGCTCTCCCTTGACTTTCTCTTCCCAGCTATCTAAAATCTCAAGACCTCTGTAGGGTGCCTCCCCAGAAGCTGAAACGGAAAACCAAGTCGCGGGTGGGAGTGAGTGGAGAAAAGGAGACAGAGAAATGCACTAAGTACATACAATAGGGATGTACTCCAGACTCAGGCACAATGCCCCCAGCATCAAAAGAGCAAGAGTTCAACTGATTTCATAAAGGTAAATTGCTCTAAACACGACTATGTCAGCAAAACTTAATCTCGCCAGGAGCTTTGCTTAATTACGGGTTTTAAAGCACAGTTTAGAGAAAGGGAGATACTTAAATGTGTCACCTGGAAAGGTCCAGACACTCAAACTATTTGTAAGTTAGAGGTACACAAATATTTGTAACTCCTCTCCCCATCCCCAAAACCTTGCAGACCCAGTGTGGCAGCACACAGAGAACCAATCAATTCCGTGAGAATGGGGGGGGGGAGCACCAAACATATTTGCATAGTAAATACAAACTACTAGGCAGTAATCATTGAGATCTGTCTTTAATTACCAACCCGTAAAAAAGTTTCATTTCAGCAGGAGGTGTTATCTCTTAAAGCAGTTTCCCCAGCTATGATCACCAAGATAACTATACTTAACCCTTTCCAAGCCAACAGAGCACTCAACCAAAGGAAGGAACTTAAACTCCAACCCCTAAATTGATCCCCAGCAAAACTGAAGTCAATCCACTATAAAGAGTACTGTAATGACACAGCATTCTCCCCCTTTCCTTCTACATATACAAAACACACACACATACACACATGCACATACATACATACACATGGGAGGTAAGGGGCCCTCTGAAGAAAAAGGGGGGAAAAATCAATCTAGTGCTAATGAATAAAAAGTTCCTTTTATTCCACCGTTGTTTTTGGTTCATTAAATTTTCCACAGATTTGCAGAAAAGAAAACGTGATCAATAAACCTTGACAAAAGTGAACGTGTGAAAAAGGCCAGAGAATGGAACAGGAAGATAAAAGTGATATCCCGATCACAGATTTCAGAGGCAGATGACCAGAGCTCTGGACTGCTGAATAATCTGAATAGACCATCATTTCTTTGCAGCCTTTCACATTCTTTTGCCTGACTGTTGAAACTCTTCATTCAATACAATAGTAAATGCACTAAAACTTTTTTTCTTATGCTAATGATGAAATCGGGTACTCAGAGTTAAAACACACTTCCCAGTAACTTGTTTTCTTTAAGAAAAAAAGAAACCTCCACAATACATTAACTTATTCTAGTTATTATTCTAGTTAAACCAAAATGTCAAAAATGGCTGGCAAAATTATTGCTCACATCCTCTCCTTCCTCCAAAAGATATATATATATATATACATATATATGTATAATGTATTTGTATGCTTTTGTATATGAAAGAACACTAGGAAAACTTGCTTTCTCTTCATTTTCAATTTTCTAAGTTTTAAATACAGTGGTTGGAAATATTACTTATGTCACTTTCTCAATTTTAGTATATGTGCTCTTAAAGAGAGCACCTACCATTACTTTTCAAAGACAAGATCCAATGATCACTTTAAAAGATTCTCAGTATCCTACAGTCATGATAGAATACACTAAGCTTTGGCATTTTGTACTACTATTACTGAACAGGAGAGTGTTTTTTCACAAAGGAGTATTCATCTGAAATCCACCGATGTTATTTTTGCTTTTAAAAAGCCACATATTTTACATCAAATGACTTTTTCTTTATTCCCCTGAAGCGAGGCAAATCTGTTGAAGCAATTAAAATGATTTTTTAATTCAATTTTACTAAATATTTTTTCTCAGAACTTTCTGCATATTCTCCATACTCTAAATCACTGCAGTCTGTATTCATGATTTCTTTTGCCTTAGATATTTTCTAGAATCAAAAATATGATTTCCCTATTTGGAAAATTTTGACATTACATACACATATATGTATATATGTCTACAATAGAAAGTCAAAAGCCCAAGATTCCTCCTATAGTTGGTTTCTTAGGAGTTGTGGATCAATCCCCAGGGCAGTAGTCTGAGTGTGCCCCAATTGTTTGTCCAATAGTACAGTAATTTGAAGGGAAGTCTTTTTACAAGTAGAAAATACATCAATAGGCTTTGCTTCTTTCACAAAAATTCTTTTGCCCCATCTCCTTAAAGGGAAACACAGATGCAAAAACATACTACCTAAGCTCAAACTTTTGCCCAGGAAAAGCCAGGTGTTTCCATTCCTTGCTAAATAAAATTCCAAGGCTATAGTTTTGAGCATTAACAAGTCAAACGGGTATATTCAGGTTGCACTTAAAAAGTATGTATTAAAACTTTTCAGACTCATTTAAAGGGAATCTCTTGTGCCCATTCAGTGGAGGTTTCTCTGGGAAGAAACACTGGAAAGGTGTTTATTAGGCAAATATCCAGTTTTGTCAGTCTGCCCGTTGAATCTACTGGTCTCACTAATCCAGCACTGGGTGACTTCACTGTGTACAGGGCACTTGTGGGAATACAAAAAGCATGAAGTATTTGTGTATCTTTCAGTCTGCAGTGCAAACAACCCAGCTACAGTACCCAAGACACCAACTATCTGAAGAGACAATCAATAAGCAACTACCCAACAGATCCTTCAGGTCCACTCATTCCACTGGGCCCTGAAAAGGATTCTTTCGCAAAATGGGACTTATGGATGTACAAGTAAATGGAACAGCATTCCATTGCAAAAGAAAATCCATCTTGGAATGAAGCAGCTTTCCCAACTTCATGAACAGTTTGGATAAACCAAACATTGTCCTCTGAGAGCATGTTCAGGTTCAGTGTGATCCAGAGAGACAGGCTAAAATGACCTTGGACTAAGAAGATCCCAATCATTTTTCAAGTCTCAACCACATCAAGTGGGATTTTAGAATCAAATTTATCCCTCACATGAAAAATAAACACTGGCTCCAAAATTCAGGACTGAGAAGCACAGACATATCTAAACTAACTTCTTTTTTAAAAAGTTTTTTGGAGGATTCAGCATAATTATTTTTAAATTCTTCCTCTGGAAGAAGAAATTGTAATTTCCTATTTGAAATCATTCCCCATTGACCTACTTTGAGAAAAAAAAAACCAAACTGAATGTCATCACTTTTTAGTTGAGGGATTCCCACAGCCTGGTCACTTCAAAGCTGCATTGTTGATTGCTCTTAGGAAGCATATGAAATGGGTAGAGGTAAAACATCACTTTGCTTAGGAGTAATCTCTTTGGCAGGAATACATGTCATAACAGACAAGGCATGAATCATGACCCAAGGGGAATAGTATGCTTTAAAAAAAAAAAAAGCACTGTTGAATTATTAGGTAGCTTTCTGAAATTTGTCTGTTTTTCAACTGAGAAAAAAATCACCCTTCACCCCTCAAAGCTATTCTTTTTAAAATTCTTCAAATGGATGACATTTGGAAACCATGTGGTGGCATCTGGATGGACTTAAAACTGAGAATAACATAATACACACACATATACTTATATGTATATATACCAATTGATAAAACAAAGGAAAGAAGGAGAAAATGAAGAGGAAGGTAGAGGAAAAAATGGGTGAAGAAATGAAGAAGAGGGGGAAATTTTTGTATTTTTTCAAATTAAATTTATCCAATCATCCAGGCATCTGGAAAGCTTAATATCCATATTCTCAAAACTATAGAGTAGTTTCAACTATACACAAGTTCCCAGTCTTCCCCTTGCTATATATTTCCCTCAAATGGAATAATTGCAGAGCTACTAACCCTGCCTACAGAGGGATTCTGTCCATAGTCACAATGCATAGAGTAAAAGGAAACCCCCAGCAAAGCTAAGTAAATTAGTGCTAGTAAGGGAGGAGGGGGGTGAACGAAGAAGAAAACTCTTTTATGTTAGGTAGCTAGAACAAACAGATCAAATCAGTGAGACTTATGACAAATCAGCCTATTCCAATGCCTTTCACTGCTGTATATTTTGGATTTCACGGTTTATTTACTTTACATTTTTGGCACCAAGCCCCCAGAGCATGCCAATACAATATTTGTTTAAACACTATTTTATGCAGCGAGCGAGGGAAACGTTTACTTTCAAATTCTTGCACACCCCCAAGAGCCTCATCGGCAAACAGTATATGAACGTTTTACAACTGTTCCCTTTATCAGAAGCTGTCAGGATTAAAACTTCACAAACTCAACAAGGGGGAATGGGGGAGGGTCTCTTACATAGAACTGGGGATAGGTTTTTCAATATCCTTCAGCAGCATGTATATACATTAGATGAGGTAAGGAGTGGGGATGGATGTGGGTGAGTGTACAAATATATGCCATATTTAGGTCAATTGTATAGACATGATTCCTGAGGGCCTTGGGGACTATCTGACTGCACATTCCCCACTTTCCCATCTAATGCTCATTTCTATGAAAAGAAAAAAAAATCTTTCGTAGACCTAGGACTCTGAGAACACTGACTTGGATTTCAGGCTAGAGCCCTCCTGTCGAAATCTTTAGGGATAGAGAGGTGGGGTTAAGAGAGAAAGGGGATTCATCCTAATCTCTCTTGCTATAAAGTCAGGTTTCCTAGGAAATGACAGCAATTACTCGAAGGAAAAAAAAGGCGCCCATTTGGACTGGCTCTCTTAGCATTTCTTGTCTTCTCACCCCTTTCTCCCCTTCCTCTTCCCCCCCTCTCCCCTCCTCATACATAACCCTCCACACACGCCCCCAACAACCACACACGCGCGCGCGCGCACACACACACACACACACACACACACACACACACACTCCTCTCCTCACAATTGTCTTAAAGCCACAAGGTCCAGGGAAAACTCAACTCTCTAAATCCTTAATAGGATTGGCGCCCAGCTCTCTCCAAGCCTCTCCCCATCACACAGAGATCAAGTTGCAGTAGTGGATTTTTCAAATTCCTCAGCAAATATACTTGTTGAAAGATTGCCCCTCCCGGGGGTGGGAAAGGTGGAAGGGGAATGGGGGCAAGAGAGACGAAAGTGTGGACGGGGGTGGAGGTGGGGAGCCAGAGCAGTATGGTAGGGAACGGAGTTGAGTGGCCGGGTCCCTCCAGATTCCTTTGGGAAAGGAAAGCAGTTTATGAAAGAGAAAGAAAGCGAGAGACACGCAGGGAGAGAGGGAGGGGGAAGACCTGGGGGCTGGTAAAACGGGGAGAAGTTTCTGCTAAAAGTCGACACACAAGTCTCTTTCTCTAGATCCTCCAAACCACCCCCGCCTCACAAGCTCCAAGTTTCTCGGCCCCTCTCTCCTCTCCCCCCGCCCTCCACGACTGCATCACCTTAGAAAGTAAGGGGGAAGAGGAGAGGGGGATATTTCCCCAAATCTCCAAACTCACCTCCTTCCCCGGGACAAAACCCCAACACGGACACGGAAACCTTAGGGTTTAAGCGGCTGAGGGCTTGGATTGGGGGTGTCTTCCAGGGAGAGTTGCTGTTTGAGGAATGGGACTGATGATAAATGAAAGCTTCTCTCCCCATTTTTCTAATCTCTCAGAAGAGGAATAAAAAAAATGGGGGGCGAGCAAACTGAGCAGCATCGAAGAGGGAGACGGACCACCCCTCACCTCGATGCACATTGTCTGGGAATTTTAACTCCGAGCCCTCCTTCCATTTTTCAGCTCCCCGCCCAGGGTAACCCTAGCCCTAAACATCCAGGAACCCCCAAAGAATACACAACAAAGTTTCCCCCCAAGCAAACTCGAGCCCCTTCCTGCCCGGCTCCCCCCTCTCTACTCCGGTCCCCTACAGCCCTATACCTGCAGGAGCCGAGCGGCTGAGGAGGGCTCAGAGGGCCGGGGCCGCCTAGCCCGAGCGCCCTTTGGGGAAATGCGGCATCCCTTCCATGCGCTCTTCTGCCCCCGCCTTGCCCGGACACTGCCGGGGAAACAGAATGAAAGGCTCTCTGTTTTCTTTTCTTTTCTTTTTTCTTTAAAGAAAGAAAAAGGCAAATATAACTTTACCAAGGAAGAGAAAAGTTTGCTCTATAATGCAGGTGTCTGTTCTGGAGCAGGGCTGCAGCTCCTGCCCCCCATCCCAACTTTGCTGTGCGATCCGAGGCAGGCTGGCTGGCTGGCTGGGTGGCTAGAGGGCGGGGGTAGCACTGGGGCGGGGGGCGGGGGAGGAGGGGAGAGGGGAGGGGGGCGGGCGGGGAAGATCCTACTGTCTTCCCTTCGCCTTCTCGCGGAGGCTGCCGCGCTACTCCTACCCTCTTTTCTTCCTCTCCTCCTCCTCCTCCTTCCTCCTCCTCCTCCTCCTTCTCCCCTCTCCTCCTCCTCCCCTTTCCTCCTCCTCCTCCTCCCCTCTCCTCCTCCTCCCCTCTCCTCCTCCTCCTCCTCGTCCTCCCCCGCCTCCCCGAAGTCTCATTGATGGGAGTTTTTTTTTTTAAAGTCTGCTGCTGTTGCAGGCTCATTCCTGCACTTCTGCTATCCATCATCTACATCTAAGATATAGACCTCTCTCTCGCTCTCTCTCTCTCTCTCTCTCTCTCTCTCTCTCTCTCTCTCTCTCTCTCTCTCACACACACACACACACACACACACACATCACAACACACACATAGAGCTCGGGTGCGCGCATACAACACAGGCACACACACACACGCACACACACTTCCTCACTCACACAGACACACACTGGCTGAAGTTTAGGAGGCCCAGCAGGGCAGGGATGGGAGGGGGAGGAGGGGTGAGGAAGTGAAGAATCTTTTTCCTTCCCAGTGCAGAAAAAATAAAGGGGGTGGTGTAACACAGAGGAAAACTTAAAGGAGAGAAGAAAGCAAAGGAAAGAAAGAAGGAAGGAAGGAGGAAAGAAAGGAAAGGAAGGAAGGAAGAAAGAGTTCTCCCTCACTTTTTTTTTAAAAACGAGGGGGGTGGGGTGTTATAGCTAACTCAAGTCAGATGATCTCCAGAGCAGAAATCCACCAACTGATCTGTTTTCAATCTAATCCTTCTCCTTCCCCTCCTCCCCTCAACTCCCCCCCCACCCCACCCCAGTTGCACCATTTGCTATTCCAGATGGGCCCGGCTCTTTTTTTATACATAGGAATGGAGAAGCAGAAATGGACAGCTCTGGGTCATGTAGCCCCCTCTCAACCTTCACCAAGTTGCTGATTTCCTGAGAACCTTAGGGAGGGGACACAAGCAGAAAGATGCAGGTGCCTGAAAGTTTGTTTCATTCTCACCTTTAGGGTTCAGAGTAGTTAATTTTCCCCTTCTCCCCTCCCCCATTTACCAGCTTCCTCTATCAGTATCTTTGACATATTGTCATCTGAAATCTGTTGTGAAGAGAAAGCCTTCAAGATTTTGTTTGGTGTCTTTTTTTAAAAGATAGTATACTCTCTAGTTCTAGTTATGTCAACCAGATGGAAATAATCAGAAAACAACAACAGAGGGGAAAAAAAACAGAAAAAGAAAAAATCTGACTAATATCTTTAAAATGGGGTAGGGAGGCAAGAAGGAGAGGAGGGGGAAATTATCAGACAAATTTTGTGATTTGCCTTGTTCTGATGAATCTCCATGACACAAAATTTGAAGCACAGATATGATTTTTTTCCCACAGGAAACACAGCTTGGAAACACAGGTCACAAAACAGCCTAAAAGTCTGTATAACTGAAAAAGTCTCGTTTCTATCCAGGTATGCCACCAGTCTTTCCCATTGACTCACACTTACCTTTTCTAATGTCATGACGTTGAGTTTATCAGTGACTTCAAATATAATGGCCAAAGAAAACTGGTCCAGATGAATAAAGCATATCATTTCCTTACTGGTGGAAAATCTTTTCAAAATGTATTGGTTAGTGGCTTTCTGTTTTTCCTTTCAGTCTTTCTTTCTGCAATTGTATGTTGTTTTACATGTAAGTACAATAAACCCAGACAAACCCAACTTTCTCAACCTTAAGTGTCACCTTCATATGCACTTTTTAATGATCTGATTGCTTTTTGTAAGTAGCTTTCTACATCTTATCTCATCTCATCTCATCTCATCTCTCTCTCTCTGTCATACACACACACACACCCAACCACTTTATTTAAAAAGGAAAACATTTTTAATGACTCCAGCTTACAAGAACACAAAAAGAGGGAAACAATAGATTATTTCCTGAGATAGATTCCTGAGCCTAAGAGAAAATGTGTTGTACACTTTTAGAATGATTAGATACAAATTATGTTATCCTTGAACACACTATTCAGCTGTGGACCCTGCTAGAACAAAACCATACACACACACACACACACATACATATGTATGTGAATATATATATATATATATATATATATATATATATATATGCTTGTTATTTTGGATGTGTCTGAAAGCTGGAGAAAGATAATGTATTAAGAAAATATGTTTTGAGAAACAGCTTTTAAAAATACATATGATCAAACTCACAATTTTTCAATGTATTTATTTAAATTCCTTCTGGGCTCTTGGAATACAGACTCCAAGGAGATAGAAAAAGTAAACTGAACCTTCCTTCTCTGAACCATTCTTTTTCCAGTGATCAGCTGCATGCTTATTCATATATATCTTCCTCATTGTTGGAATATGAGCAAGATGGGCTGATTGTTCCAATTACTTTTCTTTTATTTGCTTCCTTTGCTTATAGAATTTGTGAAGAAGTTAAAAAAAAACCAGGGAATGTCACCTCTTTTTCTCCTATACCTAATGGAATTCAACACCTAATGGAATATTACCTGTCAAATAACTTTTCCTAGACTTTTTTGGGAAGATGAAGATGGAAATGTTTCCTTTTGTTATTAGGCTATTAGTGGAGAGTTAATTTTAAGATGGCTAAAGGTTTGGTATTGAAAAGTATGTAAGATTTGGGATGAGTGAAGCCACAGCGTACTGGAAAGAGAACTTATTTAAGAGGTAGAAAATCTAAGTTCTGTTCCCAGTTCAATCCATGTTTGGTTCAAATTCCATGTTTGACCTTTGACAAGTCTTTTAACCTCTCCCTGCCTCTGTTTTCTTCTCTATAAAACTAAGATAATATCTTCCCTACAGAGTTATGAGGATAAAATTAGATGTGTGTGAAAGTAAAGCAGTTTGAATGCTCTATAAATTGTTATACAAGCATAAGTGGGTATTATTTGTGTAACAAAAATCACAGGTTTGCTTAATGTCTTGGGCTCAGTATAAATTCAGTCCAATATCTTCCTTCCCCTTTGGCAGATTTCATGTTCAGAACCATTTGCCCTTGGTCATTGAAAAATCCTGTCATCAAAGAAAAATTACGTTAAATTGCATTGATGACACTGGTCAGTATGCAGAAAATATTTTACTGGTCCAAAAGGCTTTACCAAAAGTCCTCAGTTTTTAAACACCTATAAACATTTTTAAAAAGTTATACCTTCTCCTCCCTTGGTTCTCATATCTGATCCTCTCCTTCATAATTCCCAGAGCCTCATTCCCTGAGCCCCAACCTATTCCTGTGAAACACTGAGTCATCCTCAGTAGAGAATCTAGGCACTTGACTGATCTACACTATATGGCCCAGCACACATCTCTGGACTACTTGTTCTGGGCAGAAAATAAGTTTGGCAATTGTAGAAAGTATTTCTCACCAACAAGATTGCAGACAGAGTTGGAGGGCTACTGATGAAAAACGTTACCTATACAAATGCATTCAGCGTGTGGATTTTGCTTAACTGCTCTTTCCCTGCTTTCTTTTGAAAATCTTTATTACATGGGCTGGCTCAGTGGATAAGGAAGTGGAACAGAATATATTCAGAAATAATGGTGATATAAAATCAAAAGGTACCAATAAAAAATTAGGAGAAAAAAATGGGTTCAGTAATTGACCCTCAGTTACTCAGAAATTTCTGTTAACCAGAACATGCCATTCCCAAGTAGTCAGTTAATCAAGGTTTGAGTCATAACCATTTTCCTTTTCGTAAACAACTGCACCTTTCATCTCAGGATCAAAAAGCACTTTTGTGAACAATAGGCTTGTTTCTCACCTTTCTCTGCTAAGCTTTCTCAAACCATTATGGAACATGGTGTTCCAGCATGGAGCTGGTTTGAAGGAAAGAGGTGGGTTTAGCCAGTTCTCCATCAATCCCAACAATCCTTCCAGGAAGTTGGTTGAGGTGGGGGCGAGGGGAGTTTGAAGAGGCGCTATCAACATCATTCCCATTACTGAGATAGAGAAGCCAAGGTGCTTGAATGTGAGCTGACCAAAAAACCCCACAAAAACCCAACAATTGGGTACTTTCGGTCTGTATAACGACAAATGATGTCTTTTTTTTTTTCTCCTGAATTGACAGTTTGAATGCACTTAGCAAATCAGCTACCTGTTTTGGTTTTATGTACCACCAAGCTTAGCATTACTTTGGCATTAAGTAAATGGCAGAAATGAATTGGGTTGGATATTAAAAGCAAAGCAATACAATAATCTGACCTTTAAAATCATAGACAACCTGCCTAAATGAAGTCCTTGCATTTTCATATGAGCTGGAAGGCAGACAGTCAGACATCATTCCATTTAGGCTGGGTCTATATAATGCAGGAGTAATCAGTTGAAAAGTGAAATTCAACTGAGATAGATATTTGGTGTCATGTAGACCAGAAGATTTCAGTTGTTTTACTGAATTTCCTTGAGTTTTACTTTTAGTCTTGAGTTTGTTTTGTTTTGGTGTTGTTCTGGAAGTAAATTCAGCCTGTAAGTCTGTTGGCTTTACTTGATTGTTTTGGTTTGTTATAAGGGATAGAGGAAGTAGACTGATGGAAAAACAAAAGGCATCCATAAAAAATTAATCTATAAATAAATGGTCTCTTAAAATAAAGTTAGTTCATTCAAAAGGCCTATGAACTCATAGTATCATAGACCTAGAAGGAACTTTAGAGGTCACCTTGCTGAACCCCTCATTTTTTAGAAGAAATAAAGGCTAGGAGAAAGTGATCTATACAAGGTCATGCAGGGAGTTAGTGGCAGAACTCACACACCAGTGGCAGTATAAGAATTGTGACATAGATAATGCTGGCTGTCAGCCTAATGCCCATTCTACTACACTATGTTACAGAGTCCTGAACCAGCAAGGAAAAGAAAAAATGTAGGAGGATGCTATCTCTACTCTTAAAGAATTTACATCCCACTTAGGAGACACACATGGCAGTAGTAGAAGTAACAGTTAGTGAGTACAAACTGGCTACACAAATGCTGGGGAGACAGGGTGCTCCAGAGGACAGAGGATGGAATTATGTGCAGCTGAAGTTCATGACTATGTAAACTATAATAAAGAAATATGTCACATTAAGCATTAGACATATTTGGATTGATTTCAATCTAGCAGTGGCATACATTTTATAAGAAAATTCACACACAGAGAGCAATGAGACCAGGAAGGGCCAACCTGAAGAGTAGGTTAGTAGGCTGCCAATGGTCACTGCTATGGTGTGATTTTAGTAGTGCCAGGAATTATGATGCCTCCCACACTCCCACACACACACACACACACACACACACACACACACACACACACACACTCTTTGTCTCTTTCTCTCCCCAAATGTCTGATGTCTGAAATTCCATAGAGTTTTTCCTTTGGCTTGAGGCTCCTTCTTCTATTAAAATGTAAATACCCTTGGGAAGGGTAAAACATTAAACTTTATGTTCACACAAAATCTTGTCATTATTAATGAGTCTATCAGATCCTTTTCTGGTAGATGATTTTGATGGGAAACTGATAAGGAGAGTAGGAAGACACAGAGAAGAGGGGCTGGGACAAGTGGTGGAGAAGATACTGCCTAAAAGCCCAGAAAAACATGACTGGAGGCACCAAAGACAAAATTTGTCTGCCTATAGCTTTTCTTTGCAGCCTGAATCTCTGTTCTGTCACTCACAGCAACTTATCTGGAGAAGTCCTCCATGAGCTTATGCAAGGTTTGAACACTGGCTTTCCCACTAAAGAAGTCACCAATAGTGCATCTTTGAATGTAGTATAGAAGGTATAGAGCATATTCTGCAAGACTGGAACGAGAAAGGCAAGCTCAGGGCACTTAGATAATGCTTGTTGGAAATGAACTTTCTCCTTCTTCATCCTTGCTCACTTAGGAACTTTCCAATAAAGCAACAAACATTTATTAAGTCTCTGCTATGCACCAGGCACCATGCTATGGAGTAGGAAAACAGAAGTGAAAATTCTTTCTTTCAAGGATGCTAACCAAACAGGTTGCATTTTCTTAGCCAAATGTAAAGGGTATGTGCGTTCATATATAATCACTAGACTTCAGATGATATTATGAATCTGTTTCTCTCTCTCTGTCTCTCTCTGTTTCTGCCTGTCTGTCTCTGTCTCTGTCTCTCTGCCTCTCTCTCATAGGCAAACAGTTGATGTCTACAGGTAAAATTGTCCAAAGTTTCACATCCACCTTTACATTGTATCTTTTTTACCTCAAGAGTAGATCCCAGCATCAGACAAAGAGGAATGCAGGTCTGGACAAGTTCAGATAAGTATTCTCAGTCCCTCCCTTGACTTTGTTACAAATTGTCTTTCTTGAACTCATCTTTTCCACATCCTCCAACCTCATTCTTTTCAGCAATTGAACAAGCAGGAATGGAAGGTGGATCATTATATTTTTTCACTTTGGCCCCAAATGGTGGAATCAGGAGCAATGGGTCAAAATTGCCAAGAAGAAAATATAGTCTTGATGTCAGAAAAAATTTCTAATCAGCGCCATCTGAAAGTAGAGTGGGTTGCTTCAGGAAGTGCTAGATTCCCTTTCACTGGCAGTTTTCAAAGTAAGACTTTCGAAGACCATTTGTCAAGTACTTTGTAATGGGGATTCTTTTGTGTATTGGACTGTGGTTACTGAAGCTCCTTTTAGTTCTAAAATTCTACAGATATACTGGTTTACCTCTATTTTATATTTTTCAGCATCATATAACTAAATGTAACAAGCTATAAAATAAACATATTTGCCTCATCCTCAGTTTCTAAGGGAAATCCAGATGAATTTTCAAAACCTCTCGCTTTTCCTACCATTCCTTTTTTTCATTTAAGTATTGTCAAACATATTTTGGGGGAAATATATATCTTTATGTACATCTATGGAGAGATACATATACAGGGGAAAGAACCTTTGATACTGGTTGTGTGATCTCTGACCTTCAGGCAGTTCTCAAAGACTTCTGGTTATATCCTAGTTGTCAGCTCCATCAAAAGAAGGAATTCGCCACACCAGGAGAGCCAGTTGGAGCCACCAAACAAATCATAACTCCTTGATATGTATGTATTCATGTCAATACCTAAAGAATCTAGAGTTTCATTTGTGTGAATAATCATACCACTGATACAGATTTCAACCATTTTATGCCCTTAGTCTATGGCCCTCATGCACTGCTCTCATGGAAAAACTTCACCATGTAGAAGTCAACCCTGGGGTAATGAGTTTCTTCACATTTATTAGGTTGGTTCTCTGATATCAGTCATAACTGATTTTCCAGATTCTTACTTTAAATCTGTTTAGTTTGGAAGGACCTGACAGACTTCATTATTATAGCATTAGAACACACAGGAAATTACTTCCACACCATGATGAAGCATTAAGAGCATGATTTGTTGGAGATGTATTGATGTTTGACCTTTATTCTAGAAAAGGACCAGTGATGTCAGAAGGGTGATGTCTTGACTTGCAGTGAATTGGATTAAATGAGGCAGAGCTATGCAAAGCCATCAACCTCACTGTCTCTTGTAGACACATTAGAGTTCAATGCAAGACATAGTTCAAGACACTGGCTGTGGCCCAGGATGCAGTGGGAGACCTTGGCCTTTTTAAGCTAAAGTCTTTCCCAGGTCCCAGTTTATCTGAGACAACAACAATTCAATGATTAAAGGTTAGATTATAATTGAGGCAAAATATGGTGACTTCACAAAGAATCAGTCTCAGAGGGGAAGATAAAAAGGTATAGAGAAACAGAGAAAGAGCACTGAAGACTTAGGACATCTAATAAAGGGAAGAGGGGCTATCCTTGCTTACTCCTGTATTTATTGAGAAAGGGTCTAGTATATCCCCATTTTATATGATGCTTGCTTTCTATTTTAGATAGATACATTGTATGATATTAAAAAAAATTCCTCCATACCTATACTTTGTAGGGTTTTTAAGAGTAGATTACTGTTGTGCTTTGCTATAATTTTTTTCTGTATCCATTTAGATAATCATGTAGTTTTGAATGTTTTTGTTTTTAACATAATTAGTCATGTTGATTGTTTTCCTTTTGTGGAATTATCTTTGCATACCTGGTACGAATCCAACTTGGTTACAATAAATTATTTTTTGGATGAATAACTGTAGTCTGCCTAGTAGGAATGTATCCAAAAATTTTGTATCAATATTCATCAATGATATTGTTCTATAGTTCTGTGCTTTATCCAATTCTGGTTCAGGTATTGGGATTATATTTTTCTCACAAAATGAATCTGGTAAAGTGCCTTCTTACTCAATTTTTGAGAATAGCTTTTGTATTATTGACACTAATTCTTTGAAAGTTTGTTACAATTCTCCCATGAATTCATCAGGACCAGTGGTTTTTGTACCTCTACAGCTAGTTCTATGTCCTTTTCTTGAGACTGGATTATTTAAGATCTCTATTTCGTGTTCTGTTAGTTTGAGTAATCCTCTCCTTCTTTTGTGTTCTGAGTTTTGTTAATCTATGTTTATAGTAGGTTCTGATAATTCTTTTTATTCCTTCTTGTTTTGTTGTGATTTCACCTTATTCATTTTTGCCTTCTTTTTAATCAGATTAGCTAAAGTTTTGTCAATTTTATTAAGTCTTTTTAAAGAACTAGTTTTTAGTTTTATCATTCTTAGGATTTTCTTTGTTTTTTAGATTATATTTCTTTTCTAATTACTCTTGTGCTTCTTTTTGCTTTATTTATTTGTTACTTCCTAATTTTTAAATGCATATTCAATTCACTAATCATCTTTTTCTATTTTATTAACCTATATTTGTAGGGAGATAATTTTTCCCCTGAGGATTGCTTTAGCCACATCCAAGAAATTTTGGTATGGTTTCATTATTATCATAATCTTTCTCCCCCTGGACACTTTTAAGCTCATCAATGCTTTCCCTAAACTATGGCTCTCATTACTGGATACGGTACTTGTAGACTTGGTAAAAAGTTGAGAAAAAAGAGTTGAATCTGACTCAGCTCTGTGGGTAGGTATTTCTCATTCTCTTCTCTTTGTGCACCTCTTCCATTATCCATTATTTCATTAACCTTTCAGCTTGTCTCTTTAAATGTTAGGTGTCAGAGGTTTGTTTTGTGCCTGGGTTACAAGGTAAGCTTCATTTTGACTTAGGTCAATTAGGGGAGAGAAAATGTCTCAATATAGTTGAATAAATCAGAGGCACAAAGAGGCGACTGGAACAGCATCATCCCTGAGAAGGGTGTGCTAAGAATACAGAAGAGCAAACTCTAAAGAAAGTAGATGGAGGAGGGGTAGTTGACTTATTCAAATAAGACCCCTGTTGAAAGAATAGGTAGAGATTTGGAATTCATCTTTCAAGAGTAGAGTAGGGAGGCAAAAGCATTATTCAAAATTTAAAATGTAATTGATTTTGGATCGAAACTTTAAAACCCTTAGTTAGTATATATGGGACTGGCAACAGGTTTTGAGGTGAGAAAATAAGGAAACTGAAAAGAGTCCCTAGGCACATCAACCCTAATCCTATCACTTCAGCACTGACCACATCTCTGCCTACTCACCACTCTGGGCTTGCAGAGAAACAGAGGAGATGTCAAATGAGAGGGAAAGATGGCAGATATAAGAGGAAGAAGAAGCCTGCACTCATTCGGAAATGACAAGGTGGAATTAGAAATAATTGGCATTTATATCTCACTTTAGAACTTTATGTACATCATTTCATTTGAATTTCATTATAACCTTGTAAGGTAGGCGCAGCAAGGTGGCACAGTGGATAGAGTGTTGGGCCTGAGGTCAGAAAGACTTGAGCTGAAATCTGTCCTTAGTTACATACTAACCATGTAGCCCTGGGCAAGTCACTTAATATCTCCCTGCCTCAGTTTCATCATCTGTAAAATGGTAATAATAATAGCATCTACCTCCCAGGGTTATTGTGAAGGTCAAGTAAGATAATTATAAAGCATTTAGCACGATGCCTGGCACATAGTAACCACTATGCAAGTGTTAGCTAATATTCTTATTTTGTAGATAAGCAAATAGGTTTGGCGATGTGACCAAATAGTCACACAGATAGTGTCAAACTTAGGATGTGAACCCAGGTCTTCCTAACTCCATATCCAGCACTCTAGTCACCATGGTCACTACACAAGAGCTTCTGCTCTTTTCTCCTCATTTCTGCTCCACATTTTAATAGTGGTCTCAGAAAAAAAGCACCCCTCTTTCCTGAGATTCCTTCAGACTATAAGAGCCTGGTTTGATTAGATTCATAGGACAAAGTAGCATCAACTTCCTGCGATCCACTTTGGAAGTGTGCTGTGAGAATTTGGGGAATCTCCTCAGTTTCTTAGAAATGTTCTTACCTACATAAAGCATACGATCCTGTTCACTGAGGAGATTCATATTAGATGGGGTTAGCGAAAGTTGCAGAGTGTTGCTAGGGCAACACCTAGAAGGACCGTTAATGAAGTGAATATTATATGCAAATTAACTCAAGCAGTTCCAAGAGTGAAAAAAAGCAGGGAGATAATTTCACTTGCCTTCTAAAAAGGGTAAAACAGAAAGTTACTTCTAGCTATTGGGGGAGGGGGCAAACCTTTCATTCTCATAGTATATAGAATCCCTAGGTTACCCATTACTTTCTTTTAACAAAGACGAATGAAGAGAATTAGGAGCAAAGATCTGTCCAAGGAGACAAAATTCATGAACAAGAATTCAAAATTCAAAACAAGAAAGGATAGTCCACTTACTCAAAGAAGATTCCTACTGATGAAATGAATAATAAGTAGAGATTTGAAATTCATCTTTCAAGAGCAGGCAAAAACACTGTTCAGAAGAGATTACAATCCAGACCTGTGAGTGATTCTATGTTTCTCCTCTCCTTCTTATCTCTTTTGGGTTAACTCTCTCCTCCCTCCCTAGCCCCTCACCATTTCTTCTTTTGGTAAAGCTCTGAGGAGCTATCTCTGACAAACTACCCCAGGAGGTCCACATAAGTTTGTATTGACAAAGCACTGTTAATTAAAAAAAGGAGATTTCTCACCATTTCACGCAAAAAAAATCAAGGTTAGAATAAGTGAACTTTCAAAAAATTTTCTTTTTGTAAGGAAAGTAAATTGTACCTTAATTTATTCTTTTAAAATTGTTCTAAAGTAGCATCACTAAAAAGATTTAATTTCATGAAAGTTTATATGTTTTGATTGTCATGGGCAGATTTTTTTTTAGTCTTGACTCTGCCATTTCCTGATTAAAAGTTATTTCCTCTGTCAGTGTGTTAATCACTTAGCATTTATTAAGTGTTCCTCTGTACCAGGAACCCTCCTAAGCATTGTAGATCCAGAAAACCAAAACAACAGTCCCTGCTCTCAAGAAGTTCACAGTCTAAGTTCACAATCTAATGGGGAGACAACAGGTAAACAACTATGTACAAACAAGATAGAAACAGGATAAATTGGTTGGGGGAGTGACTAAGATCAAAGAGGACTTGCAGAAAGTGGGACTTTAACTGAGACATGAAAGAAGGTAGGGAAACCCAGGAGGGAGAGATAAGGAGGGACAGAGTTCCAGGCAAAGAGGACAGTGAGTGAAATGAGGAGGTTGTAAGAAACTATCTCTAAGAACCCTTCAGCTCAGATGTCTCATCTACAGCAATATGGCTCTCTTTTTTAAAAGAAGGAAAATTGATTTGTTATTATATTAATCACACACTTTAGTATACTTATTTTAATTCATTTTAAGCTAAGAACAATAATATCCCTCAGTCCTCCCCACCAAAAAGAATGATTACAACTGATATGGTAAGTGAGATGCTGAAAATTTTTAGTTTTGAGTTGATCTTCAATGGCTATTCTGGAAAGATGGGGAGTCCCAAAGGGTTTTTTAGAAGTATCTTGAAAGCAGTTTGATAGTACAGTGGAGAGAGTGCTGGGCCTAGAGTTGTGAAGATTTGAATTCAAAAGAAGTTTCAGGCACTTACCAACTGTAGGATCTTATGTAAGTCACTTAAAGCTCTATCTGCCTCAGTTTCTTCAATTGCAAAATAGGGATGATAATAATAGCATCTACTGCCCAGGCTGCAATAAGAGTGAAATGAGATAGTGTCTGTAGAGCACTTAGGACAGTACTGACACATAGCTGTTGTTTGTCCTCTCTTCTAGAATAGGACCAGTGACATCCAGGGGTGATACCTGAACTTGTACGTGAGTTGAGTTTAAGTGAGGCACAAAGTCATCAGCCTCACTCTCTCTTCCAGAGTCATCAAAGTCCAGGTCAAGACAAAAGACAAGTAACTGGCAGTGGCTCAGCATGCAGTGGTGACCTTAGTGTCTTCAGTGTCTGATCAAGCTTCACAGTGCCTGCTTCAGTCAACTTCGGAGCCATTGGAACAAATTGTTATCATTTTCTCATTCTGATGGGGAGACTCTTCATATGCTTGGGGTACACATCCCCCTAACTCACTAACAGGTCTGAGATCTGTCTATTACCTTCAACTTGGCTTAGCCTGGCTGCCTGGATGGCTTTGCTGGGAGTTTGGTCACTATGAATGCTACAGCTTCTTGGAGCAACAGATGAGAGTTGGGTGATGGGTGGACACCAAAGGCGGATGAGCAACCCTTCTATCTCTAAGATCATACCAGAGGTGTGTGCAGTAACGACTAATACTTCTGGCAAATAGCCAGTACTTAACAAATGCATGTTTCCTTTCTTCCCTTGCCCTTGTGGGAAATCATATTATATTCAAAGAACCCAGAGTTTGAAAGGGAATCCTTTGGAGATCATCTAGTTTAGCCCCCTCATCTGATAGAACAGAAAACTGAGACCCAGAGAGGTGAGGAGATTTGATGAAAGTCATTCATGCTTAAAGTAAATAGCAGAGTCAAATTCTGAAACCATGTTTTCACAGTGTTTTTTTTATAAAACATCATTCCTACTTCCTAATATCTTCCTCCCCCAAAATAACCCTCCTCTTTAATATAGAAATACATTTAACCAAAACATACCTAAAGACTGGCTGCATATGTCTCGCAATATAGGACTCATTCTACAACCATACTTCACTACTTATCAATGGGGAAGAGTGAGGAATGTTTCATCATAGGACTTCTGGAGTCAAGAATCATTGAGCCTACTTCTCCTAACTTCAGATACAGGGCTTCTTTCTATTAGCTTCATGTTAATTTGTGCAGTATTAAAATTTAGAGCTACCAAATCACTATAAAAATGAAAAATTCTATGTGTGAAATTCATTGCTCATGCCTGACGTTTTGCCATAAAAGGAAAGTTTAAGAGAAACATTTGCCGCCCTATTTTTTTTCCTCCTTGATTCACATAGGACTGAGCATAAATTAATTTAAAGATCATGAAATTTACATTTAGCCCAACCTGGGGGTAGAGGTAGATGGAGAAGGATGAGATTTCCCTCGCTTTCTTCTTTTCTAAACAATTCAAGAAACCATGCAGAATTGAGTTTACCTAGCTAGTATATCATTCCTGCTCTATACTCATTTCCATGTTATCCAAGAGGGAGAAGGATGCTGCTTTATCTATATTGTTGAGGCAGCTAAGTGATGCACTTGATATGGTGTTGGACTTGGAGTCAGGAAGATTTGAGTTCAAATCCACCTTCAGGTACTTACTATCTGTGTGATCCTGGGCAAGTCACTTAACCTCTCCCTATCTCAGTTTCCTCATCTTTAAATGGAAATAATAATACTACCTACCTAGAAGTGACATTCACTGTGTCACTGTCACAGAGAGAGGAGTCAAATCTAGGTCCTATGAATCCCAGACTAGTGTTCATCCCATTACATTGCACCATTAGTCTTCATTTGCATCTTCAGAAGAGGGTCAAATAGGGAAAGCTGATTAGAAGAGCACATTTTTTTGGGGGGGTGGGTAACTACTCCTTTTAGCCCTTGTGCATCTTCTCACTTGATTGGATTTTTTTCTGTTCTCCTATGCATCCCCCAGAGAGGAGCCACAGCATTAAGACTGTCCATCTGGTATCATTTGCTCTTGCATCATGATTGGCTAGCCTCTTTTGTCTACCCAAAAGCCTCTCCAAAGCCTCATTAGAGCATAGAGGTGACATAGGGCTCTTGAAGAGTATGCCAGCAGAGTAAAAGCTCATATAGCTCTTACAAAGCAGAACTGGTATTGAGAACAGCCCTAGAGATAGAATGTATTTGCTATTCAAGGACTAATTTAGCTAAAAGTATGCAGTTTATCACCAGCAGGTAAATTTTTTATCAGTGGAAAACCATCAGATCTGCTCATCAATATCCAAATCTGACTCTCGCATCGGCAACATTGTTAGATGTCACTTCTTTCAACTTTTTCTGTTTCAATGACACATATCATCATTGACAACAGCCACCAATATTTACTGAACAGTGTAGAAGGCACCTGTGCTAGATGCAAGAAACACAAAGAGGAATAAAATATAGTCTCTAGGCTAACAAAATGGGGAAGGCAGTGCAACCAAGATTCAAAGATAGAATGGATATGGGTATGTGATAATACCACTAACACAAAATGGTTATCTATAACCTTAGGTGGGCTGGTACAGAAAGTACAGGAGTTGGGGGCAGGGCTACTGAAGGAATTACCAGGATTAATCATACAAGTGATGGTGCGGTTGGGAGAGGCTCCCAATGAGGGTGGCCATGGTTTTGTCCACTCTTACAACTGCAATGACATTATTGCCATCCAGGCTTGTTCCAGTGTTCATTTCCATACTAACTGAGCAGTAGCATCAGATGTTGACGTTTCTGTGTCAGGTTGAGTCGGTGCTCACAACTTTGCAATGCACTAGTCTAACATAGTTGATATTTTTGGGAAATTGGTGTGGAGAGAAGGTGGCTTCTGGATTGGAAAGTTTTAATGGAAAAAGCAAGCTGGAAAACTGTCAGAGTTCCAAAACAGAATTTCTAGCTCTTGGATATAAAACAGAGGAGATGAGATCCTGCCATTCCTGTATTGGTTATACGATGGCTGGGATGTTATCTCATGAAACATGAAGGGGAGGCATGCTGAAGGGCATAAGTATTTATTAAGTGCCCACTATGTGTCAGGCATTGTGCTAAGCACTTTACAAATATTATCCCATTTGAGATTGATGAATGTTATGTGATTAAAGCCTCCTTGGGATGAGAGGACAAAGTTAAAGGGTGTAAGATTTTTAGGGTTGGAAGATATCTCAGATGTTATGTGGTCCAGCCTTTTTATTTTACTGATGAGGAAATTGAGGGTCATTGAGGTTAAGTAATTTGCCAAAAAAATCATAGGATTATAGGTCTAGAGCTGGAAGGAACCTACACAGCCATTCAGTCCAACTCTTTCATTTTTACAGATGAAGCAACTAGGATGCCGGGAGATGAAGTGATTTCTCACAAGGTCCCACAGGATGTTAAATATTGGGGGTAAGATATGATCCCAGATATTTTGAACCCAGAATCAGTACCCTTTTCATTGGGCCGCAATGAGAGAGAAAGGGGTCAAACCCAGGTGCTATGATACCAAACCACTGTTCATCCTGCTAAATTGGATATAATTGGTCTTCATTTAAATCTTTTATTATTGTTCAGTCATTTTCAGTTGTGTTTAATTCTTTCTGATCCCATTTGGGGTTTTCTTTGCAAAGAAACTGGAGTGATTCCCCATTTCCTTTTCTAGCTCATTTTATAGATGAAGAACTGAGGCAAACAGGATTAAGTGACTTACCCAGGCTCATACAACTAGTAAGTGTCTGAGGCCAGATTGACACTCATGAAGATGAATCTTCCTGACTTCAAGCCTGGAGCTGCAGCCACCAGGCCACTTACCTGCCTTAAGAAAACGTTAAATAAGAAAAGCTAGTTTCAAGAGCACCCCTTGTTGGATTACTTAGTGGGGCTAAATAACGGCCATCAAGATCTTTTCCTCTTACAAATTTATGAAAATTCCGATATAACCAAATGGTTACTTGAATGAGAGGTCAGACTTTGAACTAGAAAGAACAGGAGAGACTCAGAGATATTTGGGGGTGGCAGGATTGCTTCCAGCTCTAGTTGTAAGATTCTGTTTCTCAGAATGTGATAGTCCTTACTGGTTTTTTCAGCGCATCTTCCTGCATTATTGCCCAAGCAGAAAAAAAACAACTCTGGGGAAGAAAATAATAATGCCAATTATTATGAGGTCCAATAATGCTGACAAAAGTCAATAGACTGGTGATTTAGAGTCAGGAAAACCCAAGACACTTACTAGCTATGTGACCACCTCTCTGTGCCTCTGTTTCCTCATCTGTAAATGTAGGAAGGTGAACTAGCTGGCCTGAAAGGTCCCTTTCAGCTCGAAATCTGTGATCCCATAAACTAATCAAGAGAAGAAAATCCCCCAGAGGAAGGAGACATGCTATTGGGGTAAAGAATCCACCATGGGATTGATGAATATCCTCAGTCCCACAGGTAAGAACTGGCAGAACTGAGATTTGAATGTAGACCCTCTAATTCCAAACCCATTACTTTTTACTGTTATACTTTACTGTCTCTTGTTCAATGTGTTTGAACAGTTATAGTATGTGAGACACAGATCAAGCCCCTCCTATGCTGGAACTCGGGTTGAAGTACCTTCTCCAAATACTGTTCAGAATAGTCAAGTCCTCCCACCCCCACACTCCAAGAACCCAAAGTAGCAGCACTTATTGCCACATTGGAGAGTTCACAGTGTGCTGGGATCTATTAGGAAGTTGTATGTAAGGATGAAGCCAACCAAATCCCCCTAATTCTATTTCTGAAGAAAGAAACAGCTTACAGATGGTGAGTTTTATGGTTGTTTTTGTTTTTAAGGGCAGAGCACTGTATAGGGAGAGGAGAGAGAAAAAGGAAAGGAGAGAAGCAGAAAGAACAGGAGAGAGAAAGAAAGAGAGGAAAGGAGAAAGCGGGAAAGGAGGGAGAAAGAGAAAGGGAGGAGGAAGAAGAGGAGAGGGGGTGAAGAATGGAGCATGGGGAAGAAATAAGAGAGATATTCAATGTCTTCTGCATTAATGTATACTTTGCTTGATGATAAGAGGGACCATTGGTGGGGACATGCAAATGTAAGTTATGTGTGGGGCAGAAAATGGCTCAAAATGAGTCTTGAATCCAGGAAAGCTTTCAGGGCAGCCCACATATGAGGGATGCACTAATTTTACAGAAAAAATACTGGGCTAGAAATCAAGAGATCTGGTTTTAGTCATCATTATTATCTATTCTCTGTTATTAACCAGTTGTGTAGGGTTGGAGAGTTTATCTAATCTCTCTGGGCCTTCATTTGTACATCTGTAAAATGATGGCTAGTTGATCTCTCCAACCCCTCTAGATCTGTAATTCTATCCTTTATGTGTTTTGTACATATACTTTCTTTGACTAGAAATTTGGAAATAGAATGCTCTAGTTCCAGCAAGCTTTCCAATAATTTAATTTTAATTGAGTATAGTCAGTACTGGGGATCAGGGTAAGGGATATTTGGCCTACAGAGCTCAAGTAATGATAACCCTTTGCAGTTCCAAGATTCAAGGAAACTCTCACTCAAATTACTAACATAAATGTCTTGCTAGCGGTAACAGAGAGCTTAAGATTTGAGCTCATCATCCATTCATCACCATCTCCACAATTCGGTTGGCTGCCAGAGACATTGGATTCAGGGAATGAGTAAAGGCTTGGGGTGGGCGGCTTTCCACTTGGCAAGTGTACATCATCAATGAAGGGGCTTAATTACCTCATCAATGCCATACCCCTGTCCTTCCACCCAGATTCCATAGCCCTGCCCAGGATGGCAGGAGAAGAGAAAAGGCAAGTGTGAGGAGGGATTTCTTTGCTAGGAACTTTTGCTTGGCTCTCAACCCCCTAAACAAAGACAGCCCCTCCACTGTGCAGCCCCACATTTGGCATCCACCCATACCCGTTTGCTTTTATCCCTTTGCAGGCTGCTGACATGCCCTCTGGTCTTCCCTGTCTGTTCCTGTAAGAATCCCTGAGCCAAAGCTCAGTGTGGGAGGCCAACTTTTTTTGAGTTCCCCGCCCTACTCAACAGGAATGAAAGGGAAAGATGCACAGGACTGCCTAGGTTTGCAATGGCAGCTTGATCCCTTATCTCAGGAGGCTTCTGTAAGAACCTAAGGACTCTCAACAATGCCCACTCTTGTATTTGAAACATGAGTATCCAGAGGGATTTCATGCAGCCATCTCTCCCTTATCAAGCACACTAAGGGACTGGGGAAAGCTAGATGAATGAAAATCCACAGGTCATTCAGAAATCTCAGCTCAGTTTCCACTCCATTCTGAGACTCACCTTGTACCACAACTGCCAAATCGCAGCAGCCGCAGAAGCAACAGTCACAAGCACAATAAATTAGCCAAACCAAGGTTAGAGCTGGAAAGGATCCCAGAGGCCATTTAGACCATCGTCACCACCTTCTCCTTCTCCTCCTCCTCCTTGTCCTCCTCTTCCTCATCCTCCTCCTCCCTTTCCTCTTTCTTCTTTTTCCTCCTCCTCCCCTTCCTCTTTCTTCTTTTTCTTCCTCCTCCTTTCTCCTCCTCCTCCTTCTTCTCTTTCTCCTCCTCCTCTTTGTCTTCTTCCTCCTCTTTGTCTTCTTCCTCCTCTTTCTTTTATTTCTTCTCCTCCTCCTCCTTCTCCTCTTCCTCCTTCTCCTTTTCCTCCTCCTCCTCTTCTGTCTCCTTCTCTTTGTCTTCCTCCTCCTCCTCCTTCTTCTCTTTTTTTCACTAGCATTTTATTAATAAAAGTGATCAGTGGCACTCTCAAATGCCAAAGACCACAATGCCTTCTTTTTACAGTTGAGGAAATTGAGTCATAGAGAGGTGAAGTAACTTGCTTAGGATCATACAACTAGTTAGAGATCCTTGGACAGCAAGCTTTCCTGCCTTCTAGTCCTGTGACTGAACCCTGGTTCCCCTTGAAGGATGCTCCCCATCTATATTAGAAGATTCAAAGTCTAGATTTATAGGGGTGAGGAACCTTCAGCCTTGAGGCCACATGTGGCCTTCTAGGAGTTTGGATGTGGCTTTTTGACTGAGTCCAAGTTTTCCAGAACAAATCCTCTTGTTAAGAAGATTTGTTGAGTAAAGTTTGGGTTCAGTCAAAGGGCTGCACTTGAGGACCTGGAGTGCCACATGTGACCTTGAGGCTGCAGGTTCCCCTCCCCTGGTCTAGAAGAAGAAATAACCATAAGCCAAATTGTAATTAATTAAGGGAGGAGGCTTGGAGAGAATGAGGGGGAATAGCTGCAGGAAAGCTGGGGTGATTTGGTAGATTTTTAGGGGGCATGTGGTAGTCAAATGACTGATTTTTGACAAAAAAAGGGTTATAGCCCAGGCTTCCTGACTTCCATCTCAATGCTTTGCACTTGGGATGTAGGGGTGACATAGGAGAGGTATCATCATTTATTGGGTATAAATATTAAAGAATTATAGTAATATCCCACCTAATTAACTCTTCAAAGATATGATACAAGATAAAAAAATGTTATCGCACAATCAATAAGATAGCAACAGTCAGCATACTAATATTCATATGATACTGAGGTTTGAAGGTTAGCTCAGATAAACCCAGGCCACTTAATTTTCATCTCAAGCAATCATTCACATGATATTCAAATGACATTAGAAAATTGAAGTATGGTTTGATTATAAAGTTGCAAAACAACTTTAGTCGAGGAAGGAGAGTAATTAGCATTTATTCAGTGCTTACTGTGGATCTGGCACTGTGCAAAACACTTTATAAATATTATCTTGTTTGATCACAACTACCCTGAGAGGTAAGTGTTATTATTATCTCCACTTTTCAGATGAGGAAACTGAGACAGGTTAAACAATTTGCCCAGATTTACATAGCTATTAAGAATTTAAATCTAGGTTTTAATCCAAGTCTCCCTGCCTCCAGACTGATATCTACTCTGCCATCTAGCTGCCCAAGCTAAGGAAACATTATATGAAGCATGCTTGTATACACTATACAATCAGAACAGTACTAGTTACTGTGAGGGACAAAGACAAACTGAGACTTTGTGGTTCCGTTGACCATGATGATGGTCAAAAAAATAAAATAAAAAATCATATTGAAAGACATCCAGAATTATGATCAATGGACTACCAATTATGATGCCAGAGAACTGAGAGTGAAGTGTGCCTCCTTCCACACACCAGAGAAGTAGTGAATTACAGGTGCAGCCTGAGGAGTTCATTGTCAAACATGGCCAAGGTGTTGGTCTGTTTTACTTGACTGTACTTCTTGGTTGGGAATGTATCAGGGGGTTCAAGGAGACCTCTAGTATGAGGGCTTGTTGAGCCTTTTCAAGGCTGCTCATCTGTGGCACCCAACTTTCACCTGAGGCTGCAAGAAGCTGTAGCATATGCATATATCTCTGATAAACACTCTTGCAGACAGGTTAAACCAGACTGAGGGTAACCAGTAGGCTTCAGATCTGTCAGTGAATTAGGGGGATATCCAACATGTGAAGACTTTCCCCAATAGACAAGAACAATTTGTTCCAACAGTCATGAATATGACTGAAACAGGTGCTGTGGAGCGCTTAGAGCTTGGTCAGACATTGAAGACTCCAAGGTCACCTGCTGCATCCTGGACCATCACCAGTCGTCCTGAATTTTGTCTTGTCACTGGACTTCCATTACTCTGGAAGAGAGAGTGAAACTGATGATTCTGGGCAACTCTGCCTCACTTAAATCCAACTCACCCCAGGAATCAAGACACCACCTATGATGTCACTGGTCCTCTGAAAATGAAGGACAAAGAGTGACAACAGCAACCAACAACTTCTTTGTTACAAGAGAGGGATCTATTGTTGAGAAATGATAGCAATGTCTTAAAGAAGGGTTAGTGAAACACTTAAACAAACAAAAAGACCTCATAGCTCCCATTTGCAAGGAATTTGGAGTCTGATTGGTTCAAGTGAAAAGATAAGATGGATATGCATGAAAGAAAACACAAGATTGACAAACATGACACAATTAAAGAAAAATATAATTAAGTTAAAAACTGCATAGTATGGGCAGACTGTTACAGAAGTTGAGAGAAAGTATTCTGTTTATCTTTTGTCATTTATGACAATAAAATAGTCAAAGGCCTTGATTGGAGGAAGAAGTCTTATCAGCCTTGTAATGATAGGATTTTAATCCACATTGGTCCTAGACTTGGCCACTATAATTTACTATTTTATTTTAATACTTTGGGCGCAGTTTCCTCATTTATAAAATGGCTCCCCAAAAGTTGAGTCATATAATTTAGAAGGTTGCTTACAGCCACAACAACCTATGATTCTATTTCTGGGTCACAGACAAAAGAAACTAAAGACTCCAAAGCTTTTGGGGAGAGTAAAAGTGGAACCAGAATTGAAATTTCTCTCCTTTCCATTCTCTGAAAAAGGAACTCATTATCAGGTTGAGCACTGTTTAACACAGTTACCAAAAAAAGACCATCTCCCAAAGTCAGGATTTAAGTTGTTTCTGAACAATGAATCATGACTGGAGAAGGAAATAGTGAATTAACTTATTATATTCTAATGTTTCACAGATTTCTCATTTTTTTCAGTTTCTTCTGATCAGAATTACATTTACTCAAAAGTAAATGATTTTTAAAAGAAACTCCTTGATAAACTATGGGATCATATTATCAAAGCTCTGGGTCTGGAAGGAAGGAATGTCAAAGTCCATGTAGTTCAGCTCCTTCATTTTATAGATGAAGTATTGAGGCCCATGGAGGATAAGATGATTCATCTGCCATTCTCCTGTCCTTCCTCTTCTGCATGTCCTGCTGTGCAGTTCGTAGACCAGTGGTGCCTTTCCCTGTTTTGATTTCGTAGTTCTTACTTGCTTTTCATATTTGTGTTTAAAAGAATAACATTCCCTAGAAGTTTCTGTATTATAAAAAGTTTTATTGGTAATATTTTATATTTTTCCTATACCTTTACTCCTCCCTTACCAATAGCACCCTTCCTTAGAACCAAGAAGAATAAATGAGCACATGAATACACACTGGCTAAAAATGCATATGCCATCCTGACTTCCAGTCCATTCCCCTTGGTGCTGAGAGGTGGGTGGCATCTTCCATTATCAGTCTTCTAATGTCTTGATTAGCTAGAGTTTGGAAGTGCTTCAGTGTTCTTCTCCTGTAAATTATTGTGGTCATCATGGAAATTGTTCTGCTAGTTCTTCTGATTTTACTCTGTATCAGTCTTTCCAAGTTTCTTTGAATTCTTGCATATACCACCATTTGTTCAGTAATTTCCTAATCAGTGAGGTGGATTCCTCCAAGATAAACTTACTCAATTCAGTCTTCAAACCCCCAAGTCATACACCTCATGGCAGAGGAACAAAAGCCATTAGGGATATTATGCCCCAAAAGCTGACAGCAGGTAAGATGAATGCTTGACTAGTGTGTCTTAAGAAGACCACGCTCCGTAGAGCTATTGGTGGCAAATGATTAGCTGCCAACCATAACTACTTGGCACTTGGGATGGATGAGGATTAGAACATGGACCACGGCAGACTCTAGATTGATTTTGCCATTAGCAAAATGTGTCCTGGGACAACTCACTTGGCCTCTGTAGGTCTCAGTCTTCATAACTACAAAATGGGCCTTGAGATGTATGGCATCTCAAGATGAGGCATGCAACTCATCACTGTTGATGATTCAGAAGAAGAAATGCTATGAATCTACCTCGATTTCTTAAATCACAGGCACATCCAGTTGGAAAATATTAGTAGGTTTTTGCCTCCAATTTGGATGTTGTTGCCCATAGAACATGGCCATTTCATGCTATGTACCCTTTCTTTTGAGAATCCTGCCTCGTTATGAACTAGAAGGAAGGTGTTTCTTTTTTGGGGGAGGGGGAGTGAGTAATGAAGGAGACTGGACATAGTGCCACATCTGTTCCATCTCTGAATTGGCAGGTGTTGATCAGACATAACAGCTTCTAAACAACTCCTGGCGCTGGAGGCAAAGGAGTGATTCTTGGTGGTTTAGGGTGTAACTTGAAATTCTGCCAGTGTGATTTCTTTCTTATCGCATTATCTGAAAGAAATCAGAAAAGAAAGAGTGAGCTCACTCTAACATAAGCCATTACAATTTTTAATTTTCCTATCATTTAAGTTCTTTGTCTTTCTCCCAATTTCAATATTATCCTCAGAAAGCCCTTGTTAATAACCTTTCTCTGCAGGGTGCTATCTTAGGCAGTGTTCAGTAGAAATTAGGTCAATTAATAAGTATTTTATTAAGGATCATCACTGTGCTCAAACATTGTCCAAGGTATAAGGGCAAAGACATAGTACCTATTCTTATGGAGTTTATGGTTTAGGTGAGAGGGCAAGACTAATACATTTGAAACAACTATAGAACAAAATAAATAGTATATAATGTATACTACATATAAATGCCACTGGAGTTCAAAGAAGGGAGGAATAGAGAAGATTGAAATCATCAGGAAGAAATTGTGGATGATATGAGACTAGAGCAAGTCCTTGAAAAGAGAGATAACTTTTGGATAGGCAGAGAAGAGTAGGAAAGGTAATCAATGAGAGAAAATCAGGGGTACCAAGGCAGTGGGGGATGGGCACTGAACAGTAGAAGAGTCAAGGGTCCTTGTTGGGGATCAGTGACAGAGCTTTCCAGAAATGAACTGGGACCAGATTGGTGAAGGCTTTGAATGACAATAATAGGAGCTATTGAAGGCTTTTGATGGGGGAAATAATATGATCCAAGTGGTGGTCCAGAAAATCAATATGGTAGCAGTATGTGGGATTGATTAGAGAGATGGACTGAAAGGCAGATTAGTTAAGAAGCTATTGCAGTATTTCAGACCGAGGTGATTAAAACCTGAACTCAGGAGTGGTCTGGCAATGGAAAGGAAGAGATAGGTATGAGAATCAGAGTAAGACCCCCGAGAGTTTTCAATAAAAAAGATTTCTCATCATTTCGATAGGATAAACAAATCTTTAACTTTTCATATCAAAGTGCTTGGATTTTTCATCTCTAGCATTTTGAAGAACCTATTCTCATTTGTCATTTGTCCTCTCAGAATTATGACTGATCTAGAGCTTTGGCTCTCATTCATCTTAAATTCAAACTAGCTAGACTCATCACTACTTTACTGTTTTCCAGTTTTGGACCTATGCCACATTGTGTATATTTAAAATCACGTGATCTCTTAACTGGCAAATCTAATGGCCTTTTCCCTCCTCATCCTTTGTGCCTTTGACACTGTGCCTTCTCCTTGGTGCCCTCTTCTCCCTAGATTTTGACACTGCTTTCACCTTATTCTCCTCTCACCCATCTAACTACTCCTTAGTCTGTTTTGCTGGTTCTTTATCTACCTCATGATCACTATTTGCTTGCCTCAAGGCTCTGTCCTAGACTCTTTTCTAATTTTTTTCTATACTCTCACACTTGATGATCTCATCAGCTTCCATGTGTTCAATTATCATCACTTTGTAAATGCTTCCCAGATCTATATATCCAATTCAAATCTCTGCTGAATTATAGTCACATATCTCCATAGAACATCTTATAGGTATCTTAAACTCAACATATCCAAAACAGAATTCACTAACTTATTCCTAACCATTTCTCCTTCCTAATTTCTCTAATATCTCTTGGAGCACCTTTATCTCCCCAGTCTCCCACTTTTATCATTTTGGTATCATCTTTGATCCATCATTTCTACTGATCCCGTATATCCAGCTTGTTATGAAATATTGTCATTTCCATCTTTATAATATTTACAATATCTATTTGATATATCATATATCCTTTTTCTCTCCTCTCATTTAGCTACAACCCTAGTTCAGGTCCTCATCACCTTTATTTCATTACTGTTCATCTTTTGTTTAAAGAGGACATCACACTTGATGTCTTGACTTGTTCATGAATTGGATTTAAGAGAAGCAGAGTTGCACAAAGCTGTCAGTCTCATTATCTCTTTCAGGGTCATCAAAGTCCAATGGCAGGACAAAACTCCAGATAACTAACAATGGCTCGGGATATAGTGGAGGACCTTAGCATCTTGGGTGTCTGATCAAGCTCTAAGCACTCCTCAAGGCCTGTTTCAGCTGCCTTCATGGCCATTGGAACAAATTATTCTCATTTGCCCATTCTACTGGGGAAAATCTTCACATGCTTGGGGTCGATATCCCTCTAATTCACTGTCAGGTTTGAGGTCTATTGGATACCTTCAACTTGATTTAGCCCATCTGTTGAGAGGGTTTTATGGAGGTGTGGCCACTGCATGTGCTACAGTTTTTTAGAGCCACAAGTGAGAGAGTTGGATAACAAGTGGACATCAAAGGTGGGTTGACAACCTGACAAGGGTTCAGCAAACCCTCACAGCAAAGGTGCTAGTCCTCCCTGAATACCCTACACTATGGTAGCCTTCTAAATGGTCTCTCTGCTTCAAGTCTCTCGACTCCAATCTGTGTTCCATTCTACTGCCAAAATGATTTTTCTAAAGTGTGGTTCTAACCATGCTATTCCAAACCCCACTCCTATACTTAATGAACTCCAGTGATTCGCTCTTATCTCCAAGATCAAATATAAACTACTTTGTTCAACATTTAAAGTTCTTCATACCTTGCCCCCTTCCTACCTTCAGTTTTCTCACACTTCACTCACCTCCACACATTCTGTGATCCAGTTACATTGATTCTCTTGAAGGACCTTGAACATAATGTTCCATCTCTGGTCTCTGTGCCTTTGAGCTCGTGATCCCCCATGAATGGAATGCCTCTGTAGTTTTCCTAACTTCTTTCAAGACTCAACTCAAAGCCAGCCTTCTACAGGAAGACTTTTGTAGTCCCTTTTCTGGGGATGCATCTTCTATCAGATCACTTTCCATCTATTCTGTATACATATACATATGTGTACATATACATATGTATATATATATTTATATTATGCACCAAATAATTTTCACATTGTCTCTCTCATTAGAATATGAATTATTTGAGGACAGAGATTGTTTTACTTTCTTTCTTTTTTGAGTCCCTCGCAGTAGATAGCATTTTATTTTTTTCAATTACGTGTAAATACAATTTTTAACATTCATTTATATATAAAATTTTCTCCCTTCCTCCCTTTGCTCCTCCCCAAGATGGTAAGCAATTGATATCAGTCATATATGTGCAATCATGTTGTTTTACCTTTCTTTGTATTCCTGATATTTAGCCAGTGTCTGGAACATAGCGAGCAAATTAATCAGTTACTTTTGCTGTTCTTGTTGACTTAAAATACTATCTCCTACATGATCCAAAGGCATAACTCCTACTGTAATCAAGCCAATATACCAAGTCCTCAGCTCCTCCAGGTAGAAAATGTTGTAGTGTAGGAAGAATGTCAATCATCAATCAAATAACATTTATTAATTACCAACTATATGCCAGGCACTGTACTAATCACTGGAATATATGCCAACTTGCAATGCTGTTGAAAGATGGTTCATCTCAGAGGCATTTTAGGTGGGGAGGGAGGAAGATATTTCTGGGGAAACTGCCCGGAAGAAGGTGAATAGAATGTTAGAGTTCATCCTCACTTTATGTCTGAAATAACCCTGATAAATCTGTGCAAGGTGAGTACTTGTATATTGAGTCACATTTCCCCATTTTTCCAGAATTATTTCAGAGATGTGTTCCTGGAGAAAACTGCTTTACATAATAAAAGACAATCTCATTTCAGAATCATAAACATTCTTTTCAAGGACCTCCATCTGGGTATAGTCTAGGTGAATTGAATTTTTCCACATAAACCCTTAGTGAGGCCCTTTATCTAAGTATTCAGTAAAGCCTGTCTATTGTTAGGGCCATATTTCAAAAGTCAAAACAGAATTCAGAGATTATTTTGTTCAAGTTGTGTTTAAACAGGGTTCTTCTGGAGAACGCTTCTGTGTAGTAACCAGTCATCTTTTATCTAAAGAATTGCAGTAATAGTGAACATACTAACTTCTAAAATGTGTTCCACTTTTGGATGACTAATTGTTAGGAGTTGTTTTTTTTCAATGAATTCAAATTCCTCTTCTGAAACTATCCCCAGGTTTTCTACTTCCGTTCTCTGGAGTCAAACAGAACAAATGTGATCCCTCTTCTGTGATATTTGAGGATCAGTATCATATGCCCCTAGGTCTTCCCTTCTCCCAACTAAATATTCATTGTTCCTTCAATTGATCCTGATACGGAAGAGCCTCCAGTTTGCTTACCATCCTGGTTGTTCTCCAGTTTAATCAACATTCTTCCTAAAATGTGCTGGTCAGAACTAAGCCAATACCGCACTTATAGTTTGATCTGGCCAGAGTACGTTGGGAGGATCACCTGTGGATATTCTGCTTCTCAATGCATTCTAGGGCAGAATTGTCTCTTTTTTGTTTTGTTGGTCAGTTCACACCATTGACTCATTTTAAGCATGCAATCCATTAAGCTCCCTGATATTTTTCAGATGAATTGTTGTCTGGAAAGCTTATAATTGTTAAGTCAATTTTTTAAAAACCCAAGTTGCTTTAAGCCAGGTCTAACTTGGCCCCCAGATCCAGCAGTTAGCTACAGCTTGAGATTAGAATGAAATGAGACACTGGTAGAATGTATAGCATTCAACTGAAGGAAGTTTATTCAACAACTGGATGAAGAACCTAAAGAGCAAAGGTACAGCACTGGTTCAGGCAGGTACAGCTTCTCTCCCCTCTGCATTTAATTCAGTGATTCATCTGATTAGAAGGGAGTATTGACTTACTGAGCTGTGGGAACTCTAACCTGAGGAGGCCCCACTTCTCATAGCCTGGCCAGGAAGCTAAATCAATGGTTCAAACCTTAGTCCCTGGAGCAATTAAATCTTAAAGACAGTTTCTTTGCCTTTTGAGGTGGGGGAAACCTAGCCCATGTGGCAGGAACCTTCCAGTATTAGTAGGTATCTTTCCTACCATACAAGTATAAAGGTTATTAGATTTGGCCCAGTATCACAGACGGCAAAGATCTTTTTGAATTTTGACTCTGTCGTCGACCATGGGAGTGATTTCTTCCAATTCTGTGTAATCTACAAAAATTTGATAGTTATGTTATCAATGCTTTCATCCAAGTCATTGATAAAAATATTAAAGCACCATGATGATGAGGCCAGATCCCTGGAATACTCTGCTAGTGACCTCTCTCCAGGTTGACTCAATCCATTACTGACTAGTCTTTAGGTCATTAACCAGATCTAAATCCACTGAACTATTATCTAACTTAAATCTATCTATTCCACTCCCCTTCCCCAAGGATAGCAGGAAGGACTTTGTCAAATGCTTTTCTAAATCCTGGTCTATTATATCTATGGTATTCCTTTGATCTGCCAGTCTACTATCCCTATCAAAAAAGGAAATGAGGTTAGCCTGTTCTTGATGAGGCCATCCTGGCTCTTAATGATTACCTACTTCTTGCTTCCCTTCCAAATGTTCACAAACCATTCTTTTTAACAATAGGTTCAAGAATGAGGAATGAGTGCAGAGATCATTGGTGTATAGTTTTAAGTCAACTCTTTGTGTTTTTGTTTTTAAATTGGGACGTTTGTTTATCTCTAGTTTTACAGCACCTCTCCTGTTCTTCATAAACTTTCAGATATCACTGATAGTGGCTCAGTAAAGAAACTTTGGGCAATATAGGGATCATCCATGACTTTCAGACAATAAATGTATTCACTTCTTTTGAAAGCTAACCCAAAGAAAACCTGCCCACCAGGCTTCCTTAATAAATACTGACTTACTGATGGACAAAACAAAGGAAAAGGACAATCTATCTGAGGACTGATCTCAAAAATTCTCTTCGGAGAATTCTAATGGGGTTTTATTTTTTTAATAGGATATTTCTTGACAAATATGAATCTAAATATGTACAAATGTAAAACATAGAGATGTAACAAGAATCACTGTCATTATTAATTAAATTTCTACCTGTGTAGCCTTGGGTAAGTCATTCAGCTTCTCTGGAACGTAGTTTCCTTATCCATGAAATGAACTAATTTTATTAAATGTTATCTGTGATCATTTTCACCCTTGTTATGATTATATTTTCCTGAAGGGAACTAAGTGAATATTTGCAAAATGATGTTGACTTGCATTCCTTTGAAGGAACAATGAGAAGAAAGAAAAATCATCTTAGCCTAGCATTACTTCAGGTCTTTGAGCCCTATAAATGTCCTCATTCCAGTCACTTCACTCTGCATTGGTTCATAAAGGGAAAAGAAACATGAACCATAATGAAAATAATGCTTTAAACCAAGGAATCCTGAGCAGGTTTAAGGTTCCATTACCCAATGATAAAATTGAGGCCATTCACCATGACTTGCTTCTTCTCTGCTTCTTTTTGGCTGAAAGTCCTTTGACATCACCTCACTCTCTCCTCCCAAATGTCAGATAATGAGATGGCCCCATTCTTTACCTTGATCTCATCCCATCTTCTCGAGTAGATTTCCCCCTGTCATTTCTCTTCTCTCTCTCCCTCTCCCTCTCCCTTTCCCTCTCTCCCTCCCTTCTCTCTCTCTCTCCCTCTCTCTCTCTCCCTCTCTCTCTGTGTCTCCTTTTCTCTCTTCAGCTTTTCCCTATATGCAGCTTTCCACCCTACTATCTTCAAACATTTCCAAGGCTCCCTATCCTTAAAAAAACAAAAACAAAAACAACAACTTCACTACTATCCCCTTAGGCTATTATTCCTTTCTCAGACGAACTGAGAGTGGCAAGAATGTATGTGTAGAAGCCATATAAGACTGCATGCTATCTCAGGGAGGGAGGGTGAGAAAATTGAAGACTTATGGAAGTGATTGTTGAAAATGGAATACAAATAAATTAAGTAAATGAAAGTGAGAGTGACTAAGAAGCTAGGATTCCTGCCCTCCCCCCCCACACAATCACCAAAAATAAAACAAAAACCAAGGGGTTAATTTTGTCATGATTATATCACACCATCTGTGGGAGAGATGATGCATAAGCGGAAAAACTATGACGGGAAAGATGCATACAGTGGCATGCATATAGTGAACACGTGACACGTGACACCAACTCATAAGAAACATACACATCCAGAGGAGCCCCAGATGTCCTTGGATTCCTCCACTGAGCTGGGCTCTTCTCCTGATCTCTTCTTTATGCTCTTGCTATTTTCTTCTGAGCTTATCCATTGAGCTGCTTGATTTGTGCTAGGCATCCTTCTCGCTGCTACTACTCTCTGCTACCATCTGCTGGTTTTTATTTATTATGTGACCTCTTTCCAAAGGGAAAGAGTCCGTCAGTTCATTATAGTTTGATAACTCATTCATGATTCAGACACTTTCCATTCACACCTAGCCAGCTAGCTTGAGAAGCCCTTAGTTATTAGTAGCTATTTTTTATTCTTTTCCTGATGTTGCTCAAGATTGAAAATGTTACTTACATTATGGTTTGAAATTACATTTAACTCCTACCATATCCCTGGTTTTAGGTGGACAGACTATGTAAAGGTCTAGGGATGGGAGATGCGGTAATTAGGAGAAGTCTATGATCTTCTAGATTCCTATGGAGGTGGGCATGGTTCCTTGGTTCAGCCAATCAGGAAGTTCCTTTAAGCATATATGCACACATACACACATAATACATATCTATCTATCTATCTATCTATCTATCTATCTATCTATCTATCTATCTATCTATCTATCTCCTTTGACTTGTTGACCTAGCTGGATTTCAAAGGACCAGTGTGGAGTGAAGATGATAAGGTTCTTTTCAGCTTTTGTAATGACAATACAACAATCACGGGTGTCATCACTAAGTGGGATATATTAAAAACCTACACTGTGTAGGGGCCTCACACTCTTACCTAGGCATATTGACATCGTCTTCTCTCTGGATGACTTGTTTGCTACAACCTGCTCTCCCTCTGACAGATCTAGATTTCGTGAAAGAGTTTGACTGGAAACTTGAGAGAAAACTGAGTGGGCTAAGTGTTGCTGTCAGAGCTGGAAACTTACACTCTCATTTTTTTGTTCTACATTGCTATCCTTTAATTTATTTCTATCAGCAACAAAATTTCCATTGTCCCTTTAAGAAGAGAGAAAGAGAGACAGACAGACAGAGACAGAAAGAAGGAAACAGGGGAAAGACAGAGAGACAAGAGAGACAGAGAGATGGGGAAGAATTAAAGAAGGTATTAAAAGGAAAAAATAGAAGAAAGGATAGAGGAAAAGAAAGTTAAAGCAAGGGATAGAAATAGATGAGGAAGAGGAAAAGGGATTCCTCTAGCACACACGAGTCTTTCCTTTCTCTGAATTGTTATAGAAATAGGTTTAGCACCAGAATGTTATCTAATAATCAATCAATAAGCATTTATTAAGTGCCTATCATGTACTAAGCACTGTCCTAGTCCCTTGGGATACAAAGACAAAAATTAAACAAATTCTGCCCTAAAGAACTCAGATTCCATTGGAAGAGACAAAATAAGTATATGAATACATAGAAAATACAAACAAACGTAAGTTAATTTGGGAAGAGGGAAGGTGGGAGAAATCAGGGAGGGCTTCTTATCAGCAGTGATATTTGAGCTCAAGGGCAGCTAGGTAGCACAGTAGATAGAGCTCCAGGTCTCCAGTCAGGAAGACTTGAGTTCAAATTCACGATCTCAGACACTTACTAGCTATGTGACCCTGGGCAAGTCACTTAACCCTGTTGGCCTCAGTTTCCTCATCTATAAAATGAGAAGAAAATGGCAAATCACTCCAGTATCTTCGCCAAGAATACCCCAAACGGGGTCATGAAAAGTTGGTCATGACTGAAACATATGAACAAAATAGACAACTTTTGAGCAGAGTTTGGAAGGGAAATGGGGTTTCTGAGAAGGGAAAGTGAGGGAGGAGTGCATTCCAGAAATGTTGGACAGTCTATGTAAAGACCCAGGGATGGAAGATAGAATTTCACATGAGAAACAAGAAGACTCATTTGGTTGAACTACATATATTGTGTGAAGTGGAGTGAGCTACAATAAAGTTGTAAAGGTAGGTCAGAGCCAGATTGTGAAGAGTTTTAAGTGCCCCAAAGAGGGATTTGTATTTTATCCTCAAAGTAACAGGAAACCCTTGGATTTTGAGCAGGAGAGTAATGAGCTCTGGGAATGTGTGTTCCCCTTTGGAAGCTGTGTGGAGGATAGATAGAAGTGAGGAGAGAATTGAGGCAGAGAGACTAATTGCAAAAATTTAGGTGAGGGAATGACAAGAGCCCGAGCTGGGATGGCAGCTATGTGAGTGGAGAGAAGGCGATGGATACAAGAGATGCTGGGGAAGAAGCATCCCCCAGAAATGGCAATAATAGTTTCAAATATGTGAATTTTGCATCACCATCACTCTTTTGTATTACTTGTGTCCTAAGAGCAGAGTTAATGGCGTATATCGCTCCAATATACTCTACAACCTCTAGTAAATTAGTGTGCACATAATAGGTGTTCGTTAAAGACAAAACAATTAAAGAGTAAAGAAATGACAAGAACAAAAAGTGGCAGAGAAAGGAAGGAGAGAAAATAACAGAGAGAAAAGGAAAAAGGTGAAGGTCAAACATTCAGCAAATATGTATCAAGTGCTTACTATGTTCAGGGTCCTGTGTTAGCCAATGGGGACACAAGTATAAAGAATATAAATACCCCTACTTTCTCGAAGAACTTTATATCCTAACAGGAGAGACAACAAGGACTTATATGAGTATGTACAAAATAAACACAAGAGAATAAATGCAAATTAAAGGTAACTGGGGAAAGCGGGGAAGCGGTGGGAGGAAATAGGAAAGGCTCTCAATGGTGGTTAATGGTAGCTTGAAGTGAGATTTGGGGTAGGGGTAAAGAAGTGTATTAAAGGTCAGGGAAAAGGGACAGAAATGGAAGATGGAATAAGAAACAGACAGGAGGTCATTAACTGTATTGGAACATGTAGAAAGGAGAGTAATATAAGGATACTGGTATCCCCAAAGTTTTGGTGCCATCTTAAGCTTCAATACCTTAAGGCTTCTCTAAGACTTTTGGGACACCCTGTATTTGATGCTAGAGGGAATAAAACACTAATACAGCTTATAAAGTAGGAGATCTCTGCTTGTGGAAAACCATTTTGGCAGCAATATGGAGGACTGGAGTAGAGTTACTTGAAGGAGACCGCCACAATAACTTAAGTATGACGTGATGAGGGCTTCAGTTAAGGTAGTGGCTATGTAAATAGAGAGTCAAATTCTTTTTTCCAGCATTCCTCTCTAGACAACTTTAAAATTGCTTTTCAAATAAAATTTTGGAACAGAAGAGTCCACAAAAGGATAGGGTGAGGCATGAGGATGAGGGTGAGGCATTTTTCAAGACTAAGACAACCAAAGAGGTCAGCAGGAGACATCTGTGGCACCGGAGTTAGGGGCAGGTCAGAGGTAGCAACATCAGTGGTGGTCCTTGGAGGCAGCCCAGAAGGACAGTGGCAGCAGTAGCAGCTGTGAGAGCCCCCAGCCCAGAGAAAGTAAGGGGTCAGAAAGTGGCTAGAGATTATAGGGGACCCTTTGCTGGCACTGGGTGCTGGTGCTGATTGGCAACTCTACTGGTCATATGCAGTTCTAGGTTGCAAAGAGGGAGATAAAACTGGGAAGAACATTCTTGAACAGTCTTTGGTTATTTAGAATCAGTAGAAGAAAGTTTTCCAGAGAAAAACCAGATGATATCACTACATCTCCAGTTCCAATGTTGATTAATACACACACATAACATACATACACATATATAAACAATACATGTTATACAATATACATATGTCTATATAAACAAATATATGTTGTAACCAATATATATACACATGTACATGTATACATACATATATATTATATATGACTGTACATGTTGGAAAGACTGAAAGATCTTTTTATTTCTTTACAAAACAGGGTTGGACATACACAACATATCTTTTTGTCCTTTTTGACCTAGGAGCTTATTTCTTACCAAGAAAGAGGCACAGATTGACAATCACCCCCATATTTTAGCCTCTCTGAATCCTTTGCATTTTTTAAGGACCATCTTGAATCCAACCTCTACCATGAAGCTTTCCTTGATCTTTCCAGGCAACAGTGATTTCTTTCTTTTCTGGACTCTATTAGCAATATTAAGTGTGCATGTATATGTGCATATGCACATGTATGCACACATACCATGTATACATGTATATAACACAAGTGTATATATGAATAAATATTCACACACATATGAGCATATATGTTTTACATCATATCTTTCCAACTAGATTGTAGGTTTGTTGAAGGGAGAGTGATACCATATGCTTTTTTTGTATCTTCCCACATCCTTTAATTTAGTGCTTGCCACATATTAAAGATTCATCAAATATTTGTTTAATGATTAATTAGTCCCTGGTACCTCTTCTTTGGGACCTGTTAGAGACTCCCAGTCAAATAAGGTGTCACCTTTTCCCCTGCTTATAAGGAACCAGAATAAGCTCATTCACCAATAAGGAAAGGAGGCATGATGACAGAGACCCTATCGCTAACTAGCAATTTGCTTTCTCTAGGACTCAGCATTCCCTCCTAGAAATGGGGAGGTTGGAGGAAATGAAATCATGGTGCCTTTCAGCTCTGATATACTGTGACTCTTACATGAAGTTCACCCTTTGTACTGGCTACCAAATTTCTATCCATGGTAAGTGCCTAAATGATAGAAGAAACCTGGAAACACCCTGCTTTTGTGGCCACACCGAGTCCCTCTGGCCCCCTAAGCCTAAGCCTGGGGAATGAGTAACATTCCCAATTTGATCTCAGATATTTCAGCCTGGATGTAGTGCTTATAGATTGCTGTGTCAAAGTGTGTGAATTCTCCGGGGTTCTGGGAGATTTATACATTTCTCAACTGTGTCGGGCTGGCTCTTATTTGCTGTTACCTGCAAAAATATATCTCTTGGACCCAATTCACAGTGGAGCAATGTTAGATCATTATTCCTTGAATTGTTAGGCTGTAAAGAAGTAATTTCTCACTAACCTGTGACATAGGAAATAGTGATTCGGTTTTCAGGTCATTTCAAGAGTTCCTTTTATGACAATATGTTTTGGTATCAGCGAATGACATTTCTGTATTTTCAGAAAGTGGACACTTTGGAATTATTTGTGGGTGCACATTAAATATTTTTCTTCTGCCTCTGGTTCCCCCTTAGTATTTTCAATTCTAATATATCATGCAAAGGATAACTAAATATGGTTGATGAAAGGGTGTAAGTGCCGGAGATGGGAGCTAGGGTTGGCATTAAGTGCTTTTCTAAAAATTGGAGCTTCTTGGCTTGATGTTTCTTTCATGATGAAGGAAAAAGAATGATGCAAGCCCAGTGCAACATACCATCTGTCATTCATGGTTGTCATGCCATGCCAAGACCTAGCTGGTCTTGCCTTAGGCAAAGCCAAGAGATCAATGACATTGTTCTTTCTCAACGCAATTGCATTCAATTAAAAAAAAACCTTTATTAGGGGTTTTTCCATTTGACATTAACCCTTTGATTCCAGGATTGAAAATAGAATGTAAATTCCTCAAGAACAGACACTGTTTCCTTTTGTCTCTATACATCTAGTACCTTAAAGGATGTTTGTCACATAATGAATGCTTACTAAATGCTTGTTGATTGAATGATTGTAGATTCCTGAAATGGAAGGGCGGGATTGTCATTGAGAGATCACCTGCACAGCTAATTCCTAGATACAAGTTTTACTATGTTCAATTTCTTCCTATTCTGATTTGGCTCTGGAAAAACTATGAAGTTGAAGAATTTAGTCTTCCTTCCCTTGCCTCCCTGTTCTGGACTCAGGGATGTTCTCCCTTCTTTCTTGTCTCAGATGCTGAGTATATTTATGTTCTTCCTCTTTAAATGTGGGTTCTTATACCCACTGATGACATAGAAGGCATAGAGTTGTACTCAACTCAAGGTGGATTCAGAATGAGAGAATCTGATTCTGTCCTTGAAGAAATTGATATCTCATAGCACAATCATCCTTGTTTCTCAGTCTCTTCCCATTCATCTGTACTCCATTCCTCCATCTCCTATTCATCAGTAATGAGATTCATACAACCTGTTGCCTATAATCCTCAAGAAGGCAGAACTGCGTAGGACTAGAATTGGAGGTGGGAAACCTGTGGCCTTGAGGCAGCATGTGACTCTCTAGGTCTTCAAGCGCAGCTCTTTGATGAGCCCACACGTGGCCCTCGAGGTCCTCAACTGTGGTTCTTTGATTTGGATTCAGGGCTACACTTGAGGACCTAGAGGGTCACATATGGCTTTGAGGCCACAAGTTCCTCACCCCTGGACTTGATCCTAGCGGAAAGGAACGTAACCAGTTAAAAAAAAAAATGGTCTTACTTCAATAGAAGTAGCAGATGGGGTTTTCAGACACAGACTTCTGGGATTTCCTTTTCTTATACTCTTTTCTACCTTGTAGATGAGAGAATGATCCTCTGGAGCTCTTTCTTCTCGGTCATATTTCTCTGTCTCTGTCTCTCTGTCTCTCTGTCTCTCTCTATCTCTGTCTCAGTCTCTCTCTCTTCCCTTATAGGTTAGAGCAGTAAGAGTCTTTACATTCTCTTCATGAGCAGAAATGAATATGCTGATTTTTCTGGAAGGAAGAGAAGTGACCAGAAGTCTTTCTGTCTTTCTGCTGGAAGTTGGGAAGTCCATGTGGCTTCAAGCTAAGGAAAGATTAAGTGAGTACAGGGGGATATATCCATCTGCCATTCAGAAATAAATAGGTACCTCATACTTTTAAAGATTATTTTTAAGAATTATAAATTCATCTTAGGATACCCATTTTATGTATACCTAATGACTTCTGAATCTCTACAAGGAATCTACCATAGACCATATGCTTAGTTCACTAAATCTCTCTGGAAAAAAATTTTGGTTTATTTTGCAGGATTCAGTGTATTGAACACTCGAGTACTAAGAAAAAGCTTGGCCCTCAACAGATTTGGGGTATGGAAATTTCAGAATTGCTTGGGAACTTCTTTGATTGTATTATGTATGTTATCACACATGTTTCCTGGAAAAAAATAACATGACAAGAATTGTGAATCCCATTTACTATGAATTGGAGACAGGAGAATAAGTAGGTGGGAAGGAGTCATAGTGAGAGATAGTCTCATTAATGTCCTTTCCATAAGACACTGAATTCTTAATTCTAAGATTGAAGATCTCAGAAATGAAGAGATAGGGTTATCACTGAGAAATGCTATCCCAGATAACTCCTAGATTCCAATTTTATTAATAAGTTCAATTTATGCCTCTTCAGCGTTAGCTCTGGTAGAATTATAAAATTGGGGAACTATTTCTTCTTTTCCTTTGCTTCTCTATCCTGGACTTCAGTGATATCTCCTCCCCTCCTGCTTCAGAAACCCAGTGGACTCTTACTCTTCCTTTATAGAAGGTGGATTTCTCTATTCCATTTCATTTGTAAGAAGAAAAGACTACTAACATCTTCAAGTGTGGTGGGGATATGTCTGAAATCTACCAAACTGGCCTTAAGTTAGATCAGTGAGTCCTTATCTTTTTGTGTGTCATTAACCCCTTTGGCAATTTGGTGAAGCCTTTGGACCTATTCTCAAAATAGCATTTCAATGCCATAAAAAAAAATTACATGTGATTGCAAAGAAAGTCAATTATATTGAAATACAGCTATCAAATTATTGTTTTAAAAGTTCATTAACTCAAGATTAATAATCTCTGAACTTGACAGATGAAGCTTTAATGAAAACTTTGGAGGTTTTCCTGACCAGTCAAAATTGGTGAAATTGATTTTTTTTCCTCCTTCCTGTTTCTCTGCCTACCCTTGAGTAGAATCGCCAATGAGCAGGAAAAGGAAATAACACAAGACAGGCATGGGAGAGAGAGAGAGAGACTGAAGGAAAACAAGGGGACTTGAATAACCCACTGACTAAATAATCAAACCCAACTCCTCTTAATTAGACAAAATCCCATAGCTAAACAATGAGAGAGACATGATTTTCTTAACTTTAGGGCTATGGGATAATTATGTATGTTGATTTGCATTATGGCCATGATTGTGGAGGACTGATAAAGAATGCTTCCTCCCTCTTAATGGGGATATAATGAGCCAATGTGCAGAATACAAAACACATTTATGGACATGGATTTGGTAATATGTTTGACTGTGTTTATGAGATAGAAGATTTCTTCTTTCCTTCTTTGCTCCCATCCTCCCTCCCTCTCTTTCCTCCTTCCTTCCATCTTTCCCTTGTTTTTTTCCTTGATTCCTTCCTTTCCTTTCCTTTTTGCCATGGTGGATGGGGAAAGATGGGAAGGAGAAAAAGTGCTTCGTTATTGGAAAAAATTTAAATATATATATATATATATTTATAAAAGCACGACAGTATGCAAACATAGCTATATGGCTATATTGTATACTTTGATGGGTATTTTATTAATGAGGCCATACATTCTCTAGTGTAAAGTTTTAAAGAAATTTAAAGTTCTCCAATGCTTCATGTTTTGGGAGTTAGCCCAGGGTTCTTGCACAGCACAAGTGTTTATGGATTCTATTAACCTAAAAAGGCTTCAAGTAGAGTTCTGGTTATGAGCTCTGCTTCTGTCATCTGTGGACAAGCCTTGCTTAGTTCAGTGAGGCTCAATACAAGGTTGACTTTAGGATTATGAATTTTCTTGGTCCTGGCACCTTTTGAAGACCATGAATCTCTTTTGCTAGAGAGTACTTCGGTCCTTAAAATGCTGAAGTAAAAAGATGAGAGCTATCTATGTTTATGTTTTGAATATACTTTTCCTTATGGCAGGAAAATGTAAAAAAATTGCTTTGTTAGTATCTTTCTTACTTTTGAATTCTCCGTTCTTCTATTTTCCAATCCCCGAATGAGTGAATGAATGAATGAAAAAAGCATTTATTTAAGTGCTTACTCTATGCCAATCACTGTGCTAATTTCAGGGGGAGTGGGCAGGATAAAAATACAATATAGAGTCAGTCTTTGTCCTCCTCATGCTTATGTTTAATAGGAGGAAAGTACTCATATGGTGGCTTGAGAGAGGTATTTTGGTTTGGAAAATCACAATAATAGGGAATGGAGATATGAATAGGTAAACTGTTGCATCCTTTCCTGTGACAGTGGCAATATTGATTTTATTATGGGTCTAGAACTAGAAGGAGTTGGGGGTGGGGTAAGAGAGAATAAGCATATGGTGCCAAGCAAGATAATGACTGGGGTGTAAAGTGGAGCATGGCTAGATACAGCGAGCTACAAAAAGCATTCAGAGCAGCTAGGTGATGCAGTGGATAGAGTCCTGGAGTCAGGAAGGCCTGAGTTCAAATCTGGCCTCAGACACATACTAGTTGGGTGACTCTGGGTAAGTTATTTAACCGTTTGTTTCAGTTTCCTCATCTATAAAATGAGCTGAAGAAAGAAATGGTAAACCACTCCAGTATTTTTGCCAACAACATGTCAAAAGAGGTCACAAAGAGTTGGACATGACTGAAAAAAAGAAAGACCAAACAATAACAACCCTGGAAAGCATTCACTAATTAGAGCCCCAGGGTAGCAGTTTCAGCCCGGAAATCTTAAATCCTCCCATGGCATGGTCTCTGTTCTGGTGCAACAGGGAGGAAAGCAAGAGGTTGGACATGGCATGGTCATAGGATCAGAGCTGTAGAGTTGAAAGGACTTGAGATATCATTCAGCCTAACCCCTGCATTTTACAGATGAGGAAACTTCGATCAATAAGAACTTGTCCAAAGTCACATAGGTAATAATCATCAGAGGGGGAATTTGAACTCAGGTCTCTGATTTCAGAGCCAAGGCATTTTCCACTGTACCATGGTAGCCTTCTTGTTCTCAGCATCTTTTGGTTGTAAAAACAAAAAGAAATGTGAAATATACAGGATAATGCAAGGTAATCAGTTCCACTGGAATTGTACCCATTGTGCCTTCAGAATATTTGGTCATAAGAGGCTAAGTACACATAATGCAGTACTCAATGATGCAAAGCAGGCTGTGCAATCCATAGATTATAATAACCTCTTACCCAAGAGCATATTGTCTATATCCAAGACCTTGCAGAACTCAGGATTCTGACAGTCAAAAATAAGTACATGGGAGACCATCACCTTTCATTCTCTCCTAATGAAAGAGGAAAGAGAAGTATCCTCTTGATCACATTAATTAGAATAGGAGATATAAAATGTCCAATATAATGGAATGTCCTCTCCGGCTTCTGCCACAATATAGATTTAAAAGCTGTTTTGTTATGAATTTAATAGCTATCAACTAAATAAAAAATCAAATAAACATGCAAAATAAGAAGAAAATGCAGACAAATTCTTAATGTATTGTAGTATAGATTTTCTTTCTCTTTCACTTAAAAAAACTTTATTGATGACTTTAATTTTTAAATCATAATTATTTCTGGATACATCACCTCCCCCCACAAATGCCTCCCTTGTACCAAAGAAACACATTTAAGCAATAACATTCAACACCATGGTTGACATTTTATGCAAAATTCTTCACCCATAATCCTTCACCTCTCCACTGAAAGGAGGGAGGCAGTTCTTCATCTCTTCTCTGGGCTGAGGTTGGTCATTATAATTGCTCAACATTTGGCTTCATTTTAGTGTTGGACAGCTAGGTGGTACAGTAGGTAAGAGGGTGGGACTTGGAGGCAATACAACCTGACCTTAACTACTGCCTCAGATATTTACTGGCTGAGTAACGCTGGACAAGATGCCTAACTCTGTTTGTCTCAGTTTCCTTATCTGTAAAATGGGGGTACCTGCTTGTGAGGATCATAAAAGATAACATGTAAGGTGTTTTGCCAAACTTAAGACTTCTTATAAATAACTATGAACTATTGTCCACATTAGGATAGTCGTGCATATTTTTCTTCTGATTTGTTCTATATTAATTCATTCAAATAATCCCATGTTTCTCTGAATTATTCATATTCCTTACCATGCATTTTAGCAAAGCAGAACCAAATATGTATTTAAATATTGAGACAATTTTGTTCCTACCAAGTCCTTTTCCATCACTTAATATAAGGTTTTACATAACAATATAGATTTTAAATAATATTTCAAATTGTAATCTTCAGTAGTTTTCTATTGCCTTTAGGATAAAATACATAAAACCTTCAGCCCATCAGTTGAAGTCCACCTCAATTTGGATTTCACCTTCCTTTCCAGTTTTATTTCATTAAACTCTTTTATAGACTCTTAATTGTTCCCTGTCAAAGAAACTCATTTTCCATCTTTATCTTTAGTATCTGTCCAACTCCAGCTCAAGTGCCACAAAACCTTTCCTGATCTCTCCTTCCCTGCCCCAACATTATCCCACCTTCCCTCTTAAAATTACTCTGTGTACAATTTTGAATGTATTTTGTATTTATTTGTCTGTGTCCATGGTGTTTTTTCCCTCCCTATCCCCTAGGTCAGAGGTGGAGAAACTGCAGCCTTGAGACCACATGTGGCCCTTTAGGTCCTCAAATGCAGCTCTGTGAATCCAACAAACTTGGATTCAGTGAAAGGGTCACAGTTGGGAACTTAGAGGGCCACATGTGGCCTCAAGGACACAGGTTCCCCACCCCTGGATTAGACCACAACTCCCCTGAAGGCAAGGATTACTTCAATTTTTTTGTGTTTGTTTTCCTAGGACTTAGCATAGTACCTTGCACACTGTAGTTCAAAAATTTCTGATGAATTGAGAGTAAATAAAAAATTCAGGCATCAGAGCAGTAGTGGACTTCCTCCTGGGAGTACTAAAATCAGAATGATGATGAAGTCCTTGAGGGAGATCAGCTGCTCTGACAAATGAGAGTCTGTTGGACATGCTGAGCTAGGTCAAGAAAAGGTTTCAAAGAAATTGCAAGTATTTTTATTGCCTTTTGTATTTTTTCTCCACTGAAATGCTACTTATGCCTTGTTGTGACATGTAGGAAACTCTGGGTTCTCAAGAAAATGTGTGGTTTAACCAAAAAACAAAAACAAAGCATTTACTAAGGTCTTATTTTGTGCCAGTCACTGTACTAAGATCTGGGGATACAAAGAATGGCAAAAACACCATTTCTACCATTAAGGACCTCACATTCTAATGGAGGAGAAAACAAGCAAAGAACTATGTACGGGTGCAGCTGGGTGACATAGTTGCTTGTGTTAGGCTTAGGAAGACCTGAGTTCAAATCCTACCTTCAACGTTTTGCTAGGCGTGTGACTGACTGTGGACCTGACTTACCCTCCTTTCAGCCTCAGTTTCTTCACCTGTAAAATGGTAATAATGATAGTATCTACCTCCCAGAGTTATTGTGAGGAACAAATGAGATTACATTTGTGAAGTACTCTGCAAGTCTTTAAGCACTATGTAAATGGTAGCTATTACATACTGTATATATACTGTATACATGCTGTATATCTATCTACCTGTTAGTCTATCTGTAATTATCTATCTCTCTATCTTTTTATCTACCTCTATCTGTCTACCTACCTACCTGTCTACCTGTATCTATTTGTCTATCTATATCTATCTATCTCTTTCCACCCACCCATCCACCCATCCATCCATCCATCTATTTACCTATCTATTCATCTACTTACCTATCTACCTGTATGTCTGACTGCCTCCATCTTTCTTTGTTTATCTACCTATTCATCTGTCTATTTATCTCTCTGTCTTGTGTTTACATCTATCTATCTATCTATCTATCTATCTATCTATCTATCTATCTATCTATCATCTATCTATCTATTGTGATGTTAGAGAAAAGGCAAATAGCAGTGAGCTAGAAGTCAGGAGTTATGTACTTTTGAATCCTGATTTAGAAACTTGCTAATTCTGTGACCAGGAGCAAGTCAAGACTCTCTGAGCCTCAGGTTGCTCATCTCTGAAAGAGGGAGAATACCACAGTAATTACTCCACACAAGGTTAAGGGAGATACAGTGAGATGATGTATATATATATATATAGCACTTCAAGTTGTAAACTTTAGGAGCTTTGGAAATGTCTGCTGTAATTAATGCCAACTGAGTGTAAGCTCTAGCCATTTGCGCCTATCTGAAAGAACTGAGCTAGAGCTTGGGATAGTGGAAAGAACCTTGGCTTTGGAGCCATCTAGGATGGAATTTCAGCTCTGCCACTTCTTACTATTTCATCTTGGGCAAATCACTTAAACTTTTGGGACCTCAGTTTCCTCATCTATAAAAAATGAATTAGATTAGACAGTCTCTAAGGTCCTTTGCAGTCTTCTCATTATCTAAAATCTATGGTGTAATGACTTTTTGCTTTATAAAATAATTCTTTGCTGCTTTAAATTTTTTAATTAATTTTTTAAAGTCCTCTTGGTTTTTTTCTCCAGTATCTCTCCTCCTCCCTGAGAGTCATCCCACATCATCACAAGAAAGGAAAAAATCAGCACAATTGATCAACGCATTGAAAAAGTCTGCAAATATGTGCAGTGTGTAACAACCTTCGGGAAGAAGTGGGCTGCGAGCGTCCTTTCATACCTCTTATTTCAAGTCAGACTTGATTTTTATCATTTCATTGATTCTCTGCTTTTTGAAAGAATTCACCCAAGATGCCCTTAAGTAGGCAGCTCCCCTGGGTGCTAAATAATTAACTGCTTGATGAAGAATCACAAAGTCATTGACTGAATTCTAAGTGACCTCAGAGGTCATTTTCTATACCCCTCCCCCATCTAAATCATTAATCCCTTGTACATCTTGAGCAAGTAGTCACTGAGCTTCTCCTTGGTAACCTCCAGTGATGGGGAACTCACTATGTTCACCAAAGCATCCCATTTTATCTTCAGACAGCTCTAATTGTTAAAAAGAATCCCCTTATGTTGAACTGAAATTTGCCTCCCTTAGCTTTCCACCCAAGTGGAAAACTTACATTTATCCCAATTAAATTTTATCTTATTTGCTTCAGTCCAATGGCTCTAGCCTGTCAAGATCCTTTTGAATTTTGACTCTGTCATGTAATGTGCTACTTCTCCTTCCCAGCTTTGTAGCATTTGCAAATTTGATAAGCATGCCATCTTTTTCTTTATCTAAGTCATTAATAAAAATGTTCAATATCATAAGGCCAGATATAGCTCCAGGACAGGTAGGTGGCATAGTGGATAGAGCGCTGGACCTGGAATCTGGAAGACCTAAGTTCAAATCTGGCCTCAGACACTTACTAACTATGTGACCCGGAGCAAGTCACCTACCCCTGCTTGCCTCAGTTTCCTCATCTGTAAAATGAGCTGGAGAAGGAAATGGCAAACTATTCTAGCATCTTTGCCAAGAAAACCCCAAATGGGGTCACGAAGAGTCAGACACAACTGAACAAAACAACAAAATATAGTTTTTTGTTGGACTCCACTGGAGGCCTTTTAAGTTGACATGAAACCTTTAATGATTATTCCCTGGGTCCTGTCACTCACTCTGTTATGAACTCACCTATTGTCAAGTCCAAGGATTAGCAAACCTCAGTCCTCCAGCCAAATCCAACTCACTGCTTATTTTCTTATAGTCCTTGAGCTCATATATGAAGGCAGCTGTGGATGAGTCAGTAGAGTATTGGGCCTGGAGTCCCGAAGATCTGAGTTCATATCTAGCCTCAGATACTTCTTGGCTGTGTGGCGCTGGGCAAGTCACTTAACTTCTGATTGCTGGATCCACTGGAGAAGAAAATGACAAGTCACTCCAGTATCCTTGCCAAGAAAACCTACGCACAGCTATGGTCTATGGGCTTACAAAGAGTCAGACACGGCCAAACAATAACAAAAAACTGAGAAGAATTTTGTTCGTGTATCATACAAGAACAGATGGTAGGCCAGGGTTTGCCTGAGGGCTATGGTTTGCCAACCCCAGGCCCGCACTTCTCCATCTTTTCTATAGGAATATCAGGAGAAACTTTTGTCAAGGGATTTGATAAAATCTTGGTTAAACTATATGTATAATATTTTCCTAATTTTTCAGTTAAGTAACCTAGTAAAAAAGTGGCAATATGAGTAGTTTGGCATGACCTGCTCCTGATGAGCTATGCTGTCTCTTTGTACATATAGATATACATAGATTTACACACATGTATTTGTATGTATGTATGTGTGTGTTAGACAATTATAAGCCATCCATTTGATAATATGTTTTAGAATTTTGCCAGGAATCAAAAGCAAACTTACCAGACTACTGTTTTCTAATTCCACTCTCCTCTCATTTTTGGAAACTTGACTTTCTGCAAACCGATGCTACCTTTCTTGTTTTTCCACAAGCTTTCAAAATCCCTGACAATGACATTAGCTCAACTCTGATGTCTTGTTCTTTCAACATTAGCCATTTAGATCCCCAGGAGCCACTCTTCATGTAGCAAGAAGGAGGACAAAGTAGTGTTAAGATTTTCTACCTGTTAAAGATTAATCAAAAGTAAAGACTATATATCTGGAATGATTGTCCATGGGAGATGATGATTTGAGTCACTGGAATTTGAATTTACCAACCACTATTTTAGGGATATATTTATTGTACGCAATAGGGCTCTACTGGTGTTCTTCAAATAATAGCTTTGTGAATGTTTCAACTCTCTTGGGGCAGCTAGGTGTCACAGTGGATAGAGTGCCAAGCCTGGAGTCAGGAAGCCTTGTCTCCCTGAGTTCAAATCTGCCTCATTCGCTTACTAGCTATGTTACCCATGGCAAGTCACTTAACCCTCTTTACCTCAGTTTTCTCATCTGTAAAGTGAGCTTGAGAAGGAAATGGCAGACCTCTCCAGTGTTTTGCCAAGAAAACCTGAAATGTATCATTCTCAGAATGTTTCCTTTATTTCACTCTCTGACTTCCACAGGGTGGGGTGGGGAGCTGAGTGAGTAAGGAGAGAAAAATGCTTGTAGTCTTGTCCAGACTCAGAATCCATTTATAAGTCAGGTTTAAGTACAGAGGAAGAACAAATGAGACTGGAACCATGTCATTGGACTAGTTTAAAATAAGCAAATAATGGAGTACTTGTGCACCAGCAGCCATCTAAAGACCTTGCCTGCATTTGAGGGAATCTGATTGCCACATTTTCTGTTCTTTTGCTGTTTTATTCTGAGCAGCCAGAGATCTGTGCTCCTCATTTGCTACTCTCCTTCTTTCTTTTTCTTGCCCATATTTCCTCAGTGTTCAGTGACTGCAGAAATTTCCACTTTTCTCCTGAAATCAAGGTCTTTCTCTGCTTTTTTTGGAGATTAGTGGACTTAGCTTTCGTGATAGCTGGGGTGGGAACTACAGAGAGATGGAAAGTTGGATAGATTAAAGACTGTCCAGTTTCCATTTGGGGAGAGGGAAATGGAGTGATGGGAACCATTCCACAATACATCCTAATTATCTATCTCCTGGTCTACCATTTCAAGCCAAATATGTTTCTGGAAATTGGGTTGTCTAAAGAGAGATGTGAGCCAGAAAGGTCAGCAATTATCTTTCTCCGTATTTCTAAAACTTTACACCAGGTAATAGATCTGGAAAATGGTAGAGTATCAGGGTTTAGCTTGGAGTTGGGGATTGGGTGTGTAGTAGAAAGTTTCTGAGAGAAATATAGATTCATATTGCCTCACTTGCAACTAATTAGTTTTGTATATGCTCTGTTGATTGCTTTGGGCTTATTTATTTCTTCACCTTCTTTCTGTTTATTTAAGGGTTTACAGAGAGCCTGAGAAAGAATCAGATGGAGTTTGGGAAGAACATGTGTCTCTGAGAAAATTTTCTTGGAATAGGGAACTGGAAAACCATGAAACCATGGGCCAGATGAGAAAAATGAAAAGAAAGTCACATTTGTCATCATTCTGGTGAAATAGAACCAGCATCCTCAGTGATGTTTTATTTTTCTACAAATTAGTAAGAGGTGGTTTTAGAACAAATAAGAAAAAAACCAGTGTGCTACAGTGGAAGTAGCATAGGGTCTGGAGATCCTGGTTCAATCCCAATTATTTCCTTCTTACTACCTATTTGCATAACTTTGGCCAAGTTATTTAACTTTTCTTTGGTTTCCTCATATGAAGTGAGGGGGCTGTTTCAGATAATTTTTAAGGATCCTTAGGGTCCTATGAAATCCTCCATCACCATACAGGAAATCAACTCACCCCACTCTCCTAATCCCTAGGGAAATGGGTTGAAACTGCAAATAACTTCATTAAAGGCATGGCTAGATTCACAAACAGCAGACTTGGGAATGGGGGGCAGGCGTTGTATCAAAGATGACTGGTTACAGTTTCAAGAGAAATATCCTTTCTATAAAAACTGTAGGAAATCTGAAGCCCCTCTCTTTCAGGACATCTCTAGGAACAGATCCAGCACCAATTTCTCCCTTAATTTTCTAGCAAGGGAAGGAGGGAATTGCCCTCTCTCCCCCAGTAGCAATGGTGGTCACCACTTGGATACATGGCAGAGAAAATGAGTGCTTGCCTAGGTCATCCTGAAAATGGATCTTACTTAGATCCCTAGCCATCTCTTTGGTTTTTTGTATTGGTCACAGGAAAAGTCCTGAGAAGTAGATATTCCAAGACTTTGTGGCTAACACTTGAGTTCAAGAAGTTGAGAATTCCTTAGTGCTAACTGAAGAGTGGGAGACATTTCTTGTAATTTCATCATTTTTCAGAGGATAAGATGACCACTAACAGGGTAATTCTGAACCTGAAGGTAATATAGAGTCATACTGGGCTGGTCAGAAGATCTGGGAGTTGTGGGTTACTTAGGCAATGTAAATCTATGATAAAATGTCTGTTCAAGTCAAAGTTGTATTTACCTCCAGAGAAAGTATAAGTGTGATAGGTTATTTTGTTCTAAGAATTTGTTAATGAATCTTATGTATCTTTTGTGTTTTAGGCATTTTTTTATGGTGAAGGAATATAACTAAGTATCTTATATCTGAAAAGTACTGTTTTAATTTTGAGAACCTTTTCCTATAGAGACCTTAAAGATGAGCCAAAGCTAAGCTTTGTTGCAGAGGCTCTCCCCAGAGTTCTGCTTGGATGTACGGGCATAACAATTCAGAGAGTATGAGAAAAAGCCTGGCTCTCTCTCTTTGAGTTCAGGCCACCCTCAGGATAAATCTGGGTTTGACTGAGTATATAACTTGATTACATTGTGGGAGAAGTCTTGATGTGTGATGAATATCCTCTGCTTATCAAGGGAAAAACTGGTGCCAAGTTATGTCCTGAGAGAGATGGGTAAAAAGAGAGATGACCAAAAGAGAAAGAGGGTAAACCTTTTCTACAGCACTTAAAACTTATGAAGGGGGATACTCTTTTTGACTTCATGGCCAATAATCTTTCATACAATCCACCAGTTATGGGGACATGTGAAGACCAATCAGGAGTTGCTGCATCATTTCAGCAAAGTGAGGTCAATGGGTCTGTCCATTCTCAAAGATCCAGAGCATATGTTCTATGAAGTCATTACTGATATAACTGTAGCACAAAGTAATTTGAGGGGAGAGAGAATCTTAACAACTTGGGGTAGTTAGAATAAAGGAAAGTTACATGGAAGGGAAAGTATATAAACTGAGTTACATTAATTGTAACAGATCAAAATGAGGAGGGAGTGTATTTCAGGAAAGGGAGTTGACCTGTGAATAGTTTTGAATCTGTTCCTTCTCAGTGACAGGTAGAGAGAATGAAAGAAAAGAAAACTGGGAAGTAGGAAGGGAGGAGGAGAGAGAGACAGAAATAGATTGAGAAACAGAGGAAGTAGAAAAAAAGAAGAAAATGAAGATTAAGGAGTAAAAGAAGGTACTCTTCACTGTATTGTGCAAGTGTTTCCATGTTTTTCTAAGATCATCAAGCTCATCATTTTCAATAGCCAAGTAGCATTTTATCACAATCATATACCACAACTTATTCAGCCATATTAAATTAAGCAGAACCAAGAGAACATTGTGTACAGTAACAGCAATATTATTTTAAGTATGACTTTGAGCTAGTAAGTGTTTTGGCTATTGTGCATTCATCCTTCGAAGAAGACCATGCCATCAGAGAAGCGATGACATGACTTGCACTGGACTTTGTTTTGAGTGAGGGAGGGCTGTGCAGGTCACCAGTCTCATTTCTCCTCCAGAGCCATCTGAATCCAGTGACCAGATATTCATCAGGATGACTGGAGATGACCCAGGATGAGGCAGTTGGGGTTAAGTGACTTGCCCAAGGTCACACAGCTAGTGAGGGTCAAGTGTCTTAGGTGAGATTTGAACTCAGGTCCTCCTGACTCCTACACTAGTGCTCTATCCACTGCACCACCTAGCTGCCCCTTTTGGCTATTATAAATACCCAAATAACTATAAAGGATATATGAAGAAAGATACTATCTGCACCCAGAAAAACAAATGATTAATAGAAGTATGGATAGAATAATTTTTCCATCTATATAACTATTTGTGTCTAGTGGTAGCCATCTCTAGGATGGGGGGGAAAGGGAAGAAAAAAGAAAATAAAGAAATTTACATGATGACTTTATTATATATTTTAAAGGAATAACAAGGTGTACAAAAACAGATCTAAAGTTTTATGTCAATCATCTTTTTTATTAGACTACATTATAGAAATACTTATTCTATTCCATAAATTAAAATAAAATTAAGAAAAAAGAAATCATCTACTCAAATTCTCTCTTTTTTTCATAGAGAAACTAAAGCTAAGAGACATGACATGATTTCACCCGAAGGTCATATGGCCAATAAGTAGCTAAGCTGGGATTTGAACCAAAGCCTAACCTGACTACCTGTTCAGTGCTCAATATTACCATATAAGTGAGGGAACAAATGAGCCAGTTAGGTCCCATTGCAGAGAAACTTTGTTAGGGACAGTTGGAAACGGAATGTTGTCATCCTGAGTGCACATTTTTCATCTTGGTCCCTATAGGAGAAATGATCTATCATAAACCACATTTGTAGTTATCCTTTCCTACAACTCAGGTTCTCTATTTCCCTTCCCACTCCTTCCTTGTCCTATCTATGGAGGGGGGGGGAGATGGGGGAGGAGTAAGAAGGGGACTGAAGGGGAAATGGCAGGCCTAGAGTTAGAGAAAAGGAGGTTGTAATTTTCAATTAATTCAATTCAACAAATATGTAGGGATCGCTTACCGGGTGCAAACCTCTGGGGATGCAAAGACAAAAAAAATGGTCCCTGTCTTCAAGCAACTTACATTTTACTGGATGGGTGGACAGAAGCAACATGTAGACATCTAAGTAAATGCAGAGCAATTTGAGTAAGGAGAGAGCATCGCCAAGTGAGGGATAATTCACATAGGAGGTAGCACTTGAACTGAGCCTTGAAGGAAGGTGAAGGTTTTGACAGGAGGGGAGAAGGGAGGTTATTAATGTCATGGAAGACCACCAAGGCATGACGAAGGGAGATGGATTTTAGAGTTCAGAGAAAGACTTAAGATGGTCATTCTAACTGAAGGGCTGTATTTTATTCCCGAGGCAATGAGGAATTACTGAAAAGTGACAAAATAAGACCTGTGAAAGTTTCTGGAACCAGCTTATACTTGCTTCCAAGAGCTGATTTCAAAATTTTCAGCATGGGTATTTGCACCTCAGAAATCGGTCAATGCTACAAACCAGGGCTTACATTTTTGTTTTGTTGATTGTCCAGACTTAAGAAAGTGATAGTGGAAATTTTTATAAGGTAGATCGAAATTAAAAGTGTATTATGCATACAACGACACCCCTCCCCCTAGTCAACTGTTACATACCCTCGGACTTACGTTCTAAGATTAGCTGGGGAGTGGTGTAAAGGGTGGATTAGAAAAGTGAGAGAGTAAAAGCAGAGCTACCATTTAGGAAGCTGTTAAAATAGTCCAAGTGAAAAGTGCTGAGGATTTGAGCAGGGTAGTCCGTATGAATGGAGACAAGTGGACTGACGGACAGATTCTCTGTCAGAGAGATTTTAGGTGGAGCGGCGTGATCTTCGGCAAGTCATTTCACTTCTCTATGGGCCTCAGTTTCCTCACTTGTAAACTGAAGAGTATGGACCAGTCGATTTGTAAGTTTCCTTTTGGCTTGCACGTTTTTAGAAGACTTAATTCTTTAATAAAATACACCATAAGTAACATTTATTAAAAACACCTACTAGGTGCCAGGCATTGTACTAAGCCCTGGGAATACAATTGAAAAAGACAGTTCTTGATCTCAGGGAGTTGGCAATAAATTGAGGAAGACAGCACAGAAAAGCTTTTTAAAATGGGGGGAAGGGAGTGGGGAAGGATGTTGGGAGAATGTACCTGGCATGGGGGCATGGTGATGGTGCACTGGATACCAAAGAGTGCAGCTGATGGGAGATGGAGAGTTGACTGGATTTCTCAGCCCTCCTTTATGGAGACTTTGGAAGTTTTTTGTCGCTTCTTCTAGCCCTCCAATCAGAGGGGTAGAAGCTACTGAGGGTTCTGATGAGGTGTGCATCCCAAAGCTAATGCAATTTCCATGATGATGAATTTCCTGGTGATGAGCTTTTCCTAAGTAGGGAATGGGGAGAGGGGATGATGATGGCTGAATGGAATTCCAAGAGTGCAGCTAAGGAAAAACAGCCCTTAAGAAGGGGAAATGAATGAAAGTTTGACAGCCTGATTGGAGAAACTAGAGAACCAAAGTCTCTTTTTATTTGTAAATGTCAAAACAATTGAATTGGGTCACTAGAAACAGAAGAGAACTGGCTAATGGAGAGGAATTGGAGTTGGATCATAAGTCAATGCTGCCACCTAATGGCTACTTAAAAACATCACCCCAGGTTCCTTTGAAAGAACAGGATCATAGGTTTAGAGCTAGAAGGGACATAGAGGTCAAGTAGTGTAACTTCCTCATAACACAGATAAAGAAATTAAGACTCTGGAAATAAGAGATACACATAAACATAGAAGATCAGGAGTAGAATTTATTGGGGAAAAAAAGCAGGGATAATAATCATGATCTTAGACAAAATTATAGCTAAAATAGATTTAATCTAAAGAGAAAAATAGGGAAACTGTACTATATGCCAGTCATATTAAGCAATATTGTTTTAGACTAGTTAAAATAACTAGACAGTATAAGGTTGGAATCATGCTGTGGTGTAGAAAATGATGAGTTGGTGTATTTAGAAAAGCTCATCCTTCAAAGAATCCAGGCCAAGTCACCCCCGAACCACCAACTGACACCCCTCAGATTGCCTGGGGTTCCATCCCACAAACACAAGACTGACTCACATTCTTTTAGCTTCTACACAATAATGTATCTCTCTAGTCTATCTCTTGCCACAGATTCTTGATACTATTTATTCTCCCCAGCACAACGATCATGCTCCATCCATGGTCCATTCTTTGCACATTGTAGCAGACCTGAGCATTCAAATCTAAATATCCTGTGCACAAGATGGTGGATCTACCATCTTGCTTAATATGGACATATTAGTTAGATTTGGTTAGACGAGTAATAGTAATAACAAAAAAGAGTGTGGCATAATGGGGAAAAAAGGCTAAGAATTAGGGATTTGGGATTTAAATCCTGTTTCACTCAGGAAGACTTTGGAACAGTCCCTTCCATTCTTTTTGTCACCTGCAAAATGAAATTATTTCTAAAGTCACTTACACTAAAGCATTAATACTATTTAAGTGCTGGAGAAACTCAGAATAAATGATTAACACTCCCAGTGGAGGGAGCAGACATGTGGGAGAGCCTAATTTGGGAAGACTTTATGTGGGAGGAGAACTTTGAACTGGATCTCTAAGGCTCCAATGAACACAGATTAGCGAAAATGGAAAGGATTTCCAGGGAAGCGTATGAACATGTACTCAACGGTTCTGGTCTGAGATATCTCCATTAACTCATATGTTCTTGTACTTAGACCAGAAACTAGAGAAAAAGTAAGGAAAAGAAGCAAAACATCTAAACAATCCATTCAGTTAAATGCTGAAATAACACAGAGTTGGATACATTAGCTGGGTTACTTGAAGCCTATGATTTGGCTCTTGTAGGGGCTCTGTCTACCACCTACATGACCATGCTCAGGGCTCTTGCACTGTTCCACTGAGAGAGCAGGAGCAAAAAGGAAGCTATCTGTATGCCAAGTCTAGTCTGTGGATATTCTATAACAGCTGGGAGAGCATCTGCCCAGGGCCAGTTCTGCCCAGAAGGGCAGAGACTGAGCATCATGTCTGACATGACATGTGTCAGAATAGTGTCACAGGACAGAGAGTTATCAGGAGAGTCAGACCTCAGCAATGTGTCTTTTGTCTCTGAATCAAGGCTAGCTCCCTAGGTAAGGCACCTCTCTGAGCTGTTTGTAAGTCTAAGAGACCTGCCCACTTTGGAATGACAGAATGAGTCTCCCAAGTCACACTATGATGGAATTGTAAAGCTAAAAGTCAATAAGACCTGCCTCTTACCTCCAGAGAAATGCAACCAAACTATCTGAGACTCATAGCTATATAGTTCAATTAAAACACACGAACAAAAACATACTACCAGTCAATGCAGAGATTCTGACCTTTTTCAGAAGTGTTTCCCAGTACTTATGTACTCTAATAGGAAGAGTGGAATAGATTTAGATCTGAAAGAGACTCATCTAGCACAACCCCTTTCATTTTACAAATAAACTGAGGTCCAAAGAAGTTAAATGACTTGTTTAATAGATATTAAGGGGGCAGAACCAGGTACTGAACCTATATTCTCTAGCTCAAGAAAACAGTTGCAGGAGACAGGAATCTAAGGTATAGGAGTCAGCATGATATAAAATAAGATACTAGAATACTAAACCTGGAGCTAAAAAATGTAAGTTCAAATTCTAATTCTGTCATCTGTTGTATGATACAGACAATTTTTTTTCTTTCTGAGCTTTAGTTTCTTCTGTAAAATGAGGGGAGAAGAAATGTTAGTAATTCTCGTGTTACCTACCTCCCAGAGCTGTATTGAATAAATATGAATTTTTTATTAGATTCCAGTCCCTGTTCAGACACTAACTAGTAAGACTGACTACATGACTGAGCAAGCCATGTAACTTCTTTGTCTCTCAGTCTTCTGTTCTATAATACGATGGCAATCATGGATATATCCTTTTAGGGGTAAGGTGCTAATAAAAGAGACATATTAGAGCATTTTTAGAAACAAAGCAAAAATGACCCTCCTCCAAAACACACAAATTTTATATGCTTTCCCTTCAAAGACAAAGGATCAACAACAGCACATTTATGGGATGCCATTTTATCGTCATTATGGATGTTGTTGGAAGTTCTTTCTTATAGCCAACCTCAAACCTGCTGCCATTTTGGCCATTTTCCTATGGAAAGGTCTCCAGAGTTACTTCTACATCCTGAGGCCTCTAGAGAGTAGTAGGATGTAGTGGCCCCCAGAGTATGAGCCATTTTTAGTATTAAATCATAGAAATATAACTGGAAGGGACCTTAGAGAACACCTACTATTGTCTAGCCTCTACTATCCTTATTTTATAGATAAAGCAACTGAATTTTGGATAGAATACACAAGGTCACACAGTTACTTGGTGACAGAGCTAGGGCTATAGTATCCAAGATCTTCTGAGTCACAGTTAAGTGTGTGTGTGTTTAAATAAACTTGTCTTGATTTACCTTCTTATTAATTTATACATTTTCTTTTCACCTAACAGATACTTTCCCAATAAACACTCAAACTAACCTCTTTACAATTCTATCTTCCTATGATTGGCTACTCATAGGGTTTGAAGGGATTTCTCAAGGCATCTAGCCTAACTGCTGTCACAATTTTGAATTCCTTCGGTTGTTTTTCAGTCATTCAGCTGCGTGTGACTCTTTGTGACCCCATTTGGGATTTTCTTGGCAAAGATACTGGAGAGGTTTGCCCTTTTCTTCTCCAGAGAATTAGACAAAGATTAAGTGACTCGCTGAGGATCACACAATTAGTGAGGTCACATTTGAACTCAGGTCTTCTTGACTTTAGGCCCAGTGCTCTATCCACTATGCCATCTGGTTACCTCCCATCCTTTCTATATTATTGCAAACACCAAGTCTTTCCTTCTCTGAAATTACTTTGGATTTACTTTGAATATATTTGTATCTACTTCTATGTGTTATTCTGATATCAATAAGATTTAAACTATTTAAGAATGGAGTAATTTTCATTTTTGTCTTCATCCCATTCCCAAATTAATGGACAGCTTAGCATATAGAAGGAGCTTAAATGTATTGAATAAGTGTATATTTACAAAGTACATGGTGGGGGGTGGGGGGTGGTGATTAGTGGTGACATGTGGAACTGACAAGATTAACAGTAGAAGAGAAGGATGTACTTTAACTTTGTTATCCTGATACTGACATGATCTACTGTAATTGAGGAGAAACTGTCTTCTTTCCCTGTCGAACTTATTTACCTTATTACCTTCATGGTGTGTGTGTATGTGCATATCCTTTAACCTCTGCTCTCTTTCCTGTGTATTATTTCATAAAAGTATCCCCAAATTTCTCTGAATTAATGTTTGCCATTTTTAGTAAAGGATATGCAGTAACACAGCAACGTTCCCTAACTCTCATACGCCATAATTTGTTCAGACATTGCATAATCTTCGGACACATATTGTGTTGCCTATTTTTTGTTATCGTAAGTAACAAATATTGTTTCTTCTACATTGTACAATATATGGGATAAAGCTAAGCAGTTTCCAATTTACAGGAAAAAGCAAGAAACAAAACCAAAACACTAGCATGTTGCAAAAACTGAAAAAGTTCCCTTAAACATAATGCTTGAGATTGCTTCTCCAAGAATCCTACTGAGATCTTCTTTGCTTCAGTTCTTGGTTGTGCAAAGTTGCCAATTTAGAGGCCATTGAACATTTCATTTTCTAATTCTTTCCTGCCACCTTGTGGTGGATAAAACTGGAGCCATCACACAGTCCAGTAGACATCTTGGAGAAAAATTCAGTGTGCCCAGCATAAATTCAAATAGTATATCCTCCCCACACTTTTTTCTCCTATTATAGACCTTGTCATTTCCCTTACAAAGTGTGCGTGTGCACATACACACACACACACACACACACACACACACACTCCTAAAATCTCAGTATCATAGGATTTAGAGCTGGAGGGAAGCTTTGAAACCTCTAGTTAACTTCTCATTTAACTAATGGGGAAACTCAAATCCAGGAGCGTCATACCTATGGTGACAGATAGAAGAGCTGGTATTTGACACTAGGTTTTCAGCATCTAGTTAGAATGCTTACAGGTTCTTTGGTTCTACTTTACAAAGTCAATAAAATGTTTAAAAAGGAGCTAATATTGTTGATTCACTTTTCAGTTGTATTCAATTCTTTATGATCTCATTTGGGGTTTTCTTGGCAAATCTACTGCATTGGTTTGCTGTTCCTTCTTCAGCTCATTGTACAGATGAGGCAAACTGAGGCAAACACGGTTAAGTGACTTGTCCAGGGTCACACAGCTAGTAGGTGTCTGAGGCCAGATTTGAACTCAGGAAGATGGCTTCCTGACTCTAGACTCAGTGTGCTATCCCCTGAATCAGTTAGTGTAGTCCAAGAATTAGTGCTAAAGAGGACAAGACTAGGAGTTCAAACCCTGTCTTGAATAAGTTAGTTTTCAGTAGATAAAAACTTCCTGCCAGAATAAAGGATTGAATCAATAGCCCAGGTTGGCTTCTTCACAGACACTGATCACTGGTCATCAGGAGCACTAAACAGAAGCACAGTTTTATACAGATCATTCAAACCAACTCAAAGATTACATTTCATGTTTTGACTGATTAAGTGTTTAATGTTTCAGGTAGTTTGTATCTTCTTATAGGAGCAGATTGCTCACACTTTGAAAATAATTGCTAAAAATCAGGTCTATATTTATGGTTTTGCTGGCTATCTAGACTTAAGAAAGTGATGGAAAAAGTGTTAATCATGCACATTAAATTTAAGTCATAACATAATTTACAAACCACTCTTGATAACTCAAGCTTCATTATCCAGGTTCTACATTATTCCATGAGTCTTGACTGAGTGTAATTGAAAGAGCATTGAACTTGTAATCAGAAATTCTTAGTTCAAATCTCATGTTTCTTGATTTTTATCTTTATAATTATTGGCAAGTCATTCAATATGTCTGTGACTCAGTATTCTCATCTATAAAATAGGAGTAATAAAATGTTCACTATCAATTTCATAGGGATATTGTAAGAAAATCACTTTGTAAAGCTTGTTGGTTTGGGGGGTTTTCTTGGCTAAGATACTGGAATGGTTTGCCATTTCATCTCCAGCTCATTTTACAAATGAGGAACTGGAGCAAGGTTAAGTTATCTGCCCAGGGTCATATAACTAGAAAATGACTGAGGCCAGATTGGAACTCAGGAAGATAAGGCTTCCTGATTCCCAGCCCAGCGTCAAATCCACTATGCCACATAGCTGCCCCTTGTAAAGCATAGAATGCTGTAAAAGTGTGAGTAATAATAACTGTTTCCTCTTCCCTGTCTGACAACTTTTCTGCTGAGAACCTTTCTTTATCACCTAGTTGCGCCACTTGTACAACGCATGAACTCTGATATATTAGATAATGTGATCGCTCATTTCCTCCTCGAACTGCTCCAGTGGCAGGAAATGTATTCCAGTATAAGGGAGCCTGTTCAACTGTTGTAATAATAACCGTTAGGAAGGTTTTCCTGATGTTTAGTCAGAAGTTTCTGTTGTACAACTTCTGACCAGTGATCTTCTGTTTTCCGGAGTAAAGAAGAGTAAGCTTAAGTCTTCTTTAATTCTTTATTTTCAATTAATCTGCATTTATTTACAATTTATTTAACCAAGACACACAGAAATTAAATGAATGCAACTATAAAATACTCTTTATGGAAACTGAAGGAATATTAATTGCTCATGGGTAGGCAATCCTAAATTTATTTACTTATTCAGTGTCATACTTATTAAATACTAAAGGGCTATTTTATGAACCTAGAAGAAAATAATTAGAAAATTCATTTGGAAGAATAAAAGGTCAAAAATCTTTAGAGAAGTAAGGAAAAAAAGTGGAAAGTCCCTCACATATGTAAAAAAGGAAAAGAACAAGTAAAACTATGAAACAGATGCGTATAGTCAAGCAAAACATATTAGCTCTGTCCAAAAGTGTATTAATTTTATAATATATTACCTCTTTGTCTAAAGGTGGAAAGGGCACATCATCATTGGTCCCCTGGAATGGTGGTTGGTTATCGTGTTCATCAGAGTTCTTAAGCCTTTTCAAGTTGTTTGTTTTTAAAATGTTGTTATTGTAGACATTTTTCTCCTGCTTTTGCTCACTTCAGTCTACATCAGTTCATACAAATCTTCTTAGGCTTTTCTGAAACTATCCTTTTTGTTATTTCTCACAGTATACTGTATTCCACTCTGTTGTTCAGTTATTTGAAAGATACCTGATTGGTTTCTAGTTCTTTGCCACTACAAAAAGAATTGCTAAAATTTTTTTTTTGTACATATGAGTCTTATTCTTCCTTCTTTGATTTTTTTTAAGGATATTCACCCTATCTTGGTATTGGTGGGTCAAAGTAACTTTTTGACATAGTTCAACATTGTTTTCCAAATGTTGGACCAATTCATATCTTCATCAACGATGCATGAATGCAAATACTTTCCCACAGCTCCTCTAACATTTGTCATTTTTATTTTTTGTCAACTGTGCTAAATTGATGTCTGTAAGGTAGAATCTTAGAGCTGCATTAATTTGTATTTCTATAACTATTATTTATGTAGAGTGTTTTCATTTTCACATGCCTAGTGATAGCTTGGATTTCTTTTTTTGAAATTTTCTTGTTCATATCTTTTCATAATTTGCCAGTTGGAAAGTGACTTTTATTCTTATAATTTTAGATTAATTCCTTATGACCCTTGTAAATTAAATCATTATCAGAGAAACTAGCTGTAAAGATTTTTCTTAGTTAACTTCCTAATTTTATTTGTATTGGGGTTTCTTTTGTGTTGTTGCAAAAACATTTAAATTTTGTTAAACCAAAAATTGTCCACTTTATCTTCTGTGATCTTTTTTATCCCTCATTTAATTATGAATTTTTCTTCTATCCTTAGATCTAAAAGGTAATTTGTCCCTTGTTCCTATCATTTTTTAAAAATAATGTGACCTTTTCATGTGTCCATTTGGAGCTTATCTTGGTTTAACATGTGAAGTGTTGTTCTCAGTCACTTGCGTCAGATATTATGTCTTTACTCCAGTAGATGGTGTGTTTGGGCTAATCAAACATTAGGCTATTAGATTAATTTCCTTCCATTTTTGTGAACCTAATCTGCTCTACTTATTTTTTTTAACCAAAATCAAATTGTTTGATGATTATTGCGTAGTTTGAGATCCGATTCATTGAGATCTGTTCATTAACTGAACAATTACTTTTTCTTTTCTTTTTTACATTCATGAAGGAATTTCCATCTTTCCCCACTTTATTTCTCTAAAGACTTTTGACCTTTTATTCTTCCAAATGAGTATAGTTAAAGATCTGGTATATTTTCCCCAAAGAAGAAGGGGGTGAGAAAGGAGTGTGCGTATCTTTAATGCTCTATGCTTTCATTCAATATGCTTCTATAATTCTGCCTTTCTTCACTTCTTCTCTACCAGACCACAGTCACAAGTTCTTATCCAGTTTTTCCTTTAAATTTTTTCATAATCCACTCTTTCAGTTTAGAAGGGCTTGCTTTTGTCCTTATGACCAATCCCTCCCTCACCTCACCTTTCCCCTTATTTCTTCTCTTAACTTTCTCCATTCCCTCCTCTTTTCATGTTGAGTTGAATACATTTCTACTCCAAACCACACGTGTGTGTGTGTGTGTGTGTGTGTGTGTGTGTTTGTGTGATCTACCTCCTTTCGACTGGTTCAAATGAAAGTGAGGTTCAAGTGACATCCCCTCTAAGGCCTTCCTTCTTTTTTATATACTGTTTTGCTTTTTCATTTGAGATAAGTTTATTCCCCTCTCCCCCAATTTACTGCTTTCTTCTTACTTTCTTTTCTTCTTAAGACCCTAAAAACATAATAAAACTACTCCTAGTCCCTCATTCTTATTTCCCTTCCTCTGTGACTTCAGATAGTATTAAGGTTCTGAGGAGCGGCTTGTATCTTCTCATCCTATTATAACACAAGCACCTCACCCTTGTTTATCTTCTGATAGTTTCCTGGTATTGCTCTTAATCTTTCGCTTGACCCTGTGTTTATATTTCAAAGTTTCTACTCAGCTTTGATCTTTTCTTCTGTAGTACTTGGAAGTTCTGTATTTCATTAAAGTTTTATTTTCTTTCCTTGTGGGTTTATACTCAGTTATTCTGGGTAAGCTATCCTCGGTTGTAAACTTATAGCTTTTACCTTCAAGAATATTGCATCCCATGCTTTCTGTTACTTTATTGTTGTCGCTTCCAAATCTTGTGTGATCCTGTCTGTGGCTTCTTGATATTTGAGCATCTTCTTTCTGTCTGCCTGTAGTAATTTTTAATTGACCTGGAAATACTGGATTTTGGCTATGGTACATTCAAGGTAAAAATACCTAGAAAGAGACCCCTAGACCACTGGCCAGATCTCCTGAAAGGACATGTAGATGAATGACATGAAGCATCATATAGAGTAAGATGACATGAATATGTTATTATCTGGATTGGGTTGACAGCTATTTTGATGGCCATCACAGATACATTGAAGAACTAAAGAAATAATAATACATATGAAGAAACTGGCCTATTTTCATATTGGAAATTAAGCCTTTCTCTAGCAGTGAGGTTTTATTATGGGCCTTACAAGTATGAAGTCGCGTTAATCTTTTATCTATCAAACATTAAAGGATAATTCAATAATTATTTTTGAGAATAAAAATTGCATTTGAGAAAAGATGAGTTCAAACCACCTTAACTGTTGTAAAATCATCTTTGTAGCTGTGTATCTTCTGTCACTGAGCTTCAGGAAATTTGTTAAACGAAAGGGTTCATGTCATTATCCTATTCACATGCAAATGCCACAATATGCACATTATGTTAGGAGTTTGCTCATTTTTTGTTTTTCTTGCCTAAGAAAAACCAATTAGAAATATGTATAAATTGTTACTTGTGTCATAAGCAATGCTATTAGGTGAATAAAACTCCAAGTATTAGTGAATTAAAGAATCAATGAATTCATTAACTGCCTTAAGGTTTTTAAAATAAGAATAACACTAACTTTAGACATTAAAACATCAAATACTCTACAATATTAAAGTTGAATGGAATCATGTGCTCTATGCAATGAAAGATAAATCTGTGCAGCCAGAGGTTAAAAAAAAACCAAAAAACTTTACATGTTGGCTCTTTTGAATACGAATCGTATTTCTAATTACCAAAGTCATATGATACAGTTTTTCAAGTACATCATAATTTCAAAGAACAAATCTACTTTTATAACCCTGAAAAAAAATAGATTACTGACCTCAGGTATTTCCTCTAAATCACCAGTTTAAAAGTGATGAGCGTATGTCTTTACTTACCTACAAGTAGAGCTGACGCAGCAGGGCTGGTTGTAACAAGTTCAGTTAGATCCCAAGAACCCAACCCAGGAGCCTTTTCCTGCCTTCTACCAATGACAGACTACAGAGTTAAGAACGGAAATTCACAAGTACTATCACAATTAGTATGTAGGAAATAACTGAGCATACATGTAAGGTACAGCAGATAAAAGTACCATGGGCTGGATTAAAGGAGCATGTTGAAAAACAATTGTGGTAGTAAAATAGTCTTATTCTTTTATGTAAATTGAGATAATTTTTATATTTATTTTAACCTTTTTAAAATAATCGTTAACTCAACAGAAAATTTTACTTAATTTTTTTCCTTTCATAAGTCATTTCTTAGTTTAATAAGAACTTTAATAAGAAAAAAAAAGATTTTCCAGAGGCAATGTAATATAGTGGAAGGAGCCCTGGAATTGGAGCCAGAAGATTTGAGTTCAAATCTGAGTTCTTCTACTTGTTCCCTATATAATCTTAGGTAATATTTTTCTCTTTTTTGAACCTCAACTTTCTCATTTGTAAAATGAGGTGGTTGGTTTAGATAATTTTTTTTTTCACTGAATATGGTGATTTTATACATAGATATAGAACTCTGTTCATCTCCTCTATACTACTGGGGTACTTTAGGGCAAGGATGTGAATGGGGCATGGGATCTCTGGTACAGAAACATAGATTGCAGATTGTGGGTTCTCCAGTTGTGGAACTTCTTTTTTTGTTTGGGATGAAGACCCATAGTTATCTACTTTACTTCTTGAAGGACATTTGGATCATGAGGTCTACTACACAGTTGCTATAACCATACTCATTGTAATACCAGGAAATCAGCTTAACAAAATTGTTATTGAGGGTAATACCAGAGCCAGCATCAAAGACAGAAGAGTGGATATCATCGTGAAAGTCACGTTACAACCTGGTCTACTGTATAGACCAAGATGCCCTTCAAGTATCTCTCTGATACTTCGGCACTTTCTTGATTTTATAATATTTAGCAGATTTCTCTAGGTAGCAGGTCAGATCCATAACAGATATACTGAGAACAGGAACTTGGAAGGGAGTAGAAATATGTGAGCTTCCCATTCAGCTCAGGTATGACTTTGCCTGCAGCCTTAGTAGCATCAGTGGAAGTAGGGATGATGTTTTGGGCAGCACCATGCCCATCATGCCATAGCCTGCTAGAGGGGCAACCTAACTTCTTCTTGGTGGTAGTAATGGCATAAACTATGGTCATGAGTCCTTTCATAATGTCCAAGTTGTCATGAATGACCTTGGCCAAGAGAGCCAAACAGTTATTAGTGAAGGAGGTATTACTGGCAGTCTTAAGGAAATTATTCTTTTTCTTATGGCTTACTCCCATCATGAAAATTAGGGCATCAGATATAGGATATATGATAATAACAGCTATATAATCTGTTATTAGAAAGACAGGGACAGAGATAATAACTCCCACAGCTCCACCTTTCAAGTGAGTCTGGGCCTTTTCCATAGTGGTAAAAACACAAGTCAATTTTACAACATACTTGGCTCCAGCATCTTTTCATTTAATATTGGTAGGATCTCACTCTTGGAAAATGATAATGGCTTTTCCATCAATCACTAGCTTTCCATTCTTAGCCTTGACAATGCCCTTGAACTTGCCATGGGTGGAATCGTACTGAAACATATGGACTATAAAATTGTAGTCAATGAAGGGGTAACTGATGACCACAACATCTATTCCACCTGAGTTGAATGTAGACTTGGTCACCAGGCACCTAATACAGTCCAGTCTGTTGACTCTGACGTCCACCATCTTGTTTCAGGGATGTTATTGCAGCAGAAGATTCCAACACTGAGTGTGGGAGAAGGACTGAAAAGATTCAATGCCTTTGAAAATTTCTTCCAGAAATCCTATGGCATTCTAGTAAATATTGTTGTTCTAAAATTCAAATCGATTGTTTCTCTGTCTTTGGGAAGGTCCCGTCTAAGAATTCACAAAGAACATTGCCATTTTCAGATTGTTACATTACTGTATATGAACCTTATCAATAAACTAATCAAAAAATATTTCCCAAGGGTCCATTATGGCCTATAACAGGGCTGAGGAGCATGCAGCCTCGAGGCCACATGTGGTCTTCTAGGTCCTTAGCTGTGGCCTTTTGAACAAGTCCTTTTATTACAGGGATTTATTCTGTGAAGTTTAGATTCAGTCAAAGGGCTACGCTTGAGGATGTAGAGGGCCACATGTGGCCTTGGGGCCACAGAATCCCCAACCCTGACTAGAACTATGCTAGGTACCGAGGTGATAGGAACTTAAAATCTAATGCAAAACTTACACATGCAAAATGATTACAAAACAATACGAGATACAGGAGAGTCTGAATGGCCACTTTGTCAATTTCTACCTATATGACTTTGAACAAGTTACTCTTTGGACTTTGTCTCATCTGTAAAATGAGGAAGTTCAGTTAGATGACCTCTGAGGTCTCTTCCTGGTATAAGTTAATAATCAAATACTGCTGAATGATACATTGCATAGTACAGGCAAACTCTGTAAGATTTCAGAAAAGGGGAAAAAACAGAAGTTGGGCGAACAGGGAAGACTTCAAGACATTGGGAGGGGCTTGAGCTAGCAATCAAAGGGAGCTTTAATAAAATGGATAAACTGGAAAGGAGTGAAAGTAGTAATCCCTATAATGACAGAAATGGATGAACAGAGGAAAAGAATTGGATTTTTGTCACTAATCGATAAAAATTTCCAAGGATTTAGATTAAGTGACAACCAGAGGTCCCGGATCAAAGTACTACTTTTCAATTAGAGTCAATAAAACTGAGAATGTGAGACTGTATTTGTAACTTTTATCAAATACACCTAATCTGCATTCCAAACTTTCACTATCCCTAGTCTTTGGTGTTGATATTAGTGCCTCATAAGTGATGAATTTTGTGAGGAGATTTGGAGGGAGGAGTGTGGAGGTGTTTTGGGAGACAAGAGAAAAGGACTATCCGACTCCTGAGGGCTCAACTCATCTCCTGAATGATTATAGTGCTATATTTAGGGAATCAACAAGGTCTGGTATGGGGCATCAAGAAAATCAAGTTAAGTCAGTAAGCATTTAATAAGTTCCTCCTATCATCTAGCCACTGGGCTAAGCACTGGAGATTCAAAGGCAAAAAGAGTCCCAATCTTCTAGGAATTCACAATAAAATAGGAGGGACAAGATACAAACAGCTATGTACAAACAGCATAAATGGTATTATATATATATATATATATATATATATATATATATATATATATATATATATATATATCACATATCTATGAGTATAGACATATGCAAATATATGCATATATATCTATAAATTGCTGATAATCTCAGTAAGACACTAACATTAAGGAGGACTGACAACATCTTAGGCAAAAGATGGGATTTCAACTGAGATTTCCTGAACTATAGTGCTTATCAAGACATCTTGAAAATTCCCAGAGGTCAGAATTACCCAATAGGTTAAGAAAGAAAGCATTATGAGGAGTTCAAGGAAGGGCCCCACCAAAGTGAAGCATATTGTAATAGATCACAAAAGAGATTTCAGAAAAACAATATTTCTTAAGAGTGATACTAGGGACTATGCTAGAAACAAATCCAAAAATTGTCTCTGGGTTTGAATTATGATTAGATTCAGGCATTTGACTCTCTGAAGCACTATAACTCACTCTATTCCATCAGCTGGAAATCTTTTGGGGCAGGGGTGGTGGGAACTGGTGGTCTTGAGGCCACATGAGGCCTTCTAGGTCTTCGGGTACAGTCTTTTGACTCAGTCCAAGTTTTACAGAGCAAATCCTTTTATTAAGGGGATTTGTTCTGTGAAGTTTGGATTTGGTCAAAGGGTCACACTTGAGGACCTAGAGGGCCACATGTGGCCTCCAGGCCACAGGTTCCCCACTCCTGTTTTGAGGGATGGAAAGCAAAATGGTACATAATTCAATGGCAGTGTGAAAAGAAAGATGTCATGTAAAAAGCACTAGATTTAGGGTCATAATCCTTGGGTTTAAATGCTAGGCTTGATATTTGTTATCTATGTGACTTTGGACAAATTACTGCCTATTCCTTGTTTTGCTTATTTGTAAGATTAGGGGGGTTGAACTAATTGATCTTTAAGATCCCTTTGAGCCTTAAACCTTAATGCTCAACTCAAAGCCTGGGAATTCCATTTAAATTTGGACCCTGTGACTAGAAGGAAAGGATCAGATGTCTATAGAAGTCCTCCTAATACAGAAGAAAAAGCAAGTGAAGGAGGTGAAGAGCAATGAATTTAATTTGTATTTGCAAACCAATGAAACTCATGCATCATTTTGCATTTGGAATAATCTCTACAGTATATTAAAATGCCTAATGTTGTATCTGCTTCTGAATGTAAAGAAATAATCCTCCTCTTCTTTCCCAAGGAAATCGTACCAATCACTCTTTTTTTTGAAGAGGAATACTCTTGAGATCTGGACTCCAGTAAGACCATTACAAACAGAACTGTTGGCAGACCAGGGCAAAAAAAAACCAAAAAAAACTGATACTGAGTTTGTGAGCTCTTGACTCCCTTTCCTGCTCAGGTTGATGGGTTTCCTGTTAGGAGTGCTCACTCAGGTTCGAATCATCCTTAACCACTGGCCACTTTTCTAGGCTCCAGTCTTTCCTTAGCTATCCTAGCCTGAGCAACTAACCCAGGGCCCCATGGCCTGCTGCAATTGTGTGGTAGTAGTGACCCCAAAGGGAAAAGAGAGTTGGGAAGAGAATGATATATCTGGAAGTGTAAATTTATTTATTCATTCATCTACCCAGCAAACATATATTAAGCATCTACAGTATGTAGAGCACTGTGCTAGATATTGAGAGATATAAAATTTTAGACAAGACTTTATATAAAATGATCTTGTCCTGATGGAGCATATAGTCTAGTAGCCTGGGAAAAGGCAAGAAATCAGAAGAGTTAAGGATGTGTTCAGAGCTGGAACTTTACTTGGGATACAATACCAACCAACTGAAGAATTTTTGAGCAGAGGGATTGACATAAAAAAGATGAGTCTACTAGTATGGTATGAAGGATGGATTGAAGAGGGCAGGGAGTGGAGGTAGAAAAACCTGTTAGGTGGTTATTGTGATGTAAATACAGCTAGAGAGGTTTAATAGAATCAAAGATTCAGAAAGAACACTGGATAGACGAAAGATTTGGGGTGAAGGACAAATCCTTGAGCTCAGCCTTTGATATAGAAATTCACCCTTTTGTCCCCAGATTATGCTAACAACTGGGTCTACCAAAAGGACTGAGTATGTGGTATAGCACTGAACTTGAAGCCCAGAAGATTTGGGTTCAGATTTTACCTCAAATCAAATGAGACAATATTTATAAAGCACTCAGCATGGTGCCTGGTACATAGTAAGCTCTTGCTAAATATTTGTTTCCTTCTTTACCCACTGACCCCCACATACTGTGTGACCCTGTGGGATTTAGCCTCTCTGGGTCTTAATCTCTTTATCTGTAAAATGAGGCAGTCAGACGACGAATTCAAAGGTTTCTTCTGGTTTGAAGTCCATGATCTTGGATGCAGACCATTTTATCACATATACTATATATTCTGTAATATTTTCCATATAAATTTCATTTGGAGTTATTATCCTTACTAAACAAGAAATTTCATGAGGGCACATTTTCTGCCTTGTCCCCCTCCTCAAGGAGTGTACAATTACAGTCATTGCCCCTTTCAGAAGCAGTCTACTCAAAGCCTTGTAGAAAATACAGTCCAGAGAAGCCAGGGTTTTACCTGGACATAGGTCCCTTACAAAATCTCAAGATTTTAGAGCTGGAATGAACCTCAGAGATCAGTTTGTCTAGGAGTTTTAACATGGGGTCCATAAACTTGTTTTTAAAAAATTGATAACTGTATTTCAATATACTTGGTTTCCTTCATAATTCTATTTTATTTTATGCATTTAAAAACATTATTCTAAGAAGGGGTCTAGAAGTTTCACCAGACTGTCAGAGGATTTTGTGACACAAGAAAAGATAAGACTCCTTGCTCTAGATCAATCCTTTCATTTCATAGATGAGGAAAGAAAGGTCACTTGGGTAAGGTCATACAACTAGTAAGTGTTAGAGCAAGGAACTGGGTCCATTAGGTGGTATAAAACATAATGAAGTCTTTGTATCCTGTGCTGTTAGCATAGTACAAGGGTGGGAAACCTGTGGCCTCGAGATCACATGTGGCCCTCTAAGTCCTCAAGTGCGGCTCTTTGACTCCAAACTTCACAGAACAAATCCCCTTAATAAAAGGATTTGTTGTATAAAACTTGGATTCCATCCAAAAGCCACACCCAAGGACCTAAAAGGCCACATATAGCCTCAAGGTTGCAGGTTCCCCATCTCTGGCATAGTACCTTGTATTTTGCAGGTATCTGGTAAATGCTGAATTGAATTGAATAAAAACCTAGGTGGTATTTGCAAATGGAATAGGAACAAAGAACTGACAGTACTAGGACATAGCTGAACCAAAAGGAATAAAAATGAAAGATAAGCCAAGAGATCAAATCTTGTGCCATTACTAAATGGGAAAGGTTGATTCCCTGGCTGGTCAATGAATGAGAGAAAAGAATCCTGATTGTGATTGGTTAGGGGGAAAAGGGAGGAAATGAGGACGTAGATAATAATACCGGGGATAGAGTTTGGGCAAAAAAAAAATAGAGTATCTAAAGAAGACCAAGTAGTAAAAGCCAAATGGTGGAAAAGAGAAATAAGGTTTTTGTTTTTTTTTTTTTTTTAAAAAGGAAATATCTTGAAATATATAGGAAAACATTTATATTAGTAATAGATTATATATCTTTAACTCCTGTAGGTTACAGAGTGCTTTTATCTCAACTCTATGAGGCAAGGTAGATAGAGCATCCATTTTTTTTAAATAAAGAAACTGAGGCTCAAAGAGTTAAAATTCCTAACCCACAGTTAGTAAAAAAGAGCCAGGTCCCTTGATTCCAAGTACAGAGCTCTTTCCATTACACCAGACTTTTAAAATCCCAAATGAAATTTTGCCAGAAAGTCCATTTCAGAAAGTAAAATAGGGGCAAAGGCTGGCCTACCTGACTGGAATTGAATTGTGCAAAGTGGGAGGAGGCAGTGGAGGAGAGGGAGAAAGCAGACATGGGAGAATACAGAATGAGAGACAAAAGTCTAACCTTAAATTTCATAGACTCATGAAGCTGGAAGGGACCTGAAAACTAACGCAGAACAAGACAAATTTTTTGGACATAGCCAAAACAAGGAATTTGTTATGCATATTTGTTACAAGGGCCTTTCTCTCTTTTTTTTCTTAATAAGGGGTGATGTTGGCAGGAGAACAATTTTTGTTAATTAAGAAAATGAAAATTAAAAGACTTTTAAAAAAGCTGATCTGATCTAATCCCCTTCACTTTACAGAGGAAGCTGACAGAACTGGACTAAGAACCCAGTACTCCAGATTCCGAGTCCAGAACTCATGAATACTTTATTTTCTTCAAGAAGAGTATATAAAAAGCAGTCAAATTCTTATGAACTGTAATGAAAAAAATCTCTGTAAAAAGAAATGATAAAGAAATCCATCTTCTTCTGCTTGGTACTAGTAGGGGACTATACATGTGACACATGGCATAGGTTCTATCAGATGTGGTTGCTGGCTCCATTGGCTTTGCTTGAATATTTTTCTTTGTTCAAAGGAGTCTAACTCTTAAAGTTCCTGAGAGTAGCAGCACTACCAGACCACCGGTCCTAGGCTCTTCTCTAATCATTTTGAACGCAGATATTCTCATGCTTTGCTGAGGGCCACACTGTCATTCTTCTTAATGTACCTGAAAATGAGACTATATACATATATATATTATTTATATATATAATATATATATGCATATATATATCACTTTGCAAACTTTAAATTCTATATAAATGTCAGTTATCATCATCATCATCATTATTTCCCACCAAAGCTAAGTAACACTGTGTACTGAGTAGGCATTCTCTAAACTCTTATTAAATATCATTGGAATCTTTTTTTTCTCCATAGAGCAACAACAGTCTGATTGAGGGAAATTGGGCAATAGAGAAATTGAAAATCCTTTAACCTTTAGTTCCAAGCCACTTAGTACTGGGGCTTTCCTCCAAGTTATTACTACTTGGAGGATACTAAGGGCAGGAATTTAGAAATCAATGACTCCTCAATTAAAAACAATAATTTTTTAATTTGCTCTTTGAAACTAGAGCACAGTATGAGACCATAAAGAAGATATTCACAGCAATACTTGTTTCAGTAGCAAACTTCAGACAAAGTGAATGCTCCCTGATTGAGGAATGACAACATATACGGTGGTAGATGAATGAAATGGAATATTAGCATGCAACAGGAAATGGTGAATTTGGAGAAATGTGATCTCTTGCAGAGTCAAGAAAGCAGAACCATGAAAACAATGGATACAACAGCTACAGTAAGCAAATGAGAACACAATAAGATGATGGCCTAGTATCCTGCTTTCTTCAAGAGACCTTCCCTTTGAAATTAACTGCATTTCCATTATATAGATCCCATACATAAATACATCTGTAGTTATTATTACCTCCAATACAATGTGAAATCCATGAGTAAGGACTGATTTTGCCTTTTTTTTTTTGTATCCTAAGCTCCTGGTACATTGTAAGGGCTTAATAAATGTTTGTGGAATTCTATGGAAATCTGTTTTACTTTGCAGGAAAACTGGGGGAAGGGGATGGGAAAGGGAAGATAATAGAAGGGACAGCAAATTGGGGAAAGGAATAATTAGAAGAAACACTATTGTAGGAGGACAGGTCAAGGGAGAGAATGGAATAAATGAAGGGCAGGATAGGACAAAGGGAAATGTGGTTAGTCTTTCGCAACATAACTGTTATGGAAGTGTTTTGCATGGCTACACATTTATGACATATGTCAAAATGCTTGCTTTCTCAATGAGGGTGGGTGGGGTGGGAGGAAGGGAGAGAATAAGGAACTCAAAACTTTAAAAATGAATGTTAAAAATTGTTTTAGCATGTAACTGGGGAATAAGATGTACATGCAAAGGGGTATAGAAATCTATTTTGCCCTACAGGAAAATAGAGGGGAAGGGGAGGGAAGAAAGGGGAGGTGATAGAAGGGAGAACAGATGGGGAAGGGGTAGGTGGGGTGCATGCTGTTCTGTGGGGGAGAAATGGGAAGAAAATTTGGAATTCAAATTCTTGTGGAAGTGAATGTTGAAAACTGAAAAATAAATAAATCATATATTAAAAAAAGAACAAAAATAAGTGTCTGTTGATTAATTAACTGTAATGATAATGATTAGAACAATAAATGAGATTGGAATGAAAGAACCATCTCCCTTTAGAAGAAATGAAGACCATCTCCCTCCCTCCTTTCAAGAAGTATAGAAAACTGCAAATACAGTGTGGAACAGTCCCTATGCCATTTCATTTTACTGATCTCTTTTTCTTCATTACAAAGGAGGGCTGATCAATCAATCAATATTGATTGAACACCTACTATGGGCCAGACACTGTGCTAAATGCTGGGGATACAAAGAAAAGTAAAAGAGAGTACCTACCCTCAAGGAACTTGCAATCTATTGGAGGAAGATAACATTCAAGCACATATTTACCAAGCAAGCTATATACAACTATATATGGGATAAATAGGAAATAATTCACAGAGGGAAGGTATTAGAACTAAAAGGGGTGGGAGAAGTCTTCTTATAGAAGGTAGGATTGTAGTTGGGACTTGAAAGAAGTGAGGAAGGTGAGTAGTTGAAGTAAAGGAGGGAAAACTTCCCAGGCATGAGGAGCAGCACAAGAAAATGCCCATTGCCCAAGAGATGCAGTGTCTTGTTCGTGGAACAGCCAGGAGATAGTGTCACTGGATTGAAAAGTATGTTTCAGGGAGTGGAGTGTAAGAAGACTGGAAAAGGAGGAGGCAGCTATGTTATGAAGGGTTAAAATGCCCAATAAAATTCTTTGTATTCGATTGTGGAGGCTATAGGGATCCCCTAGAGTTTCTTGAGAAGAAAGAGGAAAATCACATGTAGGAAAATCACATTGGTAAGAAAATAAGAGTATGAGGAGGTGTGGTATGTCTGGGAATCAGCAAAGGCATCAAACAAAGCTTCTTTGTAAAAAAAAATGGGGTGGTTCTGCCTTTTTGTTTCCTTGATTAGAACTCATTCAATTATTACTCCGAGAGCTTTGTAAAGTCTTTGCAAATTCATTGTAAAGTCTTTGTAAACTGGAGAAGGTCCCAGGAGATGGTGCAACTGCTACCTAAGAGCAAACTAAGATGCTTTGGGCATTTTGGTCTGGAACAACAAAGGATGGGGTAGGGAGAACGACTTTCAACTAGGGTAAGGGCTAAGAAGTGGGACACAGAGACTTATTCAATGATCCCCAGGGTGTTGGAAGAAGGAGACCTCTTTGAACCTGGAAGAAATAGTCTGGAGTGGGGGTGGGGGCTACTGAGTGAAGGATGTCAGAACAGATCAGTGCAATGATGCATCTGGCCTCTAGAAGGCTGAGGGTGTGAAATGGAGAGAGTGATAGATCTGGAGCCAGAAGATCTGGTTTCAAATCCTGACTCTGTGATTTATTATTTGTGTGGCCTGGAGAAAGAAATCATTTACCACGCTGGACCTCAATGTCCTCAGTTTAAAACAACAAGATGTAGAGCAGCTAGGTGGCACAGTAGATAGAGGATGAGCCTTAGAGTTGAGGGGACCTGGGATCAAATCTGGCCTCAGATACTTACTAACAGTGTGACCCTGGGCAAGTCACTTAACCCTGCTTACCTCTCCCCCAAAGTAATAATAAAGTGAGGAGGTGGAATTTGATGCCCTCTGAGCTACCTTTGAATTCTAAGTTTACTGGTGCTTGATTAAGAGATAGAAAGACCTGAGACATTTACTGTCTACTAATCCTGAACAAGTCTCTTAGTCTGTCAGGCTCAGCTTCAGGGATAAAAAAGAACCACAAAACATTTTAAGTTTACTCTGCTTTATTAACATTTTCTTTATCACTTTCTCAAGTCTAGACACAGTCAACAAAACAATAAATCAGGTCGATCTGTAGTGTTTGCCATTTTCTGGGGGTGCAAATGCTCGCCCTGAAAATTAAGCAGGTTTGAGCAGGCTACAGCACAGATCAGTTTCCTCATCTGTTTGATGGAGAAAATAATAGCACTTATCTCACAGGGTTGTTGTGAAGTTCAAATGAGATAATGAATGTAAAGTGCTCTGTAAACCCTAAAGCAATAGCTAGATTTTAGTTATCATCATTACTATTACTGCTTATTATTCAAAGGAGGAGGAGGAGGAGAAAAAGAAGAGGAAGAAGGATAAAGATGAACTCTCCACAATCCGTGAAAACTGATCACAGCTGCTCCAGATGTGCCTGACCAGGGCAAAGGACATTAGGACCTGTGTTTATACTTTCTAATCTGAGATTCTCTGGGCGTTTGGGACCACACAACATCTGTAAACCTTCCTTTAGATACATGAAATGAGAAAACCTCAAGATCTTTTTCCTCAGATGACTTTCCGAGAGGCAAATACTCCTCAGAGCAGGATGAGAGTTTTTGTTCTTGATTAATCACAGAACCATACAATGATAAAATAAATCTATGTTTATATTTTCGTTAGCAAAGTAAATTCCTCATAACAGCTTTATAAGATGGGTATTTTTATTCTTTTGTACATACCCTTGATTTCATCGGGGCCTATACCATTTTCACCTTATCTACACTGACTAATACAGTACTCTTTACAAAGTAGGTGCTTAAGGAATGTTTAATAGTTGCATTGAAAGCAAAGAAGTGGTCAACGTGATCCTCACAAACAGCAAAAGTGGTTATCATGGTATCTACCCAACCGGAGTTAGTTTAGTTGAGGAAACAAGACATTGGATCATAGGATTTGGACTGGCAAGGGAACGGAGAAGTCATCTATACAATCCTCTCATTTTATAGGGAAGGGAACAGAGCTCAGAGAGGCAGAATGCTTGCTCAGTGCCACACAGGGATTAAGGTTGTAGTCTGTTCAGTTCCAGACATCTAATTCCCAATCCAGTGTTCTTTCTATCATACAAAGAAAGATAACAAATGGCATGTGGTGAATGTTATAAAGCAAAATGAGTGGTAGGTAGAGACAGAGATTAAGTACATTTGGAGATAAATCCAATTCCAATAAGTGGGAGATTACAGAAGGTTGGTGGATGGGAAAGGTTTGGAAAAGGCTTAATTGATGGACATGAGCATCATGAATGCTATCCAATTCAAACATGTAAGTGAGTATGGGGACACATACATTTATATGGATTGGCAGAAATATGTCTCTGATTTTTACATGCAAAGCCTGCTGATTTATGACAGCACTATGCAAATGAGCCGGCAGATGGCGCCATGATGTAACATATGGTTATCCAAGGATCAAGCTGAAAGCCTTAGTTTGCATCTAAGGTCTGAAGCCTTTGCAATGTGGGAATGTGAACAAGTTGATTTGGTTGTGGGCCTGGCTGCTCTGTTTAGGATTCGTTTTACTTGGATCAATCCAGATTTCGGGCAATGGCGTCAGAACTGAACTCTCACCCAGGGCTAGACACAAAAGAAGTGCTCAATAAACCTGCCTGGTGATGCCTTGGAAATAATTCTGGATTTGGAATCTGCCACTGAATGCCTGTGTGATCTTAAACAGGGTGCTTAACTGCTCTCTGGTCCTTAGAGTCGTCATCTGCAAAATTAAAGGTTTGGCCTAGAAAATCTCTAAGGTTCCTTACAGCTCTAAATCTATGATATATTTCAGGAATGTCGACAAGTAAAATACCATTTGTTAAATATTTACCATGTGCCAGGTACTGTGCTAAGACCTGGAGGTAAAAATACAAGCAAAAAGAAAGATAGCCCCTGTCTTCAAAGAGTTTCCATTCTAATGAGGGAATTCAACACGTAAAAAAGAGAAACAAGTAGGGAGAAGGTATTTTATGGGGAGTGGTGGAGAAAGAAGTCTAGAAAATCAGGAATGAAACCCAGAAAGGAAAAAAGGAGTCAATGTGGCTGACTTGGACACTTTCCTTGAAATAGGGGTTCCAGGAGAAATTGACCCATCAGAAGAAGGGACCATAGGGGTGGGGTGATCATTCAGGACAAGAATGTTGCTGAGTCAAATGGCTAAAGAAGTCCATAGAGTCAGAAGGGAAGCTCCAAGATGAATGAAAGATGTGGAACAAGAGGTTTGAGTCTTTTAAAAAGTCGTCACCTGAGTGTCTGACCTCTCCAATTCCCTCACTCCTGCTGTTGACCTGTGGACGCTCCCAAGCTACTTATCATAAAGCTAGATGTAGAAGGGACTTTGGAGGTCATCCTATCTAACACTCTCAAGTTTTTGATGAGGAAACTGAGGACCAGAGAGGTTTAAGAGCTCAAGGCCATAGAGGTATTAAGTGGAAAAGCAGAGATTCAAATTAAGGTCCTCTGACTTTAAAAGCTGAAATTCTTTCCACCCTCTTTGCCACATTGCCCTCATAGCTCTGAAAGCCTGTTCTCTGCCTCCTCTGAATCCAGCATTGTTGAAGATAAACAGGTGAGAAAATATAAACACAGGTCCTACAGTACTCTGCCCCAGTCAGGTATATCTGGAGTAGAAGGGGTTGGTTTCCCACATTGAAGAAAGGACATTGAAAAATTAGAGAATCTTCAGAGAATAGCGACCTGCAAGGCAAGGGGGTACTACATGAAGATTACAATGACATGTAGTCATTCAGTCAATTTATTATGTGTTTACTGCATGCCAAAGACTAGGGATACAGAGAACGTCAAAAAACAGGGTCCCTGCTTCACATTCTAAAGGGACAGATAACCTGAAAAAATATACATGAAAGACACATGTGGCATAAATGGAAGGTAATCTTAGAGGGAAGGCATTTTAGCAGGGCAGGGTGGGAGGAGGGAAGAGGCAAGGTTTCCTGAAGGTGCTGGAATTTGAGCTGAGTCCCAAAGTGAGGAACATCAAGGTCATTGTTGCTGGATGGTAGAGCATGTGAAGGGAAGTAAAGTCTAAGAAAACAGGAAAGGTAGAATGGGGCAGGCTAGAAAGAATTTTGAATGTCAACCAGAGGATTTTATATTTGATCCTAGAGGTAATAGGGAGCCACTGACATTTATTGAGAAGGCAGATGACATAGTCAGAGCTGTGCTGGATTGAAATGGGGGGAGATTTGAGAAAAGGAGTTCAGTTAATAGTTTAAGTATGAAGTGATGAGGGCCTGCTCCAGAATGAGTGGAAAGAAAGAGATTTATTCAAGAGATGTTATAAAAAGAGAAATGAGAAGCTTTAGCAAGGGATTGTATATGTGGATTAAATGAGAATAAAGGCTTGAGGATGATATTATGGCTGTGAACCTGGGTGATGAGGAGGATGGTGGTGTTCCGTAAATAATAGGAAAGTCTGTGAGAGGTAAAATAATGATTTCCGTCTTGAACATGTTGGTTCTGAGATGTTTGAGCAACAGTTTGTGATATGAGTTTGCAGCTTAGAGAGACTAGGGCTACTTAGATCTGGGAATCATCTGCATAGGAATGATAGGCAAACTCATGGGAGCTGATGAGATGCCAAATGGGAGAGTATGGAGGGCATATGCAATAGTCTTGGGTTAGTGGAGAAGACCAAGTTAAAGATCCAGCAAAGGATACTGAGAAGTGGGGTCAGAGCAGGAGGAGAACTAGGAGTGAGCAGAGGGAACTCTTGGTGAATGGTGTTTATTATTATTTTGGTGAAGTATAAGGTGAGGTCCTCTGCTGAGAGGTTAGGGGAAAGGGTGCCATGATTAGACTACTAGAATCCTATCGGGTGGTAAATTATGAATTAAATGAATATTCAAATAGGAGAGATTGCTGAGTGACAGTTGTAGAGAGAGAGATATTGGAAGTCACAATAGGGAGCAAGGAGAAGTCCAATTCCCCCACAATGACCAAGGAGTCAAGGAATGTCAGTGAGTGTGTAACCAGAGTGGCCATGGATGCAGGATCAATAGGAGGTCTCAGTGAGAGTCAGAAGATGGAGGGAGAAGTTTCGAGAACGGAAAAGGTTTAAAATGGCCATAAGTTTGCTAATGATCGACCTGATATTTCAGAGAGCACAACAGTAATCCCTTGACTGGTAGATCTACAGCGAATGAAGTACTAGATTGAGAATTGGAGGGTCTGTGTTCAAGTCCTTGTTATGTCACCTAATACCTATGTGACTTTAAGTAAGTCATTTAAAGTCTCTGAGCTTCTGTTTCTTTATTCATAAAATGGGGTTGTTAAAACTTGCTTAACCTGCCTCATAGAGCTTCTGTGAGGAAAACGTTATATAAACCTTTAGGCACTGTAGTAATGCAAACAGTCATTATTACAGTAATCCTTTGCATTCATAGAATACCTCATGGTTTTCCAAGAGCTTGTGTGTATATATATATATATATATATATATATATATATATATATATATATATATATATATAATAGATACATGCATACATACACACATTATCCCATTTAATCATTTTAGTAATTCTGTGAGGTAGGCAAGAATTATTATGTCCTTTTGACAAACAGGGAAACAGAGTTTCAGAGATGTCAAATGATTTCCCAAAACCTACACAGCAATATAGGGATGAACTGAAATCCCGCTGGACTTAGTCCTTGTGGAATGCTCCTTCTACTGCATCATTGCTATCTATGACCTGGCATCCATTCAATTGTTCATTCATCATTCATTCATTCATTCATTCATTCATGAGGTACTCAACGAGTGCATTCTAGGTGCACAGTCTAGTGCTAGGTACTATACCAAAGGATGTCAGCCCAGTTTCTGTCCTCCATGAGTTTTCTTTTTTAAAAATTCATTTTATTCTAAACTTAAGAAATATAATAAGCATTTCCATAACATAGTAGAATAGTAAAAAAAGATGATCGCACATGAAGCTGCAAATCCATCATGCTATTTGTTTTAAATATATAATAAAGTTATCTGTAACTTTCTTTTTTTTTTCCTTTTTTTCTTCCTCCCTCCCCACACTCTGCCTTAGAGACAGCTACCATTAGATACAAATGTGTGTGTGTGTGTGTATAAAATCATTGTATACCTACTTCTATTTTTCAATCCTTTCTCTGGATGCAGATAGCATCTTCATTCATTGTTTTTTTGTAGGATTTTCCATGAGCTTTCAATCTAGCTGGGGGAAATACTTAAACAAAACCAACACAGAAGGGAGATATATGAATAAACAAAGAGCTGACTAGTATTATAGAGAGACAATATTAAGTAACTTTTCAATGGGGCTTAATGGTTTTCAAATATCCCATTTCATCCTCATTCCTGAGAAGTGGATGCTATTATTACCCTTATTTTAAGGATGAGGAAACTAAGGCTGAGATTGCCCAGGGTCCACTATGCCACAGAAGACAGTGTGGTGCTGTGGGCTGGGATCTAGAATGCTTTCCTTTTAGTCTGGCTCCACTGATAACCTACTGTGTGATTTAAAGCAGATTACTATAACTCTCTCAACCTCGGTTTTATCATTTGTGAAATAAGGGGTTTGGACTATATCTTAAATGTTCCTTCCAACTTTAAGTCCTCTTATCTATGATCAGTCATCTTGTGCCTCAGTTTCTACATCTGTAAAAATGAAGAGTTTAAGGAAACGGACTTGGTTTTTCTAGCTCTAACATGTTTAATGCTATGGGTCTGTAAGGAAAACATTAGTGTAGAGAGCTGGGTGGTACAGTGGATAGAGCACTTGGACTGACTTCAGAAAGACTTATGTCCCTCAATTCAAGTAATCTCAGACCCTTGTTAGCTGTGTGACTCTGGGCAAGTCACTTAACCCTGTTTGCCTCAGTTTCTTCATCTGTAAACATGAGTTGGAGAAGGAAATGGCAAACAATTCCAGAATCTTTGCCTAGATGGCCCGAAATGGGGTCATGAAGAGTCAGACATGACTGAGACAACCGAAAAACAATTGCTTCATGGCAGGACTTGAGGTGACTGACGAAGGATGCAAAATATTTGGATAAGCAAATGGGAGAGAGAACCATTTTAAGCCTCTCTGATAACACAATTAGTAGCAGCTCAACTTTGCTGCTTCCAAGTGCCCCTGGGCATTTCCAAATCATTCCTTCTCCTCCCTTGCAGTCATCCTCACTCCAAGTAAGCTTGGTTTCACACATCTGAATTCCAGAGGTCAAGTTTATCCAGGGGGATGAATCAGCCAAGTTGCAAGGATGGAAATCTTCAGCTCAGAAACCACATGTCCCTCCGAAGAAATAGGACCTACGGAGCCACAGGATTTCACAAGCATCTTCAGAACTCCAGGGAAGGTATTTGAATGGATATGGAATATCAATAACTTGAAACTCCACCCATCTAAGGATAAGCATTCTCAGGTTGTATGCCAATTGCGCCGTATGGCAGGCCAGGAAATAGCTACTGAGAAGTTAAAAGAATGTCCCCTAGGGTGGGGGGTGGGGTGGGAGTGGGAAGGGGAGTGATGAGAAGGTGAGGGAGATCAAGCCTTTAACAGTACTGTTTTAAATTTATGAAATTCTGTTTTATTAGAGTCAAAAGGGATTTTAATCCTGAAATTCTCAGTGTTTCATTAATCTTTCATTCTCCCATTTTCCTCTTTGTATCTCATGTCTCTTTGGTGATGATAGAGTTGAGTAAATTCAGAACTGGTTGAATACCTGGAGTCAAAGAACATTGCTTAATGGGTCAATGTCAACTTGGAGGGATGTCTCTAGTGGAGTGCCTCAGGGATCTACCCTTAGCCCTGGACTACTTGACTTTTTTTAAATCAGTTACTCAGTAAAGGCATGAATAACATGCTTATCAAGAGTGCAGAGGAAACTAACTGACATGCTGGGTAGCAGAATTAGCATCCCCCAAAATACCATGACATGACTTGAATAATATGCTGAAAATTAAGTAATTAAAATTAAATAGGGATAAATATAAAGTTGTGCACCTGTGTTTAAAAAACAAGAACTACATAGGCATGGGATAGGAAAGATGGTTGATGGTGTAAAGGACCTGGGAAACTTAGTTTGCTGATGGTCGGTTGTTTTCCAGCTGTGTCTGACTCTTCATGACCCCATTGGGGTTTTCTTGGCAAAGATACGGGAGTGGTTTGCCATTTCCTTCTCCAGCTCATTTTACAGATGAGGAAACTGAGGCAAAATGGGTTCTATGATTGGCCCAGGGCCATATGGCTAGTAAGTATCTGGGGCCAAATTTCAACTCAGGAAGATGAGTATTCCTGACTCCAGACCCGATACTCTATCCAGGCACCACAAATAGTTTGTAGTTACTGTTAAGCTTAATATGAGTCAATAGTATGACACGCAAGACAAAAAAATCTGACACTATCTTAGCATCATTTCTAGCTGGAGATCTAGCTAGAGATATTATTGTCCAAATACACAGTTCCATGGCCCTCAGGTCTGATCATACCACAGCTAGAGTATTATGTTCAGCTCCATGCTCCATATTTTAGGAAGGAGGTTGACAGAGGGTATCTCCATGAAGGAGACCAGAATGATGAATGGACATCAAAACTCACCTTATTAGAATGATTTGAGAGGATAGGAAGAGTTATCCTGTAAAAAAAGAAGAATGGGGTAAGACATGGCAGCTGCTTTCAGATAGTTAAAGGGATTTCATGTGAAAGTTGTTAGATTTCTTTTTTTTGGCTTGTCCCTAAAGGACAGTGGGTGGAAATTTCAGGGTCAAGACTGAAAAAAAACCAACCTTCTCAATAATTTAGTATGGAATTATTATTGGAAAGGGAACAGGCTGCTTCAAGAGAAAATTAATTTTCTATCACTGGAATTCTTCAAGCAGAGGTTGAATGAGCATTGGTCGAGCACTTGAATTCTAAGCCTATTTCCAACATTTACTAGGTAAGTGATCTCAGGTGAGTCAATTAATTTCTATGAGTCTGTTTTCCCATATATAAGTGGGGATCCATGATGCGTGTCATATTTATTTCACAGGGTTTTCATGAACATCATTGACACATTGTAGGTAAATCTCTTTGCAAGACTTAAAAATGCTAGATATCAGTTTTTTATTTATTTTTTTCCTCTTAATAATATTTTATTCTTTCCAATTACACATTAAGATAATTTTCAACATTCAATTTTATAAGATTTTGAGCTCTAAATTTTTTTCTTCCTCTCCTCACCTCTCCCCAAGAAAGCAAGAAATCTGATATAGGTTTTACATGTACAATCATAATATATATATATTTATATACATGTTTATATAATTGTATGTATAATATTAAACATATAATTATATATAATATAATTATATGTAATTATATTATAATATAAATATTTATTTCCACATTAGTCATGTTATGAAAGAAAATAAATGTCAGTTATGATGATGATGGTGATGGCCCTGATGATGATGAAGATTGCTGCTCAGCTATGCCTTGGACTTTGTGACTTCTGAGCTCCCTTCTATGGTTGAGTTCTCCTTGCCAGCCTTTCTTCCCTAAACATTCCATTGTGTATCTTCTTTTCTTTTTTTCTGGGTTACTCTTAAAACCCTTGTATCCAGGACAATCTTTTCTCTGGGACTGTATTTGAACTTGTTGTGGAGTTAACTCTCCCTTCTTCTGGGTGTCCCCTTAGGTTTCTCTGCATCCAAGGTGTTACTTCAACATGTACAGAATTTGCGTCTGTTTCCTCACATCCCCAGGTTCAGTTTCTGGGATGGGGCATGTTCATTCTTGGGTGGAGATCTGCTTCTGTCCTGGGATGGGGTGGGCAGGCCCTACTTTATCCTGAGTTCTGTGACTAAGATTATGTGCTGTCTCTCTAAGGACTGTCTGTCTCTAGGAATCTCCTGCTGTAAGACCTGACTGCTTCAGACTTTGACTTCCATCTCCACCGGCTTGCATCTGCTCAGGGCTTCTGCAGGATTCCAGTAGTTTTTTTTTTTTAATAGTTTTCAAGTGGATGGAATTTATAGCCAATTATTTTTGTTTGGTTTTGCTTTTTTCATTGTTCCTACTGGTTCATTTTTAAGGGGGTAAAGGAAATAAGCATCTACATAGTACAGGGATGGGGAATCTGCAGCTTTGAGGCCATATGTGGCCCTCTAGGTCCTCAAACGCGGCCCTTTCACTGAATCCAAACTTCGCAGAACAAATTCCCTTAATAAAAGGATTTGTTCTGTAAAACTTGAACTCAATCAAAAGATCACACCCAAGGGCCTAGAAGGCCACATGTGACCTCAAAGTTGCAGATTCCCTACTTCTCACGTAGTGCCTATCATGTGCCAAGCACCATGCTAGAGTTTTACTGGGTATTTCTAGGGGATCTGGGATCCTGAAGGTCCTAACAAACTGTCATCTCTCGAATCTAAGGTCCTTTCTGAGATTTTATGAACCTTTCATCAACCAATCAATCAACAGACATTCATTAAGTGATTGCTAAGTGCCATTACAGATTCAAAATAATAATGTAATAATGAATCATTGTGGCTTAGATTACCTAGAAAAGGGGAAGACTTTGGGGAGCATTTGGCTTAATCCCTTCATTTTACAGATGAGTAAGCCAAGGTCTAGAGAGTATAGAGACTTAACTCAGGGAAACCACTTTCTGCCAAGAAACTAGCTATTCCTGACAACCACTCTAATGCTCTACTATTACTATTATGTATTGTGCATTTACAATTTAGCTGGACATTTAAATGTCTTAATCTATTGGAGTGTTACTACTTGTGTAAATTTTAGACATAGTGCTAGGAAGGGAGGGATTTGGAGTAAGTCAAATCAGCAAACATTTGGTGAGCACTGACCAAGGGTCACATACTGTGCTAAGTGCTAGATAAGTGAAAATAACACATGTAAAGTGTTTTATAAACTGTCATACAAATACCTTATAGAAAACATCAAATGATAAAATGGATATGGATGAGCTCTGAAAATGCAATGTGCTTTACACACACAAAGTGATGTTTAAAAAAATAAAGCACGTGCATGGCTTGGCTGAACATCTCACAGATGTGAACATCTGGGTTGTTGATTCCCAAATGCCATTGATATGTTTGCAGTATGATTCCAGTATTGTTGAAAAATTCAGATAATCCATCACTCCATTATTCTCCTAGGCTCCCAAAGGAATCAGGGTCCTCATTTAGCTGTGCCCAGTACTTACATTTGTAGTCCTCTTTTTAACAGATTCTGAGGATGCTGACAGGATGGAAGCTCCTTGAGGACAGGGACCGTTTTGTTTTTGTTTCTGCATCCCTAGGACTCAGCTTACTGCCCAGCAAATGGTAGATATAGCATCCCTCCAGTCACCCTGGCTTCTAGCTTTGGCACTATCCTCTCCTCTTTGTTTGTACTCAGCCCATTGCTCAGTCTTGTCATTTGTATCTTTACAATATCTCTTACATGGGTTCCCTTCTGTCTACTCACAGCCACAACTGTAGCTCAGTCCTTCATCACCTTCATCCTGGATATTGTAATAGCCTTCTAACTGATCTTCCTGCATTAGGTCTCTCTCAACTCCAATCCATCCTCCACAGTTGCCAGGATGATTTTTTTAAAGTGTATGTCTGACCATGTCAACCCTTCCTCAGTGAGCTCCAATGGCTTCCTTCAAGGTCAGAGACAAACTCCTCTGTTTGACCTTTAAATTCTTTCTTCAACTGACTCCTTCCAAACTTTCTACTCTCCTTACACTTTAATTCCCTCCAGCCATTCTATGATATGGTGACGATAACCTACCTGCAGTTCCACAAAAATGATATATCTTCCATCTCCTTTCTCTCTATCATCATTCATATTTGTCTGTTATTTCCCCTAGTTTTCTTCAAGAGTCAGTACAACTCTTACTTTTCGAAAGAGACCTTTCCCAGTCCTCCCAACTGCTAATGCGATCTCCTCTCAGAATGTTGTCCATCTACCTTGTGTATATGTTGTGTGTACTCAGTTATTTACATGTAGTCTCCTCTTTAGGATTTATGTTCTTTGAGGACAGAGACTGGGTTTTTGGGGGAGGAGGGGAGCTTTTTTGTATCCCCAGCACTTAGCACAATGTCATGCACATAGTAGGTGCTTCATACGTGCTTATAGGTTGACTGGCTGAAGTGTTTGTTGATAAATTAACTGGTTATTAGAATTCCATGCTTAACTTTCCACCATTTGTATGCTGACATGACCTGTGGATCAAGATAGCCATCATCTGGAAGTTCCCTCATGGATCTTAACTGGAATATTTAGTCTAGACAGTCAAGACAGTGACTTCTTTGAATTACTGACTGATGATATGTATGAGAGATGTGATTAAGGGGCAGAAGATGCTGTGGAAGTATGGGAAATATTTTCCTGACTGAGACATGGGATCTATAACAGAGATAACTAGGAACAATGTCAACAAATTGGACAAATGTACCGGGGAGAACAGGGAACACAGAATGACCTAGTTAAGCAATCCTGATTGTAGCAGCATGCCAATGTGCCTGAAATGGACGTTCTGGACGGCTCATTTTGACCAGCTGTTTCTTTGTATGGGTCTGCATTGTATGAGTCAATTCTTCATGTTATGGATCAGCAAGTCCTGACCCTTTAATCTTACTTCCCTCCAGGCAGGAATCAAAGTCTGTCTTGGAGAGGAATGGGCAAGATTTCAAAGATATCTAAAATGCCTCCCAGTGAGCTTCATCTATATAACCCATGGGGACACCTACATCTTACGTGGGAAGTACACCCATCTTCTATTTATATGTATACATATTTATATATCCATACATATGTTTTATAAATATATATGGGTATGTATGTTCATGTGCATATATTATGTACATGTGTATATATATGTGCATGTATATATATGTATATGTATGTATGTGTGTATATATATACATATATATATACACATATATATGTATGTTACTTCTCCTGTTAAAACTTTAAGCTCTTTTGAGGGCAAAGGCAGTTTTTGTATCCCCAGACCCTCACACAGTATCTGGCACATAGCAGGCATGTAATAAGTGCTTAGTGATTGAGCTAGTGCTAAACTCATTGAATTTTTTTTAGCACTAATTTGTATTATAAGAATAAGTGATCACTATATATTTAAATTCCTATAAAATATTTGTAAAATGACTTTAAGGTCTATAAAGTACTTTCATCAGAACTAAGGCATATGGGGTGTTCAGGAGGACTAGAACCTCTGGTGTGAGAGCTTGCTGAGCCCTTTTCAGGGCTGCTCATCCACCTTTGGTATTCATCTGATTCATCCAGCTCTTACCTGTGGCTCCAAGAAGCTATAGCATGTGTAGCAACTACAGCCTAGCAACTTGTCTCTGTTGAAGCTGAACTAGGTTGAAGGTAACTCATAGGACTCCATTCTGTCAGTGAGTTAGGGGGATGTCTACCCTAAGCTTGTCAACACTTTCCCTAGAGGAATTGGTGAATGACAACATTTTGTTCTAATGGTCATGAAGATGGCTGAAGCAGGCACTGTATGCTCTTAGAGTCTGGTCATACATCAAAGATGCTAACATCATGTACTGCATTCTGAACCATCACTGGCCATCTTGACTTTTGTTTTACCACTGGACTTTGATGACTCTGAAAGAGATAGTGCAATGCCTCACTTTAATCCAATTCATGCACGAGTCAAGATGGGATGTCACTGGTGCCCTTCAAAAACAAAGGACAAATAACATGATCAGAACTACCTTTTGTGAAGTTTTCTTACCCTCATTTTATAAAGGAAAATGAGCTTCAATGAGATTGTGACTTGTCTAAGATCACACAGCTAACTAGTGGAGAAGCCAGGCTTTGAACTCCAAACCCCTGGCTCAGAGATGGATTTTTTTTCCCCCATTACATCATACTTCCTCCCATTCACTAGTGAAAAGCACAGACAAACACTCTTCTCTGCAATGGTAACGTTACCTTGCCATATTCATATTATATATACAGGGTGTTCCAAAAGTCTTTACTCGGTTTTAAGCTATTCATTAAATTTGCATGTAGACATGGTTTGAAAAGGGTCAGTGAGGGCTGTCTGCCTTCAGATATCTTCTAAATCACCTCTTGTCATGTTTTATGTTCTACTATAAGCCCTGTTTTCAATGGCTCCTCTCGCTGATGGAAACAAGAGACTGAAATAAATACTATCCCAGAGTTCACCAAATTCCTTTGGAAGTCAAATTTCTGAGACCATGTTTTTGGAGGCTTCTGGGAGACAGAAGCCAGAAGCTTGAATGAGCACCAGCCTTATTTATTCCTCACCATGTGGGAAGAAGGCAGGAAGGGTTGAGCAGGGTACCCATTCTCTGACTACTAGTTCTCCTGCAGACAACTCAACAGAAAACTCAAACTGCAGACAATGATAAATGCAAGTTAAGAAGTTAACTCTCCCTCTTTACCCTTCATCCTGGAACTGATGGAGTGTGCCTGGAGAGACTGTAGAGAGACTAGAAGGAACTTGTGTTTCTTCCCAATTGCCTGTTAAACTATGTTCGTCCTTTGTTGACGAAGAAGACCATGCCATCAGAGAAATAAGGACATGACTTACACTTGATTTACACTTGACCCTTTTGAGTGAGGGAGGGCTGTGCAGGTCACCAGCCTCACTTCCCCTCCAGTGCCATCTGAATCCAGTGACCAGATATTCATCAGGATGACTGGAGATGACCCAGGAGGAGGCAACTGGGGTTAAGTGACTTGCCCAAGGTCACACAGCTAGTAAATGTCAAGTATCTGAGGTGTGATTTGAACTCAGGTCCTCCTGACTGCACTAGTGCTCTATCCACTGCACTGCCTAGCTGTCCCCTGTCTCTGTAAGTGTATGTATATATATACATATGTATATGCTCATGTATATACATATACCTAGGTCTGATAGAGTTTAAAGTATCTATATGTCTTGTGGGATGCCCAATCACTAAAGCTCTTCCTGTAAGGAAAACATTCCTTACATTTCTTGCATTCCTGGTAAAGGGGGCAGGTGGGAGAGCCCTTTGCCTGGGGTAGGATCTCTGACATCCAACTTTGTTTCTGTCGCTCCCACCTTTCTCCTCCAAGTTCTCTGTCACATATCCCCTGTCATGCCACAAGTGGGCACCCATTGTTAGGTGCCCACTGTCTTCGATGTTACATTATCATTAGAATTTTCCTTACCATTTAGACTCTTCAGGAATCCCCCATTTAAATTCAAATGGCATACCATCTTAATGGGGATTAGTTTAGAGACCTGTCGTGTTGTTGGAGATAAAAAAAACAAAAGGTAGGAGGGGAAAGTTGAAAGTAGAGGCAGAGATGCCTGAAAGTAGGTTAGTCTGTGGCACAATTCTGCTTTGGTTCATCCTTGCCTCTGCCACCACTAACCTATGTACACATATGTAGAAAATGTTAATTCCAAGAAGGCACCTTACTAATGTCAGCATTTTAAGGCTATGTCCACTGGAGGGCAGGAGAGACTTTCATCAGGTTTTACCTGGTCAGTACTGGTCTCAATGTCAGAAATGGAAAGGATCTCTTAGATCATTCAGTTCAACTCTCTCATTTTATAGATTTTGTAGATACAGGAAATCCAATCCAGAGGAAGTGACCTGGATGAGGTCACATGGCCAGTTAGAGGCAGCGCTGGGAGTGGAACCAGTGGCATTTCCTGAAACCAACAGAATAGTATCCTGTAATGGGAAGATTACGGGATTGATAGTGACAAGACCTTGGTCTCTTGGCCTCAGTTTCCTCACTGGTAAGATGAAGGGTTAGACTAGACCTGTAGTTTTCAAAGTATGGTCTGGGTACCTTAAGGAATCCCCAAGTCCCTTTAATGATGTTTGCAAAGTCAAAACTACTTTTATATGTAACACTAAGACATTTTCATCTCTAAAGTGATAAATACTGATAGATGTAACCCAAATAAACAAGTTTTAAGCGTTGTGCAGGGATGTACTGGAGCTAGTTCAAATTGAATCTGAAAAGCTGATTGTTATGTCTTCAGTTCCAGGATTTACACTTCAAAAAATGGCAAATGGTACAAATTAGAGTTTGATTTACTTTTAGAGAGTGATAGAAAATATTAATAATGCAGATTATACCTAAAAATATATCATGGGTACATTTCTTTTACAGAGTCAGTTATTACATATTTTGCCAGCATACCACTGGGCATAGAGGTCATGTGACCAAAAAGATTGAGAATTGTTAGGCTAAATGATCTTTGAGATCCCTTCCAGCTCTAACATTCCATGATTTCTTTAAAAAAAAAATTAAGCTTTATTTCATTTCAAATTTATAGAATAAAATAACCTTTTATTTTAAGAATAAAATATTTTAAGAATAAAAACCTGATTGCACATGGAACTGCAAATCTATTAGGTACAACTTTTAAATATATGATAAAGTTATCATGTAAATGTTTTTCTTAATTTTTTTTCTTTTTTTCTATCTCATGATTTCTTAAGAAACAACTAAAAGACAACCTAAGATAGAATACAGGTAAGTGTCAAACGGTGGTGCGGGTTGTTAAGTGCTGAGGGATTTCAGAGGAAGGAGGGGTTGATGGGGCAGGTACCTTAGGAAAAGCTGCATGGAAGACATGGACCTTAGGCTGGAGCCTTCAGAATGGGCAGGATGGTGGGAAGGAGCCAAGATGGCGGAGTAGAAAGATACACATATGCTAGCTCCTAACCCACAGCCCATAAAATACCTGTAAGAAGAACTCCCAACAGATTCTGGAGCAACGGAAGCCACACAACAACAGAGTAGAGGAGATTTCTGTTCCAGAGAGCCCTGAAAAACTGACACCGAAGGTCCATCGAGCACCAGACCAGGCCCTGCCTTGGCCACGCTGCACCAAGAGGAGCAGATCCCGGCTTCAGGGACAGAATCTCCAGTGGCCACACAGGTCCCTCCACCTACAGGTGCCAAAGGTCAGTGACAGGGTCTTTTCTGCTTGCCAAGAGGGGAGCAGGGTATCTCCATAACTCAGGCCCCCTCGGGAGGCAGCAGTGGAGGCAGCAGTGGACAGGAGCTCCCAAAGCAGAAAGGAGCTCAGATCCATTGTTGAAGATCTCTGCATAAACCCCATGAGGGAACTGAGCCCTGTGAGGTGGCCCTGCCCCTACCTGACCACTTGAGTTTAATCTTACACTGAATAGCAGCCATGCCCTCACTGAAAGCCCTGAGGCTGGGAAGCAGCCCCCAAGCACTAGCTAGGCGGACCTGGAGGTGAGAAGGGTGTGGAGAGGAAACTCAGAAGTCAAGTAACTGGCTGGGAAAATGCCCAGAAAAGGGAAAAAAATAAGACCAATAAGACCATTTCTTGGTGAACAGATATATCCTCCCATCCTTTCAGATGAGGAACAATGCTTACCATCAGGGAAAGACATAGAAGCCAAGGCTTCTGTATCCCAAACATCCAAAATAAATACTCAATGGGCTCAGGCCATGGAAGAGCTCAAAAAGGATTATGAAAATCAAGTGAGAGAGGTGGAGGAAAAACTGGGAAGAGAAATGAGAGAGATGCAAGAAAAGCATGAAAAGCAGGTCAGCACCTTGCTAAAGGAGACCCAAAAAAATGCTGAAGAAAATAACACCTTGAAAAATAGGCTCACTCAATTGGCAAAAGAGGTTCAAAAAGCCAATGAGGAGAAGAATGCTTTCAAAAGCAGAATTAGCCAAATGGAAAAGGAGGTTCAAAAGGTCACTGAAGAAAATAGTTCTTTCAAAATGAGAATGGAACAGATGGAGGCTAATGACTTTATGAGAATGGGCAGGAGGTGAGGAAGTAGAGAAGAGGGAAAGGATATGCAGGCAGGGCAGCTAGGTGGCGCAGTATATATCTATATATCTATATCCATATCTCTGTCTATCTATCTATCTATCTATCTATCTATCTATCTATCTATCTATCTATCTATACACACACACACATTTGGAGGGGAGGAGAGAGAGAGAGAGAGAGAGAGAGAGAGAGAGAGAGAGAGAGAGAAAGAGAGAGTGCACCAGCCCTGGAATCATGAGGACCTGAGTTCAAATCCACTCTCAGACACTTGATACTTATTAGCTGCGTGACCTTGGGCAAGTCACTTAACCCCAACTGCCTTGGCTTCCCTCCTCCAAAAAAGAAAACAAAAAAGGATATACAGGCATTTCTAGTTGGGGGGGATGTATGAAGCTGAGATTAAGCATGTCATATATAGGGAGTAGTACAATATTCTTTCTATTATATCTAATGATAGTATAGCGATAATGGTGAGAGATAGAGTGAATTGAGAGCTTGCCTGGGAATCAGGAAAACATGGATTTAAGTCCCACCTTTGACACTACTGACTGTGTGACCTTGGGCAAGTCATACAACCTCTCAGGGGCAAATCTCTGAGACTCTGAATTGCAAATAGGGTCTGATCTCCTTGTCAGGTGTTTCTTATACCAATGAAATAACAGATCTGGGGGACAATGTTAACAACTGGACATTGCTTTTGCAGTGTCTTAAAGTTTGCAGAGCATTTCACATCATCTCATTTGAGTCTCACTAATGTGCAAAGAGAAGTTGTGGTAATTATGACTCATATTTTACCAAGGATGAAACCGGAGTTCCAAGACTTGTCATATTCACACAGCTAGTACCAGAATTGGGATCTGAACCCTGTTATTCCTGCCTTCAGATCCTATATATTATTACCTATTTATAAGAAATATCAGTTTTTAATTTTGATCCACACTGTGGCAACATGGGGAAGTGGGTGAAGTTCATTTTCAGGATACTCACAGAGCCCTGTACTTGTACAATGAATGTACGTTATGTGTCCAGTTCCTAGCTAAGTGCTACAGAGAAAGAGTAGGAGGGGAAAGACAGAGCTCCTGCCCTCAAAAAACTTAAAATCTAAGTATGGATCCTGTAGTGTAGGTGATCTGAGAAGGTTTCAGTGAGTGGGTGGGAAGGGAGCTGGACCTTGGAGGAACAGATAAGCATGACAAAAGAGGTGAGGAGATGGGCTTAGTGCTCTGTGCCTTTAATCTCTGCTTCTGAGGCCGGTGGATCACTTGGGTTCAGTTTTGAGCCAAAGTTAGACTAAAGTCGATTGGGTGCCTGCACTGTCTGGCATCAATATAGTGAGCCCCCGCCACCAACCCCTGGGGGAAGCCACCAGGCTGCCGAAAGAAGGACAAGCTGGCCCAGGTTGGAAATGGAGCAGGTCAGAGCTTCTGTACCAATTAACTATGGGATTGGGCTGTGTGGAGCCCCTGGCTTCCATCACAGGCAAAATAATGAGATCCAGTCTCAAAAGAGAGAGAGAAAGGGAAAGTGAGAAAGACAGAGACGGACAGAGACACAGAAGACAGAGACAGAGGGAGAGGGAGAGAAAGAGAGGCAGAGTGGAGAGAGACAGAGAGAGGAGAGAAGAGACAGAGAGAGGAGAGAGAGACATAGAGAAGAGAAAGACAGAGACAGGAGAGAAGAAAAAGATAGAGAGATTTAGGAATATAGAGAGAGAGAGACAGAAAAAGAGACAAAGAGAAGAGATAGAGAGAGAAGAGAAAACAGAGAAATAGAGAAAGAAAGAGAAGAGAGAACCAGGGACAGAGAGACAAAGACAGACTATGTCATTACACATCTGATTTTCATGGTCCTAGTCATGGACGCTCAGGGTCCTCAGGTTGCCTCCTGGCCCCCCAGATCCTCTCCATGCTATCCCTCCCAAAATGTGCCCTTTCTATCGATGTTCCATATGCCAGACCTTCCCTATCCTCCCCCTTCCTCCAATAATGACAGCCAACACAGATGGGACTTTAAGCATTACAAGGCGCTTCACACAGGTAATTGTGTTCAAACTCTAATCATTAGGAGGTTTCTCATTTCAAGCCGGAATCTACCTCCCAATAACTTAGCCGTTTGTTTAGCTTGAGCATACTTCTCACAACAGAGGGCTTTCACGGGGGGTAGTGGAGACTAGAGAGGCAATGATAGTGATACAGTTCATCCCTCCCCCCAAAAAAGAAAGCAGCATGAAAACACATTTCATTCTGCACCAACAGTCTACCATCTCCCCATCAAATGGCAGGAATCATCAGGTGTTTGTCTTCATAATTAGTTACTGCATTGATCAGACTGGTTCTTAAACCTTTCAAAATTTTTTTCCCTTCAGTGCTGTTGTTATGGTTTGACTTCTGCTCCCAATTCTTATCATCTAATTTCACTACAGTTCATCCAAGTAACCCCAGGTTTCTCTGAATTTATCTCTGTTATTTTTTTCCTGCAGCACAATAATAATCCATCACATACTACATTCAAATACCATTCTCCAGTTGGTAGGTACCACTTTGTTTCAGTTGTTTTCTACAACAAGAAAATGCTGCTATAAATATTTTTGTATATATGGGTCCTTTCCCTCCATCTTTGATATTTTGGGGGTATATTCCTATTAGTGGATCCCACTGGGGCAAAGAGTATGGCACAGTTAAGTGACTCTTTAGGAAATAGTTCAAAGTCGCTTTCCAGAATGAAAACTGGACTGCTTCACAGCTCTACAACAGTGCATTAATGTGTTGTCTTCCTCATACCCCCAACAACTGATTTTTTTATTAGCTTTGCCAAACTGATGGGTGGGAGGTAGAACCTCAGAGTCATTTTAATTTTGAATTTCTCTTATTATTAGTGTTTTGAAAATTTTTATATGATTTTCAATAGCTTGGATTTATTCCCTAGAGAAATGACTATTCCTTTGACCATTCATATGACATTTCATATATGCTTACATTCCATGGAAAGTAGAATTTCTGATCTTTAAAATAAGTAATAGCAAAGTATGTCCCTCTGTGTATGATTGCATGTTGAGTCCTGGACAGCGCTTAACGTGCTCTATTGGGCACTCTAATGTGGTATGAACAGAAAGGAATGAATTGAAATGAGTTGAACTAAGCCAGAGAGAAAAGGCTAAATGAGTCAGTCTTCAAGGCAGCTGAAGTCCCATTTTTCCCATAAAAGCTTTCCTGAAAAAACACGAATTGGAATCTCACTCTAATAATTCCAAGCAGCGGAACCACAAGTAGGTTGCTTATCTTCTCTGTGTTTTCATCTGTAAAATGGGTATCATAGTACATGTAGTACACAGATTGTTGCAATAATCAAATGGGATAATGTATTTAAATCACTTTTCTAAATCTTGAAGTGCTATACACTGGGTCTCTCCAAAGTCTCCAGTAGCTTCGAACTGCACTAAGTCTTTTGGGATATCCTGTATAAATGACAGGTATTGTTACTATTATTGTTGCTATTATAGAAACAATATGGCATAGCAGATAGAAAACTGGACCTGGAATTAAGAAGATGAGGGCTCAAATCTTGCCTGGGACACTTATCAGCTGTGTGACCTTGCATATGTCACTTAACCTCTATAATGTCTTAGTCAACTCCTTAGAATTACTAAACCACCTCTGGGTTGCCATCTATGTGGTTGGAGGAAGTTAAAATGACAAGAGTTCCCTCAACTTGCAAAATGACCAACCTTCGAGCATCCCTGTTCCCTAGTTATCCCAGTCCAAGGCCTTTTCCTTCTTCTCTGAGCTCTCATTAGCGTTTCTTTCCATCCCTCCTTTGTCCTTTAAATATAGACTGCCTTCTATTATATGATTACATTATGTAATTATTATGTAGAACCTTAAGATACTATAGAAAGTCTTATATATGATAATAACTTACCTTTTCAGTTAGGATGATATTGCTTCTCTAGATACACAGAAATCTCTGGGATGAGAAATCAAAGGATTTAGGTTCTAAAGTGGTGATGGAGGTAATTACCTATGTGACCTTACACAAATCAATCTCTCAGGGCTTCCATTCGCTTATCTGTCAAATAAAGGGTCTGGATTAGATGTTTAAAGTTCTTTCTACCTCTAGGTCGTTTGATTCTCTGAATTGTTTGCCCAGCCAGGAGTGAGTTGGAGCCAACTCAAATTTGTTCTGGAGAGCTGGTTGTTAAATTCTCAGTGTGAGCATTTGCACTTTGGACATCTGCCAGTGCTTCAAATCAGGGTCTGATTGATTGTTTTGTTGATTTTTCAGACTTAGAAAATGTTAACAATACAAATTTAAACTTAAAAGTGTGTTTTGTGTATACCTCCTCCTACCCAGAGCTGGTTGTTAAATCTTTACCAGCACACCGCTGTTGGTACCCCATCCATCGCAATGCCTTACACAGAGGAGGGACTCAGTAACCATTGGCTAATGAATGGATCTAGCACTCTTGCCTGTTTCTCCTTTCTGAACTTCTTTTTTCTTTTTCACTTTAACAATAAATATTTGTCCTGGCACCCAAGATCCAGCTTGTCTCAGGGTCTGAGTGGATAAATTTATTCATATTAAGATGTTAGAAACCTAGTATGCTCCCCTCCCAAATTCATTTCAATCAATCAACTAGCATTTACTAAATGTCAACTATGTTCCAGGCACTAAAAAAAGCTAGGAAATGGGTATGCAAAGACAAAAATAAAGTGACCTCAGTGAGCTTATATTTCCTCAACATATACAACTATAAGTATATAAAAGATAAATACAAATAAAAAGGTTACTTTGGCAGAGAAGACATGTTGAGGGCAAGGAGGGAATCAGGCAGGGTTTTATGAAGATTTCTCTTGAAATGACCTTTGATGGAAACTAGAGATTCTAAGAGTTGGAAGAAAGGAAAGATTATATTCCAGGTATGGGAAACTTCCAATGCAAAGGTATGGTGGTGGGAGATAGAGTGTTATAAACAATTTCCCAGATGCTTAACCCAAAGGAATTAATCCCTCATAGTTATATTTCAGGGATCGGTGATATGCTTGGTGAGACCTCAGCTCCCTCAGATCACATCATCTAGACAACTGCCTACCTGCCTACACAAAATGTCTACTTGACTCCCAGCTTCCTCTTGCTGTTCTCATCTGTGTTAGCTACCTTGAACAATTTAGTATCATCCAGGGCACTAATCAAAGCTTCCATTGCTACTCCTTCTTCCACCTATTCAGTCATTTCCATTCATTCAAATAGCACTGTGTTAAGTTCTGGAGACAAAATAAACAGAGGAATGATGAAAGAATGAATGAAGAAAAAACATTTATTACTATATGTCAATGACTCTGTTAATTGCTGGAGGTACAGACAGAAAATTAGGACAGTCCTTGTTCTCAAGGTACTCATATTCAAACAGGCGAAGTCAACAGGTTACAGCAGCAAATCAGATGAAAGGCCCTATGGTCCTGAGGAAAAGTTTCAGAAATGATGGCAATGTATCTTTATTAATATAATTTCCATTGACAAAACTATATCTATTTCTGAAACTGAATCATTTGAAAGAGTCAAGGAATTTTGTGGTGAGAATTTTCTTTTCCAAGACTTCAGAAACTGTGGCAAATGAGGGGGCAAGGGCTAGAGCATCTGCAGAGGCTGATGCTGGGCTATGTTTCCATAAGGGTTACTTCCCTGGAGGATGACTTGGTTGGACCATGGTTACGCTATGAAGGTAGAACCAGGGAGTGCTTCATGGGGCACTGTTGTTCCTGATACTCTTGGGCATTTGATCTTGGGCTGTCTCCACTAGAGACTGAGGAGGGGGAGTGGTGGTTGATGACCCACTTGACATATGCTGCCTCCTGTCTCTCCCTTAGGGTGCCTTGTTACTTCAGTTAGGCTGACTCATCTTCTCAGTCGTTGGCAGTTGGTCATCAAATGACATGTGTTAGGGGTTCTTTTAGGAGGATTGATCTGGTAGCAATGTATAGGAAGGTTGAAAGAGGAAGGGAATGAAGGAAATGGATCTATCAAGGGAGGTGGCCTAGGAGAGAATTGAAGGGTTAAGGGATTAGAGGACATGGGGCAGATGAAGAGTAGGAATAGGTAAGGGAAGGCAGAGGGACAGGTGAAAAGTCAGTAGATTATGGTCGGATAAGAGAATTTTAAAGATCTTGAACACGGAGATGGTACATTTATGGGTGATGGCAAGATCAAGGGTACGACTGTCTTTGTGTGGCTGAGCCAGTATAGAGGAGTAGCTCACTGCAAGTTAGGTATATTAAAGAACAGAATAGTTATGGTATCGGAGGGAGAATCAGCACATATGTTGGTATGACGGTAGGAGCTGGAGAGGAGAGAAAAATTGTAAGCCAGGTCTTGAACTCATTGAAGCAGGAAGAGAAGTGAAATAGGAATCTGTAGATAGCAGCTAACAGGATTTTGATTGAGTGGCATATTTGCAAAGTGTGAACCTCAAAGGAAGAGAGGTTATTGAGTGATAGAGGAAGGGGCAGAAACTAGAAGTGGCAATGGGGAGTAAGGATTATTCTAACTCTTCTGCCTTAACCAGTGAGACAGGACAGTGAGTGAAGATATAGTAGATGGAAGAAATGGGAGAAGAATGGATTTAAGATTAAGGGAATTTTGTTGCTTATGGAATGGGCACTCCAGTGGGCATAGTCTTGGTGTACATCTAATCTGATTATACTAAGAATAATAATGCCCCCCATCTTACTCCTGCAACTTATAGGAAATATTTTTGCACATATGCTGAAGTGTGGGTACCTAAAATACTATAACATGGATACTGTATCAACAAGCACCCCAGTATACACAGGATGGCCTACTGTAGAAGTTCTTAGATCTGCTTTTCTAAAAGGAAAGCAACTTTTGAAGAGTCAACAATCTACTTTAATTACATTCACCAGCAGAGAAAATACAAGCAGAGAAATAAAGACCAACAGACAGGGTTTCTATCTGACCATAAGCAATACATACATCAGAGATCAACAGACAGATCCAACTGTCTGACTATTATATGCATACAAAGTAACCAGAAAGAGAAGCACCAGCATCTGGGTTTTCAAAGGGAAGGGGCACAACCCAGGTGACCCAGTACCTCATTAATTAACAAAAGGTATGAATGTGTTCCTACAAAACAAGCCTCCCCTAATCAAGTTCCCCTTAGCGCTCCAGGTGAGGCCTATTAATAGGTGGGGAAGATCTTTCATTAACATAAATCTCATTAACTTTACAGACACCCAGGAGGTTATGAGCACCCAGGGGGATAAGCACCTGGGACAATGTAAAGGACAATGTTTCAGGGACTTTGGAAGGAAAGGGTAGAGTGGGGCTGAAGTAAAAGTCAAAGTGAGCCTTATATGACTATAAAAAGTGATGGGCCAGTCATAGGGATGGATGCCCTACTTTATGACAGATTTTTAAAAAATTATAGCTCATTAGGATGGAAAAATCAAAGTTGAGAGATGATGTAGTTGAAGTGTATGAATTCATAAAAATGATGAATAGAGGGGATGTGAACTTGTTCATTCAATCTGAAAATAATAAGAATAATACCTCTTCTCTTCCTATTCCCCAGAGCTCAAAGGAAATATTTACAGAGGTTCTTAACCTGAGTTCTGTGAGGTTGCTTTTAAATATACACACATACATACAGGTACACATATGTATACATACACATGTATGTATGCATACATATATGTGAATGTGCATATGTATATATATGAACTATTTCACTATTGCTAGTTTCCTTTGCAATCTTACAGCTTTTATTTCATTTTATTTAAAAACATTTTTCTGAGAAAGGGTTCATAGGATTTGCCAGACTGCCAAAGGGATCGTTCTATGGCACTAAAAGGTTAAGAATCTGTGTTTTAGAGTGGACACTTGGAACAATCTGGCAGTAATTAAAGAAAACAAATGGGCAGTTTGGGTGGTACATTAGTACCCCTTGATCAGGAAAACAATCAGAAGAAGGTTTCAAGTGTTTGGGATAAATCCTTTACAGAAGACTCATGGAATAGCATGGGTGATAATTGCACAGGATGAAGGTGTGGAGAGGTCACAATTTACATTGGTTGAGGGAAGACCCACCTTGAGAAATCATGGATCCATCAGAGTGTCATGGAGGGAAAAGGAAGTCCTATTTTAGACAGCTGATGGTAAACTTATGGAACTCATTACCCCCAAGAAAGAGTGCAGGCTGAAAATACAGATAGCTTCAGGAAGGGTTTAAATAAATTCATGTGTGACGGTTCCCTAACAGGTTATTTAGGGAAGTTAGGGATGTTTGGGGCCCATCCCTAACCTCTGAGGTTATTCACGTACTGACTGCAGGGAAGGAGCTATAAAGTAGACTCATGGTGAGAACATATCTCAGATGATTTATTACACCTGGAGTAAGTGAATAATTTCATTCCAGAGTTTGACTATAATTGAATATCCACTTTAAATATCTATTCTAGCTGATGCACATAATAGTGATTTATGCATTATTTAAGCAATAGTTGCCTCAGATTCTTTTTGGAAGGATGGGAGGCATAAATCCTGACTAAATAAATAAAACATTTTAAGTGTTCAAGTGAAATAAGCTCTTGTTGGCTTATTTCTCATACGCAGCCTTAGCTGCCTATAAGATGGCTTCCATCCTGTCATAGAATTTAGGACTGGAAGAAACTCCAAAGATAATCAAATCTGATACTTCATTTTATCAATGTGGAAACTGAGGCTAGGAAATGGAGAGGGACTTACTTTGGGCAAGTCTCTGGTCCTAAATCCAGAGCTCTTTCCCCTACACCTTAATACTGGAGTCATAGATAGTGTGTCTGATGCCTTCTACAACAAAAAAATGAGATGAAGAAACAAAAGGTGAGGCAATTGAGTTTGGAGTTGGACTCTGTGGCTCCCAGGTTTTATCCCCTTCCTTCATATTTCTGTGGTCTAGATTGTCCTCCTCAGATATTGTCCTTCATTCTCCTTCTTCCATTAGGTTGCCCTTAATCCTTGGTCATGTGATAGAACCTCTTTCCCACTTTTTGAGATTCTAGCTTTGGATCTATTCTTCCTCATTAATCTGCTCTAGAGAAGGTGTCCTTTTTCTTCAGCTGAGACTGTCATCTGACAAAGAATGGACAGGACAGCCTGTAGGTTGGTCTATGCTACTTGGAGTTCATCAAGTATTCCTTGTCTGGAATAGCCAGGCTGGGGAATGGGAAATACTTGGTGGAACTTGTTATTATTCTAAAAGGGAATATTTAGTAGCGTGTTATGGATGGCTGTGATTCTAAACAGTCTTAGAGATGAGGGGCCAGGAAACCCAAAAACCTCAATGGTGAGTACTGCAACAGTGTGGGGTTGGTTCTATCAGGTGTCATAATGGGCATCAGACTAAAGACGTTAGATTTTGATCAGACGCATACATGAGATATTCTGACAAAATTGAGATTTTGGATGTAGGATCCTAGTCTGAAGTCATCTGACTTCGGAGATCGTGAAAGAATCATCTATCCCTTATGAGTATTCAAAAGTCTGTGGGCATCATAGGGACTCCGTAATTTAAAAATTAATTTAGAATTTAAAAATACACCTTATTGATGACTTCTGTCTTTACATCACAGTGTTTTACCCAGAAGCTTTGGTACAATGTTCACCCTTGGAAATGAAAGAAACAGTTTCTTTTCATGTGTGCATTGATGATTATAAAGATATCACTGGAGAGCTGACATGAATGGTAGGTGATAAAATCAAAGTTGATAAGGGCTCATAGGTGCTGGCAGAGCTTCAGGAAATCTTTAGGTTTCCCAGTCTGCCTCTTGGCTTGGACAAACAACTTTGAAGTCTCCACTTGCTAACAGGTATCCCGCCAGCAATCCTAGGTCATGAAGTGCAAGGTCTCAGTAGGCCCAAGTGACTGATGACCATGACATAGTAGAACCTGAGCAGAGATGATAGCAGCTGGGAGGCAGTAGATAGATGTCCTTTAGATAGCCTAGGTGGGAATGTCAAAGGGAATTCAGACCTATCTATAGGCATAATAGCTAGTTACAGATCAAAATGGTCCCTCTCATTCTGTGGCCCATAGTTCTCCATACCTAAAGCTGTTCATGCCTCAACTGCTATATTTATTATTCTTTCCCCAAAAGAAGCAATCTTGAGGTAAAAGCATAGTCTTGTGCTTTTTAGGAGAAACCAAACAACTTCTTTTAGAAGATGTCCTCAGACTTCAAATACTGACAGTCGTATTCCAATCCAGTTGTGTTGGAGAACAGCATTCATCCAGGAGAGTAGTATAAGATGAAGTTAAAAAGGGTAGTTTTGGATTGTATTGTGGAGGGAATCAAATACCAAGCTATGGAGTTTTGTCAGGCGATAGGGAGCCTTCGAAAGGTCTGGAGCATGGGAATAATACACTGAAAGCTCAGCTTTGGGAAGAACTTGGGAGCATTCTTTTGGATGAGATAGTGTCGGGACCGGGGGAGAGGGAGATAAGGAGGGAAGGACACAGGAGACCAAGCAGAGACCAATCCTAAAGAAATGTAGGTATGAGAAAACTGAGGCCTGGATTAGGATGGTGGCAGTAGAGACAGAAATAAAGGTAGAGAGGCAAGGAATGTTACAAAAGAGGATTTTTGTGAGAGATGAAAAAGAGCATGGGAGGAGTCAGATATAACTATAAGATTTCAAGCCTGGGGTGTCTGGGGAAATAATAGTGCCATTGACAGACAGTGGTAAATAAGCCTGTCCCATTTATTTCAAAGGGTTGTTGCAAAGATCTAATGACATAATAAATGTGGAATCAGTCTTAAAAGTGTAAATGAGGGATGAGTATCATTAATAATGAGGCCATCAGCTCAACCCTAAATCTTTTCAAACCGACCCACCCTTTTCCTTCCTCATGGCTTCTCTCTGAGAACCTCACAGATGTAATCATTGGCCCAAACCCCAATGGTGACAGAGTACTTTTTGTGCGGCTGACCCACTCTAGCCATAAAACTGGTCATTCCTCCTCACCACCTCTCCACCCCTTTTGATTCTTTCTCTTTCTCACAGGCCAACATTAGCCAAACTGAGCCTCTTAGGCTCCAAGCTGGGCCCAATCATTCAGTCAGGGGGTCAGGGAATTCTTGGACACCTCTGCAGGCCTCATGCCTGTGTCTGTAATTGCTTCATTAAATGACGAGGGGTTGTAACCCAGCCATGAAGCATGATCCCAGGCTACTGAGGCCAATAAAAATAATGGTTGGACTGGATCACCTCCATGTAGTTTCCTTCTTTTGGAAAGGGCTCAGCAGGTATGTAGTATGTATCTGGCTGGGGAAAAATTAATTCTATTTTCTCACCTCTTTTATTGATTCAAGTGGGTCCCCATACAGATGAGGCTGTGTTGGAATATCATGAAGTCTTCCAAGATGAACATTCTCATCTGCTCTCCTTTAGGCCTGGGAACTTTTCTGCCTTCATCCATCCTCCTCTTCTTCCCTCAGGGGGAGAGGACCCTCCTTGCCAGAGTGAAGTTAACCCTTCTTTTGGTGCTTTTGATTCCATACCATCACTTCCCATTACATGCTCCTACAGTTATCTTACCTTTCTTACCTCTACTGGCAGCAAACATTCTAAGATGTACCTTGTGATAAAAGTATTTCCCCTTCGAGCTTGCTGTAATAGTGTCATTTACTGACACTCCTCCATCTCTCCCCTGGGAGGAATCACGTAGCAATTTCAGAAGAGGCCAAGAGGACAATTTCTTACTGTCATGTCGAAATCAATATGCATGTGTTTTATTAATAATTGGCAAATAATGGATGTTTATGACTTCTGCAGTCACCACATCTGTAATTACTTTTGATTTTAAAAATAAACTTAACAAAAACAACCAACAGAATAAGGGGCAAAAATCTTATCCAAATTTCTCAGTCTTGAATGAGATAGGCCAAAGTGTTGACAAAGAAACAAAAAGCATAAGGAAGCTTTTTTGGTGCTCCCTCCGCTCCCTCCTCCCTGCCCCCCCAGGTGGTTTCCTTCCTCCTTCTTTCCTTCCTTCCTTCTCTACTAAAACAAAAAACAAAAATCCAACACACAAAAGGGCCAGTTGATAATCACTGTGAGTGTAGCTTTGGCTCTACTTCATTTTGTAGCACTTCATTGAGTTCCAGTGTCTTATATGTTATATACTTATTGCAATGGCAGCATAACAATATATTGTGACAATTTATCTAATGTGACAATTTATCCAGCAATCTGGGAGCATACAAGTTGACATTCTTTTCTTTTTGCTATTACAAACATTACATCTATGGATATTTTTGTATGTAACGATCCTCTTTTTTTTCTTTTATGATAATCTTGGGATAGAGTCCTTAACAAAAAACAAAATCATCAGGTCAATCCATCAGTCAAGCATTTAGTAAGCGCTATTAGTATATGTGCCTTGGGATCTTCACTGTCTGACCCAGCTCTAGGCTCTCCACAGACCCTGCTTCAGTCACTTTCACGGCTGCTGGAACAAACTGTTCTCAGCTCTTGCTTCCAGGAAAAGTCTTCACATGCTCAGGGTAAACATCCCCCTAACTCATCAACAGGTTTGAGGTTTGTTGGTTATTTCCAACCTGGTTTAGCCTGTCTGCTGTGATGATTTTATAGGGGTGTGGCTGCTGAACATGCTACAGTTTCTCGGAGCTAAGGATGAGAGCTGGGTGAAGGTGGTCACCAAAGGTGGATGAGCAGTCCTGGAAAGGGCTCAGCGATCCCTCACCCTAGAGGTGCTAGTCCTCCCTGAACACCCCTCCACTTCAGGTGACATTTTAGCTGAGACTTGAAGGGAGCTAGGAAAGCTAGGCAGAACAGAAAAGGAAAGAATTTCAGGTAAACGGACAATTAGTTAAAAGATATAATCAGTTTTGTGCCTATTGCAATATTGCTCTCTCAAAGTCAGCCCTCCTAAATGTCTACAGGTCCATTAACAATATATTAAAATGCCTATTTCCCCAAGATTTATACAACCTGAGACTTATTATTTTACAACTCTTCTGCCATTCTAGTGAATAAAATATATTAAGGTTGCCTTCATAGCAGGTCTCTTTATTATGACACTTGAGCTTCTTTTTATGTGGTTTGTAACAATTTCATAAATTGTTCGTTTCCTTTAAAGCCTTACTTCATCTGGGAATATATAGGGTGCATCAGCATCATCAGTGATGAAAAGGCCTCGAGAATGAGATACTTAAGATACACACACAAAGTTTTCAGCCAGAAGAAAATGAATAGCTGCCTAAGGAAGCTAAAGTTGCTATACATTGACCAAATCCCATTTTCAAAAGATGTGATTGAAGATAAGAAAAATAGATGAAAAAATTAAAGATCAATATAAATGAGTGTTATGGTCCTGGAATAATGTCAGGGATACTAAGCTTCAGAATGATCTGAGGCTGGTAGTCAAGGCTAAGAACTTTGATTTTTGTCTTTGCCCTTGTGCATTTTCCATAGAGGAGGATCAAGATGGATAGATTGTGAGGACAGATGACATGGTATTGTGTATAAGTTTTTTATTCCTAAGGAGTATGATCTTTTGAATTGGGAAGGATGCACCTGTTTATACACATATATGAATATATAGAAATACAACACACACACATGCATGTGGACATACATATGTATAATGTATACACATATTGTTGGAGGTGTAGCACCTTGGCTCACAACAGTCTTGCTTGATGTTGTGGAAGTGTGAAGTTTAACTCAAGCTAAGGTCCTGGTCCATAGCAAAGTCCAAAGGCTGGCAAAGGCAAACATGGGAAAAAACCTTAATGATTGCAACAGGGCTGCATCAATGACCCAAAGTTTGGCATTAATGGAAGGAAAGGAAAAAGTCCCACAGTCTGTAAACCTGGTGGGATGAGACACTCCTCTAAGGGCTCTTTGGCTCTGAATAGTCCATTCCTCCCATTCCTTTTTTCTTTTTTTAAAGACTGGGTCTTCCTGCCTCACTCAGACAGATAGTGCAGTGATCACTCACATGTCAGACCCCAGTGCTGATCAGCACACAAGCTTTGACCTTCTCAGTTTCCCACCTGGACTTGTTGACACCTTCTTAGACAGACCCTTCACTTCAGAGGCTCATCATATTGGTACCAGATGCCCAATAGGCCTATGTCAATTGTTTGAGAACATGAGCTCAAGTGAGTCACATGTCTCAACCTCCCTAGTGGCAGGGATTACAGGCATGTACCACCATGCACTCTCCCCACCTCCACCCCTTCTTTCTTCTCCTATCAACCTTTTCACTAAGCATCAAAGGATCGTAGATTTAGATTTGGAATCCATTGTCCTCATTTTTCTGATAAGAAACTCAGGCCAAGAGAGGTGAAATTATTTGTCCAGGATCACATAGCTGATGTCTGAGGAAGGATTTGAACCCAGGACTTCCTGACTCCAAGTCCTATTCTTTATCCAATATTTCATGCTGCTTCTCTTGTCCCTTGCCTTTGGTACCTTTCTAGATGATGTCATCTCCTTCTGCATGCTCATAAAGAATTCTGGAGGATGTAGTTTTTAGAGAAACATGCAATCATTTTTAGTCATGGAGTCAATAACATCCCTTATAGAGAGAGAATACCAGAAAGTTATTAACCTAAATTTAACAGAAAGTTAACAGAAAGCTAAAATTGAAGTTGATATAAGAGATGATATGAGACTATCTAGCTATCCTACGTAAGTTCAAACCATCAGGCCTACTGGACTACATCATAGGGTACTAGAAAACAGACCCCAACTGACTGAGTCCCTGTTGGTAACCTTTCAAAGATCATAGAGAATAGAAAAGAATTGTTCCTTTAGTTTCAGGACAGTAGAAGGACAAATGTCATCTTGATTTTTTTAAAAAGGGAAGAGGGTAGAGCCCACAAACTATAGGTCAGTGAGCTTCATTTCTACTCCTGGTGAAATTCGAGAATAAACTATTGGAAGGAGAATTTGTGAACATTCAGAAAGGGAAATAGTGATTAAAAGCCAGCATTGTTTAAACAAATCTCATTTCTCTTTTTGGTAGTGTAAACATCACTAGTCTGGTTGCACAAGAGAATATTGTCAATATTCTATTCTCAGATTTCAACAGTGTTGGATGAAGATTCTCATGTTTTCCTTGTTGATGAAAGGGAGAGATTTGGAGTAGGTGATCGATAGTATAGTTGAGTGACTGTGGAACTGCCTGAATGGCCAGTCATTAGTGGGTCCATGAGCACTTGGGGAGAGGTCTCTAGTGGAATGTTCTAGTGATCTGTCTTTATCTTTGTGATAATTAATGTTCTACTCAATTATTTAAATGAAATTATAGGTTTGCTTGTCAGATTTTCAGATGAGAAAACTGCACTGGGAGATTGAATCAGGATCCAAAAAGATCTTGATGGCACAGAGTGATGGGCTAAATATAACATTACAAAACTTGGCCAATGAAGTGACACAGTAGATAAAAGTACTGCATTTAGAGTTACGTCCTGAGTTCAAATCCTGCCTCAGATACTTCCTATATCGTGATCCTGAGACCTTGACCTCTCTGCTTCAGTTTCCTCATCTGTAAAATGGGGATAATAACAGTACCTACCTCATAGAATTTTTGTGAGGATCAAATGAGACAGTATTGGTAAAAAGGGGCTAAGGGAAAGGGTGTGATCATTCTCTTTAAGTATTTGAAATGTGGACCTCCCAGTTGAGGGATTAGAACTGAGCTGCTTGACCATAGAGGGCAGAAACAATGAGTGGAACTTGTAATCATACAAATTTAGGTTTAATATATATATATATATATAAAATAATCTAAGTCTTCCAAAAGTAGAACAGGTTTCTCCCAAAGGTGGTAGATGTCTCCTTGCTGGAGGCTTTTGTGTAGAAGCTAGATGACACTTTGTCAATGGGATTCTTACTCAGGTATGGGTAGAACTAGGTAACTCTTGGGTTCTTAGATTCTGTGTCCAAGGTTTGAATGCTGGGACTTTGAAGATGATACTTCCCTCCTTTGGGCCTCAGATGCCTCATCTATAAAACAGGGGATTGACCTGGATGATCTCTGAGATATTTTTTGGAGGGGTTAGGCAATTGGAGTTAAGTAACTTGCCCAGGGTCACACAGCTAGTTAAGTATCTGAGACCGGATTGGGCCAGTGTTCTATCCACTATACTACCTAGCTGCCCCACTGAGACCTCTTCTAACTTTAAAGCCAATGATTCCATAATCTTTCGAAAATCCCTTGTGTTTGTCCTTAGGTGCTAAAGAAGACCATGCCATCAGAGAAATAACGACATGACTTGTACTTGACTTTGTTTTGAGTGAGGGAGGGCTGTGCAGGTCACCAGCCTCACTTCTCCTCCAGAGCCATCTGAATCCACCTAATCGAAATCACCTAAATCTAAATCAATCTAAAACACCTAAAGGCAGATGGGACTGCTTTAGAATAGCACCTACCTCTCAGGGTTGTTGTGAGAATCAAATGAGATGTTTGTCAAGTTCTCTAATGAAATACCTGGCACATAGCAGGCACTTCCTAAGAGCTTGTTCCTTTCCTATAAAATTCAGGAGTTGGACTGTGTGATCTCTTAGGTCCTTTTCAGCTCTAACATACTGTGGTTTAATAATTCAATAATTCTGAGCTCATTCAAGGCTGTGCGGCAGAATGATGAGAACCTTGGTGCTTACAGAGAATCTCAGGTGTTTTATCTCTTAGATAAGGACTGCTAATTCCAGAGCCTCAGGATTCTCACCAGAATAAACACCCAGTCCGTACAGATGGACTTCATTCAGTACAGGAGAAGTGTCCTGGACTGAGTTGTGACACCTGCATTTTAGTTTCAGTTTGTCTACTATGTGACTTCGGTCTCAAGTCATTTTACCTTATCTGTAAAATCATTTCCTCTTTTTGGGTGAGTAGCAAATAGAGTAATATATATGAACATGTTTTGAAATGTATAAAGCAAGTAGCTTTCTATATGTAAGCCTTGATTGGAAAAAGTTGTATGTAGGTTGATTTTTTTGTAGTTTGTAAATAAAACCACTGCACATTCTCAGGGGGCACTTACAGGGAGTCGTTTTGCAAAACAAAACTCTACCCTTTGACTTTCTTGCATAAATCTGAATGGGCATATCTTGAGTTTACTTAAAATGGAGTCTACCTGTAGTATTATAAACATTATCTGACTTCAGGGCTAAGGAAGTACCATGTACCAAGCAGCCAAAAGAAAGAACAGTAGTTCCCTGAGGCACTAAACTGCCCCAGTACTGCATGTTCCTTCCCAGAGGACCTACAGGATCACATGTGCATTCGGCGGGCCTGTTCCTCCATAGGGTAAGGAGTCAGGCCTAGGAATCACCTCAGGGATCCTGAAATCTAAATCACAGCTTCAGTGGAACTCTGGCCTTATTTGGACTCGCAAGCTCCATAACATCTCTTTTTGGGAGCCTGGGGCCTTGGGGGTTGGCTTCTCACCCTGGAGCACCAACTTGTTGTGCCATCTTGTGGACATTACTAACCTCTCTGGGCTTTGTTTTCCTCATCTGTCCAATAGAAGGGAAAGCATCCCACACTGGGAGTCTGAAGATCTGAGTTTAAATCCCAACTCAGTCACTTGTGAACTACATAACAAGTCACTTAGCCCCTCTGAGACTTAGCTTCCTCACTGGCAAACAGAAATAATGATACTTACAGTATTTATTCACAGGATTATAAGTAAGAAAATAGCTGATAAAACTTAAAAGTAATCAAGGAATGAATTGTTGGCATTATTTCCTGGCTTCCATTTTTTTCGTGGGGGTGGGGTGGAAGGGCACCTGTGATGTCATTGGCATTAAGAACTCCTGGCATAGAAAGTCCCTCCATGGACATATGTCAGCAACTCTTCTGCCAGAAGGTCATCTCATTCAATCCCTTCATTTTATATATGGGAAAACTTCTCTCTCTTAGAAAGTTTCCTCTGGGAACACTGAAAGTTTCAGTAACTTGACCATGATCCCAAAGCCAATATGAGTCATATGAGTACTCGAACCTAGATTTTCCAGCTTCAAAGCTAGAGTTCCAGTCATTACAACTTGCTGTTTCTCTCTCTCTCTTTGTCTCTTCCTTCCTTCATCTATCATTTATTCATTCATCTATCTATCTAGATGATTTTTGTTTTTGTTTTCCTTGCTTAACTGACCAAAGCAGAACTAGTGTGTGTGTGTGTGTGTGTGTGTGTGTGTGTGTGTGTGTAATTGGTTGCATTTATTGAATAGATATTTCCTCTTCTTACTTTAGCCGAGTGGGACATTTAGTATTTCTTTTAAAGAAAGCCCTTTAAAGAAAGCTCAAGAAGCTTTTTTGTAGTCTCAGACAATTTTCCTGAGGATCAGTGTCCCTTAAGAAATTCCTGACTTCTCTCACCTCCTAGTCCCCCTCTCTAGAACACTGTGCCTATGAAATCCAGGCTTGTTCTGCCTCTGACTGGTTTTACTCTGACTCTAGGTTGCTCCCAAACAGGTGTGAAACTGAACTAGATAGCCTCCAGTGGGTAAAAAGACAGAGCCAATTTTATTCCTTCTCCTCCACCTTTTCCTCCCTCACTCCATTATAACTTTCAGCTGCTAGTTAGTCATATCATAGCCTCTGAGCTCTCCCCCACTGACTTAGGACTCTAAGAAGCTCTGGTCCTTTCTTTTTCCTCTCTCAGTGGCCATGAGCATTGATGGAACAAATAGAGGTCTCCATTTATAATCTCAACACTTCCTCTCTTTGCTTCTGTTTGCTTCATGATAACTTTTACTAGACAGAACTGATTTGGACCAACTCTGAAATACGAATGATGGCTGTTGAGATATAACTTAAATCTAATTTTTTCTTAAGTCTGCCTTCTTGAAATAAAATGGTGGCTTAAAAAGTCTTTCCTATAATGTTGGACATATGTATTTCAATCAAATTTATCCTGTAGCTAGAAGTTACAGAGAAGTGGAATCATAAGATCTTGACTCTAAAAGGCAGGTGACTCTAAAAGGCAACCCTCTCATTTTATATATGGGAAAATTGAAGTCCAGAGAAGTCCCACAGATGGTAGATGTTATTGAAAAAAACTTAGTTATTTAGAGTTGAGCAGTTTACAAAACACTCCAACAACTAGGATCTTATTTGACCTTTCACCCTGAGGAACAATTAGGATAGGTATTTTTATTGTCATTATTATTATCTGTTTTACAGTCAAGGAAACTGAGGCTCTGAGAGGTAAAAGTCATTTGGCTTGGGTTACGCAGTAAATGGAATAAACAGGGGCAGAATGCAGCCCCTCTGACTTCAGTGGACTTTCCACCACAGCATGATACTGGTGCATGATACTTGTTTCTCCACAAGGATAGATCCTACTGTCTCCTCTTATTTGGTCAGACTTTATCTGGACTTTATCAGTCCAGATCTTATAATACCTCTTTAGTGTCTTTGCCAAAATGGTGGGGGGGATGAGGGAGAGAGAGCTGATTAACCCTGGATAGGAAAAGACTGAAGGGAATCCTTATGCTGTCCTGGGCATTATAAGAAGTTGTACAAAGGCTGACTTGAAGGATGGGACCTTATAGGTCAACAAGAGGGATTTAGGCCAGAGAATTTCCTGGATTGAAAATTTCTGGGGATGAGCTCCCTACCTAAGCTTTGAAAACTTGGAATCTGTCCTTAAGTGAAGCTGCTCAAACTCTCATATGTGTTTTTAGTTAGGCTCTGTCTACCTTCAGGGACCTAGTCTGAGTCCTGTCCGAAAATAGAGATGTCTATTGGATCAACTATGAAAATAAGCAAGTCTATTTGCCTAAAGCCTAAATGAAATCAAGCAGTGATTCAAGAAATTTAGGAAGTATTTACCCTAAGGTAATGATTATTATTCCTGTAGCCTCTTCAAGCATAGGACTCCTGGTAGTTGGGACATAGGGAGAGTGGGGGGGGGAGGGGAGGTGAAGATATTTCAGGAATTCATAGACCAGATGGGAAGTCCAGCATATAGTTTAGTTGGGGGCCTGGAATTCAAATTTGTGTGCTGCAAGAATCTCCCCATACCACTAATACACAGTACTGAACAGTTTGGTTGCAGAAAGGGGTAGGAGAAAAATAAAAAGAAAATTTATGTAAAACTGAGAAAAATCAACTTGTGAAAAAAAATCACCTGTTCTGGAATCTACTTTCTTTAACCTTTTAACAGGTTTTTTTTCTTTTTTGAAATTTGCATCACTTCAAAAAATATAAAATTTTATTTTAAAAATGATACATCTTCAATTAAATAATTTATTGTAGATTTGTGGATTTTTCCCTGCATTTAAATTTTGATGACACAATATTGCATCATGTAACCATATGCTGTCTTACTGCAAAAAAGTCATTACACACACATATTCCTGCCAGTGCTTGCTGAACTTCCCAACAACATGCAACATGCTTGCTTGCCAACACTTGCTTGTTAAGACCTGTTGGTGAACTTGACCAAGAAATTGGTTATCAATTACATTTTGTGTGTCTATTTGTGAAATAATGCAACCACTATAACTTTAACTCTGTTATGCAACAACTGAAACATGTACAAATGATTTTTCAAAATTTTCTTATCTTCTTTTCTTTCCTTATGCTTCCATTGCCCCCTTATTTTTATCAATGCCCCCCTTGATTTCACCTGAGGTTATTACCACTCCCCCCATCATTCCAATACTTCCAAGGTATCACCCACTTTGGGAACCCCATTTAGACAAACTTTCTATAGGTTCCTGATCACCTCTAAGTTCTGATTTCTGGTGACATTAAATCAACATCCATAACTTCTTAAGTTATGAATGTTTACTTTCTTGGACTGCCAAAAACATTTGTTTGTGCTCATTTTTATTTGTTTGTGCTCATCCTTGTCTAACTTCTTGACTTCCAGACTCTTTGCTTGCTTCTGTTTAGGAACAACAATGATTCCTTGCCCCTGTTGGCGAGATCTGTATCAACCTTCAGGTAGTAACAGAGTTTGAACCCTTAGAGTGTGGATATGGGACTCTGATCCCTTGTCAGGTTTTCACTTGGGCCCAGCTGTGTTCCTTCAAAGGTGTTGCCCCATTCTTACCCCTGACCAAGTTTGATATGCCTTTGCTGATTAGCCTTTACCAAGTACATAGGTGGTATACTGCTGGATTGGGTCAGGAAAACCTAAGTTCAAATCCTGTCTCCAATGCTTACGTAACTATTTGAACCAGAGTAAGCAATTTAATCCCCCTTCAGTTCATTTTATACACACACACACACACACACACACCTATGACAGAAGTATGTTGCGAGGTGCAAAAGAATTAACATATGTAAAATGCTTTGCTATATAAATGCTAGCTTTTATTACCTAAAGCTGAGGGACTAACCACCAGGAGAATACCTGGAAATAAACTATTTAATTGTCCCTCTTTTGCAAATAGGGATTGAATGAAATTGTGAAATTGTTGAAATTTGACTTTGTTTTCTGCACTTAGCCTTTATATGCTCCCCTTTCAATCAATAAGTATCTATTTTAAAATATTTTAGCATTTAATATTTTATTTTCTCCCAATTACATGTAAAAACACAGGCACTGGGAATATAGAATCAAAAGTGAAAGAGCCTGCCTTCAGGGACCTTACATTCTATTAAGTCATCCTGTTGCTAATCTCTTCAGGTATGAGAAAAATAACTTAAAATTTATTCACTTTAAATTATCAGGGGTTTGATATTATATTCACATTTTGAAAAAAGACTACTGGAAGTTGAAAATGTACCCTCGTCTCCCTCTATACTATCTTACTTGAGTTTTAGCTCCCATGAGATGGGAGATGATTCTCAGCAGATGATACCTTGATCTGATTATATATATTCAGCTCTGGCTTCTCTCCTGAGCTACAGTCCCAAATCACAAACAGCTTTCAGACATCTCAGATTAGTCATCCATAGCATCTCAAACTCAACCTGACCAAAAAAGAATTCGATATCCTTTTCCGCAAACCCTCCCCTCTTCCCAAATTCTCTATTACTGCCAGGATTACCACCATCCTCCCAATCACTCAGGCTCAAAGCCTCAGTGGCATCTTTGAGCCCCATCTCACATTTCCAAACTCTGGTCAAGTCCTCTCATTTTCCCCTTCACATTTCTCATGTCTTCTTTTACCCTTTGATATTACCGCCTGTCTCTATCAACATTCATAACTTCATGCCTTGGACATGCAATAGATTTTCAGTCAGTCTCCCTGTTTTGAGTCTTCTCCTCCCTTTAATCTATCCTTCATTCAGCTAACAAAGGGATTTTTATAGTGCAGATCTGACATGTCCGCCCATCCTCCAGTTGCTTCCTATTCTTTTTAGGATCAAATATAAAATCCTCTATCTGGTATTACAAGGGCTTCACAACCTGGTCCCTTTGTACATTTTTATTCTTATGCTGTACTCTGTGTCCTTCACAACATGGTTATGCTGAGTTTGTGCAACATGTCTGACCCTTTAGTGTTACACTGGCTTTCCCCATGATTGGGATGCTTTCCCTCCTCATTCCTGGTCTCCCTGGCTTCCTTCAAGATTCAGTCCATCTCTTTTCTTCCAGAAACCTTTCCCAATGAACAGAATGAAGAGACCATCATATACAGTAGCAGCAATACTGTTTTAAGAATGGTTTTGAGTGAATAAGCTCTTTTGACTATTATGCCCAACACCCAAATTAATTATAAAGGACATATGAAGAAAGACACTATTTGTATCCAGAAAAAGAATTGATAAATAAAAGTATTAGAAGTATATATAGAATAATTTTACAGACATATGCCTATTTGTGTCCAATAATGGGCCACGTCCAGTGTTGGGGAGAAGGAAGAAAGAAAGAGAAATGTACATGATAACTTTGTTGTATATTCTACATAGTAGATTTGCAGTTCATGTGCAATCATCATTTTTTTGTTATGCTATGTCATGGAAATGCTTATTTTATTCCACAAATTAAAAATAAAATAAAAAAGAAGTCTTTGCCATTCTCCTCCATTGCTAACACCTATCCTCTGAGATGATCTTACATTTATACTATCTATATCCCATTTTCACATAGTTTTTTCATGTTGTCTTCCTCGTTATCTCCTTGAGAGAAAAATCGAATTTTTGATTTTCTTTTTGTCCAGATGCTAACACAGTCCCTGGCTCACAATAAGCCTTAATAAATGTCTGCTAACTCACTGAATGCTTAACTCAAAGAAATGAATAACAAATGGTGAAATTTCAAGCTGTGATAGAAATACTTTAAGGGAATGACTTTTCCAGGGTTCCTCAAATCACAAGTGTAAGGTCAGTCTTGATCTTGGCCCTTAAGCTATTTACAGGCTAAAATGTTTAGGTGAAGGTTTTGGGTTTACTCAGGTTACAAACACTGCCTCTTCTTTCTGTTCCTCTTTCTGAACCCCCATCCCTCCTCCAATTGCTCATATTTTTTCCAGGAAGGGGGAGGTCGGCAATCAAAGGGATCCCTCTGTGGCCTGACCACCTGTTTCTCTGCCAGAGAAAAATGAATTGGAAAAGAACCATCGGCCAAATTCCCCAGAGAGGGCGTTTTCCCAAACCTGTGTTCTTGACAATCATGTTAGTTTCGCTTAACGAGGAGCGTATGCTGGTCCATGGCTCCCAGGAGGGAGGTTTCACCTGGAATCTGGAATTCTGGTTTTCATTCCAAGTTTCCAGAGGAACCGTGGTCCTAATCCAATGGCTACTTCTCAGGCTGCATGGAGTGGGACTGAACTGCAACCATTCTGAGGCAGCCTGAGCTCTTAGACCAGATGTTCCTGGAGGGCCTCTTCTTGCATATACAGGTAGCAGTTGTGCATCTACATGGTGGGACTCTAGTGAGAATCAAGGTGTGCCCAAGCCCTCAAAAATATCTCTATCCTCTAGTTTGTCATAGAGCTTGAAATACTTACCATTCTCAATGTTCTCAAATATGTAATGCCAAGGGATATGTTGGTAAATGTTTAACAACTGGCTCTCTGGAAAATATATGTAAAATATGCTTTTAAGTTTAATCTGTGTTTCCTTGATCACTTTCTTAAGTCTAGACAATCAGCAAAGAAATGAATCAAGCCCTGATTTGTAGTTTGCCTATTTCCAAGGTATAAATGCTCACAATGAAAAAATTTAAAAATCAGGTTGTTAGGTCTTGACTCCCTGCAAGCACTGCAAAAATTTATGGGACAAGGAACAGTTAGATTTCAGATATTAAGAGTCATTAACACCATTTTTGAGTATGGACAATGTGGGGATTTGTTTCTTTTTCGGTGGGGAAGAGGTAAGAGAGAGAAAAAAAAATGCTTGCTATTTGAAAAAAATTCAGCATCAATTAGTTTTTTAGGTTATCACAGAATGGCCCCGAAGGAGTGGTGCACAGAACTGTCAAGTGCGGAAGGGCACAGGAAGAACAATAGTTAAAAAGGGGGCATCGGGAGGCACTGTGCATCTTAGGAGAACTGAGGAAGATGGCAGAGAAGGTATGGAAGACAGGTTTTGCCAGAAGGCAATATGAAATCAAGGAAAATTAACTGATGCTTAACTCAGGAACTGGGTTCATTTACCACCTGTACTATTTGGTACCTGAGCAACAGACCTGAACACATATACATATACACATATCATATATATATAATATATATGTATATATATGTACTGCATATATACATATATGTAGTATATAATATACACACAAATACACATATTAGAAATATATGTACAATGTATATGTATATATACTGTACATGTTATATATGTAGTTCATATAGTATATCTATACACACATATATTTGTATATACTATATATACACATATACACATACTATATAAATGTGTACATATACACGGTACATAGCATATATGTTATGTATCTATACACACATATATTTGCATATTTGTTGTTCGGTCTTTTTAATTATGTCCAACTCTTTGTAACCCTACCTGTAATTTTCTTGGCAAAGACTGGTTTGCCATTTCCTTCTCCAGATCATTTTACAGAGGAAAACACTGAGCCAAACATGGTTGAACAACTTGCCCAGGGTCACACAGCTAGTAAATTTCTGAGGCCACATTTGAACTCAGGTTTTCCTGACTGTAGGCCTGGTGCTTTATCCATTATGTCACCTAGCTGCCCACATATCCATAAACATGTATGCTTATACATGTGTACATATATATAAATATGAACATGTTTGCATATACATGTATATACACACATAAACATTTTAAAGTTTATATTTTCATTATTATTATTTTCTATCACTTTCTTAAAAACAGACCAAGGGTGGGGAACCTGTGGCCTGAAGGCCACATGTGGCTCTCTTGGTCCTCAAGTGCAGTCTTTTGAATGAATCTGCGGATTCAGGGCCACACTTGAGGACTTAGAGGGCCACATGTGGCCTCAAGGCTGCAGGTTCCCCTCTCCTGGACTCCAGACAGCTAACCAAGTAGTAAATCAGATCAAGCCTTGGGTTGCAGATTTCCTAGGTATAAATGTTCACAGTAAAAATTTAACAGTTGGCTGACTCCACCGCGCCCCTGGGACTAGCTCACCTCTGAGGTCATCCCTCACCCTAAATCTTTGATACTAAGGCTTCAGGTTTTGCTAAGGGCCAGCCCCCTTCCTACCTTAGAGCTATTTGATTTAATAACCTTCTCACAGTCTGTTGTCCCCATCCAAAAATAATTATATGTGGGCATGTATTTATCACTTGCATTAAATTAAAACTTTGTGGCTTGTAAATTTTGTGATGCCTCTGGAAATCTTGGATTCTAAGTTACTACCTGAGCTATCGACTGCCTCAGCACATTCCATGGGGTCCTTCATTCAGTGCCTAGTAGGGATGGAGCACTACTGTCAGGAGCTGGAGGAGATACAGAAGACGTCATAGTCCCTGCTCTCAAATGTTGTTAAAAAGAGTATTTGATTTTGAGTCAGATGATCTTGGTTTTGAGTCTCAGTTCTGCTGCTTCTGTGTGAACTTTGGCAGATCACTTTTTTAACCTCTTTGGGATGCACAATTCCTTCATCTGTAAAATAAGGATGATAATCTAGGCAATTTCTTTCCATGTCTATATCCAATATATCCTTTTATGTATACAAATATATGAATTTTGGGTGGGAGTCTGATCTTAATTTCATAAATCCAAGGAACTGTCACTAAGGAACTTCTACCATTGTATATTGCAAACATTTTCTGTCAGTTAAAGATTTAATTAACTTATCCAGGGCCACAGAGCCACTACGTGTCAGAAGCAGGGCTTGCTTGAACTCAGGTTTTTCCATCCCAGAGACCACCTATCTATTCATTGTGATAGTTATTGTTTGGTCATTTCAGTTATGTCCAACTATTTGTGACCCTATTTGAGGTTTCATTGGCAAAGATACTAGAGTGGTTTGCTATTTCCTTCTCCAGCTCATTTTATAGATGAGGAAACCGAGGCAAACATGATTAAGTGACTCCCTAGGGTCACAGAGCTAATACACATCTGAGGCTGGATTTGAACTCATGGAGATGAGTCTTCCTGATTTCAAGCCCAGTGTTCTATCTACTGCACCATCTACCTGCCCTCATTATGCTATACTGCTTCTCAATTAAACTATAGCTATACAATCATTTTAATACAAAGTAGGATATGGCAAAGGTGTAAAATGTCATGTGAGTTCTAAGGAAGGATAATGTCCTACCAGTGGAGGATGAGAAGAGGCTTAAAGGAGTCTTCATCTGAGCTGTGTCTGGAATGATGGCTAAGATATCAACAAGTAGAAAACTGAGTTGGAGGCACAGGGAAAAGTGTGAACTGAGCTGGCACAGAACTTGGAAAGTACAGGATACATCCAAGAGACTAAGCAGTCCAGTTTTGCCGGCATAAAATGTGCACCAAGTCGTGACAGATAAACCTGGAAAAGTAATGGAGCATGATATTGTAGCCATGAATGCAGGTTAAGGAGTCTGGACTTCATGTACAATGGGGAGTCATTGGAGCCAATGCCATCCTACATGACTATTCTAACAAAGTTGGAGTGTAAAAGAAACTTATTTGGTATGGAGAAGTGCAGAACAATGCACTTATGTATTTTAAGTACTTTCTTCTATACTTTTAGATGAGAAAGAAATAATGCATGCCATCAAAGGAAGACACAAAAAAATCAAGCCTTCTACATCCAAAACCTCCAAAATAAATATACCATGGTCTCAGGCCATAGAGGAGCTGAAAAAGGATTTTGAAAATCAAGTTAGAGAGGTGGAGGAAAAATTGGGAAGAGAAATGAGAACAATGGAAGAAAATCATGAAAAGTGAGTCAACAGTTTGCTACAGGAGACTCAAAAAAATGCTGAAAAAAATGACATCTCTAAAAATAGATTAACTCAAATGACAAAAGAGGTCCAAAAAGCCAAGGATGCTTTAAAAAGTAGAATGGGTCAAATGGAAAAGGAGGTTCAAAAGCTCACTGCAGAAAATAGTTCTTTAGAAATTAGAATGAAGCAGGTAGAAGCTCATGATATTATGAGAAGCCAAGAAATTACAAAACAAAACCAAAAGAATGATAAAACAGAAGACAATATGAAATGTCTCATTGGAAAAACAACTGACCTGGAAAATAGATCCAGGAGAGACAATTTAAAAATTATGGGACTACCTGAAAGTCATGCTCAAAAAAAAAGAGCCTAGACATCATCTTCCATTAAATTATCGAGGAAAACTGCCCTGATATTCTAGAACCAGAGAATAAAATAAGTATTGAAAGAATCCACCAATCACCTCCTGAAAGAAATCCAAAAAGAAAAACTCCTAGGAATATTGTAGCCAAATTCCAGAGTTCCCAGGTCAAGGAGAAAATATTGCAAGCAGCCAGAAAGAAACAATTTGAGTATTATGGAAATACAATCAGGATAACACAAAATCTAGTGGCTTCTACAGTAAGGGATGGAAGGGCTTGAAATATGATATTCCAGAAGTCAAAGGAACCAGGATTAAAATCAAGAATCACCTACCCAGCAAAACTGAGTATAACATTTCAGCGGGGGAGAGGGAAATGGTCATTCAATGAAATAGAGGATTTTCAAGCATTCTTGATGAAAAGACGAGAGTTGAATAGAAAATTTGACTTTCAAACACAAGAATCAAGACAAGCATGAAAAGAGAAACAGGAAAGAGAAATCATAAGGGACTTACTAAAGTTGAACTGTTTACATTCTTACATGTAAAGATATTTGCAACTCTTGAAATTTTTCTCTGTATTTGGGTAGTTGGAGGGATTACACACACACACACACACATATAGACAGAGGGAACAAGGTGAGTTGAATAGGAAGGGATGATATCTAAAAAATAAAATTAAGGTGTGAGAGAAGAATATATTGGGAGGAGAAATGGAATGGGATAATTTATCTCTCATAAAAGAGGTGAGAAAAAGCTTTTCCAATGGAGGGGAAAAGGGGGTGGTGAGAGGCATAAAGCAAAGCTTACTCTCATCACATTTGGCTTAAGGAGGGAATAACATGCACACTCAATTTGGTGTGAAAATCTACCTTGCACTACAGGGAAGTAGGGGAGAAAGGGATACTTGGGGTGGAGGGATGATAGAAGAGAGGATAAATGGGAGGAGGGAGTAATTAGAAGTAAGCACTTTAGGGGAGGGACAAGGTCAAAAGAGAGAATAAAATAAATGAGGGGCAGGATAGGATGGAGGGAAATATAGTTAGTCTTTCACAACATGACTATTATGGAAGGCTTTTGCAGAACTGTACATATATAGCCTATATTGAATTGCTTGCCTTCTCAGTGGGGATTGGTGGGGAGAGAGGAAGGGAGAGTAGTTGGAACTCAAAGTTTTAGGAACAAATGTTGAGAATTGTTTTTACATGCAACTGGGAAATAAGAAATATAGATAATGGGGTATAGAAATTGATCCTGTCCTACAAGAAAAGAGAGAAGATGGGAATAAGGGAAGGGAGGGGTATGACAGAAGGGAGGGCAGATTGGGGGAAGGGGTAATCAGAATGTACAATGTTTTGGAGTGGGAGGAGAGAGATGGGGAGAAAATTTGGAACTCAAAATCTTGTGGAAATGAATGTTGAAAACTAAAAACAAATAAATTTTAAAAAAAGAACAAGTAACAAACTCCTTGACTTCCATCTCCTCCCCCTACCTCCCCACTCTTTATCTTTCAGTTTTCCCACTGCTTCCTTCATCCACTTAGTATCAAGGGAACATCTGCCTGATTAAGCTATAAAGTTTATAGACCTAACATCTCTTTCTCCCTTCTTCTCCTATCTCTGTGATCCAGAAATGGAGAGAGGCTGAGGCCATGATCAGGACAACTGATATCTTTCTGTAGCTCAAAGCTCCTACTCCTCCAATCTGGACAGAGGTTATGTGGCCTGAGTAGTGACAGACAAAACTCCACCCTGCCAATTCAGGCTTGTTTCCTGCCTGCCACCTCAGAGGAATGTTTTCTTGCTACCCCTACCTTCGTAGAGTCCTCCCTCCCTTCAGCTATAACAACTTGCTCCGGTAAAGTGTTCCTTCAAAGTGGAACAATCCTACTTCAGGCAATTAAATTCCTAGAGGTCTTGGCGTCCAGGTTTTTGCCTCAATAGTGTGATCTAACTCCTAGCTCCAGGTAAATCCTCCCTTGAACATGATTAGTACAGATACCTCCTTACCACTTCTTGGATGGTGGGACTGCTAAGTCAAACGACTGAGGCCCCTTTGCCAGAAATACCCATTCTGGTGAAACCAGGATGGACATACTCTAAAAGACTGAGAGCTCCGATTAGTCCCTTTCCTTCCTAGGAGTTAAGGTCCAATGGGCCTGATCCCAGTCTAGGTGAACAAAACTTCCTGCCATTCTTACATCAAAGACTCCCAGCATGGTAATTATGTACAACTTGCAGTGTGTCTACCCAAGACAACCAGAGATCCCACTTTGACCTTCTGATATATCCTCTGGTTTAGAGTGAGTGTCTAGTCCAAGCCAACCCTTCTTCCTGCCCCAGCATCAATCCAAAATAAAACTATTTTTACTTGGTTGAATAGTGTCATGACTAGTTTGAAAAGAACTGTGATTTGGTGTCATCTTCCTGAAAAAGAATCCAGAATTCTACCATAAGAGGTACAAAACTGTGCATATACTTTGATACAGTGATCTTACTGCTAAAGCTATGCCTTATGGATATTATCAAAAATAAAAGAACATAACTGAAAATAAATAATTTTTATTATATAAAATTTTAAAAAGGTTTTACACAAACAAAAATAATATAGTTAAAATTAGAAAAGAAACAGCTAATGGGGAAAAATCTTTGAGGTTAATTTCTCTGATAAGGATCTCATTTCCAAGATATATAATAAAATGATTCAAATTCACAAAACTAAGAACCATTTCCCAATAGATAAATGGTCAAAGGATATGAACATCTGTTTTCAAAGGAAGAAATGAAAATTATCAACAACCATTTGAAAAAATGCTCCAAATCACTAAGAATTAGAGATACAAAGTAAAGCAAATGCAAGGTTCCACATCATACTTCTTAGATGGGCAAATGTGACAAGAAATGAAAATGACCCATGTTAGAGGGATTGTGGGAAAAGAGGAACATTGAAACCCTGTTCCTCAGTTGTGAAGCTGTCAACTAGTCCATTCATTTTAATTCCCAAAAGTTACTTAACTGCACATTATCTTGATCCAGAAATGCCACTACTAGGTCTATTGCCACCCCCTCCCCTCCCCAATAAAAAAATGAAGAAAAAGACCCATATAGGTAAAAAAAAAATTTGAAGCAGCTCTTCTTATAATAGCCCTAAACTGGGAACTAAGAGAGTCCCCACCTATTAAGGGATGGTTAAATTGTGGCATACTAATATAATGGTATATTATTATACTGTAAGAAATGACTAAATAAACATTTTCAGAGGATACTGGAAAGATTTTTATGAACTGATACAAAGTGAAGTGAAGAGAACTAGGAGAACAATTCATATACCAAAATCATAGGGAGAAAAAAGAAACTTGAAAGACATTATAAATGAACAATATCATCACAATCCAAAATTCCAGAGGAGTAAAAATGAAATACGCTGCCACCTTTTGTCTAAGAGATGATGAATTTAAGACACAGAATGAGACATATGTATTTTGGAGATGGCCAATGGGGGAAATTGTTTCACTGCACTGTTTATATGTACTATGAGGATTTTCTTTTTATTCTTTTTGTGGTTGTTTTTGTTGGGGAGGAACAGTGTGAGGAAGAAGTAAGAGGGAGAGAAAATAAAAATTTAAATTTAAAAATTAAAATAGAAATTGTATATTGAAATATTCTAAGCAATATCATTCATAGCAGCAAAAAAAACTCAAAATGATCTACCTGTTCAGCAATTAAGGAATGGCTGAATGAGCTGTACAATGGAATATTATCACTTTCAGGAATATATATATATATATATACACACATATACACGCATATATGTCTACATACATATGTCATATGCATATACATATGCATATATATGTACACACACATATAGTCAGTCACAGGAACGAGGCTGGAGCCTTTCCAGTATTGTAGTTCTTGCCACAGTTTATATCTTCCTGGCATACCCATCAAGTCCTCAGGGTCATCTCCATATCATGGTGGAGCCTTAGAGTAGAATTTTGAGAGAAATTTCTCTCATATTAATAACCCAATTATTAATCAAGATTGAGATTTTTCTTTTTGATTTCCTCATTTAAATATGATTATATTATATTATTATATGTTTCCTCATTTACAAAGGTCCAGGCTCTGAAGGAGATTTCTGCGTTTGCCCCAAAATTTACCCCACTTAGACCATCTCGTCTAGGTGAAATTGTTACCCCACCCAAACTAGAAAACTTTACAAAAAGAATCTAATCTAGGTAAATTCCAGCCCACTGTGTTCTATTCAGACAGGCTGGGGTAGGGAGTAGATCCCTTTTGTATAGATTGTCAGATGGGAATAGTCCGGTTGGAAATGAGTCTTTATTTGTCCATGAGTGACATGATCAGACCCAGACTCATTAGAATAGGCCCACCTCACACTATAACAAATTCATTCTTTCATTAGTTGTCAATCAATCAGAATTGACTCTCGCCTCTTAGGGACACCCACTCTTCCAAGGGTATATAAGACACAAAAGACATCCACGAGGAGTCTTTGGTTTAGGAGAGAAAGCCAAAAGACCATTCTTTTGTTAATTATTTTCTAGTAATAATTAATCAAATGATCAATTACCCAGAAACTATGTCTTTCAAACTTTGTGTATCTTATAACTTTGTGGAGGACTGTTTTTACACTGACAGAAATGACAAATATCAATATAAAGAAATGTGGCCAGACAGTTAATCAGCAAGCATTTATTAAGCACTGACTGTATGTCAGGCACCATGCTGAGAACTAGTAAGACAAGAGTAAACCAGTTTCTGTCTTCAAGGAGTTTTTCCACAATTGTGTTAAATGAAGACAATGGATCCAGAAGAAAAATATACACAAAGATTACAGCTATATTATTAATAACCACCACAACAATGATGACAGCAGCAACAATGAAGATACCGTCTTCCTCAGACACATGTTAGCTGTGTGACCCTGGACAAGTCACTTGAACGCTCTGCGCTTCCGGGCAACTCTTTAACACAAGAGGCTGCAGAACGGGTGCTGATTGGCATATCTGATTTCCTCATCAGGAACTCCTTGAAACAATGAGATCTGAACAAAATGATGACAACAGCAATAAAAACATCAGATCATGATAGTAATGAAAAAAAATCCTGAAAAGATAAAGATAAGAAGACTTTTCTTGTGGGGAAGGGAAAATTGGTCAAATGAGAATGTGGAAGAAAATACCATGGTTTTGTTACTATTGTGTTCTAATCAATTTATATAGTTTTTAAAACCAGCTAAATAATGGGTCACATTTTTTATATTAGTTTTTACTCTTGTTTGTGTATTTGAGCATATGTGCTTAGTGAATGTTAAGTTTATTTAAGTGTGTATGTGTTGTCGTTACTCAGTTGTTTCAATCACGTCTGGCTCCTTGTGACTCTCTTCGGTATTTTCCTGACAAAGACACTAAAATGGTTTGCCCTTTCCTTCTCCAGGTCATTTTAGTGATGAAAAAACTGAAGCAAACAGGGTTGAGTGACTTGCCCAGGGACATACAGCTAGTAAGTATCTGAGGTCAGATTTGAACTCAGGTACTCCTGACTTCAGGTCTAGCTTGGTACTTTATCCACTGTGCCATCTACCTGTGCACTTGTCTGTCTGTCTGTCTGTCTGTCTCTCTCTCTCTCTCTCTCACACACACACACACACACACACACACACACACACATACAAGAGCAAAAACTAATATAAAAAAAAATGTAACCTTCCATTATTTAGCTAATACTTTGGGTTATGAAGAAAGCTAATTATATTGAAATATATTGATCAAAGTTTTTGTTTAACTTTACAGATCTCACATTAAGAACTCCTAATCTATTCAAAGGAAGAGATCTACACTATCAAAAACAATATGAAAAAATACTCCAAATCACTAATAATTAAATAAATCAATATTTTAAAATATCAATATTTGAACAATTCTCCTTCATACCCATAATACTGGCAAAAATGACAGAAGATGTAAACAATAACTATCAAAAGAGAAAAAAAGACATGCGAATGCATTACTATGCACTGCTCCATTCCTTCTACAATCCATACAACCCATTCCACTAAAGCAATTTTCCCAAAACATAAGTCTAATCATATCAAGCCTCTTCCCACCACTACCCCACCACCACTCAATAAATTCCAGGGACTCCCTATGGCCTCCAGGAACAAATACAAAATGCTCTGTTTGGCATTCAAAGCCCTTTACAACATAGCCCCCTCCTAAATTCCCAGTGTTCTAACACCTTTTTGGTCATTGCATATTTTTCAATCCAATGACACTGGCCTTCTGGCTATTCCACACATAAGACACTTCATCTCTTGGCTCTGGCCATTGTCTCTAGATACTCCCTAAGTCCGCAATATTCTCTCTACCTCCGCTCCAATTACTGATCTTTCTGGCTTCTTTTAAGTGCCTAATAAAATCTCATCTCCTCCAGGTAACCTTCCCTAACCCCTATTAATTTCAGAACTTCTTTTAATTATTTCCTATTTATCCTGTACATGGCTTGCCTTCTTTATAACTGTTTGCATGTACTCTCCCCTGTTGAGGTCTGGGACTGTCCTTTGCCTCTTCTTTTATTTTCAGCTCTTAGCACGGTGTCTGGTACATAGTAAGGACTTGGTAAATGTTTAGTAATTGATGTGAATTAGTCTGGATATCTGGAAATCAATTTAAAACTATATCCAGAAAGTTTACAAACCATGCGTACGCTTTGATCCAATGATATTAGTACTAGGCCTACATACCCCAGGAGATCAAAGAAGGAGGAAGAGGACCCAACTGGACAAAAATATTTATAGTAGCTCTTTTTGTAGTAGCCCAGAATAGGGAACTAAAGGGGAAACCACTGATTGGGGACAGGCTAAGCAAATTGCCATATATAAATGGAATGGAATATGATCTTAGGCATGGTAAAGTGAGTGGAACTAGGAGAACAATATATATATATATAATACATATACTACATATGTTTATATTATATATTATATATATGAATGTATAATATATATTACAACATTAAAGAGAATAATGACTTTGAAACACTTTAGAAATCTGATGAATACAACAGTAAAGCCATGAATCCAGAGGACAAATCATGCCTCCTCCTCCTACCTGGAAGGGGAGGGACTTAAAATACCAAATGAAATATACGTATTTGGACATGATTAATATAGAAATTTGTTTTGCCAGACCATCAGTACTTACTATGAGAGGTTTTATTTTGTTGTTCCCTTGGAGTGGGGAGGCTAGTAAATGGTTGTAAAAATAAATTTAATTAAATAAATAAAATAATCTAATTAAGTAAATTAACTAAATTTGATTTAAAAAAAAACTTTAACAGAAGAACAAGAGCAAGAAACTCTAATCTAAATTCCCATTTTGTAGTTGAAAAACTTTAAGTTCCAAAAGAAGAGACTTGTCTAACCTGCCTAATACCTAAATGATAGAGTTGGCATGAGAACTTGGGAGAAGAGACATGTTCTTCCTTCTTTTGTTTTCTTAATATATATTTTTTTACACAAATTACATGTAAAAACAATTTTTAACATTTTTGAAAAAAAGTTTTCTGCCCCTAATTCTCTCTCTCCTTCCTTCCCTTCTCCCATGCCTGAGACAGTAAGCAATTTGATACAGGTTATACATGTGCAATCATGTAAAACATATTTCTATGTCAGTCATTTTGTGAAAGAAAGAAAGAGAGAGAAGGAAGGAAGGAAGGAAGGAAGGAAGGAGGAAAAAATAGAAAGAAAGGAAACAATAAAAGAAAACCTCTCACAATAAGTACTTATAGCAAAACACTTTTCTGCATTAGTCATGTCTCATTTGTAATTTTTAGTCCCTCACCTTTCTGGCTATGTTGTTTTTCAGTTCTGTCTGACTCTTCATGACCCCAATTGGGGTTTTCATGACAAAGATACTGAAATGGTTTGCCATTTCCTTCTCTAGCTCATTTTACAGATGAGGAACCAAGGAAAACAAGGTTAAATTAAAGGGTCACACAGCTAGTAAGTATTTGAGATCAAATTTGAACTCACAAATGTTAGTCTTTCTTACTTCAGACCCTGTACTCTATCCACTGTGCCATCTAACTAGCCTCCAAATTGTCCTGATGTGAGAAACCACTTCCAAAATCGATTTTGAGGAATTATTCCACAGTTATTTAGAGGAGAATTTGGGAGAGTTCAGGCAAATTTCTACTTTACTCTACCATCTTGGCTCTGAAGGTCCATCTTCCTTCCTTCTTTAAAAGAGGACACATGAAGTTTCAGATCCTCTTTTGGGAGAAATTTGAAGAGAGGGGAATAAGGCTTTTGGAAACTGTGAATGTGTAAAGGTGCCTGTACCTCAACACATCCTTAATTTTCAGAGTGCCCACTAGAGACTTTGGACAAATTTTCCCTTGAGTCTTTTTCTCATTTGAGCTGAGATATCTTTCTTCCAGTGGGGGAGCTCATTCACTCTATATATTGTCTGCTATATTCTAATCTATATAAATCCTCTGATTTCTATTTGTGCTCTGTTTGGATAATGAATTTAATCCTTATTCATTATTTGCAATGATTTTGTAAAACTGACATTGTGGTGGAAGGAATCAAATAGAAATAAACTTTTGGATATAAGCAATACTATTTTCTCTTTCAAAGAATGGTGACTAGGAAAACAACATAATCTTAAAAATAGTTAATAATTTCCCATAGACTAGTGATATTTAGTCTGACAAATGTATATAATTTTGGTCCTGTGTCCACCCTCTGAGGAGAGCAGAGTGGTCAGATTTTTCCCCATTTCTTCGATTTCCTTCCAGGCACAAATAAAAGTCTCTCTTGAAGAGAGGTGGGTGAGACTTCATGTCTTATTTTAGGCAGTATTTATATAAATCTGTGTGGACACACACACAACCTATATGGGAACACACACACGTACTTCACTTTAATGACATTGAAATGAGGAGGAGATGCACTGCAAAGAGTACAATCTATGTCTATTAGTCTCTTTTGATTTCTCAATGAAAACTCCTCAATCTCAAAATAACATCCACTGGCCTCTCCTTGATTACACTGTCACTACTTTCCTCTTTCTGTTCTAAGATCATTTACAATATCTGTCACATGTGAACAACTCTCCTACTTTTTTTTTAAATATTTATTTATTTATTTAACTTTTTACATTCGTTTTCACAAAATTTTGGGTTCCAAATTTTCTCCCCTTTTATCCCCTCCCCCCACCCCAATACCCCAAGCAATCTAATTTTCCCTATCTCCAATCTACCCTCTCTTCTGTCATCCCTCCCTTCTCTTGTCTCCATCTTCTCTTTTCTCCTGTAGGGCCAGATGACTTTCTATTCCTCATTAACTGTATGTCTTCTTTCCTAGTTGCAACAACAATACTAAACAGTTGTTTCTAAAACTTTGAGTTCCAAATTCTCCCCATCCCTCCCTCCCCACCCATTCCCTTTGGGAAGGCAGGCAATTCAATATAGGCCATATCTGTGTAGTTTTGCAAATGACTTCCCTGATAGTCGTGTTGTGTAAGATTAACTGAATTACCCTCCATCCTAACCTGCCCCTCATTGTTTCTCTTCTGTGTTTTGATCCTGTCCCTCTCCGAGTGTTGACTTCAAATTGCTCCCTCCTCACTTTGCCCTCCCTTCCATCATCCCCCCCTTTGCTTATCTCCTTCTCCCCCACTTTCCTATACTGTAAGATAGGTTTTCATACCAAAATGAGTGTGCATTTTATTCCTTCCTTTAGTCAGATGTGATGAGGGTAAACTTCTTGGTTTTTTTTTTTTTTCTCAGCTCTCCTCTTTATCCCTCCACTAAAAAGTTTCCTACTTGCCTCTTAAATGACATATAATTACCCCATTCCATTTCACCCTCTTTCCTCCCACTACATTTCTCTCTCACCATTTACCTTAATTTCTTTTAAGATATGGTCCCATCCTATTCAATTCAATCTGTGCTCTCTGTCTCTGTATGTGTGTGCATGTGTGTATGTGTGTGTGCGTGCATACGTGTACATGTATGGACCCACCAACTACCCAGACACTGAAAAGTTTTAAGAGTTACAAATATGGTCTTTCCATGTAGGAATGTAAACAGTTCACTTCTGGTAAGTCCCTTAAGACTTCTCTTTGCTGTTTACTTTTTCATGCTTCTTCTCATTCTTGTGTTTGAAAGTCAAATTTTCTTTTCAGCTCTGGTCTTTTCATCAAGAATGATTGAAAATCCTCTGTTTCATTGAAAGACCATATTTTCCCCTGAAGTATTATACTCAGTTTTTCTGGGTAGGTGATTCTTGGTTTGAGTCCTAGTTCCTTTGCCTTCTGGAATATCCTATTCCACGCCCTTCGATCCCTTAATGTAGAAGCTGCTAGATCTTGAGTTATCCTGATTGTATTTCCACAGTACTGGAATTGTTTCTTTCTAGCTGCTTGCAAGATTTTCTCCTTGACCTGGGAATTCTGGAATTTGGCCACAATGTTCCTAGGAGTTTCTCTTTTTGGATCTCTTTCAGGTGGTGATCGATGGATTCTTTCAATACTTATTTTGCCCTCTGGTTGTAGAATGTCAGGGCAGTTTTCCTTGATAATTTCATGGAAGATGATATCTAGGCTCTTTTTTTGATCATGACTTTCAGGTAGTCCCATAATTTTTAAATTGTCTCTCCTGGATCTATTTTCCAGGTCAGTTGTTTTTCCCATGAGATATTTCACATTGTCTTCCATTTTTTCATTCTTTTGGTTTTGTTTGGTGATTTCTTGGTTTCTCGTAAAGTCATTAGACTCCATCTGTTCCATTCTAATTTTGAGAGAACTATTCTCTTCAGTGAGCTTTTGAACCTCTTTTTCCATTTGGCTAATTCTGCTTTTGAAAGCATTCTTCTCCTCATTGGCTTTTTGAACCTCTTTTGCCAATTGAGTGAGCCTATTTTTCAAAGTGATATTTTCTTCAGCATTTTTTTGGGTCTCCTTTACCAAGGTATTGACCCATTTTTCATACTTTTCTTGCATCTCTGTCATTTCTCTTCCCAGTTTTTCCTCCACCTGTCTAACTTGCTTTTCAAAATCCTTTTTGAGCTCTTGCAAGGCCTGAGCCCACCCAACATCCCCCTGGGATGTCTGGGGTACCGAAGCCCCGCCTTCCACGTCTTTCCCTGATGGCAAGAATATGTCCTCATCATCAGATCCGAATGTCGGGATCATTTGCATTTGTTGGAAAAAACTCTCTATAGTCTTATTTTTCTTCCCTTTTCTAGGCATTTTCCCAGCCAGTTACTTGACTTCTGAGATTCCTGTCCACCCCCGCCTAGATCCACCCAACTAGTGCTTGGGGTCTGAGATTCAAATGGGTTTTCCGCGGCAAGCGGCTGCTAATCAATGTGAGCTTTAGTTCTGGTGCTAGGGTGGGGCCAGGGCCGCCTCCCAGGCTCAGCTCCCTCAGGGGCTTTATGTAGAGACCTTCAGTGATGGAGCGGGTGGGGGCTGGGCCACCTCCCAGGCTCAGCTCCCTCAGGGGCTTTATGCAGAGACCTTCAGTAATGGAGCGGGGTGGGGCAGGGCTGTCTCCCAGGCTTAGCTCCCTCAGGTTGTTTATGCAGAGACTTTCAGTAATGAAGATCCTGCCTGCTGCTGGGGGAGTCCCGGGCTGACGCCGAGCCGCAGCTGCCTCCGCCACCCGCCACTGCCTCCGCCACCCGCCGCTGCCTCCGCCGCTTCCTCCCGAGGGGGCCTGAGCCACGGAGACACCCCGTTCCCCTGTAGGTTGGCCCAGCTGTCTCTCTCACTGACCTGTAGCTTCTGTGGGCGGAGGGACCTTCCCAGCTGCCGGAGCTTCCGTCCCTGAAGCCTGCTCGGATCAGCTTCTCTGGTGCCGCCCTGCCAGGGCAGCGCTGGGGTGGACTCCACTTTCCGGGGCGCGAGGGACCCTGTGGATGGCTCTCCAGGGCTCTCTGGAACGGAAATCTCTTCCACTATGTTTATACACACCCTGTAGTGATCCAGAACTTATAGGGATCTCTTCTTACATTAAATCTATGGGCTGTGGGTTCAGAGCTCGTAAACGTGCGTCTTTCTACTCTGCCATCTTGACTCCGCTCCCTCTCCTACTTCTTGAACCCCAGCATTCCTGCAGAAAGCAATCAATGCTTCCCCTTATGAACTGCTCTGATGATAGTGAGAGCCTTGGGGCTGTCCATTCCACTTTTGGACAACTCTAATCATTAGGAAATTTTTCCTCTCATCAAGCTTAAATCTGACTCTCTGAAACTTCTACCCACTGATGGAAGTTCTGCCCTCTGAGACCAAGTTGACCAAATTCAATCTCTTTCCCACATGATTGCTGTTGTGAAAGCAAGCTAGGAAAGTGGAGATTTAATATTTGCTTGAACACTTCAAAGATCCAGGCTTCCAATGGTGTGTGTGTGGGGGGGAGGAATGCCCTCCACCATATGGATTACAGTCCTTGAACATTTCATTAAATATTCTTCAGCATTTTTAACTGAAAAAATGTATCATATATTACAATGATAAGAACATTTTAATAAAATAATAAAAAGCAAAATGGAGCATTTGCTATTGGGATGGCAAGAGAAGAAGGAATCATGCAATTTAGGGTTTTCATGGGCCACAGGTAGCCATTCTGCTGAGCCCAGTCAGAATTTGTCAGTAAGGAAAGAATTTTTTCTTTCAACAGTAGAGTGTAAGCTCCTTGAGATCAGCGACTATTTTGTTTTTGTCTTTAAATCTTGATCTCTGAGCAATAGATTCTGCAAAAATGCCTTTTAATTAGTTTGAATTTTATATAGCATTTTATGCTTTCCAAAAGTATATAACTCCCATTATTATAGGACTTGATTCTCACAATTTCTCTGTGAAGGCATATATTATCATAATCTCATTTTTAGGTGAGGAAACAGATTTTAGTTCATTCTCAGCTCTAGTTTATTGCCCACAGTCACACAGGTACTTCTACCTGTTGGTTCAATGATATGTTCCCAGTACGCAATGCCTAGGATTACCGACCTTCCAGAGTTTAATAGACCAGAACTATGAATGTTGGCCTGTGGCTAATATGGGTCATCTCCCTGACTGGGTGGGTTGGCTATAGACTAGTTGTCACTTTTCGCTGATTATTGCTATAGATTCCAAATGCTTTTTTGTAGTTTCCTTGGATGTTCAGGTAGCAAGATCTTTAAGAATGTTGACCAACATGGGAAAGCTTTGCAGATACTTTACTACATCTTAAAACTCTAGGAACAATAAAGTATGAGGCTCCTAGAAGACAAATGTAGGCCCTCTTTTTTGGTGGCGAGATAGATGCTACAGAGTACTGAAAAAGATGTGTGTCTTGTAGAGACTCTCCTTCATGCTATCTGAGACAATTGTTGCTAAGTAGATAAATTCCAACAAATCAATCAATCAGTAAGCATTTATGTGCCAGGTACTGTGGTACAATAGGGGTATAGCTCAAATAGTACTGGACTTTGAATCTAGAAACCTATGTTCAAATCCTGATTCTTCTACTTTTACCTGTGTGACTTTAGAGAAGTTATTAAGCTCTCTGGATTTAATTTTCCTCATCTATAAAATAAGACTATTTAACTTCTAAGGTTTGTCCCAGCTTTAAATCCATGACCTAAGGAACCCCAGGATGTACACTAGCCATTGACACATTTAGAAGAGCTGAAAGAGCAGCTGGAAATCTTGGAAAAGGAGAATTTTAAGGAGAGATTAATGACACATGTATGCAATTGTGACTATAATAAAGGGTGCCCAGATCAGCTTCTCCAGTTTAGAGACTTCCCTTTTTAAAATTTCATATGCATCTCCTTAATGGTAAGAGTGCTGATTGGAAGTTTTCCCTAGCAAGAAGGACAGACTAGAGGATTATGGGAGTCAGACACTTTGGAGAATGAGAATACAGGATGCATGTGTGTGTGTGTGTGTGTGTGTGTGTGTGTGTGTGTGTGTGTGTGTGTATCTGGAGCTCTCTGGAAAGGAGGTACTAGTGGTCAGATATAGTCAATGGCAAGTGAAGAGCACTGATATTCTGAACTGCTTATAATCAAGAGGACGGAGGGACCTGTGGGTCTCTAACAGACTTAAGAAGTGATCTGCCAGGGCAGAATTTTGCTGTTTCCATGGCTGTTGCCACTATGGGAACCTGGTGAATTTATCCTTTGTCCACTTACTCTCCCTTCCCTCTCTCATTGATGCCTGGTAAACTGGCATCACTTATCTTTAAATCTTGCCTACTTTTCTGTACTTTTAAAATGGTTTTTATCTCCAGAGGAAGCTAAGCTGATTTTCATTATATTCTAGGGAAGTGTTCACTGCACAATTGGGGAAGGAGAAATGGACCGATAGCCTTATATATAATGAAAAGTTCATGTTGAAGCTCTCTCTCTCTCTGGAGACACAAAAGTGAAATTCACATATGCTACATCACTAGCTTTTAGATTTTGTGAATCTGTGACAACAATGAATTTTTTTAGGAAGTAGACATCATTCCGATCTGGTGTACCTTGAGCTCATGGAGGGCATGGCATTTAAACAAGTTCTTAAAAGATAAATAGGTTTTCTGTATTTTTCTCTCTCTGTCTCTATCTGTCTGTCTCCATATCTATCTAGCTGTCTGTCTGTGTCTGTCTGTCTGTCTATCTATCTATCTACCTAGGAAGGCATAGGTAGCTATGAAACAGAAAAGAAATCTGTGTTCTGAGAATGTGCTACAGACTGAAGTTTCTATTAATGAGGCCCTAAACCCTGAGACTTACTGGGAATACATATCTACATCTACACATATACATGTATGGAGCTATAAGTATACAGATACACATATATGTATATTTTTATAGCTATAGCCATATGTCTTGTATAGATTTACATATATGTATAGTCATACACACATAGCTACATATATTCACACTTATGTATGGATGCACATATATACACATGTAGATCTATATACATACATAGATCTTAAACATTAAAGGGAGAGGTGAGTTATCCCTTTGTGAGGGGTCTAGTTGAGGTATACTTAGAGAAGATCTATGGAGACTGGAGGACCAGACTAATTACATTATGGATAACCATATTGCCATGAAGGAGGAGGTATTAGCTGGCCATTTTATAAGAAAGGGCCATTATTGGTTGCTAGGGGATAATTAGGCCACAAGACTTTTCTTCATCTCTTCCATGTATCTCCAAAGGGAGAAAAGGAAAACTCTGATCAGTTTGAATGGGGCCAGAAGGATGGAAAGAGAAGACATGAAGAAGAGGAATGGGTTTGAGCAAGAATGAAGAAGGCCCTATCAGAAGAGGAGATAGAGGTGATGGATTCCAGAGAGGGACTTCCTCAGCTCACTGCATAGTCTCCCTATGTGCTGGGTATATGTCCTTGGTGAAAGAAGATGGCAGTTCCTGAGGTCAAGTGCAGTTTCAGTTCTGCTGCATTATAGAACCAACAGGAATCCTATTTTTGAATGCCACTTAAAGTAAAATAGTGAGCAGTTTTTTTTCAAAACTGCCTCCTGAAAGCTTTTGAGTCAGGGAAATACCACTAGAAAGGAGGGAGAAATGTCCAAAGGGAAGCACTTTGAAAGAAATCAGTGCTCTAGGGGTGTGTTACTATTAATGAGACCGTAAGCCTTGAGACTGTCTAGTATCATTGTAGTATAGTGGAAAGGGTGATGCATCTGAACACAGAAGCCTTGGGTTCAAATCCTAGCTCTGCCATTTAGCTAGCTGTATTAATTTGGGCATATCACCTAACTTTTCTGGATCTCAGTTTCCTCATCTTTAAAATGAAGTAATTGGTAGATATGGCCTCTATCTATGCTGCTATGCTCTTAAGTGAACTTCATTGCTTTTGGAGGGAAGATCAGACTCACATAAGCTTCTAGGGCTTAGGAAACACATGGCTGCATTATCTACGTTTCCTAGGAAGTTTTCTTGACTTGGGAGTAACGTTATCCCTAATGTGCTGACTAGTGGGGAGACAGCCATGAAGTAGATTTTATGTGCACATTTCTTTCTCCCAGGTTTCTTATGCACTGTAGCTGTGCTTGGTATTTCTGTCTGAGGTAGACTGAGTCTGTGATGATGAGACTAGTCAGATATAGCCTGGGCTGCATCTCTGATGTGGTGATTGTTCTGAGAGCGCCTCATCTTTTTGAGAGAACTTGAAACATAACAGGAACAGAGAGAGTGAAGGTGTAGAGGTGAGAGGGATCATTGCACGTAGGAAAGGTGAAACGAAGAGATGTCTCATCATAATAGCGCTCACTGGGGAAAGGCACCAGATTTCAGCCTTAACCTTCAATTAAGATTCCTCCAAGGATAGAATCTTGGCATGAGGACTGTTTCTGATACATTTCAAAACATTTCTTCATCCCATTCTTCGGAGTGCTAGATGGTATATTTGGAAATGACAATTTGTAAAAGCCCATCCTGTTAGGCTTTTGCCCAGTGGCCACCATGATAACTTGAAGAGAGATTATCTTTAAAGGTTCAATTATAACAGATTTTTTGCACTAAGTAGACCTGAAGCAGCAATATTGCACTCATTCCAATATTGCTAGTATAGAATTTGGGATCATTCAAACGGGGAGTTGAAATTTACTTTTGCATTACTGTTATGAAGAAAGTCTTATTAAATGAATGATGGGTATAAGCAATAACAGTTAATTATTAATCATTGGGAGTGATGAATATAGAGAAGAATGAAAAGAGTTGTGTGGATTGAGTTCAAATCCTACTTTGGGCATTTAAAAGGAATTTGACTCTGGGCAAGAAACTTAACCTCTCTCAGTCTCATTTTCTTCACCTATTAAATGAGATGTTTCACTTCTAATGTCCCTTTTGGCTCTATATCTGGTTCTGTGAATCCATGACCTGCAGGATGAGTGATGTCTCTAGACTATGAACTTTTGACTTTTCCTGAGCCACAAGCTGGGAAAGGACAAAATGGGAGGGGGGCTTGGAACCAGCAGGACTATTTTTGAAAGTGTTTCATTGTCTTGGTTATGGTATTTTAAAGATACTAAAGGAAGAAATTATGAAAAGGGAAAGAATGAAATTCTTTGATGTCTACTAGTTGTGGATTTGCTGTTCCAATCTCATATTCTTTATATCCCTTTGAGAAAAGTCTGGGATCCTGATAGACCTAATCCCTCCCCCCCAAAAAGATCTTCCCAAGAGGGAGAAGGTCTTATGTTCTTGGAAGAGTGGAATCACCCACATTCACATAAGCCCTAGTTTTTCCCAAGAAATCTCCACACACAACTTTGAAAGTCCTTTGAATTCTTCCTATCCATTGAGATCTGCCTGTCCTTAGACCCAGATAACTATCTTGAGTCTCTGAGTCTGGACCAGGAGAAGATGTTGTTCCTGCCTTAGTCTCCTTGTATTGTTTCCAGGATCCCGTCTCCAAGTTCTCTGGATTGGGTAGGGGGGAGTTGATGAAGAGGTAGAAAGCCCAGAAAGATCATACCCTCTGGTCAATCTATTTATTTATGCCCAAAGCCCTGACTTAGCTCTGGACTCTAGACTGAATTCCCTTTTGTTTCTGCTCTAGTGAACTCTGTGATGCCTCACATTTGGTGCTGGTCTGAATTGGTCATTTATCCTGCTTTGCATTGTGTTGTTTATTAGAAGGGAATCCTGTAGATGGACAGAAGCTGATGGTTTCAAGGGGGTCGGGAGAGCAAAATGTAACATCATTAGATTGAAAGGGAAGCCTAGAGGATGTGACTCTTCATAGGGCTGCAACCTCCCCACCATTGATCTGTCTTGTTTTAAAAGATCATGGGAGTTATATTTCAGTATATGGGTCTTGTGGATGTAAGTGGTTCCCCAGTCTTTATTTACTGGCCAAAGGAATATGCAACTCTCCCTTACATGTTCTGATACTCCGACAGAAGAAATGAATAATGAAGCTCAATGGCTTGCCCAAGGCACCATGGAAAAAAGATGTGCATCATCTTAATGGTACCTTTGTAGATGTCTGGCTAGATCTGTGAGTCTCTTCCTCATGAACTCTCCCATAAGTACTGTATGTAAGCTATTCCTGGCATGTTCCACAGTACAAAAACACGGTCCATCTTCGCTGGGAGACATAGAGAGGTTGAAAAGTCAAACCCGTTGGAACAAACCTTGGGTTTGGAGGTGAGTCAAGTGCTTATGCAAGTCTGAGATCTCCCTCAGAGAAAGTCAGGAACACAAGCAAAATAACACAGAGTATGAGGGGATTTGGAGATAAGGATAAAAAGGGAACAAAATCTTTCCCCAGTACATACCATCTTTATGGGAAGAGCAGTATTTATTGTGCAAGTGTGAGCCCTTACAGGGAGGGGATCTGCTGCAAGGGCTTCATCACCTGAGATCACCATTGGTAAGGTTTCAGAGATGTGTTTCCAAGGCTAGGTCAGGGACCGGGAGCTGGGGTTCCATTTTGGACAGCATTAGACGTGCAAGTCTACGCAGAGCAGTGTGATGTAGTGGAAAGAGCACAGGCTTCCAATAAAAGGAACTGAGTTCAAATCTTGTTACTCACTACCTGTGTGAACTTGGGCAAGTTACTTGACTTAAGGGAGTTGGACTAAATGACTGATAAGGTTCTTTCTAGGTCTAGGGTTATGATGATTTAACCTTACAGGGAGCAAGGTTACCCTCTAAGTCTCTAAGTTGCAAAACAATTGCAGATTTGCTTCGGGAGAGAAAGTTTTCTCACTAGGAAGCTCCTTATACCCATGAAATCACAAATCCAACCAGAAAATAGAAATATGAGCCAATGGGATTCTGCTCCTCAGTGGTTACTATGAGGGAAATTGGGACTGGAAATTGATAATTTAGGCAGAAAACATGGGGAGTCTGCACCTCCATCAGTACTAGAAGAGTAAGAGATAACGGGAAAGATATTTATTTAGAAAGATGATCTTTACAAAGTAAATTTTAATTGTATCTTTTGTTTTTACATTCTCTGTAATCTTCTTGTCTTCCTTTGCTTCCTTCTCTCTGACAGTACTTATAACAAGAATGTGGCATTGAGGTGGCATACTACAAAGAGCACAGAATTTAGAATCAGGAAGACCTGAGTTCAAATCCCACCTCAGGCACTTACTTGCTGTGTGACCATGGGCAAGTCACTTAACCTCTGCTTCAGTTTCTTCATCTATAAAATGGAACTAACCCTATCTACCAGGTTCTTGTGTGGTTCAAATGAGTTAACATTTGTAAAAGCTCTTTGTAAATTTTAAAGTGATATCTAAATACTAGATAATAATAATGATTTTAAAATAAAAAGAAAGTAGGAGAAAAAAAGTTGATACTATATGCAATGTACCACTCTTGTGAACCCTGACTTCTGCAAAAGAGTGACCAGGAGATGTCTTCTCATACCTCTTTAATATCAAGTTTGTTCTTGATAGTTCTTTAACATCCAGTTTTGTTTGTTTTGTGGTTCGAAAGAGTTCTTTCCATTTGCATTGATTTCCTGCTTCTGCTTACCGTACTTTGCAGTAGTTCATCATCTTTTCACACTTTGGGTATTCATCATGTTCATTCTTACAGGACAGTATTCTTCCATTACATTCACATGCCAAAATTTGCTTAATCATTCCTAATCAATCAATATCTTCTTTGATTCCAATTCTTTGCTACCACAGAAAGGGCTGCCACAAAGATTTTATTGAATATGGAGCCTTTCTTATCAAAGATTTCCTTGCCATATAGATCTATATGCCTAGCAGTAGAATAACTGGGTGAAATTGCTACTTGATTTGAATAATTTCAAATTCCTTTCCAGATTGGTTGTGTCAATTCATAGCTCTACCAACAATACATTTCACACTTGTATTTTGAAAACACCTCCAAAATTGACTGCTCCCATCTTCTGTTATCTTTGCCACTTTGCTGAGTGAGAGGTGAAACCTCATGGCTGCTTTAATTTGTATTTGTTTTATTAGTAGTGATTTGGAGCATTCTTTCATATGGTTGTTAATAGCTTATAATTCTTCTTTTGAGAATTGTTTATTTGTAACAAAAGAGGTCCTTCATATCATTTTTTCCAGGGAGCCCAGAATTTAAGTATGGGTTGCTACCCCCCAAGTGCTCTTCAGGATACTTCACCTTCTCCATTTATAGGAAACTGATTACAAATTCACAAAACTGGGATATAAAGGAGATAGGAGATGAACCCCAGATCCAGAAGTGTTTCCCCAATTTTGAGGGACATGAGATGCATTCTTTTCTTTTCTGGTATTTGACCTCCCTATATCCTAAGTCCTTTTACATTCTTCTCCCCAATTCTCCTTCTAGCATTTACCCACTACTCTCCATTCTGTTCCTACCACCAATTAATCAATAAACCAGTAAATATTATTAAGCATTACTATGTGCCAGGCACTGTGCTAGACAATAGGAATCTAAGTACAAAAAATGAGAATCCCTCACAATGAGTTTATATTCTAATGGGAGCAACAATTACATGCAATATGCATATGTGCATACTATAGATAGTAAACAAAGGTGCATATACACATGTGTGTATGCATATATACATTCATGGATACATGCATGCATGCATACATACATATATACATCATTAAATACAAGAAGGCACTAATAGTTGGGGAGATCAGTAAAGATTTCATTCGGAAAATGGTGCCTGAGTTGCAACTTTATTAAAAATTTTAAAAATTCAAATGAAAATCTGTCTTCTCTCCTTCCTTCCTCCTTTCTGCCCCAATAAAACAAGGAAAACAAAACCCCATTACAAACATGCATAGACAAGAAGAACAAATTACAACATTGTCCATGTCTCAAGCTCTACACTATGAATCTATCACCTCTCTGTATGGTGGTAGCTTGTATATTTCATGAGTCCTCCAGAATTGTAATTGGTCCTTGATGTTGACCAGAGTTCTAAAGACTTTCAAAGTTGATTGTCTTTAAAATATTATTGTTATTGTATAAATTGTTCTCCAGATTCAGCTTACCTCATTTTGCATCAGTTCATAATTCTTTCTTAGATTCCCTAAAACCATCCCCTACACAATTTTTCTTTTTTATAGCATCATAACTTTCTCTCATATTAATACACCATAATTTATCTGTTCTCTAATTATTGGACACTCCTTCGGTTTCCAATTCTTTGCCACTATAAAAAGAATTGCTATCAATATGTCTGTATTTTTGGGTCCTTTCCCTCTTTCTTTGATGTCTTGAGTGTGTCGACCTAGTCAAGGGTACACACAGTTTAAAAGCTTTGGGAACATAGTTCAAAAATATTTTCTAGACTGGTCAGACCATTTCATTGATCCACCAATAGTGCATTAATGTAACTGCATTTCTACTCCTCCTCTAGCATTTGACATTTTCCATTTTTGTCAAGTTTGCCCATTGGATGAGTGTGAGGTGGAACTACAGAGTTGTTTAAATTGTGTTTCTTTGTTGTTGATTTAGAACATTTTTTCATATGAAAACTGTCTATTAATATACTCTGACAATTTATTAACCAGAGAATGGCTTTTATTTTTATGAATTTGAATCAGTTCCCTATACATCTAAGAAATTAGACCTTTATCAGAAACATTTACTACATAGACTTTCCCCATCTACCTGCATCTCCTAATTTTAACTGTATCAGTTTTATTTGGGCTAAACTTTTCATTTATGCAATCAGCATTATCTATTTTACCTTCTGTTACCCCCTGTATCTCTTGTTTGGTCACAAACTCTTCCTTATCCATAGATATGAAAGGTAATTTTGTATTCCTTTTGTTTGTTTATGGTGCCACTTCTTATGTATGTTATATACTATTTGGAGTTTATCTTGACATATAATGTGAAATACTAGTCAATAACTAGTTTCTGGCACAGTGCTTCCCAATTTTCCCAACAGTTTTTTTAAAATATTGAGTTCTTCTCCTAATACTTGAGATATTTGAGTTTATCAAACACTAGGCTACTGTGCCCTGAGCTGTATCTTAAAGGAAAAGAGGTGGATGTAAGAAGGAAGAACATAATAGATATGTGAGACAGTTAGTACAAGAGCATGGAGAAGGAGATGGACTTAAGTGAGTAAGAAATAGAGAAAAGGCTGGTTTGCCTGCATTGTAGCATCTGGAAATAAATGGCATTCCATTGGGACAATGGAAACTGTGAGAGATACCTGTGACTATGACACACAACTTTCCATGTGAATGTTAAAGTGTGTTTATAACAAGGAATACTTGGAAATAATTTGGAAAAATAAGAAATGATTTGAACATGAGCCCTCTAATTACTTTATGCTTGTCTGAAGTTCAGTCTGCATTTTGGTATGTCTTCTCAGTCAATCATTCAAGCATTGATTAAGCACTTACCATGTTCCAGGCACTGTGACACAAATTAAGGATAAACAAAACCCAAATATTTCTGCCCTCGAGGAGCCTATATTCTTGTATGAGGAGATAATATGCAAGTAAATAGGTACATGCAATATGTAGAGTTAATAGAATGTAACATAGAGAGGAGACACTAGCAGTGGTGACTGAGCATGGTGGGGTAGGGTGGAGAGCTGTCCAGAAAAGTCTTCTGCATAAGGCAGCAAGTCCCTATGAGATGTGGCAGATGAGTCTTTGACCCCAAGGGCTTTCTTTTCCTGGCTGTTCTGGTACTCATTGCCCCTTCATGAAGGAATCTACCCTCCATGACTCATAAGAAATTCATTATTCGCTCCATGAGTTCCTTCAGGGTATTTTAAGCCTTTGCTGCTTTTTAGAGTTTTTCAGCTTGGCTCTCTGAAAAAATCCTTGTTAATCTTCTACAATCACAGGATTTAGAGACCATATAATCTAACCTTCTCCTATAACATTTGGGAAAACTGGATCCTAGAAATATCCTATGACTTATGCGCAAAAGTTTGATAGACTGGGATTTGAAATCAAATCTTTTTGTTCCATATCTGGTACTTTTTAACATTTCATCGCTTATCACTTGGTCAAGTTTAACAAACCTTAATGCCTATATGTGTGTATATATACATGCACACATACATATATATGTTTCTGTGTATTATATATAAAAATGTACATATAATGCACATACAAACATAGAGGATATCCTAAAAGTCTTAATGAAATTTTAAGCTATAATAATTTTAGAAGAATAAATGCTTCAAACTTTCATAAATCAACATTTGAAAGGTTAATTATTTAAAATATTAAAATATTGATATCTTTCTTATTAAAATTCAACATAGTAATTGCCTTGTGCTATCCATCACTCTAGCTGATTCTCGACCTTTGTAAAGTCTTTCATCAGTTGCTGCTCAGTGACTGAAAGGACTGCATTTGTAATCCTTGTTTAGGATCATCCAAGTAAGGAGGTTTTGATGCATATACAATAATTTTGACATGACCTCACAATAAAAAGTTAAATGGACATAGATCATTGACCAAGTTGGCCAAGGAAAGTATCTCCTTTACTGATATTCCAGTCTGAGAAATTGTCATCACAGAAACTATATAGCACATGAAATACATAATGAGAGGGTGCCCCACCTTGTTAAAATAAAAAAAAGTTGCTATTCAAAATTAATAAAGCTAAAATGAGATAATATACAAAATTTATGGAAGGCAGAAAAAGCAATACTTAGGGAAAATTTTATATTTCTAAATACTTACATTAATAAAATAGAGGAGTATATCAATAAGTTGGACCTACAACAAAAAAAAATCAAGCTAGAAAAAGAACGAGTTAAAAATCCCTAATTAAACAACAAATTGGAAATCCTAAAAATCCAAGAAAAGAATAATAAAATTGAAAGTAAGAAAGCCATTGAACTATGAAATAAAACTAGGAACTGATTTTATGAAAAAAACAATAAAATAGATAAGCCATTGGTTAAATTGATTTAAAAAAGAAAGAAGAAAACCAAATTGCCAGTATAGAAAGTGAAAAGGGTGAATCCACCATCAAAGAAGAGGAAATTAGGGCAATTATTAGGAACTATTTTGCTCAATTACAAATTTGCCCAAAAATCTGACAATCTAAGCAAAATGAATGAATATTTATACAAATAAATTGCCCAGGTTAACAGAACAAAATAGAAAAAGAAATTGAACAAGCTCTTAATGAACATCCTAAGAAAAAATCCCCAGGGCCAGATGGATTCACAAGTGCATTCTAAAGAAAATATATTTAAAGAAGAATTGATCCTGATGCTATATAAACTATTTGGGAAAATAGGCAAAGAATTCCCTTTATCAAATGTCTTTTACCTCACAAAGATCTAAACCAGGAAGCGCAAAAACAGAGAAAGAAAAACGTACACCAATTTCCCTAATGAATATAGCAAAAATTTTAAATAAAATACTACCTAGGAGCAATTACAACAATATTTCACAAGGCCCGTACACTATGACCAGATGTGATTTATATCAGGAATTCAATAAACCAGGTTCAATATTAGGGAAACTATTAGCATAATTGACCATATCAATAACAACACCAACAGAAATCATATGATTATGTCAATAGATGCAGAAAAAGCCTTTAACAAAATACAACACCTATTCCTATTAAAAATAATAGAGAGATTAGGAATAAATGGAGCTTGCCTTAATATGATAAGTAGAATCTACCTAAAACCATCAGCAAGTATTATTTGTAAAGGGGATAAACTAGAAGCCTTCCCAAGAAGATCAGGGGTAAAGCAAAGATGTCCATTATCACCACAATTATTTAATATTGTATTAGAAATACTAGCTACAGCAATAAGAGAAGAAAAAGTAATTGAAAAAATTAGAATAGTCAACGAGGAAACAAAATTATTATTCTTTGTGGATGGTATGATGGCATAATTAGAAAATCAACTAAAAAACTGGTTGAAATAATTAACAACTTTAGAAAAGTTGTAGGATGTAAAATAAACCCATATAAATATTAGTATTTCTATATGTTACCAACAAAGTCCAGCATCAAGAGATAGAAAGAAAAATTCCATTTAAAATAACTATACACAATATAAAATACTTGGGATTCTACCTGCCAAGATAAACCCAAGGGCTATATGAACACAATTACAAAACACTTTTCATAGAAATAAAGTCAGATATAAACAATAGGAAAAATATGAATTGCTCATGGGGGTAGGTCAAGCCAATATAATAAAAATAAAAATTCTACCTAAGTTAATTTATTTATTCAGTTCCATACCAGTCAAACTACCAAAGAATTATTTTATAGAGCTAGAAAAACTAACAGCAAAATTAATCTGGAGGAATAAAAAGTAAAAAAATATCAAAGGAAATGATGAAAAAAATTGTGAGGGAAAGTGGTCTAGTTTTACCAGATTTTAAAGTGTATAAAAAAGGGATAATCCTCAGAACAATTTGGTACGGGCTAAGAACACAGTGGTGAATCAGTAGAATATATTAGGTACATAAGACACAGTAGTAAATGATCATTGTAATCTAGTTTTGATAAACACAAAGAACCAAGCTTTGGGGACAAGAATTTCCTATCTGACAAAAACTGCTGGAAACATTGGAAAACAGTATGGCAGAAACTAGGTATAGAGCAACATCTTACACTATATAACAAGATAAGGTCAAAATGGTACTTGATTTAGACATAAAGGGTGATAGCATAAGCAAATCAGAGGAGCATGGAATAGTTTGCCTCTCAGATTTATAGATAAAGGAAAAATTTAGGACCAAAAAATTAGAGAGCATTATGAAATATAAAATGGATAATTTTGATTGTAGGTTTTACACAAAACCAATGCACCCAAAATTAGAAGGAAAGCATAAAGTAAGGGGGAAAATTTCACAGCAAGTGTCTCTGATAAAGGACTCATTTCTAAAATATGTGGAGAACTGAGTCAAATTTATAAGAGTAGAAGTCATTCCCCAAATGATCAAAGGATATGAATAGACAGTTTTCAGATGAAGAACTCAATAGGCATATGAAAAAATGCTCTAAATCACTATTGATTACAGATTGTAATGTAGAGAAATATAAATTAAAACAGTTTCAAGGTACAAATTCACATCTATCAGATCAGCTAATTTGACAGAAAAGGTAAATGATAAATATTGGAGAGGATGTGGGAAAATTGGGATACTAATGTTGGTGAAGTTGTGAACCGGTCCAACGATTCTGCAGAGCAATTCAAACTATGCCCAAAGGGTGATAAGACTGTGCATACCCTTTGATCCAGCAATACTACTATGATACTAAAACCCAAAGAAATTTTTTAAAAGGGGGTGGGGGAGAACCTATTTGTACAAAAATATTTATAGCAGCTCTTTTTATTTTGTCAAAGAACTGGAAATTGATAGAATGTCCATCAACTGGGGAATGAGTGAACAAGTGAGGACATATAACATCACTGTAATGGAATACCATTGTACTATAAGAAATGATGAGCATGATGATTTCAGAAAATCCTAGAAAGACTTAACATGAACTCATATAATGTGAAGTTAACAGTACCACGGTAATAGCAATTGTAAATTGTACATGGTAACAGAATATTGTACAATGATCAACTGTGAATAACTTAGCTATCCTCAGCAATATCATGACCCAAGATAATCTCAAAGGACTCATGATGAAAAATGCTCTCTGCCTCCAGAGAAATAACTGATGGGGTCTGAATGCAAATCCAAGTATATACTATTTTTTCACTTTGTGTATGTGTGTGTGTGTGTGGGGGGGGGTATTTCTTGATCTGTGTTTTCTTTCACAACATGACTAGCATGGAAGTATATTTTACATGATTGCACTTATACAACTTAGATTATATTGCTTACTATCTCCGGGAAGGGGTATAGGAGGGAAGGAGGGGGAGAACTTTGAACTCAAAATTTAAAAGAAACATATGTTAAAAAAAAATTTTAATTGTAATTTGGAAAAATTTGTAATAATAAAAAGTTAACAAAACTAAATAAGCATAAAAGAAATCTAAATAACTAAACTTTCAAGGGATTTTTTGTAGGTTTGTAGTATTTATACTTCTGAGATTAATAAAATCTAAAATGCACTAAAATTTTAAGACAACACATATGCATGCACATGCCTATGTATTCCTACACATATATATTCATATAGTCACATATACACACATATGTGTATGTGCACACACGCACTTGTGTGTTTGTATGCCAACTACTATGGGAACATGAAAGAAATTTATATATCCCACTGACTAAATTGCAAATCAGTTTCCAAAATGTCTTGAATGAGTTTGATTGCCTTCTGAATAGTCTGTTAATAATGACTGATATTTACATAGCGTTTTAACTTAGCAAATTTCTTTATAGATGTAGTGATAGATGTCCCCCACATGTAGCATGGGGGTATCATTGTGTGACTCAAAGGTAGAACTAAAACAAAGCCCCTGATGTATTCTGTAAGAAAGGGTTAGAGGGTTGGGAAAGAGAGGGTAAGGAATGAAAGAAGAGAGAGGAAGAGAGAGAGGAAGAGAGAGATGAGAGAGGGAGAGAGACAGAGAGAGAGGGAGGGAGAGAAAAAGAGAGAGAGACAGAGACAGAGACAGAGAGAGAGCGAGAGAGAGATGATTGGTGACTGATCTACCCCGGAGTCATACCATGAACTCGAGATTAGGGATTTCCTAGTCTTCTCACTCTCTAAAACATAATCACCTCTATATGATCCTTGAAAAAAGGTTAACCAGTCAGCCAGGCTGATTTCATTGGTATATGGAACTACCAGATTAGGAAACATCCATCAATGAAGGTTGTCATCTTTGCAACTTTGAGTCTTAGAGATTTACACAGGATACTGAAAGGTCAAATGTCTTGCCCAATGTGAGGTAGCCAGTATTTGTCAGGGGTAGAACCAGGTCTTTTTGCCTTCAAAGCTAGGCGATATAGTGGATAGAGTGTTGAGCCTGGAGTCGTGGAGACATGAGTACAAATCCAATCTGGACAAGTCATTTAACCTCTGTCTACCTCAATTTTCTCAACTATAATATGGGGATAATCTTCTCAGGGTTGTTGTGAGGACTGATGTAGTGCCTGGCACATAGCAGGCACCTAATAAATGCTTTTTCTCTCCTCTCTCTCTCTATCCACTATATCATATTTCTTCTCTCTGCGGTCCTGTAGACATACAATACCAAAAATCATGAATCTGAGAATGAGAAAGTCATTCTGGATTCTGTTGACCTTATCAACAAACACTCTCTCTCTTCAACCTAGAAATGGTAAATACAAATTGGAAAAGTAAGGTGGTCTGGAAATCATGTCAAACTTATAGAAGGAATTGAGGATGTGAAACTTGGGGGAAGACAGAGGAGTAGGAAAGAATAGGAAATTCTATCTCTATCTTCAAATATCTGAAGTGGCCTTATGAGAAGGAGGAATAAAGCTTGCCTTGTGTGGTCAGAAGACAAAAGTAGAATTAACAGGTGGAAGTTCCAGGAAGATAGATCAGACTTACTCTAAGGAATAACTGCTTAAACATACAAGTTGTCCAGTATAAGAATGCATTGTCAGCTTATAGGACCCTAGATCGAATGCTGAGACTGTCTAGTTGAATTCTCTTAATTTTGTGTCGTGGTTCAGTCAGGTGAGTTGTGTCCAACTTTCATAACTCCATTTGGGATTTTCTTGGTAAAAGTACTAGAACACTTTGCCATTTCCTTGTCCAGCTCGTTTTACAGATGAGGAAACTGAAGACAAACAGGGTTAAGCAACTTGTGCAGGGTCACACAGCTAATAAGTATATGAGGTAGGATTTGAATTCAGGTCTTCCTGACTACTGGCCTGATCTGCTTCATTTTACAAATAAGGAGATGGCAGCTCAGAACAGTGATGTTTAATGACTTAACCAAATAATAATGGTGGTAATGGTAGGATTTGAACCCAGGATTTCTTATTTCAAATCCAAGATTCTTTCTACTTTTTCAAAAGTTTTTGTTGCTGGTATGTGTGTGGTAGGGTAGGGAGTAAGATATAAGTTGGAGCAGGATGGAAATTCAAATAGAAACTGTTCCATCTTTCGAGGTCTTAGGTCTCAAAAGGTCTCTCCCAGCTCTGGGATTCTAGGAGTCTATGGTTGACCCTGGTTAAAGATAACTTGTCCCCGAGAGGCAGCAAGCACAACCCCTGGACAGACTAAACAAAGCAGGCTGGTCTGTCCTGCTTTAGTAAAAAGAGGATGAAGTAACTTCTCTGAGCCCACAGGGTCAGTAACAAAGCTGAGAGAGCACAGTGGATATGCTCCATGACCATGCCAAGGCCTTAGAGCCAGGCAGGGGCAGAGAGTACATACCACTGATGACATAAAAGGACAAAGCCTTAGGAAGGTAAGTTGCATGAACTGTGTTTGTGCCATGCCTAGTGGCTTATCAGTTCAGCAGACTTCACTGATTTTTAACTTCTTCTACTGCTCCTACTTTCCACTTTTGTCTTAAAACCTTAGGGTTTTGTCTCTGAGAAACCTTGACTCCAGATGTGAGCAGGCTTCTGACTGATACCCTTTTGGATCCTTCCCCTCTTTCCTTGGGGGTTGGAAGGTTGTCACTTAGCTCTAATGACTGTCCTAATTTTCAGTATAAATAGGGTCCCCTTCCAGGAGGAATATTCTTCAAGTCGTTGCTCATGCAGGCATTTTAATCTGGGTTTTGCATGTCTGAATCTCAATTATACTGCTGATGTCAGAGCCAGGTTAAAGGCAGTGGGGTGTGAGAGAAGGAGCATTGGCCTAAGAGGCACAAGATAGAACAAGGCTTAGGTCTCAGCCCCATCAGCTACCATGCTGATACCCATCAGTGTTCCATTTCCCTAATTAAAAACTCTGACGTTCTCCCATGTTATCATTTCCTCTTATCATTCTACTTCTTTTTATACTTCACTCCCCCTAAACCTATCCCATGACCTCATCAAGACCTTCAATCTCTCCACCCTTTAGAACTGTCTCAGAAAATGTCCTCCCCGCCATTCCCCAGCTTCCTCCCTTTTCAGTCTCAAAACTACATTTATCCATTTCAACTCTACACTATCCTCTGCTTCAGAATCTCTAACTCTCTTGTCCTGTTGAGATTATTTTCTTGCCAAACCTTAGCTCTGGATTATAGCTAACTACAGCTAACATCTAGATAGCACAGACAATGTTGCAGGCAGTATGCTAAGGACTTTACAATTCTTGTGTCATCTGATTCTCATAGAAACCCTGAGAAGTAGCTGCTATTATCTCCATTTTACAAAGGAGGAAATTGGGACAAACAGAGATTAAATGACTTACCCAAGGTCACAAAAGCTAGTGAGTTTAAGGCAGGATTTGAACTTAGATCTTTTCCCATTGCAAGCCCAGTGCTCACTAGCTGATTCCCACCATAAGCTTTTCTCTGCTCCTACCCATGAACCATTGAATGAAGCTAGAGGAAAGCACAATACAGCTGTTTGCTTTATCCCTGGCAAATGGGGCTCCAACTCTTGAGTAGCAATCCAAAGCAGGCCTTGGTGAGCCTTCTTCTGGAAATGAAGGATGATGTAAAATCAAAGGATACGGCCCCAAATTCAGAGCATGCACAGGTACTGAGGGCAGCTAGGTGGCACCTAGAATTAGGATGACCTGAGTTCAAATCCAATGTACCATACATACAACTTTTTTAGAGTCAGTTGTTATACATTTACCAGCAGGCCTCTGATCTAGTCCAGCATTCTCGTTTTACTGATGAGGAAACAGAGGCACATAGAAGTGAAATTACTTGCCCAAGTTCACAAAGGCAATAAGCCAAAGGATTAGGATATGAACCCTAGAGTCCCCGGAGGACTACAAATTCCAAGTTCTCTTTACTATATCATGCTACTCTCTCCTAGTGGATATGGAAATACTTTGAAACTATAAAAGGCTATGTAAATTCAAGCTGATATTATTTTAAACTATGAAATGACTAAAAAGAACACACTGGTTTCCCATTCGTTTAAGGTGAGATGACCTCAAAGAATTTGTGGTTAGATTCAAGGAATGAGGAATAGGGGAATATTATTGAGGGCACCCTGGGGGCTTTGGAAAGAAATGAATCTTGGTAAAGAAGATTAGGAGGGCACCCCTTAATAACAAAGCTGTCCTTTGTTTTTTCAACGCATGCTTCTGATCTGCTGTCAAAGGTTCATAACCTTTGAGGTGGGTACCAAAGAGTAGGGATGGGTATTCTCTGAGAAAACCACACTCTCAGCTGTTTTCTTTTGTGACCAGAGTATATCGAACTATCTGTGTAAGATTCATGGTATAGTATGTGTTCATTGACCAGAATGAAAATAACTGACTCATACAAGCTGGCAGACATGGGCCTGTCGCCTCATGAGTAGAGAAGCTCCAGCATAGTAAGCTAATAAACCACAAGGCAACATCCATACTTCAGTCTATGAAGTTGCTGTGAGTTACGCTCCTAGACAGATCCTACCTAATATCTTCAGAATGTCATTAGATGTATACTCAAATCTGGACTGATTATTCTTTTCTGAAATGGCTGGTGATGGGAATTAATCTGGAACCACCAAGGTAGCCCATGGTGCTGATGGTGGGTCAGGGGATTCTATACTGTTCTTTCAGTCCCAGAGATCTTCATTCATGGAATCCCAGGTGGGAAAAAAGATTCCTGTAATCTCTTCAGATTTAGTTGACCCTGGTAACTTTTATTCTGGTTTCATTCATTCATTCATTCACTCTTCATAAGTTTATTTATTTGTTCAATTATTTATCTATCCATGTATTTATTTGTTCATTTGTCTCTCCATTCATCCATTTATTTGTTTATTTATTTAATTATTCTTTCATTCATTCATTTATTTTGCCTCTGTTGATTTAGATTGGTTCTCTCTACCTCCGGGGGTAGGGAACCTGCAACCTCAAGGCCACATGTTGCCCTCTTGGTCCTCAAGTGCAGCCCTTTGACTGAATCCAAACTTCACAGAACAAATCCCCTTAATAAAAGGATTTGTTCTGCAAAACTTGGACTCAGTCAAAAGGAAGTACCTGAGGACCTAGAAAGCCACATGTGACCTTGAGGCTGCAGGTTCCTCACCCCTGTAATCCAGACCATAGACTCCTTGAGAGTAGGAATTGTGTCCGATTTCATTATCGTTTTGTTCCTATCATAAGACATTGGACATAATTCATACTTGACAAATGTTTCCAGCAGGTGGCTAACTGTGCTGCCCAACTCCCAGAGATCTAAGGAAGGTACCACAGCATCCCCCCAAACACTAAATGATGACTAAAATTCATTAGCCAGTGGATGTAGCCTTTCATGCCATACTCAGAAGCTAGGATTAGAGATCAGATGCCCTAGAAGAGATACTTACATTTCTAACGAGCAGTAAATAACTGATAATGGAACTTTCCCTGAAAGCAAGATTTGATGGAGAGAAGGAAAATAGCAAGAGTTCACTGGGTACCCAAAGATAGAAGTAAAGGTAGTTGGCAGTGGAAATGGGACAAAAGGGAGGAAGATAAGATATTTTAAAGGACCACTGCACTAAGTGACACTGTCCTGTTTTACGGTCAGCCCTGGATCAACTCTCTCCTCTTCCCCACCCCCCCATTCAATCTTGTACCCAAGATGCATTCAGAATGAGATCTCTCACCTGGACATAGCTAGAAGGATTTGATTTCTTTGCCTGCTTTTATGACTTACCTTTGATCTAGTCTCTTTCTCTCTCCCTCTTTTTTTATCCACCCAGGGGGGCAGCCATCAGTAAGTGAATTAACTGGGTCAGCAGAAGTCGAGTTTAAAATTTCTGTGAATACAGAACCCTAAATTCAGCTGTTAGAAAATTGTGTGGGAATTTAGTTTACATTTTATAGTTGAAAGCTGAGACTGCAGAGCTGGGGATCTGTAGTACTTTTCCCCCATCCCCAACTCAAAAATTCTTCTATCAAAATACAATTGGAGTTAACAAGCAGCCTGCAAAAAAAAAGGAAGAAAAAAAGAAAGAAGGAAGGAAGGAAGGAAGGAAGGAAGGAAGGAAGGAAGGAAGGAAGGAAGGAAGGAAGGAAGGAAAAGAAAAAAGATGACAAAAACAAAAATCAGGGCATCTATCCTTCTAGCTTCTGGTCAGGGATAGCAAATATGGGAAGCAAAATATGTTTCATTGTTAGGCTGCCAAATGCATTTAGATCGTAACAGGATAGAGTTGGCCCTAAAAGGAAGAACAAGGTGGAAGAAATGAAAGAGGAAGACAGAAGACAAACATTACCTCCTTCCGAATTTTCCAAGAGCTGTCCCTGTCAGTAAGGGAGAAGGAATCCCTCTCTTCCCCGGGTGGATTTGGGGATCTGAGGGAGAATTCATCACTGGTGCTTTCATTAGGAAGACAAGAATTTGACATATTGACCCTCAATCCCTGAGTGTCTGGGAACCCACTTTTTTTTCACCCTTCCACCAGGAGAGGGGGAAAAATGTGTTTGGGCAGTGGAGTCGCTGTGAGAAAGCAAATTAGCGAAGAGTGAAGAGCAGGGCCGGACACCCTCTAGGAGAACAAGTACCATTTCATCCTTAGGGGGCTAGGGCTTGGAGGGGGCGGGCAGCACCAGGGTCCTCACGTGAGATGTCAATTCTGCCATACTTATGGAGGGGTGTGAGCCTGCGTGTTCAGGAAAGAGAAATATAGAAAAACAGTTAGCCTCTGTTAATATTTGATAGGCAGCCAAAGCTCCTTTGTTCCCAAACCCAGTGAGCTACCCGTGAAAAAATAAATTGCTTTTCAAGAACATTCATCACAGCAAGTGGCTCATTTCCTTGTCCTCAAACAACCCCGTTCCTAGGCTCCTGCTCCCATTGACAAGTATTCAGATGTAGTAAAAAAAAAAAAAAAAAAAAGTTTGGGGGTGGTGCTGATGCTGGTGGGGTGGAGGGGGAAGGCAGGCAGAAAAGAAACAAACATTTGGGGTGTTGGTGTATCCTGGGTGTTTTGTCACACACAGTCTCTTCTCGCTGGGCTTTCCCCTTAGAGAAAAGGCTGGTGCCTAAGGGGGATAATTCCAAAACACGGGAGCAACCGCGTTGACCCATATGGGGGCCACGGCCCTTCCGTGGCCCGTATATTAATACCCCACATCCAGCGTGGTGCTAAGAGTTAGCTGATTAGTGGCTGAACAGTCTCTGGAAGTCTTGATGAGGCTAATGAACAGATTTTTCTTTGCCTTAATCACAAGTCTGCCTGCAGGAGAACTGCCCCGGTAACTGTGAAACCAAATGGAATGAAGAGACCCGCTAGGATCGGGAGTTCGGGAGCAGCTGTTCCCAGCACCGAGCATTGGGCCATTTCTAAGTCTGGTTAATAGGTCTTGTGCCAGAAGATGGGGGATGTGAAGGAGGGAGAGCTGTGGGGGAAGGGCAAATGACAGAGAGAGAGAGACAGAGAGAAGAGAGGGAGGGGAAGGAGAAAGAGAGAAGGAGAGAGAGACAGACAGAGAGAGAGAAAGAGAGAGGGAGAGAGGGAGAGAGAGAGAGAGAGAGAGAGAGAGAGAGAGAGAGGAGAGAGAGAGAGAGAGAGAGAGAGAGAGAGAGAGAGAGGAGAGGGAGAGAGGGAGAGGGAGAGGGAGATGAGAGAGAGAGAGAGAGAGAGAGAGAGAGAGAGAGAGAGAGAGAGAGAGAGAGAGAGAGAGAGAGAGAGAGAGAGAGAGGAAAGGGACTGGGCACTCCACCCCCCACTTTCCCCCCCACCCATCTTCTCCATCTCCAATTCTTGGGATGAGTTTCTCCCCATCCCCACCCCAGCCTGATACCAAGGGGAGAGTAGAAACCACCTGGCTCCAACCTGTTCTGTCCCTTAGGGAAACTGAGGCCCAGGAGAAGCCCCACATTTACTAAGTGGCCTGTGCATTCCCTCTGCTGCTTTTGGAGAAAGAGAAAAAAAAAATGCCAACATAACTTTATTGTTTGGGTTTTGGAAATAGATACTGACAATTTTTTTTAAAGGCTCCTTTTCACTCACTACTAAGAATAGCCTAATTTATTCAAGCTTTCATTTGGCCAGGAAAAGAGGAGGGAGAGGAGGGGGGTACTGAGGACCAGGCTGGCTGGACTCCCTTTTTATTCACACAGATGAAAGAGTGCTAGCAAAAAGGCAAAGGACACTCTTTGCATTTAAAGGTGCTGCTTCCACCCGGCTCTCCAAAGGAATGACGGGCCTCCATTTCAGCTGCTCTCATTGGCTGGTAGGCTATGCTGGGATGACCTCTGGCTCCTCTGGGTTTTCATTGGCTGGCCCTGGCTACACAAATGGTGACCCTCCACTCAGCATGCCCTCCGGGAGGTACCCACTGGAGTGTAGATTTAAGTGGAATGGAAAGTGAAGACAGAACACAATGGAGAACCTCAGAAGACAGATGCGAAAGGCCTGTCCTGTTCAGGTCATAGGCTTACACAATCCCAGGATTTAAAGATGGAAGGGACCATTGATCCCAACCCCTTCATTTAAAAGAAGAAAAAAGTCTACCTCTTGGGTTTGCCATGTGGAGAGAAGTTCTGGTCACTTGGGGGCAGTGTGGCATAATGTAATCTTTAGATTTAAGGACCTGGGTTCTAGTTCCATACCTGCTACTCAGCAGCTCTGTGACCTGGGCAAATCTTTGGGCCTCATCTTTTCACATCTGGAAAATGAAAGTTGGTAGACTGGGTGATCTTCGAGGACCCTTTCAAATATAACATTTTGTGATTTACTGTTACAGATTGAAGAGGCTAGGACATTAGATTTAGAAACAGAAAACTTGGATTGGAGATCAACCTTTGTCAGTGACTAGCTAAGTTATCTGATAATAGACAAACTGTTTAATCTCTCTGCCTCAGTTTCTTCATCTGTAAAATAAAGAGAATAATATCTGCATGACCTTCATCCCTGGGGTGTTGTGAGGGAAGCCCTTTTTAAAATGGTGAAGCAGTAGTTGCTTAACTTTTATCTTTATTATTTTTTTAAGGAAGTCGGGGTTAAGTGATTTGCCCAAGGTCACACAGCTAGTAAGTGTCAAGTGTCTGAGACTGGACTGGGGCTCCAGGATCAGTGCTCTATCCACTGCACCACAGAGCTGCCGCCTCTAAACTTTTAAAATCATGCACTTCAGTACAAATTAAGAAAGAATGAGATAAAGATGAAATAGTATTTGAGTCTAGACTTCAACAGGGAGACACTAACGTTTACTGAGTAGGGGAGCAACAATCATAGCTCAACTTTAGGGAAGTCCCTTTGGCAGCTACTGAGTGGACAGCCCAGAGCAGAGAGACACTCAAAGCGAGACCAGTTAGGAGGTTACTACAGAAGGTCAGGCAAGAGATAATGAAGGATTGAACTAGAGGGATTGGCTGTGTGAGCAGAGAGAAGAGAACAGATATGAGAGGTGGCGTACAGGAACAAGATCTGGATGTGGGGAAGGCTGAGTGAGGAGATGAGATGAAAATGGCCTTGACCGAAATCAGGAAGTTTGAAAGTTGTTTTGGTGTTTTGGTTAAGGTGGGGGAGATAATAGAAATTGGTAATTTATCAGTACTCTCTAGACTCCGTCATCCCGTGTGATGCACTCTGTCCTACCCAAGATGAGAAGGGCCCAGCCAGGACTCTTGCTCACCCATCAGTCACTGTCCCCAGTGCTTTTTTGGGGGGAAGGGAAGTACTCAGGGAGGTCAGAGGGGGAGGGGCTGCTCAGAGTTTATTAGTTTTGGTCCATTTTCACCAGGTGCCAAGGTTGGGTCCCTTCTGTGAGAAGGCACCAAGACTCAGATCCTCTAAATCCTTCATCTAATGGCTGGCCTTTTTGATATTGATCAGAAATCAGCTATGACCTATTTTGTGTTTCCTGCACTTTAATGCCTACTTTTAGGAAGAGTGTCCTAGGAGTTATAAACGAACTCCTTTTTCTAGAACTTCTACCCCAAGCTTCCCAGACCCTAAGTGACTTCTTTGATTGCTCCCACTACTTGAAGGAGACGGGAGTTACCAACTCTATTCCTTCCAGTGAGATGGAGGACCACCAAGTTTGACCATCTGCCCTGGCACTGTATACAAAAGTCCTCCAGGCTTTACCATCTACCCTGCCTCTGTACTCTATAGAATCCCCCCACACATACCCCCTCAAATACTGTCTTCTGACCTGCTGATGCAGACTAATGACTGGGCAAGTTATTTAACTTTTCTGTGCCTCAATTTCCTCATTTGTAAAATGAGGGAGTTGTGGCTGCTAAGATCCCTTCCAGTTCTAAATCAATGCTCCTATGGCTTAAGAACCTCTGAGCTTTGAGACTTGTCAGCTCTGCTACTATACTACATGACTTCTAGAACTTCCCATCCACCCTAAAGCTGAACTTTTGTGTGTATGTTGTCTCCTGAAATTAAAGCATGAGCCTCTTGAGAGCAGGGACCATCTAATTTTTTCTAATTCAATTGCCAGCACTTAGCACTGTGCTTGTCACATAGCAATCTCTTAATAAATCCTTATTAATCAATCAATCGATCAATTCATATTGCTTACGTATTAGACAGAGACAACCTGAATCTAGGAGAAGCCAGAAGTGCATAACCACACAGTAGGCTTTTTTATGTATTATTTTATCCCTATTATTTATTCCATGGTATATTCACTAAAATGGTTTCTTTGCTGCATATATATGAATATATACAAATAGTGAGAGTAGTATTTTACCCTTTGCAAGGAATATGTGTGTATGTTTGTATAGAGTTAATCGTGTTTTTGTATGTTGTGTGAGGCAGTCTCTTTATTCCAAGGCCATGTGACTAAAGCTTAGTGAAATAGGGTAACCTAAAGAAGAGGAGGAGTCCTGGGGTAGGGGGCTCAAGAACTAATTCTCACTGGGTAAATCCATATTAACTTCACCCCCTTAAATTAATGAAATAGTGAAGCTACTATTAGGGCAGCTAGGTGGCATAGCAGATAAAGTGCCGGGCCTAGAGTCAGAAAGACCTGAGTTCAAATCCAGCCTCAGACACTTACTAGCTGTGTGACCCCGGGGAAGTCACTTAACCCTGTTCGGCTCAGTTTGTTTATCTGTAAAATCAGCTGGAGAAGAGAATGGTGAACCACTCCAGTATCTTTACTAAGAAAGCCCTAAATGGGGTCACAAAGGGTCAGAGGTTACTGAAACAACTCAAAAAGAAGAAGCCACCATGTGAAAGGTTGAGGTTGCAGTTAGAAGATGCCTCCCTTTCTGAGAACCATAGAGAGCGCTTCCCTAGTGCTCCCTCTCTGTGGCTAAAGGACTCCACAATACCAATTGCCAGGATGAATATGCAACTTAGACACATTTCATGTTTCTCATTGAATAGGTCCAAGATAACAGCTAGCAATACCATTTGTTGGTTAAAGATAGGAGGAAATGAAAATAAGTTCTTTGGGGGCAGGAGCTATATTCTTTTTGGAGTTCCTCTAACTTCTCATAATATTTTATCCATAAAAGCCACTCAATATATGTACATTGAATAAATGTATACATGTGAATATTCACAGGTTTCTTTGGCATAACCTTTGACATCCTAGTTCAGTAGAGATAAGGTACTTACTAAATCATTTCCTTTACCTACACTACATTATTCCTAGTCAAACTGGATTACTAGATTTTTCTTATCTCCTGTGATTTTTTTTCCCTGTCAGTGCAATCTTGAAGACCATCTCCATGCCTGGAATGTACTTCCATATCTCTAAATGCTGAAATTCATCTTTTCCTTCAAAGTCTGGTCCAACTGCCACCTCCTCTATTAAACCTTCTCTGATACCCCTCGGGAAGATTTTTCTCTCTCTAAAACAGTTGTATCTCATCTTTACTTCCATCAAATTCTATCTTGCATCATAGTTATTTGCATACTTAATTATCTCTCTCATTAGATTATAAGCTCCTTGAGGACAGGTAAAGTATCACTTTAATCTTTGTTGCCTCAGTATGTAGCACAATGATTTGCACACACTAGGTCCTTAATAGATGCTACCTGACTTAAATATAAATGAGTTTACTTGTGTTTGTGCTATGTAGGCTCAGCCTCAACTATAGGTAGAACTGATTTGGCTTTGAGGTATGATTTGAGAAGTATCAGAAAGATTCTTCATCTCCAAATCTCTTCTATCAACTTCTTAATAAGACTTCAAAGCAACTCATTCTTTTGCCCAAACATCGCCTAGTATTTAGAACCTCTTTTAAAATGTTGTTTTTGTTTGTTTTTCATTTTCTAAGAGAACCAATGACATCACAGGGAGATGTCATGACTCATGTGTAAATTGAATTAAAGTGAGGCCAAGTTCCAAAAAGTCATCAGCCTCACTCTCTTATAAATTATAACCAGTACCTTACATATCTTGGAAACTAGACCTTTATCAAAGATACTTGTTGCAAAGATTTTTTTTCCCCAGGCCCCTATTTCCTTTCTAACTTTTACAACTACATTAATTTATTTGGTCAAAAAGTCTTTTACATTCTGTATAATCAGACTTGCCTATTTTATTGTGCGTCATCCTATTATTTGTTTAGTCAAGAACTCTTCTGTCTCTCTGTGGATCCAGAAGGTGATTTTTCCTTACTCTTCTAATTTATCTATATGACTTTTTATATCTAAATCATATAATCGTTTGGAACTTAACCTAGTTTTTGCCAGACTGCTATCCAGTTTTTCCACCAGTTTTTAACAAATAATGAGCCCTGCCCCATTGTCGGGGTTCTTTGGATTTTTCAAATTCTATACTTCTGTGCTTGTTTGCTTCTGTATGTTGTATGCCTAATCTGTCCCACTGACTTCTCTCTTTTTAAGATCATTGCAATGTAATTTTAATGATTATTGCTTTGTAGCACAGTTTAAGATCCAAAACTGATAGAGCTTTTCTTTCTCATTTCTTGCTTGTGTGATTCTTAATCTCTTGTTACTTTGTATAAATTTATTATTTTTTTAACTCTATAAAACATTGTTTTAGAGTTTGCTATAGTCCTGAATAAGTAAATAATTTAAGTATTATTGTTATCTTTAAAATATATATTGAAATCTATTTTGGGAAAGCTAGGTGACACCCTGGCTAGAGTATTGTCCCTGAAGTCAGGAAGACACATCTTTGTGAGTTTATATTTGGTCTCAGATATTTACTAGATGTGTGACCCTGGACAAGTCACTTAATCTGGTTTGCTTCAGTTTCCTCATCTGTAAAGTGAGCTGGAGGAGGAAATGGCAAACCATTTCAGTATCTCTGCCAAGAAAAGCCTTAAGTGGGGTCTAAAGGGTTAGATGTGACTGAAATGACTGAACAAGATATTTAAATCACCTTTCCTTTTGGAACCTTTTGGAGTTGTAGTGTAAGATGCTAGTCTAAGCCCTTAACTAGTGGAAATTAATCAATTTTCCAGTTTTCACAACAGTTCTTATCAAATAGGGAGTTATCCTCCAAGAACTTTGTGTTCTTGGTTTTATCAGACACTGGATTACAGAATTTGAATATTTCTGCTTCTGAATATTACTCATCTCTTCTACTAATCTAATTTTCTAGTTTTAATGTGTTTGGGTTTTTTAAAATCCAGACCTGTAATTTCAACAGTGTAGATAGCTCTTGGGGAGGAAGTTCCTTCTACCAATGAACGTAAGCAATAGTTCTGTCACCTTGAGTCTTCAAGAGTTCTTGGGGGTTCTGTGCTCATCCTTAATTTTTGAATAAGACCATGCCATCAGAGAAATGATGACATGACTTGCAGTTGACTGTGTTTTGAGTGGGAGATGGCTGTACAAGTCACCAGCCTCATTTCCCCTCCTGGGCCATCTGGATCCAGTGACCAGATATTCATCAGGATGGCTGGAGAAGGCCCAGGATGCCCTGGGACAACTTGGCTTACTGAGAACTTAAGTTTCATGTTTAGGATCAAATAGGCGGTATGTGTTAGAAGCAACAGTTGAAGCCAGGTTATGTAGACTCTGAGGCCAGCCCTCTATCCACTAGGCTGTGCTGCTTCTTTTTGATGAGAAGAGATGAGGGCTTATACTAGGAATGACAGCTGTGTGAAAAGAGAGCAAGGGACAGATATAAGACGTGTGCAGGTAGAAACAACAAGATCTGGTGACTGAATTAACATGTAGGGTTAAACATGAAGAGATGAGGATGCCACCACATTTGCAAACCTGGATGACTGAAAAGATAGTGGTGTCCTTGATCCTAGCAGGGAAATTTAGAAGATGGGTTGCTCAAGAGGAAAGATAATGCAATAAGAGCTAGAATACAATCAAAGCCTTTATCTTGTGTGATTCATTCTGTCTCATGCAAAATGAAAGAGGGGGAGTGGGATTCTTACTCTCAGATCACTGCTCCATCCTCACTCAGCACAAAGCCCACCCTCTGAAGGTATCTGATATAGCCATGGGGAGGGGGGAGGGGGTTAGTTTGCCTTTAGCTAAGACATCGAGCTCAGAAGCTGGGAGACTGGAGTGGCGGAGGGTTGGGAATAAGAATAGATATGACTGCATTGGAGATAAACTCAAAATTAGTTACTAGGAGGATGCAGTAGGAGATAGTCCTTCTTCTTTGCTTGTTTGATTACATATCCCTTGGGGTCAGGAGTGGGGACCATAGCTGCCACCTTGGAGATCATTAGACTATGATATGAAGCTTGTTAGATCTATGTGGCCCCCTTTCTTCCTCCTCTTGTTTTTTCAATGACCATGTTTTACAAGTAACTAGAGTAAAGGAACAAATGGAATACTTGTCATGTTTGCAGATTAGACAAATCTTGTAGGGATGGTCAATATTGGAAGATAGTCTGTGTCCAAAAAAGGACCTCAAAAACGAAAATAATGCATCAGACTGAACAAACTTCTGCTTAACCTGGATAAATAGACCATTCAACACCTGAGTTAAAAAAATCAACTTCACAACTACAGAATGAGGGCAGTAGGGCTAGTTAATAGCTCCTTTGAAAAAAGATTTGAGGGTTAAAATCAATCACAAACTCAATATGATTCAACAGTGTCATGTAGTCACCAAAAAATTCATTTAATACTTGGCTGTGTTGGAGGAACCCAGTGTCCAGAGCAAGGGAGGCAGCTTATATTCAGCTGAGGAAATGCAGAAAAGTAAATACAAAATATATGCCAAGAAATTTCAAGAGGGAGAGAGTGACAATAGCTTAGGGAATGAGGAAAGATCTCCTATGGAATATGTCACATGAGTTGTTCTTTAAAGGAACCCAGGGATTCTATGAGGCAAAGGTAAGAAAGGAATGCATTCCAGATAAGCAGGACCTCTGTAGCAGTACAAAAGCAGAGGCACAGGACATAAAAGAACAACTAGCAGGATATTTTAACTGCACAGGAGTGTGAAGTAAGACTGGAAAAGTGGATTTGAGCCAGACTCTGAATGCCTTTAAATGCCAGGATTAAATGCCTCTATCCTAGAGGCAATATATTGCCATTGAAGGATTTTTTTGAGTATGAGTCTGTGTGTGTGTGTGTGTGTGTGTGTGTGTGTGTATGTGCATGTGCATGTGAACCCACAGCGGAAGAAGGGTGACACCATGGTCTGAGTTGTTTTTAGGGAATATCAATTCATCAGCTGTATGTATGGAGGATGGATTGGAAAGTGAGAGACTGGAATATCAGTTGGGATATTGCAATAGTCTTGATGACATGATATAGGCTTAAACTGGGTCAGAAGCTAAGTCAGTAGAGAAAAGGGGATGGATGTGAGAAGTGTGCAGTTAGAACCACTGAGATTTGAAAACTTACTGGATGTAGAAGTTGGGGATGAGAGAATAGTCAAAGATGGCACTAAAGTTGCGAGGAAAAATGGCATTGCTGTCAATTGAAAGGGGGAAGTTTGGAGGAGGGATGGACTTTTGCTGGAAATATTAATTTCATATTTTGAATTGGAAAGGCCTAACAAACTATTGGGTTGGAGAGATGTCCAACAGGTAATCAATAATAACGAGGCTAGATTTCAGGTGATAAGTTGGGACTGAATGTATTAATAGGCTACTTATTTGCCCAAAGGTGATAACAGAGGCCATAGAAGTTAATGAAATCCCCAAAGGAAATATTCCAGACAAAGAAGAAGATAGTTTAGAACCTTTGGGGATGCTTACAATTAATAAGCAGGAGGAAAGAATGATCCAGAAAAGGAAAATGAGAAGCCATGAACTGTCAGGTGGTAGGAGAGATAAGAGCAATGTTGTGGTAGCCAAGGGAGGAGAGAGTTTCAAGGAGTAAGTGACTGGCAGTGTTCAAAGCTGCTGAGAGGTCAAGACTTATGAGGATAGAGAGAACCATTGCCTTTATCAGGTAATCAGCTTTTGGCAACCATTTAGAAAACAGTTTCATTTGAGTAGTGGAGTCAAAAGACAAATAGCAAGTTACCAAAAGTAAGAAGGAGGTGAGGAAATGGACCCAATGGGTATTGAAAACCTTTGTAAGGAGTGTAGCTATGAAAGAAGGAAAAGATATGGGATGATAATTGAGGAGAACGGAAAGACTTTTAAAAGGTAGGAGAAACTGAAACATGTTTATAGATGGTGTGGAAGGAGGTAATGCATCTGGAAAGAATGAATATCGGAGAAAGGGAGAAGGTGATTGAGGAAAAGACCAGAGATGATTACCTTAATAGCACAGTAGAGAGGCTGGACTTGGCAAGAAGAAAGGCCACATCTTCATTAGAATAGAAGCAAAGGAGGTGAAATGGAACACAATATTTTTAAGTTTTAGCATATATTATAAAACTATTATTTAAAATACTTTGAGAATGGTATGTTTTAACACATATGAGACACTAAATCCTATTAAACTGAGGGATACCTTGAATTTTGGGGGTTACTCAAGGTTTATTGGGTAGCTAGATGACAAAGCAGATAGAGTACTGGTTCTGAAGTCAGGTAGACTCATCTTCCTAAATTAAAATCTGACCCAAAAGCTGTGTGACCTTGGATGAGTCACTTAACTCTATTTACCTCAGTTTTCTCATCTGTGAAATGAGTTGGAGAAGGAAATAGCAAATCACTTCATCACTTCAGTATCTTTCCCAAGGACTCCCCAGATGGGGTCATGAAGAGTTGGACATGACTGAGCAAGAAAGGGTTAAGCAATAATCTTTGATTTGTAGCTTCAGTTCTGAAGGACTCTGGACCTTGGGAGGACAGAAGTGATGAGAGACATGCCTCTGACAAGGAGGTACCATGTTTAAAATTGCAGTACCTCTTTGCTGATGCTAACTGTTGAGCCGACTTAGCCTGTTCTATAACAAAGCTAGCCAAGGATCCACGACTATGAGAAGCCGCTGCTAACAGCTGGACAGTGAGGTGAAGGAAAGTGCTAATCCTTAGGAAGTTCACATTTCACCACATCCCTAATACCATACCCTGGATCGAAATGAGATTCCAAGTCTAGAGTTTCTGCTTATTCATCTGATGATTGGCCCTCTGGATTTAAGAGTTAAATATCCTGTGGAAATGGTGTGATTTCTATTCTTTAACCTCCTCTCAGGAAGTTCAATCATTAGAAATGCAGCAAACTCAAACTGTGAATTTCTGAGAACTCCTGGGTTTGAAGTAGTTGTTTTTGTTTTTTCCTGCATGAGAGATTTCTAGCACCTAGGAGAGTGGCAGACTCACAGTCACTTAAGTAGATATTTATTATTCAATGTTTTCTTGTTATGAACCATTTATTTATTTGTTTGTAGGTTCCATGATGCTGGTAAAAACTAGTATCCCTATCCAATATCCAAGCAAGTTTGTCTGCTTTTGAGGAGAGCTAATGACACCAAGTCAATGTCATGTGACAAATTTAGGAAGAAGGTACGGTTTCCCCAGTGCATGGGAGCCCTATGATTGGTTTCTGATTGAGTAAATCAATAAATCCACATGCTCTTTGAAAATTAATCTTTGCTGTGTACCTCAAGGATCAGAAGTCAAAAAGGTTGACAACTCCCTGAGAAATAGGGTTCCATGAGCTTATTTTTAAAAAATATTTTGACAACCCTACTTCATTGTCATCTGTTTCACTTGCAGTTCTATGCCTTTTCTTGTATGCATTTAAACATGGTTTTCTGACAAGGGGTTCATAAACTTTACGAGACTTCCAAATGGGTCCAGGATGCAGAACTTCTTAAATCTTTGCTCTAGAATTCACATTGTATTAGATTTAATTTTCCTTTGTGGTACCTGTTTTTTAATTTTGATTTTTAATTGGAGGAGAGAAAGATGGAATATTGACCAAGTCTTCTTTACTTATAGTCACAGACCCTTATGTCCTTACATTCCAGATGACTTACCTTAGGCCAAGTAGCTACTTAGGAAGAGAGAAGAAAGTAGAACTCAAATCTCTTCTGGTTTTTCCATGAAAACTTATAAAACACCTTCTCTTGCTATGACCTCTCTAGCTCCTCTTCCATATATTTACATAAGATATAGGTTATATTTACATATCATACAAAATGTAGTCTGCCCTTTTGTAATCTTCTATGAGTAAAACCTTTGACCTCTGAGCAATGGCTCCCTACAACCTTCAGGAACAAAGATACAATCCTCTGATTGACTTTTAAAGCCCTTTATAATCTGGCTTTTTCCTGTAGTCCTCTCATACCTTACTCGCCTCCAAATACTCTATAATCCAATAGCTCCGACACCTTGTTTGCTAGTACTCATACAAGACACTGTCTCCTGACTCCATGCATTTTCACAGCCTGAGCCAAAATCAGCAATATTTTCCCTTCCCATCTCCTTCTAGTTTTCCTGGTCTCCTTCCAGTTGCTGTTTTTTAATCCCAGCTACGACAAGAAGCTTTTCCCAACGTCCCTTAACACTAATGCCTTCCCTCTGAGGTTGTCTTCAGTTTATATGTGTGTATGTGTGCATGTTGTTTGTACATATTCATCTGTTTGTTGAATTACCCCATTAGATTGAGAACAGGGACTGTCTTTTACCGTTCTTTGTATTCTCAGAGCTTTGAATAGTGCCTAGAATATTGTAGGGACTTCATAAATGCTAAGTAACTTGACTTGATTCCATGGGGCTTCACCAGTACTAAAGGGAGAGTCTCAGAAAAAATATTATTTGGTTTATCTGTTCCCTTCTTGATGACCCTTCTCCCTTCAACTTGCTCCTGGAATCATTTGTTTGAACTGTAACTGGTGCTATCTCCCTCACAGTCAGAAGGAGAGGGAGAGGCAGTGATGTACTAGAAAGAATGAAGTAGAAACAGGACACTAGGTCTGGCCTTTGTAAGCGTTAAGTAAGTGCTGGCCACTCTGTGGTTCTCAGAGAAGCATCACACTTTTCTATTCCTAAGGTACACCTTTATCTTTGGGGGCAGTGTTAATTAGAACCATAGCAAACATGGACTGACTAGAGCTTTGCGTCAGGGGGCCAACATCTGGAAGAGGTGGGAATGTAGGGCAGGACAGCCCTCCTCCCCAAGGTGGTCACTGTCCCTGTTGCCCATAGGCCTTTGTCACCACATATCACAACTGGGTCTGATCACTTTGATACCCTTCTCAGTACCCACTACTCCCCATCCAACCTTTGTAAACAAAAGCCAGATCTTCTGGGGGATGCATCTTCCGGGGCAACTTCACTCAAGGTCAGATGGCCCGCTGGACCACTGCTACTGCCTTCTTCCTATCCCTGATCCCAAGCTGAATTTGCCCCAGGTACAAGAATTCGTAATTGCTCTCTACCAGTCTCTGTCCCTAACTTGAAGGGTGGTGGTAGACAAATCACTGCACATCTCTGGTGTTCAATTTTCTTGTCTCTAAAAGATGACTTCATCAAATGGGGAATAGTTGAGAAAATTATTATATATGAATGTAATGGAATACTATTGTCCTGCAAGAAATTATAAAAGGGACAATTTCCTGGTAAGGCTTTTCTGAACTAATGTGGAGTTAAATGAACTGAATGAGGACAATTTATACACTAATACCTCCAAGTTTCACAAAGTACTTTGGATGACTTAAAAATCCAAGCAGTGAGCAAACCACAATTTATGAGACCTTTTGACAGAGAAGTGATGGACTCAATGTTTAGAAGGTGACATATAATTTTTGGACTTGGCCAATGGGAGAATTTGTTTTTGCTTAACTATGAATGTTTATTATAAGGGTTTTGGTTTTCTTTTTTCCCAGTGGCAAGAGTCAAAAGGGAAAGTTGTTTTGCTCTTGTTCATTGAAAAATCTCTTTTAGAAAAATAAAATAAGACTGAATGAAGGAACTCCTAAGGCTTCTTCAGAGAGTGTAAGCACCATAGGTACTGAGACAGAACTATGAGTACTTTTTATTTACCATAGCACTCATCATAAGACTTAGTGCACGTAGTAGGCTCTCAGTAAGTCTTTGAGTTACTCAGAAAATTCAGTAAACCAGATATTCTTTGTGCCTTCCAGTAAATTGAATAGATGTGAAAGACTTGCCTTAAGATGTATCTAGGATCTTTGGATTTTGTTCTTGGGCTTAGACAACCCAGTTGTGATATGTGGTGACAACAACACTTAGCATTTAACATACATTTACTTATGTGATTGTCCTCTTATGGTACAGAATCACGGATTTTTTAGCTGCAAGTGACCATAAGGCTACTGAGTCCAACATTTTCATTTTGCAGATAAGGAAATAGGGACATAGACATGTTAAGTGACTTGCCTAGGGTCATACAGTTAATATGAGTCTGAGGCAGGATTTGAACCCAATCTTCCTTACTCCAAGATCAGAGGCCATCCACTATGCTTCAGTGTCATAGATTTTATAGCTTTCTAAAGCTATAAAAGGACCCATTCTAATTCCCTGATTTTATGAATAAGGAAACTGAGCACAGATTGGTGAAGTGATTACTTCTCCCCTCCCAACTTCGACCCTACTCCTCCAGATCACAAAGCTAGTTGCTTAGCGACAGGGCTAGGACTAGAACCCAGAATCCTGGACTTGTGATTCAGAGCTCTCACTGTTTGCATGTTACCTTTTCCTTTGGACAGCTCAGTGCTGTCATCCATGACTAACTTGAGTGCATGTAACTGAGCTTCCAGCTTGCAGGTGGTTGAGTGACAAATGGCTGCAACTCCATTTCATTTCCCAGAAGCACACTTATTTTTGTTGGCAAAGTCCCCTTTCCAAGCTCCCCTTCCCCCTTCCCCCCAGAGGTTCATCCCCAGGTTGGCAAATATTGGCTCCTCCCCAAGAGCTGTCATTTTGTTTGTTTGAAAAATATCTCTTTTCTTCTTTCTTGTGCCAAACTTTTCTTTGCCCTCTCCCTCTTGGGATTTGCCAGGTTCTCAGCACAGAGGTTAAAGTCACTTTGGAAGAACTAGATTTTCTTTTCCAACTCTTCTCTATCCCTGAGGGCTCACCTTGACTATTATCTCTGCTGTAAAGCCTTCTGAGACCCTGTGGCCCACCCAGCTGTCTCCTTCCTTTCATCTTCTATGGTTCTTATTATATGTTACCCACTTAGCATTTAACATACATTTCCTTGTGCAATTAATTACAGTAACATTATATCATGTGTTCAACTAAGTTGTATGATCCCTTGATGTCAGGGACCTCATCTTGCCTCTCATCTTGCAGGTCCTTATATGTTATAAATATTTTGAGCCATCCTTGTGATTTCATTGGTATAGGGCAGGGGTGGGGAACTTATGGCCTCGAGGCCACAAGTAGTTTTCTAGGTCCTTGGGTGTGACCTTTTGACTAAGACTAAGTTTTGCAGAACAAATCCTTTTATTAAGGGGTTTTGTTCTATGAAGTTTGGATTCAGTCAAAGGGCCACACTTGAGGACCTAGAGATGGCCTCAAGGACACAGGTTTCCCACCCATGATGTAGAGTCTCAGGAAGAAATTTCCTCTCCACCAGTGAAGATTGGCACCTCCTCTTCAACTTATAGTCTTACAGAGTTGCCTGGGGTACTAAGTCAAATGACGTTGTCAAGGTCACACAGTCAGCATGTGACAGAGACAGGACTCTAAGCTCAATCTTCCTGACTGTGAGGCCAGCTGTCTATACCCTGTACCTTCTTGTGCCTTACACACAGTAGGTGATCAATCATTCTTTGTCAGCCAACTAATTAGATATAAATCTTTAGCTAGAGTAGGGAGAACAGACTCAGTATTTATCCTGTTTCAAGTGTTTGAGGGTTCTATTAGGGTATGATGGTCGTGGATGGAGGACAAGAAAGACCCCAGGATGATGAAAGATGGAGGATATGCTAGATGAGTTGCAATCACAGCCCAGGCACACCCTGACTGTGTGGTCATGAGACAATGACACAATGTCTTTGAGGCTTGTTTTTGTTCTCTGCAAAATGACAAAAACAATAAATTAAGAACGGTTGCCTCTCACTGAGACAATTCCTCTTCTGACCCAGAGAGATTAGCCTGGCAGAAATGGAGCTGGGAGTGAAAAAGGATTTTTTGCCCAAGCTGGAAACAAAGCCAAAGCAGTCCTTCAGGCTACAGATGCATCATCACTGGGCCATGGGGATCATTTTCATAGGGAAGAGACTATTTGAACCTCTTTGCATACTATCATTAGAAAGGGACTTCCTGTTAATGAAATGGAAAACATTCTCACTCTGTCTTTCTATATTTCCATGTCTTCCTCCTTCATGATACAGATTTAGAGCTAGAAGAGATCTTAGAGGTTAATGGTTCCAACTCTTGATTTTACAGATAAGGAAACTGAGCGATTTTAAGTGATTTTCCTGGGTTTACATAGTTGTTAAGTATCTGAAGTAGGATTTGAAGCCAGGGCTTCCAAGTTCAGTCGTCTATCCTCCCTCCTTCCTTTCTCACTCTCTGTCTCTCTGTCTCTCTGTCTCTCTGTCTCTCTCTCTCTGTCTCTCTCTCTCTCTCTTTCTCTCTCTCCTAATTGCTCTTTTAGCCTCTTCTTCAATTCCCTCCTTTGTCTCTATGACTCTCTCTATTTCTGTCTATGCCTCTCTCTTTCTCTCTCTTTACTGTCCCCTTTTTTGGTCTCTCCTCTTTCATATAATGTCCTCAAGAAAAAATGAGCTACAAGACAGTTAAGTGGCTCAGTGGATAGAGCACTGACCCTGGAATCAGGAAGATCTAAATTCAAATCCAGCCTTAGACACTTACTAACTATGTGATCTTGGGCAAGTCATGTAAGTCCAACTGCTTCAAAAACAGATAAGAAAAATTGAGCCATTAATTCTTTCTGTTGTTGAAAGTACCCTCAATATTTGTGTATCATTTAAAATAATTATAAGGGAAGTTATGACTTAAAGAGGCCAACTGCAGATAAGAGAGACAGAAATATAGAAGAGATAGAAAAAAATATAGAAATTCAAGTAGAGGCAAATATAGAAGAATTGGGAAATAGAAGTATAAGACATACAGAGAGACAGAAATGTGCCAGAGACCAAGAAAGATGAGGATGGAGATATTTAAGTATAGAAACAAATATTGAGCAATGCAAGGACCTAAAACAATTCCAAAGGACTCATGATGGAAAATGCTATCCATATCCAGAGAAAAACTATGTAGTTGGCACAGAGAGCAAAACAGACTATTTTCTTTGTTTTATTTTGTTTCACTTTTTTTCTTTCTCGTGGTTTCTCCCATTCATTATAATTCTTCTATTCAATATGACTAATGTGAAAATGTGTTTAATAGGAATGTATGTGTAGAGTCCACATCAGATTGCATACCTTCTTGAGGAGGGAAGGGGAGAAAATTTAAAACTTATGGAAGTGAATGTTGAAAACTAAAAATAAATTAATGGGGGGGAGAAGAAATAAATATTGAGATACACACAGACTTAGAGAGAAATAAATAGACAGATTTAAATATATAGATAAAAAATGAAAAGTGATATTTACTCCATGCCATCCAACTGATGGGGTCCCATTTCCCTTCCCCAGATCTTTTATATGAGCTCACCCATCTTGAAGTGATTCCTCAGCACCAGGTTAAATGACTGACTAGGTTGCCCTGGGGTATATGTCATATTATGGTTCTTGTTTATGTTTAGGCTATCAGTCATGTCTGACTCTTTGCAACCCCATTTGAGGTTTTCTTGACAAAGATACTGGAATGGACCATTTCTTTCTCCAGTTCCTCTTACAGATGAGGAACTGAGGCAAGTAGGGTTACGTGACTTGCCCAGGGTCACACAACTAGTAAGTGTCTGAGGCTAGATTTGAACTCCGTTCCTCCTGACTCCAGGGCTGGTATTATCCATAGCACCATTTAGCTTCCTCAGAGGTTATAGTAGGTATCTCCTAACTAGCAAGGGAGCAAAAAAATTTACCCTCAGGGATCTCAATGTGACAGCCATCTAGTGTAAACATGCCCATTCCCCTTGGTTTGGTCTGTGGGAACTAGCCCAATTCAAATCATTGCTGGCTGAAGCCATGAGGTCAGAAACCTCATACCTATGAACATAGAAAAGTTATTGATCAGACCATGGTCTTAGCTGGTTGGTCTAGTGCTCTCAGGTTAAAATAGCAAAATGGATTAGCAACAGGAAGATGATTGGATCAATATCAGTGACTGAATGGGCAAGCTTGTTCAGTCAAACAGAACCATCAGTGCAGCCCATCAGTCACATGGTGTATTCAGCAGAGCTGATCAACGGTTTGTCCAAAATGATAACAGTAGTCACAGCAGTGAACATTTATATAACACTTTAAGTCTTGCAAAGTGTTTTGCATGTATGATCTCATCTGATCCACTCAGTGAACTAGGTGTTATTATTAGCTCCCATTGAACAGATGAGAAAAGCTGGGGCTGAGAGAGGTTAAATGATTTGCCCAGAGTCACACATCTAGGTAACTGACTAAAGTGGTATTTGAACTCAGGTCTGTCCTGATGCCAAGACTATGCCCACCTAGCTGCAAATGATTAGCTAGTTGACTTGGAGGGAGTGATCTAGTATAGACTCAGTAATACCTATGAAAGGTGAATCAGTCTCAATGTTTGCGAATGACATTTCATCACAAGAAGACTTTATAGCAGAAGTGGGCTGTGAAATGGACCTTGGAGGATGGGTAGGATTAAAGGTAGACCAGAAATCTAAATGGACATGCTGTGACGTTGTAGTAAGGCTTTCATGGAGTAGCCAAAGTACAGACACAGGAGAAGGCAGAGTGTCTGGGGATGGTTCTAGGAGCTAGTTTGGCTGGTGGGGTCATGTTGGGAAGGTAATCTTCTGGACCGCTGGAAGTTCCATTTCCCAAGGGAACTTTTCTACCACCTCTCCACAAACAGTATTTATTAACCTCCTTTTCTTTGACTGGGTCCATCCATAGCCAGGTCTCTGGACAAAACATGAGAATAAAAAGCATTTGACTCCACTGTTATCGATAACCATCTCTGCCAGGTAAATGAGCTCATAATTAGGCAATTAAACCTGTGAGAGGCATGTAAACAGAGGGAGAAGTCCAACCTGTTCTTGCACCACTTCAGGAAAACAAAGATGTCGCCGTAGCTTTCCAGTAAGTCCTAAGAGTCTCTAGACTGGCCAAGGAATATGAACATTGGCAATAATCATTAGCATGTTGCTTAAGTCCTGCCTGGTCTTTTCCCTACCTCCTTCCCTCAAATTGTCCTGTTGTCTAAGCTTACTTATTTACATTTGAAAGAATGTCTTGGCTTAAAAGACATGTACATGGGGCCAAGATCTTTGAGCTTCCTGTATTTCATAGGTCAAGACTTTAACCTTCGGAAACAACCAATGTTAATTGCTTCTTGTAGCACCACAAATGGCCCAAAGTCATGAACAGTCATGGGTAGGCTGATTAGGTGGCCACTTTAGGTAGAGTAGTCTCACTGGTAAAGACAGAACGCCCTCTACCCAAATCCTGTTTGACCAATGTCTGAAACCCTTTTCTAGGGAAAAAAAGCTTTTCATTCCAAATTAAGAAATCATAGTAACACAGATTTAGAGTTGGTAAAGATCCTAGGGATCATCTAGTTCAGTCCCCTCACTTTATGGATGAGGAAACTGAGGTCCAGAAAGGTAAAGGAACTTGTCCAAGGTCACCCAAGAGGTAGATTAGCTGATCCCAATTTTTATTTGCTATGAAGGAGATTTCTACCTTCTAGTCTAAAAGGAACTCTAAAAGAACATGTATTAAAAAATTGTCTTAGATTCCTTCTAGGGAGCTGAATACATACACACATACACACACATATGTGTATGGGCTCCTTTCATCTGAACTATTGCACTGAGTTACTAATCGGTCTTAACCAGTTTCCAATCCATCTTCCATATGGCTGCCAAAGAGATTTTTCTAAAGGCTAGGTCTGACTATGTCAACTCTTGACTCAATAAACTCTGGTGACTTTCTATTACCTTTAGGGGCAAATACCATATAAACCCCTCTTGCATTTAAAGTTCTTTATAACCTAGCATCTTTTGGTTCCGGTCTTTTTACACATTACTTCCCTCCAGTCATCTCATCCTGGCCTACTTGCTGGTCCTCACACTAGATATCACTTTTCTCATCTTCATGTCTTTTCCCTGACTTTCTTCTATGACTCAAATGTTCTCCTTTTTATCTCTGGCTCTGGAATTCCTGGCATCCTTCAAAGTTCACCTCAAACCAGCTTCTACAAGAGGCCTGTTCCCATTCCTCAGTTTTCACACCTGCAGGTGCTTTCCCTCTAGAGATTACTTTCCATTTATTCCATATATATGCTCTATGCACCTTTTTTATATACATGTTCTCCTTTTTCTTTTCTATTTGTACTTCCAGCACTTAGCACAGTTCCAGACACATGATAAGCATTTTATAAATGCTTATTGATTAACACAGCACAGAGATCAAGCTTTTTCCTCCTGGATCCCCCAGAGGGCACTGGAAAAGCAGAAGGTTAATCCTTATATATACTTGTGGACTGACTGATAGATAGGTTGGTATTTCTGAAGAGCAGTCTTTCTCATGTTAATGAAATCCATTAGGACAAGTTAAGGGGCAAAGCTTGCTTGGTCAAAAAATTGATTAAGATGAAATTTGGACTCTAGAAGATGATCTGCTTCTCCTGGGAGAAACCTGAACCAGCCTTCAAGGGAATGACAGTTTCCATTTTCTCTTCTGAGTTTAGCCACCACCTGGGATTATTCACTTTGTCTCCATTGGCAAATTATATTAACTTCTTCAAGCCTCAGTGGACCCATCTGGAAAAAAGGCCTGAGTTCTGGCCAGGTGTGGGCAGATGTGAAACTGTTGACCCAGAAGTTATACTGAGGCTCATGCAATATGAAAACAAGAAAAAGCAAACAGTTTGTAAGACTGGTCTCATCAGTATTGGTGTAATTGTGCCCCATAACTAGTTAATTCTGCCATTCTCCTACTTTTCCCTTCCCCTTCTCCCCTCTCTTCCCCTCACTATCCTTTCCCCTTATAACTCCTTTTAAAACCCAACTGAAATTCAACCTCTTGGACTTCCATGAGATGCTCAAAAAATACTTGCTGATTTGATTTATCCATCCATTTATGTACTGTTCATGCATTAAAACATGCTTCCTTTAACCTATCAGCCAGTTAACCAATCTGTGGTGTGCATGTGCGTATATCTAGAAACACACGTTTCTGCCCCCTTGAAGAACCAAAATGCCAACCTCTAGATGAATGATCCAATGCAAGGGGGCAAGTTGAACAGCAAGTTCTTCCTAACATTCAATCCTAAATAGGTCTACGTCGCAAATGAAAGTTTCAGGTGGCTGTGAGTCACCTGAGTTCCCCTCCTGTAGATAGAACCTTGACTGATCCCTGAGTTCTGGCAGAGCTCCCAAGTCAACATAGATAATAATACAGAAAGATTTAGAAAGTACTATTATCTCATTTGCTACAGTTCTGGAGAATAGGTATCCTAGATACTATTATTGACATTTTACAGATAAGGAAATTAAGGCTCAGAGAAAATAAGTGACTTACCTAAGGAGACCAAGATAGTTTCAGGAGAAGTTGCTTAAAACTCCACTTTCAACATCTTTCCACTTACTCCACTCTGCTTCTCAATAACTAGATGGATATTTGCATCACATTACAGACAGTGCCCAACAACTGTATAATGCTTACCACATTCTTCCTGGTATAATGGCTATAGGTGTCTATCTTATCTCCCTTACCAGACAACAAACTCCCTAAAGACAGGGACCATGCCATCCATAGGATCATAAAATCATTGGATTTAGAGCTGAAAGAACCTAAGTGGTCATCAAGTCCAAAACTTTCATTTTATAGAAGGGGAAAAATGAGATAAGGAGACAGAAAGTGATAGACTACTGACTGGACTTACAATAATGCTTTGCCCATAGTAGGTGATCAAAAATTTGCTTCTGAATTAAATTGATTATGATCACTCTGGGTGTGATGTATAAAAAGTTCAAGAGACATAATTTCTGGGTAATTAATCATTTTATTAATTATGCTGGTGAATAATTAATAAAAGGCATCAGTGGCACTCTCAAATGACAAAGACCCCTCATGGAGCCCACTCAATGTTTTGTTGTTTATTCTTTGTTTTTGAAGAGGGTCATAATGTCAGGAAGGTGATGTCATGAAATCCAAGTGAATTGGATTTAACTTGCTCAATGCTTATATGCCCTTGGAAGAGTGGGTATTCTTGAGGGCAGCAATCAGCTCTGATTGGTTAACAATTAATGAGAAGAATGAATATTATAATGAGAAGTGAGTTTGTTCTAATGAGAGGCTGGGAGACATGACTGATCACTCAGTCTGATCAGTCAGACAAGGAGACTTATCTCTTATCCAGACTACCCCACCTAGAGCAATCTAGACAAAAAGGGGTCCACCTCTACTTAGACTTGGCTGACTAAAATACAATGGACCATATCTCACCAGACTAGAATCTCTTTGTAAGGCTTTTCTGTTTGGCTGGGGCAACAACTCCACCTAGACTAGATGTTCTAGGTGCGGTAAATTTTTGAGCAAGATCAGAGGTCTCCCCAATAATTTGTTATTTAATAATCATTTTTCTCATGGGTGTCCTCTGGGGAATATCAACACAGGTATCCAAGTACCTGCTTTCTTCAATTTGGAGATTTCTCTTTTTTTATATTTGTGGTCTATTAGTTCAGGAGAGTTGAAGTCTGCAATTAATGAAGCCAAGAGTATGGACTGCATTCCCATATGTATCATATGATTTTCCTTTGCTTTGTTAACCATAGACTGACTCTTCAGTCTTAGGTTTGAAAGTTGGCTTACCACTTAGTATTTGTGTGACCTTAGGTAAGTCATTTAATTTTTCTAGGTTTCAATTCTCTGATTTACAAATAAAAGAGCTTGACTAGAAGACCACTAAAGTCTAAAAGAATTGCATGATCCTACAATTTTGGATCTTCATTCTATGATCCTATGCTGTCCTCCCACAGATGACCTAATAGATCTCATTCCCATTATCAAAGACACAGATCAAAGAAAGTTTATGCCCTTTGGAGGTGAAATCAATAGTGTCATCTTCCTATGGCATACAATAGCAGATTAAACATTAGCGGAACCACACACACAGAGTGGAATTTCATATGTGGAATATGTCATGTGTAGAAAATGTCATATTTGAAAATATCTATGATACTATGATACTGTACTGGAGTATGGTGTACCTTGGGTGGAGTGGGGTGGAGTGAGTGTCTGTGTGGGTATATATCTCTGCAACATCTGTATGTGGGAGTCTGGGTCCACATTTCTGTATATCTGAGGGTGGGGTTAGGAATCCAAACACAGATTTATAGAAGCATAAAATTATGATACTGAGTAGAGTCTTAGAGATTATTTAGCCCAATCTGCTCATTTTATGTTTTGGGGAAAATGAAGACCTAAAAAGGGAAGTGACTAATTTAAAGTCACAGACTTAAAGTGACTTAAAGTCACAGAATGGCAGAACTGGAATTAGAATTCAGGGCCTCTGACTCCTAATCCTCAGTATTCTTTTCCTCAGTTCTACAATATGTGGGTACAGTTTGGTTTTAAGAAAGGAATCGAGAGAACCAGAGGGGAAAAAAAAACAGAAAAAGAGGGAGATTTAAATGAATGTCTATGGTCAACCATTCCTCAAAAAACTGCTAAGTTGGTAGCCTCCCTTTCGTCCCTTTTCTTCCCTCAAATGATACCCAGAGATTCCTTTTCTCCCTCTCTTACTTCCCTTTCCCATCTCTCCTTCAGAAAATCTGCTCTCAGATCTTTCATTCATACAAACCTTCTCACAGGGAAGTTAAGTCATTTGATTAAATAAATATTAAGCAAGGGATTTGAATTTTGATATGGATCAGAACCTTAAGCTAAAAATAAAGATTGCTGATGGCAGACTATTAGTATCATCTAACATACTGGGGGAAGATTTCAGAGGGGTAAGCACAGTAAATTTCTGGGTCATTGTGGAGGGTGCTTAAGGTCTTGTCCTGGATGTAGCAGGATCTTTGATCCCTGTACTTTGTTCATGGTTCTCAGATTAAAATCTAAGGGTCATCTTGGTGCCCACTCCTTTCTTTTTCTTTGCCCTCTCTAAAGCAAGGGCAAGCTAGCCTGGGAAATTTGTTTTGCACTGTTTGGAAGTCATAACCTGGAACCCCACAATATTTTGGCTAACCACTACCCCAGAAAGTCATGATCAGCATTTTGGGATCCACCTGTAAGTCAATGAATTGCCATCTCAGAGATGATGGAGCATAAGCCAATAATAGTCTAGTCCTTGAAGCATGTGCAAATATTCCCTGCCTTATCTCAGCATAAGAGATCTTGTAGAAATTTGAGGGTCTGGACCATAACAACCCAGGTACAGTACTAGGTGATGATACAAAATCTTTAACTGGCTTCAGAGTTGGAAGGACTGATGACTCAGGACAGGTGAACATAGAACTAAGTGTATTCAAAAGGTTCAGGAACCCCATCTTTCACTCTATTTCATGGCTGAGGAGATGACGGTGATAATTATGATGAGGGTGAAGGTGAGAACTTATCCAGTGAAAGAAACCTAACTATGGTGATGACTATGCTCAGGGTTACCAAGGCAGTACTTCTCAGTCTGATAGAAACAAAAGAAAGGCATACTGTCTTCCCAGGATGTGTATCCTGGATGTGACAGAGTATCCCAAAAAATGGAAAGCCTAACAACTAGTCCCTACTTCTAGTGACACGTGAGGGGACTTGTGATACCCCTAGAAGAAGCCTAAAAATCACTACTAAGGATTATGATGTCCTGAGCAAAAAACTATAGACCTTGGGGTCATGGAGGGTGTCTTCATTATTACTGCTAACTAAAGGTAGGATAGTTCAAAGAATAAGATAGCTTCCAAAAGTAAAGATAATGACAAGAGCAACTGAAGAATTGATAGTCTAGACCTGATTTTCCCAACAAAAAGGAATAGCTTACATTTATACAGCACTTTAAGATTTACAAAGCACACTAGGATACCGCTCACAGAAGATCTTCAAGCAAAGGCTGAATGAGGATTTGCCAGGGAGTTTTAGAGAGTATTCTTGTTCAGGTACAGATTGGATCAGAAATGGGTTTCTTAACCTATTTTGTGTCATGTCCCCAGGTTTGACAGTCTGGGGAAACCTATGGAACCCTTCTCAAAACAACACTTTTAAATGGGTAAAATAAAATACACACGATTTCAAAAGAAATCAATTATGCTAAAGATCACCAACACCAGGTTCAGAATCTTTGGGCTAGATTGTCTCTGAGGTTCCTTTCATGTCTGAGATCTTACAAGTCTATGAACTGACATATTCCATTTTCTCTTAGAAATAAACCCTAGATAATGTCTCTTCTCTAGTTCAGACCTTCATCATCTATCTCCTGGAAAATTATCCAGAAGGGACAAAGGCAAGTACAGTAGATGCTGGAACTATGCCCCAAGATAGTAATTGAAGTATGCCCCAATGCCCCAATAATTGAAGTAGTTGAAAAGGTAATTTGGAACTGGAGCAGCAGATGAGTCAAATAATTGAATCAAAATTCAAGAAAATCCAAAAGCTTTATGTCTTAAGATGAAGATCAGTGAAGGTTTAGAAGAGAATGAAAGATGAAAACCTTAGAGATAAAGACCAAGTTCCCTTGGATTGGCTTCAAGAAGGAATAAATATTTTAGGGTGGGTTGCAGTGGAGATTCTTGTTGGGGTATGGATTTGACTAAATGACCACTGAGGTCACTTCCAAAGAATCTGCTTGATTCCAGAAGATCAACTACATCACCACCACCCTAACTGTGGAGGTATCCCAAGGTTCTCTTGGCTACGTATAACTAAGTGACACAATAGCTAGAGCATTCATCATGAAGATTTGAGCACCAATTACATCTCAGCCCTTTACTGACTGTATAACCTGGGGCAAGTTGTCTATTCTCTATCTGCTTACATTTCCTCATCTGAAAAATGGGGATAATAATTGCCTCTACTTCCCAGTGTTTCTAGAAGAATAAAATGTGAAAATATGTGTAATGCTTTGCAAAACTTGAAGTGCTATACGATTGCTAACTTTTGTTTTTAGTCTATATTTCCTTTTTTTCTCTCACACTTTCTCATCATCTTATATGGGTTCATTATTAGTCCTACACAGATGACTCCCAGTTCTCTATATATCTAGCCCTAGTCTGTCTCCTGAGAGCTAGTCCTATAATCACAAACTGCGTATTCAGCATTTTGAGTTAGATGCTCTGTAGGCATATCAAACTCACCTTAAACTCAAAACAAACTCAACTAAAACAGCACCTATTATCTTGCCCCTCCTCCAACCCACTCTCTTCTGAACTTCCCTCTTTCTGTTAAAGGTACCACTACCCTTTCAGGCATGCAGGTTTGAGAACTGGACAGCATCCTCAGTCCCTGTCTCTTACCTAACATATCCAGTCATATCCAAATTATGTCATTGCTACCTTTATAACACCTTTTAAATATAATCCCTTCTCTTGAAAGAGCCACTACTCTAGTTAAAGTACCCCAAATCTTTCTTCTGTACTATTACAACAACTTCCTAATTAGTCATATTCTCTCAAGTCTGTTAAAGCAAGCACCCTAACATACATGGGAGGACCTGCTATACAGGTTCTTAGAACTACTTTTCTAAAAGGAAAGGCAATTTTTGAGGGGTCAGTAATCACTTTAATCAAACATATAAATATCAATAACTTAGTTCGGGGGAAAAGTTAGCACCCTGAACTTCAGAGAAACAAAGATCAACAGACAGGGCTTCCAGCTGCCTGACCATAAGCAATACATACATCATAGATCAACAGACAGATAATTTTCTGACCATGCATACATAGTTACCAGAGAGAGAAGCACCAACATCTGGTTTTCAAAGCTGGGGGGCTCCTCAGTGGCTACCCAAAGTCTCATCTGGTCAGACAAACACTTCCAATGAGTGAGTCCCAAAGTCAAACCTCACCTCCAAGTATATATACACTTTTCAGAGCCAGAGGGCACCACTACCCTTGAGAACCAGTGCCTCATTAACAAAAAGTATGGGCCTTCCTACAAATCTCCCCTAATCAAACTCCACTTAATGGGCAGGTCCTTTAATGGGTGGAGAAGATCTTTAATCTCATTAGCATTACAAGTCTCTTCTCTTTCCAAACCATCTCCTATACAGATGCCAAAGTGGTTTTCCTAATGCACATGTCTCATCATGTTATTCTCCTACTCAATCTCAAATCAAACATAAACTTCTCTGACATTTGAAGCCTTTAAACAGCCTACTCTCAATCTACCATCCCAGTCTTATTACACATCACTCCTCTCCATGTTCTCCATCATTAAGCTAAATTGGTATTCTTATTCTCCCTCATACATGGTACTCCCTTTCCCATCTCTATAGCTTTACACTAATTCATCACCATGCTTGAAACATACGCTTCCTTCTTACTTCTAACTGAGAATTCTTAGTTTCCTTCAAGTCTAAGTACCACCTTCTATAGGAAGGCTTTCCTGATCTTCCCCAGATGCTAGTATTTTCTTCCCAAAAGTATCTTGAACCTATTTTGTATAGATCTAAAAATGTATATTCGCTACTGGATGGACTATAAGCTCCTTGAGGGCAGGAATTGTTTCCTTTTGTCTCTGTATCCCTAGTACCTAGAATAGTGCCTAAATATAAAAGGGGCTCAATAAACACTCATTGGTTGATTGATTTCTCAACCATCATCTTCTGCAGGAAGCCCTTCCTGATTCCTCCATTTGCTAATGCCCTCCCAGACTACCAAAGTGGTCCGATGCTATTGTCTCCTATGTCTCGCAACTGATTCCAAAGTTCTTCAGAGAGACCTTGAGTGTCCTTGTATCACTGCTTCTGCCTCTGTGTGAGCACTTGCGTTGTGTGAGTTTTCTGTAAAACAGTCTTTTAGGCAAACATACATTTGACATTTAAACAATATGGCCAGCCCATTGGAATTGCACTCTCTGTGGTAGAGTTTGAGTGCTTGGCTGTTTAGTTTGAGAAAGGACCTCGGGGTCTGGCACCTTACTTGCCAAGTGATCTTCAGAATCTTCCTAAGACAATTCAAATGGAAGTGATTGCATTTTCTGGCATGACTCTGCTACATTGTCCAGGTTTCTCAGACATACAATAATGAAGTCAGCACAATAGCTCTGTAAACTTTTGGTTTGGTAAGCAACCTAGTTATTCTTCTATCCCACACTTTTTTTTCAGAGCCTCCCAAACACTGAGCTAGCTCTAGTAATGCATGTGTCAATTCCATCATCTATGTGTACATCCCTAGAAAGTATACTGCCAAAATAAATAAATTTATCCACAGCATTCAAAATTTCTCCATTTGCTGAACTGATGGTTATATGTATGGATGGAATGGTACTGATTGATGGAGAACATCTGCTTTATTGACATTAATTCTTAGGCCAAAATTAGCACAAGTGGCAAAGAATCAATTCATACTCTCCTGCATTTCAGCCTATAAGGCTGCATTGAGTGCACAATTATCTGTGAACAAAAAGTCATGCACCAATTGTCTCTCCATTTTAGTCTTGGCTTGTAGCCTTTTAAAGTTAAATAATTTATCATCAGTGCAGTAGCTGACCTTGATACCATTTTCATTCTTGTTGAAGGCATCTGACAACATTGCTTAAAACCTCATGCTAAAAAGCATGGGAGTAAGCACATGGCCCAGCTTCATTTCACTGGTGACTAGGAAAGCATGAGAGAATCATTTATTATCCAGAATCCATGCAAACATGCTATTGTGGAACTGGCAGATACGCAGATAGCACTCTGATGGCAGAAACTGAAAAAGAATTAAGAAGTTTTTTAATGAGGGTGAAAGAGGAGAGTGTAACAGCTGGCTTGAAGCTTGATATCAAAAACTAAGATCTTGGCAACTGGTCCCATCACTTCCTGGCAAATAGAAGGAGAAGTAATGGAAACAGTGTCAGATTTTGTATTCTTGGGCTCAAAGATCACTGCAGACGATGACTGTTGCCATGAAATTAAAAGATGCTTTCTCCTTGGAAGGAAAGCTACAGAAAATCAGTACAGCATACTAAAAGCAGAGATATCACCTTGGGAACAAAGGTCTGTAGAGTCAAAGCTATAACTTTTTCAGTAGCAATGTATGGTTGTGAGACTCAGACTACAAGGAAAGCTGAGCATCAGAGTTTTAAATTGAAGTTCTGGAAAAAACTCTTGAGAATCCCTTGGTCAGTGAGGAGATCAAATCAATCAATACTTAAAGAAATTAATTCAGACTATTCACTGGAAGGTCAAATATTAAAGCTAAAGCTTAAATACTTTGGCTACATCATCAGAAGAGAGGACTCATTGGAAAATACCCTGACATTGGGAAAGATTGAAGGCAAAAGGAAAAGGGGGATGGCAGAGGATGAGATTGTTAGACAGTGTCGTGGAAACAATAAACATGAACTTAGACAGACATAGTGGAGGATAGAAGGACCAGACATGCTGTGGTCCATGGAGTCATAGAGAGTTGGACATAATTGAACAAAAGCAGTTAGATTGTATGTTCCTTTCAAGTGGGAATTGTTTCTTTCTTTGCACTTGTATACTTAGTACATAGCATAGTGCCTAGCACATAATAGGGGATTAATAACTCCTTGGTTGTCTTCATTGATTGATTGATTCTGTTGCCTCAGAAAGTAAGGTACAGCCTAGGGCTGGATTCGTGGCAAGTACCTAAATCGAGAAAATGGTTAGCATTGTGCTAGGGCTTAAGGACTAAGACACTGTCCTTCCCTTGAGTGAACTGGAGAGACTGAGGACGATCTCTTAGAGGGGGAAGAATTTGGGCTGAATTTTGAAGGATGGGTAGGATTTGGATTAGTGGGAAGAAGTAAGGATATTCTACCTAGAGCCACAGTATAAACAAAAACAGTGAGTAAAGAATGAGAATAGTGGGTCTGCAAAAGTCAGATTAGTCTCATTTAAATAGAGTATTCTTGAAGGTGTGTAGTGGGAGATGAGGTAGAACAAGTCGGTTGCAGTCAGATTGTGAAGGCCCTTGGATACCATAGAAAGAGTTTGGACAGTGGGGAAACACTGAATCTTTTTGGAGCAGGGTAGTTACAGGATGAGAGCAGTTCTGTAGGAAGATGAAGCTGTCAGTGGTGAATAAGATGAATTGGAGGAGTTAGAGACTGGAGGCAGTTCGGAAGCAGTTGCAATTACTTATGTATAATGAGATGAATGTGTGGAGTAGGATATTAGTAATGGGAATGAAGAACTCATGAGAAATGCAGAAGACATTACAAAGAAAGAATTGACAGCATACGGTAATTGATTGAACAGAAGTGGTGAAGGACAGCAAATAGTCAATGAAGTGATGTCTTTTGTAGCTGGACTGGGGATGATGGGCTGGGCATACATTGTGATGGCCAGTTGTCTTCACTTTTTTCCCCTCTCATAGTGGAATTAAGAGATGGGACAAAAGCACAAGCTGATGGCCTTTGGGGGAAAGGGGGAGAGTCTCTCCATGACTGAAAGCATTTTTCCAACCCACTGGACCTGGGCTATGTTGTGTTAAATTTTCTTCTCAATACTTGGGTGGATGCGTAATGAATGGAGAATATAATCCATATGCTTATAATTCCTTTACACTCCTCCCATCAAAATGCTGCTTTTAAATAACTCTCTAGTGTTCTAAAAGACCCTGAAACATTTTAATGCTCTTTGTTTTTAAAATAACGGAGGTGGTGTTTTTCTGGGTCTAAGTGAACTCAGACATTGAAAGGTTCATGTTCTAAATTCCGAATCCATAAGGTTCATTTGAACTCAGGATTTAGCAATGCTACTCTTCCAATCCAAGAAGTTCCAATTTCATTCAGGAAATCACTCTTCACGTTAGCTGAGCCCCAATCCTGGGTGAGATATTGCCCACAGAAAGTAGGAGACAGTTCCTGCTCAGCTATTCCTTAATTTCACAGTCCAGGGCTGTATTACAGAAGTAGAGAAAATGAGTACTGTCTTGGTATGGCTTGGAGGGTGACTAAAGTCTCCCCATTCAAAAATAACCCGTGCAATGTTAAGGTTATAAATGAATTTTAAAATTATCTAGTCCAATGTTTCTCAAATTGTGTTGTAAGGCATGTGAGTATGGTGGTGGTGTTTGGGGAATGGAAGGAATATATTATGAAGGGAAAACACAGAAAATAATGCCATTTACTTTACCATCTTAATGGTCATAGACAATATACATGTTTAATTGAAGTGGAGAAATTTTGGAAGTTGGTTGAAATGGATCATGTGACCAAAAGTTGTTTTATTTTTCTAGAATCAATCATTTAATGAGCCCAATGATGTATGACACACAATTATTAGTTTGTATCCACAAAGGGCATTTCTATTCATTTATCTCTTTTTATTCTTAGTTTTTTTAACTAACTCGACCTTTATATCAATATTCATAATAGGTTTGAAATGAAGCTTGAAAAAAAGAGAAAATGAAATTAATCAAGACACTGACAATGAAAGTAACATTCAGAAACTTAATTCTAGTACATAATTCAAGTATTAAAAACATCAAATACTGAAGAAACACATATATGGTGATAGTTCTCCTACAGCTACTGGAAAACAGAGTATTGTCAAATTAAAAAATAATAGTTTCAATATTCTGGACTGATAAAATCATTTATAAACAAAAAAGAACGAAATGGAAAATAAAATCTTCAAATCATTAAAGGGACAATGTGATTAGCTGAAACAATCCTAAAAATACTGCATTCTATACACTAACAAAATTACAGGTCTGGACCCCTTTTCCCTTTAATAAAAAAGTTTCTTCCATCACTTCTTTGACTCACGGATCATAGTTGGTAATATGCTGTAGCATACACATTCGTTGCCTTTTAGTTCATTAAAATTTGATTTTTCAGAGAATGTGTTGGTTTTTTTTAGGCACAAATCTGTCAGAAACAATTTTTATTAATTAATTAATTTATTTTTTATATTTATTTTTTAAAATTTTTTTAAAAATTTTTTTATTAAATTTATTTATTTAACTTTTTACATTCATTTTCACAAAATTTTGGGTTCCAAATTTTCTCCACATTTTTCCCCTCCCCCCACCCCAATACACCAAGCATTCTAATTTTCCCTATCACCAATCTGCCCTCTCTTCTATCTTCCCTCCCTTCTCTTGTCCCCATTTTCTCTTTTGTCCTGTAGGGCCAGATGACTTTCTATTCCCCATTAACTGTATTTCTTATTTCCTAGTAGCAAGAACAATACTCAAAAGCTGTTCCTAAAACTTTGGGTTCCAAATTCTCCCCATCCCTCCCTCCCCACCCATTCCCTTTGGGAAGGCAGGCAATTCAATATAGGTCATATCTGTGTAGTTTTGCAAATTACTTCCATACTAGTCGTGTTGTGTAAGACTAACTCTATTTCCCTCCATCCTAGCCTGGCCCCCATTGTTTCTATTCTCTCTTTTGATCCTGTCCCTCCCCAAGAGTGTTGACTTCAAATTGCTCCCTCCTCCCATTGCCCTCCCTTCCATCATCCCCCCCACTCTGCTTATCTCCTTCTCCCCAACTTTCCTGTATTGTGAGATAGGTTTTCATACCAAAATGAGTGTGCATTTTATTCCTTCCTTTAGTTAAATGTGATGAGAGTAAACTTCATGTTTTTTTCTCAGCTCTCCTCTTTTTCCCTCCACTAAAAAGTCTCCTGCTTGCCTCCTGAATGAGAGATAATTTCCCCCATTCCATTTCACCCTCTCTCCTCCCACTACATTTCTGTCTCACCGTTTACCTTAATATCTTTATGGTCCCATCCTATTCAATTCACTCTGTGCTCTCTGTCTCTGTATGTGTGTGCATGCACGCATGTACATATGTGTGTGTGTGTGTGTGTGTATGTGTGTGTTTGTGGTCCCACCAACTACCCAGATACTGAAAAGTTTAAGAGTTACAAATATTGTCTTTCCATGGAGGAATGTAAACAGTTCACCTTTGGTAAGCCCCTTATTACTTCTCTTTGCTGTTTACTTTTTCATGCTTCTTCTCATTCTTGTTTTTGAAAGTCAAATTTTCTTTTCAGCTCTGGTCTTTTCATCAAGAATGCTTGGAAGTCCTCTGTTTCATTGAAAGATCATATTTTCCCCTGAAGTATTATACTCAGTTTAGCTGGGTAGGTGATTCTTGGTTTGAGTCCTAGTTCCTTTGACTTCTGGAATATCCTATTCCATGCCCTTTGATCCCTTAATGTAGAAGCTGCTAGATCTTGAGTTATCCTGATTGTATTTCCACAATACTGAAATCGTTTCTTTCTAGCTGCTTGAAATATTTTCTCCTTGAGCTGGGAGTTCTGGAATTTGGCCACAATGTTTCTAGGAGTTTCTCTTTTTGGATCTCTTTCAGGTGGTGATCGATGCATTCGTTCAATATTTATTTTGCCCTCTGGTTCTAGAATATCAGGGCAGTATTCCTTGATAATTTCATGGAAGATGATGTCTAGGCTCTTTTTTTGATCATGGCTTTCAGGTAGTCCCATAATTTTTAAATTGTCTCTCCTGGATCTATTTTCCAGGTCAGTTGTTTTTCCAATGAGATATTTCACATTATCTTCTATTTTTTCATTCTTTTGCTTTTGTTTGGTGATTTCTTGATTTCTCGTAAAGTCATTAGCCTCCATCTGTTCCATTCTAATTTTGAGAGAACTATTCTCTTCAGTGAGCTTTGAACCTCTTTTTCCATTTGACTAATTCTGCTTTTGAAAGCATTCTTCTCCTCTTTGGCTTTTTGACCCTCTTTTGCCAATTGAGTGAGCCTATTTTTCAAGGTGTTATTTTCTTCAGCATTTTTGGGTGTCTCCTTTGGTAGGGTATTGACCCATTTTTCATGCTTTTCTTGCATCTCTCTCATTTCTCTTCCCAGTTTTTCCTCCACCTGTGTAACTTGATTTTCAAAATCCTTTTTGAGCTCTTCCATGGCCTGAGCCCGCCGGACATCCACCTGGGATGTCTGGGATACAGAGGCCCCGACCTCCACATCTTTCCCTGATGGCAAGCATTGTACTTCCTCATCAGAAATGAAAGGAGGAAGAAACATCTCTTCCCCAAGAAAGTAGCTCTCTATAGTCTTATTTTTCTTCCCTTTTCTGGGCATTTTCCCAGCCAGTTACTTGACTTCTGAGATTCCTCTCCACCCCCACCTAGATCTGCCCAGCTAGTGCTTGGGGTCTGATATTCAAATGCTGCTCCCCAGCCTCAGGGCTTTCAGCGGCAGGTGTGGCTGCTATTCAATGTGAGCTTACGTTCTGGTGCTGGGGTGGGGGAAGGGCCGCCTCCCAGGCTCAGTTCCCTCAGGAGGTTTATGCAGAGACCTTCAGTATTGGAGCTCCTGCCTGCTTGGGGAGTTCCAGGCCACTGCCACTGTCTCTGCCGCTGCCTCTGCCACTCCCTCTGCTGCTGCCTCCCGAGGGGGCCCAAGTCACGGAGACACCCCGCTCCCCTCTCCGCCAGCCCAGACGTCTCTCTCACTGACCTGTAGTGTCTGTAGGTGGAGGGACTTTTGTGGCCACCGGAGATTCCATGCTGAAGCCTTCTCGGATCTGCTCCTCTGGGGCCATGCAGCCAGGGCAGTGCAGGGGTGGGCTCCGCATCTGGTGCGCAACAGACCCCTGGGGATGGCTTTCCAGGGCTCTCTGGAACAGAAATCTCTTCCACTGTGTTTCTGCGTGGCTTGTACTGCTCCAGAATTTGTGGGGAGTTCTTTTTACAGGAAATGTATGAGCTGTGGGTTCTGGAGGTAGCATATGTGAGTCTTTCTACTCCACCATCTTGGCTCCTCCCCCCGAATGTGTTGTTCTATAATTCACTGGTATATGGCATCACCAAAAAAATATTGATGTTTGAATGAATAAATCATTAAAATATGATTTGATATATGGTTTTTGAAGGTATGTTGAAGTTTCCAAAATGTAAGCAATCCTGTTCTCTTCTTATTCTTCAATTATGAGCCCAGATTATTTTGTAGTTGTCTTTCCATTCCCTTCCAATATAGATCTATCATCTATCTATCTATCTGTCCGTCCATCCATCCATCCATCTATCTATCTATCTATCTATCTATCTATCTATCTATCTATCTATCTATCTATCTATCTATCTATCTATCTATCTATCTACCTGTCTGTCTGTCTGTCTGTCTGTCTACCTGTCTGTCTATCAACCTGTCTATCTGTCTGTCTATCTATCTATCTATCAACCTATCTATCTAATCTATTTATCCATCTATGTACCCATTTATACTTGACTAATTTGATAGGCTGCCCATCCAACTACATGTCATAATTTGGACAATATGCATTACTCATCCACTTAGTTTTTCCTCTGTGGATTGTTAGAGATCTTCTTTTCCTGATTCTTTAAAAGAATTTTATTTTTATAGATGCTTTTTGCTTTTATATCACATACATTTCTGGATTTACCTCACCCCTCACCTATCAATTTTCTTTGGAACAATGATTTTTTTGTAATTTTAAATATTCTTTTTAAAAATATTTATTTTTAGTTTGCAACATTCACTTCCATAAGTTTTAAATTTTCTCTCTTTCCCTCCTTTCTCCTTCCCTAACGTGGCATGCAATATGATATGGCTCTACACACACATTCCTATTAAACACATTTTCATATTAGTCATGTTACATGGAAAAATTATATTGAATGGGAGAGAACATGAGAAAGAAAAAAAACAAAACAGAAAAAAAAAGAAAATAGTCTGTTTCATTCTGCATTCCAACTCCTTAATTCTTTCTCTGGATGTGGATGCATTTGCATCATGACTCCTTTGGAAATGTTTTAGGTCTCTACACTTTTGAGAAGGGCTAAGTCTATCAAAATCAGTCATTACATACTGTGGCTGCTACTGTGTACAATGTTCTCCTGGTTCTACTCACTTCACTCAGCATCAGTTTATATAAGTCTTTCTAGGATTTTCTGAAGTCCATGTGTTCATCATTTCTTATAGTACAATAGTATTCCATTATATTCATATACCACAATCTGTTCAGCCATTCCCCAGTTGATAGGCATCCCTTAAATTTCCAGTTCTTGGACATAACAAAAAGAGCTGCTATAAATATTTTTGTACACGTGGATCCTCTTCCCATTTTTATGATCTCTTTGGGATATAGCACTAGAAGTGATTGCTGGGTCAAAGGGTATGCACTTTTTTATAGCCCTTTTGGGCAAAGTGGAACAATGATTTTAAAAGAAAGGGGAAAAGAAAAAAATTCAGCCAAACTAATCAAGACATTAACTAGATCAGACAGTATTTTTGTATTTCACAAGCACAGTAGTCCACCTCTGCAAAGAAAAGAAGGGCAGCTAGTTGGTACAGTGGATAGAATGCTGAGCCTGGAATCAGGAAAACCTGAGTTCAAATCCTACCTCAGACACTTACTAGCTGTGTGGCCCTGGGCAAGTCATTTCACCCTGTTTGCTTCTGTTTTTTCATCTATAAAATGAGCAGGAGAAGGAAATGGCAGACCAATAGCATCTTTGCCAAGAAAATCACAAATAGGGCCATGAAGAGCGGGACACAGCTGAACAACTGCCACAAAAGAAGGGAAGGAAGTGTATTTCCTAATCTTTTTTTTCATGACAGAGCTTGATTATTATAATTAAATAGCATTTACCTCCTTTTTTATTTCATTGTTGTTGTTTTTGTTTATGTTGCTCTGTGTCTTTGTGTGTATACTGGTGCATTAATCCATCCATATATATGCACACACATATGTATATACATGCACACATGTACATATGTACACATATGTATGCACATATGTGTATAAATACACATATATCTCCATGCTTCTTTTAATTCTTTCTGTAATGGAGGCTTTGTGAATGCTTAAATCACCTAAGACAGTCACTTGTGTAGAAGATGTGAGGGGACCTGCTTCTGGGAGATAGAAGAACTGGTGCATGCCTCAACATTCTTCATTGAGTTAGTATGTGGTTGGGGGTAGTCTGTGGATGTGTACCAAGAATTGTCTACTTCTTTAAAACTACTTGACAGAGCACCACCAAACTTTTCCTCTGTTCTTATATGGGGGTGATCAAGTCATTTCCTTACTCTAAAACCTTTGATAGTTCTACATTATCTCTAGGATACAATACAAATTACTCAACCTGGCATTTAAAGTTCTTCATATTCTGTCTCCAGCCTTATTTCACATTTCCCCTCTTCACACATTTTGTCCTCTAGTCAAACTAGTTGGTGTGCTATTTCCCAAACTCAACATTCTCCTTTCCACCCCCAGGCTGTTCTTCTGGTCTGGAATGCACTTCTACCTCATCTCTGTCTCTGGGAGAATTCTTAGATTCCTCTGACACTCAGTTCAGGTGTGACCTCTTACAGGAACCTTTCCTCAACTTCCAAATATCAGTGCTTCTTCTCTCCTGAAATTATCTTGCCTTTACTTGTTGTATTATTTACTTGTTGTATCCCCCACAACTTCTCCCCTCAAAATACATAATTCCTTCCTACCTGGGCATAAAGGTATTAATATGGGATGGGACAGTATTCCTTCATGGGAATCAATCTGAAAGGAAGGCACCACCTTCCTTTATCACCAAAGAGCCATGCATTAGCAGAGTCAGTTCTTTTTATGGAGTCTCTAATCATGTGGGGAGATTATATACATGTTTTTATGTTTTGGCATTAAGATGAGATTCCTGCCTGCTGTGGAAGGCAGGCCACTGTCAGGTGAGGCAGACAATTTGTAGGGCACTAGACCCTTCCTCATGCCAGGAGGTAGGCATTGCAGTCCTTAAGAAAGCTGCTCAGAATTGACTGATGCACAAAAAAGGAAAATATCAGATGTTGGAGAGAACGTGGGAAAACTGGGAGCTGCAAACTGATCCAATCATTCTGGAGAGCAATTCGGAACTGTGCCTAAAGGGCTATAATATTGTGTATACCCTTTGATCCAGCAATATCTAGGTCTATATATGCTAGGTCTATATCCCAAAGGCATCCAAAGAAAAGGGAAAGGACCTATTTATTTTTGCTTATTTATTTATTATATAAATATTATATTATATAAAATAATAATAATTTATTATTTATTATAGGACAAGTTTATTTTTGGCAACTCTTTATGTGGTGGCTAAGAATTGTAAATTAAGGGGATGCCCTTAAATTGGGGAATGATTGAACAAGCTGTGGCATATGATTGTTATGGAATAATATTGTGCTATAAGAAATGACAAATAGGATTATTTCAGAAAAACTTGGAAAGACTTACATGACCTAATGCATAGTGAAGTGAACAGAACCACAGGAATGTTGTACATAGTAACAGCAATATTGTTTGATGAAGAATTGTGAATGACTTAACTGTTCTGAGGAATGCAAAGATCCAAGACAATGCCAAAGTACTGTTGATGAAGCATCCCATCTACCTCCTGAGAAAGAAATGATATTGTTTGAATACAGACTGAAGCATACTATTTTTCACTTTCCTTCATGTTTTCTTTTGGTTGAGTCTTTTTGTGCAAAATGACTAATACGGAAATAGTTTACATAATTGCACATATATAATTCATATCTGATTACTTACTTTCTCAGGGATGGGTAAGGGAAAGGAAGGAAGAATAAAATTTGGAATTCAAAACTTTAAATAAAAATGTTAAAAAACAAAAAGAAGAAGATGATGATGACTGCTCAGACACCCAGGGGTGTCTGAATCCCACTGCTGTTTTAGTCTAGTGAGAAGACAACCCTATGCCCTGGGTCACCTGTGTGCAGGGTTGTGTCTGTAGCTCCCGTTGTATCCACACCTGCTGTTTCATCACTTTGCCTGTTGCCACAGAACTTTGAGATAGGTTTAAAAAAAGCTAGAAAAATAGTATCATAGTAAAATAATAAAAGTAAAATGTTGTGTTCATCCTTCATTTTTGAATGTAAAATAAATAGTAAATGTAAAATAGTTGAATATAAAATTGCAAAATGATTGAATAGTAAAATAACGAAATAGTAAAATGGTATAGGTGATGCCTTTTGACCAGCGAGTAAATTAGATTTAAGTGAGGCAGAGTTGCACAAAGTCATCGGTCTCATTGTCTCTTCCAGGGTCATCAAAGCCCAATGGCAAGATAAAAGTCAAGACAACTGGTGATGGCTTGGGATGCAGTGAATGGTCTTGGCATTTTCAGTCTGACCAAGCTCTAAGCCTCCTTGCTTTTCTGCCTTCATGGGCCATTGAAACAAAGTGTTCACACTGGTAACAGTAAGCACCTGAACATGCACAGGGGGGCCTACTACAACGGGTTCTTAGATATGCATTCATAAAAGGAAAGCAACTTTCAAGGGGTTAACAATAAGAATCAAAATCAAAATTCAGAGAAATCAAAAATAAATCAACTGACAGCACTTCCAAACTGCTTGATCATGACATACATACACAGTTACCAGAGAAGGAAGCATCAATTTCTGGGTTTTAGCAGCGGGGGAGGGGGAGGGTGGGTACCTTCTCAATGGCTTCCCAGAATCTCTGTAGCCAAAGAAACACTTCCAGTCAGTAAGCTCCAAAGTAAAACCTCACCCTCACAGTATTTACACATTTTTTTAGGATCAGAGGGCATAAACCTCTGGCCCAGCGCCTCAATAGAAAAAACAAAAGGTACCAAGCTTCCCATAACGGGCAAGCCCATCAATGGGTGGGAAACATCCTATCACATTATTCAATCAGAGGCAGTTTTAGTAAAACAAAAACAGCAAAAGAGCCTAAGTTGATTGCCATTGCGTCTGCCTATTCTGCCTGGGAAGTCTTCATATGCTTGAGGTAGAACCCCCTAACTTACCCAAAGGTTTGAGGGCTGTGAGTTACCTTCAAACTGGTTTAGACCATCTGCTGAGCCGTTAACCAGGGAGTGGCCACTATATTTATGACAGCTTGGAGCCACAGATGAGAACCGGGTATCAGGTGGTCCCCAAAGGTAGATGAGCAGCCTTGAAAAGGGCTCAACAACCCTCACATCAGAGGTACTAATCCTCCCTTGAACATCCCATACACCCCATCAGTTAGGCTACACTGCCTTCCTACATAACCAGTAAGTTGTGGCTGGAGTCCAGAGAAGAGAGAGACCACTAATGGCTAGGAGGATGAGGGAAACCTTCAAAGAGGAGACTTGAGCTGGACTTAAAGATAGGAGGAAAATTAGAGAAGTAGAGGAGATAGGGAAGGATATTGTCAGGGGAGGGCTCCAAACTGGACTATGGTGTAACATGAACCAAGTCATAAGGGTTGAAATGAGCAAATCTATGACTGGGATGAAACTTTGAGTACTACAGAAGTAAGGCTGGCTAATGAGGGAGGGGCAAACTGTGGTGGTCCATATGAAATTGATTGGGCAAGTTAGCCTTGGCTGATTGCCTTTGCAAAATATAATTTAATTCTCTAGTCACTGGCCACTAGACTCTGATTCTCTCCAAAATTTCTGGGTGAAGGAATAAAAGGAAAAAATCCCTCTGGACCTTTCTAGAAGATACTGCAGACCTCTGATTCCCTCATTCCCTCTACTTTCTAGAGTTTTTTGTACCTCCAAGATCTCTCATGAAAAGGAAAGAGGACCTAAGACATCACCACATTTGTTTAGTGTCTTACTTTTCCCCATGTTCAGGGTATTTGTGTTCTCAAATTGGACCACAGGGAGAAGAACTTAAAAGAAATAGACTCTCTAATGGTGGGATTTTGGACACTGATAGATTACTTGGAAAGACACTTTGAGTCAGGAGGGATTTTTCCAAATCTTCAATTGCTTCATGTAACTAGATGGTGGGCTACACCATGTATAAGATAAGCTCTGTGTACCCTCTTCATCCCACCTGTATGCAGTTTAGGCTGCTCTCTGACTATGGTTTCTTTTGGAATCTGTTAGATCAATTAAATGAAAGAGAGTAAGGGAATAAAACTATTTTTTTCCTGAAGAATTGCAGGCAGATTTGTTAAGATCATACAGCAGCAAGATTGCTGAAAGGGACAGCAGCCTTTCCTAGGGGGTCTCCAGTCTCTAATTTTGAGCCAATAGCATGGAGACAGAAAGCTCTGGAGCTCTCAGAATAGTCAAAGGTACTGACTCGCTCTGTGACCCCTGACTGATACCCCTGGATTGTCTTGTGTTCCTGCCAAACTGTTGGTGAAAGAAGACCCCACTTCAGACCAAATGTTGCCTTGGATGAGAGCTTTCCCTGAGGAAGAACTGGTCATTTTCCACTCTGGAGGGAACAGATGCAGATGGAAAGGTTGGGGGAGCCAGAAGAGATGAGTGAAGTGCCCTAAAAATATTGTGTCCAATACATGTTTATTACTATTACTAGTTACAATGATAGAAAAAAGGAGAGAAGAGAGGAAGACACGAGGGGGAAAAAAGAGAGGAGATACTTTATTCTACTAGACTTCTTTGTAGCATCTTACAAGCCTGACCACCTTTCACTTCTTACTATTCATTCCACCCTTGGCTTGTAAGACATGGCTCCCTTCTGATTCTCCTCTTCTATAATTATTCTTTTAATATCTCCTCCAGACCTCTAAATGTTAGTAGAGGAATTAGCCCACAAAGGGCTAGAGGTACTCAAGAATGAAATTCTGAAAACACAAAGAGAAACAAATACAATGAGAAAGAAAAATGGGATTTTCATAAGGGATTGATGTGGATGTACAGGAAGGAGGGGCAAAAAAGGAAAGCAGGTAAAAAGGCAGGCTGGAAGGAACGAAGAAAAAAGAAGAAAGGAAGATGAGGGAAGGAGGAAAGCAATAAGAGAGGAAAGGAAGGAAAGAAGAAGAAAGGAATGAGGGAGAGAGAGAAGGAAGGAAAGATGAAAGGAAAGAGAGAGGGAAAGAAGGAAGGAGGGAGGGAGGAAAGGAAGGAAAAAGGATTTACTAAGTGTTTACTATGTGCCAAGTATTGTGCTAGGTGCTAAAGATATAATACAAGCAAAAAAGAAAGACAGTACCTGACCTGAAGGAGCTAATATTGAAATGGGCAAAAATAACCCACAAAAAAAAAATAATAATCCACAAAAGGGAGCTGAAAAGTTGTGCTTTAGGGTGGAGGATGAAGGTACGTGTGTGGCAATATTGTGTTGAAGTTCAGAAATTCAGGGATAGAGAACTCACCAACCAACTTTGATTTAAGAAAGAAATGAAAAGAGGATGGAGGTAAGACCAGAGTGATGATGAGTGTGGCATAGTCCTAAAAAAATACTGTTGGGAATTAAAGTGTAGAATGAACTGAGGCTGTCATGGCAAGCTAGGAACAACAAGAAAGATGTTTTGTTTTTTTAGGGCAGGAAAGGAAGAAGTAAGAAGGAAGAGGATTTTTGCTTAGAATGAATGGGATAATGATAACTGACTGCAGAGAGAAGCCAGAGGTGCTCGATTCTTCTCCGTCTTCTGTTTTCTTTGCTCAAGAGAATGAGTTTTTATATTGGAAATGAAAGGACAAAAAATGACCAACAAAGAGTTGATACCCAAAATAAGAATAAGAGCACCTAGTTACTTTTGATGTATTCAAGTCACTTGATCCAGTGAACTTCTGCCACTTTCAGGGATATTTGAAAGATTGTGGAAAATAGTAGATATACCACAAATTTGAAGAAGAGCAAATGTCCTGATTTTTTTAAGGGAAGACTACAGAGTTTTCTATAGACCAATGATGTTGACTTTGATATCTGGGGAAATTCTAGAGCAGATCATTCAAGAGATGCTTGAAAAACATTGAAAAAGGAAAAGATTGATTATATATATACAGCAAGACATTATCAAGAGCAAGTGATGTCAGATTTCTTTTATTCCTTTTTTAAAAACTTTGTGTTACTAAACTAGTAGATGAAGAAAATTCTGTAAATATAGTTTACCAGTAATATAGTGATATGTTTAGAACTACCAATAATGTTGACATGGTTTCATTTTATCACAGCAATGATTGTACACATGGAGTTTTATTTACACTAAACTGACCTAGAACATGTGACCTTGAAGAAGTAGAATTGGATTGAGTTGGTTTCTCATCTTTTGATAGTTTTCTGTCCACTGAATGCTGGATTTTGCACTATATACATGTGTTCCTTTATTCTCTTTTGTTGTGTTTTTACTTCTGTGATTTTTAATAATAGATATTATTCCATAGAAATATGTAAACTTTGTTAAAAAAAAAAGCACATCAATGACTGTTAGAGACACCACAGCAGCTGATAAAGTGAGGAAATCAAGAATTTCAAGGATTATTCAAGCCCACAGTGAAGCAGGATCAGTCTCACGGAAGTACAAAAAAAAATGTGTGATAAAAAACAAAAAATGCTATGAATAATCTGTTGGTGCAAATTAGTACTCATAAAATAAGCAAAGATCTTCACAAGGAGCTGGCAGCTGGAAGGGTTATTATTGTTTCATTCAAAGTGTGGGTACACTTCTTGAAGCTGAGAGAACAGTAAGAAAATGAGTTTTTAAAAAACTCAGCAGCTTATCATTGTTACGATGACAAAACGGCTGCCATGAACAGAACTGTACAAATTGATTGTGATCTTCCATTCTCGAAGAGGACGAAAATGACATCATTATGCTGGGATCAAGTTTCAGTGTGTCCGACTGTGGCTGATCAGACCAATATGAGCTCAGAATGCTCTACCACAGGCAGGGCACAAATAGTCCATAAGAACGTTAGATGTGAGTACTCTAAATTTGCACATTCTGGGCTTCCTTTGAGCTGTTTCAGTTCTGCTTTGCTCATGGAGCACAGCACCTTCTCTGATGTGGGCACGCCATGCTGAGCGCTCCTCTGCCAGTGTCTTCCATGTCACACAATCAATTCCAAAGTTCTTAAGAGAAAACTTGAGAGTGTTCTTGTATCGCTTCTTCTGATCACCATATGAGGGTTTGCACTGTGTGAGTTCTTCATAAAATATAAAAATAGTGCAATATGGAATGTTTGAAAATGATAATTCTTGCTGATATAATTTACTTTTTCATTCAAGACCCTGTCAAAACCCTGTCAGAAGAAGTCTGTGTGTGCCTAAAAGATCTGAACATCATCAGATTACAAAACATCCATACCAAAAAATGTTTTGTGGATTTTTAGCTTCCGGTGGTCCATTTCTTGTTATGGAAATTATGCATATTGATATACTGAGACTATTTCCAGAATTATTCAAAGTTCCATATGGAGGTAATATATCATGACATGACCTTGCAATGTACCAAACATCACTATAACTTAAAAAATTTATCCGAGAAATAGAGATAAACATAATTTGATGACCACTGAATCCTTATTTGCAGGCTACAAAATCATCTTAGGAAAGAATATACAAAAGAACCAATAGCCTATGTGACAGAAATGTGATTTCATGATAAAAAATTAAATACGTCAAAATCTTGCAAACACAATCTCAAATCATGTGAACAAATAATAGTTACAAAAGCAGGACACTTACATATTAAAAGATTGTTTAAGTATAAAAAGTCATAAAGTTTATTGTATGTCAGCAAATTTAATTATTTAATTTTAGCCCAAGTAATTCACAAACCACAATAGAAGAGGATAATTCCATTGTACACTACTCCTATCAGGTCTCATCTCTAGTACCATGTTCAGTTCTGGGCACTACACTTTGAGGACATTGATAAGGTTCAGTTCAGAAGAGGTCAACCAAGATGGTGAAGCATCTTGATTCCATGTCATATGTAGGAACTGGGCTTGTCTATTCTAAAGAAAACTCTGGGGGCAAAATTATATCTTTAAGTATTTGAAGGTCTGTTGTTTGGAGTAGAAATTTGACTTGACTTGCAACGCCCCAAAGGGCAAAAACAAGAACCACAAAGTAGAAATTATAAAGAGCCAATGCAGTCTTGACACCAGAAAAAACTTCTTAACAATTGGAACTATCTCACAGTAGAATGAGCTACCTGTATATGTGGTTGGTTCTAAATGTGTCTAAGGACACATTTTCCTTTGACATACAAGAGGGGAACTTAGAGGTCATTTTGTCGGATATAGGAAATCTCTCTAGCATCCCTTTAGGTTTTGTTTGAATACTTTCAGTGACAGGGAACTGATAATTTCTTTTTAAAAAAGAAATAACATTTATTCCCCCTGCCCATGCCATCGTAAAATATTTATTTTTTTTAAAGTTTTGAGTTCCAAATTTTATCTCTCCTTCTTTTCCTCCCTCCTCTCCACACTCCCTGAGATGACAAGAAATCTGATATATATTATACATGTGCAATCATGTAAAACAAATCCATATTAGTCTTTTTGTACAAGAAAACTCAAAAAGGAAACAAAGGAGGAAAGGAAGAAAAAAGAAAGGAAAAAAGGAAGAAAGAAAGAGAGAGAGGAAGGAAGGAAGGAAGGGAGGAAGGGAGGAAGGAAGGAAGGAAGGAAGGAAGGAAGGAAGGAAGGAAGGAAGGAAGGAAGGAAGGAAGGAAGGAAGGAAGGAAGGAAGGAAAAGAAAAATAGTATGCTTCAGTCTGTATTCAGACAATATCAGTTCTTTCTCTGGAGGCAGATAGCATGTTTCATCATGAGTCCTTTGGCATTGTCTTGGATCATTGTATTTTGCTGAGAATAGCTAAGTCATTCACAGTCCTTCATCACAGAATATTGCTGTTACTGCAGACAATGTTTAGCTGATTCTGCTTACTTTACTTTGCATCAGTTCATGTAAGTCTTGCCAAGTTTTTCTGAAATCATCCTGCTTGTCATTTCTTACAGCACAATAATATTCCATCCCAATCATCCACAGCTTGTTCAACCATTCCTCAGTTGATGGATATCCCCTTTATTTCCCATTCTTAGCTACCACAAAAAGAGCTGCTATAAATATTTCTGTACAAATAGATCTTTCCCCTCCCTACTTTTTAAAATCCCTTCGGGATACAGACCTAGCAGTACTATTGCTAGATCAAAGAGTATGCACAGTTTTATAGTCCTTTGGGCAAAGGAACTGAAAATCTCTTAAAACAGACCATTTAATTTCTTTAATAGCTCCTAACATTAGAAATTTCTGTTTCATATTGAGCTGAAATCTACTTGCCCATAGTTTCTACCCATTAACTCTGGTCCTGTCCTAAGTGACTACACAAAACAAACATGTTTTCTTTTTCTACACCATAGCCCTTCAAATATTTTGAGGTAGTTATATTGCCTCCTCCCAGTTCCCTTCCCCCTCAAGACTCTCTCATTAAGGTTAAATACACACAGTTCTATCAACAAATAAGCATTTATTAACCATATCCCACATGCCATACACCATGCTAACAGTGGGACATTCCTTGCCCTCAAGGAGTTTACAATCTGGGGAATTTGGTGGAAGAAGGATGTGGGGAGACAACATGTACATATAGATAGAACATAAGCACAAGATTATTTTCAGGGAAGGGCATTAGAAAAGATAGGAAGGGGCATGGGAATCAAGAGAGGCTTTATGTAGAGGCTAGTATTTGAGCTGAGTCTTGAAGGAAACTAAGAATTCTAAGATATGGAGGTGAGGAGGAAGTGAATTCCAGGGATAGAATCACCCTGGTTACCCTCCTTTGGGTATATTCTAGTCTATCAATACCCTTCTTAAAGATATTCTACTCAGAACTGAACAGTTTTTTGCCTTTCATCTGATCAGTAGAGCAATTATCTCCCTTGTTCTAGAGGCTCTGTTTCTATTAAGATAAGATACTGTAAAATTTAATTAGTTATTTCAGCTGCATGTCATACTGCTGACCAATTTCAGCTTGTGTCCTGTTAAACCCTCTAGCTCCTTTTTCAAATCAATTGTTTCATTGGAAACCGCATTTGTGTCCTGTTCTCATGGAATTGATGTTTTGGGTGTATTTGCAGAAGTTTACATTTATGTTGTTACTGTTGTTATTTTGTGTCTTTTTTTTAAAAAAAATATTATTAAGATTAGCAAGTCCAACATCTGACTCCTATTTCCTGGTACCCTTGCCTCGTGTCCCTGCCCCACAACTCCACCACACTGACTTGCATTTTATTTCTTTCTGATCTTGACTATTAACTAATTGACACTAAGATGTCAGGTGGCAAAACTTTACCTTGTCCTAGTGGTGTTAGAAATTCAATGGGGAATTTTTGGAGACAGCTCTTGCTCTCCCTCCCCACCTGAAAAAAAACAAAACCCAGCAAGAGTCAGAAGAATAATTCAATAATGGTAATAATTTTGGTCACTGCGACTATATGGGAGAGATAATATGTTGGACTGAGAGGCCTTTCCAAGGAATCTCCAATCACACCATGTGGCCAGTAGCCCATAGGTAGGAAGGAATTCCCGTCTTATCTCTTTCTCCTGGCTTGTTCAGCAGATGATCTCAAGAGGACAGAGTAAAATGGATCTCTGGCTTCCTAAGAGATTACATAGTAAAGAGGAACACTCTAGCGAGGAAACCTGGGCTTGAATATCAACTCAGTCTCCAACTGGCTGCTGTTCATCTTGTGAATACAATTCAATGATCTTTAAGGTTACTTCAAGGTCAATATGGCATAATTTTATGATGACTGTGATTAGCAAGTATGAATCAAGCTAATATGCCTTTCACCATATAGCCTAGACACATATAGTGATTACTTTTTACCCTAAATTGGCCAACCCTTATTCAGCAGACAAAAATCAACTGCCCTTTGAAATACCTACTTGATAATTTTCTTGGAATGGATGTCTAGTATTTTGGGGCATACTAAGCTGAAAACTTCGCAAATAGATCCTGAAAATTCAGATCGTTGTCAATTGAATATTTCAGGCTGGATGAGATGAGGATCTGGAGACCCTTCTTCAGATTCTGGAACAATTAGGCTTTCCAGAAGGTATTGTTCACCTGTCTTTTGAGACCATTTCAAATCTTTCACTTTCTCTTTAAAAGAGCAAAGAGATTATCTTTTCCCCACTCCTTTTTTGAAAATGGCAATATTCCTCACCGCAGGAAAACCTTGCTGTGTGGTTCCGCCCCTCATCCTGACCCCATGTGCATTGAAATGGATAAAGCTCTTCTCTCAGGTTAATATGAGAAGTCTTGTCTCAATATAGCTTCTGTGAGGGGTGTTCTACTGTAACGTAACTTTTGAGTCACTTCTACAAATTACTGTTAGTCTACAATAGAAATTATTGGAGATGAAGGCCTGGGCTCAAGTCCTATCTCTGGCAGATACTTCAGTTTGATACTGGTCTGGTCCATCCAAATACTGGCCATTCTCCAAGGCCAAGGTCATCTCACATTTTCTGAAGTTTAAGATGTAAGTTTTTCAAGAATGATTTGCTTGAAGTGAGATTTTTTTCCTAAAAAATAATTATTCATAGTTTCATAGTTATTTCTATCACTCATTGTCTTCTTTATCATTTTTCATTTTTATCATTTCTATCATTGTTGCTCTTGTCATCATCTACAACTTCTATCTCACTTTTACTCTCATCACTTCACTTCAAACTCCAAGAACTTTCATCCATTGAATCCTGGATTTCGCCATTTTGTTGTTGTTATTGTTGGAAGCAATCAAGATTAAGAGACTTGCCCAAGGTCACACAGCTATTAAGAGTCTGAGGTCAGATTTGAAGTTAGGTCTTCCTGACTAGTCCTCTATCTACTGGACCACCTAGCTACCCTTGGATTTGACATTTCTCGAACCCTATGGTTTGGTTCTATAGCATGTCAAGCATCAGAAGTTCTAATTGAGGTGATTTCATTTTCCCTTCAGGGCCTGGAATATGATCCTCAATTCATATGCTTTTGGATACTCTCTCTTTCACAATTACCCTTCTCCTCTCCACCTTATCTGCCATTTCACAATTCAACTGCAAGGTTTGAGGAAAGCCATCAATCAGTCAAATGTCACATTGCAATTCTCCGAACTATAGAGCACTATACAGGTTAATGACCGAAAGCAGCAATTTTTGGAGAAACTTCTCCAGCTGTTCTCTCCTACTACCCCTCTTCACCCCCAACTCTTCGAAAGAGAAAGGTGGTCATTTTGTAGCTATTTTCTTTACCCACTGGATGGCACTAGTGTACGAATTTAAGAGTATCTTGATTTTATGAGCAAAACTACTTGAAAAAAAGCCTATCTTCCTTTTGGTCGAATAGGTATCTCTTCTGAATCTTCCATAAAATCTCACTCAGTATGAGTGCATAATTATTACCCCATCTCTACTTGTTGGGTCCTTCAGTAGTTTTGTTATGAAATACGAATAACCCATTTTGCCTCTCTGACTTACTTTCCATACCTATTCAATGTCAATACTACTATCCAAATGGCCTACAGCTCTCTAGCTGACAGGGGGCTATGATGTTAACCTAATGACCCTTAAAGCTATTCTGGGCATGTTTGACTAGTAGGCTGAAGGCATCAACCACAGAAAAGAGATCTGAAATAGAATATGAAGGTAGTGACAAGATCCACTCTAAAGCCCCAATTCAGAAGTGCAATAAATACCTTTCTTACTAATTGTAAAATTCACACTTCTCTAGACATTTTCTCTTCTTTATACTTGAATCATACTATAGTTTTGCATTATTACTTCTTGGGCTGTCCTTTAACCTCTCCACCCTGTAGCTGTCATTCAGAGGAAAGCTATCAGTTACATCATTTAGGCCCTCTCCATTACATACTCCCAGTATCACTATGCTTAAAGCCCTATGTCCTAACTACCTGAAACTGTCTCAACATGAAGGGTTGAAACTGTCATCCACCTGAAGACGCTAGAAAGAGAGGAAGAACAAGCATCCATTGGCATCTACGATGGGCCAAGCGCTGTACTAAGAGCTTTACAAATATCTCATTTGAGGTACCTTTATTCTATCTTTCTGCGTTAGAAGAAAGACAGAGGAAAGGGATCTCACTCAGTGAGCCACCCTCCTAGAGAATGCCACCATTAATTTCGCAATGTAGTTTCTTAAAGGAGTAAGTCTCTTCCTCAGGACCATCTTGGTTTTAACAAACGAGCAGTTTTCAATTTCCTAATAACTAGAACTTGATGAAAATAGAAGAAGTTGTCTCATAACGCTGTGAATTATACCAATCAGTAAAGATTGATTAAGTACCCATTATGTGCCAGGCACTGGGGATACAAGGACAAAAAAATGAAACAGTCCTTACCCTCAAGAAGTTTACATTCCATGGGGAGAGACAACAAGGATGTTCCAGTGGAGGTTGGAAAGGTTGCAAATGGGATCCATTCATTAGGTAGGGGGTTGGACTAAATGATCTTTGATCTATTTTCCAACTCTGAGATGCAGTGCATAAGAGGGACAGACTGAAAACTCATTCCCTCTTTCTTCAGTGTTTAGAGTGCCTTATTGAAGCTTACTGAAGCTTCAGTACAATTTGCATGGCCAGGCACTAATTACTAGAGGTCTGATGGGAGTTGAAAGGACAAAGGAAAAGGGGAGTGAATGTTTATCCCCAGCTTCAGAGTGACTCAGTGGGAGGTGATGACTGTGTATGGTGAGCATGTTGAAAGGCTCACTCGTCCTAGCTCAGCTAGCACTGAGGGCTGGAGACCTTCCATTGAAATGGGGTGAAGAAACTGCCTGAGTAACTCCATTTGTATAGCATCTGAGTGGAGATTATGGGTCTGCTTAATAATGGAGCTGAAGATGTGTACACTTCCCTTTTCCATTAGCACAGGAATCTGTGGGAGATTGTACCCATTCCTGTGTGGGAGGGCTGAGCAGAATTTGATTCATTGAATTTCCTCTATTATTAGCTTTACTGTGCTGTCCCATCTAAATACTTGTTCTTAGATTTATGGTTCCTACCTGGCCTGCTACTAGAGCATGCACTGGGTGGGGAGCTCAAGGTCAATATTGCTTCTACATTGAACCTGACTACAGCATTGAGTGGGATATCTTTTACATTGGATTCTGTGTTTTCAAAAAGGTTGCACAGATGATTCACTCTGATGATGGGAAATGGGGCCAACCAGATGTGCCCACATTATGTTTCTCACATTGTTATAATCTTGGCAACCCCCAAACGCTTCATTGGCCCCTGTTCATTTGCTTCCTGCTGGTGTCTAGATGACTGACAAAAAAGAAATATTTCAATTGGGTCCTTTTATTTTGTGACCCCAAGTATGCAGAGCCTATAATTCCCCATTCCCATGCATGAAAAAGGGTAGAAATCTCTGTTAATTTCTGAGATGATCTCATGGAGATGTGGTAAAGTCCAGGAATTTTAGACGTAGAATCAGAAAGCTTGGGTTTATACCCTGGCCCTGTTACTTTGTAAGCTTGGGTAAAATTTCTATGGGACTGTACAGAGGAGATCACTTATAAAATTAAAATGGTTGGACTAAGGCCTCTCCCAGAGTTGTCTTCTAAGATCTCACATTCCTTATTACAAAATACAATGACATGATGTGTCCTCCCTATTCTTCATTTCCCCGTTATTCAGCTGTGCTATAATAAGGCCTAGTCTTTCGTCTACGTAGGGTTTTTTGTCTATAAATGTAAAAGATTTATTAAGAAATACTTTAAGAACAGAGAATAATGTGGCTTAAAATGAACAGATTCTCCAAGGACCTGCTCCCCATTTGCTCTGCAATCCAGCTACGGGATCTTCTAGCTGTTTTTCTCACATACCACTTCATTTTCCAGCTTTGTGCTTTTTCACTGTCTCCCATGCCTGGAATACTCTCCTTCCTCACCCCCTTGCTCCTCCTGGCTCCTTAGCTTCCTTCAAGGCTCCCTTAAGATTACCTCTTGTTTATCTTGTATATATCCACCATGCACATGGTAATTTGGTCATTGTCTTCCACATTAGAATGTGAGGTCCCTGAGGATAAGGATCATATTTTTGCCTTCAAAATGCCAGGACCTCCAGTCCTGGGCATTGAAGAGTACCAGACCCATAGTAAGTGTATAATAAATGTTTGTTGAATGACTGACTGGAAAGGGAGTGAGCTATTCCAGTTCTACCATCTTGCTATTTGACTTTAGGGAAGTCATTTTCCCATTCTAGATCTCAGTTTCCTTATCCATAAAATGAGAAGAGGATGGGGAGTCAGACTAGATCTCCTCTAAGATTAACTTAGCCTTCTTATGCTTCTATGTGCCTATGATTGAGAGGCTATCTTAGTACTGATTTTTGCCAGGAAAGTCAGAGAATTCCCAAATCAGCAGTCAATTAAACAGGACACTTAGACAACTAGAAATTTGTGTTCAACATGTTCGACTGGTAAGCTACAAATATGTACGTAGCACTCAACGAAGCTGTGGTCTCATGTTAGATCCTTGAGAAGAGTTAGATTCTCACTATTCTGTGACCACTAACTGAACCTGTAGTTTTTATTTGCTGAATGATGGAGACCAAGGAAAAGCATGTGGATAGCTCAATGCAAACCCATCTCCACTTGTGGAAACACAGCTCACAGTGTGACCCCTATCAATGAGGGGCTCAAGAGAATCATGTCACATTATTAAGTCAAAGACAGTATGTTAACCTACCTCTAGCCCCTGAGTGTAGGAAATTTCTTGGACCAAACCCAAGGAATGGAATAACCTCTCACCAGGTCTCTCTTCCTCTCTAGAAAACATACATACACAGATCTGGCTCCTTTCTGTGCCATTCTGGGCAGAGTGGGGTGTGAGAGTGGTCAGACCAGTATGGTGTTTGCATAGTTAAGACACTAAATACTTTTATAGCCTGGAAGTATACGGAAGAAGTTTTTGTGGGGACATGGTAAGTGAAGCATCCACTTTACTCTGTGGGAGCTTGCGATAATAGATTTAGTGCCAGGAATAACCTTACAGCCCTCCAGTTCAAATTCTTGTTTAGCAGATACAGAGGTTGTGGCCCAGAGGAGTTGAAATGACTTTCCCCTGCTCACCCATGTAGTAAATGATGGACCCATGATTGGAACCTCTGGACATGCTCCAACTCCAGTATTCTTTCCTATTCCTCACGCTCAACAGGAAAGTAGAAGAAGGAAATAGCTGAATAGCTTGAACTAGAACTCTTTCTCCTTTTAGCTAAGAAATATTCTCAACATAGCATCAATCAATAATTAATGAATATTCATTATGTTTCTATTATGTGCAAGGTATTATGGACTCAGAAACAAAAGTTATAGTCCTTGGCTCAAAAGAGCTTGTAGTCTAATGGAACATATACATATACCTGCCATAAGTTATATATTGAATAAAGTATATCAAATAGTAAGATTGATTTTAAACACATTTAATAGGATTTACTTGTTCCAATAACTGTTGTCCCCTTCAAAGTAGGGGACTTTGGGAGTCTATGTGCTTATTGCAACAATTGCTCAAAATATTTCTGGAAGTACTTTATGTGATTTAGTGTCACACAGATTAGAACCCTGGAAGGAAGGAAGGAAAAAGTAGAAAGGAAGTTAGGAGGGAAAAGGAGGGAAAGAGAAAGAAAAAGAAGGAAAGAAAGAAGGAAGGAAAGAAGGAAGAAAAGAAGGAAATCAGCATTTATTAAGTGCCTACCACATGCCAAGCACTGTGCTATGTGCCTCACAAATATTATCTCATCTGATTGTCAGCCCTGGGAAGTAGGTGCTATTTATTTTCATTTTGCAATTGAGGGAACTGAGGCATACAGAGGGTAAGTGACTTCCCCAGGGTTATTAAGGGTTATAAAACTAGTAAGTGTGAGATACTGGATTTGAATTTAGGTCTCCCTGATGCCTGGCCTGGAGCTCTATCCACTGCCATCTAGCAGCCTCCATCAGATCACATTGTAGTGAAAATAGCTAACTGTTTACCCCCATTACCATTCTCCAGCTTAATCACCCACCCTATTCGTGAGACTTGCCAATGAATGATTTTTGGCTGTTTACAAGAATCAAATCAGCTCTTTAAGGACAAAGACTTGGCACCACTGAGGATATTTAAAAGAATGTGCTGCAGGCTCTGGCTCTTAGTATCAGTGAGAGGCGTTTGTTTTAGAGAAATGAAGTTAAGGGAAATGAGTGAGGGAACATCCCTAATCTAATTTATAATTCCTTGGCTTTGTAATAAGAGGAAGGATTAGTTGCTTAGGTCACAGTGCTTCTGAGGCCAAGAGCGCACGGCTGACTCTTTTGGGGAGGGGTTAACGTTGCTTTCTCCTGTGGTCACCGACTGCATCCCTAGCTCCCGCCAGCCATCTCTCATCCCCTGAATCACGTGGAACGCTAGGACAGTAAGTGTGAATAACTTGCTTCAGCCCATGCTCATTACTTTACAAGCAACTCAGAGCATGTGTCCTACTGATAGTGGGCTGTGTACAAAAGATATTATCTTTCATTTGTAGCGCAGGCTCTGGGCTCACTCTCCCAACTCATTCACTGGGCAGACAGGTTTCCAGGGCTCAGCTAACTACACCTTCCCTCAGAGTTCTAGGGTATCTCTAAGACATTAAGGAGTTTTCTAGTACTAGTTTTCATTGCCCTCCATCTGGTGTATTGATTTAACATTTTCTCCTCATCAGTTAACCTGTTGCTATCTCCCCAAGATAATGTATCTAGTTATCATCAACTAGTTTTTACAAAAAAATATTTCCTGAGAAAATATTACAATAATATAAAAACATCACACACACACACACACGGAAAAGTAGGCTCAGACACTAAGGGGTTGTGCTGCAGGTGATGGTTCTCCGAGTTCTCAGTATGTCATAGAAAGTGGACAAATTTCTCCTTTGTTTTCCTAACTCAGGGTCTCATCTGCCAGGTATATTCATTGATGGGCTGGGTCAAGAAGATGGATCCCCAAGGCTGGCTCCTCACCAGATTTGGTGTCTCTTTCTACCAGCTCCAGGTGCTAAGGAAGTCCTTGATGACTGCTCTGACTTTTTGAAACTCACAGTGTTGTCACTTTGTCTTACTGCTGACACTTACTTAGCTAAGATCAGGAAAGAAACACACAGAAAAAACAAACAGTGTCATGGGTCCATGGCTATGTGATGGCTAGGGAGAGATAGTACTGCTATTAGAATTGCCACTACCTCTACCCCCTTTCTGGAAGCCCTCAGAATTTCTTTTTTCCTCACCCAAGAGCCACTAGGGAAAAGAGAGAAAAAACATTTGTCAATTTGAACCATATATATATATATATATATATATATACCGAGTCAGAATTGAGTGGCCATATATATACACTCAGTTCTGGCTCGGTAGCCGATTCAAAGGCTTTTCCTGACTTCAAAGTAAAACATCAGGAAACAGTCAGAGCATACCTGTGCGTGCTCTCTGTTGGAGGAGGAAAAGACCTCTCCATTATATACTTCCATAAGCAGGGTCACCAAGCCTACATATGGATTAGCAACAAATTTTATCCTATTGTACATATTCTAAAGATGGGGCTTTCATGAATAGTCTCCCCATTGCACATTCAAGGACTTAAGATTCTCTTACAAGATGAAAAACTGTCTCAACCTTTCTAAGACAGGAAAATACCAGAAATAAGAGACTTGACTTTTAGTTCTAGCTTTGCCACTATTTCCCCATAATTCCTTGGTAAAATCATTAGATTCCTTCATGTCTTAGTTCCACCAGAAAAATAGGGCTTTACACTTCAACCAGAAATATATAAGAAGTGACTTTGAGATTTGGGGATTTCGGTGGTATAAGGTCTCCCAGTGAAGAAATACCCTCTTCTAGTGCAGATTGCTACCTGTTTTCCAATTTATATTCTGAGAAAGTTGCAGGGACATTGCGAAGTTCAGGAGTTTGCAAACATCTAATAGGATCACGCAACTAATGAGTGTCAGAGGCAAGACCTGAACCCAGATCTTAACTCTGAAGTAAAATGTCAGTCCATTATGCTACAGTTGTCTCTCATGATTAGTGATAACTAACAGCTGCAATATCTGTGTCATGTAGGAAAAATGCTCTCAGAATTAGAGGTTCATATATATCTCTTTTGATACCTGAGTAGAGCAGACAGCTGAAGGACTATGGATGGTTTGGTGTAATATATCCCCACCATGGGGGAACAAAGCTCAGACTCCTTAACTTACTGACAACAGGCCCCTAGTATTTCCTGAGAATATGAAAGATGGATGAGTAGTAATGTGGCAAAGTTAGAAATAGAATGGTCTATGGAAAGAGTACCTGGAATCAGAAGATGTGGGTTTGAATTCTAGCTGTGAAAATACACCTATATATTTCAGTCCCTCTTTTTGAATATCAGTTTTCTCATCTGTAAAATAGGGATAATAATAGCTATACTCCCTATCTATCTGATGGGGTTGTGAAGAAAGTACTTTATAAACCTTAAAGTACTATAGAAATGTGAAAGATGTTGCAGAAACGTTAACAGGAGTTCCTAAACAGTTGAGAAGCCTAGCCTGGTATTGCCAGTGGGAAAAGAGACATGGCTAAAAGTGGGAACCATGGTTCCTTCCCCATGGCCATTGTGCATGCTCCCTCCCTCCCTCCTTCCTGAACCTTAGACATTTTGGTGAAATTAAAAGTGTTTTTCTCCTAAACATAGTTGACTTATTATAGCCTTGAAAATAGATCCACAAAACTTACCAGCCAGCTCACTGTTTACTTAACCCACAATATGGGTTGCTCTTAAAAGTAGAAAAAATGGCCAAGTAATGCTATATGATATGATTTGAAGATCGATAAATCAGATAGATAAATAAGGCATTTATTAAGTTCTTATTGTGTGCCAGTCTCTGTATGAAGATAGTATTAGATTACTGTATCCAACAGGATATAAAACCTGACTGGCTCCCTGTCAGGATTAGGGCACACTTGACAGTGAGATGTTATCTCCATATTGAAATTAAATGAGACCGAATTGCACATGCTGGAGAATGACATGTAAAGAAAAGGGTTGGTTATTATACTACCTCCTAGAAGAGAAAGAAGTGCTTTTAAAAACAGTGGACTTCTGGAAGATAAAGGTCAACATAGGAAGTGGTCTATCTAGAAACTCTGGTAAGTGTAGCAAATTAGCCCTGAACTTACCATCCTATGGAGGGGCAACATAGTGTAGATGGTGTAGCCATCCTCAAGCTCAAACCAAGCAGATTTGGGTTCAAGTCACACCTCTGACGAGGATTTGTTCATGACCCTGAGGAAATCGCTTAATTTCTCAATGTCTTAGGCAGCTCTTTAAGACTATAAATTGCAGAAAATATGCTGACTGGATTTGATAGAGGGATTTTCCTCACCTGGGAATTCCCTATAACAATAAAATTGCAGGTCCAGTCCCTATCTCTGTCCCTATCTATGATCTTCTGACCATTTCTGCTTATGTTGAACTATACTAGATACAGTGATCATGGGAACTTGGAGGAGCATAGGATACTCTAGGGCTGCTAGATGATTCAGTAGATAAAGTGCTGGCCTGAAGACTCATCTTTCTGAGTTTAAATTCAGTCTCAGTCACTTACTAGCTATGTGACCCTGGGCAAGTCACTTAACCCTGTTTGCCTCAGTTTCCTCGTTAGTAAAATGAGCTGGAGAAGGAAATGGCAAACCACACCTGTATCTTCACCAAGAAAATCTCCAATAGGGTCATGAAGAGTTGAACACAAGTGGACAACCACAGCAGGGTATTCAAAAAAGACAGTAGTTGGGGGAGGTGCAGAAGACTGTGAATAGAATATTAGGAGAGGAAAGTGACCTGAAGTTTTGTCAATGACAGCAACGAGGATCTTGGCAGGATGAGTAAACTTTAAAGGAGGAAAAATGATTGCTGAGTAAGAGTAGAAAAGGAAGAATCTGAAATTGACTACAGTGATCAAAGGGTTTACCAACAACTCTTTCTCCCAGCCAAGTGTTTCAGCAGGTGTAAGGGACAGAGAAGCCAGACTTTGAAAAGGTGCTGACAGATACGGGCATCTTTAGAAGAAAGCTGGGTTAGGATGGGCACCAAAAGATAGAAGAAATGTGAGAATAAATCTAGGAGGAGGAAGGATTTAACAATAGAGGGTCCCAGAGGACACAATGAAGAGAAGTAGGAGGAGGAAAGGAACTGGGTGAGGGGAGAGGGCAGAGGTGGAGGCACTGCCATGCACACTTCCTTCACTTTTAACCTCCTGTACTGATCCTGGGCAGTCCAAATGGCGAGGGTGCTCAGGTAAGATGGCAAGTTAATGAACAGTCTACCTCAACAGGAAGGCTGATCCTGAAAGAGGAGCATGACACCTTTGGAACCCTAGGGGGTGATAGCCCAGGGCCAAGGGAGGAAGTGGGTAGGTCAGAGGTGGTTAGCACTGTGCTGGTGTGTGTGTGTGTGTGTGTGTGTGTGTGTGTGTGATTGGCACTCTGTCCCATGCTGAATTTGTCTCAGGGTCTAGTTATAAAATCATGAAGTTGATAAAGAAGACAGTTCCCAACTGGGTGTAGAGACCAATTTCCAGAATCTTAGAACTTGTCTTTGGAATGTGACAGTAGTACTTTCAGGGTAAAGAAAAGGCAGTCCTGTTCACAGGTTGAAGAATAAACTTAAGGAAATGGTTATTCTAAGAGGTAGTTGATATAGAAATTAGTTTCAAAAAGACAAGTAAATATCTGGATGAAATTGTGAGTCTATGTTATATCATGGAAAGCCCATTGAACTTGGTGTTAGGAGACTTGGGTTCTCCCGACTCAAGGCTTATGTACATCCTGCCTATGGGACCCTGGGAAAGTCCCCTTACTTCTCTGTTCATCAGGTTTCTCACTTGTAAAATGAGGGGATTAGAATAAATGATCTCTGAGGTCCCTTTCCATTCTAAATCTATGATTCGAAGATCCAATGAGATGATGCATGTAAATTGTAAATGTAAATACAGATTTTTATTCGTTGATGGAGGTGTGGGGTTAAATAAGTGATTTCATTAATATAGGGAACTCCAGGTAAGACACTTCTCTCCACCACTGAAGATCAGCAATTGTTCTTCAACTTAGTTTTAGAAGCTTACTCAGGAACTCTGAAAGGTTAAATTCCTTGCCCAAGGTCATAGAACCAATGTGTCTAGGGAACAACTTGAATGCAGATCTTCCTGTTTCTCTCGGCATCATGTCAACCTATTCTGTGTGCCAACCTTACAGTGTTAGCTATAGAAGTAACAAATATTGTTTGTATTGCTTACTTCACATGATTGTTGTGTGAAAAAAGCCCTTTGGCAAACCTTAAAGAGCTACAGAAATTGGAATTATTATTATGGGCTATTTCAGTAAGATTAGAGAGGAGGGGGCCATATCCTTTGCCTCTCAGGCTAATGTCAGGGAGGATAACTGTGGCCTCCCATGTATCGAGCCCCTGATAAAGAGGAAATTTTATTCAGGAGGGACCTTGGGACTGACCAAAGGGTTGATGTTTGGGAAGCTAAACTGATGACATCCTAGAGATAAAAAAAATACTTGAGTCTTCTCTGTGCCAATCTCATTTCACAGGTTGTCTTTGCGCTCAAGATTAATAAGCAGCCTCAAGGTGTTGTTTTCCTTACACCAACACAACAGGTCAGTGTAATTTTAAAAAGGAAGTAAAGAGGAGGTAGTATGTTAACTATGAGCTGTGATGTTTGTCTGGATTTTTTAATTATATGGAGACTGAATGGCAGCTAGGTAGTGTAGTGGATAGAGCACCAGACCTAGAGTTATAAAGACTGAACTTTCTGAGTTCAAATCTGACCTCAGATATTTAACAGTTATGTGACCCTGGGCAAATCACTTAACCATGTTTACCTTAGTTTTTTCATTTGTAAAATGAGCTAAAGAAGGAAATTGCAAACCATGCCAGAATCTTTGCCAAGAAAACCCCAAAAACGGATCACAAAGAGCTGGACATGACTGAAAATAACTAAACAAGACAACCTCAGAGAGGTGTAACCCCCTGAATCATTAAGGAACAACATCTTGTAAGTAGAGAAGGGAAAGGAGAAGCCCTGATTCAAATCCATGGAATCAGAATCTTGGAGTTGGAAAGAATCCCTACTAGTACAACCAGGTAACTGAAGAGGAACATCTCTGACTATGGACTCTTGGACTCTTTGAAGACCTCCAGTGATGTGGAACTCACTACAGTCTCCCAGGTGCCCATTCCAATTTTGGATAGCTCAGATGGTTAGGAAGTTTTTCTTAAATCCCTCTTTACAACATCTATTCATTATTTGAATTCTGTCCACCTTTCAAATATTGACAACTGCTTCAGAACAATGAATCAATTCCTCAGTAAACCTACTAAGAGACTATTGCATGCTAGACAGAGAGACACAAGTGCAAAGAATGAAACAAAGCTCTGTGGAAAGAGACTACATCATAAGCTTAGAGGGGTGGAGGGTGAGATTGAGTGTCTGTGCATGGAAGAATCAGGGGAGAGAGGACACTGAAGAGGGGTTGGGTGTAGGAGTCCAGAATACTAAAGGTATCCTCTTCATCATGCTAGCAAGGGAAACATGATGCCGATTCTCTGAGTATAGGATAGTAGCTGAGTAGGCCCACAAAAAACCAACTGTCCCTGTCCCATATGGAGCACATGTGGAGGGTGGGGTTGCTTTCCTTCCCAGAGTTGCCTTTCATTGCCTTTTGGGATGCCGCCTCTTATACTTACAAACAGTAGGGCACGCTAGTGTATGAGGAATTTACCCTGAGGCTTGTGCTTTGCAGGGAAGAAGAAAGATCTGAGAAAGAAGGACAGAATAAATGAATCAGAATCAGAGAGTAATAAACTTTGAGTTAGAAGGAACCCCCTCCCCATAGCGATCAGCTTTCACCTAACCACGAATTTCTCCATAACATCCCTGCTTCTGCCTGAAGTTCTTCAGTGGCCAGAGCTCCCCAGCAAAACCATGGCACTTGGGGGTGGCTCAACTTGTTATTTTTCCTTTCATTAAGCAGCACAGTCCCATTATTTCTACTTCTGCTGTTCGGGGCTGTGCAGAACAAAGTCTAACCTTTCACAAGAGAGCTTATCAAATACTTATAAATTACTACTATGTCCACTTTAACCTTTGCTTCTATCTCTCTATCATAAGCATCCCTCATTTCTTCATTTGATCCTTATACGGTACAGACCCACAACATGGTTCTGTGGTCCACCTAATCAGCCACCTCTAGATAAGCTCCATTTTGTAAACGTGCACCCAAAACTTCCCAGAATAAACACCCTGCCCCAAAAGTCATCTGACAAGGGCAAAGTAGAAGAGGACTGACATTTCCCTTATTCTACATACTTTACTTTTCTTTCATGAAGACTAAAATTGAGTGAGCTTTTCTGCTTGTCATGGCTCATTCTTGACCCACATTAAATATTACAGAAGTATGCCTTCCTCATCTTGTCTTTATGTAGGTAATTTTTTTTAAACATAAGTCAAGGACTTTAACCTTGTTCCTATTAAATTTCTTCTGTTAAGTCTTTTTGGATTCTGCCATCCAGTAAGTTAATTATATCTCCCAGCTTTGAAAACTATGTTATGACTCGATAAGTATGCCATCTTTGTTTTCATCTAAGTCTTTGATTCAAAGCAATGAGTATTTCTTACATTTCATTGACATACAAGGCACATGATATGCACTAAGGATAGGGGACAAAATGGGGAATACCCTTGCTAAGGTGCAGTGAAATGGCTGAATTGAATGAAGTGACATTTCAGGGGAAATAAACATCAAGTTCCAGTGGGGTTTGACTCAATGAGTTTACATTCTACTGGATAAAAATGTTAGTACAAATGTTGAATAGAAGGCATCAGAATAAAAGGAAGTGACCAGTCATTTGATTTTATTTAAAAAAAGACTTTTTAAATTTATTATTAAAAATTATTATTAAAAAAGACACATTTATTCCTTAAACATTTCCAGAACAATTTGTCTGGTTCTCATTTATTGTACCTGGTATTTATCTCATACTGTTTGGTCCCAGACCCCAGGAGATTGTAACGCCCAGTGAGGAAGTCTCTTTTGCCAATGCATACCTGCAGCTTAGAGTCTTATGGAGTACTTACTGCGAGAAAAGTTAAGTGACTTTTCCAGTCACAGAGCTAGTTGAGGTCAGAGGTGGGACTTGGACCTAGGTCTTCCTGATTCTGAGGCTATCTCTTTTCATCTACTACGCCATACTGCCTGTCGACACTCTTCTTACCCTCCAATATTTCTCTGCAAAGAATCTAGTGGGTATGATTTACCAGGCTTAAGCATCAGTTCATGTTAAGAGTCAGAAGGCTTTGTACCACCATGCCCTTATCCAAGCTAAGTGGACTACTTGAGAACTTACTGATCTATCTGAGATGTGGACATTCGCAAGACAACTCATTGTACTTCACAGTTTGTCACCAGGGAAATCAGGCGTAGAGAACCCTACTTTTCCTCTTTGATTTCTAAAGAAATTCACTGTCACTAGGAATGGAAATTCACCATAGTTGGAATGGTTATTGCAACTCTACTCTTGAACAGTGACATGTTCAAGGGCCAGAATACTCTGTACCACCACCCCTTTCTCTAAGTGCCCCTCTACCCTATATTTCTCCCTAGATTTCTACAGAAATTGCAGTATGGGATATGCTGGTCAGGATAAGCCATGAAGCAGATCTTTGCCTCTCATAAGGCACTCCTACTGAACCTGAAGTCTCTCTGAAGGCAGGGTTGTATTCTTTGTGCTCCATTAAACACTTGTCCCCTTTGATTTAAGCCACTGTTCTTTCCAGGAAAATTTAATTTTCAAATAAAAAACATGTTTTTCTAACTAAAACAAAGCTTGTGATGTGCCAATAAATATTTGGTTTTGAAAGTAATTCTTCATCGGCTTCAAAGATCAACAGGGGAATAAAATTTGTTTTTAGGACAAAGGACAAAACATGATACCCAGATGCCCAGAGTGTGTGCCTGGCCCTCATTCTGTGTTCCTTTTCACCCCAAAACTTGGCAAGTGGAACTGAAAGATTGACATAATTTTCACATATTTTCCAATCTGAAGGGCAAGGTAGGGCAGGGTGGTGGGAGCGTTTCCATGTAAATTGGGAGAGACTAAAGAAAATATCATGGCAGTCTACATCTCCACACACAAACCAGTTTGCAAAACAAAACCACATTGGGATTCAATTCAACAGCTGGCTACTTTGAAAACAATGGGGTTAATAACCAGTTGGGCAGAATTGAGCTGTTGTTGTTTTGAGCTATTTTTTCCCCTAAATTAATTTGTGCCCAAAGACATGATTTAGCCCAGGACAAGACAGGATTTCAAAATGGCTCCCATTGTGTCTTAATGTCTACAATCGGCTTTGAGCCTTCACTGTAACACACTCCTTGACCTATCATAAAATACATCCCCAAGGGTCAAGGAGAGAATAGATTTCTGGTATTAAAATGAGTGCATTTATAAAAAGCATATTTGAAAATGTCTTTACTTTTCCCTTGTAACATGTTTTTCCATGAGAAAATCCCCACCTTGCCTAAATCTAATACCAACCCTAAGGCACAGTAGGCTGCTCTTTAGACAGGACAATTCGTTTCCTGCAATGTGACTTAAAATGGGTATGACTTCTTATCCTGTAAACCCCATTTTCTAGAAAGGGCAAGTATCTAATTTATAATCTTATTATAATAATCCTTTACATGTGTACAGCACTTCTTAAAACGTATAAGTTTATTTATTTATTTATTTACATTTTAAGTTCTGAACTGTCTCCCTCCCTCCCCCACCCCAAACTAGAAAAGGCCAACATTCAGTGTGTGTGTGTGTGTGTGTGTGTGTGTGTGTGTGTGTGTGTGTGCAAAACCATTCTTTACGTGTTTCTATTTATCAGTTCTTTCTCTGGGAGTAGACAGCATCTTCTTACATAGGTCCTTTGTAGTTGTACTTGATATGAGTATTTATAGTACTCAGAGTAATTTAGTTATTCTTCTAGCAATGTTGCTGTTACTATATATAATATTATCTTGATTTTGTTCATGTCACTCTTCATTATTTCATACAAATCTTTTGATGTTTTTCTAAAATCAACCTATTCTTCACTTTTTAAAGCACAGTATGATTCCATCATGACCATGTACCACAACTTCTTTTGCCATTCTCCAGTTGATGAGCATCCTTGCACAGCAAGCACTTTCAAAGTGCTTTCCTATGCATTATCTCACAATAATTTGTGAGAGAGGTTTGTTATGGAGTACTATTCTTTTAAAGATGAAGAGATTGAGGAATAGAGAGATTAAGTTTGAGATATCCAAAGGACAATTGGAGATGTGCAACTGTCACTCAGCAAAAAGTAGAGATATATGTTGAAATTATCTGCATGGAGATTATAATTGAAACCTAAGGAAATTATATAATCACCAAGTCAACAGTCCACCGCTAAGTGCCAGTCATTCTGCTAAATGCTGGAGATACAAAGAAAGACAAAAAAAAGTTCTTGTTCTAAAGGGCTCCTAGTCTAATGAAAAGACAACGTAAACAACTACGTACAAACAAGATATATAGAGAGATAAATGGTGTGTGTGTGTGTGTGTGTGTGTGTGTGTGTGTGTATGTGATAAATGAAAATCAACAAAGGGAAGGTACTAACATTAACGGAGATTGGGAAATGCTTCTGGCAAAAGTAGGAATGACTGGATGTATAGGAGGAGAACCAGAAGGAGGTGTCACAAAAACCCAGAGAGGAGAGAATGATCCCCAAAAAGGTGATTAACAGTGTCAGTCACTGCAGAGAGGTAAGGGGTGAGGGTAAATCATGACTTAGAAAATACCACTAGATTTGTTAATGAAGAGATCATCAGCATCTTTGGATAAAGCAATTTCAGTTGAAAAGGTTGGAAGCCAAATTGCAAAGGAGTGAGGGAGGGAAGAAGTAGAGGTCCTGTGAGTAGATGACTTTCTGAAGGAGTTTAGCCAAGTAAGGGAGGAGAGATACAGGATTATAACAAGTGGAGATGGTCAGATCAAATGAGGTTTTTAAAAGTTTAATATGTATGCATATGTGTGTGTGTAAATGTATATTGTCTATACAGGTATGTGTGTCCACAAGCAGCACACAGGGAGGAATGAATAAATAATCTCTAGAACCTACTTGTCTCCAAGGGAGACTTTGATTCCTAGCAGGAGGGTAACAGGAAGATAGCTGCTCTTTTCAGAGAGAGGGGATTCCAAGACAGAATTATTTCTATCTATTTATTTGTCTGCCTAGACTAAATATTGTTGCTCTAGGGGAAATAATTTTTCAGTTCAAGCCACATTTCTGAGCACAATTCCATAACAGAAAAGGAGTTTCAAAAGCTATCTATCTAATGGCCTATCTCACTTTTCACCAAATGCTAGTCCCACAAAATATACATATAAAAAATGGGAAACATACTTATTTATCCAAGATGATAGCAAGCAGAAATGCAAATGAAAATATACTAGACAATACATAGAGTGCATGAGCTCTCCAGTGGGAGCAAAGTTTTTTACTCAACCAATGGAAAATCCCAGATCTTATCCAAGTGGAAATTTCCTTAAGTCTCTTGTTCAGTAAGCTAAGGATAGGAATATGAGTTTAGTGTTGACTCCTCTCCATATTGGTTTCTTCCCAGAGTTTTTTTCTTCTTTTAGGGACATCTCCCTGAAGATATATGGAACTACATGTCTTTTCCCTCTCAAAACTGAAAGCCAGAAGACCAGAATTTCTGTTCTTCCAAAACTCTCCAATTCCACCCCTCGCTTAGACATGGAGCATCGAGTAATCTTCGCCAATGAGGAGAGTCTTATGTAAATAGACTTAAGACCTTGGTTTACATAAGAATAAGGAATACATGGGCATGCTACTAGAGACAGTGCCAGTAGATAGCATGAGATGAAAGCTTGTTCCAAGATTCTATTTATCCTCAACTAACAGTAAGTTTCAGATCATTGTGTCACAGACAAGAGAGTCCCTGTCCCATCACTCACCATAGAATACTGACCTGCTAGTGGCTGTAGTCCCTAGTGACTGACACAAGATCACCTTCAAAGGATCTCCAAGCCTCAAGAGTAAACATAAACAGTGGGTTCCCACAGTAAGACTGGGTTCTTCCAGGGACATAGGTAGCAGGACAACCCTGCCCTAGACTAATGACTAGTAGAGTAGAAGAGCTGGATCACCCACAAATGTAAGAGAGAGTTTGCTCTGGTTCTGCCAAACTTTTTTTCTAATCATTCCAGAGCAACATTATGATTCTAAATAACTTCATTGAATTGAGATTCCTGGTTCGCAGAAGTGGTCTCCAGCAGTGAGTGGGAGCCATCTGCTGGTTCCAATAGTTACCTCTTTGAGGATTAATGGGAAGGTGTTTATTCACTTGGCTGTCCTGTCAGCAGACCAACTTGTGTGATGCTTAGTGATGTTAGGTGTGACCATGTGGACATTCGCTATTCTTGTTGGAGCCAGTTGCTCAGGTGTTTTGGCAACCTAGGTATGCTGGGGAGGCCAAAGACAGCATAGAGACCAATTTCCAGATGCACAAGAATGATTGCTTCTATACTCCTTCCCCCCTCCCATAAGGTACAGTTTTAAAAAGACTATTTTCAAAGGCAGTATCAGACACAATTCTGTCTCTGATGCATGTCAACTCTGTGATCTTAGGCAAGTCATGTAACTTCCTTTAGTTTCCTCATCTGTAAAATGAACAGGCTGAACTACATGACTTCTGAGACTTCTTTCTAGTCTAGATCTATGATCCTATGTTGATGTTTACTTGTTTCAGTCATGTCTGACGTTTCATGACCCCATTTAGGGTTTTCTTGGCAAAGATACTGAAGTGGTTTTCCATTTCCTTCTCCAGTTCATTTTACAGATGAGGAAATTGAGGCAAATGAGGTTCAGTAACTTGCCCAGGGCCACATAACTGGTAAGTGTCTGAGCAGGATTTGAACTCAGGTCTTCCTGACTCCAAGCCTGGCACCTTGCACACTATGGTGCCCCTGGTCCCCCATGACCTAACTGTAAAGGGTGAATGTCCATCACCAGGGTTATGGTACCAGGATTGCTATATTTACATTCATTCCTGTCTCCCCCATTCTGTTCCATGGTGATAAAAAAAAGTTAGGATATTCACCCACAGAACAAGAAACCTAAAATGGAACCTGAATGTCCCATGTTTTGAGATCTTGCTAAATCTTGTCCAACGAAGACAATTTCAGAGATAGAAGAGGTCAGTCAACTATTGGCCAGAGGACCAATGATCTCCGCCTGTTATTGTTCAATCTGCAAGCTGAGAATGGGTTGGACATTTTAAACACAATAAAATTTTATTAAAATATAAAAACCATCCATAACTCCAGCCCACTTTGCATATGGAAGATTGGATGTGACCCAGAGGCCATAACTTACTCACATCTGGTGTTGTAGGTAGCTAAACTTGAAGTTAAGTATTCCTGGTGTTAAATCCCACTCCAGCACCTACTAACTGTGTGACTGTGAGTAAGACATTTACCCTTTTTGTTTCCTTATCCTTATTTCCTTTCCTTACTCCTTAACCTTGGTTTCCTTATCTTCAAAATGAGAGAGCTCAATGGCCTCCAAAGTCCCTTTCAGCTCTAAATCTAGGCTCCTGTGAGCTATAAGTAATGTCCTAGTATGGTTCCTAATCAGGGCATCATTGCTTCTCTGCAATTAGCTTGTTACCCCTAATCTCTCTCTCCCGCAAGCTTTACTTTATTCTCACCTTTAGAACATGGTCAGGACTGAAGCTGTTTACTGAGATCTCAACATCTACAGTTATATGGTCTCAAAGCATTAAAACTCAGGGATCTACAATTGAATGGCTATAACCTTTGAATCCTTATCTTATGGGCTTTTGGTCAATACAGGTATGCCCATAAGTATGCCCGTTGACTTTATGGTTTGGCAGAGTGGTAGTCCATCACCTATATGATATATTTTAAGGAGGTTGGAGGGGGCAGAAACAACCCTTTTTATTGAAACTACCCCTACCCATTTTTTGAAATTCCTAGCTGGATCTAAAGTTTTAAGGGGAGTGCGGGTAGGGAGAGTCATTATGTCATAAACACCTTAGGGTGGATGAATGAATCAGTTTGAAGAATTGGTGATGGGCTGTCTCTGATGAGATAAGTGGACAGGATGCTAGTGGAGGGGAAGGAATAGCAAGGCTGGTGGTCCCAAATCAGGCTAGTCCCCTGGTTGTTTTAGGCTGATATTTGAATGAATTGAGATACATATTCCTCATTCACCAGTTAACAAAAGATTCATCAGCAAAGGAAGATTTCATAGCAAAGCAAGAATATTCATTAAGAATAAGCATCAAGGACATCAAGTGAAGCTCCCCTGCCTCTAAGTTGCTCACCATGTTTTCTAACAAAGCCTCCAAAATAGGCTGAAGCTCCTTGTGGCTATTTTTACTCAAATAACAAAGAAGTGATGTCATCTTCTCAAGGATTTAGTCCCCTGAGCCCACTGAATCTTGAAGATAATTCTAACATCTTTTAAGAGAATACTGGCCTAACTTGCATGAGGATATGGGGTTATTGTAAGGGAAGGTAAAGGGAGTACAATTCTGATAAAGAAAAATTATGCCCCTACTTTTTCTTCACTGACTAGCCTTGAAGAGAAAAGAATAAGTGGTTCTGTTGAGAGTGTTTGGACATAGGAAGGACAGAAGGTGATGATACAGGTTATATACTCCATTAAACCTTTTTATTCATGGGCAACATGGTGTAACAAAAAGGATATGGCAGGTGGAGTCAGAGGACTCTAGCATTCTGAATTCAGATCTTTTTCAGTTATAACAGTCTTACAGTCACTATTATATCGACTTAATTCTTTTGACCAAAAAAAAAATGCCCCTATACCAAGAAGATTCATCAGAATGAGTGTTGGACTTAGATTCTGGACACTGGATTCTAATCCTGTGTCTGCACCTTTCGACCTGTAGGATTTGGGGAAACTCACTTATCCTCTCTGAAACACAGTTTTCTAAATTGTAAAATGAGAGGTTGGACAAAAATTGTTTCCATGGTCTCTTCCAGCTCTGATAATCTACAATTCTAAGATAAGGATGCTCAGTTCACTCTCCACTGAACTGAATCAAGCAACTCAACTGGTACAGGGAAAAGTGATCATATGTATCCAGAAAGGGACAAGATTTGACAAAATCCTTACAACTAAATGTCATACCGGTATCTGTGGGTCTGAAGATGAAACATCTCTCCAGGCAATAGGATTAATGACAGGGACTGACTCTTCTCAGATGTGGATTGCAGATTGAATAAATTGCAAAATAAATCCGCATTTTTATGTCTCCAAAAAGAATTAAACAACCTCCAGAGGGGGTGAGTTTTCTTTTTTTTTTTTTTTTTGTAAGACCAGAAACAGCATAAGAAATAGAGGAGGGCAATAATTTACTAAAATTGCCTTGAAAGGATGAATTTTTACATTATCACCTCTCCGAAGATGATGAGACTCACCAATAGCACTTAGATCTATACACAAGGAGGAGAAGACATTTTTACTCTTTAGAACAGTTTAGAACAAAATATGTCATAGAGAGTGTGTCTGTGTGTGTGAATGTGTGTGTTTGTGTGTGTGAATGTATGTGCTTAATTATGGTTCTCTTGGCCTATTTTCTTTTTTTTTTTTTCCCCTTACCTTAAAAGAATCTATTGAGAAAGTGATTGCAGCCTGGATTCAAATGATGAATGATGGAACTGATTAAATGTGAACATAGAGAAAAAATTCAGTGAACTCATTGTCTCTGTGGATATTATTTCCTTCAATAACTTTTAAAACTCATGCATTTGCATATCCCACATTATTGGATTTTCACACCATATCAAGAATTTTTCTTCTCAAACAATCAGTTGGTCAGTCAACCAGCATTTATTAAGTGCCTACAGTGTCCCAGACTCTGTGCTAAGTACTGGGAATACAAACACAAACAAAAAGCAAATCCTTGTCCACAAGCAGTAACATTCTAATGGGAAGACAGCACATAAAACCATTCTGCAAAAGGAGGGAAGGCAGTACCAGGTCCCTGGCCATGATGAAAACGTGGAGGAGTGAAGCCTCCTAAGAAGTGAAGAGTTATTGACATGAAGTAAATATGCACGTCACAGTTTGGTTTATTGATGGAAGTAGGTACAACTTGGTTCTTTGTCCACAGAAATGCTTTGGTCAATGAAGTAGCAAAGGAAGTCACCATGGATATCCTCGGGAGGTTCCTGAAAGGTTCTATGTCATTTGAATCTTGGTAAATGGTCAAGTCTCTTTTAGTAAAAGGGATACCAGTAGTTTGTATGATTATAAATACATTGTCTGATTTAATAGGTTTATTAGCTTTAAGAGGTCATTCAAATTCAGCCATTACCTTACTGACCAACCAGGCAAGAGTCATTCATTGAAATAGTAAAATGTCTAATTCATACAGAATTACAAAACAAAGCAATGGAAAAGGTATTTCAACATCCATTTCTGAGTGAGGGCAACCTTATCCCTGATTCCCACCATAACAGTCAAAGAAAATGCTTCTCTAAGACTCATGCCTGTGAAATGGGGAAATGTCTTTTGAAATCTTTCTTTAGAATGAAAATAAAGGAAATAGAAAACTTTAGCAAAATATTCTTAATATTGATGTTTGAAGACTGTGTCTATTAGTATGTTGTTTCACCTTGAAACCCTGTTCTCTTTCCTCTCTTTGTTGGGTCTCAGGAAGAAGTCCAATCTCCTGGTTTAAGGAAAAGTGCCATTGCAATCTCAGATGTCTCCTCTTTCAGATTTTGTGCCTGCTTTCTCTTCTTCCAGAGTTCTCCTCCAATTATTTCCATATGACACAACCACCCAGTGCCATAAGCACACAGTTTCATGGGAAATATAATCCTGTTACCATCTGAGTAATTTCTGGAGAGAGATATTTTTGGAATTCAGTCTATTCCCCATATTGGCCCCAAAACTGCTGTTTCAGTTTTGGGACATTCACCAAAGGGTGGTAGTTGTTTTACCAAAACCAAATTATAGAGAGAAAAGTGACTAGCTAAAGGTTACAGGATTGACTTGTAACATATTTGGGACTGAACTTTTGGTCTCCTAACCCAGAGTCCTGTGATCTCTTCTCCACAACACACTTCTTCTTTTGAAAGTTAGTATTCCAATTAATTGAGGGTTCTGAGTTTCATCTATGAGACAAAACAGAAAGTTTTATTTTAGTGAGAATTCAATATAGTAAACCCTGTGGGTTCTCTTCCTACCTCCCCTTAGAACTGAATCTCCATTCAGAATTCCATGGACTGGTTTTCTCTAGTACTCTAGATCATGTGTGTTCCAGTTCCAGTGTGTTCTTCATTAAAAGTCAGCTAGAGCACAGAGAACAGATGTCATAAATGCATAATGAACTCCCAGTTCCATTATCGGAAGTCCTTTTCAAGCTTTGTGGAGTCCTCAACTTTTTATTGTATTATCTTTAATATTAAGGTCACATATCCATTTAGAATGTATTGTAGAGTGTGGTGTGAGGTATTGTTCTAAGCCTAATTTCTGCCAGATTATTTTTCAGTTTTCCCAGATTCTTTTTTTAATCATCCATAAATTACTATAGTTTGATAGAATTTTGTTTAAATTTTTGAGTTAATGTTTATTAATAATATTGGTCCATAGTTTTCTTAGTTTAGGTATTAGAAATATATTTGCCTCACAAAAAGATTCTGGTAAAGTGCTTTTTTTTTTTAATCAATTTTTGTGAATAATTTTTTTACATTTGTTCCAATATCTCTGCCCTAGTACATGGTCAATTTTTGTAAACATTTCATATGGTGCTATCTATGTATATTCTTTCGCTGTGCCATTCAAAAGATTTAGCCATTTGTTCAGTTGCATAGTTTTCCCTTTGGTTCTCTTTCTGTTAGACTTATCCAAAACTGAGAGAAGAACACTGATATCTCCTATCACTATTTTGTTACTGTCTATGTCTTCCCATTGTGTAGATATTTCCTTTAATAATTTGAATGTATATAAGATTGGAGTGTATAAGATAGTTACTAATATCGGTTTACTATCTATGATTTCTTTCAGCATAATAAAATTTCTCTGTTCATCTTTTTTATTTTTTGGATGTTTTACTTTTTTTAAATAGCATAATTACAACCCTGCTTTTTTAATTCACTTGATGCATAGTAATATTTTTCTATCCCATCAGTTTTGTTTTGTATATGTCTTCAATTTTTAAATATGTTTCTTTCAAGCAACAGATTGTAGGATTTTGTTTTCTTATCCAAATCTGTCACTCTTTTTCATTTTATTGGATTGCTTAATCCATTCACATTTAAAGTTATAAATGTTACGTTTACATTTTCCTCCATCTGTCTCTAAATGTAGGTTTTTTCAAGTTATGTTTTTCCCTCTTTTGTCATAAACACAATCTTATGATCTTTCAGCTACTTTAATCTTTTTTTAAAGGGGGCTCTGTTCGCACTGGTTCTCTTCCCTTCACCCCTTCACCACCTCTCATTTGTTGCCCCTTTCCCTTTGGGGTTTTGCTTATAAGTTTCTTTTTCTCTTCTGCTTTTATTTGATTATATAATTCACACACACGCACACACACACACACACACACACACACACACACACACACACACACTACTCCTCTCTCATCCCCTTCAACTAGTACTATTTATTAGGTGTTATTTTTTTATTTCATTTTTGGTGCCCCCTTCCAAAAAGGATTTCTCCCACTCTTTTCATTGTCCATCTTCTCTTTCTGTCTACTCTAGACCCTCATTCTCAGATTCACTGTGATTTCTCTTTCTTTTCTTTGTATTCTTCATGTAATCAAACCTTCTAAGAATCCATTCTAAGCTCTGCCCTCTCAGTGCTTTCTGCCACTCTCTTGTAGAGCTTGCCCCATGAATTATCCTTTTTCACTGTGCTTCATTCCCACAACAATGCTAGTTACTTCATGTCAGAGAAGACACTGTTGCATGGTAGGGCCCCTTCCCTAACACATCTCTGATTATGCAGCCAGCACTGATCTATAGCCTCCCCTGGTTACCTTCTTTTCCAAATTTGTTTCAAAATCTCCTCCCTGGACCCATGCTTTCCCATTGCTCCAGTGCCCAGTCTCCAGGAACTCCAGCTTCCACTTCCTGATGTACTGAAGAATAGATGAGTAGACTTTTCAAACACCAAATTTCCCAAGTCATACTTAGTGTGAGTCCCTATTTTCCATCACAAACTATCTTTCTCCACCCACAGAAGCATTCATCAGTGGAATCCCCTCCCACCACCAAAATAAAGCCTCCTTTCTTTCCCTCTCTTTTCAATCCTTTTCCCCTCCTTCCCCCCTCCCTTGTAAGATCTTTTTCTGGGAACATAGGGGTCACCTTCCCTTCATTGTTAGCCCTTGATTTGATTCCCGCACATCACATGCTCTTCTCTATCCTCCTCCACTTTCGTGTAGCCTCCCATGTGGTAATGTAGTCCTACAAAATAAACAAACATAAAACATTGATTCACCTCTAGGCAGCATGCCTTTGATTGATTTATTCAGTAGAGGTGTTCTCACTTGATAAAGTTATATAGCATCTAACAAGTTACATTACTTGGTATAGGGAGGATTGATTGATTCAGTCATTAAGTATGACCAGGGTCTGTCTCTTCCAGATCTCCACCTTCATCCCACCTCCTTGTCTACATTTAGAAAGAAGTCTTTTACTGGTCTCTGCTCTCACTTGGTTGTTGCTGCTGTCCTTGCCTGATACATTCATTCATTCCTGCATTTCTGTTGTATGGGAATATTTAAGAAGCAAATAATCTTTTTTCACATTTGGGGTATATTGGGTATTCAGGGAAGACTAGCACCTCTGAATCCTTTTCAGGGCTGCTCATCCACCTTTGACATCCACCTATCACCCAACTCTCACCTGTGACTCCAAGAAGCTATCGCATACACAGTGGCCATACCCCGGGAAAACCATCTTGACAGATAGATGGGCCAAACTCACAGGCCTCAAACTTATCAGTGAGTTAGGGAGATGCCTACCCCATGAATGTAAAGATTTCCCCCACTGGAATGGGTGAATGAGAACAACTTGTTCCAACTGCCATAAAGGTGGCTGAAGCAGGTGCTATGGAGCATTTAGATCTTGGTCAGACATGGAAGACACCAAAGTCATCACCAGTCATCTTGCCTTTTGTCTTGCCTGAATTTCAGTGACTTTGGAAGAAAGAGTAAGGTTGATAACTGTGCAGCTCTGCCTCACTTAAATCCAATCCACAAGTAAGTGAAGACGTTTCCCCACGATGATATTGGTTCTCTCTGAAAATGAAGGAGGAGCAGTAACAATCCCTATACTTTTTAGTTTTCTTTCTAATTATGTTTCAAATCCCTCTTTATTGTGTTTTTTTCACATATGGTTAGACTTAAATTGTCGGGGTAAGTCACCCTGAATTGAAACCTGAATTGCATTGCTTTTCAGAACATATTATTCTATTCTCTGCCATCTTCTTTTGGGAGACCTAGGATCCTTAGACTGTCTTTATTCATCCTCTCTCAAAGATCACTATGTTTTGCCTTCAGAGTGAGCATATTTCTCTTTAATGTTAGTGGAGTTTTTTGCTTCTCTTCTCCTAGGTTGTGTTTGACTTTTGCATATTTGCATTCCCATTGTCTTATTCTCTTTTGTTTCTTTGGTGAGCCTTGCCATTGCAGATTCCTGATTTTCCATTTTACCCATTATTTTTGCTGTGCAGGACATAAAATCTCTCATAATTCTCATTTCTCTTTTGAACCTCTCAGGAACAGAGTATTGTGCTGACCCAGGGACATTGTTAAGACACCAATGGGAAGTTCAAATCTTCTGACCTTTTGAAGTTCATAAGTTCATCCTGTGGCTGGGAGTGGAAGAGACAGACTCTCCTTCTCCCCTCCTCAAAAGATTCCCTCTCAGGGGTTTGGCTCCACCACTAGACTGGCTTGCTTGACACTGTATTCTCAATTGACTTGTTGTTTTTATATGAACTCTGAGGGGTGTGACTTATTCTCTTTAACTAATCCTGATCACTTTCCATCTCATTTCCTCCAGTGGCTTTCACATCTTCCAAATTGATTAAGGAATTTTGAATACCTAACCTATAGCTTTGATTGATTGATTCAATAGAGGTGTTCTCACCTGATTAAGTTATCAGAGCTGTATAGTAACTTGTAAGTTATGTTACTTGAGATAATGATGATCGATTCAGTCTTTAAGTATGAATCTTCTGTGTTCTTTTGGGATTGGGTGGACCCCTACAATTACACAAGGGAAAAAAAGCTTAACTCTCTAGAAAGTGAAACATCATTATTTGCAATGGCATGTCTAATGAAAAATCACTATGTAGTTAGTATATTCTACATGGAGGAATTCTATATAGTTCCATTGGAAAAACTCATCTGATATCCAATGCCTAATAAAATTTTAGATAGATAAAAAATACCAAATATTTATTTTGTCTGTAAGTCCTTAGTTTTGTTTGAAATTCAGTTTACTACAGTTGATCCTCTGAGCCCTAGCGCAGGCCCAACACTTAGTGAGTTCACCACCAAGTTGTTTGGCCACAAGGCTGGGCCTAGAACCAGGCACTGATACCAGGCCCAAGACAAAACTAGAGACCAGAGATTCACCTCTCTATTTGCTCCCCTCCTCTATTCCTCCAGCCATCTAGGCAGAGAAAAATAAAATCAGCATTAGAGCTGGGGCCTGCAGGTAAACCATCCTAGATGATGATTGATAAGTAAGTAAATAAAAAATGCCATGCCCCTCTACATCCAGCATCTTACTGTCCAATACCCACAATGGCCTTTGCCATTAGGCTGCAGGGCCACTAGGTCAGGCCCAGAATAAAAGACTCCATTCTCCCCTTTTAACTGTTCTATCTCCCTTCTCAGGGTTGGTAAGCAAATGAACTGGGAGCTGACGCCTATGCTTCAGCTACCATTGTTACTGGGATAAGTGTGATCATCTACTTACCTTGGCTAGCAAATTTCGCCCCTCAGAGTAATTTCTCAAGCCGTTTATCACTAGATCAGTCTTTTTCTCCACCTATTCCTTGCCCCTATGCTTAAGGATGTCAAAATATGTGTTTATTTCCCTTCAAACACCCTTGCTTCCCAGTTTGTCAACTCTCATCTCTCTACGCCATCTCAGTCCCACAGAAAGCTCATGAGTGAATCTCTGACCACAATCTACTATTTCTCTATTTCTCCCTGTGCCTCGTGCCTCCTAAATCAATTCTCCATCCCTATTGCATTCTCTGTTCACTCCACCCTTCCTCTCTTTCCCAGGGCCTCACTTTCCTTACTCTGAAATATTGATTTTATAAGATAACAAGTTCAGGGTTGTTTCCTCTCTCCCTCGAGCCCGTTGGACCATGGTCCTTTTATTTCTCTTTCCAGATCCCCATCAGTCATTGCTTCTTCCTTCTCAAATTTTTCTTACAGGCTACTGAGTGTGATTACATAAAGTCTGTCAGGACTCATACTGCCTGAGTCCAAATTCAAATTATTTAATCTCAACTGGTTCCTTACTACTATATTTCAATGCTTTCGCTCTTTCCTGTTGATGCTTTGTTCAACACTCCATAGTAGCTGTTCAAAACTTTTTCTTCTCTACTCAAGCCTCGTAAACCATTTTCTTCCAATCCCTCTCGGCATATGTTATATCAAAAACTTCTAACTTTTTAGATTCTAAATTCATGCATCATTAACTCCCCTTTCTTCCCAATTCTCATCTGAAATCTCCTGAACATAGCCCATCCAACACCAAACCCCTCCCCTTCATCTACTGTCAGAGGAAGAGGTAAGCTCTTCTCTTTGCCAAAGCCAGCCCCTGTACTGATACCCTTGATCCCTGGTCTCCTCCAGGAGCTTGCTCTTTTCACAGTGCCCGTGCCCTGTATTATTTTCAATCTTGCTTTACTCACTTATTTATACTCTACTGCCTATAATCATGCCCAGATTTACTCAATCCTTTAAAAATTTTTTACTTGATCCAGTTGTCCTTTTTTAACTATAATCCTCTATTTCTCTTTCCTTTTACAACCAGACTCTAAAAAACACCCTCCTTATCCTTCACTCATTGCTAAACCTTTCGTAATCTGGCTTTTGACCCCATCACTAGACTAAACTATTCTTTCCAAGGATTCCAACAATCTCCCTTTTAAAAAATGTGGTACTTTTTATTTCCCTCCCCCATCTACCATTTCCAAACTATTGCCAAGGCCTATCAATTTCATCTCTGTAATATCTTCCCAATATACCCCCATCCATCCTCTGATACTGTTACCACCCTAGTGCAGGCCATCATCACCTCATACCTGGATTATTGCAATATTGCTGGTGGGTCTGCCTCCCTCAAGTCTTTCCCCACTCTAATTTGTTCTCCTTTCAGCCACCAAAGTGATTTTTCTAAAACACAGGTCTGATACTCACACTCAATAAATTTCAGTGACTTCCTATTGCCCCTAGCAGCAAAAGAAAATTCTCTGTTTGGCATTCAAAGACTTTTATAACCTAGCCCCCTCCTACCTTTCCAGATTTCTTATACCTTACTATCTGATATGTACTCTTCAATCCAATGACACTGGCCTCCTGACTTTCACAAATAGGGGAATCCCATCTTTTAACTCTGGGCATTTTCTCTGACTGTATCCCATGCCTGAAATACTCTCCTCAAATCTCTCTGCTGGCTGCTCTGGGTTCCTTTAAGTCTCAACTAAAACCCCATTTTTTAAAATAGGAAGCCTTTCCTAACACCCTGTTAATATTAATGTCTCCCTTCTTTTATTTCTTCTATTTATAGCTTGTTTTTTATATATCTGTTTGCATGTTGTATCCCCCATTAGATTGTAAGCTCCATGAGGGCAGGCCTATTTTTGTACCCCCAGCACTAAGCACTGTGTCTGGTATATAATATGTGTTTAACAAATATTGAATGGTGGATTTTGAGGATATCTTTTGATTGTACATCACCTTCATTTCCCAACAATCTCTTAATGGTTAAATCCTATGGTCTTTTCTCATGTTTCATCCTTCTTCATTTTTTCACTAAACTCTAGCTGAAGTGTAGAATTTCCTTGAATTATTCAAAAACATTTTTCTGAGATGGGGTCTATAGGTTTTACCATTGTGCTGAAGAAGTCCATGACACATACAGAAAGGCCAAAAATCTGGGCTTTGGATGAAATACAAAGTCCTCTATTTAGCCTCTAAGGCCTCATGGTCTGACTCCAACCTGTCTTTCTAAGCTGATTTCACATCAGTCCCCCCAATACACTCTACATTGTAGCCAAAATGACCTCTTTGATTTTGTGCTTATGCAGCATTCTGTCTTGTCTCCACCTCTGTGCATGGTCTTTCTTCTCAGCTCCAACTCATGGAATCCTGAGCTTCCTTCAAGCCTCACTTTAAATGTCACCTCCTTACAAAAACCCTTTCCTGATTTCTCCAAATGTTTTCCCTTTCCTCCAGTACCTCAAATTTGTATTTATTTTGTATTTACTTGCTTTCCCCAAGTAAAATGTGACTTTCTTGAGGACAAGAACTATTTACATTTTTCTCTCTGTATCTCTAGCATGTAACCTGGCAGTTTGGTTGTTGTCCTTTGTTCTTGAAGAGGACCAAAATGACATCACCATGATAAAGTAAAGTTTCAATGTGTCCAGCTGTGGCTGATCAGACCAATACAAGCTCAGAATGCTCTACCGCAGATTGGGCACAGATAGTCCATGTGAACATTTGGGGTGGTTACCGCAAATTTGCGCATCCTACATTTCCTTTGTGCTGTTTCAATTCTGCTTTGCTCATAGAGCACAGAACCTTTTCTGACGTGGGCATGCCATGTTGATTGATCTTGTGTCAGTGTCTCCCATATCACACAATCAAATCCAAAGTTCTTGAGAGAGACCTTGAGAGTATGCTTGTATTACTTCTTCTGACCACCATGTGATTGCCTGCCCCATGCGAGTTCTCCATAAAATAGTCTTTTTGGTAAGTGTACATTTTGCATTTGAACAATGTGGCTAGTGCATCGGAGTTACACTCTCTGAAGCATAGTTTGAATGTCTGGCAGTTTAGTTCAAGCAAGGACCTCAATGTCTGGTACCTTATCCTGCCAGGTGATCTTCAGAATCTTCCTAAGACAGTTCAAATGAAAGCAATTCAGTTTCCTGGCATGGCACTGGTAGACTCCATGTTTTGCAGGCATACAACAATGAGGTCAGCACAATGGCTCTGTAGACCTTCAGTTTGGTAGTCAGCCTAATACCTCTTCTCTCCCAAACTTTTCTTCGAACCCTCTCAGACACTGAGCTAGCTCTGGCAATGTGTGCATCAACCTCATTGTCAATGTGTACATTCCTAAAAAGTACGCTACCAAGGTAAGTGAATTTATCCACAGCATTCAAAACTTCTCCATTTGTTGTAACTGATGGTTCCACATATGGATGGTGTGGTGGTGGCTGATGGAGCACCTATGTTTTTTTGGTGTTAATTATTAGGCCAAAATTAGTACAGATAGCAGAGAATTGATCCATACTTTGTTGCATCTCAGTTTCAGAGGCTGCATTGAGTGCACAATCATCTGCAAACAGAAAATCATGCACCAACACTCCCTCCACTTTGGTCTTAGCTTGTAGCCTTTTCAAATTGAAGAACTTATCATCAGTGTAGTAGTTGACCTTGATGCCATATTCATCCTCATTGAAAGTATTTGACAACACAGCTGAAAACATGAAGCTAACAAGCATGGGAGCAAGCAGATAGCCCTGTTTCACTCCATTGATGACTGGAAAGGCATGAGAGCATTGTCCACTATTCAGAACCCGGGCAAACATGCCATCATGAAATTTATGTACAATGCTGATGAACTTTTCTGGGCAACCAAATTCTGACATAATTTTCCATAAGCCCTCATGACCAACGGTGTCAAAGGCCTTTGTCAGATCTCTAAACTCTGTTCTGTTCCTGGCATTTGGTAGTTGGGCAGTAAATACCATATTGACTTTTCCTTGGCCTTTTCTGAAGCCACACTGGCTCTCAGGTATATGACCATCTTCCAGGTGAAGGATCAGCCTACTAAGCCTGAATTTATTGAATTGAATTAAAAAATTATTAGGAAGCTTCTTTCCAGAAATAGCCCCTCCCTCCCTCAACAGACTATTTACCCATCTGCCATCACTGCTCAAAATTTTACCATTAGAAATCCAAATGGGGGGTGGAGCCAAGATGGCAGAATAGAAGGACAGACATGCTCTAGCTTTACACTCATAGCCCATAAATTACTTGTAAAAATGACTCTAAACAAATTCTAGAGCAGTAGAAGTCACAAAACAACAGAGTAAAAGAGATTTCCAGCCCAAGACAGCCTGGAAGGCTGACAGGAAAGATCTATCACACTGACTCAGAGCAGAGTGCAGCCCAGCGTGGGCTGCACATGACAGGGATAGGACTGGAGCAGACTTCAGGGCATAAAATCATAGGTAGCAGCTGCAGTTCCCAGATTTCTCAACCCATAAACACCAAAGACAGCTTCAAAGATCAGTGAGAAAGCTCTTTCACCTGGGTGAGGTGGGGGAGGGGTCTGGCCACAGCCCCAGCCCCAGCTTGGCAGCAGCCACTGTGAAAGCAGCATCCACTTTTGGAGCCCTCAGCCTAAATGCCCTGGGGAAATTGAATAGCTGATCTGGGTCTCAGTCCTGAGTGGTGGTCCTGGGGTGAGGAGGATCACTGGTGTGGTGGAATTGGTGGAGGCTCTGGAGAGGAAATCCTTTTCCCTCTCCAGATCAGAGTGTAGGCTAGAAGAGGAATAAACTCCTCTCCTTTGATTGTGCCACCTTGGAGGAATTGAGAACTTACAAGTTCCTAAAGTATACCCTCCACTTGACAAAGGACTCAAAAGTCAAGTTACTGACTGGGAAAATGCCCAAAAAAGGGGAAAAAAATAAGACTATAGAAGATTGCTTTCTTGGTGAACAGGTATTTTCTTCCATCTTTTTGGATGAGGAAGAATAAAGCATACCATCAGAGGAAGACATAAAAGTCAAGACTTTTGCATCCAAAACCTCCAAAAAAATATGCAATGGTCTTAGGCCATGGAAGAGCTCAAAAAGGATTTTGGAAATCAAGGTGTAGGAAAAATTGGGAAGAGAAATGAGAGCAATGCAAGAAAATCATGAAAAGCAAATCAACAGCTTGCTAAAGGAACCCCCCCAAAAAATACTGAAGAAAATAACATCTTTAAAAATAGACTAACCCAAATGGCAAAAGAGGTCCATAAAGCCAGCAAGGAAAAGAATGTTTTAAAAAGCAAAATGGGCCAAATGGAAAAGGAGGTTCAAAAGCAGACTGAAGAAAATGGTTCTTTAAAAATTAGAATGGAGCAAATGGAAACTAATGATTTTATGAGAAACCAAGAAATTACAAAACAAAACCAAAAGAATGAAAAAATAGAAGACAATGTGAAATACCTCATTGGAAAAACAACTGACCTGGAAAATATATCCAGGAGAGATAATTTAGAAATTATTGGTCTACCTAAAAACCATAATCCAAAAAAAGAACCTGCACATCATCTTCCAAGAAATTATCAAGGAAAACTACCCTGATATTCTTGAACCAGAGGGTAAAATAGAAATGGAAAGAATTCACCAATCACCACCTGAAAGAGATCCCTAAAGGAAAACTCCTAGGAATATTGTAGCCAAATTCCAGAATTCTCAAGTCAAAGAGAAAATATTACAAGCAGCCAGAAAGAAACAATTCAAGTATTGTGGAAATACAATCAGGATAACACAGAATTTAGCAACTTCTACAGTAAGGGATCAAAGGACTTGGAATATGATATTCCAGAGGTTAAAGGAGATAGGATTAAAACCAAGAATTAGCTACCCAACAAAACTGAGCATAGTATGTCAGAGGAAAAAATAGAATTTCAATGAAATACGAGACTTCCAAGCATTCTTCTTGAAAAGACCAGAGCTGAATAGAAAATTTGACTTTCAAATACAAGAGTCAAGGGAAACATGAAAAGATAAACAGGAAAGAGAAGCCTTAAGGAATTCACTAAAGTTGAATGGTTTACATTCGTACATGGAAGAATGTTATTTGTAACTCATGAGACCTTTTTCAGTATTAAGGTAGTTAGAGGGAATATAGGTGGGTAGGGGTATGTATGTATGTGCATATTATATATGTGTAGGTATGTGTATGTACATGGGTATATGTGTGTATGTATGTATATATATATATATATGTGTGTGTGTGTGTGTGTGTGTGTGTGTGTGTACACACATAGAGACCAAGGGCACAGGGTGAGCTCAATATGAAGGGAGAATACCTAAAAAAATAAAATTTACTGCTGAATGGAATGTACTAGGAGTAAGAGAAAGGGAGAGGTAGAATGTAGCAAATCATCTCACATAAAAGAAGGAAGAAAGAGCTTTTACAATGGAGGGGAAGAGGGGGAGATGAAAGAAAATAATTGAGCCTAACATTCACAGGATTTGGCTTAAGGAGGGAATAACACACACTCAATTGGATATGAAATCTATTTTACCCTGCAGGAAGGCAAGGGGGAAGGAGATGGGAGAGGAAAGATAATAGAAGGGACAGTAAATTGGGAAAAGGAATAATCAGAAGCAAACACTATTGTGGGAGGACAGGTCAAGGGAGTGAATGAAAGAAATGAAAAGTGGGATAGGACAGAGGGAAATGTGGCTAGTGTTTTACAACATAACTATCATGGAAGTGCTTTGCATTGTTACACATGTATGACCTATATTGAATTGCTTGTCTTCTCAGTGAGGGTGGGTGGGGAGGAAGGGACAGAATATGGGACTCAAAGCTTTAAGAATGAATGTTAAAAATTGTTTTAGCAAGCAACTGAAAATTATGGTATACAGGCAATGGAGTATAGAAATCTATTCTGCCCTACAGGAAAATAGAGGGGAAGGGGGATAGAAGAAGGGTGGATAAGAAAAGGGAGGACAGACTGGAAGAAAGGGTGGATGGGGTGCATGCTGTTCTGGAGTAGGGGGTGGGGAGAGATGGGGAGAAAATTTTTAATTCAAATTCTTGTTGAAGTGAACGTTAAGAACTGAAAATAAATAAATTATGTATTAAAAAAAAGGAAGCCAAATGTCTTTGGGTTTAGGCTATCTGAACCAGGGGTGGGGAGCCAACAGCCTTGAGGCCAACTGAGGCCTTCTAAATCCTTGGGCTTGATCTTTTGACTGAGTCCAAATTTTATAGAACAAATCCTTTCATTACAGGGATTTGTTCTGTGATGTTTGTATTCAGTCAAAGGGTTGTACTTGAGAACCCCCAGGGCCACATGTGGTCTCCAGCCTCTAGTTCTCCACCCCTGATCTAAGCTGAAAAATTTAAACAACTATCAATGAAACCTATTTCACAGAGTTGTGGAAAAAACCATCTGTCAACTTTAAATTCTATATAAATGTAGATCACTACTATTATATCAGCGGAGATTATCAGGTAACCAGTTTTCACTTTGAAGAGCACAGAAAGCAGGATCTTGAGGAAACAGGAGCCAGGATAGGTGAACTTTATAGTGGTTAAGAGTGAGGGGAGGAGGCCAGAGACTGGAGGGGAAACGAGGAAAAAGAAATAAAGCCCAATTTGCTGGGTGCTGTCCATAGTTCTGGTGCCACATTGGGTCTTATTTGGAATCTGAGTGGGTCACCAACAGAGTACAGGAAATCCAGATACAGAAGTAGGAAGGAGAGGAAGATGAACTTTGCTGACTTCTCAATGTGGTCAGGTTGTCCCTTGTTATAATTAGTCCCTCAGGTTCAACTGGATCTACCAAAGATATTCTTAGATTTGAACAAGAAAGGACACCTTAGAAAGTCAAAGCATTCTCTAGTCAGTCCTCTACTCTGTCCCCAGGGTACGCTACTCATTAAAAAAAAAAAAATTCCATTTCAGCATCACTCCCTTGGCTAGAGCTTCAGTTTATTGTCTCACAAGGGGGTGGTAAGCAGAAGCCCCCAACTTTTCTTCCTGAGGAACTACATCTAAACATCCAAAAGGACCCCCAAGACAGATTAAAGAGATTGCTTTCCCTCCTAGACCATGGAGGTGAGTGAAACTTTGGTTCAAATGAATCTTTTGGTCCTGCTGGCCTCTGGATCAAAGGAAACATTTGTGCGCTTGAAGCTAAAAGGGCCTTCCCTGAGCCTCGGGACTCAAAAAGCAGATTGAACGTTTGAGGCTCTCAGCAGGTAGGCTACGTCCAGCATCACTCTTTACCAAAGAAAGCCAGAGCTGATCCATCCCAGGAGCCCTGTTGAAGCAGGGGGAATGGCGTAGGTGATTGTGACCCAGGGGCCAAAGAGGGATGGACTTCATGACCTTCGGAATCACCTTGGCTATTGTACATTTTCCTTCTTTTGCTTCCAAAAATTATAAGTGGGCCACTCTCTCTGGAGTTCGATAAAACTCTGCGTGGTGTCCATGTCCTACATTTTGAAGGGATGCAGACCATGATGGTTGCTGAACACTCACCCTCTACCTAACATGATCCTGAAATTAAGCTAAAATGAAAAGAGTTGTCCTTGCCCTCTTAAGTATTCAAATAATCAAGAGTTCAAACAGAGTGAAAAATTGGTTTCAGGTCAGAGCATATTTTAATATTCTAGTTCAATAGACTTAGAAACTATATCCATGGAGGAAGGTTCTGTCTTAAACTTTATGTTGTCTCTGGGAAAAATAAAACAAGACCAGTTCAGTTAAGTGTAACATTGGAATCTGATTTGTGGATGGAGTTTAGGAAATGAATTTGGTTTATCTGGTTTCTAGTTCATTGTTTAGTGGAATCCCTGAAAATCCTGAGAACACTAGGAGGCCAAGAAGGGGGCCATGAATATGCTGTCAGATGTGTCAGATTTTGTCTCCTCTACCAAAGGCTGATAATAATACTACCTATCTCACAGGATTGTTCTGAGGAATGAATGAAATAGAAAGTTCTTTGAAAATGTTAAAGCACTGGATAAATGTGAACTACCCATCTATAAGCATTTGTTAAGCACCTACTATATGTGTGGCACTGTGCTAGGTACTGGGGACAGAGACAAAAAAGGAAACATTTCTTTCACAATATGACTATTATGGATATGTTTTTCATGATTACACATGTATAACCTATATCAAATTACTTGCCTCCTCAATGAGGGAATTGAGTTGGGGAGGAAGGAAGGGAGAGAATTTGGAAATCAAAGTTTTGAAACAAATGTTAAAAATTACTTTTTACCTGTAACTAGAGGAAAATAAAATAATAAATACAAAAAATGATAGCATGTCAGAACTGGAAGAAATCTTAGAAATTACCCAGTCCCTCTCTCTTATTCTAAAAATGAGGTTATGCTATAGTGGATAAAATGCTAGACAATTCTAAAATAGAACTTATTCCTCATGGGTTCAAGTTATAACTCTGCTACTTGCAATTTTGAATAAGTCACATAACTTTTCCAAGACTCAATTGTAAAATGAAGTGGTTGGACCCAATGACCTCTGAAGTCCCTTTCAGCAAAACCACTTATTATTATTTAGCTTAGAAAGGGGAAATGGGGGCAGTCAGGTTGTACAGTGCATAGACCACTGACACTGGACTCAAGAGGACCTGAGTTCAAATCCAGCCTCACACATTTATCAGCTATGTAATCCTGGGCACTTGCCCAGATTGTCACTTTGTTTCTAAAAACAAAACAAAAAAAATAGAAAAGGGAAATGATGTGCCCGAGTGGACAAGAGTACAGATATTTTGACTTCCCATCCAATGTACTACCACTTTCTACCTTTGTGAATTCAGGCAAGTGACTTCCCCTTTCTGGGACTTAGTTTCCTTTTCTGCATTTCAGAGTTGGGACCAAAGGGTAGTCTAGGTAATTAAAAATTTGTGTTGCTGTGGAGTATAATTTTTAATATGACCTTTTATAACTTCATATTTTATGACAGAAAATTCCATTCTCTATATCATATAGATATTAATTTCATGACAAGTTAAATCACATGTTACAGTGAAGTAAATAGGAACATAGGATGGCAAGATAACATAGAAAGGGACTGGGACAGTGTAATTTTCAATCCTTACCTATGGTTTTGCCCCACTTTAAGTTCAACTACATGAATAAGATGACTGAACTAGATAGTCTTTCAGATCTGTTCCAGTCCTGGACGACTCTGAATCTATTAACTTTAAGAACTCTCCCATGTCTAAGACTCTCTGATACAATAAAGTCATTCTACCGGTGCCGTTTCAGACAGTGGGGAGGTATTTACCAGCAGGAGCAGACACAGAATTCCTTAAATCAGACCATCTCTGCTGTCACCTACTTCCCCTACATACAGGATTGGTCTTGGGACTTATAAGGCTCACAGGGACATCTGCCTCAGTTTGTTGTCTACAATGGCCCCTGAAGCCCACCAGACTTCAAAATGGAAAAGCAAGCCAGAAAATCCTCTTGGCTCCCCTTTTTCCAGATGGACTTGTTAGGTCAGTCACACATACAATGGGAAACCAGAAATCCTTCTGTGGCTATATATTTTTTAAAATTTTTTGGAAGAGTCTGAAAAATTTAAATGAAAATCAACTGAAACGACCAAGTGACAGGTTTTAGAGGTTCAGCCAGAGTAGAGCTTCAGCAATTGTTTTGATTTAACAAGTCAACACATCATTCTCTTCTTCGCTATGTCCTTATACAGGCTAACTATGGTCTATCAATCAGGCTTTTACTAGACAGAGCTGTTGTTGTATTTATTCTACATGGAACAGAGCTTGACACAGAGAATTTCTGTATATCTGTAATGATATTTGCCTGTGTTTGATATATGTTGACCTCACTTAAACATTTAGTGTTTTCCTGAAACATTTCATTCATATATGTACGTGTTTGTATGTATAAGTATATATGTATGTATATGTATGTTTTTGTGTGTATGTATATATCTATGTATGTATATGCATGTGTGTATATATTTATGTATATATACATGTGTGTATGTGTGTTTGTGTATGTGTATAGTTGAAGGACTAACATTTCACATTTGCCAGTAGAGTTTTTTTTAAAGAAAACCCAAGATGGTCATTTTTGTAAATCAAATCCTTTCACAAATTAAATGATCACTCCCTAACGATAGTAAGTCCCATGCATTTGGTACTCTAAGATTTATGTGGTGTTTTTTTCACAACAAATGTATAAGGTAGTCAAGGTGGACATCATTATCCCCATTTTAGAGATGAAGTATCTGAAGTCTGAAAAATTTAAGTGACTTGTCTAGGGTCACACAGCTGGAAAACGTCCGAACCATGACTCAAATCTGGATCTCTTCACTTGAAGGCCAACCTTTTTTCTACTCTGTTGTCTCTAATTTTTTTTTTTACATTTAGCGTTTTATATATCAAGATTCCCGAAAGCAGAACACACCTGCATTGCATTTTTGGCAGGATATGTAGGACATAAGCTGTGGAAATCTCTTTAAGCTTGTGTGAGCTCTGTGGGTAATTAGTGACACATGCAGCCTAAATTTAGGCAAATAGTCATCTGACCAGAATGGCACGGTGGTAATTTTTTTCTAGAGACAAGGATGACCTCAGATAACCTTTTCAAGTCACCTTCAGCTGGAGTCATAGGATCATAAATTTAGAGCTAAAAGCAATGTTTGAAATCATCTAAGCTCAACTTCTTCCTTTTACAGATGAGGAAACTGAGGCCCAGGGGAATTTCAAGATGTGGAAAACCAGCACAAGAGAGCATTAATCTGTGTTGGAATGTAATAGACATAAGGGACTGATGGCCCCCATTCAGATCGCATCAGGTAGAGAATATTGGCCCAAAAGGCCCCAGATTGGATGTACTAGCTAAGCTCTTACTAAAGCAGAAGGATTTGGGATTGTGAAGATGATACATGACATGAAGGATGAAAAAAGAAATCCTGGGTGTGCTGGTCATGCAGACCAGCAGCTTAGGACAGAACACATGGTAGGTACTCAATACATGTCTGTTTATTGATGGATTTCTTTCTTATTTACAATGATGATTCATCAATGACCAGAGTTGTTTCTACATGTAGATACAGTAGGCAGTTGTCTATATCAGTGGTGTTAAACTCAAATAGAAACAGGCCCCACTAAACCATACATAAGGATCCTTGCAGGTACAATAAAGTCATTCAATATACATTTATTCATTGCCTGCTATGTTGCTAGGCACTCTGCTAAGCTCTGAGGATTCAAAAGAGACAGAAAGACAGTCCCTACCCTCAAGGAGCTTACAAGATAATAGGTTGCATATTGACTAATAAATCTATATTTTGTCATATTTTTGCTCATTTTGTTAAATATTTCCCAATTATATTTTAATCTGTTCTAGGACACATTTTGGAGTATTGCGGGCCACAAGCAGGGCCACAGGTCATGTATTTGACACCTCTGGCCTATATGATATGATTTCATGGGTACCAGAGATGCCTACCTGGTCAAAATATTCCTGCCCAACCCATAGACTATGCGACTTTGGTCAAGTCCTATAGCCACTGTGGCTTACAAAACATCATTGGGCAGAATAATCTCTAAGATCTCTTCTAGCTTTTGCATCCCATGATTCTGTGAGCAGTTCAATTAAGTTCAATGAACATTTGCTAAACAATGTACCAGGCATTCTGCTAGGTACTGAGTATACAAAGACAAACATAGTCCCTGTCCTCAAAGGGCCTACATTCTATAGGAAAGGGGGTGAGGGAAACAACATCTACATAACAAAGGAAATATAAAATAAATACAAAATGATATGAATATATTGAGAGGATGAAGCATCAGCATCCATAGAGGTCATTCAATCAAACAACTGGAAGTAGGGGGTGGATACGGAAAGGTCTAGTGTAGAAGGTAGCACTTTTCCTAAGACTTGCAGGATGTTAGTCATTCTAAGAAGTGATATGAGAAACGTAATCATCTCAGGTATGGGATGTGCTAAGACACAAAGACAGAAGATGGAGCATCTTGTACAGGGAATAGTATGCGGGCCAGTTTGGCCAGAATATAGAACGTGAGAGGAGTAAGTGAAATTAGCATGGAAAGATATCTTGGAGCCAGACTGAGAAGGACTTTAAGTGTTAAAAAGAGGGATCTATATTTTATCCTGGAGCTAATAGGGAGCTACCTAAGCATTTTGAGCAGGGAAATGACATGTTAATCCCTGCCTTTTGGCTGCTGAATGGAGGACAGAGAGGAGAGGAGGGGAAGTCAGAAGCAGGAGGAATAATAAGGAAGCTTTTGAAATGGTTCCGATGAAATGTGATGAGGGTCTAGACTAAAGTGATGGCTCTTTGAGTATATAGAAGGGGAGAAATGCAAGAGATACTATGACAGGACTGGGCAAGTAACTGGACATGGCAACTGAGAAAATATGAGGAGCTGACAATTTTGAGGTTTAAACCTAGGTTATTGAAATAACGAAGGAAGTTAGAAAGAGTATACAATACACAGTAGTAAATAACCATAGTAATCTAGTATGTGACAAATCCAAAGATCCAAACTTTAGGGGTAAGAACTCATCCTATGACAAAAATTGCTGGGAAAGCTTGAAGACAGTTTGGCAAAAACTAGGTACAAACCAACATCTCACACCATATACCAAGATAAGGTCAAAATGGATAAATGATTTAGACATGAATGGTGATAGCATAAGTAAACTAGAGGAGCATAAAAAAATGTACCTGCCAGATCTATGGATAGGGAAGAGTTATTGACTGAATAAGAGACAGAGAGCATCATTGGATGTAAAATGAACAATTTCAAGTACATGAAATTTTAAAACTTTTGCACAAATAAAACTAATGTGGCCAAAATTAGAAGGAAAGCAGAAAAATGGGGGAAAAAATTTTACAGCAAATTTCTCTAACAAAGGCCTCATTTCTCAAATACATAGAAAACTCAATCAAATTTATAAGAATACAGGTCTTCCCCAATTAATAAATGGCCAAAGGATATGAACAGGAGAAAAAGTCAAAGTTGTCAATAGTCATGTGAAAAAATACTCTAATCACTAATAGAGAAATTAAAATTGAAATAGTTCTGGGATAACACCTTATAACCTATCAGATTGGCTAACATGATAGAAAAGGAAAATGACAAATGCTGGAGGGGATGTGGGAAAATTGGGACACCAATGCCTTGTTAATAGAGCTGTAACTGATCCAAACATTCTGGAGGGCAATTTGGAGCTATGTCCAAAGGGCAATCAAACTGCAAACCCTATGATCCAACAATACCACTACTAGCTCTATATCCAAAGAGATCAAAGAAAAGAAGAAAGGACTTGTTTGCACAAAAATATTTATAGAAACTTTTTTGTGATGGCAAAGAATTAGAAATTGAGGGGGTGACTATAAATTGAGGAATGGCTAACAAGTTGTGGTATATGAACTATGTGGAAGACTACTGTATTATAAGAAACGATGAGCAAGATGGTTTCAGAAAAAACCTGGGAAGACTTATATGAATTCATGCAAAGTAAAATAAGCAGAATCAGGAGAATATTATGCACAGCAACAGTATTATTATAACGATGACCAACTATGGAAGTCTTAGCTACTCTGATCAAGACCATGACCTAAGACAATTCCCAAGGATCTGTGATAAAAAACGTCATACACTTGCAGAGAGAGAACTGATGAACTCTGAATGCAAATTAAAGAATATTTTTTTACTTTCTTTATTTTTCTGGTTTTTGTCTATTTTCTTTTTCAACATGACTAATGTGGAAATATGTTTTGCATTAGTTCGTCTGTATCTGCAATATCAAATTGCTTGCCTTCTTCTCAAAGAGAGGAGAGGAGTGGAAAGAAGGGAGATAATTTAGAACTCAAGATTTTAAGAAATGAATGTTAAAAATTTTACATGTAATTGGGAAATGTTTAATAAAATAAATAAAAAATATTTTTAAAAAAAGAAATTAAAAAGAAGGGTAAGTTTAAAGGGGAAAAGATAATGAGTTCCATTGTGGACTTTTCATTTGCACTACTGCTACTGGAAATCAACCTTCAACCAAATTGTGACCTTGACTAAATTCTCCCTTGGTGTTCCCAACCTACCCTCTGAGTGTTATTTACCCTTTGGTTCTACATTTTATTTTTGTTCCCATAGCCCCTATAATAACTGACTGATAGAATGAATGAGGGAATAAAAAATATTTGTGAAGTACTTACTCTGTGCTGAGCTAAGTGTTAAGGATATAAACAGAAAAACAAGACAATTTCCTGGCTTCAAGGAATTCATGCTTTAAGGGAGACAACATAAGGTATAAGATAGGTGGAAAGGGCCAGTGGTCCTTAGGGAACTTTGACAGGTCAGATGACAATGCCTAGTATAAGGGCAGATAGTAAGAGTTTGTGGTCCACCATTTTACTGGAAAGATTATAATTAGGAACTCCCTAGGACGCATCTAGATGGTGTAAATGGCCACTGGTGTGTGGTCACTGAGTGTTGAAGGAAGAAAGGGACCTGAGGGTCAGATTGGAGCAAGGGGTTCTAAATTCCTTAGAGGACTGGGAGGGGTTCTCAGCATCCATCTGGGAGGAGGTGGCCAAGTCCTAGAAGGATCAGTATTCTACCTGCTACTCAGTCAGAATTTGAAATTTTGGAACGATATATTGAGAAGAATCTAATAAGGTAGAAATCACTGACACTTAAAATTTCCTTAGTATATTTTTTAAATAATAATAGAATTTATGACATAAAAAAACAACTGAATGTGGGAAATGGTACCACGGAGGGCTGAATATGAAATCAGAGAATCAGAGTTGAAATTCTGATTCTGCCACTTACTATATGAGTTGAGCAAGTCACTCAGCCGCTCCAGCTCTACAAACAAACTCACCATGTGATCTCTCAAAGGTGATTTCCCTTCCTTGGGCCTCTTTTCTCATTGGTAAAATAAAGGGTTGGAATTGATCTAAAATCACTTTCAACTTTCATGACCTGATGATCCCAAAATTGGTATTAACAACCCAGAGCATTTTCAGAGGAGAGTGATCAGAATGGTAAGGGGTCTGGAAATCGATGTACACAGAGCTTAGCACAGTGCCCAGCTCATAGAAAGCATTTAATAAATGCTAGTTGACTCACAGATTGGCTGACTGAAGATCCATTGAAGGAAGCTGAGATATTTAGCCTGAAGAAGAGAAGACTGATAGAATAGGATGATTTCTGTCCAGTATTTGAAGGCCTACCATGGTGGGAAAAGAACTGGATTTGCTCTTTTTGACCCCAGGAGCAATGGGAAGAAGTTATAGAAACTGGTTTCACTTGCAATGTAAAGAAAACATCCTAAAAATTGAAGCTAAACAAGAAATAGAAAGCTCTTCCTCAGATAATTGATCCCCCATCCCTGAGGGGCATCAAGCATAGACTGAAAGATTATTTTTCAGGTAAGATATAAAAGGTCAGATCTTGCTCAGATCTGGGTAAGAAAGAATAGATGGTCACTGAGATCCTTTCTAGGATCTTCTAGGATGCTCTAATCCCATAACCCCTTTATGGGGCAAAAGACTGCTTTAGCCTCAAAACACTTATTGTAGCTAGATGGATATTTTGAATACACTAACATTTACTCACACATATGCATGTTTCTTCTCAGGTATGGAATATAAGTTTCTTAAGGGCAGAGATTTTCATTTTGTCTTTGTATGCTGTGCCTCTAATACAATGCTTGACAAATAGGGATAAAGCAAATAGGGATAAGTAAATAGGTACCTTTGAATTCACTAGTATAGGGAACTGTTGAATGAGGAAATTCCCTACACTAGGGTAGGTCAGCATCTTTGCAACTTTTAATCTTAGAGAATTTCCTGAGAGGTTAAGTTCCATTGACTAGAATCACATAGTCAGTGTGTGTCATAGGCAGAACTTTTAACTCAAGTGATCTTGGCTTTAAATATACATATATATTTAATATATAATATTATTTTAATTTAATATATTAATATTAAACATGTATACAGTATTTTATTTACAGTTACATGTGAAAACAATTTAAAATATTCATTTTTAAAACTTTGGGTTCTAAATTTTCTCCTTTTCTCCTTCTCCCTTTCCATTTCTCCCCCGCCCCACATCAAGAAGGCAAGCAGTTTGACATAGATCATATATATGTAGTCATGCAAAATATTTCCATGTTTTGAAAGGAAACATAGACAAAAAAACCTCAGGAAAAATAAAGTTGTTTTTTTTAAACTGTGCTTCAATCTGTATTCAGACATCACCAATTATTTCTCTGGGGATGGGTAGCATTTTTCATAGTAAGTCCTTCAGAGTTATCTTAGATCATTATATTGCTGACAATAGCTAGGTTATACACAGCTGGTTATCTTATAATATTGTTGTTACTTTGTACATAGTGCATTTCATTTAGCATCAGCTCATGTAAGTGTAATATTTAAAAGTCAAATTTTGTATCAGCTATGTTATTTTCATCAAGAGTTCTTGAAAGACCTCCAGTTCACTGAATATCCATTTTCCCCTGAAGGAGTATACTCAGTATTTCTGGGTAGATGATTCTTGATTGTAATCTAGCTTCTTTGCTCTCTGGAATATCATATTCCAAGCCCTCTGATCTTTTAATGTAGAAGTTGTCAAATCCTGTGTTATCCTGACTTTGACTCCATGATACTTGAATTGTTTCTTTCTGGCTGCTTGCAATAATTCCTCCTTGATCTGGGAGCTCTGAAATTTGGCTATAGTACTCCTGAGAGTTTTCATTTTGGAATCCCTTTCAGGAGATGATTGGTAGATTTTTTTCAATTTCTATTTTACCCTCTGATTCTGGAATATCAGGGCAATTTTCTTTGGTGATTTCTTGAAAGATGATATCTAGTCTCTTTTTTTTAATCATGGATCAAATTTTTTTTCCTTTTGGATTTTTTTCATTCTTTTGATGTCATTTTATCGTTTCTTGATTTCTCATAAAGTAATTAGCTTCCATTCACTCCATTCTAATTTTTAAGGAATTATTTTCTTCAATGAGCTTTTGGAACTCCTACTTTTTAAGGAGTTCTTTTTTTCCTCAGTGAATTTTTGGTGCCTCTTTTTACATTCAGCCTAGTGTGTTTTTTAAGATGTCATTTTTTTCAGTATCGTGTGTGTGTGTGTGTGTGTGTGTGTGTGTGTGTGTGTCTTTTACGAAGCTATGGACTCATTTTTCATGATTTTCTTGCACTCTTATTTCTCTTCCCAATTTTTCCTCTGTTTCTCTTACTTAATGTTCAAAATCCTTTTTGAGCTCTTTCATGGTCTGAGACCAATTCGTAATTTTCTTGGAGGCTTTGGATGTAGGAGTTTTTACTTTTTCTGAGTGTGTTTTGATCTTCCTTGGCACCATAATAACTTTCTATGGTCAGAATCTTTTTTCTATTGCTTACTCATTTCCCCAGTCTGTTTCTTAACTTTAAACTCTTTGTTAGAGTAGGGATCTGCTTCCAGAGTAGAGGGTGCATTGTCCCAAGCTTCAGGAATTTCATGCAGTTGTTTTCAGAAATACTTCTAGGAACCTGTAAGTTTTCAGTTCTTCCAAGATGATATGATCTAAAGAAACATGGATTTACTACTCTTCTAGCTTATGTTCTAGTTTGTGAGTGACTACAAGCGTTCTTTTCTGAGCTGGAACTGTGACAAGGACACCCACTTCACTGTGGCCACAAGTTCTGCTGTGCTAGTATTACTTCTCAACCTATGACTGCCACCCAGGAATGTGACTCAGATCAGAGTATGGGTGAAGAAACAGTCCCTGCCTCAGTGCTAACAAACAACAAAATCTCCTTCTGACCAGTTGTTCATCCCCTTACTGTCTGCGGGCTGAGAACTCTGGAAGCAATTAATGATGATAATGATTCAGTGGCTCCCAAGGCCTGCTTCTGGTTTTCTGGGACCCAGTCTGTGCTTGTATGGCCTGCACTGGATTGCACTGCACTCTCACTCAGGTGCAACATACATTTCCTGTCGACCTTCTAAGTTGTCTTTGACTGCAAAATTATTTTGCCTTGTCCATATTGGTTCTACTGCTCCATGAATTATTTTATGGAACTTAAAACAGTTTTTGGTGTTTGGAGGGGTTTTAGGGAGAGCTCAGATGAGTTGCTGCCTTTTCTCCCCCATCTTGGCTCCATCCTGTGTTCATGGCTTTGATGCCAGCTCTCTTTCCATTACGTTAAGCCACCTGGGACATAGTAGGAGTTTAATGAATACTTATTGAACTAAAATTTATACATAAATATTTCAAGGAGTTCTGATTCTTTTGTTAGAAGTGCTAACTCCAGTCATAAAGTGTTCTAGCCCTAAGTTCCTCAGTAGATAGCTTCATGAGTTGCTCTAAGGCCAAAATGCCATCATCAGATAGCCAACCTTCTGGTGATAAGATTCTGCATTTAGCTAGGCTTGGCTTTGGACAGCAGATATATAGCACCACCCTGTGCCTCCACTCAAAGCCTTTCTGACTTGGTAGGATCTACTAGAATTCATGACCCTGTGGCACAGTCTTTGAAAACCTAGGGTAACCTCTGTGCCACAACAAGGCATCAAAGTAGGACTTTGGTAGAGGACCAGAGTAAATATGCTAGAGAAAATGTGTCCTTATCCTTTGCCTTACCCAAATAGACCTGAAATCCTCCATACTGGAGAGTCCTTGGTGCAATTATGACATTAAAAAAATTAGAAAATGTCAGATTACAATAGATTGTCCAAATATAACTAAAACCATAAATTGAGAGCTGAAGGGGAGCCTTAGAAACCATTTAATCCAACTTCCTTCTTTTATAGGTCAGGAGCTGAGATGAACTAGAGAGATTAAATGACAACTAATAATATGAAGATAAAAAGAGTTCTAGGATTTGAACCCAGGTCCCCTGACTCCAAAACCAGAGATCTTTCCACTATTATATTGTTATATAATATAATAATAATAATAATAATAAATATTACTATATTTTATTACATTTAAAATAATATATATGGTGATATATATACATATACATACACACACATACACACACACACACACATACATACATGGTAAGTTCATAGCCGAGCTGGAACTAGAACTTACATGTCTTATCAGCCAGCTCAGTGACACTCCTTCAAGGAGCTGAGGGAAGAGGAGTGTGGAGCAGAGGGAGAAAGGAACCAGAGTCCAGATCCTCAGCTGAAGGTACCTGGCACCTTGGGCTAACTCTCCACAATAGTACGGAATAGTTAAATTTGCTAATTGAATTATAATTCCAACCCTAAGCCATAAAATCAAACCCAGCAATAAGCTGCCCATGGTTGCCTGACAGCTGGCCTGTCTGATCCTGGCAGTCTGCTTACAAATTGGTATTAGTGGTACTAAGAGAGCTGATTAATGTGGCGACAAGAGACCCACTAACCTGACACTACCAGCTGGGCTCCCCAAAGCTGTCAATCTCCCTCCCAGCTGCTAAGCCCACTGAGCCCTGCTCAGTCATTTACATCATAGCAATCCGGGGTCACAGAGTCTTTCAATGCCAGGCAAGACAACGTTCTCTGAGAAGAGCAGAGAGAACACCTGGGCAGGTGGGTTGGAAAAACAAACCAAAAAAAAATGATATTTTTTTCCTACTCACACCCCCGAAACCTGTGGATCATCAGGAATGGATTTAGCCACCATATTAGAGATTTGCTTAGCATTTAAACCACTATACTTTCTATGCTTATAATTAGATTCACATTAGATATTTTTGCATTAGATATGACATACAGCATAAATAAATAATATAATAGAGGATGATATATTATAACTAATATAGGTAATAGGGACAATATGGTACAAGGGATCGAATGCTAGACTTGGCATCAGGAAAATCAAATCTAACACTTGTTAACTGTTTACTCTGGGCAACTGCTAAGGCAAAATCCCTAGGATTTACCTCTTAAGACATAGATGGGTTGTAATCTTCACTAGCGGTGGCAGTGCCCATATCAGTATCTCCCTGTGCTGACAAAAATTACATGTATTTGAATGTTAGAATGACTTCTTAGAGAGGCCACGTGCCCTGATGGAAAGAGGGTTACCCTCAGAATCAAGAAAACTTGGGTTCAAGTCCGGTCTTTGGCACCTATTGCGTGACTCTGTGCAAAATATATAGGCATGTATAGAGTCTAGAGCAGATGCTGTATCACTTGAGGTACCTAGAGGCTAGTAGTGCTCAATGGATAGAGCACTAAGCCTAGAGTCAAGAAGACCTGCGTTCAAATCCAGCTTCTGACACTTGGTAGCTATGTGACCTGGGCAAGACACTAAATCTCTGTTTACATCCATTTCCTCACCTGTAAAATGGGGATAATAGCAGTTGCTATGAGAATCAAAAGGCACAATATTTGTAAAAAGCACTTAGCACTGTGCCTAGCACATAGTAGGCACTACATGAATAATTATTCTCTAGATCCCTTACTCTATTACCTGCTCAATTCTCAGTCAGTCAATCAACAGACATTTATTATGGGATTGCTATGTGCCAGGGACATGGGGTAACAAAGGCAAAAAAAGAAATAATCCTTGTCCTCAAGGAGCTTATGAATATTGGGAGAAGCCACATGGACATACATAAGTATGCCTTTTTTAAATAATATTTTCCCGTGTGAAAACAATTTTAACACTTTTTTTTTTGTTTTGAGTTCCAAATTCTATCCTTCACTCTCTCTCATTCCCTCTTCCTGAGATGGTAAACAACCTGATATAGATTATACATGTGCAGTCATGAAAAGTACTTATGTTAGTTATTTCATGGAAAGAAAGAAAGGAGGAAGGAAGGAAAGAAAGAGAGAGAAAGAAAAAGAGAAAGAAAGGATGCTTCAGTCTGTATTAAGATGCCATCAGTTCTTTCTCTTGTTCTTTCATCATGAAGCCTATGAAACTGTCTCGTATCATTATATTGCTGAGAATAGCTTAGTCACTCACAGTCGTACATCATTGGACAATATTGCTGTTATTACCTGGTTCTGCCCACTTCACTCCGCATCAGTTCAGGTAAGTCTTTCCAGGTTTTTCTGAAGAAGTATGTCTAGAATAAATACAATATAAACAATAATACAATACAAATACAAAATAAATACAATATGGATAACTAGAGAGAGATGGTGCTCTCATTTGAGAGATGGGAGGGTTAGGAAAGACATGAGGTATCTTGACAGGAAAGACTCTATGAGGTGAGGAAGAAGAAGGAAAGACATTTCAGGAACAGATGTTAGTGCAGAAGCTACAGAGAGGGTATATGGAATGCTATGGAAAGAAGGCCAGGTTTGTTTATCTGAGGGGAACACTATAGGATGTAGGAAGGAGGGAATGTATAATGAGATAGACTGGGGCCAGGTTGTGAAGAGCTTTAAACAGAGGAGATGATATTTCTTCTTAGAGCTTATAGGAACCACTGGCATTTTGTGAGTTAGGGGACTGATGGTCAGATCTGCATGTAAGCAAAACCACTTTAACAGCAGTAAAAGGAGTATAGCTTGGAGGAGAGGGAGACTTGGGGCAAGAAGACCAATTTGGAGGCACCTGCAAGAGTCCACATGGAAGGTGTGAGCTGAAAAGGTGACTCTGTGGGAAGAGAAAGGATCAGATGTAAGAGATGTTGTAAAGGTAGACACGGAAAGATTGGACAATTGATTGGCTAGGTCAGGTGAAGGAATGTGAGGAATGGAGGGTAATATGGAGGTTGTGAGCCTGAGAGAAAAGAAGAATGGTGTTGCCCCAATGGAATTATGGAAGTTTGCAAGAGGAGTAGACTTAAGAAAAATAAATAAATCCATTTTTGTATATGTTGAATTTGAAATGTCTCTGAGATATATAGTCTGAAATACCTATGCGTTACCTTTCAAGATTTTGATCTATCTGCTCTGTGTATATCTTATATGCACTCACCTATACATATATGTGTGTATGTACGTATATATGCATACACACACGTGTGTATATCTACACACACATACACACACACACACACACGCATGTGTATATATAGTGTCTCCACCATTAGATTGTGAAGGCTGGGACTCTATATGCTTTCTCTTTTTATCCTTAGCACTTAGCACAGTAGAAGAGCTTAATAAATGCTTCCTGATTGGTTGGTGCAGCTATGGAACTCAGGTACTCTTACCTGCATTGCAGGTTTGCACTGCTGGAGGGAGTTTCCATACTAAAAATTCCTTACTGGACTCATATATCTGAGTCATTTGCATGAGTTGAAATCTAAACCCATAAGAGCTGATGGATTCACCAAGAAAGAGAGTGTAGAGAAAGAAGGGAAGAGAATCTTTTGCAGTCTTGGGTCATACCCATAGTTAGTAACTGGGATATGGATGATGAGCCAGCAAGGAGGACTGAGGAATGATTAGACAGGAGGAGAACCAGAAGAGATTCATGTTACAAAAACCCAACGAGGAGAAAGGATCCAAAAGGAGAGGGAAGTTAAACAATGCCAAAGGAAGCAAAGAGGTCAAGTAGGATGTAGATTGAGAACAGCCATTAGATTTGGCAATTAAGAGATCATTGGTGACTTTAGAAAGAGTAGTTTCAATTGAATGATGAAGTCAGAAGCCAGATTACAAAGGGCTCAGCAGAGAGTAGGAGGAGAGGAAGTGGAAAAAGGAAGGAAAGTATAGGAAGCTTTTTCAAGGAATTTGGCTGAGAAAGGGAGAAGAAATATAGGATGAAAGTTTGAGGAGATGATAAGGTCTAGTGAAATTCTACGTATATCCATTGCAAAGTAGATATGGAACCTCTCGGTCATATGGGAACTCTTGAAGGCTACATATTTTGGATGACTTGTAGGTTTTCCACTAGTGCACAGTTTCCATACTAAGAGCTCCACACAATAATAAAATCATAGTTCTGGATAATGACAATGCTGATGATGACAATTACAATGATATATGTTATACTTCATGGAACTTTAAAATTTGAAATGTATTCTCATAGAAATCTTATTTGCTCCTCACAATTACCCTTTGAGTGTAAGGTTTATCCTTCCTATTTGACAGATGAGGAACCTGAAATTCAGAAAATTCACATCATTTACCTGGTGTAAGAATCAAATTAACATCTTCTAATTCCTTGTTTCGTAGATGCTACACCACAAGGTGGATTACCCACATTAAGTGGCCCAATGGTGGATTGTTTCATTGCTATTGCCATCTTTCTGGCATGGGGAAACTTCTCAGGGACATTCCTGCTTCTCTCAGGGGTCATCAAGCCATACTAAATAACTATGATATTTTCTCATGTTTGTGTATCACTTTTAACTTTTCAAAGTATTTTGCACCAATTGTCACATTGAAACCTCACACTAACCCTGTTTGACAGACAAAACTGGGCTTATTATCTCAACTTTATAAATAAAGAGTCTGAAGGTCAGAGGAGTTAAGGGACTTGCCTAAGGTTGTTCAGCAACCAGGACTAAAAATGAGGTTTCTTGACTCTCAGAACTGAGACCTTTCCAGTGCATTGTGTATCTCATGGTTATAAATTTAAAATTCAGAGGTCATTGATTCCAACCCCTTCATTTTGCAGATTAGAAAACTGAGGACAAAAGGGAGAAATGACTCCCCTAAGGTCACACAGGTTCTAGAAGTGGCAAAGTCAAAATTCAAAGTTAGGTCCTCTTACTCTAAAGCCAGCATCCTTACTACATGCCATACTGATGGCCAATCAATATTAAGAAAGCAAAACTAGTGTCAGAGGCTATCCTCGAATGTGCCTATGATGATGAGAACCACTCAGAATTCAAAGTTTATTAACCAGTTTGAACTAGAAGTTTCCCTAGCTGCCTGACTAGACCAGATCAGAATGCTATATTCTGGTTTGGTCTAGCTGGGAGGAAAATTGGTTTTCCTTTCTACAGAACCACAGGGTCTCACAGCTGGCAAGAACATCAAAGGTCATCATTTCCACCCTGCACCTAACATTCCTAACGAGCGGTCACTTAGACTCCAATTTAAAACCTCTAGAGAGGGGGAAACTATCAGCTGCCAAGGAAACCATTTTAACTTTTTGAGAGTTCTAATTATTAGGAAACGTTTCAGGGAAATTCTGTCTCTCTAATGTCCATCCATTGTTCCTAGTACTGCCCTTCTGGGGCAAAGTAGAACAATTCTGACCCCTCTGCATGTCAGCTATTCCAACCCTTGAAGACAGGTCCCATGACCCCATAAATTGTTTCTTCTCCAGGCTGCTTCTCCCCAGTTCCTTCAATCACTTCTTGGATGGCTTGGTTTCCTGTCCTCTCATCAGTCTGGTTGCCTTTCTCTGGTTGCTTCATACTCCATCTTATGAATATCATTTCTAAAATGTGGTTTCCAGAATTGAGTGAGCTCCAACCAGAACAGTGGAACTATTACCTCCTACCCCACCCCTGCCCCTCCATTCAGTACCCTATGCTTTTCTTAATACAGTTTCAGATATTAGCTTTCTTGGTTACTATGATATACTGTTGGTTTGGGGAGGGGGGTTGGAGGCAATTGGGGTTAATTAAGTGACTTGGCCAGGGTCACACACCTAGTAAGTATATGATACACTGTTAATCCATTTTGAGCCTACAGTTAGTTCACAAAATCTCTGACTGCTTTCCATGTGAGCTATTTCCATCCATACCAACTACTGACATCCATGTCTCTATGATCCTGAAATTATTTTGAAACCAAATGTAGATGTTCATGTACATCCTTACTACATTTCTTTTGGAGAGGCAGCATGGCATAGCGGATAGAAGGAAAACTTAGCTTGAGTCAGGAAGACGAGTTCAAGTCTTTCCTTTCATCATGATGCATGTTGGCTGGTGTTGGTAAATTTACAGTGCCCTAGACAACTCTGTGAGACTATGTTGCCAATGAGTAACCAGTCTTCATTGGGAAACGTTATTTATACATTGAGAGTTTGTCTACACCAAGAAAATCATACATTTAAACCACGAAGAATGAAAGAAAACACCAACAAAGCCAATCATCTGATCAGACCAGCTCTATCCTTACAGCCTAGGGCTCCTCATTCTATCATTCAGCATGTTAACCAGACCTTGCTTCTAAGTGTTTTCTACAGGTAAACAAGCGTTCCATCTAAACCTTCCTTCATAAGAGAGAAAACTCCTCTCCAGGTACATAGGAATTTATTTCGTGTTAAGTTAAATTGTATGTTAAAAGTCTCAGTTTGATGCTAACACATAAGTGACAATATTCTCAAGCTTTGCCTAAACTATACCGAGATGTTTTTCTAGCTCTGTCTATGGGAAAAGACCACAAGGATGGAGAGATATTATGCTAAGGTGAAAAGGCAGCTAATATATGGTGATAAAGTCTAGAGAACTAGACAGAAAGAGGAATAGGATCACAGATCCGGAGCTGAAAAGAAATTGTGACACCCTCTAGTCCTAGACTCTTACCCTGATGTCCATGAACTTATATAAAACATTTTTATAATTATATATATATATATGTTTCCTTTTTAATGCTATATATTTTTTGCTATGCATTAAAATAAAATTGAGAAAAGTTGTACCCAAAAACTTCACCAGACTGCCAAAGGAGTCCATGACAACACACATAAAAAAGATTAAGAACACCCTCGTCACATCTAGGGCAGCTAGGTGGTACAGGGATAAATAGGAAGTGGGGTCTGGAGTTAGGAAGACCTGAGTTCAAATCTGGACTCATATACTTTCCAGCTGTATGACCTGGGCAAGTCATTTACCCCACTGGTCTCAGTTTCCTTATCTGTAAAATGAGATGGAGAAGGACATAGCAAACCACGCTACTATCTTTCTCAAGAAAATCACAAACTGGGTTAGGAAGGACATGACTGAGCAACAGCAATAGCTTGTCCCAAGAGTGTATTTTTAATAGTAATTATTAAAGCCCATTTGCATTTGTGTAGCCCGAATTATGGAACGTTTTAAAGGCACAAAGTAGCTAGAAAAATACCACCTCTTTCTTGCCTCTAATATCTTGCTCAGTCCATCATTCCTTTGGTCTCCTTATCTGTAAAATGAAAGATGTTTTGCATGGTCCTTTCTACCTCTAACATTCTCTTTTTCTAAAAGTTCACATAATGTGGCCATGTAGGAGCCCTTGGGGAACCCACTTGATTGAATGGAGAAGAATGTAGTAGATCAATTGATTGCATGTAAGTGAGAATTTCTAAAGAACTTAAATGCCATTTATTCTCCTTGGCAACTTAAACTAATGACCCCAAATTTCATTCCCATGATTTGAATAGATTTAAAACTGAAAAGAACTCTTGAGTCCATCTGGTCATAGTCATGGATATAGAGCTAGAAGCGATACTAGTGTTCTTCTATTCCAGTGATTTCCAAAGTAAGATATGCAGGACCCCCTAGTGTGCTTGAGACCATCCATAGGGGTGCCTGAACAACTAAAATTAAAGTGTGGAGACATATAATATCCCACCCTCACCATGAGGGCAAATTGGGATGAATGTCTCAAACACAACAGAATCCCACCTACCTCTTCAGAGGTGATGGCCTCCTCCCCTCCCCCAATGCTGCTCTGTTTCTTCTCACCAATGAGTGCAAATTGTAAGTTCTTCATCTCTCCCCTTCTGCACCATAAACAAATAAATAAGTAGATAAACATACATATAAAAAAACAAGCAGATAAATGAACTAATAAAAGAATAAACCAATGAATGAATGCATATGTATATATACACACACATATAAAACCATGTAACTATCTTTCTTTGTCTCTGGTCTTTCTCTGTGTGTATATGCTTGTATGCATATATCTATATACATATATGTGCATACATGTATAATAATCTTAAATATAAGAGAAGTCTCAACTGCTATTTGGATCCTGATCCTAGGGCAAGGCTAAGGCAAGGTGAGACAACTCAGGACAATCAACTTAGGGTCATTGTCATGTGTTGACCAAAAGTTTATCACCCTCAAGAGCTGTAGCCTAGCAGGTGCCTACTGTGCTCATTATTTTCCACCCTATTTCTTGAGAGTTTTGGTACTTTAGTGCTAATATTTTTTTCTTTTAAGATATTTTCATTTTTCTTTTGTTTTAGTTTATGTTCAATTCAATGGAAGAAACAGTTATTAAACACCTGTTATCTTCACTCTACTAAGTCCTGAGGAAACAAAGACGAGAAGTCAACCTAGTAGGAGGTTGATGAAGATGCTATCCTTGGAGAATTCTACTCTCCATTGCATAGGTATTTATTTTTTAAGAAGACCCAAGTTCAAATCCTACCTCTGAAGTTTACTACCTTGGAAGTACCCTGGAAAATACCCTGGAAAAATCATTTAACCTTTGTCTGCTTCAGTTTCATCTATAAAGTAAGGATAATGGTACTTACCTCCCTGGGTTCTTGTGATGATAAATTAATGTTTGTAAAATGTTTTGCAAACCTTAAAGCAATGCATAAATACAGATATTATTACTGTTGTTAAACAGATAAACTGATGAGTACCCATTACAGATTCTTTGAGGATGGAGACAGTCTCTAACGTTCAATAATTGTTTCTTTGATTGGGATAAATTGAATTGGGTTGGAGAAGATTTCTTTCAGCTGTAGTAAAGAAATGGGCAACAGAATCACAGAAACTGAAAGGGATCTTAGAAGTCATTTAGTGAAAACCTCTCATTTTACAGAAAAAGAAACTGAAACCCTCAGAGGACAAGTGACTCACCCAAGATCACACAGCTAGCAGGACTCAAGCTAGACCTTGAAGGATTGTCATTGAATCTGGAGCTCAGGAGGAAGGTAGCAATGTCATTATCTGTAAAACAGTTCTGTTCCTTCTATCATTTCTAACTGAGCCAGACCTTATTGCAATGCTTGGCACAAAGTAGGTATTTAATGTTAATTGACCAACTGGACTGACCATACTCTGCTTCAGTCCATTTCTCAACTGGTTTTTGCCCATTCCAGTATACTCTTACTTGTTTAGATGTGCTGACACCAAATATGTCTTATTTATTTACTTTTTTCAACTTAAGAAGTTGCTCAGAACTTCTTATTCAGCAACTCTGGAGGAGAGGGCTTTATGTTATGGTGATTTTGTTACTTGGTGGTGGAGGTGGGGGATTTGAAATGACCTAGTCAAATCTTTTAAGTTTTGTGATGCATATTTTCCATATAAGCATGACTATTGACACGTACATATATGATTAAAAAGCATCCCTCAACATTTGTACACTAAGTAACTTCATAGCTTGCCTCCCTTCGGTTCTAGTTCAGATAAAAAGGGAAACCAAAAAGGCACGGGAATGGGGGAGGATAGTCTGTTGAAACTAATTAATTTAATATACATACATGGGGAGGGAACTTTGCTTAATTTTTTTTTTTTTTGCTAAAAAAATGTCTGGAGAACACTGATTACAGATGCAGAAACTGAGGTCCATAGGAGTTAAGTGACTTGCCCAAAGTCACACATATAGTAAATATCAGAGCCAAGGTGAAAAGCAGATTCTCTGACTCCAAATTCAGTGCTCAGTTCATCACATCATAATCTTTGAAGAAAAGTGTTGCTTAAAGAGAGGAAACTTGTTCCTTGTTATAAATTCAAAAGCAGTGAAGTCCCAATTAGTGAGTTTGGGTTGTAGCTCAAATATTATCCTGGGCTTCTCAGGAGAGAAGTTCTGAGTAAGTCTGGGAAAGGCAGAGAAAACAAAGGGAGGTGGGGACTTGGTAGCACACGAATGAAAGGTTTGTTAAAAGCTTAATTACCATTTCATTAATCGTAACACATACAGTCCTGAGACCTCATTGCACAGCAAATATCTCCACAACCCACAACATAAATAGCCAAGGGAATGAGATGATTTACCGCTATTTTGCATCCTAATGCATCTGAATACCACTCATCCCAGGGCAAAGCTGTTCCAAGAACATTTAGAAGGCACAAGTGGAGCACGGGGCCATAGACTAGGGGGGCGGGGCAGTCAAGACTCCAGTATAATCCAGCCTGTCCGCCAATCTCCTTCCCAAAGAGAGATTAAAACCAGCTCCTCCAAGGAAGAAGGGAGAGAGCAAGCACAGACAGGAGGGGGCAGCCAGGTCCAATGGGATCCCGCTTGTCTCCCTCTCTTTGTGTCTCCAGTGGGCATAATGCAGCCTTTGTACTGAGGTCTGGGTGCATTTCCATGAAGACAATACCAGAGTAATCAGGAAGGACAATAGGCCTTGCCAACCCTCCCCTTTCCCAGTCCGCTCAAGATAGTCTCCTTCCCACAGGGGTACCACAAAAGCTCCCCTAAGTAGATGGGCCTTGTGCCAATGTCAATAGATAGATGGACGAGCTTTGGCTTCATCCAACCCCATGGGAGATTTACAGATCACAGCTCCAAAGTATTTCAGTCCCCAATACCCACCACCTTAGTTAGGTCCCTCATCAATTCACATCTGGATCACTGCAAAAGCCCCTTCAGATTCCTCTCTTATCTTTTGCACTGCTGCTGGAATACTCAGCTAATTGCATGGCTCAGATGAGATTCCTATCTTCCTTGAGGATATATGACACAGTCCTATACTTGTTGCATTCTAGGTAGCTTCTTTTCTTACCTCATTTGTTAGTCAATCCATAAACTTTCTAATTATCTAATATGTGCCAGGCACTATGCTAAGCACTGAGGATGCAGAAAAAGGCAAAAAACAGTCCCTGCTTTCAAGGAGAACACAGTCTAATGTGGGAGACAACAGGAAAACAACTACGTACAGAAATGCAATAAACAGTATAAAATGGAAATCATTTTAGATATAAAGCACTAGAATTAAGTGGGATCAGGAAAATCTTCCTACAGAATGGGAGATTTTAGCTGGGAATTGAAGGAAACCAGGAAGGCTAGAAGATGTGAGGTAGGAGATCCTGATGGGCATGGGGAACAAGCAATAAAAATGTCCAGAGTCAGGACAAGGAGTTTCTTGTTTTAGGAGCAGCAAGGAGGCCATTGTCATAGCATCACAAAATATGTTTGTAGGGAGTAAGGTCTGAGATGGGATTTGGAATTCAAATGTTCCTGATTCCAAGCCCAGCACCATATTCACCATACCACATACCTGCCTAGGAACACTGGGGAGAAAAAGGTATAGTCCAAGCAATGACTCAAAACAATAACCAGAGTATCAACCTGGTCAAACCAAAGGATCCATTGGTGTCAACAAACCTAAAAGGTTAGATGGAAACCTGGTATAGTCTAGCTGGGGTAGTGTGATGGCAAGCAAAGTGGGACCTTTTGCTGTTTTTTGTTTTAGCATTATCAGATGCCCCTGATTGGATCTTGCCTTAATCAGTCAAGTATCTTTACTAGGAGTAAAGTACAGAAGTAAGAGTTTCTTTAACTAGAAATAGTATATGTATTTGTATTGTTAATATGATTAAAAATCTTCCCCACCCATTAATGGGCCTGCCCCTTTGATTAGGGAAGATTTGTGGGAAGGCCCACACCTTTTGTTGAGCCATTGGTTTTCAAAGGTTGAGATGCCCTCTGGTTCTAAAAGAGGTATAAATATTCTGAGGGTGAGGTTTTACTTTGGGGCTTAGGTTTTAGAAGAAGCTTTGTGTACTAGAGGAAACTCTGGGAAGCTGCTAAGTAGTCTTTGAAAACCCAGATGTTGGTGTTTCCCTTTCTGGCAACTATGGTCAGATAGTTGGACCTGTCTGTTGATTTATGATATGTTAGTTTGGAAGCACTGTCTGTTGATTTCCTGAACTAGGTAAATGATATATGTGCTTGATTAAGGGAGATTGTTAACCTCTCAAAAGCTGACTTTCCTTTTAGAGGTGCAAATCTAAGAACCTATGATAGCAGTGCCCCCTGTGTATATAGGGGGTGCTTCTGTTACAGGTAGGAAAAAATAATGAGTAAGAAGGTGAAATTAATAGTACAATATGTACATAAACAGCTTTCCTCTTATTGTCTACAAAGAACAAGTTCCTTCATCATGGTAGTAAGTTAGCACAGACCTTCTTTGGCATCACTTCATGTCTAAATATTCCATCCAGTTTTTGTTCTTTTTTTACATACATGTTTCTACAGCTACAACAAAAGTTTCTTTAGGACCGGGACTCAAACATATTACACTAGCTCTATGAACAGGAGCAAATCACTTCATCTCTCAGACTCAGTTTCTTCATCTTAAAAAAAGTATACATAAGACTTACCTGGTCTATGGGAGTGCCTTCCTTGGTTGATGCTACCTCGTTCTTATCCTTCCATTCATTCCAAAATATCTTCAGTATTGAATTAATTAGGTAAGATTATTAAGTAGTCAATAATGTGCTTGTTTGCAACCTTCTAGCACAATGCCTTGCACTGGTGAGAATTTACTAAGCCTAAGATTTGTCAGTTGTTTGGTTGTTTACATTTATATATTGTCTTTTTAGTAAACAATGTTCATATACTTATTCTAGCCCTCTTGTTTGATTATTCCTTATTTGGAAAATTTCACAGTACCTTTATTGATTTTAAACTATTTGTTGTCATCAGAGCCCATCCATTTAACTTCAATACTCTCTTGGAGCTAAGATTGGATTTATAAAAAATTTTAAAAAGAATAACGTGATGAAAAGAATAAGATATAGCATATAATTAAGTACAGCTAACTCTGAATTTTCTAAACAAGCTTTTGAAAATAAAAAAATGGAAAATAAACAACAGAAATTCACTGACTGTAATAATTTCATCCAAAAGTTAAACCAGTATAAATTTATTGCTACAAAGAGACCAAAGGAACCCAGAACAAGTCTTAGTCAACAAATATTTGACTTACTTGCCAGAGAGAGAAAGAGACGGAGAGAAAGAGATGAATGCCAAAGGTCACACTGGACTGGAATATAAACTTATCTGTAAAATCTTGTGAAGAAGTATGATGGAGCAATAACATCTTATAAGACAGAGAGAAGCAATGAACAAAGAAAGCATGTTGATGTTAAAACATCAACCTAAACAAACTCATCCTAATGGCATTCAAAGATGAAAACAGAGAAAACTACAAATAGAAGGGAAATGGAAAAGATCTGCAAAAATTATTACAATAAACTGCTTTCTCCACAAAGGATAGTGGAACTACCACACTTGGACCCTATCATCATAGTTCCTCAGGTGCTTACAGATGAATGGCCCTAGAGATACCAAAAATGGGAACAACAGCCAGATTGGATCAAATATACAGAGAGGGGAGATCTGCGCTGGAGGCAATATAATTGTGAGGGTATGAGGAACTGATTTACAAGTTATCTGAAGAAAAGAAAGATAACAAAGGCTCCATAGAACAAAATACCACCTTATAGGATATTGTATGACAAGATGTCTCCCATTCATAGATCAAGATCTTTCAAGATTCCTTGGAAGATGTAACAGAAGAAATATTCCTATGCAATTCCTTTCTAATAATAAGTATCAATTTATACATAAAACAGAGATGAAGGCTAGACAAACCTATTTACCACTTTGATGAGGAGATCCAGCATTGAGTCTACGTTGAGGAGGAATTCCCAGTAGATGGTGAGGTCTTTCAAATGTTCATGTTTGTAAATGACATTATATTTATTGGATCAATCCCTAACACATTACGGAGTCTCCTAGAAGTGATTTGTAGTCACTTGAAAGTCACTTGATCTTTCAACACCCATAGGAAAGGTTAAATGGATGAGGGATATCTTTTGTCCAGATTTCCACATGCATCTGAATGGACACTCTAGAGAGTTTGTCCAAGAGTGTATGTATATATAATCTTAGATAGACAAAGCAGATGAACAGTGTTTGGGACCTAGAATTGAAAAGAAAGAGGATTGATTTTTGGGAATTGTGAGGTATTCCTATTCATCCTACACTTCCCCTAAAAGCAAAGGTCCCTCTTTTTAGTGCAGTATTTCATAGGTCTTGTTCTGGAACAGCATTAACTGAAAAACTGAAGATGATCATTGTCCTGAGGGCACTGGAAAGGCTGCAACATATAACCAGTGAGGAACTCTGAAGAACAATAGTAAGGGATCTCAAAGAGTTTCATGATAGAAAAAGATAACTAGTGATGTGAAGATAAAGGAATGATGGGTTGGCAACCAGAATGCTCCACTGGAACCTTCACAAAGTCCAGAGAAGGAGCCTCTCTAAGTTTTTAGGTAATCTAAGGAGGAGGGGAGAGGACCTGCTGTGGCTGCAGCAGCTACAACAGCCTCAGGAGTCTGGCCGAGCTTCCAAGCTATGTCTAGCTTATACCTTGGTGATGAAGTCTCAAAAACTTTCCAGTAGGATTTGCACCCCTAAAACAATTTCAAAATGATGCTGAAAACTGGGAAAGAAATTGAAAACAAATAACAAAAATAAGACAATAGAAATAATCATTTTTTAAACAGTGGAGATGGGCATGTCAAGGGCAGTTCATAAAAATCTTCTGGTATAAAACAATGCTGATGGCCAGGAGCATCGCTAGGAATAACAGAATCACTAAAAGAATATGTCCAGTATTATCACCAAGGTCCACCTTAGATCTGGACCATCTGAATTCAATGCCTAATAGGAGTGGGGAACCTGTGGCCTCCAGGCCACATGTGGCCTTCTAGGTACTCAGGTGAGGCCTTGTGACTGAGTCCAAGTTTTACAGAACAAATCCTTTTATTAAGGGGATGGCTCTGTGAAGTTTGGGTTCAATCAGAGTTCTGCACTTGAGGACTTAATGGGCCATTTCTGGCCTCGAGGATACAGGTTCCCCTAAAAGAGGTTATAGGTCTCTTGCACACAATCTGTCCTGGGGTCTAAGTTGAAACCAAGATTCACCTAATACCACCAAAAACCCAGTTTTTCCAAACCTGCCAGCCATTGCAATTTCTCTAGAAGGCCTATCTGTGGGATAATAGTAAATTCTGACCCCTTTTGAGATCTCTACCTAGGAACAATCATCTTTTTTTTTTTTTGAGAGTTGGATGAAGTCCCTTTATCTAGGGACTTAAAATATCCACCAAATATTCCAAATAATCCCCTTTCTTACAAATAATTTTCCAGATACCTTGATTATAAAAAGATAAGTTTCTCTCTCCTATAACATTAAAACACAAAGCCCTTCCAATAACTCTGTCCCTTAGTCCCTCAAGCCATTTCTGAGATTTATCTGAACCATTCAGGGACAAAAAAGACTTTCCAATTCCAATAAATGATTTCCCTATGTTCCTTTTCCTGCCCAAGCATCACTTAATAACTATTTTTGGGCCCTCCCAGCTCAGAGTGAATGTAAATAGTAACTATTTCTCTTTTGGCCAGAAATCCTGAGGGCCTTCCCCTCCCACTTTGATTTTTTCCCCCTTTTTTGTAATTAAAGGAGCCATCCCTTGACTCACTTCTTTAAAAGGCTTATTCACAGAATGGGGCTTATCTCACTCAAAGTGAAAACCTGAAAAGGCTTAGCCTAAAAGGTCCAGGGTCTCACATGGCACCCTGGGCCATCTCTAGTCATCCTGATGAATATCTGGCCACTGGACCCAGATGGCTCAGGAGGAGAGAGTGAGGCTGGTGACCTTGCACAGCCCTTCCTCACTCAAATCAAAGTCAACTGCGAGTCATATCATCATCTCCCTGATGTCACGGTCCTCTTTGAGAACAAAGGACAAACACACAACTACCTTCAAAAGGGGCAAAAATCTCAGGTATTGGGTGAACACACATAGGGGATGGAATAAGGAAAGACCAGAGAGTATCAACTAGGACTACATTCAATAGTCATCCATCAAGTAAGCCCTCTTAAAGAGCAGGTCCTAAAAACCATAGTGTGGAGAGCCCTCCTTCTACTTGTAGTTGTGATTATTAATCAAAGATGCAGATTCTGGGACATAAGGAACTCATCCTTCCTACATGTATTCTCCAATTTTAATTCTTAGTGTGTCCATTCTCCCCATTAAAGGCCTATTTTTTTATAGGAGAATATATTGTATCATTTTTTTTTAGTCATGTCTGACTCTTTGTGACTCCTTTTGGAGTTTTCTTGGCAAAGATGATGGAGTGGTTGGCCATTTCTTTCTACAGCTCATTTTGCAGATGAGGGAACTGAGGCAAACAGGGTTAAGTGACTTGCCCAGGGTCACAGAGCTAGCAAGTATCTGAGGCTGGAATTGAACTTAAGTCTTCCTGAATCCCGGCCTGAAGCTCTATCCACTGTGCCATCTGGCTGTCCAATGAGTGAATATAAACCAGGTTTATTGGGGAAATTACTACTTTTCTTATTACATTACCTCATTAAGTGTCTTAAGTATCTCTGTTTTGAACTAATTCTGTTTAACTAGTAAATTAAAACATTGACAGAGTTTGAAAGCTATTTTTGAGGTATTGAAGACAGATAGAGAATCTTCAATCCAGGATTGATTTTGAGGAAGAGATGTATAAGAAGAAATGCTCCCGGTATTCTAAAAATAAAAAATAATGTCAAAGGTGATAAGATTGCACTTCTTTAAATGTATAGATCAACTAGGATAATTCCATGCCTTCTAACTTATCATGGAATTTTGTTTCATCAGTAAGACCTTCAGTTTGCTCATCTCCAAAGTGAGTGTTTAAGCTAGACAGGCAATGTTTGTTGTTTCTTCAAGCTCTAATATTCTGTGAATCTAAAAGCTCAAATACCATTACATAGTGGAAGCCCTGAGAAAACTAGACAGCATTCTGGCAGAAATAAGAGTTAGACAAACATTTTATACCATACACCAAGATAAGCTCCAAACTGACAGGAGGAGGAGGAGGAGGAGCAGTAGCTAACACTTATATAGTGCCTTAAGATTTGCCAAATCTTAAATTTGCCAAGATTTGCCAAAATTTATAAATATTATATCATTTTACCCTCACAATGATCATGAGAGGCAGATGCTATTATTATCCCCATTTTATAGATAAGGATAATGAGGCAAAGAGAAGTTAAATGACTTACCCAAGGTCACATAGCTAGTAAGTATCTGAGACTGGATTTGAACTCCAAGTGGGGTAAAAGGATATCCTGGTTCTACCATTTGCTATCTATGTGACCTTCATCAAGTCACCTAACTTCTCAGGGTCTCAGATTCAATCACTCAATGAACAAGACTGTAAAAGTAAGAGGGGCTAGATTATGAAGGGCTTTGAAGGCCAAGCAGAGAAATTTGATCCCAGAGGTAATAAGGAGTAGTGAAGCTTATTGAGCAGGGAAGACACATGGTCTGACCTTGCTTTAGAAAAATCATTTTGACAACTGAATGGAGGATGGATTGAAGTAGGGAGAGACTGGAGGCAGGCCAACAGACCAACAAGCTCTGGTAATACTTTAGATATGATAAGAGCCTGCACTAGAGACACAGCAGGTTTCTCTACAAAATGAGAGGATTGAACTAGATGACCTCAAAGACCTGGTCCAGCTCTAAATCTGTGATCTGATCCTATGAACCTGCCTGCAGAGAGGACTGTGGTTAGGACCAAATGAGATACAAGAACCTGAGCCTCACAGTCCTCTGGTGTGGTACTATCCTCATTGGTGCAGGTCAATGTTCCATGCCTCCATAAAGGTCAGGCCAGAGTTGAGAGGAAGAGGAGAGAGGAGAGGTCTTGTCAGTCTTTGGGCTCTCAAGTCTCTTTGGGGGCTTCTGGCCTCCAAAGTCAATGGAGAAGACACAGGGTATTCCAACTTATCCTCAGGGACATGAAAGGAGAATGGGAAGAAGCTTCTTCTGGAAAGGAGCTGACATTATAAGTCTCCATTGTGCCCTTTACTTGCTACAATGGAAGCTTTGGGGAATTTTGCCCTTGGGTAAGATCTAAGACTCTCTCTCTTTCTCTCTCTCTCTCTCTCTCTCTCTCTCTCTCTCTCTCTCTCTCTCTCTCTCTCTCTCCCTCTCTTCACGCCCCCTCCATCTCTGTGCCTCTGTATCTCTCTCTGTGTATCACTGTTTCTGTGTCTCTCTGTCTCTGGGTCTCTCTCTTTCTCTTTTTCTCTCTGTCTCTCAGTTTTGTGTCTTTGCATCTCTTTTTCTTTCTCTTTCTTTATCTCTCTCTTTTTCTTTCTCTTTGTCTCTGTATCTCTCTCTTTCTCTGTCTCTGTATCTCTTCTTCTTTCTCTTTGAGTCTCTCTGCCTCTGTCTCTGTCTCTGTCTCGCTCTCTCTCACTTTCTCTCTCTCTTGGTTGAGTTGAGGTAACTTACTTCCAAAAGGAGAGCTCCTTTTACTCTGTATTATCTGGGATATATTATTCTGTGCATCTTTTCTCTGACTTCAGTTCTACTATCAACTTGGATGAAAGAGTTTCTTTGGCCTTTGTTCTGCATATACTTATTGTGGAAATGGTATTGAGTGAAAAGAAAATCAAACCTTGAATATAGAGCTTGAGGTCTTCTTTTCCCCATTAATGAATAGCAAAGGGGCAACTAGGTGGTGCATTGGATAGAGCACCAGTGTAGGAGTCAGGAGAACTTGAGTTCAAATCTCACCTCAGACACTTGACACTCACTAGCTGTGTGACCTTGGGCAAGTTACTTAACCCTAATTGCCTCATTCTGGGTCCTCTCCAGTCATCCTGATGAATATCTGGTCACTGGGTTCAGATGGCTCTGGAGGAGAAGTGAGGCTGGTGACCTGCACAGCCCACCCTCACTGAAAAAAACGAAGTGAAGTGCATGTCATGTCATTATTTCTCTGATGGCACACTCTTATTTGGCAATGAAGGATGAACACACAATGAACAGCAATTAGGGGATTAACTTGAACCTTAAAACTACATTCCCTGGGCTAGCAGCATTTCAGTGAGCAGATCTAGATAAGACGAGCCCGGCACTTCCTCTTTAAAGAGAGCACAACAGTCAGCCTCTGCCTCCATCTCTTGCTTCCTCTCCTGGCAGGAATTAAAGTCTCCCTTGGAGAAGGGATGGGGGAGGAGATATAAAGATATATCTATTCTGGCTTCCCTGTGAGCCAAGTTGAGACATCCTTCACTACATACGTGACAATGAAAGAGATTGTGATAATCTATGGATAGTGGAAGGTCTTTCAATAGCATTGTTGACAATTATGGACATGTCCATTAGGTCAGAGACATGAATTTTAAAGAATCAATGCACCAGTCATGCCTGACAGTATATACAATATTCCACACCTAGAACAACACCCCTATTCTTCTCAGAAGAAACATGACAGGATTTAAAAAATTATTTCTAGATCTTAACCAACCCAGTTGATCTACAGCCAGTTCTGTCCTTGTTAAGGAACTCCCCCCGCCCCCCCCAGCTATGTTATCAGAGATACCCTTCTGTCTAGCTAGTTCCCTTACTCTCCCATGAAAACACTGCTTACTCTCACTTCCATGCCTTCCTTCCTTCATGCAGTTCATACCCTGTCCCATTCCCTCCCATAATGCCTTTTCCTCTAACCTTTATCAATCCAAATCATTTAAGACCATGCTCAAGTCCTCCCTAAGAGCAATAGTTAGAGTAGGTAGCACAGTAGTTAGAGTATCAGGGCTGGAGTCAGGAAGATCTATTCAAATCTGACCTCAGATACTAACTGTGTGACCCTGAGCAAGTCACTCAACCCCATTTGCCTCAGTTTCCTCATCTGTAAAATGAGCTGGAGAATGAAATGGCAAACCACTCCAATATCTCTGCCAGGGAAACCCCAAATAGGGTCATAAAGCTCTGGGCACAACTGAATGACAACAATAAGACTCATCCCTTTCCTACAGTTTTTCTTGACCATACCAACTGTCCTTGATTTTTCCTTCTTCCGAACCGCTACAACCTAAGGATTCATGGAAGGATACTAAGGCTTTGTGGACATATACTAGACTTCTATTTTAAAAGTGAATTAAACTTTAGATATTTTTGTCAAATTACTGAAGTTTTTTCATATTGTCAGCTCAGGTAAGGATATGAATTCCCAATCTCATTCTTCCTGTCTCTAAATCACTGATGCTTAGGAGACTGGACCTTAGAACTACAAATCTTGAAATTGTCGTTCCCCTTTCCCTCCTGGCCTAAGCATGTTGAGCAGGGAATTCCAAGTCATGCTTCTGCTGGGCAGAAGAGTTTGTACAATTTTCTTTTCTCTCCCCAAAATGACAGGTTTAGAGGTGAGGCCAAGAGCGAATGCTCAGCAACCGTCTGGATTAACAGCTCGACACATCTCCTGTGCTGCTCTGCTGGCTCCTTTTCATTAGACAATTGGATGTTGTTAAAGCTAGTGTTAAAAGTGACACCAGAGTGGTAAAGATGCCACAGTCACATGGCGTTAAAGGTGACACCAACACCACTGAGTTCTGTGAGCATTCAAAAGTGACAACTCCTTCCACAGCCATCTCCCAGGAGCCCATGGGGTGGGCAGAAAAGTCTCCTTGAAAGAAGGCAGGCTTGTGGAGAAATGCAGTGAAGGCTGTAGAGAGATAGCTGAGCCCATGAAGCCAGGATAAATCAATGGTTAGATTGTTAGCATGAGTATAAAGTGTCCATCAGGTAAAAAAGCAGGAAGTCAGCCAGATTATGGACCTATCTCATACCCCAGAGATATGAGTTTTTTAAAGTTTTTAAAGCAGTTTTATGCATGTCCTATTTTGTATTTGGTTCTATTAAGAATACCAGGAAGTAATAATGTCCTTGCCCACAAGCAGCTTATACTTTAATTGGAAAGAGAGGATAAGATACACACACACACACACACACACACACACACACACACATAACCAAGCAATTAGAGAATAATACAAAATGATAAATAATTAAATGGAGGCAGTGGGAGAAGATGAAATTTACATTTTGAGGTTTTTTTTCAGGTGGTAGATTCTATTTATACTTTGCCCACTGGTTCCAGCAGATCTGGGCAGTTTTCTTCTATGATTTCTTAAAATATGACTTGTAGGCTGTTCATTTCATTGTGTCTTTCAGGTAGTCCTGTGATTCTTAAACTATCTCTCCTCAAACTGTTTTCCAAATCTATTGTTGCTTTAAGATACCTTACATTCTCTTCATTCTTTTTCAGTTTTTTGCTTTTGGCTTAATATTTCTCATGACTGCATGGAGTCATTAATGCTTCTATTTGGTCCATTCTAATTTTTAGGTAGGTTGTTGCTTGTATAAGTTTTCTCACCTTTTCTCCTAAGCTGCTAAGTTTGTTTCCAAATCTTTCTTCCATAATTAACTCACATTTCTTTCCCATTTTTTCCTCTTATGTTCTAATTTAATTTATAAAAACATTTTAAAACTTTTTTCTTAAACTCTTGCTTCATCTCTACCAGAAATTCTAGTTGAACATGTGTCAAGCCGTGTTTTTCTTTGAAGGTTAGCTTGTATAGGCTTTGGATTCATTCTCTTCTTCTGGGTTTATGTCTGATGGGTTTCTAATTGTCGTTGTTTGCTTATTTCTCCTAGTCTACTTCTTGACTTTACACTTTATGTTAGGGCCAAGATCTACCCATTTCTGGAGGCAATGTTTGTGTGGAGCTTTTATCCTCTAGGGTCTTATGCAGTACTATTCCAGGATCTCAGGGACAGCTCAGGCTGGGAACCTGCAAGCTTTCAGTGCTCATTGGTGGAGATCAAGGCCATATGTCTCCATAAGGGTCAGGGCAGAGTTGGCAGAAGCAGGAGAGAGGAGAGGTCTCTGAGGAGAGGTCTTTTCAGTCTCTGGACTCTCAAGTCTCTTTAGGGGCTTCTGGCATCCAATACCAATGGAGAAGATGCAGAGTATTCCAGGCTATCTTCAGGGCCATGAAAAGAGAAAGGGAAGAAGCTTCTTCTGGAAAAGAGTTGATGTGAGAAGAGGGCAAAATCTGATCACTGCCCTCCTGGTTTACACTCTTCAAGTTCCTGACTTGAGTTAGCTTCTGAGCAACATACTTACCGACTTGCCCCAGTTGGAGATCCAGTAGACTGTTCTTAGACTTAGCCCTCGTAAGCAAGCTAAAAAAACTTTGCTATTTTAGACTAGCAGAACTACAGGCTTCTCTTTGGGGTGAGGTTCCTTCCCTGTTAATTCCCTCTGAAGTCCAGACTGAGATGTACACACACACACACACACACACACACACACACACACACACACACACACAACTTCTACTGTTTTGCTCTTCGAGTCAGACTTACATAGCTGCCACTGTTTCTGAATTTACTTCTCATCCAGTGAAGACTGGCAACCATTCTTCACACTAAATGGCACAAGTTTCTTCCTCAGTCCTTGCTGGATCTGTGACCAGGAACAGGGTAGAGAGTGTTGTTGTTATTTCTGAGTCAATTCTTTGGTGACCCCATCTGGGGTTTTCTTGGCAAAGATCCTGGAGTGGTTTGCCATTTCCTTCTCTAGCTCATTTTACAGATGAGGAACTGAGGCCAACAGGGTTAGGTAACTTGCCTGGGGTCACACAGCTAGTAAGTGTCTGAGGTTGCATTTGACCTCATGAAGATAAGTCTAGCCCAACAGTCTATCCATTATGTCAATGACAGTGCTTCCCATTGGCACCAGACAAGGTCAAGTTCCTCTGTGTGGATCTGGGACATCTTATGACCCTGATGCATTGCTTCACTACTGTTTAACTCTCTCTCCATGACTGTTTCTGGCCAGTCTCTATCTCAGTGTTTTTAGAAATCTCTGTCTATCTCTTTACACCTACCTGGACTGAAAAAATGATAGATGCATTGTGACTTTTTCTTGAGTTTCCAGATCGGTCACTCAGTCTGGTGTGTTTTTCTGATTTGTGTGGAAGAGTCATAGGAGAAAGTTCAGTTATGCTCCCTATGGCTCTGTCATCTTGGCTTCTCCCTAGCATGGGCTATTGCAAAGATCTGCTCCATACTTCAGTTTCTCTCCCTGTAAGGTATCCTGCCAAAATAATCTTTCTAAAATACAACTCTGATCACATCACCCCTGCTCAAAAAAAATCTTTAGTGGTTCCTGTAATCTCTAGAATGAAGTACAAACTTCTGAGTCTGGATTTTTAAAGGCCTTGCAATTTGGCTCCCATCCATTTTCCCGATATAATTCACCTTATTACCTCTACCAATTCTATATACTAGATGAACTATTCTACTTACTTTCCTTCAAGCTTGTCATTTCACTTCCTATGTTTATTCCCTATGCCTCTTCATTTGTACCTTTAAATTTCCTTTAAGGGTTAATTTGGAATAACTTGGTGGCTCAGGGAACAGTGTTGGGCCTGAAGTCAGGAAGACTCATCTTCCTGAGTTTAAACATTTACTGACTCTGGGAAAGTCACTTAACTCTGTTTGCCTCAGTTTCTTTATCTGTAAAATGAGCTGGAGAAGGAAATGGCAAACCCTTCCATTACCTTTGCGAAGAGAACCCTAAATGGGGTCATGAAGAAACAGACCCAGCTGAGAAACAACTGAACAACACCTTCTAAGGGAAGTTTTTACTGATCCCTTTAGCTGTTTGTGTTCTCTGCCTCCGCACATCATCTTGCACAGACTTACTGGATTGCATGTTTAGTACTAGTAGTACTCCCACCTCATCATCACCAGCCCTGCTATGACTATCCATAGGATATTTCCTCAGAGTGAGGAAAAACATGGCTTTAAATTTGGCCTTTGATACACATTAGTGGTGTGATTGATGGCAATGTCCCAGACAATCCTTTAAATAAGTTACAGAATAGGAGCTGATTCTCTCTGGGAATTTCCAATACCAAGGGTCTCTACAGTGGGGACCCTTTACCTCCACAGTGGGCCATGGCATGAACCCAAGAGGTAACTAGAAGGTGGGAAGATGGGTCCCATCCTAACCTCTCCATGATAACCGATCAAAGAGGTTGACTTCAATATAACTGTTTCAGCACCTTCAGCCATTTAATGCTATACTCTACCAACCTCCCAGAGTTGGCCTCATATAATAACTGCGCAAACTCCCAAACTTCCCTCTCCCGCCCTAAATCTTGATCTCTCAGACTGAGCATAACCTTATCTCAACTACAGCAGCTCAGGAGAAAAAACATCCATCTCTCCCCTATTGCCATCACCTTCTAGCTGCACCGACACCCCCTTAGCAAATTGGTTCTGTTTTATGGAGCAATGGCAGGTAAGCGTTCCACCCCACCTCCTTTATGTTTTTGTTTTGTTTTGTTTGGGGTTTTTTGGTGGAAAAACTTACACAGCATTGAATAAGTAGGCATCACAGATCCCATTACATTGCCTTTCCTCAAATAGCTCCCTCCCTGCTGAACTTACCTCCTGTCTAGGTAAGGTGGCATCATCTTTCTCGTGTTCCAAGTTCTCCACTTCCTTGTCCTTGGTTCTTCAATAAAACTACTCTCTTTAAAGTCACCAATGATCACTTGACAGATTCAATGGCCTTTTCTCAATCTTCATCTTTCTTGACCTCTTTGCAGCATTTAACAATATCCACCACCCTCTTCTCTTGCTCTCTTTTAAGTCACTGAAAATGAGATGTGTCACTTATAAAGATTTTCCTATCTGCATACTTTAAAAACTTGGAAAAGGAATGTTCTACTTGTCTTAAAGTCTTCCAAACTGAGATTTTTAAGTGGGTATTGAATCCATTTGTTAAAAACATAAAAATTCAAAACCTCAATTAGTTTACAAGACCAGCTGAGTGAAATCAGGAAGATGGAAATTTTCTAGCCAAGTCTGAATAAAATATCTTTCCATCGTTGGTAGAGGGTCTGAAAAAATGAATATCGTGATTTAGTCAGTACAGCCAATGGTGCACTTCTGTTTCTCTTTATATTCTGTTTTTTCCACTTCTATCCTAATCTTCTGTTCTATGAAGCTTTGGGAGGTAGCATGTTTGCTTTTTAAGTTATGAACAAGGGTAAAAATAAATTGAACTTAGAAGTAGATCTTTGAAACACTATATCACAAAGTGTTAAACCAAGAATTAAAAAAGTTAATAAAGCAGGTCCCACCCTATGGTTCTCAGCAAAAAAAGAAAAACATTATTATTATTAGTAGAAGTGTAGTAATATTCTAGTGAGAGCAAAAAGATTTTTTGTCATTAACACATGAAATATTTTCAGAATATTACATCCTTACCCATCCTTTTAAAATGTCTATTTTATGTAAGTTTTATTAGTGTATGCACTTATTAGCATGGTAGCATATATTTATATATTTATTAATAATCAAATACACTTCTCTTTAGTATACCTGTTCAAAGATTTTTTTTTACTAAGTGTGTGAGCAAAATATAAATAGGTTACAATGATGTTTTAGCTGGCATGTTGGTGGAGTCATCTGCATGGTGATGTTAATTCTCTCTCTCGTACTTGCTAGCTGTGTGACCATGGGTGACTGTTGTAACCACTCTGACCCATAACTTTATCACCTGTAAAATGGGAATAGTAGCATCTGCCGCACCGGCTTTTTGTGAATGTCACTAGGGACAATGAAAGTTAAGGGCTCTGTAAATCTTATAACATGATATCAATGTCAACTGGTTGTTAGTCTCAATTACAAACTCCTATTTCCCTTTTCCAAGACTTCCTGAATATCTTATCTCCCCTTTCTGATTATGAAGGTATTGAAGAAACACTGCAGCTTTATAATTTTTAAACTCCCTTGTAGGCTAGTATAGGATCATAGGTGCCCAAACAAAAATGAATCTTGATAAGCATGAAAATATTTCTCCCTGTTGGTAACTTCTCATAGGGCATGCAAGTGCTATCACCAAAGGCTGTCACATCAGGCCATTCTCCCAGGCTATGGGGAAAGGGGGCCTGTGCTTCTTGGCAGTGACTCAAGGACACAGCTCCCTGCAGAGAAGTAGAGGGTTCTGTTGGCTGCCGCAAAAGTCTGAGCTCAGGCCCATATAATTAGCCCATATCTATACCACCCCTACACTGTCCCACACCATGGCTACTGAAGGGAAATGGTTGGAATTGTCTTTCCCCATTTCATAAGACCATGAATCATGAGCTCAAAGGACCTTGGAGGCCATGGAGTTCAACTCTCCCTTTTTTAACTGATCAGGAAACTGAGACCCAGGAAAGTTAAGTGACTTGCCTTAATTCACCAAAGTAGGGAGGGAAAGTTCTGAACTTGGAGCCTCTGAATGCAGAGGCAGGATTCCTGGAGATTTAAGAAGCCTCTCAGCGACTTCTATTCAATCAACCTATCAACTAGGATTTATTAAGTTGTGTCAGACACTGTAATGAGAATATAAGTACAAAGAATGAAATATTCCTATTCACAAGGGACGTATATTCCAAAGGGTATTAGTAAGATAAATACAAATGCATATGTTTATAACATGAATATAAAGTAAATATAAATATATAAAAAAGATATAAAATACAAGGTCATTTGGAAGGAAAGGCATCAGCATTGAAGAAAATCAAGAAAACTGTCATGTAGAATATGATCCCTGAGCTACCATTGCCTCTTGGAAGGGTGTTCAACCATGAATTTACTGCTTTAACATGTGTGTGTATGTATACATACAGAGAGAGAGAGACAGAGACAGAGAGAGAGAAAACTGTATTTCAATCCAGAGTCTCCTTTGTAATCCAATGTACTTGATTTTATTCTTTTATTAACATTATTCAGAAAATGAGTCCACAGGTTTCACCAGACTGACAAAAGGATCTATGATACGAAAAAGATTATGAAGTCCTATCTTAAATGAAGAGAGGTAGAAAGTAAGGAAGGAGCACATCCCAGACATGGGAAATAGCCAAGACAAAGGCATGGAGTCAAGAGATGGAATCCTTGTGTATAAGAAACAGAGAAAGCCAGTTAAACTGGATTCACTGTGAATTGTAATGTTCAACAAGGATAGAAAAATGAGTTGAGGTCAAGTTGCAAAGTTCAAAACCTAAGCAGTATTTATGTTGTTTCTTGACTGAGTAGGGGGATCCTATATTCAGATCTACACTTGAGGAAAATTCTTTTGGCAGCCATGTTTAGGGTGGACTAGAATGGGAAGGGACATGAGACTGAGAAATTAGTTGCAATACAGTCAAGAAGTGACAAGGGCCTGAACTAAAGTGTGCATAGAGAAGAGTTGGATAGGGAAATTTTGTAAAGATAGAGATGGCATGATTTGGCAAATGTTTGGATATGTAGCATGAGAGATGAAGAATCCAAGATCATGCCAATGTTATGAACCTGAGATGCTGGAAAGATAATAATACCTTCAACGGAAATGCGAAATTTGGGGAGGTGGAATAAGTTCGGTTTCGGACATCCTGCGTTTAAGGATGTCTTCATGAACAATTGGTCATGTGAGACTAGAGGTCATATCTGAGGGCCATATGCATAGAGATAATAGTTAAACCCATAGTCTAAGAGAGAGGCTGTAGGAGAAGACACACAGGTCCAGAGCAAAAACTTGGGGAACACCCACAGTTGGAGAGATTTGAACCAGCACTGTAAACGAGCAGTCATATTAGTAGGAGGAGAGCCAAGAGAAAATGTCAGAAAAACTCAGAGAAGAGAGAGTAGCTAGGAGGACAGCACTGTTAACAGTATTAAATGCAGAAATAGGTCGAGAAGGATGAGGCTTGAGTAAAGATGAACAAATTTGCAATTAAGAGATTGATGGCAACATTTTTTTGTTTGACTTGAAAACATTTTATTTAATAAATACAAATAACTACTAAATAGGAAAAGCAGATTAAAACAAAATAGTTGTTCTTTTCTAGCAGAGTCAAAATGTACATAATGTATAACTCAGAAGAAAATGCATCCTACTCCAGATTTCCTCCCCACCCCAGATTTCTACTGAAATCTTTGTTTCTAAAGCAGTAAGATATTCAGCAGCATCTCATGGGTAATGGCTAAATATGTTCTGCTTGTGAACTGAAAAGAAATGATTGCACATGTACAAATGTGAAGCACTTAAAATGTGACTCAACTGATGATACAGAAAATGTCCATTTCAGATAATAGTGTTAAAAAACATTTGTGTAATAAAATCATGAGAACTCATAAAAATCAACTTCAACATACACTAGTCAGTTTTGTGAAAACTGCTAAGTGCACTAGCAATAAATAATTTGTCAAATTGTTTATAAATAGTTCCTAATGTTTGCATTTTTGTAAACATCAGCACATGTTTTATTTGAGGGATGGGGTTTGAAGGCATTCTACAAAGGGTTAAGAAACAACTGAGAGGAGAGGAAGTAGAGGCAGCGAGCTTGGATAACTTTTTCAAGGAATTTTGATGAGACAAAGAGGAGAAATATAAGCTGGTAGCTTGAGAGGATGGCAGGGTCTAATGAAGGGCTTTCAAAGGTGGGGGAGATAGGCATGTTTGAAGGAAATAAGGAAGGGATGAGCAGATAGGAGAAATCTAAGGAATGTGTGTGTGTGTGTGTGTGTGTGTGTGTGTGTGTGTTTAGTGAGGCTGTCCCCCACATATAGCATAGGGGTTTGTGTGACTTGAAGGGAGGCAGACTTAGCCTCTTATCCCTTCACTCTTTTTCAAGGAAAACTCTAATTCTTGCCAGAAAGGGAACCAGAAGTTAGGACTCAGAGGCCAACCATTCTGTTCTCCTTAGAGAGAAGTGGTATGAGGTAAGAATTTCATCTATACTTTTCAGGTTCAGGGTAACTTCTGATCACTAGTCATTAATTAAAGAGAGCCCCAGGCTTTATATGCAGGACTTGACTAATGTTCTACCAAATACCAACTTCACAATGAACATACACATAACCAATAGCAAAGAAATTCCATTTGTCCAAGTTGATAGGAAAACAGAAATTAGCTAACGTATTTATCACAGAGTATATACCAGACAACATAGAGTGAAGGACCTCTCCCATTAAGAGTGAGGTAAATTAGTCCAACCAAGAGAGTCCCAGATCTCACCAAAAGGGAAATTCCCTGAAGTTTTCAGTGTAGCATTATGGAGACTGTCAGTTGCTCTTTTGTCAGCTTATTTTCCCTTCCACAACCTGAAGTAGGGTTGGCCTCCTTCATCTTCTCTCTCAAAGCTGGAAGCTAGAAGTGCCCAGAGCAATTAGAGTCCCCAGAGATGTGAAGAGATTGAAGACAGTGGACCTCTCCTCTCTCTTGCTCTTGGCAGTGCTGCCCCACTCTTCCATAGGCAAAAGGCATTGGTCTCCACCAGTGAGGAGAGGGTCCCACACTAATGGTCTTTGGGACTCAGATTATGTGCACACTTACACCTGTGCAAGAGAGAGAGAGGCAAACAAAAAGGAACAAAGACAGAGAAGCAATCTTTTGGAGAAAGGGGAAAGGGATCCAATCAAGCGCACATGTAGAGAGGCTGGACCTGGCAAACAGAATACTCTAGAGCCATAGATTGAGAGAAGGTATAGCTAGTGCTGGAGAGGGTAGCCAGAAATGTGGCGGTGGAAGGGGAATCAGGTCTTACTTAGGGCTAATAAATACATGTAAGATTTGTGAGAAAGGAGAACCTGGTTGAAGGGGAATTCATTCAACATAGAATAAGAGTTCCAGAGAATATGAGATAAGGAGATGGAAAATTTTGGAATGGGACATGGGTAGAGTAGGGATTAGGAGGATGAAGATGAGAGGAGGGAGGAGGAGGGTAAGTTTGGGGTTCTTTCTTCTCTAAGTTGCTGTTTGATTAAAAATAAAGGTAAAGTAAAAGAATGGGGAGAGATTTTGGAGACACTATGGAGAAAAAGGAGGTGGCAGGTTGTAGTAGCAAGCACCCTAGCTCCCCTAGGATGGCCTGTTTGCACAGGTTCTTTGATGCTAAAGGAAAGCAACTTTTAAGGGGTCAGCAATCTTACTTTAATTAGGAAGAAGTAAATACAAGCAGAGAAATTAGCACAGAGATTCAACAGACAGGGCTCTTACAGTCCAAACAAAGTAATATAACCACCTACACATACCACTGGATGAGAGAACACAAACCTCTGAGTAGTCTGGGGGCTCTTAACAAACGGTTGCTCAGAGTCCCATCCAGGGAATCAAAAGGTTCTTCTCATAAGTGAACCCCCAAAGCAAAATGCCAACCTCACAGTATATATAACAGTATGTACCTCACAGTATATATATATATATATATATATATATATCTCAAAGACTCAGTTCCTAATTGGCTCAGAGCCAGTAGGCACAAAAACTTTACAATTTGGCACAGCTGTGAATCATCAGGGTTCAAAGGAGATCGAGGCTTTGGATTTTTTCAATGAGCCTGGGAAACTGAACTCCCAAAAGAAAACAACCAAAATCCCACTTTGTTTGCTCTTTCACGGGTGTGTAAGGAAATTCACAATTTCCAAAGCGTGTCACAGAGGAAGGTAGGTCAGGTCTTCCTCTGAAATGGCTGTTGGAGGGGGATAGGCAGTGGCAGTGGTTAGGGAGTGGTGCAGAGATTATTGGTCAGTGAGGTTTGTTTTACTTCAAGGCTATCCTCAATGTTCATTTTAATCTGATGTTTCCCAAGAAAAGTGAAACTATAGATATAAATGGAGTGTAGCAAATTACTAACAATGACTTGCATAAATGAAGTGGTATCCAAACCATTAAGAATATGTATGATAGGTGTGCAGCCAGATTGAGGAATAATAAATGAGTAATTTTAATGAAACCATTAATTTTCATGGAATCCTTTTAAAATGAAGTTTTTTTTCAATCAACAAGAATTCACCTCTCCTTTCCACCTTTATTTGCCCCCACATGAGACAGAAAAACTAAAACCCCTATTATAAACCAGTATAGTCAAGCACAACAAATTCTTGCATTGGCAATGTTCAAAAAATATATCTGTCTGCTTTCTATTTGGGAACAGATAACAGGTTAAACATGTAAAATTATAGTTGGTCTTTGTGTTGATCAGAGCTCCTAAGTCTTTCAAAGTTGATTATCTTTACAATATTATTGTTATTATATGAATTGCAATACTAGTTCTACTCACCTCACTCTGCATCAGTTCATGCAAATCTTCCTATCTTTCTTTGGAACAATCCTCTTCATCATTTCTTACAGCACAGTAATTTTCCATCATATTTATAAACCATAACTTATTCAGCCATTCTCCAATGGTTGAGTTCTTTCTGTTTCCAATGCTTTGCCACTGCAAGAGTTACAACAATATTTTTGGAGTTTGTTTTGTTTGGGACTAATCTATCCTTTAATATGCCCTTCCTTCTATTTCCCTCTCTTAATTCTCTCCTTTCCCTCTTGTTTCCCTGAGGGAAATGTATTTCTGTACCCAACTTTGTGTGTATTTTTCTTCCTTTGATCAGTTCACATGAGAGAAATGTTCTATCAAACACTCCCACAAACTTCCTCCTTGTTCATATAGATTTCTACTTGTACATCTTGATTATGTGAGATAATTTTCCTCATCCTTTCTCTCTTTTTCCCCTCCTAATCTATTCATCTCTCCCTCTTTTTTCATTCTTCTTTTAAGAGCATCAAAACTTAATAGCAGTGCACCTAGGCCCATTGTCTAATTAGAATCCCTCTGTGACCTCTAATGATGATAGCATTCAAAAAGAATACATGTACCATTTCTCCATAATAGAATGTAAGTAATTTGAACTTGTTTAGACTTTTATGATTGCTTGCTTGTGTTTATGTTTTTATGTTTCTCTTGATTTCTGTGTTTATACTTCAGAGTATCTGTATGTTTGTTTGTTTTTATAGATTGCTTAGAAGCCCTCTATTTCATTAAGGATCCATTTTTTCCTACAGAATTATACTGTTTTGCAGGGTGAGTTATTCTTAGTTATAAGCCCATATCTTTGACAGTATGGTGTCTTGCCTTATTGTGGAAACTGCTCAGTTGGATGTGATACTGACTATGGCTCCTCAATATGGAAATTCTTTCTTTTTCGCTGCTTGCAATATTTTTTATTTGATCTGGAAACACTGGGTTTGGGCTGTAACATTCCTGGGCATTTTCATTTTGGGATTTCTTTCAAAGGGTGACTGGTGAATTTTTTTTCACCTTGCTCTCTGGTTCTAAGAGATCTAGGTAATTTCTTTTTGGTAATTTCTGAAATTTGAAATGAAATTATTTCATTTACCATTGAGTGCTCTGCTTGGTTTTGACTCCATGAACATCATGCTCCCTTACAAAGTATGTCTTGGTGCCTCCCCTACTTTCTACTTTTCATCTTCTTTCTATGTATTTTTTTCTTCCATTAGATTGTGAGATCCTTGAAGTCAAGGACTTTCTTCTTCTTATTTGTATACTCAATGCTTAGCTTAGTGCCTGACACTTACTACATATCTATTGATTATTTGACTGTTGAAACATGATATCTCATATCTCTCCCTCTCTCTCTGTCTCTCTGTCTCTCCCCCTCTCTCCTTCAGTCATGGCTTTCAGATCCTCCAATGATTCTTAAATTATTTCTCCTCAATTTGTTTTCCAGGCCAGTTTTTTTTTTGGTGTGTTTTTGCTATGAAATGTTTTATATTTTCTTCAATTTTTTGATTTGTTTGAATATTTCTTGTCTTGTTTCAAGCTTGCACAACATATGGCCCACAGGTCACTTGTGGACCATCCAAGCAGCCAATGGGTTGGAGGCTGTGCAGGCTTGTTTAACATTCTCTACATTTTTTGTGGTCCACCCAAAATCCTTTGGCAGGTCACAAGACTCTAAAAGGCCCACAATGTTGTACCAGCCTGCTTTATTGAGTCATTAGCCTTTATTTGGTTCATTTTAATTTTCAAGGAGTTTGTTGCTTGAATAAGATTTTGTACATCATGTATTAAACTGCTAATTCTGTTTCCAATTCTTTTTAACTTGATTCCCAATTCTTTTCCATTTTTTTCCTTCTGGCAATCTCATTTATAAAATAACATTTTGACTCTTAAAAAAAGCAACAACTCTTCATCTCTTTCAGGAATTCTAGATGAACTTATGCTCAAGCTTTGTTTTTCTTTCAAGTTTTGCTTGTAGCTGTTTCAGAGTCATTTTCTTCTTCTAGAAGGAATGTCTGAGCTGGACCTGCTGCTACTTTCTTCAGAGTATTAAATGTTGTATTGTTCTAGGATCTCAGGGACAAACTGGAGACCTATAAACTTTCAGTACCTGCAAAATTATCTGATCCAGGGAAAAATCTGATCACTATCCTCAGCTGTGCAAGTTCTTGACCTAGGTTTGGATCTGGGTAACACACCTGTGGACTTGCCTCTTCTTAGAGTTTCAGTAAACTTCTGCTCGACTCAGCTACTATCAACCACCTGGAAAATTCTACTATTTCAGATAGAACTTAACATTCCACTTTTTTCTAGTATTCTTGCAATAGTTGTTTCTTTACAGGCTTTCGACTGGACTGGAGACTAGAATTAACGTCCTATTCTGCTTTGCTACTAAAGTCAAAGTCAAATAACTACTGCTTACTTCTTAACTTGCTCCTTTCTTAATTCATGGCCTAAGGTTTACAATTGTTCCTTACCATGGAATATCACACCAAGGAGCAGGTTTTCTCTCAGTCAACCCCAAATTTTGACCTGAAACTTAAAAGTGATCAACAGAACTGCCAAGTGGCACCTATTTCTACACCTGAACAAGATTGAGATTATTTTTGCTGGATTTGAAACCACTTCTTAATGTAATGTATATTTTGATCCTCATTCAATCCCTGTATTTGAATGCTGTGTTCCTGGATAGGCCTCATCTCCAGTATCTGCAGACCTCTCTGTCTCCTATGTTGGCTTGGACTGGAAAACTGACTCACTGTGATTTTTCATGGATTTCCTAATCATCACTGAGTCTAGTGTTTTTCTAGATCTGTTTGAAGGTATTGTGAAAACAGTTTCTGACTGTACTTCTTCCAGTTAGTTCACCATCTTATGTGGAATTTTAAAAGACTCAGAGGAAAGTCATTAGCATCTTGGATATATACTCCATGAAGCATTTCTGGGGAAAAAAAAGTGGACAAGAATCACATTGGAGGCATGGATAGATTCATATCTGCCCAAAAAGAGAGGATAGTCATGTAAGACTATGCTTAAGAATTCTGTCCCCTGGACATCGAGTGGGAAAGGAGGTGATTTTTTAAGATATAATAATCACTCCTATTCTTAGTTTATATAGACTGGAGATAGAGGTCATGGGATTTAGGGAGTTTAGAAAATTGTAATACAAGCATTTTTGGAGGGAAGGGAATTACGGTGGAGAAGATGACAAGCCAAGAACTGAATTTACCTGGAAACAGGGAAAGTGACCTAGTGATCCAGAGATGACAGAAATAAGAATGTGGAAAGGAGATAGAAATTTAAAGAAGAAGAGGTAAGTACTGAATGATGGTGGCAGAAGGAGAGTCTAAAAGTGACTACGGGGAAGAAGGATTATTCCAACTCATCTTCCTGACCTTGTGGGCTAAGAAGAAGAAAGGGAAGAAGCAGCTAGCCTTGGAGACAGGCCAAGAGATTGAGTTTTTCAGGAGGGAACTAGGTTTCAATGAGCACAAGAAAATGGAAGGTACATAAGAGAATGAAATCTAAGATGAAGAGGAGCTTACCAACAAGGTTTGAAACTATAGGAGAGAGTGGTGGGGAAGGAGTCTTACATTCCCGGCTTGAGTCCTCAGGTCAGGTGAAGCACTGGGGACAATCTGCCCCTGAGGGTTGAAGGGACCTAAGAGAGGGATGTGATGACCATCTTTTATCTTAAGGCATAGTTCCACAGTTTTATCTATAGCCATAGTTCAAGGGAGGGGGTGGTGGGCTAGCATTCTGTTATAGAGAAGGAAGCATGCCCGGATGTCAGCTCCTAGGGCAAAGCCCTGATTGCCTCGTGCCAATTGTATCTCCAAACCCACACATATACATGCTGAAGAGGAATGATCAGAAGCACACAGTATATTTTGCCTCTATGACGTTCCAACAACAGAATCTTGAAGACAAGTCCAAACACAACCAACTTAATCCATTAGCAAATATGTATCAAGTGCATTGATGATGCAAAAATAAAAGCAGAATGTCCCTTTCTCTCCAGGAGCTTATACTTAACAGATTAATCAAAGAAGGATGTATGCAATACCTACTGGGAGCAAAGAGGGCATTGAAATAAGTTCTTTGGGTAATACAAAGATGCTAAGATAGTTGAGGGAATAAGACAAAAACTGAAAAAGCAATAAAAGAGATAAAAAATGCTGTGGAATAAAACCCTAGAGGAAACACAAGGTGACATATAAATGGTTTAGAAAGCAAGTGACTGAGGAAGGAGAGATAGCCCTGGGTGGTCAGGAAAAGATTTGTAAGAGAGGTAGCTAAGTGAAGAAAGAGAAGAAGAAGGGGAAGAAGGAGGAGGAGGAGAAGAAGAAAAAGGAGAAGGAGGAGGAGGAGAAGAAGGAGGAGGAAGAGAAGAAGAAGAAAAAGGAGGAGGAGGAGAAGAAAAAGGAGAAGGAAAAGGAGGAGGAGGAGGAGAAGAAGAAGAAGCTCAAAGAAAGGGGAACACAGTCTAGGCAGTGGCTACGATGGAAACAAATGTGGAGGCAGGAAAATACAATTTTTCCATCTTTACATATTTTGGGTGAAGTGAAAAGTTCGTGCAGCAGAGTAGTGGGATACGTGGCTGCAAGGGTAGCTTGGGACACATTCAGGTTGATGGGGGAAAGATGTAATGTTACTATTGATTATGTTGCTAAGGAATGAGTTGTGGTTGGGGGCAAGGGGTTTCTGGTAAAGAAACTAAGAGTCCTTCTGCAGAAAAAGCACCTTTTCACTGAAGATCTGTTTATTCTGCAATTAAGCCATGGGTACATTTCCCAGCTTAACTGTCAACTATGCTCTATGTAAACCAGGAATGAATATTCCCAAAGCACCAACAGAAGGAAGTTCTTCATAAAAATGAAGCCTGAGGGTGTGAAGTAAAAAACAAAGCCATGTTCACACACATCCAGCAACATCCGCTCTATGCAGCCACTGATGAGGCGGAAACACACTTTAAAAATCTGAGCTGTTGTTAAAAGCTTGGTGGTGCACAGATGTTGAGAATTCTGAGACAGTGGAGGTTCTTTCCTCTGCCTGGAATACCCTCCTCCCCCACTTCCACTCTGACTATCCTATCCATTCTTCAAATCTTAGCTCAACTCCAAATTATAGAGGAGTTTAGAACTGGTAGGGACCTAAGAGTTCATCTAGTACAAACCCTTCACTTTCAGGTAAGAAAATGAGACACAGGAAAGGGAAATGATTGTCCAAAGTTATTTAGGGGGATACTGAGAGGGGGGCAGGGGAGCAGGGAAGGGTTAACTAGGTAGCAAATGAATAGAGTGTCAGACCTGGAGTGAGATCTTACTGAGTTCAAATCTGGCCTCAGACACTTACTACCTGTGTGACCCTGGGCAAGTCACTTAACCCTATTCACCTCAGTTTCCTCATCTGTAAAATGAGATAGAGAAGGAAATGGCAAAGCATTCCAGTGTCTTTGTCAAGAAAACCCCAAATGAGGTCATGAAGAGTTGGACATGACTGAAAAACCACTGAACTGACAGGGTCAGAAGTAGAGCCCAGACATCAAGTCTCTCATCTCAGGGTTCTTTCCACCACACTGTTTTGTCTCTGGAAGTCTACCCTTCCTAGGCAGTCGGTGTAATCTCTGCCCTGTCTCTCCTATCAACAGTAACAAAAATGAATAGATAAACTCATTCAAGATGAAGGGTTAGACATTTAATCCACTTCTCCCCAGGGAGATTTGTTTACATTGAATACTTGAAGAAGGCAATGCTTTAACCCAAAAGAATAAAATGCCAGTGGTGGGATTCCAGAAATAAATGAAGAAAATATTTTGGAATGAGACACCTTCCCAACATACCTTCTATCATGCCACAGAAGTGTGTACAGAGAGAATCCTGGCATCTGAAGTAATCCAGATAATAGTGAGTGAGAAGAGGGAATTTTTACTTTATCCTATAGGCATTAGAGAACTTTTAAAATTTCATTGTTGTTGCTGTTGTTGGTGAAAGTATTGGGTTAAGAAAATTAGTCTGGTAGCAGTGTCTTGGGAGATCAGAGAAAGAAAGGCCTGGGGGGAAGGGAGCTCTTCAAGGAGATCGGTGCAGTAATTCAAGCATGAAAGAATCAACACTTCTATTGGGGTGATCGTTGTGCAAAGAGGAAGGCAGGGATGGGTGTGAAAAATACATTGAAGAAAGAATTGACAGGAGCATAGGCTAATATATTTAGAACTGAGAGGACCTGAGAAGTTATCCACTCCTTTTTATTTTATAGGTCAGGAAACTGAGGCCCAGAGAAGTGAAATTATTTGTCTAATGCTGTGCCCTCTCTATATTACTCCCCCAATTTGCATTTGCATCTGTGGTTTGGGTCCTCAGAGGGTGACTAATATCTCAGATTTTAGGGAATCAACCCTGTGAGGCTGAACTCCTAACACTGTAGTTCATGAGCCCCCATTAATATAGTCTTAGTTAACAATCAGCTAGTAGACTTAATTAGTCTTTAGGAATGGTATTTCTTCTGATTGCATAACAAGAAAAATAGCTACAAAACACTCTTCCTACCCCAGTCCCATACACATGGGTCTCCCTCTTCCCCAAATACACACAACCCTCATGGGAAGTGTGAGATCAAACTTAGAGTACAGTGGTAGTGGGGCTGCCTAGCAAAGGCTGCTCCTAACTTCTGGTACTACAGGGCCTGAAAGTCCCTTCTTTCTTTATTGACTCTCATGTAGCTTCCTTGGGGGGCAGCATCTCAGCTGGTCAGTTTGCTTGACTGACCTTCCAACATCTGTTCCTCTCCACAGCTTGATTCTATTGCCAAGTCTAGTTTTTTTGTGTTGTCCTCCTTCAGATGGCTGTCTATATCTATATCCATCTGATTCCTTCCCCCATTGCTACTTTCTGGTACCTCTAGTTCTTGAACTCAAACATCTGCATGGCTCACTTTTTAATATACAGAAACAAGAAATCTGCCAGTTATGTGAGAATGAGAGCTAACAGAGGGACAGACAAACAAAGCATTGCACTAATGTCAATGTAATATGGAAGGACCTAGAAGAAACCTTCCAGAGAATGGAGTGGGTCCTCTGTGAAGGATCTGAGTCCAGGCATGGAACGGTTATGATTGGCACTGGTTGAAATCCACTATTTCATAGAAATACATGACAATTAAATTGCTTTCCCATATTATAAAGGAAATAAAAAGGGGAAAAAATGACACAGAGGAAACTATAATAATAAAACCAAATTTTAAAAAAGAAAAGAAGCCACAGTACATTAACCATTTTCAGTTCCTCCTACAGGATGCAACAATTAATATATTACCCATTGGCACAGATACCACTGACTTGTTATCATTGTTCTAATGGCCATTGGGTGTCACTGCAGAAGGTGGGAGGTAGACCATGAGAGTTATTTCTAGGAATAGCAAAATTTGGGTCATGTCTAGATCTTCAACAGAAAAAACATGTTTAGCTCCCATGTGAGTGCTTAGACTGACAATATATACAAGACAGACTCGCAATTATCCAAAAGAACCCCAAAACAGAAAATACTTACACATGAATCTATGAATGGTCAAGACAACTTTCTCCCACTCTCTGGGGATATACCTTCTTCAAGGCACAGAGTTATTTCCAAAGAGGAATTTGCACAGGCTGAAGAGGAAGCAGCATATTGGCTTCCAAGTAATGATATTGAGAATCCATAGGTGCTGTCAGGTTAGAGATTACCCAATAATGGCTAGAAGACAAAGAAATAATTAGCAATGGTGAAGAATGCTGAAGCAGCTATATTTTTACTTGATAGCTACAATAGAGAGGTCCCTGATCTCACAGGATGTAGCAAGATGTGACAGAACTTCTCAGGACTTGTTAAATAGAATGGTTACTATCCATTTCTGATTATTTACAAGGGTACAAATAATATTTTCAGAGGGAATAAGAAAGGTTTTGCTAAATATCATGAAATTTGGGGCAAAATATTTCAGACCTTAAGAAGGTATGTGATATTTTAATGCTGATGTCCGTCAAAGGTTATCCATTCAGCAAGGAATGGAAAGTGATTTGGGAAATGAGCATTTATTCAAAATGATAAGGTCTGAGTATGAGATTTGGATTTCTGGATCACAGCTTCAAAGTTGTCTTTTTCAAAGGGTATTTGTGAAAAATGGAGTATACCTAATGAGGGCCAGTAAGAAGATAAGTATATAGGTAAAGCATTTATTGAGCATTTAGGAGGTGTTAGGTATATGCTAAGTACTGGAGATAAAAATATAAGAAAAAAAGACAGTCTCAATACTCAAGAAGCTTACATTCTAATGGGGGTGGGGGGAAGGCAGCTCATAAAAGGAAGCTGGAAAGGGAGATGGAGAAGGGTAACTGAAGGGTGTTCAGGATGAGGGTTTTGGAAAAGACTGGGAATGAAATATGGAGCTGTGAATGAAACGAGCATTGCCTGAGCTCCTCATGAAACTTTATTACTAAGCAGACATTCTCCAATTTCAATCAAGAATTCAGGGCAGAGGCAACTCTGGGGTTAGATGGCTGTTGGTAAGCAAATAGAAAAATCCAGAGAATAGAGAATGGACATACGTTGGTAGTGTCCTACAAATCTAGTCAAAAAGATCTTTAAATGGAAAAAATGACGGTAAGAACTGTTTTCTATGTGTGTCCACCAAGCCCAGTGCCATGAAGACCAGCAACAGTGAAGAAAGAAGAATTGCGATAGAGGGACCTAGAAGTTCCCAGGAGACACTAACTGAGAAACAAGCTTGTAATAAAACAATAACCTAAGATACCTTTATACAGATACACAAAGCATGGCTAAAAAACAAGATGCAAAGAGGCAAATTTGGCCATATGGGTATCACTGAGAGTTGACGGGATGAGACCAATGATTTGAATATGACTCTGAGGTGGATATATTTATTGGAAAGAAACAAGACAGATAAAAATTGGCAGGGAGCCTGGAGGAAAGAGTAACATTATATTTTAAGAAGATATGGAGATTTTGCCAAATGCTTTACTTCACAATGTCTTCTATTCTCATGCCTTATCATGATCCTGGGTTCTTGAAGACTGTGCCAGGGGAGCACAAATTTAGGTAGTTTCTATCAAGACTGAAAATCTTTGAATATAGCCCCAGGAACAGTTTGAGTTTTTTCAGGATTATTCATTATAGCCACTATTATTTAATATTATATTAGAAATGCTAACTACATAGTTTGTTTTCAGGGGGTTTTGTGGTAGTTATGAATTGCAAAATTGAGGGGGTCCCCATCAATTAATGAATGGCTGAACAAGTGGTATCAATTGTAATGGAATATTATTGTGCTATAAGAAATGTCAAGCAGGATGATTTCAGGAAAACCCGGAAAGACATGAACTGATGCAAAGCGAAGTGAACAGAACCAAGAGAACATTGGGCACAGTACCAGAAATGTTGTATGATGAAGAACATTAATGATATGGCTATTCTCAGCATTACAATAATCTGAGATAATCCCAAAGGACTCATGACAAAAAATACCACCCTCCAGGGAAAGTACGTAACTTGTCTGAATAAAGACTAAAGCATACTACTTTTCTTTTCCTTCTTTTCTTTTTTCTTTCTTTCATTTTTTTCTTTCTTTTGTCTTCTTGCACAAAATCACTAATACGGAGATATTTTACATAATTGCACATGTATAACCTCTATCAGATTATTTATTGTCTTGGGGGGAAGGGAAGGAGGGATAGAATTTGGAACTCAAAACTTAAAAAAAAAAGAATGTTAAAAAGTGTTTTTACATGTAATTGGGGTAAATTAAAATATTATTTTTTTTAAACAAAAGAAATGCTAGCTATAGCAATTAGAGAAGAAAAAGAAACTGAAGGATTAAAATAAGCAATGAGGAAATAAAACTATCATTCTTTGCAGATGATAGGATAATATACTTAGAACACACTAGAGAATCAACTAAAAAACTAGTTGAAATAATTAGCAACTTTAGTAAAGTTACAGAATATAAAATAAATCCACATAAATCATCAATATTTCTATATACTACCAACTATATACCACCAAAACCAAACAGCAAGAGATAGAAAGAGAAATCCCATTTAAAAACAAATGCTGACTGTACAAAATACTTGGGAGTCTGCCTGCCAAGGTAAAGCTAAGAACTATATGAACATAATTATGAAACACTTTTCACACAAATAAGAACATATCTAAACAATTACATAAATATTGTTAATGGGTAGGCAGACCAAATAAAATAAAAAATGACAATTCTGTCTCTTAAGTTATTTATTCAGTGTTATGCTAAACTACCTAATAATTATTTGATAGAACTAGAAAAACTAATACCAAAATTCATCTGAAAGATCAAGAATATCAAGGAAATAGAAGAAAACAAAAATGTGAATCAAGGTGATCTAGATTTCAAACTATATTACAAAGTGCTAATCAACAAAACTAGCTGCTATTGGCTAAGAAATAGAGTGGTAGATCAAATCAGGTACCCAATACACAGTAGTAAATGGTCGTAGTAACCTAATGTTTGATAAACCCAAAGATCCAAGCTTTTGGGATAAGAACTCAACTTCTGACAAATATATCTTGGAAAACTGGAAAGCAGTTTGGAAGAAAATAAGCTTAAAACAACATCTTACAATGTAAGATAAGGTCAAAACAGTTTAGATATGTCACCCTATGGGGTGATATTATAAGTAAATTGGGGGAGCATGGGAAAATGTACCTGTCACATTTATGGATAAGAGAAGAGTTTACAACCAAATAAAAAATAGAGAGAATCACAGGAAGTAAAGTAGATAATTTTGATTATATGAAATTAAAACACTTTTGCCCAAAGAAAACAAATGTGGCCAAAATTAGAAGGAAAATAGGAAATGGGGGGGAGGGTGGCAAATTTTTACACTAAGTTTTTCTGGTAAAAGCCTCATTTCTCAAATGTATAGGGAACTGAGCCAAATTTATAAAAACATGAACCATCGTCCAATCGATAAATGGTCAAAGTATATGAACAGGAAGTTTTCAGATGAAGAAATCAAAATATCAAGGGTCATATGAAACAAATGCTCTGAATCACTGTTGATCAGAGAAATACAAATTAAAACAACTCTGTATCATGCCCTATCAGATTAGATAATATGGACAGAAAAAGAAAAATGACAAATGCTGAAGGGCATGTCGAAAAATTGGGACACTTGCCTTTGAGGGTAATCAAGAGGTGGTATGAGATGATTGCAATGTGTAAAAAATAAGAAACTTTGAAGAAGAATCAAAGTAAAAGATGTCATTAGGAAAACACATACTTGAAAAAAATGGTCTAGTTAGAGGCGAGAACAAGAGAAAACTGGTGGATAGTTCATGTATTCCACTAATAAACCCCTGAATAGAGAAAATGAGAAGACCTCTAGTATATTGGTTGAGCTCCACATGTCAAACTTGTGGGAAGATACATTCAACAGTTGTAAAGAATGGGCAGATATGGATGGGTTGCTATCACATCTTTGGAGGGAATATCCACATCAGTAAAATAAATATAATCATTTAAGGAAATCCAGGAACCAAAGTGAAGTGGGAAGTACAATGGAAAGTATTTAGTTTGAAATCAGTTCAGGGGGAAAAAAATGGAAGTTGTATTTTCATCATCATGCCATAGACCACATAGAAAAAGGAAATAGATGAAGAGTAAAGACATGCAGAAAAATAAGTGTAAATATGTGTTGTTGAAAATTAGTAGATTTATTTGCTGGCATTCAGAGTATGTAAAAGGAGGTATTGGGAGATAAGGCTGGAGAGTTACATAAGTGCCAGTTTTGGAGGACCTTGAGTACCAGGGGACCTGCATGACCTGAACACAGCTCTCATTCCTGTAATATAGCAGTTATCTACAGACCATGACTGAATCCTGATATATGAAGATAATGCTACCAATCTACCCTGAGCAGGACATGTACATGTAGAGCAGCTCAAAGCCTTATTCCTGGATTTTAATAAAGGGAGGAATGTAGATCAAGTGGATGGAGGACAACGATCTTGTCTCCTTCATTCAACTTTTGTTTTGGCTCAAATTCATTTGCTTGCCAAGCCTTAGAAGAGCACCATACTTTCTAACTCTAAATCAGAGAGTTATCTGGCGTAGTGGATTATGATTCAGTCCCAGTCACAAGGAATTGAAAGAGATTTGATCTTAGCCTGGGGACACTGCTGGCTTTTGTTTACCTAGGGGATTGTGGCTCATTGACTTTGGTTAAGGAGCCATCAGCTTGACTTCATTTGAGATAGAGACACAAATGTATTGTTGGTGGAGTTGGGAACTAGTCCACCCATTCTGGAAAACACTTTGGAACTACACCCAAAAGGCTATATAAAACCCTTTGACTCAGCAATACCACTACTAGTTCTGTATCCCAAAGAAATCAAAGAAAAGAGAAAAAGGCTTATTTGTACAAAAATATTTATAGCAGTCACTCTACCCCAATAAAGGGGTAAACAGGGGTGCCCTAGGTGTTAGATACAACAACTTTTTCTGTAGTAGAAACATGTTTGCCCGAACCATCCTAAGTTTGAACTTGATTTAGTAGGTAATGAGTAGACATTATGGTTTTTTATTGGGGGCTAGGGGTATCATATGATTGGCATTAGAAACATTTACATGGCAGTGGTGTATAGGAAGAATTAAAGGGTAGAGAACCACAGAAGGCAATGAATTATGAAGTTAATACATTAGTCCTAGCAAGAAGTAACATGGGTATGAACTAAGCCCTAAGCCAGTGGCAGTGTGAGCCAAGAAGGGAGCAAGATACAACAGATATTTCGAGGGAAAAATCCAGAGCTTGGTAACTAATTCAATGTGTAAGGAAAGGAACAAAGAGAATCAAGTATTACTTGGAGGTTTTGAGTCTGAGTGTCCAGGAAAATGGTGGTACCATAGACTAAAATGAGAAAGTCTCAAGACACAGTTTTATGGATATTTCCAAAGCAACTCTTCCTGTTTCCCTTTGCATCAGTATAAGATGCCTCAACTTCTCTATTGTTCCTACCCCATTCCCCAGTCCAGTTCTAGACCAATACTGACTTTCCCCTTTCTCTTTCTAAGAAGTCATTATCTAGGTGATCAAATTTGCTTGCTACCCCAAACATTTAAATGATTGTCTGTACAGCCTTTGCGTTGAGAAATAAACTGCTTTCCCAAACAAGACAAAGTTTATTTTCCATGCAAACCAACCTCATACTAAACCATGGTATGGGGTTGGGGGAGAGAGAAAAGAAATTGAAAAATGAATACATAATGTGGAAATTCGAAAGTTTCCAGAGTTCCCACAAACATGGATGGAATTTAGGGTGTCAGCTAAGCTTAGGCAACACCCTTCCCCAGGCCCTGCTCTGGGAATTATACAACCCTGCTTTATGGGTAAGTGGTGGACCTTCTCATAAAGACAGCTTAGACAGTGCTACATTTATGGTATTTGCCAATTGCTCTGTGACACAGAATTTAGAATCCTACCCACCAATTGCCTCTTGGAATCCCACTGAGTAAGAGTAGTGGGTTTCAACCACACCTTTCATTCCAGGGTGAAAAAGAAGAGAAAGTCTTATCATTCAGAGCCTCAACTGGTCCTATTGTAGGCAGAGTAGAAGGCTGTCTCTTTGGCACTATTCATTCATTCAACAAAAATTTATTTATTGTTATGCACCTACTATTTGTCAAGTATTGCATTAGATCCTAGGAAAACTGGGAATTTGAAGAAAATGAAAATTTTCTGACAAGTCCCAGCATGGCTTTCTCTTCCTACCTGATCTGAAAGTACAAACACTAATCCATTCAGTGATCTAGAAAGTGAAGCTAAGTATGCTTTCTTCAAGTCTACATTCAAATACATAGAGAAACAGATAGTTAGAGCTCATCTAACACACAGCTCTCCCAGAAGAGACATAACTAAGTCAAGGTCACCCAACTAGTCATGGACGAGACCAGACTAGAACACAGATTTTATTACTCCTAATGTGATGCTTTCCACTGTCTCATCAACATGGGAAGGGAGAGAGGGCTCTGGAGGATGCTCTCTGAGTAAACAGTTAATACATATTTGTTGACTACTCTAATCCTCCCCTAGGAGCACATCTACCCAAGGAACCAAATACCTTCTATTCCGAGGATCAGGAGAATTTTGAAGGGGTCTCAGCATCTCCCAATGAATTCCAGAGAATTGTGAAAGCATGGAGTAGCAGCTCACCAATATGACAGAATGAAAGCATATACTCTGAGCACATCAGTGTCTGTGCCCCTAAGGAAGGGGTCCCTTCTGGCTCAACTTCTCGAAGGGGTCTTGGCTAGTCCGAATTTCAGGCATTCCAGGAGAATGTGTTCTAGCTCAGCATTCCTGGACTTTCCCCTGGAGCTATGGAGTAGCAGGGACAATCAAAGCAAGCATCCCAAACTTTGAAGGGAATTCATCCTCTCCTCCGCAGTGCAATTCCATTTCAGATTTTCAAAGCACTTCACTTACATTATCTCTTCACAAAAACCTTGAGATGTTAGTGTTGCTATTATCCCTATCTCATAGGTAGTATATGTCTGAAGTAGGATTTAAACCCAACTTCAGAAGGAGTCATCATGAGTAGTAGAAATAACATTGGCTCCAAACCCAAAGGACTCGAGTTCAAATCCCATCTTTGACATTTATTATTTCCCTAACCTCCTTGGTACTTAGCTCATCTGGAAAATGAGAGGGTTGGATCAGACAGCCTCTGAGATCCTCTCCCTGCCACTTCTATACCTAGGTTTCTTTGACTCCATGCCCAGCTCTATGTGGATTGTGCTGTGCTTCCTGCCTAGGGCAGTTTTGTCGGGAAAAGAGCCCACTGTTGAGTTCCAACCTTGGTGGTAGGCATACATTAGCTGGTTCAGGAGATTGACCAAAATCCATACTGCTTTGGCAGCAATTTTATCTGAGGGGGTTGGGGAGAGGAAAGCATCTGTTCTCTTCATATTTCATTTGGAAGTATGTCTCTGTGAATATGAAACAACCACAGGAAAAATATTTTACATCATTCAGGATGATAGGACTCCTGTTTTACTAGAGAAGATTGGGAGTTATGTAAGTGTATTAGGCACTGACTCTGAAGTCAGGCGAGCCAGGGTCTGACACAACTTATATGGTCTTGTACAAATCACTTAAGTGCTATGGTCTTCAGGGTCCTCATCTGTAAAAGGAGTAAGTTGGACTATGAATCAATAAACATTTATTAAGCACCTATTATGTACCAGGCATTGTGGATTAGAGGGCTACTGAGGTCTATTGCATTTCTTGATCCAAGCTCCATGGTCATGCCACTGTCTTCTTCTGGGGATCTTGGACAAAGCACTTCAATTCGATTCAATTGTCTAAGTATCTGTTATTGACTATCTACGTGGCATAGGGGATAAAGTGATGGATTGGAAGTGAGGAGGTCCTGAGTTCAAATCCTGTCTCAGAAATTTACTAGTTGTATGACCAAGTCACTTAACCACCCTCAGCCTCAATTTCCTCATTTCTAAAATGAGGATTAAAAAATAACACTTACTTCCCAGAGTTGTTGTGAGGATTAAATGAGATAGATGTGAAGTGCTTTGTAAAACCACTTATAACCTCAAAGTATTGTATAAATGATAGTATTGTCATTATTATTATTATTATCTATTATTACAAGACTCTAGGTACTCAGGATTCAGTGAAAAACAAATAATAAAGAAACTGTCCTAACGGACTTTCATTTACACACATAAATAGACAGATAAACAGACAGACAGAGAGATAGATAAACAGACAGATAGGTAGACTGATATACAGATAGGTAGAGAGAGAGAGAGAGAGATGATAGACAGAGACAGACAGATAGATAGATAAACAGACAGACAGGTAGACAGATAGATAGACAGACAGATAAGACAGACAGATAGATAGAGGATAGGTAGGTAGATGGATATATACATAAATGATAGACATGTATTTGACATAACAATATAATTTATTTTATTTTTAATTTATGGAATAAAACAAGCATTTCTATAACTTAGTGTAATTTTTAAAAAGATAATGGCATATGAAACTTCAAACCTATGAGGTACAACTTGCTGTGCCTTTTAAATATATAATAAAGTTATTATGTAAATTTCTTTTTCTTTTTTTCTTCCCTCACCCCCCAGTTTCACTCTTCAGATGGCTACCATTAGACACAAATAAGCATGCACATGTAAAATTATTCTGTACATATTTCTATTGATCAGTTCTTTCTCTGGATGCGCATAGATTACCATTTACTTTTTTTTTGAATGGAAATAATATTTTTAACCTTGTCTAACTTCCAGAGGAACAGTGAGGATCAAATAGAACATGGAGACAAACAGAGAAAAAATAATTTAAAATGACATCTAAATGTAAAATATTGAACTTCAATAGTTTAAGAATCTGTAATTCCACTAGTAAAATTCATGTCCTCCTCCCTGTCCCACTCCTTTCCCCTAAAGCTCATCCCCTCTTTCAAAGTTGTTATGACCAAACAATTCACCCCCAACCCTTCAGTCAAGATGGTGAGAAACAGACCATCAACGGGGTTACACTCAAAGCTTTTTGAACTTGGTAGGACCACCAAAGGTCCCTGTCTGCTGCTATACTTTTTGACAGCATAGACTCATTCAGAATCATCTCTTGAACGATCTATCTTTTAAAAATTAATGCATATGAACCTATATTAAAATGAACCAATGGTCTTAAAAAGAAAACTGACAACTGTAACATCATATCTATCTTTTGTTTCATGCTATTCCAGGAAAGTGGAAGTTTCTCTTCCCCTCTTCCCCTTTTCACAGTTGAGGAAATTGACACAGAGAAAATGGTCTGTCACATAATAAAATGGTTGAAAAATAGTCATTAGAACTCAGGTCTCTTTCTCCCTACTCATTATTCATTCAACGTAGACATATTGTCTGAAACTATCTCTTCTCTAGATAACTTTCTTCCTCTAGGCACAGGAGTTGTTAACCCTAAGTCTGTGAACTTTTCAAAAAGCAAATTTTGATAACTACATTTTAATGTAATTTACTTCCTTTGTCACCTTATGTATTTTATTTTATATAGCATAATTTAATATAATATAATATATCATATAATACAATATAACTATATAAATATAACATATCATATTTTATATATTTTTTAAAAATAGAAAGGGCTCATAGGCTTCATGAGATTGCTAAAGGTGTCCAAGATACACACACGCAAAAAGTTAAGAACTACTATTTTAGGGAGATTCAGCTTAGCAAGAAAAATAGTTATCTAAAAATGGTCTTATAAGTCTAAATGCCCTTATCAGAAAACCTGGAAAAACTAACTTTTCTCTAGGAGCTTCTATTACCTAGTCTCTGGGTGTTTATTTCCTTGTCATAATGATGGAGCTGGCTCTTTCATCTCGAACCGTCTATGCTTCTATGAATGTATCTATCTATCTGTCTATCTATCCATCTATCCATCTATCTATCTATCTATCTATCTATCTATCTATCTATCTATCTATCTATCTGTCTGTCTGTCTGTCTGTCTGTCTGTCTGTCTGTCTGTCTGTCTATCTACCTGTCTATCTATCTATCTATCTATCTATCTATCTATCTATCTATCTATCTATCTATCTATCTATCTATCTATCTATCTATCTATCTACCTCTCTATCTCTCTGTCTTGCCAGCCATGAAATCTACCCAAACATTTATTAAACACCTCTATTATTTTTCTCTTCATGTTTATGTTTTAGTTTACGATGCTAGTGAGGTCAAATTTGTTGTTGGCCAAATTTTCGCTTTCTGATTTACCTATTCTGTAAACGTGTGTCCTTGGTGATAAGTAGGACCGGACAAGACAATATAGGCTACTTTGGGGAGTCCATCTCCACTCCTTGAAAAATGGTCTGAAGCATGTGTCCTCAGTGATAAAGAATCAGCAGCATTGTTCTGGTGCATGGCACACAGCTCTTGAAGAATCTGAGAAGCTGATGATCCAGTGATTCTGTAGAAATAACATTTATTTTCCCAGATGAGCTCTCCTGTGCTAGGTGGTGCAAAGGATAGAATGCCAGGCCTGGAATAAGGCAGACTGTTTAAAAAATTAATGCATATGAACCTATGTGATATTATCTTTGAACCTGAGTTCAAGACACTTGCTAGCTGTGTGGCCCTGAGCAAGTCACTTAACCCTGTTTGTCCTAGTTTCCTCATATGTAAAATGTGCTGAAAAAGAAATGGCAAACCTCTCCATTATCTTTACCAACAATATCCCAAATAGGGGCATGACTGAAAACAATTGAACAACAAGAAGACTTTCGAAGGCAGTGTTCTTTCCTCATCTTTCACTGGGCCTTAAACAGAAAGGGACAGAGAGTTAGGAACGTAGCATCACAGTATGGGAAGCTGATATGCCAGATTTTGGTGTTTCAAATTGCATTCAATCAATGACAATCTGACACCCACCTTTCCCAAGATTTGGATTTCCAATTTGATGCAATCTACAACCTGCCTCCCCATACAAGGCTCTGGTCTGCTACCACCAAACTTCCTATGGCATTGATGTTCAGATTGCCACAGCAGTTGTGGAAGGGGCCCACTTCAGAAACTGCCAAGTACTTTATAATACTCAAAGGGGGGGAGTATATCTTATCTAAACTTTGAATCTATCTCATAGCACTCCTCATGTGTGTTCATTGGAATGGAGGAAACTGAAGCTCAAAGATCATGACCTTGGGGTCATGGAGCAAAGTAGAATATTGAATTTAGAGTCAAGAAGACCAGCTTCAAATCTTATGTCAGAATTATTGGCAGTGTGAGCCTGGGCAAGTCCCTTAACCTCTCTGTGCCTCAGTTTCCTCATCTGTTATATAAAGGAACTGGGTTTGATGACCTCTAAGGTCCTTTCTCCCTCAAAGTCTATGATTCTATGATGAGTCAGAGGGTCCAAATTAGAATTTGGGTTCCCTGACTTTCAGTCCACCACAGCACAGTGCCATGGGTCTGCAGTGATTCATTTGTCTCCTCTGACCCCAACCTTATTTTATAAAGTTTGTAGTGTATTCCTATCATAATGCAGCTCCTAGGCACAGGACTCCTGATGTAACATCTACATACAGTGGTTGCCTGGAAAGACAAGGTTAACCTCTGAAGAGGTGCTGGTCCTGTGCCCAGCTCAGGTCTGTAAAAGGGCCCTCCGGGGATTGTCAAATGACTTCCACAAACATTTTTCCTTAAATTTTCCTGAGTTTTTTTTGTACTTTGTATTCTGCTTATCGCTCTGTAGGGCCTTGTAGGGCAGATGTTTGCTATTTAAATAGACAGTTTGCTTTGGATTTTGTATTTTGCCCTGAATTAGGGAGCTGGGAGGGAGAGGGTTTGGATCAATGAGACCAGTGGGCTGCTGGGCTACAGAGGAGTCATTTTCAATGTCAGAAGCACAGTGTGCCCAAGGTCAAATCGTGAAGTCAGGAAAGACACAGAGGTCCAGTAATGAACTGCAAAGAAGAATAGGGATCTGGGTGCAAGGTAGAAGACCCACTCCCCAACCCTGTGACAGCATAGGTTATTTCATAGTCCTCTGAGCCCTTAACTTCCTCATCTGAAAAGCATTCTTGCCCTATCTACTGTGTAAGACTGTTGTGAGGAAAGGTACTTTGTAAATGCCAAATGGGAGAGATGGCATAGCAGAGGGAGGACTTATATTCAAATCCTGCTTCTGATACCTAGTAGTTGAGTGACCAAAGACAATTCCTTTAGCTTGTAGAGATCAGGTGATAATAATGAAAAGAACATTGATTCTGTATTCAGAGGGCTTGGGTTCAGGTCCTCCCTTTTGTGCTCACTTTCTGTTTTGGTTTTTGTTCATTTTTTTCAGTTTTGTTTGATTCTTCCTGACCCCTTTGGGGGATTTTCATGGCAAAGAACCAGTACCTTTGTACCTTTGTCATATCCTTCTTCAGATCACTTTACAGATAAGGAAACAGGCAAACAGGGTTAAGGGACTTGCCCAGGGTCACACAGCTGGTAAGTATCTGAGGCAGATTTAAACTCAGGAAGATGAGTCTTCCTGACTGCAGGCTCAACTCTCTGTGCAATATGGTGCCACCAAACTGCCCAACTTCTGATGTAAATTGGGGCAGTGTTTAACCTCCCTAGTCATGGGTCTCCTCACTAGCAAAATGAAGGAATTAAACTGGATAGTCTGAGATCCTTCCAGCTCTTGCAAGAGGCAACTTTAAGTTACAGATGCTTTCCCCATTGGCATTGGTGGGGGGAATTTTACAAACCAGGAATTCCTTAAATAAATGAAACTATGGATCCAGAACCCCATCCCCTCCAAATGTCAACTATTAGTCTTTAGGGGCTTTAGCTACCTCCTTCAGCAGCTGTATCCTTCGCCACAGACTTCCTCTCTCTTGTTGGCATTCCTTTCCTTCTAGGAAGAAGAGGGAGAAGGAGGAGGAGGAGGAAGAGGAGAAGCAGAATAAAGAAGAGAAAAAGGAAGGAAAGAAGGAAGGAAGGAAGGAAGAAAAGTATGCAATCAATTTATTCACACAGGTATGTTAAAGAGGAAAGTTTCATTTTAACACCGACCAAAGACTGAAGCAAAAGGTGTAAAACTGAAAGATATCGCTTCAGGCATAGCCAGTGAAAAAAGGAAGATGTTCTGAGCATGCTCCTATTGGCTTCTGACATCCATGCGTAGGTCGCTGCTTTTTCTAAATATGCATGAGGCTGGAGAAGGAGTGATAGAGACTGGGGTTTGATCCAAGTTAAGGACAATCCTGCTGTCATCTGACACAACCAGATCTCATTTGGAGTATTGTGCTCAATCGTAGAATGTCAACATTAGTAGGGAGCTATAGCTATAAGATCATCTACTCTAGAGGTTTCCAAACTTATTTGGCCTACCACCACCTTTTCAAAAAAAAAATTACTCTGTGCCCCTGGAAATTTACTTTCTTTAACCCTTTCAGGATTTTTTTTAAAAAATTGCATCATTTATATATATATATATAGATATAGATAGATAGATATAGATATAGATATAGAGAAATAGATAGATATACATAGATATACATAGATAGATATACACACATACATATGTGTATATGTATAAACACACACACACACGCACACATATATATAAAAATGACATCTTAAATTCAATCATTTATTGTAAATTTGTGGGGTTTTCCTGCATTGAAATTTTGATGATGGGATATTGCATCACGTAGCTGTATAGTATCATATTGTAAACAAGTCATTGCACGTACATATCCCTGCCAATGCATGCTGGACTTCCCAACATTGGGCAATAAGCTCACCTGCCAACATTTACTTGTTAAGACCTATTGGTGGACTTGACCACTGATTGGTTATAATTTGCATTTTGTATGTTTATTTGGAAAATAATGTAATCACTATGACTTTAACTTTGTTATACAACAGATGAAATATGTATGAATGGTTTTTCAAATTTTTCTTCTCTTCTCTTCTTTCCTTATGCTTCCACCATCCTCTTATTTTTATTCAATGCCACCCAATTGCACCCAAGGGTACAACCACCATACCCCCTGGATCATTCCACTGCCCCCTAGAGGGCAATATCTCCAACTTTGGAGAACCTATGTTTCTAACCCAACACCTTCATTTTAAAGATGGGATAATAGAAATCCAGAGCAGATAAATGAAATCAAGGAACTTGGTGAAAGCTATTTTCTGAAGTCAAATAGATCTCATTTCTGGATCACATTAGATTCATAGGAGGCAGCAGGTTTTAGTGGAAAACGGGCTGAATTTGAAGTCAAAACACCTAGGTTAAAATCCTTTTTTTGTTCCTGACTACCTGTGTGACCTTGGGCAAGTCACCTTATTTCTCAGGGTGTCATTTTCCTCATCTATACATTGAATGGATGAGGATTGGATGTGATGGCTTCTGAGGTCCCTACTAGTTATAAATCTGATTCCATCTGTGACAATGAGGCATAGGAAGGTTAAGTTACTTGCCTAGGATCGCATAGCTAAGGGAAAGGATTTGTACTTAGGTCTTCCTTACTCTAAGTCTAGTGTTCTATCCATTACTCCATTATGTCTCTTAACCCATTCACCCTCTGGGCTTCACTGTCCTCATTCATAAAATGAAGAGCTTAGACTAGGACTTGTAACATACCTTCTAGGTCGAAATTTGTAAACTTAAAACTTTTGAATCTCTAGCTTTCCTCCAGATCTTGGCAATGTGTTGAACATTCTTCACTGTCCTCAAATTATCTCAGGCAAGCTAGGTGGTACAATGGTGCCCAAGTCTTGGAGTCAGAAAGACCTGAGCATAAATCTTCCCTTAGTCACTTACTAGTTGTGTGATCTTGAGCAAGTCACTTAAAGTCTGAGGCTGATTTTCCCCCTCTGTAAAATGGGGATAATAATAGCACCTACCTCACAAGGTTATTGGGAGGATCAAAGGAGTATATTAACAAAGCACTTTGCAAATGGCAGTGTCATATAAATAAATGGTTGCTATTATTGTTATTATTATTGTATTTTTTTTTTTTGGATCATCCAGGGGAACGTAAACTTGAAGGCAGTTGTCTCGGTGCCTAATGCCTAAAAATTAATTACCAAATGCTTGTTGGATTGGCTTTCATTCAATTCACACCTGATATGCCTTCCACATTGATTTCACCATCTCAACATCTCAAGATCTCAAACCACTGCCTTCTATTTGCATCTAAGCAGACAGAAGAAAATTAAAAGCGCAGGATTAACTTCCTTTGGAAATCATGGGGTTGGAGGTGGTTGGAAGCAACTTTTGGCAAATTGGATCCTATTTTTAAATGTGCTAGACCCCTGGTCATTTAAAGGATCTCTGTGGTGACTCATTATGTAAAATATAGACTGCTTTTGAAATATGAATATACAGTAATCCCTTCCACATCACAACTTTCCCCACTGTGGTTTCCATATATCATGAGTAGGCATAAGAAATTAAATGGGAATTTTTGGGGAGTTTTGCAGAAACCGCAGACAACACATGAAGGCCAGCAGATGACACAGAGCCTATGACCAAATACTTAACTCAAATTTTACAATATGGTATTATAAACACCCTCTAAAAGAAAAAGAAAAAATCCAGACTTCTTCTCTGGTAAGCCAAAAACTTTTACATGAATTTTCCAGATCATGGCGGTACCACACCCCTAACTCCCACAATGAAGAAGGGATAACTTTGCTTTGTTTTTTGTATTTTACTCTGCACTGGAGAGCTGAAAAGGAAAAAGTTTGAGACTAGTAAGTTTTGAGATCGCTATCGGATAAACCTGTCTCTTGAAATCACATTTTTTTTGCGCATAGGACAGATATTTCTGTAAGTGGAGTCCATTTGTACATTATTTTAAACTAATATTTAAGAAAATGGAAGGATTCACTAGGAACTCAGTGGACTAACTGATAAAGTCCAGAATGTACACCTAGAACACCAGACTGAACCACAGTGGGATCTACATTGGACAAAAAGCATTTCACACAGTGACCTGTACATAGTAAGTGCTTTATAAATGCTTATTCTTTTCCCTCCTTCTTTGCCTTTCTAAAACATCTCTTAGAATCTTTATCTTCCTTCAAGTCTCAACTCAGGCATTTCTACTCACTAGAAGCTGTTCCTTGTCTCCTTAATAGTTAGGACTCATCCCCAGCAATTAGAGGATATTGACTTATCTCTTTCCAGTCTGGGTCCTCCAAGATGTCAGTTCCTTGAGGACATGAGCTATTCATAGAAGCACGTTATTGTGGGCCTATTGTGGCTTGTCCTTCATTTAGAAAAAGACTGATGACAATATAGGTCAATTGGATTGAAGTGAGGCAGAGTTGCACAAAGTCACCAGCCTCACTCCCTCTTCCAAAGTCATTGAAGTCCGGTGGCAAGACCAAAGCCAGGACAACTGGTGATGGCCTGCAATCCAATGGATGACCTTGACATCTTCAGTGTCTGACCAAGCATGGCACCTGCCTTCATGGTCATTGCAACAAATTGTTCTCATCCACTCATTCCACCAAAGAAAGTCCTCACATGCTTGGGGTAGACATCCTACTCACTCACCAATGGGTTTGAGGCCTGTCGGTTGCCCTCAACCATCTGCCAAGATTTCAGTTGGATGTGGCCCAATGCTCACCCTACAGCTTCTTGTAGTTCCAGATGAGGGTTGGGTGGCCAATGGGCACCATCCAAAGATGGACACCACCCAAGGTGGATGAGCAGCCCTGAAAAGTTCTCAGCAAGCCCTCACACTAGAAGTGCAAGTCCTCCCTGAACATTTTCATAGAAGCATAGTTAAAACTTGAAGGAATCTTGGAGATTAATCATCAGATCATAAGCTTATCCAATCTTAGAAGCAATCTAGTCCATTTCATTCATTTTACAGATAAGCAAACTGAAGGGTCAGGATCAGAAGTGGGGTTTGAACCTGGTCCTCAGACTCCAGAGCCAGTTCTTTTTTACTTTACCAGGTGATCCATGGGAGTGGTAGCCAACTGGATTTCATGTGATGAGAGACTAGAATAGGCAGGCCCATATTGGAAAATAATGTACTCATGATGAGTGAGCCTGTAGAATGCCCATGGAATTCTAAATTGTAACCTCTTCAGGGACTCTAGAGTCAAAGGGCCAATGAGGGTTTGAATTCTGACTCTGCTATAGTCTGCATGTAAGACCTTGAAGAAATTGCTTTGCTTTCCCTTACCTCAATCTATAAAAAGGGAAGTATAGATGAGATCATTTCTGAGGTTTCATCTAGTTCAATAAGTCTATGAGTCTTTGTTTTCTCTTAGAATCAAGGAGCTAAAAGTCACCTTATTAATGACCCAATCCAATCCTGCCTTATTTTACACATGAGAAAAAAAGGGGAAGGAAGAAAGGAAGAAAAGCAGCATCTATTAATCACCTATGATGTACCTAAATGCTTTACAAATATCTCATTTGGTCCCCACAACAACTCTGGAAAGAGAATGCTATTATTGTCCCTGTTTTACAGCTGAGGAAACTGAAGAGGTTAAATGACTTGTCTAAGGTCTAAACTAGTAAGTGTATAAAGCTGAATTTGCACTCACATCTTCTGGACTCCAGGCTCTATCTAACGAACCACTCAGCTGGCCCCCAGGAAAAGTGACATATAAGGTGAGTGTCTTAGTATCTAGCAAGAAGAGCCAGGAAAGGAATCCAGATAGTTTGAATCCTGATACTATAGGCTTTCCACTACTCCATATTGCTTCATTCATTTAGTGGACAGTTATCGAATTCCTACTATATGCTGATCACTGTACTGGGAACAGTGGAAAATATAAGAGGGGTTGATCGCTTTGAGGAGCTTACAATCTAGCTGGATTGGATTGACCAGAAGTAATGACAAATGACAACTACAAATCACTTGGTCAACTTACATGTGAGCAAACTGAGGCTCAGAGAATTTAACAACTTGTGCATGGTCACACAACTGAAAAGAGAGCCAGGATCTGAATCCAGGTTTTCTGGATCCAAGTTTAGGAAGACTCTTGATGCTGTCCTGTATGGTACATGTAAAAGTCACCAATGACACCAGGCAGAAAATAGGAATTCAATTCAACAAACATTCCTTAGATATCTGGCACGTGAAAAGGCTCTGTGATGGGTGCTGGAGGCACAAAAGGAAAATAATAATACTTGTCATTAATGAGGTTACATTCTATTAGGGGATGTACATTTATTCATTCATTTAAGTACATACACACTTGTAAAGAACAAAACTCCAGGAGGGAGTGTTAATAACCTGGGGGATCAAGAAAAAGTCCTTTGTACAACACGGCACCTGAACTGTGCTTTGAAGGAAGGGTTTCTAGGAGGTAAAGGTGAGGAAGGGGGGCATTTCAGCAGATGGCACAGTGAAGCAGTGGCCCCACAGTCAGGAAGATCTCTGTTCAAATGAGGCCTTAGTCACTGACTTTGTGACCTTGGGCAAGTCACTTAACTTTTTTCTGTCTCAATTTCCTCATCTATATAATGAGGTAATTACAGTCTCTCTCTCTCCTCTCTCTCTCTCTCTCTCTCTCTCTCTCTCTCTCTCTCTCTCTCTCTCTCTCTCTCTCTCTCCTCTATTTCTCTCTCTCTTTCTTTTTCTCTCCATCTCTGTCTCTCTCTGTGTCTGTTTCTCTGTCCTGTGTTATAAGGGCAATAGAAAGATATTTGTAAAGTCCCTCACAAACTTTAAAGCACTATATAAATGCTAGCTGTTATTATTGTTGCTGTTGACATAGAAAGGTTCTTAGTGAGAAATGAAGGATTTGTATGAATCACAGCTAAATGGAAAGTTTGATGAGAACAGCAGGTACATGAAGGTAATTAAGAAATAAGACTGGAAACATTGCTTGGTCGTTTCAGGAGCATCAGAATTCATGACCTCATTTGAAGTTTCTTGGCAATAATACTGCAGTGGTTTGCCATTTCCTTCTCCAGGTCATTTTTTTACAGATGAGGAAACTGAGGCAAACAGGGTTAAGTGACTTGCCCAGGACCACACAGCTAGTGAGTGTCTGAGGCTGGATTTGAACTCAGAAAGATGATTTCCAGGATTCCAGTTCAGGCACTCTATCCACTGTATCACCTAGCTGCCCTGTTGGAAATGTAGGTGGCAGCTTTAAGTACCCCACAAGGGACTGTGGGTATTTTTTCCTCTAGAGATATTGGGGAGCAACTAAAGATTCTTGGGTAGGATGACCGTCCTAATGAAATATGTTTTAGGAATGTGAATTCATCCATCATGTGAAAAGGGAAAAGGCCAAAGGCAAGAGGGCCCTAAGCTAGGGTAGAGTCTGTGTGAGAACAAAGAAAGGAACAGATGTGAACAATGTTGTCAAGAGACTCAAGAAGATGATAACGTTAGACAGAGGAGACAAAAGAATCCAAGATAATCAGTACTAAATGATTAAAGCAGAGTCTAAGTTTAATAGATGCCACATGGAATGAGGGGATTAGTCAATGAGAAAGGACCCAGATATTCCCTGCCTGGTATCAAACTTCCAGGAATAAGCAGATATTTCCTTCCTGCTTTCACAATCCTTGAAACATGTATAGTTGTTCTTTGCCTGCTTTGAATATAACCAGTTGGAAACTTTGGTGAGTTTACTTTCAGCCATGAACTACAGGGTTTGGTACCAAGTGACCAGAAAAAGTCTACTGAAGAGCCAGGAAAAAAAAAACAAAAAACTGATAACTCAAGAAGTGCTTAGCTGAAAGTATGTGTGTGTTTGTCCTTTGTTGCCAAAGAAGACCATGCCATCAGAGAAACGATGACATGACTTGCACTTGACTTTGTTTTGAGTGAGGGAGGGCTGTGCAAGGTCACCAGCCTCCCTTCTCCTTCAGAGCCATCCGAATCCAATGACCAGATATTCATCAGGATGACTGGAGATGACCCAGGATGAGGCAATTAGGGTTAAGTGACTTGCCCGAGGTCACACAGCTAGTGAGTGTCAAGCATCTGAGGTGGGATTTGAACTCAAGTTCTTCTGACTCCTGTACTGGTGCTCTATCCACTGCACCACCTAGCTGCCCCTAGCTGGAAGTGAGTGAACACTCAAAAGGACCAAGTCCCCATTCTATAGAACTACCCCTCTCCCAACTGAGGTGCCCAGAGGATAGCAGGTACTACACTTGGTGGGGGAGAGGGGGGTTGTAAGTTTAAGGGATTGTGGCTTCTAACATCACGGCTCTGGAACTACCACAGGAATGTTCTCCGTTATCAGTCAGCCAGTAGGCAACATTATCTTTAGTCAAAGACTCAAATTTTTCTTCAGATTTTTTTCACCTGGTTGGCCCTGCTTCTCTTGGATAGCCTGGGGTCTTTAGCACAGAGCTGGGCCAAGACAGGAGGGAATATTATTTTCAGGGCCAGGAGTTGGGACATGTGGCCACAAATGTTCTCTAGTCATGTGCATTCATTGCTTCATTTTACTTTAAATCTGAGTCTATTCTCTCAAGAGACCTTGTTTGTGCAATGGGAAAATGCATCCGCAATGTGGTAATAATGCTTTGTACTTCCAAAATTGTGTAGCAAGGAACAAAATAGTGTAAAAATACTTTTACACTATTAATTTGCTTAGCTTATTAAACCCATTCTCCTAGATGATTCAAAGGTGGAAATCAGCCCAGTTGTGACCTAAATTATCTCATTCTTGCTATACTTTCCTAGTAAATTTCTTTTCTAAAAGTTAATGCAATCTACTGGTTTACTGATAATGGGAAACTACCCATTCAGGAGCTATGGCATTAGAAGTTACAACCACTAGGCATAACCCCTGAGGATAGAAGCAAATGTCCTTCTGGGGACCTGAAATTGTAAATGCAAATATCGAGATAGGGGAGTCAATGGGAGGGATACTACAGATGTGACCATACTAAGGTTTTAGAGGAGAATCTGATCAAAGTAGGCTAGAATGAATCGGACGACTTCCTACAGGAGATCAGATGAGCCAGCCTGTGAATGATGCATGAGATTTACATGCTAGAAGGGAAATTGAATTCTAAAAAGTTGACCAATCCCTCATCCCACATGAACCTCCAGGGCATCCCTATAACTGGGCTGAGCGTTGGTGTGCATAGGGTTAAAGATGACTGGCCTGCCTAATAATAGCCAAATGGAAGCTGAACTTTAAGGATAAAAGCCTCCATGGGCTATTTTAGGTGTCCAGTCACACGGAGTAATGGGATTGAGAGCATAAGGAAGCACGAGCAGGGCTGGTATTCTTAGCTACAGGAGCAGCCACGGGTGTCCACCCTTTCCAAACAAATCACACATTTGCCAGTTTGCCTTTTTTCTCCGTTGAGTCTAGTTTTGACCTTCAGTCAAGCATAATTCTCCAGTGGGAAGGAATACATTGCTCCTAGCCTTTCTCCCCTGAGCTCTTCTCAGAAACGCTGCTCCCAAACCTTTCTGTTCCTTCCAGCCTCCCACCCATTATATAGGTGAGGAAAACTGAGGCTAAGGCAGATAAGAGATACCTGCGGAGAAAGCAAGGGAAATGAACTCAGACTGCTCAGCTCAAATTTGATATGGCCTGTTATTCAGACTCTTAGTGACCTCCATGGACTATGACAAAGCAGTGCTGTCCTTGGGGTTTTCTTAGCAAAGACACAAGAGTGCTTTGCCACTTTTCTTCTCCAGTAGATTAAAGCAAAGAGGTGAAGTGACTTGCCCAAGGTCACACAGCTAGTAAGTATCTGAGACTTAATTTGAACTTGGCTCTTCCTGACTCGAGGCCCATGCTCTATCCTCAAGCTACTTAGCTTCCTCTTGCTGTTCAGTCTTTTTTAAGTCATGTCCAACTCTTCATGACCCCACTTGGGGTTTTCTTGGTAGAGATACTGAAGTGGTTTGTCTTTTCCTTTGTCATTTTACAGATGAGGAAACTGAGGCAAACTGGGTAAAGTGACTTGCCAAGGGTCACATGGCTGGTAAGTGTCTGAGGCCAGATTTGAACATTCCTGACTCCAGACCTGGCACTCCATCCACTGTGCCACCCAGCTGCCTACTAGAGCTGAAAAGAACCATTTCCTGTGTCATCACTATCCACTCATCTTAGCCTATTTACAAAATATCCATGGGTGGAATGGGAATATATTTTCTCTCTCCTCCTTTTACTTTCCCTTTTTCCTCTTCATTGCCCCTCCTTCCTTTCAAGAAGGCCATTTTCAGACCCTCCTCCTGTCATCCATCACTTGGCAACCACCTCTCCTTTAAAGTTTACCCATTATGTTCTGGTCCTGACTGCTCTTAGAGGTCATTGGATCATTGATTAGACCTGGGAGATGTTGAAAGGAAAATTCTTTATTTGGGCTTTCACCCTGAAGAAAACTCAGGACAAAGAATTAGAAGGATTTTATTGTAAGTGTGTCAAGGTAGCAGCACATTGACAGGGGCCTCATCGGAGATTAGCAACGGTTTTAAGGTGGGGACAGCTTTTATAGACATATAACTGTAAGACAATTCAGATAAGTCTACTTCACCAAAAGAAGTGGAGTCCTTGAATCTGTAGCGTTTCCCTAAGGTAGCTAAAGGGAACAATTTGCTGGTAGAGGTACCTGACAAAGAACACGTGATACAAAAACTGTAGATTTGGCATCTCCTTCAGCACCAGAGCCTCCCCCAACACTGGTTGATAAGCAGGACTGAGAACAATGAGATACTGAGTCATCATAAGTTTCAACAGAGGGTAGCAGTTAAAAGATTAGTCTAGCCTCATTTTGTAGATGAGGAAACTGAGGCTCAAAGAGGTTATTTGAGTAGCCCAATGTCACACAGAAAGGATTCAAACTCATTTCTCTCACTCCAAATTCAGCATATCTTCTATTGTGCCAATCATCCATGGACCTCCAGTACCTCTTATCCTTAATAGGTTTAGTACTTGCCTCATAGTCTTGTTCTTTTGCCCAACTTCTACCCTTTCTGAACACCCTCAATGGCAGAGAGTGGTCATCCTTCAGACATTGCTCCATTTGCCCTCGTTGCTGAATTGGGTGGATCCCTTTTAGAAGTAGATTTATTTATAGAATCCTAGAACCATACTCCCAGAAGACACCTTGAAGATCATCTAATCCAACTCTTATTTCACTGATGAAGAAAGGGAGTCTCTGAGAGATAAGATGATTGGCTCTCCATTCCACGTAGCAGGTTGGTGTCGGGGCCAGGACAAGGACACACTCGATTTCCTCTATAGAGCACTATTTCTTCTTCCCCTGTTTTGTTTTGTATTTTTTGTCTGTTGACCTTCATTCCCACCCTCTCTGCAACCACTCCCTGGGTGATGGCCATTTCTGTTTCTAATGTCTCTTGGCAAGTACCCAGTGTACCTCGCTGCCCCGCCTACCCCACCCCCACCTAGTAGCTAACTCATTGGGTATTGCTTTGCATAAATTAGCATTGACAGTCACACTTCAGGAATCTGGACTCCATTAATGCAGATTTGAGGTAATTTGGGTAGCAGCTGGGCTGATATTCACCTTTGAGTCATCTAGGAGAGTGGGCTTGATAAACTAAGCACATTAATAGTGTAAACAAGATTGCGAGAGAATTGTTTAAACCATTAAAAAAAAGACTTTCTCAGCCCCCTAAAGCACTCTGGAAGCACCTATTTACATACAAACAATGGATGTGTTAATTTATCTCTTCATTAAGCAGTTCTGCTCCGGACCCCTCCCTGGAAACAAAGCATTTTGTTTGCCCAGTTCCAGTTTCCGTCAGTACTTAAACCTAAAAGAACGACTTTGCTTTAAATATATCCCATCACACTTCCTCTGAATTTAGGCTGGCCTTTCTCCCCAATTAGTACAAATTAATGAGGTTTGAATGCTAATGTGCACGCTGCTTGTTTAATAGAAAAGGCAGGCAAAAGTCAGAATATAAGCTGAGAGCAACAGAACAATGCATGCCTTCAGTTTTTAAAAATCCTCGGGATTGGGGGAGCTAGGTGGCACAGGGGCACTGTAGTCAGAAGGATCTCAGCCTCAGACACTTACTAGCTGTAGGGCAGGTCACTTAACCTCAAAAAATAATTTTTTTAAAAAGTCGATGGGAGGAACTCAAAAGAGCATCTATTTCGAACTCCTTATTTTACAGATGAACCAACTGAGGCCTTATAGAGGTTAAGGGATTTCCCAAACTCATATAGCTAATTAGTACCAGGGTTAACTACCAATTCTCTGACTCTAAATCTGGAGCTGTTTTCCAGAACAAATGTATCTCCTTTGTATGATCCTATAGAAATTGCTTAAATACAGCACCTCAAATTTCATCCTTTTTTTTTTTTGGCATACCTTTATTAAGTGGGTTGGAGCAAAGGGATACAAAGACAACAATTAAGTGGTCTTTGCCCTCCCTGAGCTTATACACTGTCAGGGAAAACAATTAAGTATAGATATAAGTAAATACAAAATATATACATATATTTGTTCAGTTATGTCCAACTCTTCATGACCCATTAGAGTTTTCTTGGCAAAAATACTGGAGTGGTTTGCCATTTCTTTCTCCAGCTGGTTTTACAGTTGAGGTAAACAGGGTTAAGTGACTTGCCCATGATCACACAGCTAGTAAGTGTCTGAGGTCAGATTTTAATTCAGGACTTCCTGACTCCAGGTCTGGGCACTCCATCCACTGAGTCAACTATTTATGTATTACGATAAATGCGAAGAAAATTAAGGACAATCAGAAAAAGTCTTCTAGAAAATAATTCACACACACACACACACACACACACACACACACACACACTCACACACACACCCCAAAACCATCTTCTCCTCAGGGTTTGATTCCTGACAAGTAGTGATTGCCCCATAGGGGAAATCCCCAGCAGGTTTCTACCTGAAGAAAACTCAGGCCTGAATCAAAAAGTAGCTTTGTTTTTTGGTGTAGACAACCAACAGGGTCTCTCAATCACTTTCTTCCACCATTGAAAGCTTCCAGCGATAATCTCATGAAACAGTAACCATGTTCTATGAGTACAGGCAATTCTCATTGATCGAATCAGTCAATAATCTTTCATTCAGCATCTACTATGTTCAGGATACTGTGAAGGATACAAAGAGAAATGAAATGATTCCTACTTTTGAAGGCCCTGCAGGAATGTGATAGAAAGACTATCAGAACTGGAGTCAGAGGACCTAGATTTGAAAATTGATTCATCTCATTATTAGCTGTGTTACCTTAATCAGGTAATTTGTCCTCTCTGGGCCTGAGTTCCATCCTCTGTACCATGAGGCTGTTGAAAAGACCTAGATGGTATACTTATCTATTTACAGATCTCACAGGGTTGGAAGGGAGACCTAACACCCCAGATGCCAGCATCAGGGGCCCCAAAGGTCTTGAAGAGTTTAAATTGGGCAGAATCCAGTAAAATTACATTTCCTATGGATAAATGCCTTCCATTTGGGTTTTAAAAGTCAATGTCATAAGAATAGTATGGGAGAGGCATGGCTAGACAGTAATTCATTTGGAAAATATTTGGGAGTTTTGAGGATGACAAGCTCAATATGAGCTGGCCTCAGCAGAGTGATAACAGCAAGTAGACAGGCTAGTTTCAGGACAGGTCTAGACTAAAGAGATAGTGTGACCATCGCTCTCTTCCTTGTTCATATGACCAGGTCCTCATTTGTTTTTTAAATTAAAGGGACCATCCCTTGACTCATTTCTTTAGGAGGCCTATTCACTGAATGGGCATTATATCACTCAAAGTGAGAACCTGAAAAGACCTTACCCTAAAAGGGCCAAGGTCTCTCATTGCATCCTGGGTCATCTCCAGTCATCCTGATGAATATCTGGCCACGGGACCCAGATGGTTCTAGAAGAGAAATGGAGGCTGGTGACCTTGCACAGCCCTCCATCATTCAAATCAAAGTCAACTGCAAATCATGTCATCATTTCCCTGATGTCACAGTCCTCTTCAAGAACAAAGGGCAAACACAACAACGGGTCCTGATTAGTGCAAATAATGATTTCCCTCAAGTGGTCAATGATTAAAATTCACACTGCATTTTTCCACTGGGTTGGAACCAATTGCAAAATCTTGCACAATTATAACTTTGAAGAATGTGAATTTGAATCCATGCAACCATTTCTGGGAATTCATTATTTGCATTAATTGGGACCCGGCTGTAATACATATGAAGGCTATATTCACTTATGTGGGCTGCTAGTTGGTTTAGTGGATAGAATGCTGGGCTAGTGTGTGGTCTGTGGCCCTGTTTGCCTCAGTTTTCTCATCTGTGAAATCTTTTTTTTATTCTTTTTCTTTGCCAAGGATACTCCAAAGGGAGTCAGGAAGAGTTGAACATGACTGAGCAATAACAAAAATTCATTTTTTCCACTAGATCATAAGCTTCTTGAGGGCAGGAATTGTCTTTGGCTTTTTGTTGTTGTATCCCCAGTACTTAGCACAGTGCCCAGCGCAGAAAGTGCTTAATAAATATTGAATGGGTGCTGCTATTTATTTAGCATATCCCTGATAAGTTGGAGACTATTCAGGAGAAGGTAAATAGGCTGATGAAATGCCTCAAGCTGAAGGAACTAAGGATGTTTAAGCAAGAAAAGAAAAAACTTTGAGGAGACTTTATAACTGTTTTCAAGTACTTGAAGGGTGATCCTATGGAAGGGGGATTAAACTTATTCTACTTGGTTCTAAGGATAGAACTAGAAGCAATGGGTAGAAGTTCCAGTGAGACCAATTTAAGTTTGGTATAAGGATAATGTTCCTAATAATTAGAGTTCTTCACACATAGGACAGGCTCTTGAGGGAGGTTGTAGGATCCCCCTCACTAGAAGTTTTCAAGAAAGGGCCGGTGAAAGAGCCAGACACTGAAGGGGGTACCCATCAGACAGCTCAACAAATGAATATAATGGAATATTATTGCATCATAAGAAATGCCTAAAGATGTGGATTCGGAGAAACCTGTGAAGACTTGTATGAACTGATGAGAAGTGGAGTGAGTAGAACTGAACAACCTTTATGCAATGACCATAACACGGTAAAGGGAAACCATTTTAAAAGCTTCCCTATGATCAATGTGATCACCAGTCATGATGCCAGAAGATGAATGAATGATGCAAGCAAAATTCCTTCCTCTTGGTGGAGGGATGATGGATTGTAGGTACAGAATGAAAGATAAATTTTCAGATATAGCCTATGTATAAACTTGCTTTGTTTGATGATATTTATTAGTTACAAGTTAGAATTTGTTTTTGTATTTGTTTTTTCCTCCAAGGGATATAGGAAGTAATAATAGTAATAACAGATAAAGGAAAAAAAGAACATTAATGAAATATCTTTTAAAATGCACAAAAAAGAACAGCAGGAAGCTCTCAGAAGACATAAGTAAGTAGCATGGCTTTGGGAATAAGGTGTTGAATTTGATATACTTTTTACAAAAAGTCAAACTGTAGGTAAGAGAGAGTCACAATTTCATATATGATATTTTCTGTTCTTTGTGGATGGAAATATTTATGTCTATTGATATTTTTCAAGTTCATAAAAATAACAACAAACTCAGAAGGAGACACAGGAAGTGATATATTTCAGGCAAGTTGAAATACCACCACCACCACCATCTTTACCCATTTACCCATTACCGTTATTTACCCTTTGTGGAGACAGCCCCTAGGCCTGCTTCCAAATCAGCCATGCCTGAGGGAAGAAATGATGAGGAGAAGGTGCACCTTCCTCATCACCATGAGCAACTGCTGTTGACCAAATGCCACCCAGATAAACACAAGAACCTTGAGAGTGGCAGTACCCCCAAACCATCAGTTCTGCTTCCTGTCCAGCCCTCACAGCCACCATCCAGGAATACAATTCTGTGGGGAAGCCATACCAACCATCTGCCACTCACTGGGGAAGTGGGTGGGCCAGTCTAGTTGAAGAGCACCCTGGAGGAAAGAAAGGAGACAGCATGTGCAAGTCAGGTGAAGCTATCACCTTGGCTATTATCTCCCCTCCAATGGAGAAACCCCAGGACCCTAAGTAGCAATGCTCCCAGCCCAGTATTTGTTGCCATCATCCTGGGAAGCAGCCTCTGTGGAGATGCTACAACCTTAGTTCAGGTTCTCATCACTTCTCACCAAGATTAATCAATAAGCTTCCTCATCATTCTCCCAGCCACAAGCCCCTCTCCATCCCAGTCCATCCTACAGGTAACTGATAAAGCAATTTTCTTCAAGCAAAGATCTGACCATGGGACTCCTTAAATAATTCTAGTGGTTTCCCCTCGCCTCTAAAATTATATATAGGCTCCTCAGTTTAGTTTTTCACATCCTACACAACTTGACCCCAACCAATCTTTTCAGCCCCAGGGATTTTACTCCCCCTCCTACACTTTGCCATGAAGCCGAACTGACTTACTATCTATTCCTCACACACTCCATCTCCTGTCTCCCTTACTTTGCCAATGCCTAGAATGCCCTGCCTCCTTACTTTAGTCTCATAGTCTCTTCTTTAATATGTAGCTCAAGCATCATCTTCTGCATGAAGCTTTCTTCCTGATCTCCTCAATAGCCGGGACCTATTCTCCCAAACTACCTCGTCTTTGACCACTTTGAATATATTTATACTTATTAGATATATATTTACTGTATGCACTTGTCTTCCTCTTTTGAATGTAAGGTCACTGTTGACTAGGTATTGCTTCATTCTTTGCACTTGTGTCCCCACCAAGTAGCACATAAAACACTTACTGACTGATTGATTTGGCAGTACAGTTTCAGAAGATTGGTGGAGTTGAAAGGCAATTTACTGGGGTTTGAGAAGTTAGCAGACGGAAAAGAAATGAAAGCTGTGAGTATATATATATATGACTCCTTCTAGGAGTTTGGCAGTAAAAGAGAGGAGCCATAGAAAGTGGTAGCCTGCAAGGATACCAGAATCAACTGGATTTTTTTTAAGGATGGGGAAGATCTAAGAATTGAAGAAGGAGTCAGAGCTTGAAGGATGTGTGTCCTTTTGTGGGGAGAGAAGAAGGGAGAGAGAAAGAAAGGGAAAGAAGGAGAGACAGACATGGGGGGAGGAGAGAAAAAGACAGAGAGAATATGATTGATGAAAAAAATTCCTAAAGAAGATGCCTTATCCTCCTCCTCCCAGGTGTGATATGATCCAGTGGAGCTGGGGGGATTGCAGTGAGTAAGGCTTCAAAGGCTACCTCATTCTCAGATCCCAGGGAAATAGTGAAGTAGAAGAACTTCGAAATATAAAGAAGGATGGATAATACTGCCTCTTATTTGACAGAAGAAATGAAGGCCATGAGTTATGTTCCCTCGTCTTCGGTCTCCCTCATCCCATCTCATTCAGATGCCTTCTGGCTCTATCTCCTCCTTTACTCCTGCCTCACGCGAACAGGTGATTTTACTGCTTACCAAGGCTAACTCCTCTGTGAGCATAAGCAACCATCCCAAATCCTCCAACAGATTGGCTGCTTTGTCGTCCCGAGTCTATCACTTATGTTCAATCTCTCCCTGGCCAATGACTCCTTTCCTACTTCCTATAAACATTCCCATATCTCCTTTATCATTTTATCCTTACTTGAGCCTTCCGTTCCTCCTATCATCTTATAACTCTTCTGCCCTTTATGGCTAAACTCTTTGAAAAGGCCATCTACCATAGCTGTCTCCACTCTTTCTCCTCTTGCTCTCTTCTTAAACCCTTATAGTCTAGCTTCCCACCTCAGCATTCCCCTGAAACTACTCTCTCCAAAGTTGCTAGTAATCTCTTAGTGGCCAAACCCATTGGCCTTTTCCGAGTCCTTGTTCTTCTCAACTGTGCTGCAGATTTTGATACTGCTTATCGCTTTCTTATCCTTGGTATTATTTTTCTCTCTAAGTTTTCAGAACACCATGTTCCCTTGGTTCTTCTATCTATCTGAATGCTCCTTCTCTATCTCCTTTGCTAGGTCCTCATCTAGATCATGTCTTCTAACTCTAAGCTCTGTCCTGAGCTCTCCCTCTATCTCTACCCCCCTACCTTATTTCACTTGGTGATCTCATCAGCTCCCATGACTTTGTTATCCCTTTGCTGAATATTCTCAAATCTACTTTGACTGCCCTAAACTCTCTCCTGACCTCCAGTCTCACATCTCCAACTGCCTTTTAGGTACCTCAAATTCGATGTCTGGAAGACATCTTAAGCTCATCATGCTCCAAATCAAACTCATTATTTTTCCTCCTAAACCCTGCCCTTCCCCACTCCTAACTGCTTTATTTCATATAGGGCAACAGCATCCTCCCAGTGAGACAGACTCATGGCCTAAGTATTATCTTCAGCTCCTCACTATCTCTCACCCTGCTTCCCCTGCCCCATGATCCAATCTATCGCCCAAACATGTCAGTTATCACCTATGAAATATCTCTTAAATACACCCCACCTCTCTCCTCTGACACTCTCTGGTGCATCACCTCATGCCTGGACTATTGTGGATCTGCCTTCTTCAAGTCTTTCCCCATGCCAATCCATCCTTTATTTAGCCTCCAAAGTGATATTCTTAAAATGCAGGTGCAAACAGGTCACCTCCCTAGTCAATAAAATCTATTTCTCTCTATTGCCTCCAGGATCAAATACAAAAAGCTATGTTTGGCACTCAAAGCCCTTCATAACCTACCCCTCTCCTACCTTTCCTGGTTTCTTACACCTTCCTCCCTGATACACACACACACACACACATACATATATATATATATATATATATATATATATATATATATATATATATACACACATATATACATATACTCTTCTATCCAGTGACATTGGCTTCCTGAATGTTCTACAAATATTTTCTCCAGACATTTTCTCTGGCTGTCTCCCATGCCTGGAATGCTCTCTCTCTCTCTCTCTCTCTCTCTCTCTCTCTCTCTCTCTCTCTCTCTCTCTCTCTCCTTGAGTCTGCTTACTGCCTTCACTGGCTTCCATTAAGTCCCAACTAAAATTCTAGTTTCTATAGGAAACCTTTCCAACCCCGTTTCATTCCAGCACCTTCCTACTATTAATCATGTCCTACTTACCCTGTTTAGCTTCTTTGTATATAATTATTTGTCTTTTTTCTCCCTCACTGGATTGTGAGTTCCTGTCTTTTTTCTTTTTGTATCCCTAGTGTTTAGCATAGTGTGTGGCATATACTAGGTGCTTAATAAATGCTTATTGACTGAGTATTGATTTTTTTCAGTCAAGTGAGAAACAAGATCATATACTAGGATGGGTTTTAGAGGTTTGGAGAGGGAAAAGGTTTGGAACCCCTACTAACTGAAGGATGATAAAAAGGTTGCTAAGAAATAACAGGATCGTGGTACTGCCTCAAGGGCCCAATTGAACTTGGATAACATGAGGTTGTAGAGTACTTAGTTGGCACAATTATATGACTTCATTCAGTAGCTTGAGTGTAGGTGTAGAGAAACCAGTTTGAGGGAGTGATGGAGTCAATGATTTGGGATTTAAGGGTGGGAGTAGGATAAAGGGGAAACAGAAGAGCTGAACTGGTTAGCTATAGGGGACCTAGTCTTGTAGTGAAATACAACATTGTGAAGGGCCAATACAATACTGAGGTGAGGCAGGGCACGGGGAACAGCGAGGATTGGAAGGTCTGGAAACAATGAGAATGAAGAACATGTTTAAAAGTGAGTCAGAGGGAGGGAAAGAAGGAAGGACATTATGCCAGAAGAGCTGAATTTCAGAGTTAATATCATAAACATGGATTCATTTGGGGTAATGGCGAAGTCTAAGATATGCCCATTCTGGTGGGAGCTGAAAAGAATCGAGATGGAAGTCATGGTTGTGGGGGAGGATGATTAGCTGGAAGGTCAAGGTATTTGAAGGGGCATGTATGGAATGGTGATGTGCCCACCACTCCCACAGATGGCAAGGCAGCTGAGTGTCCAGGAGGTTGCCAATCTCCAACTCTCGTTACTTTTGAGGGTGTATGTGTCATCGGGGAATTTGAGAAGGCTTTCATTTTTAATCATTAAGGCCACATCTTAGCTGTGTAGGCGGCATGCCTCAGGACCTTGATCCAGTGAGGGAGGGCAAGCATTTCAGAGAGACCCTGCTGTTCAACATTTTTTTTGTTGTTGCAAGACCCAAGCGCTGAGTTATTTTTACTTCAAGATGTCCTTCACTAGCTAAGAAAAAAAGGGGAGGAGGGAGGGGGGAAAGCCCTCCACTTCATTCCTTTTCTCAGCCCTTAATCACAGGGCTGACTCAAACTCCCTCAGATGGCTCTACAGTTTAAAGCAAATTTGCTCCACTAAGTGCATATGTGTTTGGAGCGAAAGGAAATTGTTTCATGAGTGCTATGTGTGTGCATACTTGTGAATACATATGTGTGAATATAGCATAGTACTTTGTAAGTAGGTGCTCAGTTAATATTTGTTGAATGAAAAAACAAAGGAACAAACCAGTTTTGTATTTTTATGTTTGTGTGCATGTATGTTGTAGATATGGGCAAGTTTTGTGGATATATGCTATAGATGTGGGTTATGTGGGTTTGTGTGTTGGAGAGTGTATATGGAAGAAGAGGTCTGAGTATTTGTTAGAAATTCTACAAATGGCCCCAGTGACCGAGGCTTGGCCAATTGTAAGGGGTACAGAGTGCCAATGATGGACCTCGTGGAGACAGGTTGTGTGGCCACTGTGTGTCAGGAGCATGAGAAACTGCCTGATGGGGGGATTTGGGGAGAATGCCTGAGAGGGTGCTGCAGGGGTAGTGTCAGGACACTGGCCACCTGGGGAAGGCTAGAGGAGAGAGACAAATGCTAAATTGTGAGGAGGCAGGGCCCTGAAAATAAACTTTGCTGATGTTACAGTTTTGCTGAAGACTGGACCTGCTTATTCCTTTGCCTTCTTGCACATCTTGTGCTTATGAGACTTCAGGGACTAGGGAACAGATCTTTGTGAGCTTTCATCGCTCTCCCCATTTCTAAATGCCCTTGGATATCTCAGGATCTAGGATCTCCAACTATGTGCAGGTAGGGAACAACCCAATATTTAGAAGAACCTGGCACAAGGGACTTGTGCCCAGCAGCATTCCACTGAGCCACAGTCTTTTAATATTTTTAGTCTATAACACACTAGTGAGTGTATCAAGGCATAGCAGAAGAAAAAACCATCTCCCTCAAAGTTGAACTATTTGTTTATCTGTGTTCCCTCTAACACTGTTATATATTTGCACATAAATTCGCACCCATATACATATAAACATAGGTAAAACATTCAAACCCACACATATGCATCATCCCAGTCCACATACCATCCCCCTCCTCTTTCCACCAGGACCATGACCATCTCCACTCTCTCCCTCCTCAGGATCAACAGCTGGCAAAAGGGAATGGAGATATCCAGGGCATCATGACCCACCAAGGTCAGATTCATAATGTACTGCAGCGTCATGGCCCATGGGTTGGGACACAGTGGCCTAAATGATGTGTAACCACATCGACTTCAACCTCACCCTCCCACCTTAATGGAGAACTGTCAGACTTTGGCCATAGAAAGAACGGTGCACAAATAGCCAAGTCTTTGGGTTAGGTTAAAGAAAAATAGAACTTGCAACTGACCCAAAGTAAATTAGACAAGTAATTATATGTCAAAGCATTCTGGCGTCTAGGATGGAGTATGTTATCGAGCTTTTTCCTGTAGTCAGAAGAGCTGGATTCTGAATCCTGCCTCTGATGTTATCCTGCTGTGTATTCTTGAGCCAACTGCCTAATTTGTCTGAAATTCAATGGTTTTTTTTCCTTTTAAAAAAATGTCAATAATGCCTACTCTATCTACCACATAGGATTATCAAGACAAGATGTGAAAGAATTGAGAAAGGTATAGCACCAATTAGGTGAAGGAGGTAGTGTGGTGAAACAGAGTATTGGACCTTAAATCAAGAAAACCTGGAGTCAAGTCTTATCAGCCATCATTTGACCTCTGTTTCCTTATCTGCAAAATGAAATCAAACATACCCACAGTGTCTACTTCATGAGGGATACTGTTAAACTCAAACAAAAAAATATACGTAAAGTGCTTTACAAACTCTAATAAATTATGTAACCACCAGTTATTGCCAGCACAAGCTGGTTTCATTTTGATGTCCAGGCAAAACAGATTTATTTAAATTTCTGCTGCTCAAGTAGAGGGGAAAGCTCTGGTTATACAATAGAGAATATGTTCTGCCACTTGCTCCCTGTGAGATGTGAGGCATTTCCCCTGGTAGGGCCTCAGTTCCCTGATCTATAAAATGGGTTGGACTAGATGATCTTTAAGGTTTCTTTGTCCTCTTACCTTTAGTGATTTATTTAATGGCTGATTGTTCACAGATGGATTATGGATACTAAGTCTGAATAGCTATCCCCAGCCTTTCAGGGTCCCAAACTCCTACGTGCATTTTTCTGTCTTACTAGTTTACTAGTCACTTGTGAACATCATTTGTCAACCTGCTCTGGATCAACAATGCTAAGGATGAACTGCTAAGCTAGGTGTATGATGAGGATACGACCATTATTGAGACATAAGCTTTTCCAGTACACAGTACTTTTCCAGTGGTTGGGATGACTTTGTGCTATGCACAGTCTCAACTATGATCCCTCTTTGTTATCATTAGAATGCATCTGTGCAGTGACTAATTAAATGTGGAGAAATCTGTCATCTTACCATAATGGTAATGACTTATAATGTCGTGGCACTCCAAGGTTTTTAAAGTGCTTTCATCACTATTTTGTGAGATAGTAACATGTATTATTCTCATTTTACAGATGAAGTTGAGACTTAGAGTATAAATTATTTGCCAGTAGTTGAAAAGCCAGTGAGGAGACCAAAATGGGTTCAGGAAGAAGACACTAGGCTGAGAGACCTCCCAGTACAACTTCTTTGAGAAAAAGGGGAAGCTAAGGAAAAAGTGAGCCTCAGATAGGGAAGCATGAAGAGTGAAGGAGGGGGTCCTGTGGTAGCCCCTGAATACAATGTAAATTCTCTGAGGGCAAGCTCTGTTTTTTGTTTGTTGCACAAAATTTCCCATATAATAGGTACTTAGTAAATGGTAGATTAAATCAAAGTATCTGATTTCTGGTTCTGGGAGCCAAGGTGGTGGGGTGATCAGTAATTGTTATCTCCCTCCCCTTGTTGACCTTGATGAGCCCAGATAATATCCCCCAGGGAAAAACCCTGGAACAGTGGGAGCAGCAGAAGGGGTAAACAGACTCAGCCCCTGAGTCTAGGGAGATCGCTAAGGAGGATCCCTCTTACTGTGGCTGAAGGGGACTGGTACAGGACCAGAGCTGTCCCAGAAAGCCTCACATCAGCAAACTGGGAGAAGATGCTGAACCCCAGGGGGGGTGAAGCCAGCAACTGCCAACACCAGGCTCCCAGACATGATCAGCACCCCAGGGGAATCAGGAAGACACTAGTGCAGATAGATGAGCTTGCTATGCTCCAACCCAACAGAGGAACCTCCAGCATCCAGACCACCCTCTCCCCCATACTTAACGAGCTAGCTTCAGGGTAACTTCAAGGAAAACCCAAAAAGATCTCACCTGGACTTTGCTTTCAAATACCAGCCAGCTCAGCACCAGGTAAGCCGCAGCATTTTAGCTTCTAGCTGAAAGAACCAGAGGCCACAACACACAAAGCTTCAAGTTTTAGGTTCAAGAACTGTGGGGCAGAACTTCCTATGACACAAATGCAGAGATCTACTTTAAAAGCCGGGAAAAGGGTTATTATCATGAGTAAGAAGCAAAGCAGAAAAGAGAAGACTATAGAATCTTTCTATGGGGACAAGGACCAAAACACAAATACCAAAGAGGTCAGCACTGAGACTCTTCTCCCATCTGAAACTTCAGAAGGGAATATGAACTGCTCTGAAGCACAAAGAGCCTTCTTGGAAGAGCTTAGGAAGGATTTTAAAAGCTAAATTAGAGAAATAGAAGGAAAACTAGCCAATGTTTTTAAAAATATGAAAAAAGAATTCACTGAAGAGAACAGCTCCTTAAAAAGGAAAATTGGACAAATGGAAAAGGAAGTACAAAACCTAACTGGTGAAAATAACTCCTTAAAAGGAACAAGTGGACAGATAGAAAAGGAGATGTAAGTTAAACTGAAGAAAATAATTTGACAAAAATAAATAAATCAAAGTGTCTGGGCTGGGATTAAAATCCAGAACCCCTAGCTCCAAGCCCAGTGCTGCCCCAGGGTAAATGACCTCAGCCTTCTTAGCACAGCAGAGTCCCACTTTCACTACTGTCCGAGGCAATGAATTGGAAGTTTAACTTTTGAGATTGTTACTATATTAAAATTATCAAAACATATCATGTGTTTTTAGGACACTGCTGGCTCTAGTACAGACTCACTACTATTACTGGCCTCTGAAAGACATCTGTATCCTAATCTTTACTCTGAAGGCTAATCCCTGGATGCTGGAAGAAAGCATGTAAAGGAGGAGGCAGACTTTCTCTCTGAACCCCCAGCTTAGCAGCTTTGCACGAGTGGGAACATTAGGCAAGGGAGGTCATGGGAGACTTCAATGAACTCCCCAGGAGAAACCAAATGAATAAATTTCCTCAGCAATAAGGCAACATAAAAGTGATTCACTCATTCGTCCGACAAACAAGAACCCACATCGGAATGTCCCAAATATAGATTTGTTCAGTGAGTTGAAATGTTCTGCTGAGCGTGCAATCAGGAATGGGAATGATTTTCTCCCCTGGCCTTCAAGAGACCCCCTGTTGTTACAGACCTAACCAGCTGTGGGGAAAGGGAGGGGGAAGCTCAGCCTCTAAGTGCCTAGTAAATTAAATGGTTATGAGGACAGCTGAGTTTTTGTTAGGTTTGAGCAAATACGGTTTTAAGCCCTCTAAACCTCCCTGTCTCTTATGTAGGCCATAAAACTAATTAGCCTATAGATGACCAGAACTGTAAAGTAAACCCCAGCAGCCTTTCAGAGAGACCCTCCAGTCCCCTTGCTCATAAATCAGTATGTGAGAAGGGCCAGGACTCAAGAGGTGCTTGGGATACTATTTTAGTGGTGATCTTGAAGGCTTGGGGCCCAGCAACAGGAAGAAAACACTACATTTACCCCAAGGAAGCCTGTTAAGCCTTCTGGTTGATTCTTCCACCAGTCTAGATAATGATGGTTCCCTCTGGCAATTTTTTCATGCCTTGGTTTCTCTGTCACCCCACCTTTTTTCCTGCACTATCTTTTGATCTTTTCCATGCTCTGTGTACTGGTTTAGGGTTGGGGGAAGGTTTTCCTCAGGCCTGTGAGTTCTCAGTGATTTCAGGCTCCTTGCTGGAACAAAATGAAGCAACCATAAGTCATTCTACAGTTTACAAAAGGACATTTTCTTAGCTCTAGCATATAAAAGATATTCAACAAGCATACTTAAGCATTTAGTTTGAGTAGATGCTTTGTTCCTACTCTCTGCATGGAAATAAGTATGATCATTAGGGCAGAGAATGGTGAATCCCAAATCAGGGAGAATGCACTAAGTCTGAAAGTCTCCAAACCTACATGCTTGGGATTTTTTATAACCTTATGTGACCAAAAAGAGTATTGCTATAACCAGAGGCTACGAGGAATTTGCTTCAAGAGAGTATCGCTTGAGCCTTGGCTCCCTGGGCCAATAATGATCAAGTTTTGTCATCTTTCAGAGAAAAACTAGCCCTAGCCTATGTTTTGGGAGTATGGGGAAGGGAACCCTGACAGATAGTGGTTCTATCCCACTTGGGTACCTTTCAACCACTGTCATCCTGCTGCCATTCCCACCTGGAGCTCTAGATCCCCTGGTGTACCCCAGGGGTACTCTCTTCCTGAAAACTTGGAAACTTGCCATTCAGATGCGAAGTCTGTTTTTTTTTTCACCATTGCTCCCCACCACTGGTGCTGAGAGGGCAGGGGGTGGGGCACAGAATATAACACAATCCCTTACTGTACATATTCTCCCTCACAGTTTCTTGCACAAACTCCCTTCTCATCCTTCAATAGAAAAATGGTCAAAGGATAGATCTTCTCTAGGGAAGAAATACAAGTTATCTACAGTCATACAAAAAAAATGCTCCAAATTCCTCTTAATTAGAGAAATGAAAATTAGAGCAACTCTGAGTTTGTACCTCATTCCTAAAAGAATGGCAGAAAACAGACAAGGTAAATGACAAATACTGGAGGGGGTTTAGGAAAACAGACATGTAAAAGCACTGTTGGTGAAGGGGTGAATTAATCCAGTCATTCTGGAAAGCAACTGGGCACTATTCTGAAAAAGTCACTAAGCTATGCATACCCTTTGACTCAGTTATACTACTACTACTACTGGATCTATATACCCCAAAGAGATCAAAGAAAGAGGAAAAGCATCCACATGAAGAAAAACATTCATGACAGTTCTTTTTGTAGTAATAAAATATTAGAAACTAAGAGGTGCCTATCTATAGGGGAATGGCTAAACAAATCATAGTATATGAACATAATAAAATGTTCTTGCATCACAAGAGACAAAATGGACAGGTTCAGGAAAAACTTGGAAAACTCATAGGAACTGATGCAGAGTGAAGTGAGCAGAACCAGGGGAATAATCTGTACAACAACAATTTATAAAGAAAAACAACTTGGAAAGATTTGTGAACTCTGATTAATGCAACCAGAAACCATAAGACCAGAAAAATCCAAGATGAAGTATTCTACCTCCTGAGAGACGACAGACTCAAGATGTAGAATACGGCATAAATTTTAAACATGGTTCATGTGGACATTTGCTTTGCTTGATTATGCATATTTTATGGGCTTTTTATTCATTTATTTATTTATTATTTATCGAGGGGAAGACCCCTTCTTGGGCAGCTAAGTGGCACAGCAGAATTGGGTGCCTAGCTTGGAATCAGGAAAACTCATCCTTCTGAATTCAAATCTGTCCTTTGACATTTACTAGCTGTGTGACCCTGGGCAAGTCACTTAATACTGTTTACCTCAGTTTCCTCATATATAAAATGGGCTACAGGAGGAAACAGCAAATTGCTCTGGGATCTCTGCCAAGAAAACTCCAAATGGGGTCACCAAAAGTCAGATTATGACTGAAAAAAGATCAACAATAACAAGAAGACACTCTTGGGAGGCTGAGAAAATAAATGCTTGTTAATTGAAAGAATGGATTAAATTAAATATAAGCAGGCTCCCCTAAGCTCTCCAAACTCCCTCACAAATGGCTGAAAGCTCACCAGACCTCCTGTTCTCTCTCTCTTTAACTTAAGCTATTGTTCTCTGAATCAGTTCAGCCACTCTGATCTCAGCATAAACTTTCAGCCTACTCTCTTTTCTTCACTACATCCAACGATTTTTGTTTTGTCTTATTTTGCTTTTTACCAAAATTCCCCTCATGAGCCCCAGTGATGGGAATGGATCTTGAATGGTCTTAAATAAACTGAAAAGGTAACTAGTAGCTACATGCTCTTGCATTTCCCTTTACCAATATGGTGACCATCTGTTTATAAACAGCAGCTACGGTGCAAAGTGTGTTCAAGCAAAAGGTAACTAATAAATGATAGGCACCAAAATTGGGATCAACAAACTCAGGGTCTAGTCCTAGTTCTGCAAATGACTTGCTGTGTGGCATCAGGCAAATCACTTCACCTCCCTGAGACCGGGTCCTATTGTCTAAAGTAAGAGAATGGGAAGACATTATCCTCTTTAGCTCTGCCATTTAATGTATTGGTCTAGCCTCTTTCTAATTAGTGCAAGCTACATTTAGTAAATTATGAACTACAAAAGAAAAGTAAAAAGGAAGATCAGAAGGTGGAAAAATAATAGTATATAGAACTGGAGTAGGGAAACTAGATGCAGACTAAATATACACCCAAGCCAAACTGTATGTAGTCTGTGCATGTAAATGCTCATGCAGTATTCATATTTCTGTCTAGCATTGCAAAAATGCAACATACCTCTGACATACATTGGTGGAAATACCTTCAAGACCACAAGATGGGAATATTATTCAGAGAATGTCTATGTCTTTCTTAGTGCCTCTCTTTGTCTGGCTTTTACAACCTTTATGTGCCTGTTAACAATGATAATAAGTAATAATAGTTCATACTTTTTATTTGTAAGAGTCTCTTACAGGGAAGACATTCTATGAAAAGAAAACATAGTATTGATAATACCTACAGTAAAAGGTCATACAAGGTATGACTAGAAAGTAAGGAGTTGGTTAAAAAAATAAATTTGGCATTGATGCTGGCATTATTTAAACCATTTTGGAATTCTTTGGAAGGAGGTGATTTGTACTAAAAAAAATTGATCACATTGATTCAGAGCCACATATTGTTTCTGACTTAAAACATAACTCCCCAGCTTGCCCATTAGACTTGATTCTAAACATCTTTTCATTTCCTAAAACTGTATCCGTGTTGAAAGGATGAAGATTTGCTCCCACTGAGGATATTCAAAAGAGTGAACTGTGTGTCTTAAAAGTCATTTCCAAAGAATACTTTCAAAAACACTTTGCATGATAGGAATACTATGACAATATTGTCATTGAAAGTTCAGCACTCATTTAGATCAGTTTAAGTATTACTCTTTAAAAATCAGTCACATTACTTTAGAATAACCTTTCTTACATGACCTGGAAAAGGGAGAGGGTTTAAACAGTTAAGATTTAGTTCCATGAGTTTTTATCTTATCCGTACTTATCTTTCATGAAGTCACACTCTCTGTGCTATGAGTCATTGATAATGGGGAGCTGTCCACGCTGAAGTTCATTCAGAAGAACAGGTGACCAGGGTTAGTCCTCAAAACCTGCTAAGGCTCAGTGGACATTGGTACACTCACCAATTAAATGACTTAAATGAGAAGTACGATTGAGTTCTTTGAATAATCTCACACTTTGATAGATACCCAGGTTTTGGTTTCAGTTTTATTTCATTCTTGCCTGACCTTAGACCATACACATGTAACCTCATGTTCACATGTCCTTGTGTTCCAATATGACCAAATTATTGACTTGTATGTCTAGATCTTGAACATGTCTTTAGGTTCTGGCTTCCACTTGTTTAGTTATCTTGTCAGTAACTAATCCATTTGTTTCCAATGACCCATATCCTCCTTATGGTCCTCTCACTATCTGAGATATTAACTTTGCATGTAACCCTGATCAGATCAGACCATCTTGTAAATGGTACTGACTCTGGAAGATTCCTGGCCCAGCCTCAGTCTTGCCTTACTCCAGACTCTACTTTGAATGAAGGCTTTATGTGATAATTGAGGACAATTCAAGAGACAGCATCAGGAACCCTTAGTTGACTCATCTTTGAAAAATCATTCCCAATGAAGGCAAGAAACTGAGAACACCGGCAGCCATGAGAGTTTTGGAAAGGCATCTAAATATTCCATGTCCCTAACAGTCAAGTTCATCTGTTTCTTTATTGTGTTAATCATTAACTAGAAACAGTTTCTACTGTTGTCTCTCCTAAAATGTCACCATCAAAATCCACGCCTCAACAACTGTCTAGTTCAATCACAGTCTTCATGGTCATGGATCTTCTCCTTTTCCTGAAATCTTGGCTGCAGTTATTGCTTGTGAGAGCCAGTAACTGGGGTATGAGGGTTTCAGGTAATTGCTTTTGTATTTTTCCTTTCTAAGATGTGCTGAGAGAGTAAAGAAAAGCAATACATGTTATTGGAATAGGAAATATACATATATATGTATATATATATGTATATTTCTGTGTATACATATGCATATGGAACTATGAACATCTAAGTATATGTAAATTGGTAAAGCATTGATTAATCACTTACTTTGTTCCAGGCACTGTGCTAGGTGCTGATGGGAATGCAAAAAGACAGGTCCTCTCCTCAAGGACATTACATTGTAATGAAGGAAGACAAAACTTAAAAGGGAGTTGAAGAGCAGGGGGTAGGAGAAAACGTTTAAGCAGAGGCAATGTCTCAAAGTCCAAAGAGAACAGAAGCTAGTAGAGAAAAGGAGGTAGGGGGAAAATAAGAATTTTTTAAGTGTTAGGCACTATGCTAAGTACTTTTACAAATATTTTCTCCCTTGAGCCTCATAACAACCCTGGGAGGTAGATGCTTCCATTATCTTCATTTTACAGTTCAGGAAACTAAAATAGTCAGAAGTTAAGTCACACAGCTAGTGAGTATCTCAGGGCAGATTTGAACTCAGCTCTTCCTAACTCCCTCCAGACCCAGCACTCCATCTATTGTGCTGCCTTAATGTCTTTAGGAGAAGCAACAGTATACATTCCATAGTTTCCTAAGAACAGTATATTTATACACAAAAGCCATGTCCTATGTTTTTCTTACGGTGTCTAGCACAGTGTAAGGCCCATTGTGGGCCCTCAATAAATAATTATATGAAGATACCTTAAAAATTCTAAATTGGTTATTGCACAAACATCACGTAGTATCGTTATTATCAACTAGATTATTTCACTGTGTAGTGTAGACTCTAAGTGCTCTAATTGCTGAAAGAAAAGGTAACAAATATGGGCTAGGGCCTGTCATGGAGAAGGAAATGGAAAACCACTCCAGTATCTTTGCCAAGAAAAGCCCACAGACAGTATAGTCCAGGGGTCATGAAAAATTGGACATGACTGAACAACTGAAAAACAACATATTTATGCACAAGCAAACGTTTGAAGGATCTATGATTTGTTGGCATAGGGAACGCCCTCTACTAAGATACATACCATCTATGACTTAGTCAATAACTTCTCAAGAGTTCCCTGCTGCTCAGAAAGGCAAACCAACTTGTGCAGGGGCACCTAATATCAGAGGCAAGATTTGAATGCAGATACTCCTTACTCTATACCTAGCCCTCTATCCATTATCCCACACTTTCCTTAGTTTCTTTGGACACAATAGGTTCATATTCCTCTCATCTCCCTTGGTCTCTCCTCTTTCTACCTCTGTCTCTTAATCTTACTTTCTCTGTTTCTATCTCTCTGTTTCTATCTCTGTCTCTGTATGTTTGTCTGTCTTTGTCTCCTCCACTCCCATCTCTGTCTCAATATTTGTCTATCTTTGAATATAGAAAAAAAAACCATTAAAAATCTCATTCAAGTCAAGCAGCCATCTTACAGCATGCTAAATCCCTCTTCTATACATGTATTTATTCTCTTCTCCCTACCTGGAATGGTCTCTCTCTTACCCTTCACATCTTCAAATCCTACACTTTTAGCCAAAATGACCAGCTCATATCCTATCTAATCCATTAAGCCATCCATGACAGACTCTAGTTCATAGCTATTACTTTTTCCTTCAACTCTTATAGCATTTACAATCAGTACTACACAGTGAAATAATTTAGATTATCATTTAAAATAATGATACTGTATTATATTTGTATAACCAATTTAGGTTTTTTAAAGTATCTTCACAAATCACAGAATGTAGTAGATCATTTGTATTATATTTTGATTTATTATATGATTTCTCCCATTCATATTAATACTTCCATACAACCTGACTATAGTGAAAATGAATTTAATAGGAATGTATGTGTAGAACCTATATAAAATTGTATGGCATCTTGAGGAGGGGAGGAGAGAGGAGGAGGGAGGGGAAAAAAATCTAAGTTATATGATAGTGATTGTAGAACACTGAAAATAAATAAAAGAAAAAATAGAAAAGAAGTGTCTTCACATAAATATTTATTGAAGGCCTACAATGTGCCTTACACTGTGATAGACACTGTAGGAGAAAGCTAAAACATGACATTTGCCCTCAAGGGTCTTAAAACCTAGCTAAAACATAGGATGTATGAAGCACTGTACAGTACAAGATAAGCTGTAAATAAGTGCAAAGTGTGTGGTAAATAATTGAAGTGCTGTTGGAATTCAGAGAATGGGGTAATCAATGCAGATTGGAATTCTCAGGAACTCATAGAGGACGGGGGGAGAAAGTCAGGTCCCAGAATTTGGATAGACAAAGAAGAGGGGGAGATATTCCTGCAATAAAACAATATTATATTCTGTTTTCTAGTGTTCTCTATTTGTTCTATGTGCATAATTCTTATTTCAAGAAGTAGATTATCAGTTCCTAGAGGGAAGGAATTATATTTCATTCACAAGATGCTAGAACTACTACTGATGTGGATAAAGAGCAGATAATAAATTTAAAAGCTTACTTCAAAATCAAACTTCCAAAAAGAAATTAATGTTTTATTTTTTTCTTAAAGAAGAGATGGGGTTGGAGACATCAATGTGCTCCTTTTCAGACCTAGACAAATCTAATAGAATGATAAGTAAGAATTAAATTAAAGATATAGGCAGAATTTTAGGGAAAAAATGATAAATCTCTGCTAATTACTGAAGGTAAATCATAGAAAATATACATATTCTTAATTCTGTATGGAACAATTACAAAAATTAGCCATGTGATAAAGCATAAAACACTCATAGACAAATGAAAAAAAATCAAAACTATTAAACCTCAAAATTATAATCAATAGGTATAATTACAGAAAGGACTGAGATTTAAAAAGACTAAATAATATAACTTTAAAGAATAAATGAGTCAAAGAATAAGTCATAAAAACAATAAATAATATTATCAAAGAAAAATATTCTGTGCTACAACCAAAATAATCCTTAGAGGAAATTTTATATCTATAAAATACTTTCATTAACAAAAAAGAGAAAAAAGAGATGGGTGAATTGGGCATATAGCTAAAATAATTAGAAAATAAGCAAATTAAAATCTTTTAAACACATACAAAAAAGAAATTCTGCAAATCAAAATTAAAAACAAAACATACTGAGTTGATAAATAAAAGTAAGCTATTCCCTCCTCAAGACCAATAAAACAGACAAAACTTTTTGCCAATTTGGGGTGGGGGGGTGGGAGAGAAAGAGAAAGAGAGAGAGGGAGAGAGAGAGAGAGAGAGAGAGAGAGAGAGAGAGAGAGAGAGAGAGAGAGAGAGAGAGAGAGAGAGAGAGAGAGAGAGAGAGAAAGAAAGGAGGAAGATGAAATATCCTATGTAGGGAAGAGACAATTGAACCAGTGTAATTAAAATATCAAGTATATGACAGGGAATAATAGCAAATCAGTCTACAAAGATTACTTGGGGTTAGATTTTGAAGGGCTATAAATGCCTAAATTTATTTTATGCTAGAAGCAGTAGGAAACCACCAAAAATTCTTGAGTGAGGGAGTGACATACTCATACTCATGACAGAACTCATGCCTTGGGAATACCAATCAGTATTTCTTAAGCAATTACAATGTGCCAGACATTGTCTAGGTTCTGGGGATACCAATACAAAAGTAAGATAGTTATATATTTCATCAAGGGTGACATGTTTACAAATAAACAAACACAGGATTTTTTTTGTAGAAGTAGAACAGGGCTAACAACTGGAAGAGTTAAGAATAAATCAATCATAACAACATAGATTTTGGACTGGAGAGACTTTAGAATTTTATATATCTATAAATAGTTTCATTGATAAAAAAAGGAATGAAAAGATCCATGAACTGAGTATTACGATTAAAGTAATTAGAAAATCTACAAAATAAAAACTTACAAATAAACTCAAAAATAGAAATTATGCAACTCAAAGAAGACATAAGTGAAATTTAAAACAAAAAACCATATCGAACTGATAAATAAAAGTGAGTTGTTCCCCTTTATCTCCCCAAAAGACTAATAAAATAGATAAACCATTAGCTGATATGAAGGATAAGAAAACTGAGGCCCACAGAAGTTAAGTATCTCCCACACGGTCACACAGGGAGGAAGTTGGTCAGACTGTAATGTGCTCTAGCATGTTAAAGAAGAAAGAAATCAATTTGACTTGGGTTCAAATATTTATTGAACTCCAAGTGAACTTGACAGAGTGTTCGGTGAGATGAAGAATTAAACCATGTGGAGGAAAAATACAAGCCTTTCCTCAAGTCTGTTGCCTGGGAGACTATAAATAAATGTAGTTTGATCAAGGTGTTTACACATTTACATATCTACAGGTAGACATGAGGCTATGGATACCGAAGTATACACTGGTATACGCAAGTTCTTGAGGTCTTAGTGTAGGATTGAGACTAGGTTGAACTGAATTTACTATGATAGATACTGATTGACTAGACTCACCTGGGAAGGCTTCTTAGATAGAATGGTCTCCATCAGGGTTTTGAAATAAGAGGGCAACCCAAGGCACACTCCTTCCTGTCTCCCCATTATCAGAATAAGCCCTTAGTTCCTGCTAGTATGCTGACGTCTCAGCATTCATAAAAGCTTTGTGCTTCCTCTCCCAGAGGAATTCACACTGGAAGCTTGATCGAAATTTTATTCTCTATTAACAAATATAGAATATATAGGATTGAGGAGAGGTATGATTTAGGGTAACTGGTCCTCCTGTCGGGATACCCTGAGATCATAGCATGGCTCTTCTTATTTAAAATGCCAATACTGATGAAAAAGGAGATCCTCAGAGTAACACCAGTTTATGTGCCTGGCAGTTTGGCAGGAAGAAGTATCTGGAGTATTGATGCAACAACTGCCCAAGAAGACCCTGAAAGACTTGAGAAATTCAAGCCAAAAGGTCCAGTTGGAGAAGACACAATAACAACAGCAATTCAGCTAATTCAACAAAGGATATTCATAGAGGGTTACAGGAACCATATAAAGTTCCATCAAAAATTGGATTTCCACATAGCATTCACTTTAGCAGTGTTATGCACATAGCATTCACCCTCTTTTGTTTGTTTTCTAAAGTTTTATTGACGCATTCTATTATTGCATCACTGTCATTTCCAGATAACCATCTCTCCCCATCCTACCACCACCAGCCTTCCTTTGAAACAAACAAACTAAAAAGCAACCAAGAAAAATCAACCAAAACAGCCATCACATCTGGAAGTATATGCAGCACTCCATATATATATAGTGTCCCTCCTCTCCAGCAAAAGAAAGGTGGGATATTTCCTCATTTCTTCTCTAGGATCAAGATCAGTGACTATAATCATATGACGATTATCTTCTAAATGTTCTGTTATTAAAAGAATTTCTCTCTGCTGAAGATCAGTGACTCAATTTGATAAGGGCTAATTTCCTGTGTATCTAGTCTGGGGCGGGGTGGGAAGTGTAAAAGGAAATGGAGAGCAAGCAAGAATCAGAATGAATGAGATGGTTACTTTCAGATACTCCTTTATTTCTATTTCTCATGGGAAATATGACCTTATTGGCCTCTATATTAGATAGGAGCTGGAGTCCTGTTTAACTTTCAACTAACAAAAGGTGAGGGGGCCGTTACTAAGAAATGTGTTTTAGACTTTCAAAATTTCTAGCTAGACTGATAAGCAGGAGAAAAGCCAACATTTTAAAGGAATCTTATTGACAGGATTTCCTGACTTTGAAATATTTCCTTTCTTAAATTATGTGTTCAGATAAATTTTCCAATATTATTTAGAGGTTTTTAGAAAACTAGAGTGATAATAAGTGAAAAAATTTGTAAAATGAAGAAAAGATTTCTCTTCTAGTCTCTCCTTTCTATAGCCAGTCCTGCTCACCTGATATTTCAAAAAGAAAACTTTTGTTTTCTGACTCTCTTATTCAAAAACCTTTTGTAGTTTCCTATTGCTTACAAAGATGAAGTTCAAACATCTTAGCCTGGTATTCAAGACAATCCACAGTCTGTCCCAATACTCCTTTTCAAGCTCATTTGCTACTATTTGCCTACGTCATAGTACTATGTTTTGAACTTTTCAAAAATACTTATGGACATTGTAGTTATTTGTATTCTCAACTAAAATCCTACTCTGGTATGAAGGTGACTCTAGGTTCTCAAATGATATGATAGAATTCTAGGAAGTTCTGCCAAGCATGAGCCCAGTAATGGATTGTTTGGTTATTATTTGAGGAGGAGGTCAATCAAATTTAGTGAAGGTTCATTACCAGGCTGGACGCAGGGTAATGAATTATCATCTGCTTCAGTAGTCCAAGTACCCACAACAGTGAAGACATGTATCTTTGAATTATTCAAATAAGTTATCTATGTATATATCAGGATATCCTGAGTACTAAAGAATGTCTCTTTTAACCCAACATACATTATACTTATTTTGCTGGATATATTTATTCTTGACTGTAAGCCTTTCTCCTCTTGTCTTTTGGAATAACGTATTCCAAATTCTCCTTTCCTTTTTGGTGATAGTTTCCAGGTCTTATAGGAGCCTTACTGAGGTTACTTGATATTTACATTCTTTATGGTTGCTGGGAAATATTTTCTTTTACTTTAAACTATGGATTATGGCTATGGGATTTCTTTCTGGAGACATCTAGTGTGTTCTATTTTCATTTTGGCCTTTGCTCTGCCCTTAACAGTCCTAGTCCTAGGTAGTTTTGATTCATTACTTCTTGAAATAAGGCATATAGACTTTTTGGAAATTTTGGTTGCAGTTTTCAAGTAACTTGATTATTCTTAAATTATCTCTCCTTGACCTGTTTTTCAGGTTAGCTATTTTTGTTTATGTATTTTTTTACACTTTTTATTTTCTTTTTCTTTCAAACTTCAAGTCTTTACATTTTATTCTGATTTTCTTGGTTGTCTCATGATTGATTTTTTGTTTGATTCAATCCAGTTTTCTAAGTTACTGTTACTTGGATGAGGTTTTGTATGCCCTATACTGTTACTTATTCTCATTTTTTCCTTTAGAGCTCTTATTTCATTTATAAAATACTTTTTAAAAATCTTGATTTCTTCTAGGAGTTCTAGTAAGCCTTGCAGGAAGGCTGTGTTTTTGTTTCATGCTTTCCTTGTAGATAGATAGATATGCAATTTCTTATAAATTTATTTACTTATTTTTGTTTTCAACATTCAATTCTATAAGGTTTTAATTTCCAAATTTTCTACCCATCTCTCCCCCTTCTCCCACCCCAATACAGCATGTAATTTTATATAGACTCTACACATACATCAAATTAAACCTATTTTCACATTAGTCATACTGTAGAGAAGAATTAAAATGAATGGGAGAAACAAAAATAAAAGAGAGAAAGAAAAAACAATATGCATTGATCTGCATTCAGACTCCATAGTTCTTTTTCTGGATGTGGACAGCATTTCCATCATGAATCTTTTGTAGTTATCTTAGATCCTTTCATTGATAAGAAGAGATAAGTCTATCAAAATTAGTCATCTCACAATGTGTCTGTTACTGTGTACAATGTTCTCCTGGTTCTGTTCACTTCACTCATCATCAATTCATATAAGTCTTTAAGAGGTTTTTCTGAAGTTCACTTGCTCATCCTTTCTTATAGCACAATCGTTCCATTGTATTCCACTATATTCATATACCACAACTTCTTCAGTCATTCCCTAGCTAATGGGCATCACCTCAATTTCCAGTTCCTTGCCACTACAAAAAAAAGAGCTACTATATATTAAGTTTTGTATATGTGGGTCCTTTCCCCACAAGTGGGTCAAAGGGTTTTATAGCCCTTTGGTCATAGTTTCAAATTGCTCCCCAGAATGGATGGATCAGCTCAAAACTCCACCAACAAAGCATTAGTATTCTAATTTTCCCACATCTTCTCCAACATTTATCATTTTCCTGTTTTTTCATGTTAGCCAGTCTTAAAGGTATGATGTGGTACCTCAGAGTTATTTTAATTTGCATTTCTCTAAAAAATAGTGATTTAAAACATTTTTTTCATATGACTATAGATACTTTTAATTTCTTCATCTGAAAACTGCCTGTTCATATCCTTTGACCATTTATCAACTAAAGAATGACTTGTATTTTTAAAAATTTGACTCAGTTCTCTATATATTTTAGAAATGGGGCCTTTTTCAGAGACACTAGTTGTAAAAAATTCTTTCCCAGTTTTCTGTTTCCCTCCTAATCTTAGTTGCATTGGTTTTGTTTGTGCAAAAATTTTTCAATTTAATGTAATCAAAATTATCCATTTTGCATTTCAGACTGTTCTCTATTTTTTTTTTTTTTTGGTCATAAATGTTTCCATTCTCCATAAATCTGACAGGTAAACTATTCCTTACTCTCCAACTTGCTTATAGTATCTTTGCCTGTCTATCTAAATCATGTATCCATTTTGACTTTATTTTGGTATATGGCATAAGATGTTGGTCTATGTCTAGTTTATTCCATAGTATTTTCCAGTTTTTCCAGTAATTTTTGTTAAATAATTAGTTCTTATCCCAGAAGTTAGAGCCTTTGATTTATCAATTTTATAATTTTTCAATTTTTTGAAATTGAAATTTCAATTCAATTGTAAAATTTATCAATTTTACAAGATTACTATATTGTGTCTTGCATAACCAGCCTATTCCACTGATCCACCACTCTACCTCTTAGCCAGTACCATATAGTTTTGATGATTGTTGCTTTATAATACAATGTAAGATCAGGGACAGTTAGGCCACTAGCTAGGCAGTTCTTTTCATTAATTCCCCTAATATTCTGGACCTTTTGCTCTTCCAGATGGATTTTGTTATTGTTTTTTCTAGCTCTATAAAATGATTTCTTTTTGTCCTTTGGTATGGCACCAAATAAGTAAATTAATTTAAGTAAATTTGTCGGTTTTATTATATTAGCACTGCCCACCCATGAGCAACTGATATTTTTCCAACTATTTAGATCTGACTATATTTGTGTGAAAAGCGTTTTGTTATTGTGTTCATATAGTTCCTGGGTTTGTTTTGGCAGATAGACTCCCAAATATTTTATAATGTCTATAGTAACTTTAAATGGAATTTTTCCTTCTATCTCTCACTGTTGGGCTCTGTTAGTAACATATAAGTATACTGATGATTTATGTGGATTCATTTTATATCCTGCAACTTTCCTAAATTTATTATCTCAAATAATTTTTTACTTGATTCTCTAAGTATATCATCATACCATCTGCAATGAGTGATAGCTTTGTTTCTTCTTTGCCTATTCTAATTCCTTCAATTTATTTTTCTTCTCTTATTGCTAAAGCTAACATTTCTAGCACAATGTTGAATAACAGTGGTGTTAATGGACATCCTTGTTTCACCCTCAATCTTACTGGAAGTGCTTCTTGCTTATCCCCATTACATAAAATGCTTGCTGATGGTTTTACATAGATGCTACCTATCATTTTAAGGAAAACTCCATTTTTTTCCTATGCTCTCTAGTTTTTAATAGGAATGAGTGTTATATTTTGTCAAATGCTTTTTCTGTATCTATTGAGATAACTATATGATTTCTGTTAGTTTTATTGTTTATATGGTCAATTATGCTTAATTTTTCTACTATTAAACCAGCTCTGCAATCCTGGTATAAATCCCACCTAGTCATAGTGTATTATCCTTGAGATAAGTTGCTGTAATCTCTTTGCCAATATTTCATTTAAAGTCTTTGCACCTGTATTCATTAGGGAAATTGATCTATTATTTTCTTTCTCTGCTTTGGCTCTTCCTAGATTCGGTATCAACACCATAATTGTATCAAAAAAAAAAAAAAGACTTTGACAGGACTCCTATTTTCTCAAGTAGTTTATATAGTATTGGAATTAATTGTTCTTTAAATGTTTGATAGAATTCACTTGTAAATCCATCTGGCTCTGGAGATATTTTCTTAGGGAGTTCATTGATGGCTTGTTCAATTTCTTTTTCTGAAATGGGGTTGGTTAAGTATTTTATTTCCTCTTCTGTTAACCTGGGAAATTTATATTTTTGTAAGTATTCTTCCATTTCACTAAGATTGTCACTAAGATTATTGGCATAGAGTTAAGCAAAATAGCTTCTAATTATTGTTTTGATTTCCTTTTCTTTGGTGATGAATGCATCTGTTTAATTTTTGATGCAGGTAATTTGGGTTTTTTTTCTTCTTTTTTAAATGAAATTAACCAAAGGTTTGTCTATTTTATCGGGTTTTTTTCATAACACCAGGTCTCAGTTTTATTTATTAGTTCAGTAGTTTTCTTACTTTCAATTTTATTAATCTATCCTTTGGGTTTTAGAATTTCTAATTTAATATTTAATTGGGAATTTTTAATTTGTTCTTTCCTAGCTTTTTTAGTTATATGCCCAATTTATTGATCTCTTCTTTCTCTGTTTTATTCATGTAAGCATTCAGAGATATAAAACTTCCCCTAAGAACCTCTTTCACTGTACCCCATAAGTTTTGTTATGTTGTTTCATTATTGTCATTCTCTTGAATGAAGTTATTGATTGTTTCTATGATTTGTTGTTTGACTCACTCATTCTAGGATTATATTATTTAGTTTACAATTAATTTTTATACTATCCATGACTCCTTATTACATGTAATTTTTATTGCATCATGATCTGAAAAGGATGTATTTAGTATTTCTGCCTTTCTGTATTGAATTGTGAGATTTTTAATGCCCTAATATATGGTCAATTTTTGTATAGGTGCCATGTACCACCAAGAAAAAAGTATATTTCTTTTTACACTCATTCAATTTTTTCCAGAGATCAACCATATCTAACTTTTCTAAAATTATATTCAGATGCTTAACTTCTTTCTTGTTTGTTTGTGGTTAGATTTATCTAGTTCTGAGGAGAGGAGGTTGAGGTCATCTATTAATACAGATTTGCTGCCTATTTCTTCCTATAACTCTCTTAATTTGTCCTCCAAGAATCTGGATTCTATGCCACCTGGCACATATATGTTTAATAATAATATTAGTTCATTGTCTATGGTACCTTTTAACAGGATGTAATTTCCTTCCTTATCTCTTAATTAGATCTATTTTTTGCCTTTGTTTTGACTGAGATTAGGATTGCTACCCCTGGTTTTTTTTTTTTACTTCAGTTGAAGCATAATATATTCTGCTCCAGTCTTCTACCTTTACTCTGTATGTATCCCTCTGCTTCAAATGTGGTTCTTGTAAACAATGTATTGTAGGATTGTGGTTTTCAGTCTACTCTGCTACCAGCCTCCATTTTATGGGAGAGTTCATCCAATTCACATTCACAGTTATGGTTACTATCTGAGTCTTTCTATCCGTTCTATTTCCCCCCATTTATTCTTTTCTCTCTCCTTTCTTCCTTTCCCTCCTTACTAGGGTTTTGCTTTTGACTACCACCTCCCTCAGCCTGCCCTCCTTTCTTTCAGCCCCTTTCCTTTTCTTCTCCTTTCTACTTCTTCTCTCCCTTCTATTCACTCCTCCCTTTTCTTTCCCCTTTCCCCTCCTACTTCCTATACAGCAAGTTAGATTTCTATACCTAACTTATTATGTTATTCCCTCTTTGAGCCAAATCTGATGAGATTAGGATTCCAACCATGCTTATCTCCCTCCCTTCTTTCTCTCTACTGCAGTAGGTTTTTGAGTCTTTTCATGTGATGCAATTTACCCGTTTGCCATCTCCTTTACTCTTCCCCTAGTACAATCCCTTTTCACCACTTAATTAAATTTTTTATCATCACATTAAAGTCAACCCTCTGTCTATGTATGCCTCTTTAAATGGCTTAATAACAATACAGTTCTCAGGAGTTATAAGTGTCATCCTCCCTTGAAGGGATGTAAACAGTTTGCCTTTATTAATAATAAGCTATTGTTGTTTCTTTCCTATTCACCTTTTGTGCCTCTCTAGAGTCTTGTATTTGAAGATGAAATTTTCTGTTGAGCTTTGATCTTTTTAATCAAGAAGGTTTGGAAGTCCCCTATTTCATTGAATATCCATCACCTCCTCTGAAAGATTATGCTCAATTTCATTGGGTTGTAATCTAAGCTCTTTTGTTTTATGGAATATCATATTCCACACCCTTTGATTTTTTAATGTAAGTTGTGAAAATAAAAATGAAAGTTCCTGTGTAATCCTCACTGTGGTTCCATGATATTTAAATACTGCTTGCAGTATTTTCTCTTTGACATAATTTTGAATTTTGACTACCATATTCCTTGGTATTTTCACTTGGGATCTCTTTTGGGAGGTAATTGGTGGATTCCTTTGTTGACTCTTTTACCCCAGAGTTCTAGGATTTCAGGGAAGTTTTCCTTGCTGGTTCTTGAAATCTTTTTTTTTTTTAATCAGGTTCTTTTTTTTATCAAGGCTTTCAGGTAAACCAATAATTTTTAAATTGTCTCTCCTGGATCTATTTTCCAGGTCAGTTGTTTTTACCAATGAGGTATTTTACATTTTCTTCTTTTTTTCATTCTTTTGTTTTTATTTGACTGATTCTTGATATCTCATAGAGTCATTTCTAATTTTTAATAAATTGTTTTCTTCATTTAGATTTTGTACCTTCTTTTCCATTTGGTTCAATTCACTTTTTAAGTCCTCTTCAATGAGTTTTTGTGCCTCCCTTTCCATTTAATCAATTCCACTTTTTAAGGAGTTTTTTTCTTCAGTGTATTTTTTTTCCCCATTTGGTCAATGGAATTTTTAGGACTTCTTTTCCACAGTCAATTTTTGCCTTTCATTTTCCAAGCTACTGACTCTGTCTCTTGCATACCTCTCATTTCTTTTCCCAATTTTTCTTCTACCTTTCTTATTTATCTCTTAAAATCCTTGTTGAGCTCTTCCAAGAAGGCTTTTTGGGCTTGAGACCAGTTCATATTCCCCTTTGAGGTTTCTGATGTAGGTATATTGACAATGTTGTCCTCTTCTGAATTTGTGCATTGATCTTCCCTGTCCCCACAATAAGAATCTATGGCCATTGTCCATTTCTACTTTTTGCTCATGGTGTTTGCCTACCTCCTAGCTTTTAAAACTGAGCTCTTCTCCTGCAGCACAGGGGCACTGACCTAAGCTTCTTGTGCTGGGAGCCTGGGACCTGGTCACTGGCTTCATGTGCTGGATCCTCAGGTGCTGGCAGCTGGAGGTTATAGGGGTCTGGCAGCTTACCTGTTACTGAGCTGGGGCCAGCAACACTGGAGCTCTCGAGGTAGAGATGGAGAGTCTGGTCCCTAGAGGATGCCTGCTCACCTGGGGTTCTTTAAAGCACTTGAAGGGCTGGCTCCTGGAGGATGACTGCCAGTCTGGAGCTCTGTCTCGTGGAGTTGTGCCTCTTGGAATTGTGCTTTTTGGAGTTGTGCTGAAACACCAGGATGCTTGACTGCTAGAGCATGCAGGCCCACCAGCCCATGTGATGGTTTTCTAATCTGCCATCTACCAGTTCCCATGCCTGTGCTGAGGTACTCAGAGCGTCCTGGTGTTGGTACTAGACTGCTCCACTACCCTGGGGCTCAACATCTCCCCCTGGTTTACTAGAATGGGGTTTTCCACTGGCTTGTTGGGATGTCTCCTGTCCTGTACTACTCCCCCTCCCTTAGAGGGGCCTTTCCTAGTAATTCTCCTACCTTCCTGGGCTACAAGATTGCTACACCTCATCTTTCTGCTGGCTCAACTGTTCTAGGGTTTTTCCTGGGATGGTATTTTCTGGGCTTTGAGAGGTCAATAAGAAAGATTCAGAGTGATTTACTTTTTCCTCCACCATCTTGACTCCCAGAAGTTCTCCAATCCCTTGTACATATTTCAAAGCTATTCTCTTCTTCTGGGTTTCTTTCTTAGGAATCCCAGGCTCTATATTTCTTGATCAGTATTTTCTTTGTTCATTCATTTTCCAGAATTCTTCAATTGGAACTTTGTGTCAGGGCCAGACTTTCATGCTTCTGAATGGTGAAGCCTTGTTTGGTCTTGACCTATATTATTTGAGGTCCTGGCTCTACTTTCTCTGGGTAGTGAACATGATACTTTTTCAAGTATCTCTAGAGGATCACTGCTCATTATAGATCTTAGTCCCACAGATTTCAATCCTGGATACATTATCAGATAAACACTGAAGGCTCCAGTTTTCTTTGGATCACTTTCGTCTGTGAGTTTAAAGGCTTTTGTACATTCTCCTCCCAGGTTAGGCTTTTCTGACTAGGCACCCTCCCTAATGCCTTCAGGCTTCTAGTAATCCCTTTGTGCAGACCTGAGGTAAAATATAAAGAGTTTCTCTTTAGAGTTCTTGATTATCACTCCATTTAGTGTTCTTTCTTCCACACTTAGTGGAGGAAAGCTTGGCCATCTGCACCCATTTACTCTATCATCATGAAGAGGTCTTTCTGTGAAAGCAGAAATTATTTCTCTATAGTTATAGCTAGTATTAATAAAGCACTTTAAGGTATGCAAAGCACTTTTCATTTATCTGATTTATTAAATTTTTATCTAATTGTACTTAATTTTAATTTTATTATCTACTTTTATACACTACCAACCCAAACTTAGCACAAAATTTTGTTATTTAATTGGATTGAAATGTACAAATGACTTGTCCTTGTCAGTTCCGTCTCTTTGCTGCTCCTTAAACATGGCTAAAGCTTTCCTTCTCTAAACCCTTGCTGTTGTAATTTCCCATACCTGGAATATTATTCCTTTTTTTTCCATGTGAGATTCTTTCTATCAAAACCAAGATTAGTTTGTTTTTCTTCCACAAAGCTTTCATTGACTTTCCTAGTCCACAGTGATCTCTTTCAATAAACTACCATAGTTTCCTGTCTGTGTTCTCTTGATCTAGCATATATATTCAGAGTATTGTGTGTTTGATCTGAAAGAAATCTTTTGAGCTCCTTTAGTCTAACCCCTTTCATTTCATAGACAGGTAAACCAAGACCCAGATGTGACTTGCCTAAAGTCACATGGCCAGTGAGTTGGGACTAGGACATATATCTCAACAGTCCAATGCCTTTTTTCTTTCTAGAATAGAAGAAGCATCAAGTTTGGAATAAGGAAGATCTGGGTTCAACTCTTGATTTCATCAGTTATTCATTATAGGACCATGAGTAAACAAACCTCTTAGCCTTAGTTTCCTCATTTGTAAAATGAAAACAATATCCATCACATATGCCTCACAATAGCACTGTGGGGTTCAAATGAATAAGAGGATATAAAATCCTTTGCAAACATTAAAAGTCCTTTATAAACGACAGCCATAATTGTCACACTTGTCATTTTAAATATGTCCCCATAGCACCCGGAGTGATGCCAAGAACACAGGTACAGTTCAAAATGTGTTCATTGAGTTGAGAAGAACTCTGAAATCACCCATCAAGGTCTTTCTTCTCTGCATGATATTCTACATGAAGGAACAAGGGGAAATGTTTGATTAGTTGTACTCAAATCAATGTGACTAATTCAACCCGTTATCAAACTCTCACATGAGACATTTGTGCTTTCCAGATTCCAGGAGCCATTTGGGAGGGTTTGCCCTTTGGGTTCAAGGAAATGCAACTGTTTATCTCAATTGTAAAGTAATTTTCCATGTGCAGAATGTGGTCAATCCAATCCAGTACATAGGTTTATCGTACGGAAGGACCAAAACATCTTAATCGGGCATTAGCCTTTCTGAACCAGCAGAAATGAGAGCAAATCCAGGAAGCATTATTTCTCCGAGATAAGAATGTAATTGCCTAATGTGACTTAGAATCTACTAAGGCTCTGTTTTAGCTGATTTAGCCCACAGAACGGCTGTTCATGTCCCCAATTCACAGTAAGCCCTAAGGAATTCCTCTTATCACAAATGGGATTGTACAATGATAAAATGGTTTGTCGTAAGGATATTTTCCTCCACTCCCAAGAGAAAAACAGCTGCTGTAGTTTCAGACTAACATGCCTCCGGTCCCTTTTTTACCCAGGATTCAGGCAGGGAAGTTTGCTCCTTGGAAAGTTAGGAATAAATTAAAAGGAAGAGTCACTGGGAAGGCAATACAATTTTACATAATGACAGAACATTCTTACTACAGTATGAGTATTTGTGTGTGCCTGCCTCTCTGTGCCCATATGTTCAAGCAATCAATCAAGTATTTAACTGAGGGCCCACATTAATCCTCCTAAAGAACTGTTTTGATCACAGAGAGAGTGGAGTGGGGGTGGAAAGAACTCTGGATTTGGAGTTGAGATATGGGTTCAAATCCTGACTCTTCTACTTGTTATCTGTGTGGCCTGGGATATATCTCTCTATTCCTCAGTTTCCTCACCTGCACATGAAGGTGTTGGGATAGGTGAATGCCAAAACCTAAAATCATAGACATCTATACTAAAAGCACAGAATTATTGATTTAGAACTAGAATAGGCCTTGAAAATCATCTGTTCTAAGCCCCTGATTAAGTAAATAAGAAAAGTGAGGCTCAGAGAAGTTGGTATTTGCCCAAAACCATCTAGGAACAGTTTGTAAGTGATAGAGCCAGAGTTCAAACTCAGGTTTTGTGACTCCATGTTCAGGGCTCCCTGGAGAAGGAAATGGCAACACGTTCCCATATCTTTGCATAACAACTCCACTGGTAGTATGGTCTATGAGGTCACAAAAACTGGACAAAGAAAAACGAACAAACCACAACAAAGGCAGCTTTGTTGCCGCCTCATCTTTGGATATATGATTCCCATTAAAAATGTTTTAATGGCTGCCCATTCCCTACTTAACAAAGTCTGAATGCCTTAGTTTGGCACTCAAGGCCTTTTCTTCATCTCCCATTATTTCCCTTCACTTACCCATTCCACTGGTTAAACTAGTCACTGTCCTCTGAGCAGACCATTCGCCTCCCCTACTCTAGCTGGGAAGCCTTTTCCACATCTCTGCTTGTTGAAATCTGTCCCATCCAATAGAGACCAGTTCAAATGCCAACCACCCCACAAAGGCTTTCCTGGCCCTCCAACACCTTAACCTGAAGTGGCCTATGCCTCCTGTTATTTAACTCACTATTTTGAACCATTCCCTGTAGTACTTATCTTGTAGTACCCCATAGTTATATAGAGATATGCCTGCTCTCCTCTGCTGAATGGGTCAGTGTTTCATCTTATTCATCCTGGTATCCTCAGAAACAGATCCTTAATCAGTTCCTTGGGAATTGTAGAAACCTAATTAATATTTATTGAATGAATAAATACATGAATTAGGAAATTAATTATATCATGCCTTCTCACATCAGTTGAGTCATTGATCTGTATTGTTATTTGCCAAGGCAGTCATGGGATGTAATAGGGGAAAGAATGCTAGCCTAGAATCAAAAAGATTTGGATGCCAGATCCCACTACCATGCACTAGTCATGTGACCTCATACAAATCACTTCAACTTTCCGGACCTGTGTTTCTGCAGTTACACAATGGGGCTAGTAATAGCTATCCCATTAACCTCCTAGGCATGCTGGGAGGACCAAATGTAATGAGACATTACACGAGGAAGCACTTGGAAAGCTAGAAACTATCATAGAAACATAAAATATTACCATTATTTAAATTTTTATAGTGTAGGATTTACCTCCTTTGCCAGACTCTAAAATCCTTGAGAACACAGTCCTGATACTTCTTTAGATTCTGCCTCAGATCCTAGCACAAGGTCTTGCATACAGTAGGCATTCAAAAAATATTAATAATATAAATGAATGAATATTATACACCCAGAAGTAAATTATACTAAAGGGAATAAAAAGAGAAGTTTGAATGTTATTTGAATGAGACATACATACATACATACACACAAACTTTTTTTTTTGCCAAATCTATACCTGATATTTCATTATTTAGTTAATTATCAGTGTGGAAACTCCTTTCACCGGTGTAGGACCCATAAATCATGTATAACTTAATGTTGACTAGGACATTGAGAAATTTAGTGACTTAACACTCTCACACAGCTAGTACATGTCAGAGAAAGACTTGAACTCAAGTCTTCCTGCTTCCAAAGTTGACCGCCTTCCATTACTTCTATGGGCTCCTATGATCCTGTGTACGTGTGTGTATTTGTATATGTGCAAATGCACACATACACATACTTCTTAGGACCTACCCTTAAGGTTACTATAATCTCATTGGGAAAAATAATTTTTAAAATAGGGGCAAATGCAAAGACAGGCTATAAACAAACATTAAGTGGGATTCACATACTAAAGTATGCTGTATAAACAACAGCTGATATCTACCTGATTTTGTTCCACTCTGGTCTTCAGTGACTCCTCAATCAGATGAGATGATCTCCTAATTCTGACTCTCTATTCCCCTGCCCCCATTCACTTTGGGGCTGATTTCAGCCACGGTAGTCGGTTAGCTCCTTCAACTCCTTGTAGTCTGTAGTACAGGTGTCTGACACATTTATGCTCCAGCCTTCACTGTGTAAGAGGAAGTGACCCTGATCTGGTGGGCCAGTCTTATCTCCCCACTAAATCTGACTCTGCTGGAGCCATATCATAGTCATAAATGATCCAACAGCCTCTCCCAGCCTGAGAGGTGGCAATTGGGAACTCTACCTTGGTGAAATCAAAGAAGGCAAATCACAGCAGAAAACAGTCAACCACCAGAACTCTTTCAATCACAAAGCCCAGGTCCTCTCCTGCAGAATACCACTCCAGCATCTCATTGAGTCTCTTTTTAAATAGCTATATGTCATTTTTAGTACTGTGTTATTCACTGCCCAGGATCAGAAACTTGAAAAAATGCAGTACCTCCCAGTGGTTTCCAAGCACTGCTTTGATGCAAGAGAAACATTTCCTATTGCTGCTACCTCAATGAACTTCTATACTTTAACATTTACTTATTAATTGTTCTTTAAGATCTGGTTTTCAAGTCATGCTCCATCCCAAAATTAAAATCACCTGTTTTATTTATGATTGCTATTATGAAAAATCACTTGACCTAATGGACATAAGGCACGAAAATAGAGAGTGGTGGCCTTTGTCGATTTCTGTCTTACATTCCTAAGAATGATGGCCACTCCAGTAAGTTTTAATTACTAGAGAACAGAAATCACAAAGAAAGAAAGAAGAAAAGGACCCATTTGTACAAATATATTTATAGCAGTTCCATTCATAATAGCCCCAAACTAGAAATTGAAGGAGTGTCCAGCTAAACAAATCATGTTACATGAAGATAATGAAATATCATTGTGCAGTAAAAAAGAATGAAATGGACAATTTGAGAGGGAACTGGGAGGAGCTCTTTAAGCTGATGCAGAGTAAAGTGAACACAAGTGGGAGAATCAGTTACATAATGACATTAAAAGAATCACAGCATTGAAAGATTTAATAACTCCAATTAGCACAATGATAAACTACGATGGACTGAAGATGAAGTGTACCACCCATCTTCTCCCAGAGAGATGACAGACTAAAGATACAGAACGAGGCATACATTATCGAATATGGTCAGTGTGGGAATTCATTTCATGTGGCCATGTATGTTGATTAGGAGGGTTTTATTTTTTTTCTTTCATTTTCATTCAATGGGGAAGAGCCAGCAAGCAGAGGGAGAGAAAATAAATGCATGTTAATTAGAAAAGAATAATAAGACCTAATTTGAGGGGGAAAGAGAGAATACAAGTCACATGAAAGAGACAGAGATTCACAAATGTATTCTACAGCCTTGTGCCCTGGATTCCATTCCTCTGAACCCAGAATCAGTCCTTTCCCCCTAAACAAGGGTAAGCTCTTAGTCTTAGCACATTTTCCACTTGATACATGTAGTCTTTCCTCTCTCTGCACATTTCTTCATTTTTCTCTGTGTGAATTCCGACAGCTAGGGTGGGTGTGTGCCTTACTTTTACATACCTCCTTACACCAAGTCGCCTAGAGCATGTCACTGTTTCCAAGTTTTCCCACGTAACTGGGAGTACAAGGAAGGTTCTTTGAATCTTTGAGCATTTCAGTTTCCATCCAGGGAAACTGGGTAAGACTTATCCTTCCTGCAAACTCCTCCCTCCAATTCAGAAGGTTGTTCAAGTGTATTATATGCTGTATCTACAACATAAATATATGGAGGAAAACTAACACAAAGGAGACATGAATACAGGTGTTTTGTTTCTCCTCTAAATTTGTACAGATAAGGAACAGAAGTTTAGGGCATTCGGAGCAGCTTGGTTGTATATAAGCCCAGTGTGAATAACCTGAGAAACACATGCTAACTCCCGTGCCCTCTAATATAATAACCCAGAGTCTATGTGGCTCAGTGCTAGGGCACTGGGTTTGAAATCAGCAGTCTCCACAGCTCTGTACATGAACATCAATTCTATCTTTGCATAATAAAGCCCATGTGGTCTTGGATTATAATAAGAAAGGCAGAATATCTGGTAATGATGAAGTACTTGTGCCACTGTACCTTGACCTAGTCAACCTGTTTGGAATAGAGTTCAGTTCTGGGTACCACATTTTCAAAAAGTTGTTATACAGAAAATCCAGAGAAAAACAGCTAGGATGGTGAACAGCCTTGAATGCATGACATGAGGGTTACTTGGAGAAACTGAGCATATCCCACCTAAAGAAGACTTTAAGTGGGAAATGATAGCTGTCTTCAGGTACTGGATGATTAAATACTTACAGAACCCCAGTTCTTTGAGTCTGGGACTGTGCTGGTTTTCATCTCTGTATCCCAAGCTCTGAGTCTTGTGCATAGTGGATCTTTAATAAATGTTGCATTGAACTGAATGGAATTTGATAGCTAAAAGAGTGAATGCAGTTTCTAACTGCATTGATAAAAATAGTAACCATATATTTGTGCCCCAGCTAAGTGGTATAATGAATAAAGTGTTAAATATCAGAAAGCTGAATCTATCAATACATACATTACCATATCCTAACCACTAACAAGGCATAACCAAATAGCTAGATGTATCTTAAATAGCTAATAAGATGAATGTGTAATTAAGCCATCAATCAATCAACAAGGATTTATTAAGTACTTATTACATTCCAAGCATTGTGCTAAGCATAGGGGTTAAAAAGAAAAAGAGTCCTGGCCCTGAGGATGCTTCCACTCTAATGGAGAAAATGTGTGTTAGAACTAATCTGGAGCTTTGCCATGAAGGCAAGACAAGAGAGGAAGGAGGTGACTATTTCCTCACTAGGAGCCTCCCTTCCACATCTTCTTACCTCACTAATTATACACTCCTACCCTCGTTGCAGGTGTTGTGAGCTGCTGTACCTTAGGGACTCAGAGGGATCAATCTCCCCTCCCAAGGAAAGAATAGTTCAGCTGTGACCCTGTGTCCTCTCCCTCAACTGAATTGGCCCCAGATGCTGCTTCAGCTAATTATGGTTCCACAGAACAATAATACTTTCCTTGTAAATAGATGCTGCCCAAGTCCTTTAACAATGTATGCTTCAAAGAACCTAAGTGTTTGCCCTGCTATTTCTAGCACTACTTCCAATTACTTCATAGCAAGAACCATTTAATCTGCTCGCAGTCTCTCAAAACAGGTCATGAGCATCCTCTCCTCAAGGCCTTTCTCTAGGTGTTGCCTGGTCTCCCCTAAAACATTCATCTCATGCTCTCTGCCTAGACAAATCCTTCTTTTATTCTGAAGTGGTTTTTTTTCCATTTAGCAAAAATTCACTATTTCTCACCCCACCTTCCCTTCTTCCATTGAAAGAGAAAGAAAAACAAAACTTTAGGACCAACACACTGTAACAGCAAGCACCTCAACATACACAGGGTGGGGCTGCTATCACAGGTTCTTAAATCTGCATTCATAAAAGGAAAACAACTTTCTAGAGGTTAACAATCACTTTAATCAAACACATGTATCCTTCCTTTAATGAAGTAAATATATCATTCACCTAGTTAAGGGGGTCAGCACCCTGAACTTCAAAGAAAATACAGAGAATCAAAGATCAACAGATATGGCTTCCTCTACCTGAATTCAACAGACAGTTGAACCCCAACTATCTGACCATAATTACCAGAGAGGGAAGCACTGACACCTGGGTTTTCAAAGCCAAGGGGCTTCTTAAAGCAGCTTCCCAGAGTCTTCATCTGGCACCCAAACCTTCTTACAAAAACTAAGCCCCAGAGTAAAACCTCACTCTCAGAGTATTTATACACTTTTTAGAGCCAGAGGGCATAACCCTCTGACCCAGTGCTGCAATAGAAAAAACAAAGGGCACTTGGGACCCTCCTACAAAACAACTCCCCTAAGCAAGTTTCCCACAATGGGCAAACCCATCAATGGGTGGGAAAGATCTTCTTTAATCATATTATTCAATCAGAAGCACTTTTAGCAAAACAAAAATAACAAAAATTCTAACTTGATTGCTATCACAAACGTGTAGTTAAGCAAAAAAAAAAATTCCCACTGCAGTAATGTCCAAAGAATATATGTTCCAGTTGTACCGAAGTCCATCATCTCTCTCTCAGGAGGTGGATATATGTTTCTTCATAAACCCTCTGGAATTGTGGTTGGTCATTATGCTGATCAGAGTCCTTAAGTCTCTCAAAGTTGTTTGTCTTTTTAATGTTATTGCTGCTGATAAATGGTTGTTCTGATTCTGCTCTGCATCAGTTCATACAAATCTTCTTAGATTTCTCAAAAATTATCACATTAATCATTTCTTTTAGTACAGTAGGATTGTATTGCATTCATATACCATAATTAATCATTCCCTAATTGATGATTATCCCATTGTTTTCCAGTTCGCTGCCATCACAAAAAGAGAGACTGTCAATGTTTTGTGCATATACACACATATAAATATGTATGTATGTGTATATGTATGTGTATGTATATGTATATATGTATATATACATATACATATGCAGACACACACACACACACAAACACACACATGGGTCACTTTCCTCTTTCTTCAAGTCCCAGCTCATGTCTCATTTTTACTATGAAGTATTCTTTAACCTTCCAGCCCAAGACAATCTTTCACTCCTCTGACTTTAATGTACTTGTTTTTTTAAAATAAATATAGAACTGGTTGTATATGATTTTATATTGTTAAAATGTCTTATCACATCAGAACTTAATACTTCTCCATTCCTATCTTGCTCCAAAGCTTCATTTTGTGGTGAAAGTGACCCTGAGTTCTTGCAGGTTACTAGCAAAAAGTTAGCTCTGGCTAGTTATACAAGACTGGAAAGTGTATGAAAGCAATAGACCATTAGTCTATTTGAGAACAGAAAGGATTATTGATCTCTCTCTCTCTCTCTCTCTCTCTCTCTCTCTCTCTCTCTCTCTCTCTCTCTCTCTCTCTGTCTCTCTGTCTCTCTCTCTGTGTCTCTCTCTGTGTTTCTCTCTCTGTCTCTCTCTCTCTCCTCTTCTCGTTCATTTCCTCTTCTCAGATCCAATCAGTTAGCAAGTCCTTATTATTCTTTCCCTGCACTATCCTTTACACCTTTCCCCTCCTCTCTTTTCCACTTCCCTGACATTACTACCTACCTGAACTAAAGCAATAACTTCCCAACACTTATTCCTAATTTTACTCTATCCCTCCTTCAATCCACCTTCCATATCACTGATAGATATATCTTTCTATATAGATCTGGTCATATTCTCTGCTCAAAAAATCTGCTATAGCTCCCTATTGTCTCCCAATTAATACTAAAAATTCTTTTATCTGGCACAACATGATACCTAATACATTCCAGCTCTATCTTATTCTCTGCCCTGCCATCCACTTGACTCTAGAGTAAAACTGAATTACTTAGTCTTTGTTCCCTGAACATACCCTCCACTTTTCCACCTCTATGTATCTATATAAGCTGTTCCTTATGTCTGGGATGTCTGTTGTCTCTGTCTTTGCCCAGTGAATTGTTATTCATTTTTTAAAGACCAGCTAAAATGCTCCCACCCTTTTTGAGAAAGGCAGTGGAATGTTTATATTCAATTCTTCCCCCAACCATTACCCTAGCACTGGCTACATTCTCTTCCCTTCTCCATCTTGTTCTCTTAGTAAATCAACACAACTCCACACCATCCTCTTCTCTTCAACCTTGTCCCCTATCCTATCAAAGATTTTGCCTTGTCAAGCCCCATCCTTGGCTTCCTCCCCACCATCTGCTACCTCTCACCTCATGCCTAAATCATTACAATGGCTTTCTGGTTGGTCTGCCTGCCTCAAGTCTTTCCTCCCATCAAGCCATCTTTCATTTATCTGTCAAACTGAGCTTCCTAAAGTGCAGGTCTGATTATTTTACCTCCTATTCCACAAACTCCAAGAACTCCCTACTGCCTCTAAGATGAAATCTAAAATATCATTTGACTTTTAAAATTCTTCATCACCTGCCCCATTCCTACGTTTCCAATCTCCTTTTACAGTACTCTCTTCACCTATTCTGCAATCCAGTGACACCAGCCTCTTTGCCATTCCTCACAAAAGACACTCTATCTGCCATTCTGAGTATTTTTACTGGCTGTCTCCCATGCCTTTTAAGGCTTCCATCCTCATTGTTGCCTGTTACCTTCCCTGGCTTCCTTTCAGTGTTGGCTAAAGTCTCACCTTCTGCAGTAAACCTTAACCACTCCTCTCAATATTAGTGCCATCTCTCCTACTCACAATTTATCCTGACTGTATCTTGTTTGTACTATATCTTATTGACTTGCATGTTGTTTCCTCCATTAGACTATGAGCTCCTTGAAAGCAGGGATTATCTTTTGTCTCTCTTTGCAACCTCAGTACTTGGCACAATGCCTGACACACAGTAGGTGCTTAATAAATGTTAGTTGGTGAAAATAAAATAAAATTATGACAACAAAATGAAATTTAATTTTTAAAATGTTACTTGACTGATTGACTTGGTTTCTTCATCTGTCAATGAGGGCATTGGATTTGATGGCCTATAGATCCCATACTTTTTTAAATATATGATCTTATGAGCCTCCATGAAAACTTCCTCAATCTTTTCTGTTAGGATGGTTTACCTAGACCCCTTTGGACCTCACATAGTGCTTAGTTTTTCATGTCTCAAATGTATTACCCAAATAGCATCATATATTATCTTCTCTGTATATCTGTCTAATCTCCAAACTATACTCTAAGCTCTTTTACAGCAGGTCTTATCTAGAAGTTTTATCATACTCTATGATAAGGCACACTTATAAGATAAGATCTGATAAGATAAATATTCTACATGTTTGGTGCTTAATAAATTGCATCAAATTTTATAATTTCATAGAACACTTGGGCATCTCATCTTGAATTTCCAAGATAAAAATAAAAAAAACAAATTTCTGTAGAATTAACATTAACTGAGGCACTAACATCCTTGCAATAAGATGAAACTCTAAGAACTTAACAGGATTCTTCAAATTAGACTTTAACAAAGGTCTGAATACTCAGTGACAGTGCAAAAGTGTCTCTCTAGGAAAGTGACAAAATCTGCACTGGAATCAAGAAATGAAAGAGACTAAAGGCTTGTAGACTATCTAGAAACCCCAAATTGGCATGTCATTTGTGCTTTCCTCAATAAAAAGAGTCAGTAGCTATTGGACATGCTAAATCCTGGAAAATATCATAAATGGTAAAATTGACTCCATCTTTATGGACAGGAAATCACTGTTACTATACATGTAGTAACCAGTTCAGAATCAGCAACTACCTGCAGGTAGTTCATTGACTGGTTAGAGCAAAGGTCAAAATCAACACCAAATTAAACAAAAAGACTGACATTAAACAAGAAAAACAAACAACAGATGAAAAGACGCTTCGATTTGATTTGTTTGAACAAGTATTGACTGAAAAAGTGGGAAATGGATAAAAGTAAAGATATTGATTCCATCACAATTTCTCTAAAGTGGTAAAAAATAGTCACCACTATGAAAAGCCTAAAACATCCCAGAAAATGACCTCATCCTCAAATTCTAGATGTCTTTGCCAAATAGAGAGATATGGCAGCCAAAAACAACACCAGTTTAGAGGAGGAGCTCATTTTCAAAGTATAATGGAGGAGGCTAGTGAAAGTTCTACAAAATATCACCTCAAACATTTGAGAAGAAAATTAGCCTATAGAGAGCTTTGTAAAAGATGCATTAAGGCAAGATCATTCCCAAAAGGGGGTGGGGAGGGGAAGTGTACATGAAACCTGAAGGAGAGCAAACCAATACAAAATGGAACAGATCTGCCAGTGCTTTTAATGATGGCCTATATTCATCAGTACCAGAAATAGAATAACCACATTTAGACTCTACCACCTACCTCAGAACCCAAGATAGAACTTGCACATGATGTTTAAGAGTCCCAGGACCTGGGAGTTAAAAGAGATCTTGGAAGTCTTCTTATCCAGTCCATAACAAAGAGTTAGTTCTACAACATACTCAACAAAAGATCGTCCAGCTTTTTCCCGAAAACCTCTAGAGAAGAACACCCTACCTCCAGAAGCATCCTGTTCCACTTTTCAATCACTTTAATTGTTAAGAAGTGTCTCCTTACATCAAATCTAAATTTCTTTCTTTGCAATTTCTCCTGTCCTTAGTTGCTCTTTAGTTCTGTCATCTGGCAACAAGTACCCTCTTCTACATGACAACCCTCTAAATAACTGAAAGATGTTTTCATGTCCCTCTTATGTCTTATTATTTATTTTGGAATTCTAAGCTTCTCTTCAGACAGTCTAAGACTGCCCTTACTTAGCCTTCTTGGTTGCCTTATCACACCATTGACTACTTTTGAGCTTGTCCTCTAAGACTTTCTGATACTTTTTCTGAAGAACTGTGTCTAGATCCAAGTCTGCCATATTGTGTTTGCTAAGTTTATTCTTTTAATCTTCATGTGAGACAAATAGAGGAAAAAATTCATGCTTGAGGCTACACAATTTTAAAAGCACTGTGGGATCAATTTTCAAGATATCTCAAAGAAAGGGACATTCCAAGAGAATGGAAAAGTTTATGGACAGTGATTTAACAAAACAAACAAATCAACAAGGCAACTGAGAAGGCATCAGCAATTACCAACCCATATGCCTACTAGCTCATCTCTATAAAATCTTTATGAGAATAATCTATACACGCATCAAGGCCATCCTTTACAGAGAACAAACATGCCTTCACAAATTGACTTTCTAGAGCACCTCTTTACAGTCATGCAACGAACTAAAAGGTGCCTAGAATATGAAATAACATTACGCATTTTGTGTATGTGTTTTTAAAAATTAACTCAGCAGAACAAAATGCAACCTTGAAGGCTAACCTCAAACAAGATTTCATGCATGATTGATTCATGAATTAAAATTATATAATACTTAATGACTGATGCAGCACTGGAGATAACTTTGTTCAAAGATCTGCCGACATGGAACAATGTGTAAAACAAGGAGACGTGCTCCTCCAAGGTATTGGCCAATGCAAAAAGAAAGATCTTGCGTATAACACAAACAAAAGAACATTTCCCTATTGATGACAGCTTCTTTAACTGCTTTTATTTGAAAGTAATATTGTGCCAATTGCATAGAGACCAGGAATGCTGCTACAAAGCCTCCTCCATGAAATCTGCAGTTTTACAAAAAGAGATTAATCTGGCCATTCAGACAGCAAACACAATTGGTATTGGATAAAAAATTTACTTTGTCTAGTCCAGGCTCAAATTAGTAGCTACAGATACATATAGAGATATGTACATGGGAATTGAACTAGACTTGGGAATTCTGGAAGGAGGAAATTCCCTCTCCCAATGTAGGTGGCCCCTCTTGTGCAACTTGGAGTCTTACAGAGTTGTCTAGGCACTGAGAGGTGAAAAGGTCTGCCTAGGATGTGTCAGAGGCTGAATCTGGGGATAGGCCTCCTGACATATTGAGAGGGAAGCTTTCTCACCCAGGAACGCCCTATGTCAATAAAATCACAGATCCAATCCATATTCCTAGGTCCTCTCTGCTACCTATCCTTTGACTTGAGTCTAGACCAAACACACTAGACCAGAGGCTCCCAAAATTATTTGGCCTACCACCAAATTTTGGCCTACCACCAATTTTCAAAAAAATTACTCAAAACCCCTGTGGAAATCTACTTTCTGTAACCTTTAATATCTTTTTTAGTTTGTATCATTTCAAAAAATTGTAAATTTTTTTTAAAAGATGCATCTTAAATTTTTTTAATTTAATTTTATTTTTTTTGATATTCTACAATCACTACCATAAAACTTAGACTTTTACTCCCCCCACACCTAACCCCTACCACCTCCCTCCCTCCCCAAGATGGTATACAATTCTATATAGGATCTACTTTCCTATTGAATATGTTTTCACTATAGTCATGCTATGTAGACAAACTAAAATAAATGGAAGAAATCATATGACAAATGAGAACATAATACACACACACACACACACACACACACACACACGCACGCACATAAACAGGATCCGCTACATTCTGCAAATGAACTCCATTGGGAATTTATTTTTTTTTAAAGTTCTTGCATTATTACAAAGTTCCAAGTCTACCAGAAAAAACTCTCACACACTGTGGTCATTGCTGTGCACAAAGTTCTTTTGCCCAGCATCATATCATATAAGGCCTTCCAGGCCTCTCTGAAGTCTTCTTGTTCATCATTTCTTATGGTGCAATAGTACTCCATTACATTCATATACCATAGTTTATTCAGCCATTCCCCAGTTGATGGGCATCCCCTTGATTTCCAATTTTTGGGCAACTACAAAGAGTGCTGCTATAAATATTTTTGTACATGTGGGACCCTTTCCCATTTTTATGATCTCTTGGGGATACAGTCCTAGTAGCGATATTGCTGGGTCAAAGGGTGTGCACATTTTTGTAGCCCTTTGGGCATGGTTCCAAATTGCCCTCCAGAATGGTTGGATGAGCTCACAGCTCCACCACCAATGAATTAGTGTTCCAACTCTCCCGGTGCATCTTAAACTTAATAATTTATTGTAAATTTGTGGGGTTTTCCTGCCTTGAAATTTTGATGATGCAATATTGCATCATGTAACTGTAAGCTATCAAGTTAAAAACAAATCATTACTTGTACATATTCCTGCTGATGCCTGCTGGACTTCCCAACAATGCATGACACACTCACCTGCCAACACTTACTTGTTAAGACCTGTTGGTGAACTTGACCACTGATTGGTTATAATTTGCATTTTCTGTGTTTATTTTGAAAATAATGTAATCACTACAACTTTAGTTTTGTTACACAACAGATGAAATATGCACAAACAGTTTTCAAAATTTTCTTCCTTCTCTTCTTTCCTTATGCTTCCACGCCCCCCTTTATTTTTATTCAATGCCCCCACAATTGCACCTGAGGCTATTACTGCCCCATGGATCATTCCAGAGCCCCCCAGGAGGCAGTAGCACCCACTTTGGGAACTTATGTACTGGGCCATATGGTTTTTATCTAGTATTCATTTATTTTAGCAGTGTGACTGGTTAGAGCAATCTCTTTTGTACAGCCAGAATATGCCAGAGGAGCAATTTGAACCCTGATATTCCTGACTCTAAGGCCAACTCTATCTGCTATGCTCCTCAGTGTCTTCAGGCTATATTATAACAATATAACATATATTGCAATATGTGTGTATATATATATATATGTGTGTATGTGCATATACATATATATAAAATCTGTACATATTAATATCTAATATTGTAAGTTGCAGAACAATTACCAATCTACATCATTACAGAGAGTTTCCTCTCTGGGAGTTCCCTATACCAATGAAGTAAAAGAAAGGAAGGAAAGAAGGGAAGAAGAGAGGGAGGAAGGAAAGAAGGAAGAAAGAGGGAGGAAGGGAAGAAGAAAGGGAAGGAGGAAGACAGGGAAGAAAGGAGAGAAAAAGAAAAGAAGGAAGAAAGTAAGAGAAAAAAGAGAGAAAGAGGGAAAGGAAGGAAAAGAAAAATGTGTATACACATATCTATACATATATGTGCATGTATCTATCTTTCTATCTATAACCATATGGGCAAAGAGTTAGGTCTATAATTGAGTGGGAGGAAATCTAGCTAGAATCCATTTGGGAAATCTTGCAGTTCTTTCTATGGTCATAAACTTCTATGATCCTAAACTGTTTCAAAAGTCCAATATTTTAGTAATACTATAAGGCTATATTTTGGAGAAGGAGAAGAGGAGGAGGAGAAGCAGAAGCTGCCTTAATCTTGGAAGAATAAATATTGTAAATAATTCAAAGGGTAATGGAAATATGCATGATAGGCATGGGGAGACTGAAATGCATTAACTGTGATGACTTGTGTAAGTGTCGGAAAAGACATTTTAGAACATGAATGACAAGGAAGATGAATTGGCTTAGTCATGTATTGAGACAGGGACAATATAGGTATTCAAAGTATGAGAAGAAGACCTTTAGCATGTCCAGTGGGATACTATGAGGATCTATGGAAAGACAAAGATAAGAATATGCAAGATGGGAAGGCCCAGAGGAGTTGTGACACATGTCAGTGGAATTTTACCCATGGTAAAGAAATCAGGGATTTATCCAAATATACCTCTGAGTACATGGCAACCTCTGTGAAGGCATGACAATGTCTTATACTAGATACTTACCACACTTCCCCTAAAATATAGTCCCTCAGAAAGCATTTGTTGATTGACGTCTTATTTTTGCTTTTCTCAGCCAGCCCTTTCCTTAACAGATAACAGAGAGATGAGCTCCATTTCCCACCTTTGTTTTGATGATATCAGTGCAAAAGGGGCAGGTAGATCTGCCTTGGAATCACAAAATGATAGTGTGATGAACAGGAATTTAAAGAGGAGGAAACCACAGCTTCTCATTATGCATATGATGAAAATGAAATCCAGAAAAATGAAGTGATTTACTGAAGGCCACACAACTATTGAGGAAAAGAGGTAAGCCTGGAATCCCTAGCTTTCTCCACTCCCACTCTAGTTGTCTGGCCACCGTACCATTCGTAGACCTAGAAAGGCAAAGAATGTGAAATCTGACTCTTACATCTATGCCTCCCAGTCTGATTAATGGGTGTTAATGCCTTATTCACTGACTCCTCCACTTGGCATCCAATCCAAGACAGTTCCACAGACCAACCCAAGGAAAATTAGTATAATAATATGGTCATTCCCCTAACGGTGCCCGAGAAGCAAAAAACATAAATCTCCTGGTCCAAATCTAAGCTAATAACACTAATTCATGTCTATAAAGAAAATAATGAGAATAACAACAGTAGTACATCTTCCAAGTTATTAACACTGTGCAACCACATCACTTTAAAAATAAGATAAATAGGCTCCTTTTCTATTTCTATGCAGTTAAATTTCTGAGTCTTGAAAGGGATAATGTTAATTTCCAGTAACAAAAATGGCATGGTGTTAGTTTATTGGGCAGATTGGGCCACAGGACAGGTGTCTGAATTAAAATTTGGGTTGGTGGCCTGAGAAATCTTCCCCTTCCTCTTATTCAAACCTCCCTTGTTCAACCTCATGGTTACTGTTCCTCAGATTTTAGATAGGATACATCGAAAAAAGATCTAAAGTCTTTGAGCTCTCATCTTATAGGTGAGGAAAGATCCTACCAAAGATCTCCCAGCTAGGAATGGCAGGGGAAGGATGGGATACAGATCTCCTGGTTTGCCAGTCTATTGCTCCTTTCCATTGCTTTTCTGTCCCAATATTACCATCATGTCTCAAAATTTCTCTTACTATTCAAGTACTCCACCTTACTCCACTTATTCATAAATAATAATACTTTTCATTTCCAAAACCTTCTATAGTTTTTCAGATGTTTTCACATACTTGTTTGATCTCCACAAACCAATAGGAATAAGTGAATTATTATACTCCTATTTTACAGACACGGACATGGAGGCTCAGAGAGTTTTAAGAAATTTGTTCAGGGTGATACAGGGGAAGAGCCAGGACTGGTGCTTTTGAAAACCAGCAAGGCACATTGGAAAGAATACTCGTTCTGGACTCAAGAGGACTGAGGTTTGAAACCTTTCCCCACTGTCTTCTGCCCAAATGATGGTGGACAAGTCATTTCACTATTCTTGACTTCAGTTTCCTCATGTGTAAAATGAAGACTTTGGACTAGTTAACTTGGTGATCTTTTCTAGCTCCAAATGTATGATTCTTCTCTCTGTGAATCTGAGATTTTCAGTATCTACTTTTCATGTAGTCCTAGACCAAGCCTCTCCTACTTCTTCTCTGACACCTTGAATGACATCCAGGTGTACCAGTTGTCCTTGGGGTATATTCTGAAAGGACACAATTTGTGTTTACTCAAATGTTTGGGGAAAAGTAAGACGAGACAAGAAAACCTTTTCCCCTCTTCTTTGTTGTTGCTACTGTTTCTAAAATACATACATCTGCTTCCTTGCCTTAGGAAGTGAACAGATTAGCTTTCCTTTGATGATTCATCATTAGGCCACTAGTATTCATCCAGGCTTTCATTTCTAGATGATTCAGACAGGTCAAATCAGACAGTGAATGAGAGGAAAACCCTGTACTGATCTCCTCACTTTCTTTTCTTAGAAGCATAGTCAAGAACAAGTTCTCAACCTGGGATGTGGACTTTTTTTAAAAAAAATTTGATAATTGTATTTCAATATCATTGGTTTCTATTGTAATCCTATGCATTTTATTTTGTGCATTGGGGCTATAGGCTTCACCAGACTGCCGAAGGGATCTTTGACACCAAAAAAAACTGAAGGAGCTCTGTTCCAAGATTATGGATGGAGATGTAGGAGGTGTAGAATTAGTAGAATTTTAAAAGTAAAATAAAAGCATTGATACCAGCTTAGGATTTCACTCTTCCTATAAAACTAGGATAGAGGATTTTCTTAATTAATTCAGTATTCTAATCAATTGGATTTCAGTTCCTGATAATTTGAACTGATTTTCCTGATAATTTGGAATATAAGCTCCTTGAGAGAAAAAAATTATTTCACTTTTTGACATCTAGCCTATAGCATCAATCCTTATTGTTGGAATGGTTAACTGAGGTCTGGCTATAATCCCTTGAAGTGTTGTTAGGGACCCAAAAGGAAAGGTCACATTTCCCAGAATACAGGGAGACCTCTGGTCTCTGCTTGCTTGATCTCTCTCTATCTCAATGATGTTTGGCCATGATTCACCTTTATCCAATAGCGTTTACCATCTACTCCAAACCCAGAGAAGAACAGACAAACAGAATCTCAGCACGAGGAAGGCAAAATTCGGCGTGAGATGCTGTTTGGAGGTTGCTGGCTGACTGCCATGACCTGATATAATATGAGAGACCTTTCCTGCAGCGTGGCCCATTCTCAGCAGAGATAGGAAGGAGCTAATCCCAAATTAAAGAGCAGTGAAGGAGAGCAAAGTGGCAGGCAGTGTGGGCCAGCAGGGATAGGCAGTGATTCATTAATTACCTCCTTTGGAAGGGAAGCAAAGGATTTCTTGCTTCCCTGTTGCTTAGGTGGCACCAACCCAAGTGTGAGTGAACGAAGAAAAACCACAACCTCTGATGGAGAGGTAGGGGAGGGGGCCAGAGCCTATTGTAATCAACCTCAACCTTGCCTGGAGGAAGCTCCAGGAAAATATTCTGGAGAGATGGGAGACAGACCTCAGAGGTTTCAAGACAGAGACACCATAGGTGTCATTTGAGATGAGCCAATTGGTTGCCTATGCTCAGGAAAATAAACCCAACACAGAAGAGACAACCAGGAACCCAAGGTCCAGGCTCAGTCTTCTCTAGGCAGCACATGTCTCTAATGCCATGTGTGAGCAGCTCCCCTAGCTAGGAAAGGGGGAAGGGGAAGAAATCCTCTTCCCCATGAGATGGCCAAGAAAGAGAACCTCATGGAGTCCCCGCATTGGCAGTCAGTAAGAGAAAGAGCACCAAAGAGTACAGTCACTCTTTTAAAGTCTTCTTAGTAGGAAGCTGCTCTCATTCAATGACCAGCTCCCTTCTTTCTTACCTTCTTCTCAAGGACCGAAACACTGCTGCATCATTCCAAAGTCCTCCAGGGCTAAGGATATGTGTCCAGGAAAGTAACCAGAGGAGCTCAGCTCAGCTCCATGAGTCCTTCAAAAAGTGTGCCCCAATCTAAACCTTGCCACACGGAAAAGGCTTCCAGAAAGTGCTTGACTTTGGTCTTCAAGGACAGATAGAATTGGGGAAGTGTAGAGACAATGGCAAGATGGAACTTCTGCCTCAGGGATAAGGGGAGGAATGAAAATGGAGAGTTGGGGAAGGAAGTATAATGAAGAGCTTCCAGTTTCTTATTTAGAGGGGCATACAAGCAGCTTGTTCCCAAGAATGAGCAGGAAATCCAACCTAGTTCCCTTATGTAGTAATAGTGGCTAGAAAGTGGTGTGGTTGTGGCATTGCATCTGGAGTCAGGAAGACAGGAGTTCAAATCCTGACTCAGATATGTCCTAGTTGTGTGGCCCTGAGAAAGTCACTTAATCTCTCTCAGACTCAGTTTGCTCATTTGTAAAGTGAGGATAGGGATCGCTAGGTGGTGCAATGGATAGAGTTCCAGGCCTAAAGTCAGGAAGACTTGTCTTCTTGCTTTCAAATCTGATCTTAGACACTTACTAGCTATGTGACCCTAGGAAGTCATTTAACCCTGTTTCCTTCCAGTTCTTCATCTGTAAAAATGAGTTGGAGAAGGAAATGTCAAATCACTCCAGTATCTTTTTTTATACTCATTTTATTTATTTTTAATGTTCTACAATCACTGTTATAAAACTTGGATTTTTTTTCCCCCTACTTACTCCCCACTACCCTCCTCCCTCCCCAAGACAGCATACAATTCTATATAGGATCTACACATACATTCCTAGTAAATACATTTTTGCTATAGTCATGGTGTATAGAAGAGCTTTAATAAATGGGAGAAATCATATAACAAACCAAAACATAATACACACACACACACACACACACACACACACACACACACACAATGATCTGCTACATTCTGCAATTGAATTCCATAGTTCTTTCTCTGGATGTGGAAGGCATTTTGCCTTAGAAGACCATTTCACTCCAGTATCTTTGCCAAGAAAACCCCAACTGGGGCCATGAAGAGTTGGACACGACTGAAAAATGACTGAACAACATACATGCCATATGTAACAGAAACAGTATAAACAAGCAGGACTTGAATTCAGTTTTCCTTACTCAAAAGCAGCTGGATGATGCTGTGGCTAAAGCATCAGACCTGGAATGAAGAAGAATAAAGTTCAAATTTGGCCCCAGATACTTGACCAACTAAACTGTGTGACCCTGGGCAAGGGTCACTTAGCTTCTGTTTGCCTCAGTTTCATCTTCTGTGATGTGGGGATAATAATAGCTTCATCATCTGTGAAATGGGGATGATAATAGCACCTACCTCCCAGGGCTGCTGTGAGGATCCAAGGACATAATGATTGTAAAGTACTTAACATGGTGCCTGGCCCATAGAAAGAGCTGTACAAACCTTAGCTACTTTTACTATTACAGCCAGTTCTCTATCCAGCAGGCCACAAAACCTTGCTGACATCTATAACTGACATTTATTTAGGACTTCAGAGCTTACAAAATGCTTTCTATCTCATTAGCAGTCCTATTGAGTAGGAAAAGTGTTGGGTTTGGCATGAAAGGTTATGTGTTTGAATTCTAGCCCTACTACTTGTTAACTGGGTAAACCTGAGAAAGTTATTTCCTTCCTCCAGACCTCAGTTTCTTCAGCTACGTAATGAAGGGATTGGACCACATCATTTCTAAGGTACCTCCCAACTCTAAATTCTATGATCCAAAACAGAAACACATATAGAGAGCGTAGTGTTTATTACCACGTTGGGGGGGTCAATTTAGGGGTGCTTTTCCTAATTTGTTGTTGCTGTTTTCTTTGGTTTCTACCCTGCTCATGCCTCTTCCTGACTGGATAAATCAAGCCCATATGTTAATTACTAAATAAGAAATCACACCAGAGGACATTCCAGAATGTTGCAGTAATCTAGGCAGTACAGCCTGATGGATTGAGTAGATTGCACCATCAGGGCTGGCTTTTCCATTAAGGAGTGACTTTAAAGGGCCAGATCATCCTTCTCTAATGTCTTTAGTATAAGAAGCCACAGCACAGGTCATTGGCATTTGTTAGTAATCCAAGCACCCCTCAATCTGTGCTCTTTTCAGCTGCTTTTTTAAAGGTCATCACAAAAGGCCATAGCAACCATTCTTCCTTAGCAACACAAGAAATAGCCCACCATCAAGAAGGCTAGGCACCATTGTGCCTGAACCTTCACTCAGTGGGCTAACACACAATCATATATGGTCAGATTTAAAGTGGGAACCAATTCTTTTAAAACAGCTAGTCCTAGTACCTTTTTCACAGGTAAGGAAACTGGGCCCCAAGGAAACAAAGTGATTTGTTAAAGGTCTCACAGCTAAGAAGAGACATGGCTGGGATATGAACTTAACTCATTCTGTTGACTCCAATCCAGTGATTTTTCCACAACATCATGATGGTCATGGAAAACCAAGGTCATGGTTTTGAACCCTACCAATCAGCCAAACTTATTTTCTCTAGGCACAAGTTGCTCCAATAGGCTAGCTGAACCCCACCCCAACCCCTAGTCCCACCAAGAATACCTTTATCCCAAAGGCTGAGAGTATGAATGGCTCAATGCAATGTCATCCCTTCTCCTAGAAAAGCAACTCAACGTATATATGCTACAGTTGAAGCTTCAGTATCACCATCTGCTCTGCTGCTATCCTCTTCAAAAATAGCTCACTCACCTACAGAAAACTTAAGAGGAATTAATGAGGTGCTTTTGATGAGGCCAAAATATAGCTCCTACTCATGCAGCACCATTCCTATGAGGTTGGTCCTACCGCCTGTCTCAACGTGACCTTTTCTCTATCCAGTTTGCCTAGTCACCATCTCATCCCACTTTTTCTCAGGTTCCATCTTTCCATAAGGCCGTATTCTTAGCTAAACTGGCTGTCATAGTTGGAAAGAAATGGACCAAGGTCAAGCAATCAATCAATCCAATTTGATCTGAAGAGCATTTAAGTGGCTGCTATGTACAAATCATTGTGCTAGGTCTTGGGATACAACCACCCCTATCCCTGAGTGATTTGTGATCTAGTAGGGAGCATCAACTTCCTATACTAATAACTAGTATACAAGTTTTCCCAAGAAACCCAGTATCAGGGGATTAAGAGGTATTCATAGTGCCTACATACAATGTCTAAGGTACTATGCTAGAGCATGTGTGGATTATAAAGAAAGATAAAATATTGTCCCTGTCATTAAGGTGCTTGCAATCTATTTGGGAGAGATAATAAACATAAGAGTAGACACACATATAAAGTCTCAAAAGATTTGGTGCCATTTTAAGCTTTAGTAACTTAAAATTGGGCAGTTAGGTAGTGCAGAGGATACACTGTCAGGTTTAGAGTCAGGAATATGAGTGTTCCTGAGTTCAAATCTGATTTCAGACACTTACTAGCTGTGTGACCTTGGACAAGTCACTTTACCCTATTGCCTCAGTTTCCTCAACAATAAAATGAACTTGAGAAGGAAATGGCAAACCATTCTAGTATCTTTGCCAAGAAAACCTCAAATGAGGTCGTGAAGAATCAGACATGACTAAAACAACTGAACAACAACAAACTTAAAACTACACACTTCAGAGTATATGTGTGTGTACATATATACATATATATATATACATATATCATAAGTGCCATACATAGACTAAAGAGACATTGTCAATAGAAGGCCAGCCTTGCCTCATTTCTAAAATATATAGAGAACTGAGCCAAATGTACAAAAATACAAGTCATTCCCCAATTGATAAATGGTCAAAGGATATGAACAGGCAGTTTTCAGAGGAAGAAATTAAAGATATCTATAGTCATATAAAAAATGCTGTAAATCACTTTTGACTAGAGAGGTGCAAATCAAAACAACTCTGAGGTGCCACATCATACCTATCAGATTGGCTAACGTGACAAACCAGAAAGATGATAAATGTTGAAGAGGATGTGGGAGAGTTGGAACACTAATTCATTGTTGGTGGAGATGTGAGCTGATCCAACCATTCTGGAGAGCAATCTGGAATTATGACCAAAGAGCTACAAAAATATGCATACCCTTTGACCCAGCAATATTGCTCCTAGGGTTGTATCCCCAAGAGATCATAAAAATGGGAAAGTGTCCCACATATGCAAAAATATTCATAGCAGCACTCTTTTTGGTGGCCAAAAACTGGAAATCAAGGGGATGCCCATCAATTGGGGAATGGCTGAATAAATTATGGTATATGAATGTAATGGAATACTATTGTGCCATAAGAAATGATGAACAAGAAGACTTCAGAGAGGCCTGGAAAGACTTATATGATCTGATGCTGAGTGAAAGGAACAGAACCAGGAGAACTTTGTGCACAATAATGACCACAGTGTGTGAGAGTTTTTTCTGATAGACTTGGAACTTTGTAGCAATGCAAAGACTTAAAAAAATTCCCAATTGGTTTTCTAAGGCAAAATGCTTTCTGCATCCAGAGAAAGAACTATGGAATTCAATCACAGAATGTAGCAGATCATTTTTTTGTGTGTATTGCATTTTGGTTTGTTATATGATTTCTCCCTTTCAATTTAATTCTTCTACACAGCATGACTATAGTGAAAATGTATTTAATGAGAATGTTTGAGTAGAACCTATATAAAATTGTATACCATCTCAGGGAGGAAGGGCAGAGGAGGGGGGAGGGAGGGAAAAATAATAATCTAAGTTATATGGTAGTGACTGTAGAACACTGAAAACAAATAAAATTAATTAATTAAAACAATAGAAGGCTGGCCTTGGAATCAGCAAGATACGGGCTCAAGTCCTAACAGTGATGCTTACTAGCTATGTGACCCTGGGAAAGTCACCTAACCTGGCATCATTTCAGGCAAATCCCTAATTAGTGCTTCTAGTCTGTGACATATAAAAATCATTTGTAGGAGCTAGGGATATTTGGGTGAGAGATGTTTCTGGGGGGACATGACCATCAAGTACCTGAAAAGCTGGCAAATGAAAAAAGGAATTAAACTTGTATGGGACAAGTCAGACCAAGCAGATTGATCTGAGAGGGTAGAACTAGTGTATTGGGTGAAAAGGAGAAGAGGGGGATGATGTAATGAGTTCAATTTAGGTTTGATTTCCCAAAAATCTTCCTAACACAGCTCTTCCAAAGTAAAATGCTTGCTTCAAGAGGTAAAGGGCTTCCCTTTAGTAGCAGTCATTTAGAAAAAACTGGATGACCACTTGTGGTGTTCCATAGTAAATTCTTTTTCAGGGATATGTTTATTGGATTAGTTGCTCTACAACATTGCTTTCTTTTCTGATATTCAGTAACTATTATTTTGTGAAGACATGTATAGGCCTAAAATGTACTCCATCCTTCCCTCTGCCTCACAGAGTCCCTTACATCCTTTAAGATATAGCTCAAGGGCCATCTTCTGCATGGAGCCCTTCTCAATCCCCCAAACTGCTAGTGCCCTCTATCCTAAACTACCTCATAGCTAATGACTTAGTACATATTTGAATTTGTTCAGTTTAGATTCAAAATATATATGTATATATATTTATAACGTATATTATATATGTGTTGCTGTGGTTCAGTCATATTCCACTCTTTGTGACCCCATTTGGGGTTTTCTTGTCAAAGATACTGAAGTGGTTTGCCATTTCCTTCTCCAGCTCACTTTATAGATGAGGAAATTGAAACAAACAGAATTAAGCGACTTGCCCAGGGCTACACAGCTAGTAAATGTCTGAGGCCAGATTTGAACTCATGAAGATGAGTCTTCCTGATTCCCAGCCCACTGTACCATCTAACTGCCTATATACAGCCAGACATATATACATATATACCTGTATAATTGTTATTATATGTACCTATCTCCCCCATCCTAATGTGAGATATTTCCAAATAGGGATTATTTTTTTTTGTCCTTGTGACCCCAAAGCTCAGCACAGTAGCTGGTACATAGTAAAGACTTAATAAATATTTGTTGACTGATCATTGGTTCTGCCCCCCAACAAGTCTTCTCTCAACCATTTTCTATTCCATGTTATACTTTTAACTATTCCAGTTTTCAAGTCATGAGAAGAGATATCAGAGAGTAACCATGTTGGAGAAATCTTTGGAGAAAAACAAGTATGTTCCATAATAATAACTGGGCTTACTAAGAGGGATACAAGATTTTCAGAGGGAGATGGCATGCTCTATCTACAATCTAGTGGATTCAATTCAACAAACATCTATCACTGTGGATCAGTAATGTCATAGCATGTCTGAGCCTTGACCTTCAAGAATCTGAGATTCTGCAGAGATCAGATCTAAGATCAAAATGTGGTCCAAATTAAAAAGGCATTTGTGAAGGAACGCAGCAATATGGGAAGGGGAATATGATACAACAGGAAGATGGCTGCACTTAGAGGCAAAGAACTTGGACTCTAAACACTGTACTGCCACCAACTATTTCTGTGATTTTGGACACATTGATCTTCTGAGCCTCAGTTTCCTCATCTGCAGAATGAGTACAATGATACTTGCAATATGTACCTCACAGGATCCAATGAGCTAATGCAGGGAAGTACCTCCATAAGTCATGAAGCACTATGTAAATGTGAGCCCTAGCCTCCTCCAAGGTTTCATCTTGGTGTGGAGTTGACCCTAATCAAACTCAGACATGCCTTATCAAGTTGAGAAAGTTTGAGAACATGCTCAAAGACATGCCATCATCTGGGCACTAGCACAGCTCCGTTCAGAGACGTTTTTCATCCCCAGAGAATTGGTCAAGTACTAAAGAATTTTTATTTTTATAGCCATAGGAGTTCATGAAATCAAGTGCAAAGGAATTGCAATCTGTATCTATGAAGGAAGTATCCATATGGATGAAATCACAAATTTCTTTAAGTATTGAATGAGGATGATGGGAATGCAATGTCCTGACTCTTCTCTGGCATTAATATCAGCAGGAATGGAGGGGGCCAGAGACCAAAGAGAAAGCCCTTGCCTTCAATTGGACAGTGTGGTGTCCATATCTGCAATGCTATGAACTTCTTAAGGACCATAGTATGGGGCCAGAGAAGGTACAGAGAGGAAGCAATTCAAATGATCAAAGGACTGGGGGATGTAAAAGCTATTATATAAGAACAGGGGGGAAAAAAGGACAAAGCTTCTTCAGAGTGCAAGATGAAAGCTGAGAGAGGATGTCATTGAACTCTAGGAATTAACGAATGAGATGTTCACCACATCCCAGACAACTGAAGGTGGGGTCCTCACCAAGAAGCTGAGAAGCAAGTTTAGGGCAAGTAAAAAGACTCAAGTAAGGAACTTGTTGCCCCAAAAGATTGCTTGGGCTGGAGCTATGAAGAGATTTGAAAAATGGAGGAAAATTCACTTTGGGCTGTTCAAGGAAAATGGGAAGTTTGAATTCTGATTGATATTAAAGGAAACTATGAAGTTTGGGAGACCATCCCTACCTTTGGAAATGTAGATGACAAGAAGTGATATTCAATAACCCCCCTCCTGGTCTGATCATATCATGGAATGATCTTAATGTTGTGGCACTGATAACCCTACAGTCAACCTCCAGCCAGTGGCTAATCTCTATCTTCCTTCAAAGTTCAGCTTGGGTGGTACCTCCAACCCAAGATATTTCTTGATCCCTGTAGATGCTGGCACTCTCCAAGACTCCCCCTGTAAAGTTTGTATATATTTTGTGTTACTAATGTGACAATGTGCATGGTATATCTCCCAAATGGAATGAAAGTTCTTCAAGGACAATTGCAGTTTGATTGTCCTCCAGGACTCCAAGGTACCACGCCTACAGAAGGCACTTAACAAAATGTCTGTTGTATTGAATTGCATTGAAGCTAGGCCCCAAGTTCAGTCTGTTACCATTGTCTTCCAGTGAAGAAGAACCACCAATCAGTCTCTCCTCATGGGTACAGAGCTCTAGCGAACCAAGGCATCTGAGGAGTCGCCATTTTCATTCCAAGCAGAAAGTTTTTGACGTTTTTTCTCCAATGCCTTTTAGATAGTGTGTTGTTTCCTTTAAACTGATCCTCTTTGGGTGGGAATACATTTGCTAGCCATATTCTTCCAAGTTTCATTTAACTCACCCTTTCATACCCCCCTTCCCAGTCATTGCCCAATTGTCCCTTGGCACGCATCAGTCAGAACTGTTTCTTCCCTGAGACGTACCCTTAAATGGTGTTTGTTGTGGGGAGGCACATAGTCACCAATCCAAGGGGGAAAATATTAGCCTTTGTCTTCCCATTAAGGTTTGGACTGGAAAGTATTTTTGAGGGTTGACTGGGGCTGCCAATGCTTTATTGCACATCCGAAAGCACAGACGAATGTCTCCCTACATCACATCTGACCTTTGCGTTTGGATTCGCCCAGAGGTGAATCAGCTTGGGGAGCTCCCATTTTGACTGGGCTACATCTAAGGGAGTTCAATGTCAACCTTGCAAGCTTAGAAGGGAGTCAAATGGTGGGAATTAGAGGAAGCTGAGCAGGGCTCCTGCCTTTTAACAATTACCCAGATCACGTGGCTAATTAAAATACCTTGGTGTCCATGGGGCAGGCCTCCTGCTGCTGGGCCATCTGTACCTGCAGTCTGTGCCCTGGAAAACCTTTCCACAAATCATGTGTTCTAAATAGGTATTGCTGCGCCAATGACAATTACCTAATTAGTCATTAGATCAGTAATGGTGAGCTCACCATCTTGACTATCTTATTTCATATAGAATATTTCCCAAGGGTTCATGGAGACATGGGGGGACAAGATGATCAGAGGAATAAACTCAAAGGTGAGAGTGCCGTGTGTGTGTGTGTGCGCGCACGTGTATGTGTGTATGAGACAGAGACAGAAACAGAGAGACAGAGAGAGTACTATCTATCTATTCAAGAGTCATAACCATTCAGACCTCATGCACAAAGTCAACATCAACATCAAGATCTATCCCAATCTATTCTGATGGTACTAGATGATCAAGCAATTGCCATTTAATTTCAAGTTTATAACCAATCCCAGAACCAAAGACTATTAGAGCTGGAATCAACTTTTGGATTCAGAAATTCATAGGACTTAGGACTGGAAGGTAATTTAGAGAGTATGTGTTCTAATCTTATTTTACAGATTAGGAAACTGAGACACATCAAGGGAAATCAACTTACTATTCCCCACAGATAGGAGGCAGGCCTGCATGCCTGAAATGCACTCCCTTCTCTCCTCTGCCTCTTGGCATCCCTAGTCTCCTTCCAGTCTCAAACCAAAGTAATCTCACTGACCCATATTGCTTTGTATATATTTTGTATTTATGCTTACTTGGCTGTGTATATTTGCATCCCACATCCTCCCTTCACTAGAGCTCCAGCTCCAGAGGGGCAAGAATTATTTGATATCTTTTTCTTTGTTTATCCCACCCCCCAGCACAGGGCTTGACATTTTATTATTGTTACTGCTATTGCTGTTGGACCAGATTTGGTAATTCATTGGTGTAGGGAGCTCCTGGTGCAAAAACTTTTTCTATATATCCTTTAAGTAGCAACTATGCTGCAGCTTCTTGTTTTAGAGATCTCTCTAAAGGTTAAGTGACTTTCCCAGGGTTGCATAGCCAACGTGTGTCAGAGGCAAGACTTGAAGCCAGGTCTTCCTGATGCTAAGACCAAAACTCTATTCACTGCACCATGCTGCCTCTCACCTTGAGCACAGTTATCCCTTAATTAATGCTTATTGCTCTTGTTGGCCAAAGTCACATAGGCAGGAAGGACCAGCCCCTAGGACCCAGGACCTCTCACTCTTTCAAATCCAGCATCCTTTTCAACACCCTATATTTTAGTAATTACAAAATGTATTATGAAAGTCATTGTGGCAAGAAATACAAGCCCATGGGGTAGGAAAGAGATGGAAGAAAAGGATTCAGAAGAGGCCTCAGTTCCCAAAGATGCTTATCTGTGGAAAAACTGATTGTTCAGGTCTTGACGTGGCTGAGAGTAGCATAGAGGAGAGTAGCATAAAAGGTCACAATAGGAGGCTCCAAAAATCTCCTAAGATCATAGATTTGGAGTTGGAAGGGACATTAGCAGTCACTGAATCCAACTCTCTCATTTACAGATAAGGAAATTTAGATTTTAAAAAAGGTAAAGTGACTTGCCCAGTATCATATAGTTAGTGTCTGAAGCAAGATTTGAACTTGGGTCTTTCCCTTCAATGTTCAATATTTGGCAATATGCCATTCAGCCTTCATCCACATAGAAACCCTATGTCCAGAGGAGAACAAACCTCAACTAACACATAAAACTCCATTTTTCAATTTTGTAAAATGGTTTGGGAGTCATCCCTGCCTATGGAAAGGATAAAGCTAATTTTCCCACATCTTCAAGCACCAGTGAACTCTGAGAAAAGGTATTCCCCTAGGGCAAAGTGCTTTTTACCTGGGAAACATAAGACCTTTGAAAAAACTCATCCTACAGGATCAGACATTTCTTCTAGCCATTAGTGAGAGTGTAACATGCCCACTGCCTGGGGGCATCAGGAAGAAGGGGAGAAGATTGCTCCAGAAGAAAAGGGTAGGGAGACAGTTACACCAGAGGATTCTTGAAATGTTGGAGCATGGAATGTTGGAACAAAACGATGGAACAAAATACAAGTCAATGAATTGGTGACCCAGCAGTCGGAAACTTTGCTCTTTGATCAGAATAGAACTGGAATTAGAGTAACCTTAGTAGCTCTTAGCAGCAGAGTAACCTTCATATTGCCTACTCCATCCACAATAGTTTTAGAAAACTAAAAAACTCCATGATTTTTTTTTGGTGTTTTCCCTGAAAGAGACAACATGGAAGAAGGATAAAACGGTAGCCTCAGAGTCAGAAAGACCTGGATTCAGGTCCTGCCTTTGATGTATACATACATACATACATACACACACACATACACACACATATGACTATATAGTATCAGGAAAGAGGTCACTTCCTCCCATCAGCTTCTGAACACCAACGAAATCACAAGTCCGGACCAAAGCTCATCTTCCCTTTGTCCCACACCTAGGCACCCTAGAAGGCTCACTGAGGATGGGTTAATAAAACATTACACCATTGCAGGGATAGTAGGGGCAGCTGAGTGGAACAGGATATGAAATATTGAATTTGGTCTCAGGAAGACCTAAATTCAGATCCCGCTCAGACACTTATTGCTCAAATGTGCACTGCCTAGCTCTTAATGTGAGAGTACAACTACTTCATTGGATTTCTTGTGTGAACTAGTAAGGACTTAGCTAACTGTGTGCTCCAGAACAAATCACTTAAACTTGTTCAGCCTCAGTTTCCTCACCTCTAAAACAGAACTAATAATACCATCTATTTCATAAAGAAAAACATGGAAAGACTTGCATGAAATAATAAAGAACTAAATGAGTAGAACCAAGAGAACATTGCGTACAGCAATATTGTTTTAAGAACAACTTTGAGCAAATAAGTCATTTTGACCATTATAAATATGCTAACTATAAAGGACATATGAAGAAAGATGCTAACTGCATTCAGAGAAAGAACTTATAAATAGAAGTATATATAGAATAATCTTATATATAGATGTACATGTGTATATACACCCATTTGTGTCTAATGGTAGCCCTTTCAAGGCTAGAGAGTACAGAGGGAAGAAAATAAGAAAAATTTACATGATAATTTTATTATATATTTAAACAGAATAGCAAGTTGCACATAATAGATCTGCAGTTTCATGGGCAATTATGTTTTTTTTTACTATACTATGTTATGGAAAAGCCTATTTTATTCCATAAATTAAAAATTAAGTAATTTTTTAAAAAGGTATGAGGTTCAAAAGAGATAACATTTATAAAGTTCTCTGTAAACCTTAAAGCACTATGTAAATGCTAATTATGATGAGGATGATGAATTGCACTTTAAGAGAGATCCTAAAGCTCTAGAGCCTTTAATACCTAATAGTCCTCAAATGGTGGTAGTTCAGGCTCAGTGGGTCACTTTGGTCATTCCCCTATCTCTGGTGGCCCTCAAGTTGTGCCACAAAGGTGACCAACTAGCTACCTTTCTCTTTAGATCGTCCCTGGCTCTAATTGTGTAACTCAGCTTTGCTCCCACTCTGTTTCCCAACCTCAGCTCCTCCCAGGAGGATTATATGGGCTGAAGAGATTTTAAGGAAAAGTTGTACATCTTGATCTCCAGAGGAGTTTGGAACAGTCTTTATAAGCGTGCAGGCTATCCCGCAGTGGAGTGTGCAGGGGTTCAGGCTCACATGCCCACAAATATCAGACCTACATTGGAACTTGTTGGGCAGGCCTTCTCTTCTGAGCCAGATGAACAGAATGTTCTCCGGGGTAGTAGGGGTCATCCATTCAAGGATTCCCAATCTTGATACTGACTGAGGAGTGAGTAAGGCAAAGGGAAATGCAATCAAGTAACAAGTACAGGCAGGGCTTAGCAAAACAATGGGCGAACCCTTGGGTTCCTCTAGGCATGGGATGAGTAAGTCTAGTTTTCCTTTTTACAAAGGATGGGTTCCAAGGCTCTTCCCAAGATTCCTGAATTGTCCACTCAATTCAACTCAAGAAAAATCATTTGTTGATCATCAGTCATGTAGGTGGTGAAAAGGTGTCCAACTCTCCAACAGCCTAAATGAGATTAAAATATAATGGGGAAATGTTTAAATAAAAATAAGATACAACATAGATAATGTTAATTTGTGGTTTTCTGAGTCAATATAAGGCCAGCAAGGATCTGTTTCTGAGTCTGATACTACTGATGTAGTAGATAGAATGCCAGCCTTACAGTCAGGAAAATCTGGAAAGGGTCAAATCTTGCCTCTGACTCATATTAGCTATTGGCTAGTATGAGTCCATGGGCAAATCATTTAATGCCTCCAAGTCACAGAGCAGCTATTGATCTGTCTTGATGCTCAGTTTCCATACCAATGAAATCATAGGCCAGGACCAAAAAAAGAGAAAAATGTACAGGGTTCTATGTTAGGCACTGGGAACTTCCAAAACAAACAATGAAATAGCCTCTTCCCTCTAGGAATTCATATTCTATTGAGAGGCTACTTGTACACAGAGAAGTAACTATGAAATCTATAGAAAACCCTACAAAGCCACACCTCTTCCTACTACTTGCTTTATCCAGCATCTTCTAGCATCCATAGCTATGACAGGTGTGGTTGACACTTTGTGTCTTATCAGCACTCTGATTATCAGCACTGGAGTCATTTCCACGGGTGCATTATTATTCCTCCAGAGAGAATTTGATTTAATAGCAAAGAGAGGTGAGCCGATGTGGAGAAAAGAAGATTGGATCTGGGTTTGAAAACTGGTTCTAAGAGACGCTTTTCCTGATCCCCTATATGCTGATGCTCTGTTGATTACCTCCAATTTATCCTTTATTTAAGTTTGTATTTAGTAGTTCACATGTCATCTCCCTCATAAGACTGAGAACACCTTGAGCCTGTACGGGAACTGTCTTTTGCCTTTCTTTGTTTACCTAGTGCTTAGGACAGTACCTAGCACAAAGTAGGCTCTTAATAATACTGGTTGACTAACTGACTGTGCCACCTTGGACAACATATCCCTCTCTGGACTTCAGTTTCCTAATTTGTAAAATGAGAGGGGGTTGCCCTTGTCTATCTCTAACTCTAAATTTCATATTTTTATCAGAAAATGATAGGGACCTCAGGAGCTCATCTAGGCCACCTTCCTAGCCTTACTCTTGTTACTGAGTCTCTGAGAGTTCTTAGGAATTGTTCAAGATTGCCCAGCTGGTAGTGACTGATCTGGTACAAAAATTCGAGTCTTCTGATTTCAGTTCTAGAGCTCTTTTCTTCATCTCCTCCCCCTCACCTTCACCCTATCTCCCCCAATGCACTTTGCCCAGAGCAACCTATCTGGTGAAAGTGATTGGGGCCTCAGTCTTATACTGAGATCCATCTAAAGGATTTCTTGTAGAAAAATACCTACTCACCTACACTCTTTTAGAATTCTTTTCAATACACAAACTGTTCCCTTAAGGTGAAAATGTATGTATCCATAGAAGTTTTGTGGTCCCCAGCCCTCACTTTGCTTGCTAAGAGGCTGAGACCCAGAGCACAGTGGCTTGCCCAAGGTCATACACTTGTTAGGGACTTCGCTGGAATTAGAAGCCTTGTCTCCTGACTCCTGGTACAGTGATCCTTCCATCTTAATTCCTTTGCTTGCCACTCAGCTGTTCTGAGCACATACTCTAAATAACTGTAAAGAGGGAATCAAGGATAAGAGACATTTGTGAGTTAAAGTCATGGGGAGGGGACGACATCTGGCGTTGTCACCCCCACCTGCCCTGAGTCTCCTGAGATCCCATCACTGAGCTCTCTTGTTTTCAAGGGAGGATATTCACAAAGATCAAGCTAATTGATTAGGAGATTGGCTCATGGAAAGATTAAATGAGTTAAATGCTCTAATCTGACTAAGCTGTGGCTGGAAAGAAGACACCAGGACTATTTACAAATATTTGAAAGGGCCAAATCCTAAGAAGGTTGAGGACTGTGTCCTGAATGAGGTGACTGTCATCAGGACTCCTCTGCACACCTACAAATAAACATGCGCGTATATGAATAGAGAGAAAGTGGCATGAAGTAATAGAAAGGTGGCCTTGGAGTCTGGAAGACCAGGGTTCAAGCTTCTGAACAAACTGGCGGGGACTCTGGATGAATCACTGAACCTCACTGCCCCAGGCACTTCTCTGACGCTCCAAATAGCAGAGAGGTTGGAATCTATTTCTCACCAGAAATTCTCTGCACCCATTAAATCATAAGATTGGGGTGATCCATCCACCCCAAATGTGCGTATGATATCTATGTATGTATGTGTGTGGGCGTGTATATAAATAGATGTATGTGTATAGATAAGCATTGCGTCTATATGTTTGTGTCTTTACATGCATATATATGTATGTATATGCACATGTATGCATTGCCTGCATTATATGTATATACACATGTCTGTATGTATGCATATGCATTATGTATCTATGTCTATATGGTGTGCACATGTATACTCACACACATGTATATGTGCAGGCAAATGTGCACATGTACACAAACATATGTACAGTTGTGTATTGTCTATATGTGTGTTTATGCATGTTTGTGTGTTGCATATGCTTGTGTGCATCTATATGTGTACAGGCATGCGTGTGTCTATGTTGTGTGTTTGAATGTGTATATATACACACGTATGCATGAGTATATAGAGTGTTTGTATACATATATGTATGCTTATACAATTGTGTGTGTATATATGTGTGTTTATCAGACTATCCAGGAAAAAGAGAAATCCCTAGCTTATACTGCATTGCTTGTGAGTATTTTAAAAGAAGCAACCACCCTCTTTAATCAGGAAGGGCTCCTCTAGAAGGTGCAGATCGCTGACGGTAGTAACCTAATCATAAACAATGGGAACAGACCCATGCTCTAGAATAGGAGGAAACCCAGATCTATTGCAGGAAATGGCTTTACATTCTGAGAGGAAATTTCCACCTTTTGCTGCTGTTAGTAGTGATAGCTAGCTATTATTTTTATTGTGCTTGTGATGAAAAAACAATAATAAATATCTGGGTACTAAGCAACAGGAATTTGGCAAAAAGTGGCCTTTCCCCTGTTCCCTTGGTTCTACATCTTCTGTGTTACCCTGTGAAATCGGGACAGCCCATCCTAACTTCTAGAACACAACTTTTTTCTTCCAAAGTAGGTGTGTGGGAGGGGGCAGGGGAAGGCTGGTGCTGTATAAGAAAGAATAAGCTTATAACCCTAGCTCTGTTATGAACCATCTGGATGACCCTGGGTCAATCACTGCCATTCCCTGGGTCCCCATATGTAAAATTAGAAGCTAAGACTAGACAATCTCCCAACTTCCTTTCAGGAGTGACAATCTGTGTTTTACCCTGAGAAGTTTCCTGTGGCGAATCACTAAAAAGAATAGTAGTGACTCTATACTATGGGTCCCTGACTGGACTAAGTCCTGGATGATCTGAAAAATTCCTAGGTAATATTCTAAATTATTTGGGTCAATAGATCTATCCCACGGTGCTTTGGGGAAAGCTTGGTGGGAAGGTAGTATGGAGTCAGGAGTCAGGAGTCAGGCAGCTGTCTCAGACACTAGCTTTGGGACTCGATCTCTCTCAGCCTCAGTCTCTTCCTCTGTAGGATGGGGATAACAATAGTGTCTACCTTACATGGATCAAAAAAGATCATGTAATAAGTGCTTTGCAGACTTCAAAACACATATAAATGTTAGCTATGATTACTACTTGCATTCCTGTGATGTCCATTGAGAATGTCTATTCAATCCTTCTAAATCCACTCTAAGCCCTTTTTGCTCCATGTGCCTTCCCTGATTCATTTAGCTTCAATCCTAATGAGACTTTTCATTTGTCCTTTATCCTATAACACCTTGAGATATCTTTTGTGCAGTTGCTTTGCACGGTTAGCTCTGATACTGCTTTTAAACTTGGCATGCATGTCCCCGAATAGATCCTGGAGATCCCTCCTGTAGCCCTCGCAGCACCCATCATGTGGCAAGAGGGAGGGGAAGGAGATGGACAGTCTATATGTTCCACAGGTTTCCAGGCAAAGTCTAGAAAGCTAGAGGAAGCTGGGGGGCGAGGGGGAGAGGAGAAGGATGAAGAGAATAAGCATTTATTATATGCCCACTGTGTGACAGACATTGTGCTGTTACAAAAATCGCCTCATTGACACAACAACTGTGCAAGGTAGGTGCTGTTACTATCCCCATTTTACAGTTGAAGGAATTTAGGCAAACAGAGGTTAAGTGACCTTCCCAGGGTCACACAACTAATAAGTGCCTGAGATCAAATTTGAACTCAGGTCTTCCGGACTCCAGGTTCAGCACTCAATCTATTGTGAACCCAGCTGTGTCTAAAGTCTCCTATGGAGGATTTCCAGGAGGACATAGATATTGTTGCTTGTTCTTTGTTCTTGATGACTTGAGCATGGATTAGACTAAGGAGAAGCAGTGGTGGGCAAAGTCCTCAGCCTTGCCCTCTCCTCTAGTCACTGCAGTCCAATGGCATGAAAATGATCGAGAAGGCTAGAGAAGCCCAGGATGCAATGGATGACTTTGCTCTTTGCAAATGAAGGTCTTTCCCTGGTCTCAGTTTATCAAAGTCCATGCCTATTAAAAGGTTTAGAGTGTGGTGAGAATTGAGACAAAAGACTGCCCAATTTATCATCACAAAGAAATCATTCTGGGAAGGGAATGCCCTCGGGAGTTTCTGGCCGGAAGAGAAAATAATTACTATTTACACTCATTCTAAGCCAACAAAATCTAAACAATGCCCCATAGAATCTTGGCTTGGGGCTTTTATCCACTATTCAGTGAAAGTCAGAGTGGATTTTGCTTTAAAGGCTTAGCCAAATAGCTCTATTTAAAACACAATCAACTTTTTTTAAAGCCTGTTTTTTCAGAGCTATATTTCAAGAAATCAAAAAATGAAAACTGCCCAGAACGGAAAGATGGCCCAGCTTTTTGAAAAATAAAAATAAGGAGGACATAGATAAGAATGTGTGCGTGTGTGTTTGTCCTTCGTTGCCAAAGAAGATCATGCCATCACAGAAATAATGACATGACTTGCACGTGACTTTGTTTTGAGTGAGGGAGGGCTGTGTAGGTCACCAGCCTCACTTCTCCTCCAGAGTCATCTGAATAGATAAGAATAGCTCAGGAGATTGAAAGGTCTGGCTAAGCCACTATCTGCACTGTTGGAAGGAGTGGAAAGCATAGAAATATCTCCTTTAGTACTTAGTCTGGTAGGTGATCAATAACTATTTGTTGAGTAAAACACTGAAGAAAACGTGGTGATAGTCATGTTGGTAAGAAGGTTAGATGCATCAAATAGCCATGAGCCATCTCCCCATGGAGACAGTAGAAGCAACAACCTTGGCCCTTGAAGTCCATTTCCATCTGTGGTTTCTCCAAACTGAAGGGCACAGTCACTGGTAAACCTCAAAAGTCATGGGTAAGGACAGAAAGAGTAATTAAAAGATAAAAGAGACATTTGTCCCAGGACCCCCAGGTTTCAGGGACTCCAAGGCTCTATTTGACATTACCAAATTACAATTGTAAATAATGATTCCGTATTGGAGGGGAATCTTTCTGACTGTGCTACCCCAGGACTATACCTGCTCTTAATGTATCCCAGGTTGGGGGCTTTTCCTCTACTCAACTATGCGCACAACTTTCTTTTCTCTCTTTCTTCTTTTCTAATGCTTTCTCTCAAATGATCACAATCCTTTTCATTTTTTTCTGCCTCTTACCTATGACTTAAACTCTCTAATGGCTCCCAAATAGCCGGTTTTATATGTACACACAGAGTAAACCAGGACCTGCATGGGGTGAGATATATCATATATGAAAGGTTTGTCTCATCAATATATCTCCTTTACTCACCTGATAAATGGCCTGAAATTCCCACCATCTCCTTTGGGTGAAGGCATTGAGGAGCCCTCTCAAACTCCTATTGTTTATTTTGTTTCCTCACTTTATTTAGTACACTTGGCTCTAATGATTCCTGGTTTTTCTGACCCAACCATGGGATCGTTGATTTAGAGATAGAAGGGAGCTTAGACATCATATTAAACTCTTTCATTTTATAGATCAAGAAATTGAGACCCAGAGAGACATGTTCAAGGTCATACAGAAATTAAGCAGTAGAGCCAGGACATGTACCCAGGTATTCTGGATACCCAGGTCCAAAACTCCAAGGTTCCTAAGGGGTTGCCACCATCGAAGACAGAAAAATATGTCTTGGACTCTAAACGCCATTCAAAATGAGAAAGGAATAATCAAGGCCTCCCAAGATGATTGCCTTGAAAGGGACTGCTGTCCCTATAGTATCTTTGTTTAAAAGCCAGACTGAATTCAGGAAATAGGGGGTAAGAAAAAGAACAATCAATTTAAAATCTAGAGACCTCAACTCAAGTCCTGGCTCCACTATATACTCCCTAGATTATCTTGGCCAAGTTACTTAGCTCAGACTCAGTTTCCTCATCTATGCAATAAGGAAACTGTACTCAATGACATTCAAAGATGCTATGAACTCTAAATCTATAATCCTACTGTAAGGATAGGGTTGAAACCACATTTGGCTTCTTGTGCCCTGCCTAGGTGAGAATAGTTTTTGATTGAATTAAGCAATTAAAAGTGAGTGTGAATAGGGCTTTTCTACCTCCTTGAATCATTCAAAGCCATTGTGTGAGAGAAAAAATCAAGCCGTAAGTAATCTGTGGATTCAAGAGGTTGGAACAAACACAGCATTTCCATCACATCTTTGAGGAACAAAAGGGAGGTCTGAGTTGTGGAAGAGATAACAGGAGAGAGTCCTTGGCTCTACAGACACCTTGAAGAGGCAGACCAGGCTGAGAAAAGTCCCAAGAAAAGGTCAGTCCATTTCATCAGCTACCCTTACTGTTTGTACCTCTTTGTCCTCGAACACTTAACCTGCTGTTTCATTACTGAGGTCTTTCCAGTAAACTGAATTTTTGCTAAGGGTTAAGTAACGATGAAAGTCCAACCTCTGCCGAGCTGTCAGGAATTTTCCTAACAGGGGGCTTAGAGCAATTGTGACTAAACTCACAACTTTTCATCTAGAATGCACTCCCTAAAGTCAAAGAGGAAGGAACAAGTAAACCTTGGGGACCATTATATGGCCCTCAGCACAAAGTGAGCTAATTATCGTAACAGAGTGTTGCATTATGAATTTACAGCCATAACTTGTACTGTTTGTGCTTCTAATCAGGGACAATGATGTTACTGTTTTATAAACTCTTAGGGTCTGTTAGATGCAGCAAGGGATCATTGATAGTTACTGCAAAATGATCTAGAAATATTTTCATCGTTTCTCCCATTGGTTCTAATGCTTCTTGACAAAATGACTAATGTGAAAATAGGTTTAATGTGGGGGGAAGGGAGAGATGGGGAGAAAATTTGGAACTCAAAGTTGTGCAGAATTAAAAATTAATTAATTAAAAAAAAGAAATGTATAAACTTTTCTCATGCAGATATAGTCCAGTCTCATTAACTCCACTTATGGAGTATTTTCAACAATCCTTTCTGCGGCTTAGCTGAAGTTCATCTTTGAACTATCTCTTTAAAAGGAGACAAAAGGACATTTTTTTCTAATTAAAATATTTTAAATAAGAATATTTAAATTATTTGAGAGCAAACTGCTTTTTTGTCCTTATAAGCCCATTAGCACTTACCATTTCAATAAACACACACATACACACACACAAACACACACGCACACACAGGAGCACTGCTAAAATAGTTCATCAAAAGAGTCTACAAGACAACACTCGCCTCCCTGACTCCTATTACTATCATGACATCTATAGCAACAAAGTATATTTCTTTAAAAGAATTCTAGAATTCAGACCCTTTGCTATTTCAGACGCAAGCTTTTCCCCATATACAAACCCACTGGTCAGAATTGGTGGCCTTTGACTACCTATAAATGAAAATACCAACAATCCAACCTCAGCTCTCTAGATCTTTGGTAAGAGCTATTAAACAGTCAACTGGAAGAGAGGAACCCTCACCTCCTGTCAATTGTTGAGTTGGCTTCACCTCCAAATCTGTTGCATTCCTTTAATCTTTTTAAAACCTTAGTCATAGCACCCATGCAAAATTGAGTCCTATAAAATAATCACGCAGTTTTGGTGAGTCTTCTTAATCTGAGGTCTGTGAATTTTTTTAATATTTCACAACTATATTTCAATGTTATTCATTTCCTTCCTGATCCTATGTACTTTATTTGAACATTTAAAATATCATTCTGAGAAAAGCTCCATAGGTTTTACCAGATTGTTGGCATCCATGATACACAAAAAAAATTAAGAACCTCTGGTCTAGAAGTACAGATATTTAATTAAGACCATGACGCCTGTAGACTGTTTAAGAATTTCTTGGTCAATTGCAAGCCTATTGTTAAACACATTTTCTAAAGATGAAATTGTCTAAACCATGATAATCGCACACATATATCAAAAATTCATCCTATATAATGGAAATAGAATCTTTCACTATAATCCTAGGCATATAAAAAGCCAAGCTATTTATAGATCAATACCCTTCCCCAACCTATTGGGAGGCCAAGCAAATTTCCTAACTCCTGGCAGAGAAAGAGAGGGAGAAAAGCAAGGGGAAATAAAAACAGACTTCTGACCATTTTTCTCCTCATCATCAGCTAAGAAGCCTTCTATCTCTGCCCTGGAAAAATCAAAGTATCTTAGACTTATAACTTAGATGCCATCTAGTCCAATGCTGTAATTTTACCAGTGAAATTGAGGTCTAGAGATGGTGGTGTGCTGATAAAGGTTTTAACAACCAACTCTCAAGGGGGAAATAAAGGGTAGGCACAAACAATTTTAAGTTTAATTGACTTTATTAACATTTTTCCATCACTTCAGCTTTCTTTCTTTCTTTTTTTTAGGCAACCAGGGTAAAGTGACTTGCCCAGGGTTACACAACTACTAAGTATCTGAGGTCAAATTTGAACTCAGGTCCTCCACAATCCAGGTCGCTGCTCTATCCAGCTAGCTACCCACCTCTATCATTTTCTCAAGTTGAAACAATTAACAAAAGATTGCTACTGTTATAGCTGCTTTTAGAACAAGCCCTGCAAGAAGTTAAAGGACTTAGCCAATATCACTCAAGTAGCAAATGACAGAGTCAGGATTTGAACTCAGGTCCTCTGACTCCAAAGCTAGGACTCTCCATTACATTATCCTGCTTCCCAGGTCCTTCTGTTTCATTCTTTATCAGTGAAGGAGTATAGGGCAGTGGGCTCCTGCCCCATTACTCAGAAGAAAAGACAAGAAAAGAAAACATAACAATCAAGAGTTGAATTGGGGTAGCTGGGTGGCACACTGACAGAGTACCAGGCTGGAGTCAAAAGGAGTTGAGTGCAGTTCCTGCTTCAGGTACTTTCCAACAGTGTGACTTTCAGCATGTCACTTTAACCCCATTGCCTTCCCCCAACCCCAAAAATTGACTTGACCCAAAGAACTTGCTGAAGTTGTGCTTTTAATACTTGCCATCAGATTAAACCACAAGCTTCAAATTATATCAATGGTGAGAAGGAGACAGCTTGGGAGAGTTAATTGTTAAATGTTCAGTGTGAATATTTATACACTGGAAATCGTCAAATGCTACAAATCAGGGCTTAATTTATTTACTGTCTTGCTGGCTGTCTAGTTTTTAAAAAGTGATGGCGAAAATATTATTAATGCAGATTCCACTTAAAAACGTGAACTGGGTACATCCTTCCTCTCCACCTTCTCAAAGATGATTATATTTACCAGCATGTCCCTGTTAAGGAACCTCCAGAGCATGTACCTCTGCTAGCCCTCCTTCACCCCCAGAGGTAGCAAATGTACAATGGAAAGTAAGATCTCCTGTTTCAGTTCAGGGCCCTTTCCCTTATCCATCCCACAGATGAATTAACTAAGTTGAATCAAATTTTTAAATGTCATTATTTTTCTCCACTCCCAATCTAGGTTAAAGCAAATTAAGTTTGTGCTTTTTTTTTAGCCTTTTTGGAAAAACAGTACTGGCATTTACCACTCAATTCATATTCCCTGTTTGTAAAGTCCTTTCTACTTCATCCCCTAACATCCTGAGTCAATGTTTGGTATCTTCACCGTTCGTGTGTATCTCTCACGCAAAAGGGTTCAGATTCATGCAAGGAAAGAGAGGCTAAAGGCCTCAGAAGTGAATGATCAAGTCAAATAGGAAATTCATGATTCTGTGTTTTCCTTCCTTAATATTAACTAGCTTTTGTACATCACTTTAAGGTTGAGAGGCATCTAAATATTACCTCATTTTGTTCTGACAACAACCCTAGGATGTAGGTGCTATTATTTTCTCTGTTTTAGAGATAAGGAAACTGAAATAGGTTAAGGGCCTTACCCAGGCTCTCCTAGCAAGGAAGTATCTGAAGTCCAATTTGAACCCAGGTCCTCTTAACTCCAAGTCTAGCATTCTATCCTCCGCACCACCTGGTTTCCTTGGTCATGTCGTTCACTCTTTCTGTAAAATGTTACCAACAGCTAATTAGACTGAACAAGTTGGATCTCCACAGACCTCTTGGGATTATATGGGGGTCGTGAGGAAGCAAATATGAAGAAATGAAAATAGTTAAAGGCCAAAGGATGATGGCATCCTGCAGGAGAAAAAGGCTGGATGGTAGGTGGGAGAATTTAGGTGAGACTAAAAAAAGACCCATATAAAAGGTACCGGAGGGTAAGGCTGTCAAGAGAAAGTAAATCTCTCCTTAGAAAACTTCTTCAAAGAAGCCAGGCGCTCTTAATAAAAAAGTGTAAATGATAAAAGGATTTTGCACAACAAAAAGTCCTATGTTAAGATGAAAGGAAATACGTTGGGAAATATATTGGAAGGAAATACATGTAATAAAAGCTTGACATCTAGAATCTACAAAAATCTATTATCTATCTACCTCTCTGTCTGTCTACCTATCCACCTATTGATCTCCATATCTATGTGTCTATATAACTAGTTAGAAAGAGATAGATATCTGTATCTATCCAGACATCTATCCTTCTATAACTAGAAATACATGCTTCCCCATGCAATGGCCAAAGAACAGACAGGGACAATTTACAAATTACAAACTATTAACCACATAAAGACTCACAAATTCCCTAATAAATCAAGACAGCCTAAGATATCACTTTTCACCTACTAGAATGACTAAAGGTATCCAAAAATTGCAAATGTTCCATATTGGCAGGACTGTGGGAAAACATTCTAATACATTGTCGATGAGACCAACCGAATGGTACAGATATTTGGGCAAGCAAAATGTGACAAGCCATGGAACTGGTTATGCCTTTTAACTCTGTAATTCAGTTGCCAGAATTATATCCCAAAATAGCATTAAAAGGACAGAGTAGATCTATCTCTACAAAAATATCAATGGTTACTCTATTTGTAATAGTAAAAAGTTAATAGCTGACTGAATTATGATATAATGAAATACTTCGTTATTGTCCAGTTGTTTCAGTCATGTCCAACTCTTTGGGACCCCATTTGGGGTTTTCTTGGCAAAGATGCTGGAGTACATCGCCATTTCCTTCTCCAGCTCATTGTACAGATGAGGTAAACTGAGGCAAGCAGGGGTTAGCGACTTGCCCAGAGTCACATGGCTAGTAAGTGTCTGACGTTAAATTTGTACTAACTCCAGGTCCAGCACTCTATTTACTGCGCCACCTAGCTACTCGATGAAATATAATGATGCTATTTTACATTGTAAATATGAAATATAAAAAGAAAATGTTAAAGATGTATATGAGAGGATACAGAATGAAATCGAGAGAATCAAAACTGTATAAAATCTGACCACAAACATATATATATGTTTATATATAATATACATATATAAATATGCAAACAGTGAAAGCAACAAGGAAGCAAACAGTAGCAAAGGTAATGGAATTACAGCTAGGTCTGGAAGAAGAAAAAATAAGAGCTATTTCATTAGTTTGTTTGTTTTTAGTGTATTTTTTTGATTCTTCCTAATTAAAGGCTAGAGATTAGGGTATTGTTGTATCTATGTATTTGGTTTTGATGGTTATAAAGTTTATACTTTTAAAAATTAAATACGTATGGTTAAGGAGTTGAATTTACGCATGTTTCGTCAAAGACAATGCATGGGGTGATGGGCTAGATGACTTACGGACATCACCTTCCAAGCTAGGACTCTTCCAAGCTAGTGACTATAATCTGGATCTTCATTTTTTTTTCTTTCTTGACTCTTTCGTTGTTCTAGGATTGCAGAATGGGGCAGGGAAGTAGGGTAGAGAGGGACCAAAGGGACAGGGGAGGGATAGAGGACCTGCTCATCCAGGCCTGGTTTCCATCTATTCTGTTGTCCCTGGCAGTGGTTCCTCCACAGAGGTGTCGGTGATCTGGGGGGCCCTTGACTCTGTCAGCAATTCAACAGGGGTCAAAAGTCTTTTCACCTTTGATGACTGACCTGAGTACAAGAGGTCAGATTCACATATCAAAAGGAAATGTTTCCCACATGCCATTCCCTGTGATTTCCCCATCAACCATGTCAGAACAAGGCAGCCAGGTCCTGGGCTCTAGAGGCCATTCTCAGAGATGCAGTGGAACTGTAGTTCCAATTGAGATGAACCAGAGGTCTCTGTACTTTGGTAGAAGTGCTTCCTCCATCTATTTTCAAGCCTATGGATTTTCCCCACCAAGTCCCCGACCCTAGACCACCTCCAAGAAGGTCAGGAAGTTGGCCAAAGAGCCCTTCTACCAGTTATAGACTTCTTCTCTATCCAAATCCCATCCCATTTTTCAAAGCCCAAATTAAGACCCTCCTCCTCCATGAAGCCTTTCACAACCCTCCCAGCTCCTACCCTACCCCCCTAAAATACTTTCCTCCCTGTGACTTGTGTTTATAAGTATTTCACAAGTATGGGTCTTGTCTTCCCATGGACACCAAAGAGACAATTCTGAGGGTCTTCTTTTGTATACCTATTAAGTGTTCAATAATTTAATTGATTGATTGATTGGCTAAATTTTTTCTTTGAGAAAACCCACTCCTCCTGCATACAGGCTACTGTTTTGTTAGTTTAAAAAAAAGTGAGCTTGACACACGTTTAAATTTAATCTTCATTATTAACACTTTCTCCATCACTCTCTGAAGTCTAGAAAATCAACAAAATGATAAATCAAGCCAGGACATTTTTTAACATTTGCCAATTTCTGAGGTATAAATGCTCACACTAAAAATTTAACAATTCACTCTCAGAAGTCAGTTTCACCTGGTTCCGGTACACCACTATTTTCAGACGAACAACATTTTTAGAGGAAAAGGCTGTGATCAGGGTTGACCTCAGATACGTTTGAAGAAGGTAGCTGTCTATATGATGTAGTTAGAAGGGTGCCATTAGCCTTACTCTTTCTCTGTGCTTCACGGCAACCCCTTCCTCTCCTATCTGTCTAGAAATGTTTGCCATTAGAATCATAAGATAAAATTACAAAATTCAAAAGATCACCCTGAAAATATGTACCATGTTACTTTCAGCATAGATTAATTAATCAGCTTGGCTAGCCATGTACTTGAATGACTGCTGCTGATAGTCTGATACCCAGAATAAGAGCATTTCAAAGCAGGAGAATATGGCAGGGACAAGGCGTGGGCAACAGATGGGCACCAAATTAGGGAGGGCATCTAGGACCCGGATTATAAAATCATAGACAGGACCTTAGTGGCCATCAAGGCCAGTCCTCCCCTCCCCCACTTTACCAATGAGGAAACTGAGGCCTAGAGAAGTTAAGTAACTTGCTCAAGGTCACATTGTTAATAAATGGCTGAAGTAGGATTTGAACTCAAGTCGGACTCCAAAATCCAGCTCTCTATCCACTAGAGTAGGATTCAATGCCTCACTAGCATAAACTTGACAGGATTTGAATCCAGGACAATCTATTTAGGAGATAGGCACTTTGACCAACCAAGTCACAGAAGCAAAGTCAGGCCTTGAGGGGCAGCAATATCTAAATGGAAGTTAAGGCACTGATGTGCCATGAGACTGAAGATACATCAGTGAATTTACAGTTATGCCTCTTAAAGGCTTCAACAGCTTCTCTTTCTCCTCTTCCAATCAACTGCCTCCTCTTACTCCCTTTTTTCTCCTCTTCCTGTGCCTTATAAAGATCCCTTCCTCTGTGACTCTGTCATGAGAAAGAAGCTAAGTCTCCTCATCAGGTCCTTGAGACTCTGGGAGATGAGAGACTCCTCAGAGCTTCAACAGGGATGCTTGCCAGTGGTTTTAACATTTGTCCCCCCTAACTGATTTCATCAATCTTCCTCAGATCCAATCCCTCTACCTTCAGTGAGTCTGTCATGGCTCCTCTTGGTCTTAATTAGATCCATATACCATTTTTTCTACATTCTCATTTGTACTATTATCTTCCTTCCCCTCTCCCCCTTTTTTTCTTGCATGTATGGGTATTTACATAAGTGAAAGTATGATGCAAGAAATCATATAAGTACAAGCTCCTTAACTTGCCTCCCTGCCTCTAATTTCTCCCTCTCCAATTCAAGTAATTTACTTCTGCTCTCCTAATCATCCTGCTGCACGCCTATAATTATGTAGTAACATGGTGTTAGTGGATAGAACACAGGACTCGTAGTCAGGAAGACTACAGGGTTTCAATTCCCAACTGGGTGATCCTGGGCAAGTCACTTAACTAGGCTTCAGTTTCCTTATCTGTAAAATGAAGGGATTGGATTCAAGGGCCTCTAAAATCCCTTTCACCTTTAAATCTATGATCCTCTGTAAGTCTTTTGCTGAGAAACTTTCTGTGGCTCACCATGGATAGAATCCAAACTATTTTGCCTTCCATGTAACCCTGGGTGACCCTCCACAATCTGAGTCCTTGTGGCTGAATTTCATACTACTTCCTCCCACAGGCCCCTACTTGTGGGCATGAAGCATAGTTCATTTATCTTTGTTTATTTATCATAGTTCTGTGCAGATATTAGGTGCATTGTTGGATGAATGCAATGTACCCCTGTGTAAATGCAAAGAGCCATTATGATATTCAGCACTGATGGTGCCAAGTGCTCAGTAAAATTTATCTTTAGTTATCCACTTTCTCCTTTCTGGGAGTAGACCCATTCTCTCTTTTCTCTGTGAGATATTCCCTGTTTGTGAGACTCATCATACTCACACATTTGATCCCTTCCTCATAAAAGTCTGCTCTCAAGAAAGGATCTGCTATGAGTCAGTTACACTTCAGAGAAAATTAAATTTCTGTAGCCATTTTCCCAGAGGTCCTTGGATTCCAAGCCTCCTCCTTCACTATGTCAATGACTAATAGTAACTAGTATTTATACATATATATATATATATATAAATATACACACACACACCCCTATATGTGTGTATGCATGTATATATATATACATATGTATGTGTGTGTGTATATATATATATATGATGATAGCTAGCATTTATATTCCATATTCAGCTTTGCAAAGTGCTTTTTGGCATATCATTTTGTACTTAAAACAACTCTGTTGAATAAGTGCTACTATTATCCCTATTTTACATATAAGAAAACTGAGTTACCAAGAAGGTCGGTGACTTGTCCAAAGTGAGGCAGGATACACAATATTCCATAAGACTCTCAGAGGATCCTGGTGCTTCATCATGATATGTGAGGAAACTCATCCTTTGGGCGACCATGCAAGCCAAGCTCTTGTGGAACATGCCAAGCTGGAAAGGTTTGGAATACAGGCTCAGCCCTAACTGAGAATATATGTATTGTTCAAGGACCTGACAAGGCAAAATTGAGAAGACATCAGGTAGACTCCGGAATCTAGTGGATATAACAATAGTTGCACTCTCTCTCTCCCGTCCCCCCCACACACACACACGCTCTCTCTTTTTAATTATCAAGCACTAATTTTTTTCCCTACCACCTCCCTCCACCCACTGAAAAGAAAGAAGAGAGAGAAAAGGAAAGGAAAAGAAAAAAAGAAAGAATACATAAATAGAATAAAGCAAAACATAATCCCACATTGATCATGACTAAAAATGTATTTCTTATACTGCATATCAGTTCACCATCTCAGCATTCTTCTTTATTTACTCTTTATTCATGATTGATCATTAGGTGCTCAGACTTCTTAAGTCTTTCAAAATTGTTCCCTTTTATAATACTAATGTTATAGTATAATTTTTTCTGGTTCCACGCACTTCATTCAATATCAGTTCATACAAATCTTTTCATGTTTCTTTAAAATTGTTACCTTCATGATATCTTGTAATAGTATTACATTACATGAATAAATCACAATTTGTTCAGCCATTCCCCAATTAATGGGCACCCCTTTAATTTCCAGGTTTTGCCACCACAAAAAAAAGAGCTGCTATAAATATTTAATATATATTTCTTCTTTTCCTCTTTTTTCATTTTTTTTGGAGCAGGGTGGGGGGAAGGGGTGTGGGGTATAGATTCAGTAGTGGTATTGCTGGGCCAAAGAGCACTACAGCAGTATTTAGTAAATTATTTTGCATATTATTATAAATTATTCTCCAGAATGTTTGAACCCATTCATAGCTCCACAAGCAATGTATTAATCAAATGTCTCTCTTTTTTGTCTTTCTTCCCATTTTGGTTGCTGTTGTTTTGAAATGGAAGTTTATTATAACCATGTACCCTTTCTCACATACAGAAATGAAAATTGATCTTCCTTTGGTAAAAGACCAGGGGAGTCCTATCTCAGAATCATTAGTATTTAGATCATTTGTTCAGCTTTTATTACACATTTAAATTCCTCCTGTTACTACTTCTCAATAGAGATGATACTCATGATCAATATGTACTTAAAGCTATGCATCTTTTTTATATACATTCTTTTTAAAATTTTGGGTTCCAAATTCTCTCCCTCTCTCTAGTCTCTCCACTACTCATAGATAAGGCAAGCAATATGAAAGCAATTATACTTGTGGAGTCTTGCAAAACATATTTTCATATTAGCCATATTGCCACCACTCCAAAAAAGTAAGAGAAATAAAGTGGAAAAAAAAAGTTTGCTGTAATCTGCATTCAGAATTCATCAGTTCTTTCTCTAGATGTAGATAGCATTTTTCAACTAAGTCCCTTGGAATTGTCTTGGATCATTGAATTAATTAGAATAGCTGAGTCTTTCACAGTTGATTTTCATTATAGCATTGCTATTACTGTATACAATGCTCTGGTTCTGTTCATTTTACCTTGCATCAGTTCATATAAGTCTTCCCAGGCTGTTCGGAAATCACTCCCTCATCATTTCTTATAGCACAGTAGTATTTCCTGACAATCACATACCAGCCATTCCCTAGTTGATGAACATTATACATCTTTTTTCTAGGGTTCAGTAGTCTCACTTCCTGTGATATATTTTAAGGGGCCATTTTCCATGCTGTTAATCATCTTTCTGATATATTTGTACCCTTTTCAATGTTCTTCATCCCATATTAGTTATAAAACTAGAGTATAGGCTCTTTTTACTTGCCCTAAGACTTTTACATCTTTTATCTATAAGGAGAGGCCCCTGGTCCAGAATTCTGAGATTTAGTGAAGAAATCTGTTTCCTGCTTCCTGTCTGATTCTCTAGCATGCAGACTTCAATCGCCTCTCATGGTTTGTCCTTCTAGACTGAAAAAAACCAAACTCCTCACCAAATTGCCATCTTTCCTCTAATGGTGATCCCTCTAATATGGGAGTTCATAACCTTTTTTGTGTCATGCATTCCTTTGGCAATATGGTAGAGCCTATAGACCCTGTCATAGAACACAATTTTAAATGCATAGAATAGCGTAGAAGTAGAAAGAAAGCAAATTATGTAGAAATGTAGCTATAAAAATATTTATTAAAGACTGGCTTATAAATTCTAGGTTAAGAACCCGTGCTCTAGAATCTACTTAGTAAAACCACCCATTTGCCTTATCAAGAAACCACACAGAGACTTTAACTAATATATACATATATGTATATATAACATATGCATGTATATATAGCATATATACATATTTATGTGTACGTAAACTGGCCACCCGGGCCCCCACAGCTTGAAGACTAGGTGTGTTAAATCTCACCCTGTCTCCAGGGTTCCCTAGTATTTCTAAGAGGATCTGAGGGTCTCTGAGCTTTCTTCCATTGATTCCAGCCCCCATCAATGACGTTCCCTAAAGTATAGGGGTATCCCCTGCACCTCAATTCCATTAAGCCATTAACTTTTGGATTAGCTTTCATAAAGGCATATTTATTTCATAAGGTAAAATCACGAATATAAAAACAACTTACTCCCCAATATGGGAGATGTAATTTTCCTCCCTTCCCCAATTCCCCTTGCACTACCTCAGTCTGGAGAGAGGAAGGTAATTAGATTCACAGATTATCTTGGTTCCTTTATAGAACAGTCCCATGTTTCAGGTCCAAAATATCTCTCTCCCTGACCTGTCTTGAGTTCCAGGCACCCTAACTACTCAGAGCTTCCATGCTGGACTGGCTGGCCATGCCATCACACCTGAAGTCCTGACTCCAAGGTCACCATGACTGGAGCTCTTGAGTTCGATGGGTCTTGTGGAGATCACCAGCTAGGTATCTGAAACTGAGAACAAACAACCCAGGATCAAAAACATACACTTTCACACCCATTTCTCACAGCTAGGATAAACGCAAAGGAGATCAGGGGAAAGAAGGCCTTCCTCTCTCACTGGTTCAGTTTAGAGTGCCTATGCTCTGGGTAAATCATTATCTTTACCCCCTAGAAGAAGCAGGAAAGTGCTCATGGGAAAGAAAACCCAGGAAAAAGGGAGACTGTTTCACTGACCAGTTTTAAAGATGAAACCATCCTGACTACACACCCAATCAAAGGCACTTCTCTTCGTGCATGTCCTAGGAGAAGTAGAGTACCTCCATGTTAGGTGTCAGGTGATCTGGACATGCTCTAAAGGCAAGCCCCTCCCCCATGTATATAACATATACATATATGTGTAGGTTCAGCTGTTTCAGTCACATCCAACTCTTTGTGATCTTATTTGGTGTTTTCTTGGCAAAGATATTCATTTACCATTTTCTTTTCCAGCTCCTTTTACAGACAGGGAAACTGAGGCATACAGGGTTAAATGACTTGCCCAGGGTCACACAGTTAGTTAGTATCTGATGCTGAATTTGAATTCATGAAGATGAGTCTTTCTGACATCAGGCCTAGCACTGTATCCACTGGTCATCTGGCTGCCATATACATATACATAGGGCAGCCAGATGGATACAGTGCACACATATATGTATGCATGTATATGTAAATGTATGTGTAGTGGAAGTCACAATATCTGGGACCTAATAGTATTGTATTAAGGGTGGTGATAATGGTGGCAATCATGGTAATTTGTCTAATGTTCAAAAATAAGTTAATGTCTGGTAATACCCTCATAGACCAACTAACATTCTATATAAGTCAAAAACCTATGAAAAGTTTCTAAAAATATAAATTGAATTCCTAAAGAATGAATAGTTAAATACTCTTTAATTTTCTTCAAGAAATTTACTATCATGAAATCAAAGGTAAGGATTATCAGGTCTTTGGTTTTACCCCTCCCCCTAAAAAAACACTGAAAATCAGATAGCTTTCTCAGACTAATTTTGGAAACTATCCTGTTGGTGCATATTGACTATAACAACAGAATATTGGTTCAACTCAACAAGCCTTTTATGAGCATTTACCATATGCCTTGCACTCTGTTTAATATTGTTTTAAAAAATATTTCACGTTTGTAAAGTGCTTTTAGGACCACTTTCACAGACACCCTTTCCCATGCCTGGAATGTATTCCTCCTCTATCTAGCTCCATCATTTGAAATCACTGCATTCCAACTTCCATGCCTCTCACTCTGTAAAGGCTTCTCTGAGTACCCTTCCCAGTGAAAATATCTCTTTCTCTCTATATTTTTCTCTCTCTTCCTCTCTCCTCTGCTCTTCTGTTCTGTTCGCTTCTGTCTCTCTCCCTCCCTTTCTCCTCCCCTCAAATCTGTCATATAACTTCCCTATACTTGCATCTCTTCTTTGAACTTAATAAACCCTTTCTTATGTCCCAGTTATTTGTTCAATTGTCCTCCCACTCAGTGGATTTTAAGCTCCCTGTGAACAGATCTGTGTTCTCTCTATTATCATTATACCAACTTGCACAGAATCATCTTTTAATAAATATTTGCTAAATTAAATTTTATACAAATTACAGCCCTGTGGCATAGACAGGTACCTGCCATTATCCACACTTACCTGTTTAAGTTAATAAAATAAGATGGAGCAGGGTATCACATTGAAGAAAATAGGAATGTTCAACCAATGAAAAGAACTTAGAAGAAGAAAGAACAAAGATCTTAACCTATTCTCAAGTGCAACTGGAAGAACTGGATTGTATCCATTTCCAGGTCATACTCCTTAGATCAGGAGAGATAGCATGGATAGCTTAGACACAGGAACAACTAGGTTCCAAGCTCACCTCTACCACTGACCAGTTGTGTAAGCCTGAGCAAATTGTTTAATTTTCATGAGTCTCAGAGGACTTCCCTTCTACTAAGTCGCAGATACAAAGGACTGGTATTAGTAGAGGGACTTAGCCCACATTGTTGAAATCATAGATCTTTCATTATTAGCAGATCCCTTAAATTTTAGAATTTTAGTTCTGGAAGAGAACTTGTGCATCCTCTAGCAAAATCACTCATGTCAGATGAGAAAGCTTAGGCTCAAGGTGACCAGATGACTTTTCCAAAATCATGTAAGGAGTAAGGGGTGAGAGTACGGGTAAGAATGGAGTCCTGTGGTCTTCTCTTTCGTACTGATTCCTATTATAACTTGCTTTGTTGCATGTATATAGTATGTTTTATATTGTTATGTTTCACATTCTCTCACATCCTATTGATGTTCATCTTTCTTGTGGAGAGGAGGTCATTCCAGACCTGTGAATTCATTGGCATAGAGAGCTCCCTGTGTGGAAATTTTCTCTACCAGGGAAGATCGACACCTATTCCCTAGAAGTTAAGTGACTTGCCTCCAGTGTGTTCATCCTTTGTTATCTAAGAAGATCATGCAATCAGAGAAATGATGACATGACTTGCACTTGACTTTTTTTTTTTGAGTGAGGGAGGGCTGTGCAGGTCCTCACCCTCACTTCTCCTTCAGAACCATCTGAATTCAGTGACCTGATATTCATCAGGACCACTGGAGATGACCCAGGATGAGGCAATTGGGGTTAAGTGATTTGCCCAAGGTCCCACAGCTAGTGAGTGTCAAATGTCTGAGGTGAGATTTGAACTCAGGTCCTCCTAACTCTTGTGCTGGTGCTCTATCCACTGCACCACCTAGCTGCCATCCAGTCAATGGCCAATGTGTCATAGTCAGAACTTGAATCCAGGTCTTGAAGACTTCAAGTTTGTGTTTCTATCCACCTGACCAAGTTACCTTTCTGACATTCATTAATAGTCAGGAGAAATCCTTGAAGAAATAACTATTTGGAGATGTTTTATTTCATGAGACTAGGAAAGAATAAGTTGAGGAAAAATTCTGGGATCAGATTAAGGTTGCTGGACAGTGGCATCCAGGTTACATGCATCTATTGTGGTGGCCTCCAACTCATTGTTATCCCAAATGCTTTCTGAAAACTTTCCCCATATGTCAGACCACACTGTCCCCAGCTCCTATAGCCCTGGATGAGGCTCTGGTGTCTAAGCCGACCCCACACTGCTCTCTGTTTTTCCACAGCAAAGCTTGCTGCCTTCCCCTTGGACTGGGATTTAACACTACGGAAAATCATTTCCTTGGTAAGAAGATTAGAAAGCAGCTCCCCCCTCACGTGAACAGGATGGGGCTGAGGAGAGACAGGAGAGGACTAGCAGGAGGAGATGGTTTACCCGGCTAGGGGCAGGCATGGGGGACAGGCTGAAGTGTCACTGTCGATCAGATCGCTGACCCATTTAATCCAGTATCCCGTCTCTCCCAGATCCCAGGGCCAGATGCCGGATAAAAAGGTGCAAACTCCATGGGCCACGGCCCTCCCCAAACACCTGCAATATTGGCCCTTGGGCAGAGACTGAGTTTAATCTTGCCAAGAGATAAGCTATCCAAAAAGCTCTCTCTGCATCTCAAACAAGTTTCTATAGTGTTTTCTGTGCTATTATGGAATAAACGAAAGCAGATTACAGGCAGTTCCCCTTTACCTCGAATCTGAACAGTCAGGAGACTAAAACAACCAGAGTTGGTTTTCCTCCTATTGTACAATGAGAAATGATGATGATGATGATGATGATGATGATGATGAAGATTGGGATGAAAATGGTGAGGACGATTCCTGATAAAGTTCGCACGGTACTTCACATATATAGCTTAGAGCTGTACAGGGCATGAGCAAAATTAGCTTTCCTGAATCTAGCCAACCATGTGGATTAAGTCAGCTCTTGGGTACTTTGGAGATGACAAAGCCCCTGGCTGCTGAAGGATTTAATCTCCTCACTGCCCACTGAATAAGAAAAGCCCATGACTCAGTGCATCTTTAAAGAGTGTGACCTGCCCTCAGTCACAACATCCTCTTCTTTTTTCCTACCAGCTGTGTGGGTATGCTTCAAGCCTCTCACAGGATAGGTGAGGGAGGGGCTGGTGCCCTTTATATACCTCTCCCTCTTGATGACTCTTCTCCATGACAGCTAGGGGATTTAATTAGGCAAGCTTCAGCCCAAGCCCCTGACTGTCTTTTCTGCTTTGTGTTTCCTTTCCTAAGTGTGCCTGAACATTGATCTCAAGGTGATCATATTCAAGTTAGGAGATAATCTTTTATGTTCAAGAAAAGCAGAGATCCTAAGTCTATTGGATGTTCCTGACTGACTTCAGGAGAAATTTCTGCAAAAGAGAAGACAGCCACCACCAAAGAAGGAGAATATATATTAGCCTGGCTGCTTAGTAAGGAGAGTTGGGGGCTAAAGTGGAGAGCCAAGGTGAAATGTAACAATGTCTATTCCAAAGTCCTGCAAATGGCTTTACATTTTGATGAAGTTGAAGTATCAGTCTCCTAAAGGAATGTAACAGAATTTTTAAGTTAAGGTACAAAATCCTGTTTTAAGTCTTTCTGTCAATTGATGCTTGTGAGTGTTTTTTGTTTGTTTTTGCTTAGCATGTTTTTTCTGTAGTAGAAATAAATACCTGTCCCATACCTGATCCATGTACATTGAGTACTTTTCTACTGTTCTTTTAGGGAGATTCTAGAAATAAGCCAAAATTGAAGCCTTAAATCATTTTTCCTAGACCACTGGGTCAGGGGAATACCAAGCAAAGAGTGTGAGAAAAGGCCTTTTTTAAGAGACCAAGCTCTTCCAAGACTCCATGTGGATCACTGTACATGTATGGGTCCAAAGAAGAGAGGAACTTATAGTGGGAAAATGAGAGAGCCTTAACCCATTGGTCCCAGCAGCTGTTCTTACTGTTAGGTATACATTATCTCATTTGATGTACATAGTGACAAGTAGCATTTAATCACAAAATCTGACACTTGCAGACAACAAGGCTTCCTGTCTTGAGTCTCTCCCCAGTCCAAAGCATTGTATACAAGACCACCAGATCAATTTTCCTAAAGCAATGCTTTCTTCACATCATTCCCTTGCTCAGAAGCCTTTAAAGATGCCAGTTATGTTGCCTCAAGTACATGCTTCTTTATGGTCTTGTATAATCTATTCCCAACCTCTCTCTAATATCATTTCCTATCATCCCTCAACATGAATTCTGTGCTCTAGTAGAGCTGACTTGAATCTCCCAAATAATACTGTGTTACCATATTGTGATAGTCCAAACATCCTCAAATCTTTTGGGTCTGTCCTTTCTTGTGGTAGATAGTTTCTGACCTAGATATACTACTCCACCTTGTCCTTCTGGATCTCTACCCCTTTTCAGAAAGCTCTATATCTAGTGGAAAACTTGCATACATACATGCTATGACTCATTCACTGGTGCCTATGACACTGGAGTTAGGAAATCAACCAGACATTCTTCCTAGAGACCCCACCCATCCCTATAAAAATCTTGACCTTCCAAAGCCCTGTTGTATGGGTTTCTTGGTGTTCCCACCCCAAACTGGGAGGAACATAAAGAAGGGAGACACGTATGTTTGTGTGTTTGTGTGTATGTGTGCGGGGGACGCTGCTTCGAGTATGAACACTGATCCCTTTCTGTCTTCTATGATAGCCTGCAGATAGCAGGGAATCAAAATATAGTAGAAAATGCACTGGCTCAAGAATCAAAGGACCTGAGTTCAGATCCTACTTCTGAGATTGTTGACTATTTGACAAATATGTTTTGGGGATAGTTTTATTATATTGTATTTGAAAATAGTAAAAAAAAAACGAGTTATGAAGAACTCAAGGTTATCTCTACTTACATTTCACAGATGAAGAAAGCAAAGCAAAGACAGAAGTGACATAGGAACATAACAGGGCTAGGACCAATGTCTAATAAAGCATTAAGGCAATTATGACTATCTTAAAGTATCTAAAATATTAGCTATATCTGTTTGGCTTAGAAGGCAGAATTAGGAGCAATGGGTAGAGACCATAAAGAAGTACAATTAGGCTTGAACATGAAAAACTTCTTACTTAGAGCTATACCAAAATGAAGTGAACTGCCTTTGGAGATGGTGGATTGTTTCCTTCACCACAACTACCCCCCATCCCCATCCCTTTCCAGGGGATGTTTTTAAATACTTGTTTAGTCTATCATAGTGAGGATTTCTTTCTTGATGGGGTTAAATTAGATGGACACCAAGGGCTTTTTCAATTCTAAAATTCTGTGACTCACAAAGAACATACTTCTGAAGATACTGGCAAAGTGGCTTATTCTTAGAATCACTGGGGATCATCTAATCCAACCTTCTCATTTTACAGATGAATAAATAAAGTGAGGCCTAGCAAGGTTAAGTAACTTATTCAAGATCACACAGAAAATTAAATGAACCAGAGAATGTTAGACCTAGAAGAAACCTTAAAGAAAAATTGAATGACTTAGCAGATTAGTTAGACACAGTTAGATGGTACAGTGGATAGAGTTCTGGGCCTAGAATCTGTAAGACTGGAGCTCAAATCTTACCTGAAACATTTCTGAGCTTTATGGCCCTGGGCAAGTCACTTGATCTCTGTTTCTTTCAGTTTCCTCAACTGAAAAATATAAATAATAGCATCTACCCCTCAGAATTGTTGTAAGAATCAAATGAAGCAATATATGCCTAGCATAGTGTCTAGCACATGGGCACATAATAAATGCTTGCTTCCTTTATACTTCATTTTACAAGCAAAGAAACTGAGGCCCAGAGAGGGGATTATGCCCAAAATTAAATAGGTTAGAGTCTGAGTCAGAACCAAATCTGACTCTCTGTCTGCTTTCTCCCACCTTATGCTTCATGAAACAAACAAAATTTCTGTTAAGTGAAATGTCTAGATAGCCAAGTTTCAATTAATGGAAGCTTAAATGTACTTGAAATAGCAATTTGCTTTCCAAAGAAACATTGATTCATTTTTGAATAAGGGGTTTATTTCTGTTTCTTTGGTTTGTTATTGATGGGGGTTTTTTTGTTGCTCTTATGGTCAAGTTGTTTTTCATTTGTGCCCAGCTCTTTGTGACCCCATTTGGGGTTTTCTTGGCAGAGATACTGGAGTGGTGTGCCATTTCCTTCTCCAGCTCATTTTACAGATGAGGAAACTGAGGCAAACTGGGCTATCTGACTTGCCCAGGGTCACACAGCGGGTAAGTGTCTGAGTCTGGATTTGAACTCAGGAAGATGAGTCTTTCTAATTCCAAACCCAGTGCTCTATCCACTGTGCCACCCAGTTGTTTTTGTTTGTTTGTTTTAATAATTCCTTTCAAAAGGTAGTGAGACTGGGATATGGGAGACTAAGATGCCCCATGAACATCAAACAGCCTAGAGAAGTGAGAGTTCTAATGTAAAGTCAATCATTCGATCTGATTCAGGATGGTATGTGAATTGTGGAGTCACAGCAGCCAAAAAGACACACAGGAAATCTAGAAATTGAAGTCTGTTTTTCTCTATGGTTCCTGGATTTACCTTGGAAAACAGACTTTGCCTCTGGCCAAGGGAAGGATTAGTTCAACTCCAAGTAGCACCTAGGAGAGACCAGGAAGGATATTTGTTAGTGTCTTAGAAGCTAGAACTTGGGGGCAGGGGAGAAGAAGAGGGGTTCGATGCTGTTCAAACATCACTATAGACAGAGGACAACAGGCAGCAGAATTCCTTTCAATGGGCCACAATAAAGACAAAGTAATAACAGATGCCTCCCAAATTCAAGTCTTCCCTGTCTGTCATGGGTAAGTTCTGTGAGGAAATAGTAGCGAAGCCATGAGTGGTGGTCAGGGGCAGAGGAGAAAGATGGAAAAATGATGGACCAGGAAGAAAAAACGCCTAGAGTACCTATGGTTTAGAGTAGCTTTCAAATAAAGGTGGGAGCGGGAAGGGGAAAGGGAGGACATGCAAAGACTAACAATCAATGACCACAAGATCGCTGCCAATTTCTCTCTGTTGGTAGTGCCAATCAGTGCCTGGAGATGCCCTCTAATGGAAGGTAGAGGCAGACAGAGTTTGTTTCCGTTGCTCTCGTCAAAGCCTGACTCATTAGCCTCTAGGCTGGGGTTCAATGACATTTGCCCACTGGCCGGCCTCCTCAAAGACAGGCTCCGGGACAGCTGTCACTCCAGGCTCAGCCTGAGCGGCTCCCCTTCGCTCCTCTCATCGACTGGCTGCTTTGGTGACAGATCAGAGGCAAATGGTCCTGGGGTTTCCCAGAGTAAAGGGAACCCCTGGAGGGACAGAGAGCCAGAGCAGGACAATGCCCTACCAGTCGCTAAATCCCTAGAGTGCCATTCATTTTCCCCACCAGAGAAGTACTTGAATTCATATATTGAAGGGGTTACTTCCAATTTAACTTTTTCCTCTCCAGCAGCAAGCCATTCTCTTATATATGAATTTAGGAAAAATAATAAAAATTACCACTTACATAGCATTATAAGGTTTGCAAAGAACTTTCCCTACTTTATTTGATGCAATCCTCCCAAGGATCTTGTGAAAGTGGTACAGTTATTTGCCCATTTTACCAATGAAGTTCAGAGAGGTCAAGTTAGTTGACCAGAGTCACACAGCTAGTAAGTGCTGGAGGTGGGATATAAATTAAGGTTTTCCTGACCCCATACCTAGCACACTCTCCAACTGGCTGTGCACCTCAAAAGCAGGCACTAAAGAAATACAGGCAAAGCTCCAGTCCCTCCCTCTCCACTGGATCCTTGCCCTCAGCTCTTCCCCAATCTATAATCTATCATAATTCTATAGCTATAGTATTCTATGATGATTCTGCTGTGCCCTTAAGCTATTGTCCCATCTCCCTTCTGTTTTCACAGAGAAACTTTCAGAAATAATAGTCCCTACTCTTGCTTGCACTTTCTTCCATTTGCTTCTTAACCTCCTGCTCTCTGGCTTCTGCTGGCACCACGCTCTCCAGATTTGCCTTGACTTCAGCACTGCTTGGCACTGATGACCACGTTCTTGACACTGTATTCTTCTGACCTTTAGAACACCTCTACCTGCTTCACTTTGGCCTCTGGCCCCATTCACGGAGGCATTCCCTGAAAGTCTTCAACTTTCTCCTCTTTGTCTGCACTCCCTTCCTTTCCCTCTAACCTTTTCCCTCTTCTTCCAGATCTCCATTCCACCACCACTCCTTCCCTCTCCTTCCCTTCCCCTCCCCTCCCTCTCTTCTTCTTCTCCTCCTCCTTCTTCCTCCTCCTCCTCCTTCTTCTCTCTTTGTGTCTCTGTGTCTCCGTGTGTGTGTGTGTGTGTGTGTGTGTGTGTGTGTGTGCATGCGCGTTTGGGTGTGTGTCTCTCTGTATGTGTCTCTCTGTCTCTGTCTCTGCCTCCTTACTGACCTTAACTACTCTCACAGCTACAATTATTGGCTCCATATAGCTAACTCTCAAGTCTCTATCTACTACTCTGGTCTTTCTTCTGAGCTCTACACCTGTATCTTTAGCAGCCACAAGACATTTCAATTAGACGTTCTGTCAGAGCCTCAGGCTCAAATACGCAAAACCAAATGTGTTATCTTTCGGTTGTAATGGGTGTAAAGTTGTCTCTGTCCTTGTTTCTTAATTAGCACAGTGAAAATGCTCCAGGACCTGAGATTCCCAGGGTGTCTGGTGCTTTGGTTCAGAGATTGAATCAGGAAGGTTGTGCAGATTTGGAAGAGAAATAGCAGCCTCGATTTAAAAGACAGGTAGGGAACCTTTAGTCCTCTTAGCCTGGAGCTCAGGTACACAAAGGAAAGTCAAACATTTATTAAGTACCTACTATGTGCCAGGTACTGTGCTAAGCTCTAGGGAGACAAAAAGAGGCAAAAGACAGTCCCTACCTTCAAGGAGCTCACAGTCTAATAGAGGAGACAGCATACAAACAAATATATACAAAGCAAGTTATATACAGGATAAACAGAAAATAATTAACAGAAGGAAGGCACTAGAATAGGAGGCTGAGCCAGATTGTGGAGGGCAGGGAATGAATCTGTGATCTCACTGGTAGAGCCAACTCCTTCTACCCATGAAGGTCACCACCTTCTCTAGAACTAATAGTCTTAGACTAGAGGTGTCAAACATACTACCCAGTGAATGAGGATGGCACCAGATTAAAATATAATTGGGAAAGTTAACAAAATTAAAAAAATACAATTCAACCTAGATAATGTTACTATGTGGTTTTCTATGCCAATATACACTGGCAGGGATCCTTATGTATGGTATAGTGGCCCCCATTTCTATTTGCAGTTCATACTGCTGGGCTTAGAGCACTGCCTAAGTCACTGAGAAGCCTTAGAGGGTAAATGAACTCAAGTTCTTATAGCCAGTATTTGAACGGGACTGAACTTGATGATACATTGTTCTCACTCCAAGGTCAACTCTCTGTCTACTGTAATAAACTACTTTTCTAGCCAGATTGTGAATAGCCTTAAATGCCAGGGAAAGAAGTTTGCATTTTATCCTGTGATCAAAAAAGAGCTTAGGTATGGCTTTTGAGTCAAGAGTGGCATGGTGAGGTATGTGTGCATGAGAAGAATAGTTTTGGCAGCTGCATAGGGGTTTAGATTGGAGGAGGGAAAATTTGGAAGCAGAGAGGATAAGTCCTGAACTCCATTAATGGTAGTGGCAAGAGGTTTTGGAGTTCTTATCTCAGCTTTCCTCTGGCTAGCATTGTGACTTTTGGCAAAAAAATATACTTGACCTCTGTATATATCTCAGTTTTCTTATCTATGATATAGGGTGGGAAGGAAATATGTACATTATAGAAGAATTATACTAATTATTATACTATCATACAAAAGATTATACTAATAAAATTAAATATATATATAAACAACTAAATTATACAAAAGATTATACTAATAAAATATAAAGTATATGTAAACAACTAAGTTATACAAAAGATTATACTAATAAAATATAAAATATATATATAAACAACTAAAAGAAATACATGACCAAAAGCTGTTCCCCAATAAATAAGTGGGCAAAAGATATAAACAAGCAGTTAAACAAATTGTAAACTCTTAACCATAGAAAGGGATGTTCTGAATTGATAATAGTAATAGAAATGGACATCAAAACATTTTTGAGGCTTACTCATAGTCAATAAATTGGCAAAAAAGGCAACAGATGAAGGTGATGTTGGTGAGGTTAAAAAAATGTTATATGAATATACTGCTGATGAAGCTATGACTGGTCCCGTCAAAAAAAAACTTTTTAATTTACTACAGAAAAGCTACCAAAATCTCTATGCCCTTGGACCTAGAGATACTATTGCTAGTCATATACCCCAAGGAGGTCAATGATGAAAAAACCCAATATATACAGCACCTTTATGTAATAAAAACATGGATTCAAAGTAAATAGGAAATGGCTTAAACAAGTAATTTATGTAAATATAATTAATGGAAAATCACTGTGCAATAAGAAATGATAAATACAGAGAAGCTGTATAGTGTGAACTAAGTAGAATCAGGAAAACAGTATACACAATGCGAAAACAAAGTAAATGGAGTCAGGCACAATGGTATACCTCAGCAATTGCTACTACTGGGAAGACTGAGGCTAACAAGACTTCTAAGTTTCAGTGAGCTAATGTGATCAAATATCTGAACCAAGGTCAGCATTTATATGGTGAGCCTCTGGGAACACGGAGTCACCAGGTTGCCTTAGGAGATGCAAACAGATTCAGATCACAATGGAGTAGGTCCAAGTTCTCATATTGATCAGAGCAAGACCAGAACCACAAAAAAAGTCCATGTATGACCAACCTGGATGAGATAGAGAGACCAAGTCTTTAAAAACAAATTTTTTAATGTAAGTGGAAAAGACAACATCATTTCTCTCATTTACCTTAATATGTCCTCCACTCCCCCTTTTATTACATAACAAAACTATTTATAAGTCTGTTTCAATTAGCTCCATCTATAGACCCTTGTGATTTAAAAGAAGCCTTTTCACAACCCATTTCTACATTAGATTGCAAAGAGTTTGTTTTTATAATGTCCCTTCTGATTTTTAACTTGTTATCTTTTAAGCTTTTTTTTTCTTAACTTCTATATTTATATTTCAAAGGTATTTTTCAGTTCCATTTTTCTCATCAGGAATATTCTTAAATCCTCTGTGTCACTGAAGATCCATTTTTAAACCTGTAGGATGGTACTCAATTTTGCTGAATAAGTTATTTCTGGTTATAGACCTTTGTATTTTGTCTTTTGGAAAATCCCATTCCTTCTTTGCTCTTTTATGCTGTTACATCTTGAGTGATCCTGATTTTGGCTCCTCAACATTTGAATTCTTTCTTTCCAACTACTTGTAGTATTTTTTCTTTTGTCTAGAAGTTCTGGGGTTTTTTGATAGTGACATTCTTAAGAGTTTTAATCTTGGGAATTCTTTCAGGAAATAATTAGTGAGTTGTGTTTTGTTTTTCTATTTTCACAATGTCCTCTTGTTCTATCTGGGTAATTTTTTTTTTGACTGATTTCTTGAAATATGATATCCAAATTCTTTATTATGGTCATGGATTTCAGGTAACACTATGATTCTTAACCTATCTGAAATTGATATGTTTTCCAGGTCAGTTGTTTTTTATATGATATTTTACATTTTCCTCTACTTGATTTGATTTTGATATTTCTACATTTTCCTCTATTCTCATTTTTTGACTTTGTTTTACGAATTCTTGTCATCTCTTGGAGTCATTAATTTCCATTTAGTCCATTCTTATTTTTAAAGAATTTGTTATTATTTTTATACCTTTTATGTTAAATTATGGATCCATTTTCAAATTTCTCTTCCATACCTCTCATTTCTTTAATAATATTTTTTAAACTCATACATGGTTTCTTCAAAAAATTCTAACAGTTCTTGTGGTCAAGCAACCTTTTTCTTTGAGATTTTGATAATAGGTGTTTTTGAGTTATTTTCTTCTATATTTGTGCTTTGGTCATCTCCAGAACCATAAAAGGTCTTTTTTCGGTTTGTTTGTTTATCCATTATTGTTGCTGAGGTCTGAGGAGTGGAATTCTCGGTCACCCTTTCTCTGGGGATCAAATCAAGCCGATGGGTTTTCCTTTAACTTTTTTCCTTTTACTGAGGAGATATAATGTGGCAGCAGAATATAGTAGCTTTTTTATAATCCTTTTCCTTTGCCACAGACACAAAACACTCTTCTCCTGTGAGCAGCCTTAGCAGTTAATTTCAAGGATGCCCTTCTCTGAAGTGAAAGACCTAAGTTGAAAACCTTTCCCTGAAAGGAAGAAGAAACATATCAATTAAACTTAATTAAAAATATAAAATGTCATGAAAATATTATCAGCTTGATTACAAGCCTACTTCTGTGTAGCTCCCACAATGCCTTGCACATATTGGTTATGCAGTAAATACCTCTCAACTGACTGGTTCGTTGATTAATTTTTAAAACCTGTATTAGTGTTTTTTATTTTTATAACATTCTTTTCCTTCTACACTTCTTAACCTAATCCTAATTTACAACATACAAAAATAGTTAAAAATCTAAGCAATACAGCAATCACAGCTGCTCTCATGTGCCACACTCCACATTACAATTACAATGAACTGTGTGATCTCACTGCCCTCTCAGACGAAGTGTACATGATCAAATTCTCTGAAGTCACTGAATTTTAACTGCATTGAATTTTTTATACTAGTTATATAGGGTTAATGGTGAATAAAGGAAAAAATAGGCAACGAAGGGTATGAGTTTTGGGTATTCATTTTTTCGATTTCTCCCTTTGCTTCTTTGGAAAATATGATTTGACTTGCTTCACAAGGACCTTTCAAGAGTTACCTTATGAGCACTGTCAATAACCAGGCCTGGCCTGAGCAAAATTGTGAAGGATGTTGTCTTTGGTGCTGTTCTGTCTCCCTTTCTGTATATATATATCCACCTCTTGGACATATTGTCTCCCAACTCCCAGTGGCCCAAGTCCCAAATCCCCTTGGAGGATGCTTATCCCTGGCAGTGACAGACTCCAGGCTTTCCAATATCCTTTTCCCCCATCAAAACCTACCCCAACCGCCTCATCTTTGGTCACAAAAGTCAACCATAGAATTTCATTGACTCAGTGTAGTACTTGAAAGAACCCTGGAATGGAAGGTAGGATATCTGAGTAAGTCTAATTGGGCCTGTACAAATAACTAGCTAAGTAAGTCCTTTCTCCCCTCTGGGCCTACCGCTAACAAGAAAGAGACTAGACAGCACCGTAGATTTATAGCTGGAAGGGAATGTAGAAGTCATTTAGCTCAACCCCCTCATTTTAGAGATGAAGAAACTGAACCCAAATTAGTGAAATGAATAACTGGTCCAGGGTCACACATGCAGTAAATAAGTGGCAGATCTGGGATTCAGATCCACATCCTCTAATCCAAACCCATCACTCTTTCCCCTGGACCATACTGCCTCCCACATCCTTTCCACTTCTTACTGTCTATGATTCACTGTCAGGCTTTGGGCCAATAGCTTAATATGTCACCTTAATGTGCCTCTCCCCACCCCACAAATCCTCCACCCACTTGCCACATTTTAATAGAGACCTTTAATGACAACCCAAAGACTGAGAATTTAATCCAAACAATGGAAATTTCAGGCCCCTCTGACAACAACAGGAAGAGAAAACTTTGGGGGCAGGAAGATCTTTTTGGAGCCCCTAAAATTTCACCACGAAGATAACCTTTTCGTAGAAGTAAAACTGGTTATCCCACGAGGTTGGGGTTCTTAATGTATGTGTGTGTGTTTGTGATGGACCCCTTTAGTAAACTCATGAAGTCTGTGGATTCCTTCCCAGGATGATGTTTATAAATGTATAGAATAAAGTACATGAAATTACAAAAGAAACTAATTGTACTTTAAAAAAAGATGTATTTTTTTCCTCATCTATGTTCACAGATACCCTAAAATCTGACCCCAAGGGAAGAACCCCTGATCTAAATAAAGAAAAGGAAGGTCTAATAGATAAATTCCTGGCCTCATTGTAAGACCTGGGCCAACCTCTAATGCTATGAGACTAGGCCTAAGGCACTTAACCTCTCAGTGTCCCCAAGAATTCTCTAAGGCTGTAAATTGCAGAAAATTGCTAATCTACTTTGGTGATGAAAGTTCCCTCACTAGGAATTACCAGAAAACCAGAAAATCAGAAACATTATAGGTCTCAACACAAGAGGGCTGACGAGCCTACCCATCTCAGCCCTCTGGTCAAAGAGTCACCTGACAGTGGTCCCATGGGAACTATGTATAACACAGTCATAGTGCCGTTTGCAAACCTTTTAAAAGCCATATAAACACGAACTGCTATTCTTAATAGAGTGGAGGGATTGGTCTAGCTAGGCCAGAGGGAGCAATAGTGAGGACTGGAGGAATGACATCAGGAGAGTAGAAGAAATGCTCTTCCAAAGGCAGCTACCTCAGCAATGACTCAGCAAGGGGTAGGGATTGAAAGAAATAAGGAGGTAGGTACTCTGCAGCCAGGGATGAAAAGGAATCAGAGCCTTGTACACAATCACGATGACCTCCTCTCATCCTTCCTGACGATACTAACCATCTCCTCACTAACTGCCCTTTGAACACTTGTTATTCATAAGTATAACTCACGTTGACATAGGACTTTGAGGTATACAAAGTAATTTGGGGGTTTGCAGCCATACTATGAGGTTGGTAGGGCAAAAATAACTGCCAATCTATTTTAAATATAAGGAAACTGAGGCTTAGTGGTAAAGTGACCTATCCACAGACACAGCTAGCATGTTGGAGCCAGTATTTAAACTCAGATCCCCAGTTGCAAACCTAGCACACTCTCCATTAGAGACTTCACTCACCCTTGATTTAGTCTGATATAACCAGCTTGAAAGTAGCAATGGGGATGGCATATGGCAGGGATGTGATTTGGTTTGTTCAGTAATGAAATCTTGGGTGGAGTCTAAGATGGGTTTGCCTTAGACCAAGCCCTCTTCTAGCACAAAAATTCCAGCATCTAGTGTTCTGAAAGTTGCTGGGGGAGTGAAAACTTTAAACACAGGTGGAAGGGTAATCCAGAAGGAGAGAGTTGCTGAGACAGGTCCTTTAGCAGTTCAGGGTGTGCCTAACTCAGAAGCAGTCCCAGCAATCACTGCCAACGACACTACCAGGGGCATGTGCCAAGATCCTCAAGGTCTTTAGTGCTGCTGCTACCCTCTCAGCCTCCTCAAATTAAGATATATAGAGAGTGCTTGGAAACCTAAAGCTTGATAAGTCTTATCTATTTTTTAAAGTTAAATGTATTTATTTTTTTATGTAGTTGATATTTTCAATAACAATGAGAATTTTTCTTTCTTCCATGCAATCATGGCGAAGATGTTTTTGTGAATTACAGGATATCTTAGATGGATCACTATAGAGACTATCTGGAACTGCTGGACAATAACCTTCCTCTAATAGGATGCAAATATATATGGCTTTCAGAAAGTATTGAATATCTCCAGCAACACAAGCACTTGAATTAATTTTGCAACAGGAGATGACCTTGGAATTGTAGCTAATTCTCCATTGCTGTTTGTCCTTCACTGTCAAAGAGGTCTTCACTGTCAAAGGGGTCTCCTCCCCAAAGATGACTTTAGGGAGGAGAAGCTATGACATGCAAGTGAGTTAGATTGAAGGGAGGGAGGGCTGTGCAAAGTCACCAAGCTACCACATCGTGGCTGATATGTATCTTTGGAAGGAGAAGAGGAGTAGAAGCAGCTTGTCTACCCATCCCCTTCCAATCCTTCTCCACCCCTATCTTTTACTGCTATTCCAGAGGGTCTCCCATTGTGGACATCAGGGACTGATCAAAAAGGAACAAAATAATTATTCTCATTCTTCTAGCACTTTGGGACTTATGTAGAACCTTACTGCTGACTACCCTGTGGAAAAGGTAAGATTGAGGGAGGATCAAAGGGTGGCAGGACCATGTGTTCATCCTCCATTTCTGAAGAAGACCATGTCATCAGAGAAATGGTAACACAACTTGCACTTGACTTTGTTTTGAGTGAGGGAGGGCTGTGCAGATCACCAGCCTCACTTCTCCAGAGCCATCTGAATCCAGTGACCAGATATTCATCAGGATGACTGGAGATGACCCAGGATGAGGCAACTGGGGTTAAGTGACTTGCCCAAGGGCACATAGCTAGAGAGTGTCAAGTGTCTGAGGTGAGATTGGAACTCAGGTCCTCCTGACTCCTGCACTGGTGCTTTATCCATTGCACCACCTAGCTGCCCCGGCAGGATCATAGATTTAGAGCTAGAGAGGAACTGCAGGCACCAAATCCAATTTCTCATTTTATATGTAGTATGGGGCAACAAGGAGAACTCTTGATCAATATGGTGAGAAAAGGTGAACCTTCAGTCAATACAGATGATGAAGCAGAGGCTCCGAAAAGTTGACTTATCCAAAATCTCCCAGGTTAATAACTGGAAGAACTGGGATTTGAATCCAAATTCTCTGATTCCAAATCCATTAATGATAAATCTCAGAGTCATGAGGGTAAATTACAGAATTACAATATAAATACAGGCAGCTAGGTGACTCTGGGTTTGGAATCAGGAAGACTCATCTTCATGACTTCAAATCTGGCCTCAGACATTTACTAGCTGTGTGACCCTGGGCAACTCATTTAACCCTGTTTGCCTCAGTTTCCTCATCTATAAAATGATCTGAAGAAGGAAATGGCAAGTCACTCTAGTATCTTTGCCAAGAAAATCCCAAATGGGGTTACAAAGAGTCAGACACAACTGAAATAACTGAACAACAACAAAAAAAAAAACACCAAAAAGAATAAATGCATGGCAAGTAAATGGAAGCAACAGCCACTGATACAGTTACTACTATGTCGTGAAAGCATTATCTCCATTTTATAGAGGGGAAACTGAAGCAGAGTTAAATCTTAGATTCAGACTTCCTGACTCAGTCCAGTGATTTTTCCTCACAACATGCTGCCTTCACTCCAAGAAACATAATTTGCAAAGTCTATTGAAATACGCCGAAGTCCAGGGATGGGGAACCTGAGACCTCAAGGACGCACATGACCCTTTAGATGCTCACATGGTGCCCTTTGACTGAATCCAGACTTCACAGAACAAATCCCTTAATAAAAGAATTTGTTCTGTAAAACTTGAACTCAGTCAAAAGGCTGCACCCAAGGACCTAAGAGGCCACATGTGGCCTCCAGGTCACACGTTCCCTATTCTGGCCCAAACTATCTCTCCTCCTAGCCAAAACAATTTATACTTCTTTTTACTTATTCACTGATGTCAGAAAACCTGTTCCCAGCGGACTAGTGCAATGCATGATGACAATTTTTGCATAGAAAGTCTGTCTCCCTGGATTAGGGATCCCAATGACTGATATTCACACCAAAAGGAAAATGGGGAAGGCCGAGTGTTGCTGGATGGAGGTCAGAAAAAACACAGGGACAACTTTAAGGTAGGGGTGGTGCCTTTGCAGAAGAGAAGAAGGATGCAAAGAGGAGCCTGAAGGCAACACACCACACGATTCTGTTTAGCCCTGGCCATTTATCCGGCAATACCAATGCTAGATTTCTTTATCTTCCAAAAATAGAGCCGCCCTCTCTCTCTTCACAAATCTATGCTGGCTTCTCACAAGACATAGAATGACACCTAAACTCCTCAACCTGGCATTCAAGGCTCCCCATAACCTGACTCTGCCCCAACTCCATAGCTCATGTCTCACTGCTCTTTAACACAGATCCTCCACTTTGTTTAGTGAAGCAAAGGAAGAGGGGAAAGGAGAGGGTAAGTCCTTTTTTGTCTTCTGCACACAACACACTTAGTCTCAACTCTGTACTTTTGGTTGTGTTTTTTCTTTAAAAAATTTTTTTTCAACTCATGATGGAAAAATGCCATCTACATCCAGAAAAAGAAATATGGAGTCTGAAGCCAGATAGAAACAGACCATTCTCTTTTTTTGTTTTGTTTTGTTTCACATTTTTCTTTCTCGTGGTTACTTCCATTCGTTCTAATTCTTCTATACATAACTGATGTGAAAAATAAATAGGTCACTAACAATCTTTTTTTTTTAATTATCAAGCATTAATTGTGTCTCCTTTCTACTTCCTTTGCTCCAATTTGGGGAGAAAAAAAGAAAAATAAAACTCTTACAATAAATATGCAGAGTGGTGCCTTTTTTATAACTGCGATGCTCTCCCCACTCCCTTCCATCTTTCAAAGGCTTCTCATCCTTTAAGGCCCAGTTGAAGTCCTGACCTTTCCATGAAGGCTCATTTACCTCCATTGACCCAGACCCATCTCTTATCTTCGACCTGCAGGATTTATAATGAGTTCCACCCAGCTTATGCCCCATCTCACAGTATTCTTGATGTCCCCCAACTTGAAGGCAGAAGCCACATTGTTTCCTCCATCTGTTCCTCCTGTAGCACCTAGTCCATTCATGACTAGTCCCACAGTAAGTGTGTGGCCACAAGTAGCTGCAGATATACGTGTGTGTGTGTGTATACATATATATATATATATATATATATATATGCATGTTCCATTCAATGCAGCAAACACTTCTGAAGCATCAATTATATTGGAGGGACTGTACCAGGCACCAGGCATGCAAAGACAAAAATTAAACATAGCCACCCTTCAAAGAGTTTATGCTTTATTTGGGGGCAATTCTAGATATGCACAGACAAGTAAATACAGACAAGAGGTGGAGAACGTTAACAAGTAAGAGCTGGGGGCAATCTAGAGGTGTGCCAGTCAATCTTTAACAATCAGCTCCCTGGAAAACAAAAAAGTACATGGCACACTTTTAAGTTTTATCAACATTATTAACATTTTCTCTATCACTTATTAAGCCTAGAACAATAAACCAAGCCCTGATTTTATGTGTTGCCAGCTTCTGAGGCATAAATGCTCACTCTAGAAATTTAACTATTGGCTTCCTAGATCCAGTGAAAGCTAATTCTAGCACATTCCTATGGGGCTCCCATTAAAAAAAAAATGGCATCCAAGTCATGTTTGAAAGGAAGTAAGGCATTCTCTAATTCAGCTCAGAGGTGAGTTGAATTGCCATTCATATTAAGAAGCACAGCAGTGCTGAGAACATAATTGACCAGATTCTCTTCCAGGTTATTTTTGGAGTTTTTAAGAGTTTTAAAGGAAAAAGAAAATCCTAGAAATAGAACCATTAGCTCATTAACAAAGAAGCTCTGTGTAGAGGGGGTGTGTGTGTGTGTGTGTGTGTGTGTGTGTGTGTGTGTTTTCTCCTTCCCTAATTAGGAACATGCTCTAAATAAATTAGAAAGAAGGTTGATGGAGCTGGGAAAGGTTGGAGGGTTTGGTCCTATTCTCAATTAGATCAACCATGGCTAAAAGGAATTGGCTTCTTCCCTGAAAGTTCCAAGGAAGGTGGAGGGCCCAGACCATCTCAGGAGAAAATGGGTCAGGACCATGTTTCACTACAGGTTTTAAGAAGGATACACAATGCCAATAATTCAGTACAAGGAGACCATGGAGCTCACAGGGCAGAAAATCAAGGCAGGTGTATTGAGGGGACATTCTTATAATAGGAGGGTGATGGAAGTAGGTCTGCTGGACACCCAAACCAGCAAAGCATGGTGGGGTTATACAGGCTTCTTACTGGAACTAAGCAGGATCAGGCATTAGGGGAAGATTGTGGGGATTCTGTAGCTAGGGACCAGTGCTGATTCATGCTAATGTTTGATGGCTTAGGGGGAGAGACAGATTCCTGGGGAAACTTCTAGAGATAGTAATGAGGATTTGGGTGACTGTCGCTGGTCTTACTCTGACAAAGTAACTCAGGGGTTTCTCAGAGCTTCTTTTTCTAGCAAGTTGGGGAAGCTATTGGGATCCTTACAGACAAGTCACCCTAAAGAAGGTTGGGACTTGGAACAGACCATATCCTTACCATTGCCACAATTACCACCACCACCACCTACCCAGCAACCCACACAACATCACTCTGACTTCTTCCTATGAGTTCATATAAGTGAAGACAAATTCAAATAAACCACCATAAAGGCCCATCATGGAACTAGGAAAAATAGTATAAAAAGGTAACTTGGGGAAAAGGAGGAAAGAAAGGACAGTAGATCTTCTCTGCATGAAAGATACTAGGGACAAGGGGTGTATTATATCCTGCAGTGGTCACTGGTCCAAGATACAGGTTGGTAGGTACTGGGCATTTCTCTATTTTACATACTATCATGGCAGACACAGTCAGTCTTAGATTGATCATTATAGAAGCTATTTAAAATACTTGGATCTTTCTCTAATAGGCAGCTGTACCACACTAGCCCCAGATAAAAATTTGGATTTCAGAATATATTTGAGGTGCAGGCAGTTTTCAGAGGAAAAAAGTAAAGCTATCCATAGTCATATGAAAAAATACTCTAAATCACAATTCATTAGAGAGATGCAAATCAAAACAACTCTGAAATACCACATCATACCTATCAGATTGACTAACATGACAAAATAGGAAGATGATAAATGCTGGAGATGTGGGAGAATTGGAACACTATTCATTGTTGGTGGAGCTATGAGCTGATCCAACCATTCTGGAGAGCAATTTGGAAGCAAGCCTAAAAGGCTGCAAAAATATGTATACCCTTTGACGCTGCAATATCGCTTCTAGGACTATATCCCAAAGAGATCATGAAAATGGGAAAGGGTCCACATGTACAAAAACATTTATAGCAGCGCTCTTTGTGGTGGCCAAAAACTGGAAATCAAGGGAATGCTCATCAATTGGGGAATGGCTGAACAAGTTGTGGTACATGAATGTAATGGAATACTATTGTGCTATGGGAAACGATGAACAGGAAGACTTCAGAGAGGCCTGGAAGGATTTATATGAACTGATGCTGAGTGAAAGGAGCAGAACCAGGAGAACTTTGTACACAGTAACAACCACAGTGTGTGAGAATTTTTATGGTAGACTTAGTACTTCATTGTAATGCAAGGACTTAAAAAATTTCCAATGGACTTGAGTCAAAATGCCTTCCACAGCCAGAGAAAGAACTATGGAATTGGATCGCAGAATGAAGCAAACCATTTTCTTTTGTGTTATGTTTTATTTTGCTTTGTTTTATGGCTTCTCTCATTCATTTTAATTCTTCTATTCAACATGACAATGGTGAAATTGTATTTAATAGGAATGTATGTGTAGATCCTATATAAGATTGCAAGCTGTCTTGGGGAAGGAGGGAGGAGGGAGAGGGAAAAAGGGAAAAAATCTAAGATACATGGAAGTGATTATAGAACACTGAAAACAAATAAAATAATAATATTTTGGGAGAAGAAAAAAAGAAAATATCTCAGGTGACAAAAATATTTGCTCTCCTCTTCTAATTAATCACCAAACAATAGCAGTTAAAATTAAACTGAAGGAAGAACTTTCTGAAAACTACAGTTTATTGGCCCTTGAGTAGGCTCACAATGGGGTAATAATACAGACACTGGTCTTGAAGTAAGTAGATCTGGGTTCAAGTCCTAGTTTCACTTGTTGGTCACAACTCCTCAGAATCTCAGTCTTCTCATCTGTAAAATGGGAATAAGATACCTTCCTCAGAGAGTTGTTTTACAGAAAGGACTCTAAATCTTAAAGTCCTTGATATATGTGAGTCACACTTAAGGTTGGGAAACATTATGTTACCATTCAGGTACCTATTGATGTCTAACTTCAGAATTACAAGATTATAAGGTGGACAGAATTCTTGAGTCCATCAAATCCAAACTGTACCTCACCAAGGGTCCTTTCTACACTCTACCAAAAGGAACTATGTGGTCATCCAAGCTGCTCCTGAAAAATTCCAATCAAAATAGACAATTAGAGAGATCTCTAGACTTCTGGACCTTGACAACCCCTGAAAGTGCCTGTCTGTGCAACTCACAAGGCAGGTTCCAATTTCTCTGCTAGCCAGGGCTTAGCTTAAGCAGCTAGGTGGAGCAGTGGCTAGAGCTCTGAAGGTCTGAATTCAAATCCAGTCTCAAGTACTTACTAGTTGTGTGACTCTGGGCAAGTCACTTAACTACTTCTTCCTTATTTTACTTATCTGTATAATTCCACCTAAATTTCCACCTAAATTCATGGACTGCCTTAAATATATCCATGAAACAAAGGACTCCTGCCCTAGAACAGAAGGTTCTTAGGACAGACTGTGTTGTTTTTACCTCTGTATCCTACTCTGGGCTATGTTTCAGCGCACTGCACTGAAATAATGGGGGCAGCTAGGTGGTGCAGTGAATAGAGCACCAGTGCAGGAGTCAGGAGGACCTGAGTTCAATTCTCACCTCAGACACTTGACACTCACTAACTATGTGACCTTGGGCAAGTCACTTAACCCTAATTGCCTCATCCTGGGTCATCTCCAGTCATCCTGATGAATATCTGGTCACTGGATTCAGATGACTCTGGAGGAGAAGAGAGGCTGGTGACATGCACAGCCCTCCCTCACTCAAAACAAAGTCAAGTACAAGTCATGTCATTTCTCTGATGACATGGTCTTCTTCAGCAACAAAGGATGAATACATATCTACATAATGGACATTATAATAGCATCTACCTCCCAGGGTTGTTATAAAGATAAAAATTAGATATTTGTAAAGCACTTAGCATGGTGCCTGGCATAGGGTGGTACTTAGTAAATGCTTTATCTTTCTTTCTGTCTATCTATCATCTATCTACCTGTTTGTCTGTCTGTGTCCATTCAGCTTGGTGAAACCATTCTCTTGGTGGTTTCTCCTCTAAGCAATGCCATAATTGCCCTACAAGAAAAGAGAGAAGATGGGGATAAGGGAAAGGAGGGATATGATAGAAGGGGGGGCATATTAAGGGAAGGCTTAATCAGAATGCAAGGCGTTATGGGGTGGGGGGAGGAGAGAGATGGGGAGAAAATTTGGAACTCAAAATTTTGTGGAAATGAAAGTTGAAAACTAAAAATAAATAAATAAACATTTAAAAAGAAACAAATAAATGTTAAAAAATGATATAATTTTCAAAAGCATCTCTTACTGGACAACTGGTATTTGGCTCAGGAACCTAGGATCTCTTTAACACACAAGGTAGCTTCCAAAATTGGAAACATTCATCTCTCAGGATTACTGTTCAGTCACCTTTGCTTAGGAAAAGATACACAAAACAGAAGAGATAGCCAGAAACGTGCAGTTCTGTTCAGGCTTGCCTAGGCTCATACATATTAAGTATCACTGCTATGTGCTTGAGCTTTGGGCTGCCATGGCCACTGGTTGGGAAGAAAAAGAGAGAAATTCTCTTTCTTCTATTAGTCCTAATTGGAAATCCAGCAGTAGAAAGCCCTGGATCTGTCACTATGAGACCAAAATCAGTTTCCCTTGATTTTTTACTAAGAATTTTTTACACATGACATTCAGGAGTCAATCCACTTTGTCACAACTTCCAGTCATGGGGACCGAAATCTCAACATGGGGCCATAAAATCTCAACAAAGCATAGCACATAACCCTCAGCAAGAGATCAATGTATCTATCTGTCTCCAGGAAGGTAGATCACTTACCTAGCTCCATGGGAGATGAACGGGAGAGAAGGGTACAAATATTTACTAAGTACATTCTATATACCAGGTACTGTGCTAAGCACTTTGCAAATATTATTTCATTTGATCTTTACAACAGTGCTATTAATATATCCCTATTTTAAAATTGAGGAAACTGAGGCTTAAGTGAATTATCAAGACTCACATAGCTAGTAAGCATCTGAGGCTGTATTTGAACTCTGGTCTTCCAGACCCCAGGTCCAATGCTCTCTCCACTGTGTCACCTAATTATTTCTGAAACGATCCAGTAGGGATCATGACTTAAGTACTGTACTAAGAATCCAGACATACAACTCCTAGACTCTGCCACACCAGTAATTAGCTGTGTGACATTGGCCAAGTCTCCTAGGTTCTCTGGATCTCAGAGGGGTTATCTCTAAGTGACCTCTGAATTCCCCTCTAGCTCTTATATTCTCAGAGATTAGTGAGCACTGACAAAGGATCCACAGACAGTACAACCCTACTAGGCACCAGAAGATTTCGTTGTAATTTCAAAATGCCCCCAAGAGGTAAGTGCTTTGCCAGAAGTAGTAAAGCACACTTTGTATGAAAATAAGATGCAAATTCACACCCACAAATTTTATACAAGTAGACTTGTGGCCGTCCAAGTATTTCACTCATCTGGATGTAATCCCAACCAAAGTTCTAGCAAAGATCCAATTTGTGAGGATGCCAAAGTTGAGACTAGACATTTGTTCACCTAGAGCCAGGTTTGCAAATTTCAACTTCTTCCCACCCACCAATGAAAATATAGTCATAATTTTATTTCCTAAAGGAGTCAGTTTTCTGAGTTAAGGAACGGCCATCATTGTTAGAAATCTCTTGGAAATGTCTTAGATAGCCCATTCTGCCTTAACCAATTCATTTTAGAAGGAAATCTTTCGTGGCTGTCGTATTAAACCTTAGGTATAGCATTAAAAAGAGGTGGAAAAATTAAAAGGGATATTAGTAAATGTCCCTTATTGTGTGTCTCTGAGTGCCTTATGGACTACACACACCAATTACCCTGATCACACTTAACTCCAGTCAGTATGAATATATATTTTACAAACAGTGTCCACTTAAGGAGCTGTCTAAAGGTCTAAATTTAATGTAAGTTCAGACATAGGAAGGTTCCCAGGTGAGGGAGGGATGTAGCTAGGATTTTCTTATTGTAGTTTTCCTTAATGACTCAGCAAACTGATCTGCCCCCATTTTAACAAGAACACTTTTCTGGGGTTTTAGTTTATACTAAATACTTTATAAATGAATATATTAATATTTTTATATTTACACAATATATATGTATTTATATCTTACTAAATATTTAATTTATATATTTCTATTAAATCAAATAAATTTATATATTATATTCTATAATGATACATTTTAAATATATTAAATAAAAAAATTAAAATAAATATATTAAATATATTAAAATATATTAAATTAAATAAATTAAATATATTAAATAAATTAAATATTAAATAAATATAATAAATATATTAAAAATATTAAATATTAAAGATATTGAAATTTAAATATATTAAAAATATATAAATATTTTAAATATATTAAATTAAATTAATTTAAATATATTAAATATATTATAAATAAAAACTTTAATTTATACTGAATATTGATACTAGAAACATTTTTACAAAATAATATTAGACATCTTTTTAGTTGTTGGACATTAGCCACAAGTTGTAGGATCCTCACTCTCTTAAATTGGATCTATGAACTTTTAAAAAATATCTAGATAACTTCATTTTAACGTATTTGGTTTCCTTCATAATCCTGCTGATTTTATTTTATGCATTTAAAAACACTATTCTGATAAGGGGTCCATAGACCACTAGATTGACAAAAGGATACAGGACACAAAAAAGATTAAGAATTCCTGTCTGTTAAGGTGTTGTTTGGTTTTGTTTTTGGAGTGTGAGTGTGTGTGTGTGTGTGTATGTGTGTGTGTGTGTGTGTGAGAGAGAGAGAGAGAGAGAGAGAGAGAGAGAGAGAGAGAGAGAGAGAGAGAGAGAGAGAGAGAGGTTAAAGAAAAGATTAAGGACAACTCAGAGAGACAATTAACAGGGTCTGAGAGAGAGAATCCTTCGGGGCCAGAGGACCATTCAAGTTGTGATCCAAGAGAGTAAACAAGATGCTGTGCCAAGTCAAACTAGATTTTGTGGGGTCACCAAATCCAAGGAAATCCAAGGATTAGGTAGAAATCAGATGGAATTCATGGCAATGGTCCAAAGCCAGGAAAACAAGCACAGGGTATTTCAAGGAAACAGACTAGGAGGGGAAGCAGTAGTCATTCATGTAATGACAATGTTTCCTGTAGCTTCTCCACCCTAGACAGCATGGTTTTATAGCAACAGCCACAACATTTTCTTATTTCATTGTGCTGGTATTGCTGAAAGACTGGACCATCCCTCCCTCGAGAATGCCACCCTCAACTTAGTGGAATGATGTTAGTAGAAGGACTCTATTAACTCTGGGGATACATGTTGCATAGTTTCCCATGCTATCTCCTCAGGCCTACAACCCTGACAACTTATTGGATAGGATGTGGTCCCATTCCATCCATAAATTTTGGAATAACTAGTTTATATTCTTCTTGCCTGTGTAGGGAATTGGCCAAGGGGGTTCCTTGATCAATTTGGTAAGCCAACTTCCAAATAACTCTTTCTGATGGACTTTTGGTATGCATTTACTGGATGGTGAGACTTTATGTGGGATTTCAGAAGTCTTTCACTAAGGAAAGTGTGGATATTCATATTGGAATTCTGTTGAGAGGACAAATGGCATCTCTTGTTTTGTCCTTAGCAAGGGAGGCTGTCTCCAAGAAGAATTGGCTAATTTGAAGATACTCCTTGATACCTCCTGAAGGATAGGTAACGTTGCTGCAAGCACAAGCAAGGTGGGATTTTTATTGTTTTCTTTTTGGAGTTCAGTTTTCCAGGCTCAGGCTAAATTGTAAACATCTGAAGGATTAATCTCCTTTGAACCCTGATCATTCATAGCTGTGTTGAGTCACGTAGGTCTTGTGCTTTCTGGCTGTGAACTAATTAGGGGTTACGTCTTTATTGTATATTCTGAGAGACTGGCATTTTGCTTTGGGGGCTCAATCATGAGGAGGACCTTTTGATTCCCTGGATCAGACTCTGGGTAGCCATTTGTTAAGAGCCCCCAACTACTCAGATGCTGGTGCTCTTCTGGTCTGTTGGTGTATGTAGGTAATTATATTATTCTGTTTAGACAGAATACTGAATTCTTTCTTGGATACTCACTTCTGTCTGCATATCTGTCTGCATTGTTTAATTAAAGTAAGATTGTTTACACCTTTGAAGCAGTCTTCCCTTTAGAAAAGCAGATCAAAGAACCTGTGCTAGCATCCTATTCTGTGTGCCAGTGTGGTTGCTACTATAGCTGCTTAGAGCTGCCCCCAAGACAGCTGGTTCTTGTAGAGGATAGACTCTTATTGGAGAAGTCACCCTTTTGTGCTCACTTATAAAGAGAAGTCTTCATGAAGGACTTAGGGCTCTTTCATTTTTGCTTTCTGTCTCAATTCAAGGTAAATCCTGAGTTGAGTGTTCTGCATTCAGCAGGTAGAAGCTTCGGAAACACACATAGTGGAGTTTCTCATGGTCCAAGTTTGGGGGTGTCTAGATCATGTCACTAGCTAGCTGTATGACAGCTAGCCTGAGCCCTGGCCTTCTAGTTATAGAGAATATGGGAATATTCACTAAGCAGCATTCCCCAAATCCAGTCTTCTAGACAGAAAAAGATTTTCTGGGTAGTACCAATATTGAGAGTTCCTTCAGAAGTAACCTTAGTTTGAAAGTGTTGGAATCTCCAGAGAAACAAAAATAAAGCATGCTACCCTCTACTGATAAAGAGGTGATAGACCCAAGGTAAAGAATGATAGATAAATTTTTGGATATGGCTAATGTAGGAATTTATGTTCCTTAACTATGCCTATTTGCCTTAGGAATTTTCTTTTTCTTTGTTAAACAAGGGAAAGATGAGAGGTGAGAAGCAGAGCTAGCAAGCAGCAAGCATTACTTAAGCACCTACTGTGTGTCAGGCATTATACTAAGTATTGGGGATTTAAAGAAAGGCAAGAGATAGGCCCTGCTTTCCAGGAACTAACAATATGATGGAGAAATCATGAAAATGACTATATACAAACATGCTATAGGTAGAATAAACTGGAGATAAGAATCTGAGGGAAGGCACTAGCATTAAGGAGGATTGAGAAAAGCTTCTCGAAGAAGGTAAGATTTCAGTGGGGCTTGGAAAGTGAGGGAAGCCTGGAGACAGAGATGAGGAAGCAGAGAACTCCAGGCATTGAAAAAAGCCAGAGAAAGCACCCAGAGTTAGGTAATGAGGTGTCTTGTGGGAAAAACAGCAAAGAGACCAGTGCCACTAGCAGAGGACTTGTGGGTGAGTAAGGTGCAAGACGTCTGGGCAGGTCAAAGGGTTGCAGGTTGCAAAGGGCTTTAAAAGCCAAAGGATTATATATTTACTTCCTAGATGTGACAGGGAGTTACTGGAATATATCGAATGGCAGCAGGGGACAATGATGCAGCCAGACCTGCGCTTTAGAAAGATGAGTTTGATAGCTGAGTGGATGGTGAATTGGAATGAGAAGATACTTGAAGTAGGAAGACCTTCCGGTTAGAAGTCTGTGGCAATAATCCAGGTTGGAGGGGATGTGGAACTACACCAAAGGAGAGGTAGTGCCAGAGAAAAGAAATGGAGGGAAAGGGTATAAAATGTTACAAAGATCAAATGAACAGGTCTTGGCAATATATTGGATGGACAGAGGGGATAAAAGAGAGTGAGGATTAAAGATGACACTTCCATTAACTAAAAGGATGGTGGTATCCAAGAAAGTAATGGAGAAGTTCATAACAAAAGAGAATTTTGGGATAGGGGAGTAATACATTCTGATTTGGACATGTAGAGTTTAAGATGTCTATGGGACCTCAGGTTCTAGATGTTCAATAGGTAGTTGGTGATGGCAGTTCTGGAGGTTAAGAGAGATGTTAAGGCTGGATAAGTAGATTTGAGCATCATTGACCTAGAGATCATTGAATCCATGGGAGCTGATGAGAACACCAAGAGACATGATAGAGAGGAAGAAGAAAGCCAAGGATAGAACCCTGAGGGATACCTACTATCAGTAGGCATGACCTAGGTGAAGATTCAGCAAAGAAAACTGAGAAGAATAGATCAGAGAGGTAGGAGGAGAACCAGGAGAGAAGAGTATGATAGAAACCGAGAGAGAAGAGTCTATCATGAAGAGGGTGATAGCATCAAAGGCTATGGATAGGTCAAGAAGAATGAGGATTGAGAAAAAGACCACTATAAAAAAGTACCTGTTGTTGGAAAAAATAACAAAATTACATTTTTTAAAGATAGTGCTGGAATCTAACTTTCTAACCAGAGAAATGGGATTTCCTGGTCCACACTAGACTTAGGGTTCACCTAGAAGTAATTTCACAGTTTGATAATTCAGGCATCCAGTTTTCTATACAAAGAAGGGGAATTTCATGAGTAGTACGCACATGGTACCTGATACTGAGTAGAGCAGAGGCAAAAAAACAGAAGTCACAACATGGAGGAAAAGGAGATCTACACTTTACACTTTACTGTTGCAGTGAGTTATTTAGACAGTGTAGGTTTGATGGGGAGAGGACTGTGTGTCTATCAGTTCAAATGTGTTTTGTTTTAATGAGATAATCTAAAATCCAAGGTAGCACAAGTCCAGGCAGGGGTCATGACGGGAAGGACTGCATGCATTCCTGATGAAAGACAGACTCACTAGAATGTTAGAAGGTTATATTGTTGGAAACCCTGAAATGATTTCTGGTCCAAGGGAAGTCCAAACTATATGGTTGGAACTGAATCTAGAGGAGTTTGGAACCCTATGGGAAAGTGAAGCCACCTGAATAGGGGAATTTTGTTGATTGCTTATGGGCTATTGTGGTTTCCTTTATGTGTTTTCTGAATGTGTTTATTAGCTAATGAGTCCTATACATCTCCTGCATTACCAGTGGAGTGAAGAAAAAAAAGCTGTTCTATAACCAATATTATTACTTTCTTGAGAGCTTGCACCAGATACAAGCAGATATGGGAAACCCTTTAACTCATATATGCTAAGAACTACAAACAAGCTATGTTCTAAGATTTCCAGAGTAAATTCTAGTTAGGGAAAATAAGATTTCAAAAGGCAGTATTTTTTTAGGATCCATGCTTCAGATTGGACCCAGTCCATTTGAGCCTAGAGAGGAGATGTCAATGAACCATTGGTTACTTCAGTCCGTAATTAACAGAGCTAGATAAAAAAATCATGAACGTATCCAGAGTTAATGTAAATTCCATGCAACAGTGACAAGTAGAATATGGGAAGGATGTGCAATGAGAAAGGTAACCCTAAATGGTAGCCATCACTACTTAAGTCATATAGTATGACCCAAGCATGCCAGCACACCCTGAGAGAAAATGGGAAATCCCTGATGAAAATGCATTTGTAGAGACTCTTCTCTTTCCCTTCCCTCAGAGAAAGGTCTTCACCAAGAATTTCTTCATCCCCTCTAGGAAAGGCCAATGGTAAGGTGACCCTATAGTGTAAAAGTGAATTGGGTTCAAGCTCTATGCATGCTTATGACTTGAATCAGAGAAAAACTCCCTTCTTCATTGACTTGGATCCTCAGAAACAATTGGTTATGGATCCAATAACACCACGACAACTGTCCTTTCCAAAGTAATGGGGAATCCTCATCTATGTCAGAAGGTAGGAACATAAAACTATGTATGTTGCATAGAGAACCAAAAAAGTTCACTTTTCAATGCAAACAGAACATTTTTTAAAAATTAACATGTCTCTTCCCTAAGGGAAAGGATCTAGTTACTTTTTCATTTTCTCATCACTTTTATATCCACATAGATTTCTTTCTCTTTCCATTTCATCTTAAAGGATAAAAAAAAAATTCAGTTCAGCAAAACAAAAATATCAACCAAATTTTACAGTATATTCAATATTATACACTTCTACAAAGAAGGGAAGGAGGTGTATCTCCTAATCTCTTCTCCGAGGCCAGGCTTGGTTATTTTAATTACAAAGCATTTAACTCCAGTTTTTTGTTTGTCATCGTTCTTTCCATTTACATTGTTACACTCACCTTGTATATTGTTTTTAGGGTTCAGCTTATTTACTTTGCAAAAATTCATATAAACCTTTCTGTGCCTTGTTGACTTTTATTTTTATCATTTTTAAAAAATGAAACAGTAATGTCCCATTATATTCTTGCAGCTAGGTGGCACAGTGGATAGAGTGATGGACTTGGAGTCAGGAAGACTCATCTTCCTGGATTCAAATCTAGCTTACTAGCTATGTGACCCCAGGTAAGTCATTAACCATGTTTGTCTCTGTAACCTAATATCTCAAATGAGCTGGAAAAGGAATGGCAAACCTCCCCAGTACCTCCGCCCAAAAACCTCAAATAGGATAATGAAGAGTTAGACGTGACTGAAAAATGACACCACGATCCAATGGACATCTATTTTGTTCTAGTTCTTTGATACTCAAAAGTCCTGCTATGGCTATTTTGGTGCAGATGGGACCTTTCCTTCTGTCTTTAACCTCCTTCAGATATGGGATCTCTGGGTCAATGACATTTAAGACGCTTAATTTCACATGGCTTTATAGCATGATTGGACTGATTTACAATTCTTCCAAGAGTGTAATAGCATGCCTGTCTTTCTATTGGTCATCCAACATTGACTATTTTCATCTTTGCCAATTTATTGAGTGTTTTGATTCACATTTCTTATTTTTAGTGTCTATGACTGTTAATAGTTTGTAATTCTTCTTTTAAGAACTACCTGTTCATATCCTTTAAACATCCATTGAAGAATGTTTTTTATTCTTATATATTTGTATTATTTTCCTATATATCTTAGATGTCAGACATAGTTGATGCAAAGATTTACTCTCAATCAACAACTTTTCTTATCCTAATTGCAATGATTTTGTTCTTACAAAGGTTATTGCATTTTATGCAATTAAATTAAATTTGTATAATTGCCTCTCTATTTCTTGTTTTTTAGGAGTTCTTCCCCTAAAATTGAGAGTGGCCAAGAATTGGAGATTGAGGGGATGTGCATCAATTGAGGAATTGCTGAACAAGTTGTGGTATTTGAATGTAATGGAATACTACTGTGCTATAAGAAATGATGTGCAGTTGGACTTCCGAAAACCTGGAAAGGCTTATATGAGCTGATGCAGTGAAATGAGCAGAACCAGGAGAACACTGTACACAGTAACAGCAGAACTGTGGAATGACTGACCTTGACAGACTTAGCCCTTCTCTGCAATGCAAGGATATAAGATAACTCCAAATGACTAACAATGGAAAATGTTATCCACATCCAGAGAGAGCACTTTGGAGTCTGAATGCAGAGGAAAACAGACTATTTGCTCTCCTTTTCTCTTGTTGTTTTCTTTTGTTGCTTCTTTCTCATGGTTACTCCCATTATTTCTAACTCTTCTTTACATCATGACTAATGTGAAAATATGTTTAATATGAATGTATAAGTAGAGCCTATATCAGATTGCATGCCATCTGGGGGAGGGGGAGAAGAAGGTAGGGGAGAAAATTCAAAACTCAAACTCTTATGGAAGTCAATGTTAAAAACTAAAAATTAATTAATTGATTTTAAAAAATAATTCTTCCACTAGATATAGGAGCTAAACACTCTGAAGACAAAGCAGATGCTTTTCCTCCAAGGAATAATATTTTTAATCTACAGGTACTATCAGATGAGAGATAATCTAAAAGAGAATGAAAAATAAAGTAGGAAAGGTAGAGACTGACTTATGGTTAAGCAGCAACAACTTGGATTAAGCTTTGGCAGCTATTTGTTGTCTGCTACCTTTCCAGGGCCTGAGTCCAAGGAGTGAGAGAGAACCTCCCTATACATGTTAAACCAGATGACTACTCCCCACTTCTTGTGACTTATGTGGGAATAAATTATACTCCCAGAAAGAACCTAGAAAAGAATGCTAAAGATTACACAGTCTTAGACAACAAACTTGGACAACCACAAACCTTGGTGAGGGAGATAGTTTTTCTTTCACCAATGCCAACTGAAAACAAGGGATACAGGAGAGAATTATGGATTTGGGAAGGGAGCAGCTGGTTAAGGAAATGGTAACTGAGAATAGGATGTGGATTCCTGGAATATCACTTAAAATATAGGAATAATGGACTACTGGCCAGGGTTGCAGTACAGCCAACAAGAATCAGAAAAAAAAACTATCGTTCTGAAATCCTGCAAGTTTAATTTAAAGAGCTCTAAATTGAAAAGGAAGAGGGAAAAAACTACTTTATATATATACATATATATGTATATATATATATATATATTCACAAAGTGAATATATATTCCATCGAGTGTAAGAATAGCACAGAAAGAATAGTCATAGGGTTAACAGGGAATGAGCCAGTAATGAAAACTATGGCTTCTTACACAAATGAATAAAATATAAGTAATAAGCAAGATGAACTAAGGATCCTGACATGAGATGGGAAATTATGACTAAGACTTGATTGTATGAGATTCATTATTAGAATTAACTCTGGAATGATGTAAGGGGGAGGGACAGGGTTGCACTATAGTCTAAGAAAAAATGCTCATATGAGGAACTCCAGAAACCAGAGGAGAGAAGAATGATAAGAACATATTATTTATTGTATAAGATGGCTCTCTGGAAGAGGTGGGATACTGGGGAAAATTTAGGTAAAAAAACACAAAAGGAATAAATTAAAATTGTTTTAAAAGTAAAACAAAAAGAACAGGTCATACCATACTAACTTTTTTCTTTTTTGACAGGATTACTAGAACTTAGAAATAAGTAGGATGATATATAGTTTGCCTCAATTTTAGCTAAGCAATAAATATTCTCTTACATTATTCTTGTTGAGAAGATGGAGAAACATGGTTGAGTTGATGCTACAATAAGTTAGGTTTGAAAGTGGTCGAATGGCCAAATAGAGATCAATAATGGTCTTACTTTAACTTGGAAAGTCCCTAGCAGATTGTCCTAGGGATCTGTCCTTGGTTCCATGCTCTCCTTACCAGTGACTGACAAAGGCAGATGGCATGCTTATCCAATTTGCAGGTGACACAAGGCCGGGAAGAATATCTAACATCCCGGATGATAGAATTAGGGTCCAAAAGGTTCTACAACAACTAAGACAGTGCCTGGAACTTGGTAAACACTTTATTCTTCTTAATTGATTGATTGATCTCCACAAGCTAGAACAGTGAGGCTAAGCTAAGAAGATTAAAAGGGATAGACTTAAGAACTACACTTGGGTTCAAAACATCAATATCACAAGAGCAGGATGGAGAAGGTGGCATGACTAGGCAGTTTCTGTGAGAAATTTTTTTAAAAAATCAGGAAATTTTCATGGACTGCATTCTCAGCATGATTAAACAATGTGATGCAGCAGCCAGAAACGTTAAAACTATTCCTTTTTCTCTAATTAATTAATTAATTTTAGTTCTCAACATTCATTTCCATAAGCTTTCGAGTTTTCATTTTTTCCACCTACCCTCCCCCCTCCCCAGGACAGAGTAGGTGATTTGACATAGGTTCTACATATATATTCTTATTAAGCATATTTTTAGCATGAGTCTGGGAGCAGCAGTCTCACATCAAACTCAGAACTTTTATAGCTTGACCAACAACTTCGATATCCCCCAAAATGACATCTACTGTCAAGGATCAGCTGATTTTGAATGTCCTAAAGGAAGACCAGTTTCCCCAGAATAAGATCACCATTGTTGGTGTTGGTGCAGCTGGTATGGCATGTGTCATCAGTATCTTAACAAAGGATTTGGTTGATGAACTTGACCTAGTTGATGTAATAGAAGACAAACTAAAGAGAGAGATGATGGATCTCCAATATGGCAGCCTTTTCCTCAAAACGCCAAAGATTGTTTCCGGCAAAGACTACAGTGTGACTACAAACTCAAAACTAGTCATTGTTATGGCTGAGGCACATCTACAGAAGGGAGAAGGGCGTCTTAATTTGGTCCAGTGTAATGAGAATATCTTTAAGTTCATCATTCCCAATATTGTTCAATACAACCCTAATTGCAAGCTGCCTATTGTTTCCAGTCTCACAGATATTTTGACATATGTGGCCTGGAAGCTATGTGACTTTCCTAAAAATCATGTTCTTGGAAGTTGTTGCAATCTGGTTTTTCCCATTTCTGTTACCTAATGGGGAAGAGACTTGATGTCCATTCTTTAAGTTCTCATGAAGGGGGAGTGTTCCTTGGGGAACATGGAGACTCCAGTGTTCTTGTGTGGAGTGATGTGAATGTTGTTGATGTGTCTCTGAAGACACTTCATCCTCCTTTGGGAGCTGATGCTGACTCACAGAACTGGAAAGATGTTCATAAACAGGTGGTTGAAAGTGATTACGAAGTGATCAAACTGAAGGGCTACACTTCCTGAGCCATTGGTTTGTCTATGGCAGATCTGGCAGAAAACATTATGAAGAATCTGAGGAGAATACATCCAATTTCCACCATGATTAAGGGTCTATATGGCATTCATGAGGATGTCTTCCTCAGTGTTCCATGTGTCTTGGGGCAGAATGACATTTCAGAAATCTGGAGGAGAGCCATTTAAAGAAGAGCACAGAACTTTGTGCACAGCAACGACCACAGTGTGCATAAGTTTTTCTGGTAGACTGGGAACTTCATAACAACACAAGAACTTAAAAAAAAAAAAATTCCCAATGGTCTTCTAAGGCAAAAGGCCTTCCACACTCAGAGAAAGAACTATGGAATTCATTCGCAGAATGTAGCAGATCATTTGTGTGTGTGTGTGTGTGTGTGTGTGTGTGTGTGTGTGCGTGTTTTTGCGTGTGTATTATGTTTTGATTTATTATATGATTTCTTCCATTTATTTTAGTGAAAATGTATTCAATGGGAAAATATGTGTAGATACTATATAGAATGGTATGCCATCTTGGGGAGGGAGGGGAGTGGTGGAGGGTAGGTGGGGGGACAAACATCTAAGTTCTATGGTAGTGATTGTAGAACATTAAAAATAAAAATAAAATAAAGAAGAGCACAGTGAGGAATCCAGAAGGAGCTGAGATTTTGAAACCTTTTAATGTGCTGCCATCAAAAGAATATGACAGTAGTTAAGGGGCTGTGTATGATGCACTTTTCAAATAAGTCAAATTCTTCCTCTCATTAGTGATTGAACACCAGAAAGACAAAACCTGTGAACACACTCAGTCTCTTCCTAAAGTTAGAAATAGGGAATAGTACAGTGTGACTCCTATTTGATAAACTCTATTGTTGTTTGCAACTGATGTTGGATATGACTTGTACAGTCTCAGTAGCGGGTACCTGTCCTCTATGTAGGTGCTACAGGTTCCTGTAGGTTCAGAAGACAACATTCTTAGATACAAAACACCAAACAGTAGTAATTCTTTATTGATACAGTGGTTACCTTTGTGCTTTCCTATATTAGGGATGTGCAGCATGGCCCCATGTATCATTTTTTCAGAGGACTTGATTTTGTGTGTGTGTGTATGTCAGTGGTTGTAAATTTCCATATTATATTAAAAAAATCTGTATATATACAATGATGCAACCAATTCCTCAAATGTCATGCTAACCCTAAATACTGAATAAACAACAAATAGCTGATTTAAAAAAAACATATTTCTACATTAGTCACATTGTAAAGAAGAACTAGAACGAATGACGGAAACCACAAGAAAGAAAGAAAAAAAACAAAGCAAAAAAAAAATAGAGAGAAAGAGCAAATAGTATGCTTTGATCTGCATTCAGACTCCATAGTTCTTTCTCTGGTTGTGAATAGAACTTTCTATCATGACTCTTTTGGAGTATTAGATCCTTGCATTGCTGAGACGAGCTAAATCTATCAACGTTAATCATCACACAATGAGGCTGCTACTGTGAACAGTGTTATCTTGGTTCTACCCTCTTCACTTTGTATCAGTTCATGTAAGTCTTCTCAATGTTTTCTGAAACTACCTTGTTCATCATTTCTTATAGTACAATAGTATTCCATTACATTCATATGCCACAACTTGTTCAAGCATTTCCCAATTGATGGGCATCCCCTCAATTTCAATTCTTGGCCATCACATAAAAGAGCTCCTATCGGTGTTTTTGTACATGTGGGTCCTTTTTCCATTTGAATGATCTCTTTAGAAATTAAAAGTTATTCTTAACTGGCACACCCACTATTCATGTGGATCCCTATCAAGGCACTTTCCTAGTCCATCTTCTCTTTTCTCTATATACTATTTGTCTTAGATCTCATTAGCTCCCTTGGATTCAGTTATCTTCTCCATCCAAATGTTTCTCAAGCCTCCTTATCTAGACTTAACCTCTCTTTTAATCTCCAAGACTCACAACTCCAACTGCCTATTGGACATCCAGAACTGGATGTCCCAAAGACTTGAGATTTCCAAAATTTAATTCAAGATCTTTCCCTACAGCTCTCTCTTATTCTTAGTTTTTCTATTATTCTAGAAGACATCACTATCCTGCCAGTTACCTAGGTTAGGGTCATCTCACTCCCATATACCAATTAGTTGCCAAGTCTTGCTTAGTTTACCTTTGCATCATCTCTCATCTTTATTCCTGTGCTTCCTCAAGTGTAGGTGTGATCATGGAATTCTTTTTGATAAATCTAGTGACTCCCTGTGGAAGAGCTAATAGAAAACCTTTTCTCGGTTGTTAAAACTTTTCATAACCTGCACCTCTGCTATTCTTCCAGTCTTCTTTCATCTTACTGACTTCCGTGTACTTTGGGATCCAGGGACCCTGGAGTCTTCTGTTCTTTGCATAAGACACTCTCCTCTCCCTGCTCTGGGTATTTTCACTGGCTGACCTCCATTCTGCCTCATCACCCATCTCCTGGCTGCCCTGACTTCCTTCAGGTCCCAGGTAAAACCCACCTTTTATAAGAAATCTTTCTTGGTCTTCCTTAATGCTGGTGCTTTCCTTCCATTGATTATCTTCAGTTTATCTTGTCTGTATTTTATTTGTACATTGTACATGAAAATACTATTTTCATGTGGTGACCTCCATTATTCTGCAAGCTTCTTGCAAGTAGGGATTGGATTTTGTGGTGTGTGTGTATGTGTGTGTATGTGTGTGTGTGTGTGTGTGTGTGTGTGTGTGCTCACACGTGTGCCTTTGTTGGCATACTCTGCATAGCACAGAACTCAGCAAAAGTAAGTACTTAATGTTTGTTGACTTGCTTTTGTATTTATATCTCCACAAAGCTTAGGAGCTATTATTATGGGTTTTTTCCTTTTTTCCTTCCTTCCTTCCTTCTCTTCCCTTCCTTCCTTCTCTTCCCTTCCTTTCTTCCTTCCTTCCTTCCTTCCTTCCTTCCTTCCTTCCTTCCTTCCTTCCTTCCTTCCTTCTTTCCTTCCTTCCTTCCTTTCTTCTTCCTTCTCTTCCCTTCCTTCCTTCCTTCCTTTCCTTCCTTCCTTCCTTCCTTCCTTCCTTCCTTCCTTCCTTCCTTCTTTCCTTCCTTCCTTCCTTTCTTCTTCCTTCTCTTCCCTTCCTTCCTTCCTTCCTTCCTTCCTTCCTTTCCTTCCTTCCTTCCTTCCTTCCTTCCTTCCTTCCTTCCTTCCTTCCTTTCCTTCCTTCCTTCCTTCCTTCCTTCCTTCCTTCCTTCCTTCCCTCCTTTCCTTCCTTCCTTCCTTCCTTCTCTTCCTTTCCTTCCTCCCTTCCTTCCTTCCTTCCTTCCTTCCTTCCTTCCTCCCTTCCTTCCTTCCTTCCTTCCTTCCTTCCTTCCTTCCTTCCTTCCTTCCTTCCTTCCTTCCTTCCTTTCCTTCCTTCCTTCCTTCCTTCCTTCCTTCCTTCCTTCCTTCCTTCCTTCCTTCCTTCCTTCCTTCCTTCCTTCCTTCCTTCCTTCCTTCCTTCCTATTTAGCCTGGATAATATATGGCTAATAATCTTTACATATTAGAAGGACTCTCATGTCAAAGAAGGATTATCCTGCTTGGTCTCAGAGGGAGGAATAAAAGAGAACAATCTCAAAATAGTGAAAGCAGCTTTAGGCTTAACCTGAGGAGAAAGAAACCCATCGAACATTTGTTATCACTGTTCAATCATTTCAGTTATGTCTGACTCTTCGCAACCCCATTTGGGCTTTCTTGGTAGAAATCTAGAGTGGTTTGCTCTTTCTTTCTCCAGCTCATTTTGTAAATGAAGAAACTGAGGTAAACAAGATTAAGCGACTTGCTCAGAGTCACCAAAAGTGACCAGAGTGAGTACTCATCTCTTATTTCACCTCTTACTAGTCATAGGAGGCATAAAATTGAAGGGGCACTTGCTCTGAAGGACAGAGTTCATGAAGTGAACTCCTGAGTCCACAAAATATAGGATCCACAATGCACAGTGGTTTGGGAATTCAATTTTGAGAGTCATGAACAGGTAGACTATGAAGTGGATCTTGGGGATTATTCATCCTGAAGATAGTAATAAGCAGCTGCAGCATCATAGCAAGCATTTATATAGCATTATAAGGTTTACGAGGCATTTACATATACTATCTCACTTGATTCTTAACAATAGCCCTGTGGGGTACAGGCTATTATTTTACAGATGAGCAAAATGAGGCAGAAAGAGTGGAAATGATTTTCCTGGAGTCTTATATTGCTTCCACTTGGCATTCTATCATAAGGGGCAAGTAGGCAGGCAAGAAAATGCTAGAGAGGGGTATCAGCTCAGTTTTGAACATAGTTAAAAGCAGGTTTAGATATATCCTATAGGCTGAGCCAAATCTTCCAAAACTGATTCACATTGGCAAGGCATATTCCATGACAAGTCTTGGCTTATGGCACAAAAGGAGCCATTTTCTACCCCTGTTCCTTGTTCCTGTCTGAGCTAACAAAGTCCTTTCCAACTCTAAATCTATGATCCTATAATCTCTAATTCCCCAAATTCACCATTTGTTTCCTATTTGAAAATCAATACATTTGTTATTTCTCAGTCTTCTTATATCTTTGTAATTCTCCATGATTTCTCAGACATTGTCTCTGATCACATGTATCCATCCAGTCAACACAATGAAATGTAGATCATCCAAAACTCATTCCAAGTGTCTGGGTCCTCTTTTATGATCTAGTCACTTATCTTGGACTTCTCTCTCTTCATGGGGCTTGTCCAACCTTTCCAGTTGGAAGAGTCTTCTCCTAGGCTGGGATATTGATGTTCCAGTGCCCATCATGCATAAAACCTTGAACACATTATCTTTTAATGCATTATTACTTGGTTAAGTAATGATTAATAAATTAAGCAGACAGTTCAAACAAAGATTACCCTTTGTGACAGAAATATAAATATGGCCTTAATAAGTGAATTTGCCATTATTCCTGTTTTATGCTTTTGTATGTGTATATTGAGCCCAGAGTGGTGCTAATATGGCACTGTGAGTGGGAGGGTATGATTAGAAGATCTCAACCATAAAAAGAATTGTCATGAGCAGAGATGTCTTATGAAACAAAGGGTCATTTCTTAGATATCTACCATTCCCCTTTGTAATGTATCTCCCTGAACAACTACTTTCTGTTGACCTCCCCAGCTTTGTGCTGTTGCTAGGATCTCTTCCAACCTCCATGTTGATCTGTGGATTTGGTTACCCTTACAATCTCTGGTTTGACCTGATATGGTATTTTCTTTATTCTCCTGGATCATTATTTAGATCATCTCCCTTTTCCCTAGGAGAGTTATCTTCCTTAGATCTTGGTAATTGCCCTTAATCTAAAACAGCATGAATTCCCCCACCCCACACCTTCCTACTCCCTATCCTGTAAGGATCTGGAATCTGATAGTCTTATTTTCATCCCCAAACTTGAACAGACTTGCTCCTACACCTACAGCTCTGACAGTCAAGTCGTCCATCACTTGTTGCCCCCTGAAAGTCTATCAACTACAGGGGGTGGGGGATGGCAAGGGGTGTGTGCAGAGATTTGGGGGGATGAGCTATAAAGCCACAAGATCAGACCATGATGCTACAACAACTGGACTAGACCTTTATGGAAATAACAACCTTCCTGAGAATTTAGAAGTCTTTTGGGAAGTGAGAGTTTCCCAAAAAGCCTGGTCTTCAGGCTTGCCTATCAGTAGCCCAGGGAATTCCTCAGATTATTTCACTGAGTAAACAGAGGACTTCTCTGGATTTCTGGACTACTATAGGCAGCTTATGGCCTTCCAACTCCAGAGACTCCACACATCTTGGACCAAGGTAATCTCAGATATATCCTACATGGTGGAACCAACAGCCCATTGAGCACCACCTACCTTGTGGGAAACAGCCTTATTGGACAAGGTGCAAGGATCCTTTCAAAATCTTAAGGAGACTTTGAACACCTCTTTTCTTTTAACTAAAATTGCCAGACAATAGTTAATTGATCATAGTCAAAGAATATTGATTAATAGTTTTGTATGAAGTATAGAGAAGGGTCTGTCCTAATTCTGCCCTGTCCAACTGCATCAAAAACCTAGACAAATACTAATAGTTAATAATAGCACACATTTAAAATGCACTTTAAGGGTTACAAAACACTTTTACAAAAATCTTATCAGGTAGAGAGTGCTAATAGCAACGTTCTCATTTTGTAGGTCAGGAAACTGAGTTTCAGAGTGATTAAATTACAGTGTTATTAGGTGGTGGATCTGAAACTCAAACTTAGGGGTTTTTTGGCACCATACCCATTGTTCTTTCTACTACCATACACCACATATGAAGTATCTTTATCATATTTACCAGTCACACAAAGTCAAGGAAGATAGGTGATCTGATGATGGAATACAATTCAAAATAATCTTGATAGACTAGAAATCTAAAGTGAAATTAACAAGATGAAATTTAATATGAATAAATGTAAATTCCTATATTCAGGTTAAAAAACTCAATTGCACACATATGGCACAATGGAGGCATAGTGTGGCAGCAGGAGATATGAAAAAGATTCAGAATTTTTAAGTGATTATGAACTGTAATTTGAGGCAGAAATATCATGAACTACTTTAAAAGGTTAATAAAATTTTTTAAATTGAATTAACAGAAATACAGAATTTGGATTAGGGAAAAGAATAATCCCACTATGTCTTGAATTGAACAGAACAACATTGGAATATTGTGTTCAATTTGGATGATACCCTTTAATAAGAAAATTGACAAATCATTGTACATTTAGGAGAGGGTGACCAGGATGGTGGGAGGATCTGGAAACCCTATCAAATAAAGAATTGTTAAAGAAGGTACAGCTGGTTAGCATGGAGAAGAAAAAACTAAAGAGAGAATTAATAGCTCCCTTGTAATATTTGAAGGGCCTTTGTATAGAAGGAATAAACTTTTTGTGTCTATGTTGCTACAGAATTAGAACTAGGACTAAAATTAAGACTAATGAATGCAAGTTATAAGAAGCCTGATTTGGGCTCACTATGAGAACTAATGGATAATGCTTTCCAATGATGGAATGATTTCCTCAGTCTAGTAGTGAGATCCTTGTCATTGGAATTATTCAAGAAGAAGTTGGATGACTGATCAAATACTCATCTCTTAGAGGGGGAAAAAAAAAAGAAACATCTTAACATTGGGTAGCAGGTTGAAGTAAATAACCTTTAAGACTTCATCCAACTCTAAAATTCCATAACATAAAAGAAAGCATAGAGTTTTTCTTAAATTAAGAAAGTAATTGCTTTGCAAACTTTAAAGCACTGAATGCATTCCTTGCAAATTATGGTGTTGTAGAGAGCTGCCTAGGCTAGAGAAGAAGAGGTTAAGAGCCTAAACCAGGATCATGCATCCAGGATGTATTAGAAGCTGGAACCCAAGTCTTCCTGATTTTGAGGCCAGCTCTGTATTCACCATGCCACAACATCTATCTTGCACATAGTAGGTGCTTAATAAAATTTGGTAGAATTTAATTTATAATGTAATTAATATTAATTTATTGAGAATAATTTAATTAGTAATAAATTAAACAGAGGGATCAACCAATCATTAAGCATATATTATGTATGAATCTGGAAGGAAGTCAGGAATTTGAAAAGGCAGAGGTGAGGAGAGAAAACAGTCTAGGCACAGGGATAAGCCAATGCAAAGTTGTGGGAATGGCCTGACAAAAGTACCAAAGCCTTTGGGAAAGCATTCACTTTAAGCTGAATATCCAGGGGTAGGGATGGGCTTGCAAGGAGTCATCCACACTCTCTCACCCACTCCTTCTCGTGACTCCATGCATTTATTTAGCTCTAGACCCACAGTCTAGTCTGCAGTTAAGGAATAGTGCAAAGACAAGTGGCCAATACAGGGACTGAACCTGCCATACGGGGCTCCCTGGCCTTGGCACTACACTGAGAAGCCGCCAAGGGAGCTGGGAAGCACCAGTGGAATATCAATCATCAGACCCCCTGCTTACTGGGATTACTTGACCATAAGGGACCAGGAAGACGCTTCCAGTTCTCAGTCAAGTAGCTCCCCTCTGTATGCAGAGGGCATGTGCGCATAGCAATGTGGTTACTCTGAATCTCACACTTATTAGTATGTTTCAGGTTGCCCTGTTTGCCACTAATGTTTGCTATGATCGAGTGCCAGGAGAGCCCTCAGCCTCAAGAGACAGTGAGAATATGTCTGCCTGATGAATCCCAAACCCTCACCCCTGAGCAGCTTCTTTGGGGCTGAATAGAAACATTCTAACAATTTAATTACCTTTCACAAATGCAGCCTCCAAAATCACACTCCCTTTTGCCAAAATGCCATTTCTAAAAGAGGTACAGGAAGAGGGGTCCTGTTCGTCCAGGGGTGAGAAGCAGAGTCCTTGAAGAAATGGAACCTATTTTAATTAAGTTTCAAAAGTGACATACTATCCCCTGACCCACATATACACTGAAAGTGTCCTTTTCGAGCCAGGCCAAGTTTCCATCGCTGCCGGAGCTGGGCCCTTTACCGTGTGAGCTCCATGAAGCCAGGCGATGGGTTTTGTTTTGTTTTTAATAAAAAGGCCAATAATGGAGCCTGCCAATAGGCATTGTCTTCCCCAGTCTAAAGTGTTTGAAATTAATTTATCCGCTTAGGATGGTGTATAAATTTCTCATTACGAGTGTCAGTGATGAACAAGAAACCATTCCAAAAAATGTATTGGGGCTCATGCCAAGCCCTGGGCTCCAGGTCTCTTGCCGAGCCTCTGCCCGGTACAAAGGATTTCACACAGTCAGGAGAGTTAGCTATGCATGCTTTCCCGTTGCCGGGGCTCAGCCAAATACCCTGTGAGAACGACACGTATACACACTTTGTTTTATTATTCCGCACAGATGCTTTTTTGTTTTATATTTCAAGCTTTGTGGGGTATAATGCAGGGTGTTGTTTTTTGTTGTGTGTGTATTTTTTTTCTCTCCATCTCCCAGTCACTAACCTCCCCCACCCCCACAAAGGGATAGGGTAAGGGGGAATGGAAAACAGAAGATGGAAGCTTTTCCAGAAAGGCTTGCGGTGAATTAGATAAACAGAGTCTCTCTGGTTTGGGGGTGAGGGAGAAAAAAATGATTGGATGGCCCAAGAAGAGGTGGGGGAAAGGGGAGAAGAGAAGAAGAAGATAAGTCCTTAACTCCTCCCAAATGGAAAATGGTGCCAATTAGACTGTGTTGGTCAGTGACCATACAAGAACGAACTCTGGTCTAAAAGAAAGATATACACCCCCCTGCTTGCCTCGTCATGTTACTTTCTCCCCCTCCCCCCCCCCGCACCTGCTCCTGCTACCCAAAACCCATGTACCTTGTCTTCTAATTTCCCTCAGAAAACTTCACTCCTCCTCTCCGTGCTTCATGGCCACTTACAGCCAATTCTTTCCAGCACTGCCGTGTGAGTGATCTCTGAGTAGGATGGGCTACTCTTACCTTGCCCTCCACCTGACAAACTAATAGTCCACTAAGTGAGCAACCTGCTGTTCACTCTGCCCTCTCTGGTGTCTCTGTTGGTGTTGATGTCTGGACCCTGTTTTCTTTGCACTGATATCAACAGTTAAGAGAACAGAACAAAAGAGAAAGACAAATTCAACTCCAGTAAGACCACTGACAGAGACTGAGATGACCTCACCAGTGGGCTTGGACATGGTGGGGGTCAGCCGAAGGGCAGGGCCCCATCCAACTCAAGAGGGATAGCGCTTCTCTGGGTCTCAGTTTCCCCATCTGTTAGAGGACGAGTCTGAATAAGATGATCTCTAATGGCTCTTCCAACTCTAGCATTTTGGCTTCTGTGATGGAAGCGACAGCCCAAATAACCAACCACTGAACCAATGGTAGCCCAGAGAAAGGACTGGATTCTTTTGACCTAGAAGGGGCTTCTCCACTGGATGGCCCCCCAACACTGTGTGCTTTTTATGGAAGTTGTGCCTGAAAAGCCACTTGCTGGCATTCCCCTCACTTCCAGTCACAATAACCTTTCCTGATTTGACAAGGTCCCCATAGCAGAAAGAGCGAAGAAGGGAGAGAGGTAACCTATCCAGAATGCCCTCCAGAGTAGTCAGAAGACTTCTTATCCACCTCCTCCTTAGGAGAACCTTCCACCTCTCTCATCTCACCTGGCCCTCTGTCCAAATATAGCCAGGAAAAGCGGGGATCGGTGCTGATCTGCAAGAGGCCCCTCGGCTTTGGATGCCTGGCAAATAGCTCTACTCCCGGGCAGACAGCCAGACAGCAGTCCCTAAAGAGGTGGCCTCATTAAAGGCAGCATGGTCCACTGGGCAGGGCATCAGACTGGGCATCTGGAGGCTTGGGTTCCAGTCCAGCTCTACTGCTGATTTGCTAGGTGACCTTAAGCAGATTACTTAACCTCTCTATGTTCCACCTGCCCTCTGCCCTCACTCTTTGGGAAAAGTTCCCAGATCTTTCTCCTAGAAATGAAAGGATCACTGGATCTGTGGTTCTAATGCCTGAAATGCTCCATCAACTTGTTACTTTGTCCTGCAGATTTTTTCAGTTTTTGACAGATAGAACCATTGCAACGTCACATTTTCTTTACTCCTCGTAGTTTCCAAGATCTAGCCCTGATACCCCCTTGGAAAGACATAGTGCTGTCATTAGAAAGACAGAACCAAGGGAGATTCAAGACGAGAAGGGATTCCCTGACAGGTCCAGGGTAGCCTCTGAAAAGTTTGCCTTCTCCATGCCTCCAGTGTCCATTATCAATATAGCCTCAGATGCAGATTTCCCCACAAGCATTCAATGTCCTGTGATTCCCTAAAAAAGCCCAGTCTTTCACCAGAATCCCCATCTGGGCTTGCCCTCTCTAGCAGACACCTCAAATTAATGCCTTTCCCCTTCCTTGTACTTCTCCCTCCCTGTCAAAATGTACCCTTCTCCAGGTTACCTTCACATGGCAAATCAGATCAAAGAATCCAGGTTCTGGTGTTAGTAGTTGATAGCTGCATAAGCTATCAGTCTTCCCAGATCATCAGATCTCATTTACATTTCCACCGTGAGCCTGCTCTGCCTCAGTATGGAAGGAAGGAGACAAGCATTAATCATATACTACATGTCAGAAACAGCGCTCAGTAAGCTCTTTACAAATATCATCTCACGTGACCCTCCCAACAGCCTTGGGAGGTAGGTGCTTTTATGATCCCGATTTTACAGTTGAGGAAACCAAGGTAAACAGCAGTTAAGTGACTTATTCAGGGTCATGCAGCTGGTCAGCGTCTGAGGCCAAATTTGAACTCAGGTCTTCCTGACTTCTGGCCCAATACTCTAGCCACCGTGCCAGCTAGCACTGGAGTAAGTGAACGTGGACACTTCAGGGTCCTCATTAGAGAAGAGAGAAGATATTTGGGGAAAAGCAGACTTTCCCAAAATTCCACACATCTCATACTTGGTCATTCACCCAATCAAAAATAATGCCAGCAGCATTGAATATAACCCCTAGAAAAAGATCTTTCTTTTTTGAAATAAAAGTCCTTAAACTTAGAGATGTTAATCCTTCTCTACCATCTCTTCACTAATTCATGTTTTCCCTGAACCTTTTAAGTGCTTTGCCTTGGGGCTCAAGAGCTGAACTCTGAAACTTGAAATGACAACATGTAAAGGAAAAGGATGGGTCTCAAGGATGCCAAAACATTCGACTGAAGTTGAAAAAAAAATTCCAAAATTTGGAAAGCCATGTAGTCTACAGAGCACTGGATTTATAATCCCAGGCTCAAATACTATCTCATTCAATCAACTAACACTTTCTTAAAGTACCTACTATGTTCCAGACACTGTGCTACTCACTGCAGACAGAAGTACAAAGAATGAAACAATCTCTACTAGAAATGAGCTTATGTTCAAATGGGGGAAAAAAGTACATATACAAATATATACAGCAAAAATGTAAAGCGAACGGATTGTTGTTGTGTTTGTCCTTTGTTCTCAAAGAGGACCATGACATCAAGATGATGACATGACTTGCAGTTGACTTTGATTTGAGTGAGGAAGGGCTGTGCAAGGTCACCAATCTCACTTTCTTCTCCTGAGCCATCTGGGTCCAGCGGCCAGATATCAATCAGGATGACTGGAGATGGTCCAGGATGCAATGGGAGACCCTGGTCCTTTCAGGCTGAAGTCACATTCTCACTTTGAGTGATATAGCCATTTAATAAATAGACCTGTTTAAGTAATTACTCAAGGGATGGCCCCTTTAAAAAAAAAAGGAACTCAAACTGGGAGGGGAAGACCCTCAGTGTTTCAGGGTAAAAGAGAAATAGTTACTATTTAGCATTTACAGTATTTAAAGTGAATAAATACAAATATTTACAAAGTAGTTCAGTGCAAGTTAGCTTAAGTAGGAGGACATTAGCAGGTGGTGGAATCATGAAAGTCTTCATGAAGAAGACAGAACTTAAGTCTTCATGAAGAAGACAGAACTTAAGTCTTAATGGAAGAGAATGACTCTGCGTAGGGGAGGGAAGGAAAGAGTGTATACCAAACAAGTGGGATGGCCAATGCAAAGCCATGGACATGGCAGGTAAAGTCTTGTGTGTGACAAAGAGAAGGCCTGATTGACTGCAGAGTGAGAAAAGGGCAACAACAAAGTCCAGTGAGGATGGAAAGATGGGTGGGGGCAGGCTATAAAGGCTTGGAATGGTAGACAGAGGAGTTTATATTTTATCCTAAAGTCAACAGGAAGTCACTTGATTTGAAGGAGTAGAAGGGTCACCCCCTTAGACACTCAGACTTAGGCAAGTCAGTTAATGTCTTTAGGTTGAAGTTTCCTCAGTGAGAGGGTTGAATTCAATAACCTCTAAAGGACCTTTCATCCCCAAATTCTTGAGGATACTTTGGTTGCTGAGCCCCCTACACTACCTATGGGGGTAGAGAGGCTGATGGGAAATGATAAAGAACAAGAAGTCATAATTCTTTTCCTCATGTAATTTACAATTTAATTTGGAATATGGGATCTTGAAACCAATGGAGTAAGCATGTGTTGAGCAAGTTATCAACAAGCCTAAAAAAAAAAATACAGGTTCTCCAAAGGCTACATATGGAAGATGGATGGATCTTTTTGGTGGGCCAAAAGAAGAGGGCTCCCATTGGCCAGTAATGGCTTCGCAAGTCAAGTCCAGTGGAATCAATGACATATTTAAAGAACAAAGAACAAGAGACATAGACAGGAGATCAGAGAGACAGAATCAAAGGGAATGAAGAAGAGAGGAACAGAAGAGATAACAATGGCAAATAAAAGTTGCAGTGGGGACAGCAAGGAAGTGATTGGTAAAGAGGAAGGGAAGGTGAAAGGAACAAGAATATAGTGAACACCTACTATGTACCAGGCACTGGGCTATGTTTTACAAATATTATCTAATTTGAAATAAAAAAATATCTAGAAGAGAACTGGTATGCCTACAAGGTGGAAGGAAGAAAAGAATATCGACTATTAAAGTATTCAGGAGCTCTGGAAGCACTTGGTTGTTGGGGCAAAAACATGCATCAAAAGCTACATCTTCTTATAGGTCAGTCCTAAAATCGAATAAATGTGAACTGGAAGGGACCTTAGGAAACACTTACTCCAACTCCCTCATTTTACAGATAAGGAAACTTAAGTCCAAGAAAAGAAAGTGACTTATCCCTGGTCATATGGTAGTAAATATAGCCAAGACTCAATTCCAGGCAATTTGACTCTCAATCCAGTCTTCTTTCTAACATAACACACTGTCTTTCCTTAAAATGATTATTTGGAATCATCAAGAAAAATAAAATTATGTTCAGTGTGCCCTGCTTTGGAATCCAAGTAAGTATGTGTCACACTCTATAAAGGTATCCATCTAAAACTTTTGGCCTCTAGTGGGTTCACATTCTGTTATCTTACAGCCTCTCTTATGTAGAATACCTCCTTCCCCAACCACCCGTAGAATACCTCCTTCCCCAACCACCCTGGATAATTAAGGTATTGTGTAAAAAATGTTGTTGTTGGCTTGTGTTTGTCCTTTGTTCTCCAAGACGACCATGACATCAAGATGATGACATGACTTGCAGTTGACTTTGATTTGAGTGAGGGAGAGCTATGCAAGGTCACCAACCTCACTTTCTTCTCCTGAGCCATCTGGATCCAGTGGCCTGATATTCATCAGGACAGCTGGAGATGGCCAAAGATGAAATGCGAGACCTTGGCTCTTTCAGGCTAAGGTCTTATCACATTCTCACTTTGAGTGAGATTCACCCATGAGTGTAAAAAGTGACAGTATAAGGAGATGCCAAGTAGATGATGGAACCAAGCAGCTGGAGGTCTTTTAGGGAAGACCCCCCTTGAAAGGGGTTAGGGTAGGTTTTTGATAGAGGTGAGGAATGAGAATTGGAGAACATAAGGTAGGGTTTTCTAGGTAAAGAAAATGGCCCTTGGAAAAGTCCTGTGACAGGAACAATTTGTAAAGATTAACTTGATGGAATTTGGCAGTAGGAAAGGGGAATAAGAATAATGGCTAACATTTACATAGCACCTACTATGTGCTGGACACGATGCTAAGCATTTTATAAATAATATCTCATTTGATCCTCACAACAGCCCTGAGGGGTAGGTGCTGTTATCATCCCTATTTTCCAGTTAAGGAAACTGAGGTAAACAGATGAAATGAATCGGCAAATAGCAGAAGAGTGGGTGGGGGGCGGTGTGGAAGAGTTGTCTGGGAGAGTAGGGAGAAGGCAGTTGGTGGAAGACTTTAAATGTTTGCTAAAGAAGTTTGGATTTGATATGACATCTACTGTAGGCAAGTTTGGGGGTGTTTATAAACCAAAGTCAGGAAGGCCATACAGGAGGTCCTGCGATAGTAACCCAGGCACAAGTTAATAGAGTCTTAGGGTAAAGGCATTGGTAGAAACAGGACAAATTCAGGCAGTATCCAAATTGCTAAATGTTTATAATGTATGGAAAGCTACCCCATAACTAATTTTGCACCCAAGGCAAGAATATAATAAAATCATGTAACATCTCCTATCCTAATGGTATGATGTGCTTGGAATAGAAGATGCTATTTTCCACGGGCTTTTTTGCCTCCTGCATCCCTCAGCTTCATATACCTGAGACAAATGCTTCCTTTATCTCAACTTTGTTAGGATTTGGCTGGAAACACTGTAGTTTTGGTGTTAGAATATCTAAGTTCAAATCCCAGCCTGACACTATTTGCGTGACCTTATACAAATAATTTGCTCTCTCTGTTTCTACTTACTCATCTGTAAAATGGGGATAAAAATATTTGCCAAGCTTCATAGAGTTATTGCCAGGAAAGCATTCTGTAGACCTTAAAGCACTACAGAAATGTGTCATTATTTTTATCCTAAAGCACAAACATGTCGATGAGTGAGATTTTTACTCTCCCTCCAGATGTTGTGGCATGGTAGCTATGGCCACCAAGTTGGTAGAGCCAACCTTAAGTTGCCAGTCAGAGACAACTGGATGAACAGCAGGGGTGTGGTACCTTGACTAAGACTATTGGCACCACCAGCCACAATATTTACTGGGTTCGTACAGAGAGTAGGTATAGATAAGCAGCTCATATGATGTGGTTACCTTTAGGATGCTTAAGGCCACAATGGGAACAGGATAGAAAATATCAAAGGGTCAAATTTCTTCTTATAAAAGTATTTAGTAGACTAGAATTATTTCTAAAATATATCTCTAGAATTTTACTTTGGGATTTTTTTTTTACTTGAGAGGCTGAATGACTGTCATGCTAGCCAGATCTTTGACCTAAGATAATTTTTCATACACTATGACTGTACTCAAACTTCAATAACTCAACTTCTCCCAAACTGCATATTAGATTGTTTAACCAGATGCTAGGATGATTTTTACTACTTTGAAGAAAAGATTTGCCAATCAAATTAATGACTAAAGATTGAATGGAGAATATTTTGCGTTCGGTCATTATTTTCAGTTGTGTCCGACTTTTCATAACCCCATTTGGTGTTTTCTTGGCAAAGAATCACTGTAGTGATTTTGCCATTTCCTTCTCCAACTCATTTTACAGGTGAGAAAACTGAGGCAAACAGGATTAAGTGACTTACCTAGGGTCACATAGCTAGTAAGTGTTTGAGACCAGATTTGAATTTAGGAAGATAAAGTCTTCTTGACTCCAGGCCTGGTACTCTCTATCCATTAATTTCCAAAGAACTTTTAACACTGTAAGTCAACATGGCACAGTGGAAAGAGCAGTGGATCTGTAGTCTTATGACCTGAGTTCAAATTGCAAGTTTGTTATCCACCACCTGTGTGACCTGGGACAAATCACCCAACATCTCAGGGGTTGAGTTTCCTTATCTGTAAAATGAAGGGACTCTAACTAAAATTTATTCCAGCTACACTAAAGGCATTTTACTTGCATACCAATAGTTAACTGATTTATGGGATCTCCAGGTCTGGAATCTGAAAGAAGAATTCAGATCCAATCTCAGAAACTTAATAGTTGTGTGAACCTGGGCAAATCACTTAACTTCTGACTGCCTCAGTTTCCTCAACTGAAAAAAGGGGATGATAATAATAGCACTTGCCTCCAAGAGCTGTTATGAGAATCAAATGAAATAATATTTATTCACACAGTGAATTTTTATTCGCACAGTTTACCAGGCACAGTGCCTGGTACAAAATAGTACTAATAAATGTTTGATCCCTCTCTCATCCCCTCAGGTAGAAATTATGTGGTTCTTATTTGCTTATTAAAGTAGGTCAATTAATTAAACAAATACTTATGAGGGCCTTTGCAAGGTACTTTTGTAGGTATTATGTGTGTGTGTGTGTGTGTGTGTGTGTGTGTGTACACACATATCACTGACACTGACCTTGCTTTCGAGAATTGAAGACTGTGATAGAAGGAAGAGTGGGATAAGTTCAGAGGACAGGGTGCCAGAAAACATGAATGACATCTAATGACTTTTAGCTTAAGGAAATTGCAAGGACTTGAAAATGGCGAAATGGCATCTTCTGTTATAATATTCTACGATAGTGTAGCTGATGATGTGTGGAACCAGGAGTCAGGAAGACTTGGGTTTGAATCCCACCATAAACCTTTACTAAACATGTGGCTTTGGGGCAAGTTACTTAACTTCTCTGGGCCTCATTTTCCTCATCAACTAGATAGTCCCTTAAGGTCACTTCTAGAGCAGCTAGGAGGTACATAAACAGAACCCAGGGCCTGGAGTTCTAACTAACTGTATGATTCTGGGCAAGTCCCTTCACCCTGTTTGCCTCAGTTTCCTCATCTGTCAAATAAGCTGGAGAAGAAAATGGAAAGCCACTCCAGTACCTTTGCCAAGAAAACCCCAAATGGGATCACAAAACATCAGATACAACTGAACAATAATAAAGGTCCCTTTTAATTCTCACTATGTGATTCTATGATTTTTATCATTATTTAGAAGAGAATTTACTGTCTCCACATGCTCATCCTCTTTCTTAGAAAAACCTGAGAATCTGAGTTTCTAGAGACTGATGGTTACTGGTGACTGCCCTCATACAGCATAGCACTACAGTGCACACCTACAGAGGTCATCATCTTTTTATCCGGGCAAAGAAGAAAGGATCTCATTTGGGCTTGAAATATTTGTCTGTACATTAAAAAGAAGCATTGGAGGATCTGCTGATCTTTCCCTTAATCCACGGCTTTCTCAAGCATATCTAGAACACAATCACCATTTCGTAAACCCTTGCAAATAATAACAGGATTTGAAATTTACCCATTACTTTACATTTTACAAAGAACTTTCACAATCATTTTCTCTCCCTCTGTCAGGAAGCTTTGATGTCTTCAGGGCAGGGATTAGTATCTTCATTTCTCTGGTAAAGAAGCCAAGTCTCAGAGGTTGTGAACTGCCCAAGGTCACATTGCTACAGAGTGATAGACCAAGTACTAGAACCCAAATCTCCCCTCCAGAGCTGGAACAATATATCTCTTCATGTTAGGCAACATTAAAAGGGACATATACCATCCCCCTCCCATGACTGACCCAAATTTAAAAATTTTGTGTAGACTTAGGGTCCTCAAAGACCATCTAGACCAATCTCCTGATTTTACAGATGAGGAAACTAAGGCACAGAGTGATTAAGTGCCTGGCTCACTCAGTCAGTCAATAAACATGTATTAAGTGCCTACTATGTGCCAAGGTGAGGTCTAAATTGTGTGCTACTCCATTGCCTTGGTATCAGAGCCCCAAAGGTTTGAAGTGATCTAGAACCCTCAAATTTCCTATCCCAGAACCATCATTCCCTTAGTCACTTAGCTACTATGGTTTATACACGTGACCTGACTTTTCAACATAGTAAATTGAATAGAAAGGGCACTGGACTTGGAGATCAAAAGACCCGGTTCTAATCAGACACCTACTAGCCGAACAAGCCACTTAATTTTTCTATGCCTCATTTTCCCCACTTGTAAAATGAGGAAGCTAGACTCGATGGCCTCAAACGTCCTTTCCAGTTCTAAATCTATGATTTTAAGAGTCCTCAAATGTCCCACAAAGCCAATTTTATGTCATTACCAATATATGTATTTGTTGCTACCGACCTTTTGACAGAAAGGTAATGGATTCAAGATGAAGAATGGGGCATGTATTTTTGGACATGGCCAACGTGTAAATTTGCTTTGCTTGACTGAGTTAGTCTCAGTTTTTCTTTTTAATTTTTTCCAATGAAGGAAGACAAGGAGGAAGAAAAAATAAAAGCTTGTTAGCTGTCAAAAATTATTTTTAAAACGTGCATTTTAAAAGCATATTCAAAAGTGTAACTCTTCCCCTCACACATCTTCTTTACAGACTGCCCCCTAGACCAGAGTTTACCTTGCCTACCCCCAGCCCTCCTCCCCACCTCCGATTCTGCAATGCCGGGGTTCTTTTCATTGCTCTGTGAAACCTCGTCGAACCTGGGGGCGGAAGGAGGCGGGGAATATGAAGGGTGGGTAAGCAGCAAGGACCCTTCAGAGCCCAAGAGCATTTCATTCCTCTGATGAATTGGTATATTTCCGTCAAGAGCCACCAAGCACCGTGGGGGCCTGGGGTAAAAATAGATGCACTCTATTTTTTCTCATTCGAGAACAAGGGCCGTATTTACTTTGGAGACTCTCAAGTGGCCATTTCAGAGAGCTACGGAGGCGCTGTAAAATGATAGTCATCAATACAACCACTTATTTTCACTATAGCGGACAAATCAAGTCCCAGCACGTTTGGCTTATTTGCCAATCTGTTGACTATTCTCCCTCGCCCTCAGCCGCCTATTCATTGGGTGGTAAACAAGTTACCTAGCAACCGAGTGTCAATATCAACAGTGGCCCCGATGAAGTTGTTAATCTCGAGAAGACTGACAGCCCTGGCCAAACGCTTCTGTGCACAGTTCCTTATTGTCTGCCACTTAGATTTGCCCACAAGGATATCTATGTTCAAAAGACGCCACATCTCCTTCCACTGTGAAAATTAAATGAAGTGTGCGTTGGAGGCAGGAAAAGGCAATGGGGGGATTTGCCTGCTAGGCAATCCTTTTGCATGCACCACAGTAGCCGGGATTGTGTGTTGCCCCCAAATGTACTGACCGCTGCTAATTTCCAGAAACAATACGGGACACTTCAGCGTCTGTCCCGAACTCCCGGAGAAGACACAATCGTCATTTGTCCTGAGCCCCGGGGGTAGTGACCTGGGTGTGGAGAGCCCAGTGGGCTGTGCAAATTGGCATTGGGAGGCTGGGACTGGGTCCCCAAGGCAGGAGACGGCTTTTCCCTCTCCAGTACTTAATATGAAGTGGAATTTGGTGCAAGGTGGGTTCTTTGGGACTTCACCTCAGGTGAGTTTATTCATTGAAAGACCAAAAAGAGCTGGAGTGATGGAGAAAATACTCTGCCAAGAGTCAGAGTCCTCGGTCCTCCCAAGCCAGGCATTCTTACTGTGTGCCTGTGGTCAAGTTACTTAGCCTCTTTAGGCCTCAATTTCCTCATTTGTCAAATGAATATAATAACACTTGTTCCGTCTGCCCTGCAGGGCCGATATAAGGTTCAACCAAAAGTCATATGGCAGAACACTCAGAAATCCATCAAGTGCTGGGCCAACAGAGTCACGGCATTACTGCTACTGTGCTACGTTGATTTCAATCACAGGCAAGTTGCACAGCTTGACATCAGAGATAGTGTGGCTTTTCAACACAGTTGAAGGGGTGGGAGGAGGGAGGGTGAATAGCTAAAATGTGGGCTGTTGGGTTGGTTTTCATTTTTTGCAGGAATCTGATTTCCTTGGTATATGGAACTCCAATGCAACTGTAAAAATGCAAGGTTAAGGCCATGGTAACAGACTGGATGGGTCAAAGGTGAATTTTGTACCCAGGTTTCCTTGACTGAAGTTTGATCTCTCCCTCTTTGTCTCTATTTCTGTCTTTCTGTCTCTGTCTCTGTCTCTCTATCTGTCTCTGTCTCTCTCTCTTTCTAAGTCTCATTGTCTCTGTGTGTCTGTCTCTATGTCTCTATTTTTCTTTCTCTCTTTCTCTCTCCCTCTCTCTGTTTCTCTGTGTGTGTCTTTTTCTCTCTCGCTCTTTCTCTCTCTGTCTCTTTCCCTGTCTTTCTCTCTCTTTGTCTCTCTCTCTCATGCATACACATTTTCTACCCCCTTCCTGCATGCATACACACACACACACTAACACAAATGATTGTTTTTTGATTCAACATATTGGACTATGATACAGTGGGAAAAACACTGGCTCTGCAGTCACAGTTCTTGGGATATAGATCTTGTCTCTGATGCTTACTATATGTGTGACTTTGGGCATGTTATTTAACTCCCTGGGGCTTCAGTTTCCTCCTTTGTAAAATGAGGGCACTGGACTAGATGGCTTCTGGGGTCTATGATACATGACTATGATCTCTAACCTTGTGTTTGTCCCTGACCTCCTAGTGTGAGAATTGATTGACAAGTCATCCTTGGAGGAGGTGGACTACTGAGGCCCAGGGAGAACTTTCAGTTGATACTACGCTTGCCTGCTTCTAGCCCTAGGTCTTAGCCAAGCTGGTGGATAAAATGATAGGTCCATGATATATCTCTTACTGCTGAACCTAATACAGGTAACGACCACATTATTACAGTAACACTGTAGAGAAGGAGGACATCCACAAATATGTCCAGAAATGACAAAGTTCTTGGTCTTGGAGAATCTCTATCCTTCTGTTATCCCTCATTTCCTATCTCTAATTCACTATCTACCCATCTGTCTCAGTTTTCCCCTCCCCTTCCTTCTCTATCTCTTTTTCTATCTCTGTCTCCCCTCTCCTCCCTTTAGTTCTTCCTGGCTTCCTTACTCTCCTTTTTTTTAAAAAAAACTATTATTATTTCCTCTTACAAAAGAGTCATCCGGAACCATCTCCTGATCTATATCTGGCCACTGGACCCAGATGGCTCCAGAGGAGAAAGTGAGGCTGGTGACTTTGCACAGCTCTCCCTCCCTTAAATCCAACTCACTTGCACGTCATGGCATCACCTCCCTGATGCCATGGTCCTCTTTGAGAAGGAAGGACAAACAACAGCGAAGGAACACTAGGTTTTCAATCAAAGAAAATGAGTTCAAATCCTATCTCTCCATTTACTCCCAATGTGATATTGGCCAAGTTGATTAAACCTCTCCGCACCCTGGTGTATTCAACTATAAAATGAAATAGTTCCTTGCAGCTCAAAACTTTGTTCCATATTGAACACAGGTAAATACTTCAAGCAAATCTAATCTGCATAATTCTAGATTGGTGCAAAGATGGTGATCTCTCTTTTTACCAAACTTCTCTATGGCAATCCTTGAACAAATGAGCTTCCCTGGTACTTTCAAAACCTGGTTAGATTTACATAAATGCCACCTAAGCTCAACTTTTCCAAGAACGTCTGGTGAGCGGAGTAAAATGCCCTTGTGCCTTGCATAATTTAAGAATGATGGACCAAGGGGCTGCCCTGGGTTGGTATCAAAGGGAGAAGCCAAGAAGGAGTGATTATCAGCAGAGGTGGCACCATCTCTGACTACAGACCCCACCCCCTCTGGCCCAGATTCCCTACTTTGGGCTACCCCAGAGCTTGGCATTTAGTATGATATTGTATCTTGTTACCAAATTAGTAGAATCGTAATGCTGCAGACACATGTAGATTAAAAAAAAAAAAAAGCCCTTTCACTTGTATCATCTGGCATTCCACACACTGTGGGTATGCATACTATACAAAATGCTGGGAAACCCAGTTTATGTCTCTGGGCTGCAAATCTCCCACGCATAAGAGAAGGGGGTTGATCTAGATTAGGACTAGAGCTTAACTGGGGGTTTGTGAACTTGTTTTTAAAGATAATTTGATAACTTTTTTTTAAAAAAGACATTTTGGTGTCCTTTGTAATCCTGTGGGTTTTACTTTGTGCATTTAAAGACAGGATCCTGAGAAGGGATTCATAGGCTTCACCAGCCTTCCAAAGGGGTCCAACCCACACACAGAAAAGGAGAAGAACCCTTGTTCTACTAAATGACCTTTTAGAAGTCTTTCTGCTCCAGCAATTTAGAATTAGGTTCTCCCTTAAAGATTCTATCCCATGATTCTATTTTTTGAACTCTGAATAGATAATACAACTATGTGGGCACAAGGCATTTACTAGGTGTGATAAGTGATAGAGAAAAAAATAACATAGTTCCTACCTTTGAATAGTTTACAATCTAATTAGAAGATTTGGGTTGACTCTTAAAGCCTTTTGAATGGGCAGACCTGGAGGAGATATTTCAAGTGTTAGGAACAGCATTAAGAAAGCATAGGAGACAAAAATGAGCAAAGTGTGTTCCAGAGACAATAGGTAGACAAGTTAACTGAAATAGACTATTAAAGGGAAATAATGAGAAAAAAAGGCAGGTAGCTTGTGACCAACTACGGAGAGCTTGAATGCCAGGTTAAAGAGCTTAGACTTTATGGAAAAGGCAATGGAAAGCCCTTGGAAGTTTCTAGGAGAGTGACATGAGACCAGTACTTAAGGAAGCTATCTGGTGGAAATGAATAGGGTGGATTGGAGGGAGGAGACTAGAGGCAGGGAGACTGGTTAGGAGGCTCTTGCAGCAATCCAGGTGTGAATGATAAAGGCTTGGAATTAGGGTGGGAATGTTAAAGTAAAAATAGAGGTGAGGCATTACAAAGGAAGGATTGAAGGGACTTGGCAACAGACTGGATAGGGGTGGGGGGGAAGAAAGAAAAGAGTCAAGATAACTGAGGGATGATAGTTACTGACAGATATAAAGGCATGAGCAAAAGATAAGAAGCCGATTTGGGGCAGAGATGGGTTTGGGTGAGGTCTAACGAGTTTGAGATGAGGGAAGAACATGCAAGTTGAAATATCCATTGGGTTGTTGAAGATATGTTCATTTCTAGTTCCAAAGTGAGAAGGGACATCATCCCCATAGAAATGGCAGTTGAATGGAGGGTGACTGAGATGTCCAAAGGAAAGTATAAAGGAATAAGAAATCAGGGGGCCAAGAACTGATGTACTAACCTTTCAGGACTAAGAAGAGGCAGAAGGAATGTCACAAGTAGTTAGAGAACTAAAATAGTATTATATAGTATTATAGAGACAAAGAAAAGGAGAGTGGGCAGTAATAGCAATGCTTGAGAGAAATGAAAGAATTGAGAAAAGATTACTGAACTTGGCCAGAAGGAGATCATTGATGGCTTTCTGGAGAGCAGCTTCAGGAGGGTGATGAAAAAGCAATCCTGCTAGTGATTAGGGATAAAAAAGTGTGATGTAAGTAGAGACTGACACTTGGCTCTTGGTTCCTAAAGGGAAGGAGAAAGATGGGATGGTCACTGTAAGAAGCAGCAACATGAGGGGACACCAACTCTTCTAAAATAAGAGGGAAAGAAATGAGCATAGGGTGAAGATACCAAAATAGTTGAGTTGGAGAAGAGGGAAATGAAGGTGTTCAGGTCAAATAACTTTATTCTTCTCTGTAGAATAAGATACAATGTCAACTGATGAGAACTAGGGAAAGAGTAGGGAATGGGGGTGACAGAGAAAAAAGTGAAGATTTGGAATAAGTATTAAGATGAGTGTGCTTGAAAATCAACAGGAGATGGATGGTAGATTCAATGATCTACATGGAGGTATCAAGAAAAACTGTACAGTACCTATTTATAGTAAGTTCTATTTTTGGTTCTATGACTTTCTACAGAAATGCTTTGAGTCCTGGGATCAAGGAAGGTAAATAGGTGACTCAGTATTGGAGATTGACTCAGCAGCCATAACTGGCATGATAGCAAATCTAGAGAGCAAGGAAATCTAGACTGTCAGTGAAGGCAAGGTTGAAGTGATTGACCATGGGGTATGGGAAATCCAATCCAATGTTGACTCTCCTTTATCTCAAAAGAGTTTGTTCAGTAGAGAGGTTAAAAGAAAGGAAACATACAGAGTTGGAAAGAATCAGAAATCAAGAAAAAGAAGGGCAAGATGGGGAATAGACTCAACAGAGTAAAAGAAAGAGAGCAAAGGGGAAGAGATAGACCAGGAGAAAGATGTTGGTGGAGAGATCAAATAGATCAACCAAGATTGTGCAGTTTCCACTTTAATTACTAATTTAGTCCATACACACACACACACACACACACACACACACACACACACACACACATACACAATAGGAAAATGACATCAGGCTAATATGGAAATATAGTTTGCATGACTTCACATGTATAATAGGTATTGTATTACTTGCTTTCTCAATGTGTAGGGGAGGGGCTGGAGAGAGTGAGAGAATTTGAAACTGAAAATTTTTAAATGAATGTTTTAGAAAATGACACCCCAAGCTCAGGAGCATCATTCAATCTGCTTTCTTTCGGCAGTCAGCATTTTCAAGAAAATATTACACATATTTCTCCCTCATCTTCACCCCACACTCTCATCCCCAAATGTTAAAACCAGGGTTGTACTTTCTGCATGGAAAATATTTCCTACTTTAAATAATGTTAACATGAGCATAAGGGATACCATGGTGAAGTGGAGCATATGGCAGATCTGGATTGGTCAGTTCTCTGCTCTGACACTTGCTACCTGTGTGAGTCTATACAAGTCATTTAATATCTCTGGCTCTCAGTTTCCTCATCTATGAAATGAGGCAGTTGGACTACATGACCTCTGAAGTCCCTTCCAGCTCTAAATTGATGAGGCTAGAGTTGAGTCGTAGATGCCCAGCTATAGCTCTGAATACAAGCCTTATTCCCCTGTTCTTTCTGCTTTCATCCTTTTCAAGTCTTAGTATTATGCAAGAAAGGCAGAATATCACCAGTTTAGTTTCTCTAACCTTGGAGCCTAGAACTTATCAATGGAAGCCCAGGTTACTGTCTTGTTTAGTCTGCCCAATCCTTTGGTATCTTACTGGGTCAGAGACACACCATAGTCGGCCGATGCAAGCCCTTGCTCTCAACATTGACAAAGAAAATTGTTTCAGATGGAGCAAATGATTTTCTCCTCAGTTGGGCAGCCCTAAGAACTGTGTTCCCAGTTGGACAAGATATCAATGACAGCACTGAGCTAAAAAGATGCTGAAAGGCAACTATAACATGAAGGAATTTAAGATTCTCCCCAGTAACTGATGTTCCCTGGGACTCCCTGTAACCCAAAGCCTCACTTCTATTTTTACTTTATCATTCCCATCCTAATTTCCCCAGGTGGTTGACCCTTCCCAGAACAACAGAAGAAACTTTTTAAAAATCTCATTAACACAGACTAACTTCAATCAATGGCAGCTGGATAGCACAGGAGATAGAGTGCAGAGCCTGAAGTCAACTTTCTGACCTCAAATCTGGCCTCAGACACTACCTATGTGACCCTGCCTCAGTTTCTTCATCTGTCAAATGAACTAGAGAAAGAAATGGCAAACCACTCCAGTATCTTTGCCAAGAAAACCCAAATGGGGTCACAAAGAATCAGACATGACTGAAAATGATGCAACAACAACAACAAACTTCAATCAACCAATAAACATTTATTAAGCACCTACTGTGTGCCAGGTACTGTGCTAAGCCCTAGGGATACAAAAAGAAGCAAAAGCTTCCTTGAGGACCTTACAATCTAATGGGTGGAGAAACAACATGCAAACAAATATATAGAAAGCAAGATTATATACTATAAATAAGAAATAATTAAAAGGTGGAAAGCACTAGAATTAAGAGTGATTGGGAATGGCATCCTGTAGAAGATGGGATTTTAGTTGAGACTTAAAGGAAGCCAGAAAATCCTGCAGAGCACTTACTTGACTTCTGCTTCTATTGCCTCTAGGTTAGGGATTCTTAGCTGTTTTTGTGTCATGGACCCCTTTGGCAGTCTGGGGAAGTCTATAGCCCCTTCTCAGAAGAATATTGCCTACATTTACAATCGGAGGAAATGCTAAATTTCAGTTACGAGTTAGTAGAAATAATGCTGTGGAGTTTTTTTTTCCCTATCCAAGTTCATAGACCCCTCCTGAAGATCCAATGACCCTAAGTCAAGGCCCCATCTTCTAGGATAGAATACAAATTCCTCCAATTGACATTTAAAGCCCAATACAATCTATCCCTAACCTATCTTTCCAGACTGATTGCACATTATCTTCTCCTCCCAGATACTCTACATTCTAGCCAAACTGGTTTGCTTTCTGTACACCCCCCAGTCCAGCTCATGATGAGCCATCTCCTACCTCTAACCCTCTGCACAAACTACCCTAGATGCCTGGTCCTCCCTTCTCAATTCCAGCTCTTGGAACCCCTCACTTCCTTCAAGCCTCAATCCAAAGGGCACCTCTGACGTAAAGCTATTCCTGGTTCCCAAAAAGATTAATTGATAGTGGAATCCTTTCTCAAAAAAAAAAAATCCTTTGTGCTTACATGTGTCATAAGGGATTTTCTGTACATGTCTAGATGACCTAAAATGAAGGCATTCTGCTTCTAGGAGAAGACATCCTGTGTTCCCCTATTACATAGGTAGGAGTATCTCCTTTGATTGGCTGTACAGCCAGAACAGGCTGTGCCTTTAAAACTGATAGACTGGAACTTTTTCTCTTTTTGTCCCAGTAGTATCCAGAGATGGTGATGTTCATGTTCATCCCCAGGATGGGCACCATGAATTAGTTGGGTATAGGGAAAGGCTACCCTACCCTCTAACCCCCTTTTACTCAGTGACCCCCAAGAGTAGGGCTGGGTCTTGGGCTTACGTTTTAATTCATTTTGTTTATCTTTTTTGGTTCCAGATACAGGTGATGGGTTCCTTACTGGAGTTTGAGCCATGGTGACTTTGGATGGGCAGCCATCCAGCTTAGCAGGCAAGCTCTGAGAAGCCAGGGTACCCCAGACTCCAGCAGAAGGTGAACTTTGAACTTGGAGCTTGTTGGGACTGTGCTATATGGGAACTGAGCTCAGTTGTGAATCTAATCCCCTCCCCCACCATGAGGAGATGCAGGGGAATGTTATCTCCCCCAGGTATTGGAAGAGATGTTTGTATGTTTAATCTTGCTCCATCTTTGAAGTAAATATTCCTCTGTAGAGCTTATACAACTATTATATGGTTCAGTGAAGCTAGGATATCTGGATCCCCTTGCACTTAGGGGAACTCGCATCTCATCTATAGTGCTAGAGCCAACAGAAGAAAGCCTAGATACCCCCAAACTCCCTTAGGGCACCCTGGTAAAGTGGAACAGACCTGTCCTTCAGGCTGTGGGGACCAAAATGATGTCTGTCACATTTGGAACACATCCCCATAATACATCCCCACAAATTCTCTTTTGGGTTTGATATGGTATACATATTGTTTTTCCCAATGAAATATAAGTTCTTTAGGATCAGGTCTGGGTTTTTTTATTTTATTTATACCCCTAGTGCCCAACACAATTCCTGCCACATAGGAGAGACTTAATATGTAATTATTAAATTGAATTTGATTGATAAGGAAATCAATGAACAATGTATTCCCAAAAGGAGAAATAGAAAGGTATTCAGGGTACAATACGAGTCAAGGAATTGTTTACTTATCAATGTGATAATTGGGCGAGTTGGTTGTTTCTTCTGTGTCCATATACTTTTGGTGACCCAAAGACCATATACAGTCAACAGCATTTATTATGTGCTGGGCACTGCCAATAAGACTGCCCAAATTTTATATAATAATAATAAAACAATCAAAAAGCATTTGTTATTCCTCAGTTTATAAAGGTCAAAGGATATGAACAGGCAGTTTTCAGAAGAAGAAATCAAAGCTACCAAGAGCCACATGAAAAAATGCTCTCAGTCACTAATGATTAGAGAAATACAAATTAAAACAACTCTGAGGCACTACCTCCCACCTATCAGATTAGCTAACAGGACAGAAAAAGAAAATGATAAATGCTGGAGGGGATGTGGAAAAATTGGGACACTTAATGCACTGTTGGTAGAGTTGTGAACTAGTCCAGCCTTTCTAGAGAACAATTTGGAGCTACACCCAAAAGGTTATAAAACTGTGCATACCCTCTGACCTAGCAATACCACAACTAGGTCTGTATCCCATAGAGAGCAAAGAAAAGTGAAAAGGACCTATTGGTACAAAAATATTTATTGCAGCTTTTTTTGTGGTGGCAAAGAATTGGAGATTAAGGGGATGCCCATCAATTGGGGAATGGTTGAACAAGTTTTAGTATATGAATGTAGTGGAATACTATTGTGCTATAAGAAATGATGAGCAAGATGGTTTCAGAAAAACCTGGAAAGATTTATATGAACTGATGCAAAGTGAAGCGAGCAGAACCAGGAGAACATTGTACACAGTAAAGCAATAATGTAAGGATGATCAACTGTGAAAGATTTAGCTGCTTTGATCAAGATAATGATCCAAGATAATTCCAAAGGACATGTAATGAAAAATACTTTCTATCTCCAGAGAGAGAACTGATGACTCTGAATGTAGATTCCTCTTTAAACTTTATTTTTCTCCTATTTTGTCTGTTTTCTTTTGCAACATGGCTAATATGGAAATATATTCTATATGATTTCATATATATAATCTATTTAAATTACTTGCCTCCCTAAAGAGAGGGAAAGAGCTGGAAGGAGGGAAAGAACTTGGAATTCAAATTTTAAAAAAAGAATGATAACATTTTTACATGCAATTGGGAAATATTTAACAAAACAAATAAAATTATATTGAGGGTAGAAGTACTTATTAGGCACCTACTAAGTGTCCAACATTGTGCTAAGAACTGGAGATACAAAGAAAGGTAAAAAGCAGTTCCTGCCTACAAGGAGCTCACACTCTGTACTAGTTAGTTCCCTCCATTAAAATCCTTCCCCTAAGCCTGAGTAGGACCAACATCCCTGAAAACTCTACCACTGAATTCAAATCCTGGATCTGCCTCTTCCTATTTATGTGACCAGGGATCTGTTACATAACCTCTCTGGGTTTCAATTTCCTCATTTATAAAATGAGGAAAACTGGTCCAGATGCCTTCCTTATGGTCTTATGATCCTAAGCTCTGACACAGTCCTACCTACCAGTCTGGAAAGGCTCACAGTAGGGCTCTAGTGACCAGCCTAATGAATTCTGATTATTTCAGTAATAAGTTGACCAGTGGAAGATTAGCCACTAGGTAATGCATTCTATGGCCAAGGTACCTCATGAAGGCAGTCTACTGAGGCAGAAAGGGATTTTTATCTGCTTAGGGGAGGGAATGATCACACTGATTAAATGTTACAGCTTAAAAATAATACCGAAGTTACAACAACAATATTAAACAGTTGTTCCTAAAACTTTGATATTGTTGTTGTAACTAGGAAAGAAGACATACAGTTAATGAGGAATAGAAAGTCATCTGGCCCTACAGGAGAAAAGGGAAGATGGAGACAAGAGAAGGGAGGGATGACAGAAGAGAGGGCAGATTGGAGATAGGGAAAATTAAATTGCTTGGGGTATTGGGGTGGGGGGAGGGGAGAAAAGGGGAGAAAATTGGGAACCCAAAAATTTGTGAAAATGAATGTAAAAAATTAAATAAATAAATATTAAAAAAAAAAAAAGAAAAAAAATAATACTGAAGTAGTGGGTACAGTCAGAAACTCCATGGGACTTAACTTCATGGAAAGTTTGGGACCCAGAGCACATTATGCATTAGATAGTAATCAAATTAACACTACTCAGTAGCATAGTGGACATAGTACTGGGTTTGAAGTCAGAAAGGCCAGATTTTAAATTTAGCCTCAGACATTCACTGGCTGGGCAAGTCACTGTCTGCCTCAGTTTCCTCAACTGTAAAATGAGGATAATAGTAGCCCCTACCTCACACAGTTATTATGAAGATAAATAATACTTCTGAAGCATTGAACACAGTTACATTTAGCACATAACAAACCCTAAGTATACATGTGTTCCCTTCCCTTTGTGTATGGGGGAAAGCATGAACTCCCTTACTAAAATTTACTGCTCAGAGGCGTCTCAAGATAAAAACAGAAAATCTCCTTTATTGGGTTCTCGTGAGAAACCAGGGGGTCCCTTCACCAGTAGAGCTGGAGAAGGGAGGTGCCTTACAGAAGCAGAATGATAATTTATATAGACCTGAGGCGAAAATCCCCCTCCCACCACTGACCATTATTCTCATTGGCTGAGAAGCAAGGTCTTACATTCTAGGTGCGAAATCTAACCAATCCCTTTTGAAACCTGGTTCAAATTTCCCGCTCCTGGACATTACAAAGCCTGTGAAAATACATGTCATTATATGCAAATTAGGCATTGAAAATATATGCAAATGAAACATTGACGACTCATGCAAATTGCGCATTGAGAACTTATGCAAATCAGGTGGACCTGTGTGAGGACTACAGACTGTGAGCATATGCAAATTAGGTATTGAGGAGTTAGTGAGTCATATCCAATCATTGATCCTAAAGCAATACATAGCCTTACATGGAAATCACCCGACTCTGGAGGAATGGAAACCTGGGCCCAAGGTCAATCCAGGGAGAAGACTCCATATTCCTGAGAAGTCTTCACTAAGTCTGTTCCCATTCACCTTCTTCCATTTCCCCTATTACCTTAAGGAATTGCTGCTGGGCCCAGAGGGCTGGAGCACTATGCCCATTCCCTTTCTCTAAGGGGCCCCTCTGCTCTGGATCTGGGGTATGAAGTCTGGACTGGATTCAGCTTTAGAGGAGCCTGGCCTCTAAGGAGCAGGGTTGAGGATGGAAAAGTTTCCTTTTCTCACCTAGTTTGACTTATTAAATCCTCACCTTAGACACATAGGGACTATGTACTTAAGACACCTGGGGACTATGGCTTAATGTTTAGGTTCATGTCTAGGGTTTCCCCAGTAGGGGGAGTGATAATGGATTCAGTGAACAATGAATCAGATATGGGACAGGTATTTATTTTCTACACACAAGAGAAAAACTCACACACACACACAAACACTGGTAGAAAGGCAAAATAGGATTCAGTAACTTAATAATTACAGTTATACTCTCTCAAGTGGTTGATACTCAAAACTCATCAGAATGTAAAGCAGTTTGTGGAATTGCTGATTAGGCAGTTTACATTTTCTTCTTCTCTAAATTGTCTAAAAAGGAGAAAAAAGAAGGTGGGGAATAAGCATTTCTATAGCACTTGCTATGTTCCAGGCACTGTGCCAAATATTTTATTTAATTCTCACAACCACCCTGCAAGGTAGGTATTATTATCCCCATTTCATAGTTGAGGAAACTTAGACAAAGAGAGGCAAAGTGACTCAGCCAGAATCACAAAGTTAGTAAGTGAGCTTGGATTTGAACTCATCTTCCTGACTGCAATGCCCTATCCACTGTGCCATCAGTTGCCTCTAAAAGAACCCCTGCTAGATGTCTGCTAGAAAAATTTCCAGGTTTGCGCTCCTTCTCAGTGACCATCCTCTCCAATTCCAGCAGCCAGGGGCACTCATGATATCCCAAACCTCTGGACCTCTTAAACTCACAGGGTCACCTCCCAACCTGAACATCTCCATCTCAGGATAAATACTCTTTTACCCAGCCAAGGGGAAAAAAAATACAAAAAGAGAGAAAGCATCCAGGGGCCCAAGTACAAGCTCACTGAGTCCCATCCTCCTCCATTAGTGGGCTAAGTGCAAAATGCCAGAGCTGAGAAGAGTCAGCTACTCCTCACCCCTCTCTGAAAGTCTTTAAATGCTTGATGCCTCCTAGAAGGTCACTCTGTTCTTTTAATTGATGCAACACTCAGCCTCACTGCTTCTGTCAGGGAGTGGGGGCAGGGCACCAAAGGACCACTCAAGGTTCACCCATCATCCCACAAAGCCAATCCTTAAAATGCTAGGTAACCACACTGCCTGAAACAGTCAGGAAATTCATCTTCTCTGAGAAACCCAGCAGAATTGCCACATCTCTAGAGACCCAGAAATTTCCATGGGAACTTCAGGTGCAGACTAGGCTCCCTGCAGTGACCCCGCAAGTCTATTGAACCTCTCCTACACTACCCTAATTCACTTCCCTGGTCAACACTCCCATGTGCATGTTCTCCTCCTGCACCTCCCCTCTCATTAAAAATGTGAGCTATTTGAGGGCAGGACAGTTCCCCTTTTGCATTTGTATCTTACAGCATGGTGCCTGGAAAACAGTAAGCACTTAGTAGAAACTTTCCATCCATCCATTCATTCATTTATTCATTCATTCATTCATTCATTCATTCATTCATTCACAAAGGTGTGAATCAGTGGTATCTAATATTGTGGAGGCTGAAATTAGGCATGTATTAATGACCTTTTCCTTTCCTGTTAGCAAACCTCTATTTTCCTGCCTTACCTGGTCTTACTGAAATCAAAAGAAACTCCAGGGCACTCACAATTGCCATGAGATTCAGGCTTATTTTTTCACCATTATCAGTAGCTGAAAATCCAGGGAAGGCTTTGAGATGGATCTTCACTCCTGTGGTCTTGGCACTGGGATAATTTTTTTTTTATTTTTTGCCCAAGGCTTCCTGTGACATTTGGTTCTGTGTCTTCAAGGCTGTGGGGGAGAAGGGAGGGGGGTTTCAGAGCCCCAGGCAAATCACACTGCATACCCCTAAGCACATTTTTATACAAGTGAGAAAGAGCTAAAAGGCAGAACTCTGAAGGAAGAGGAAAAAGCTATAAAAGTTCACTTTTCAGCCTGAGGGGATGTGTGGAAGGGGGAAGGGGTAGGCCCTTCCCTTTGCCTCTAGAGGGAGAGAGGGGTGGTTTGTCTAAGAACATCGGGTCTTAGCTAGCATTATGTAGTGCTTTGAAGTTTGCAAAGCTCTTTACACATCATTTGATCCTCTCAATAGAAATAAGATAGGTGTTACTATTATCCCCATTTTACAGATAAGGAAACTGAGGTTGAGAAAGAATTAGGGGCTTGCCCAGGATTATACAGTTAATGCCTGAGGCAAGATTTAAACTCAGATCTTTCAGATTCCAAATCCAGCTCTCTATCTTCCCCATGTCATCTAGCTGCCTTTATCTTTTAGGTTCCCAATCCTTCCTGACTGCCTTTCTGAGTGATTGTTTATTAGTTTCAATTGTGTCTGACTCTTTGTGACCCCATTTGGGGTTATCTTGGCAAAGATACTGGAGTGGTTTGCCATTTCCTTCTCCAGCTCATTTTTACAGATGATAAAACTGAGGCAAACAGGGTTAAGTGACTTGTCCAGGGTCATAAAGCTAGTGTCTGAGGCCAGATTTGAACTAGCTGTGTGACCCTGGGATCATGGTATCATAGATTTAGAACTAGAAAAGACCTCAAAGGACATCTAAACCACTGACTCCACCCCCTTACTTTACAGATGAGAGAACTGAGGCCCAGAGAGCCTTGTGACTTGCCCAAGGTCACTCAGCAGCACTGGAATTTGAATCCATTCAGCCTGAGAGCAATACAGCTTGTTTTCAGCTTTACCACCACTGAAGGTACATTGAGTAATTCCCCTCCTGACCTCCAACCCTCCATCACCATAGCTAAGAGATAACTTATGACCCCTGTCCAGTTCTCAGCTCTCAGGCAGGTTGGTCAGTCTCAGTCCGCAGCCCTGACCTTGCCTTCCTACCTCTTCTGGGATCAGCTGAAACTTCTAGGCTACCTGTGTGTTCTGAAGGCATCCTGATCCTCCAAGCAATTGTTTTCCAAAGCATTTATGAAAATCCGTTTTCCTCTTCCCTTTCTTTTTAGGGAGAATCTTCTTAATGAGCCCCTCTTCCGGCATTAGCAGGAATTGACATAACTGTGAAATTTAAATTGTCAAGCCAATTAAGTTATGCTCTCAGCAAGTTTATCCAAATCACTTCTGAGAAGCTACAAACCGATTTTTCTTTTATGAGAGCTCCATTGCCTGAGAAACCAACTGCATTTTATTATATGGATGAACCACCTCTGGTCATGAATTTTAAATACTAGAAGATGCTTTAAAAAATGCTTCAAGATTATCAAGAGTCTGGATCCCAGACCCAGGGCACTACCCACATGAAGGAATTACACACCTTCCTGAATGCTCAGCATCCTTTGTGAAATCTGGTACTTTTCCATGATTCTGGTTACTCTGCAATCTAGTGACACTGACTTTCTGACTGTTACTCACATAAAACATCTATCTCCCAACTCCATGATGTTCACTGGCTGTCCCCCCCCAACCTAGTATGTTCTCCATATTCATGCCTACCTGCTGGCTTCCCTTGCTTCTGTCAAGTTCCAGTTAAAATCCCACCTTTGACAATTCTCTAAATGCTAGTGCCTTCCCTCTGTGATTAACTCTAATTTATTCTATATATAGCTTTTTTGTGCATAGTTATGTTGTGTCCTTCACTGGAATGTGAGCTACTTGAGGGCAGGCATCATGTATTTGCCTTGCTTTGTATCCCGGGCTTAGCATGGTGCCCCACAATCAGTCAATAAACATTTATTAAGTGTCTACTATGTGCCAGGCACTGTGCTAAGTGCTGGAGATACAAAAAGATGCAAAAAAAAAATAGTCCCTGCTCTCAAGGAGCTTCCAATCTAGTAGGGGAGACATCAAACAAATATGTATAAACAAGACGTATACAGGATAAATAGGTAGTGAGAAAAGGAAGGCACCAGCATTAAGAAGAGTTGAGAAAGAATCCTGTAGATGAGGGAATTTAAATTGGGATGTGATTCCAGGCTTGAGGGACAGCCATAAAAAAATGCCTGGATTAGAGAGAGATGGAATGTCTTGTTCATGGAACAACCTCAAGGTCAGTGTCAAGGGATCAAAGAATATAAGCAGGAAGGCGTAAGAAGACTGGAAAGGTGGGAAGGAGATAAGTTATGAAGAGGTTTGAATGCCAAATAGGTTTTGTACTGATTTTAGATGTCATAGGGAACCACTGGGGTTCATTAAGTTGGACCTGTACTATAGAAGACTCACTTTGGTGACTTGGTGGATGGATTGGAGTGGAGAGAGACTTGAGGCAGACAGACTCACTAGCAGGTTATTTCAGTAGTCCAGCTATGGGGTGATGAGGGTCTGCAGTGTTAGAGAAGAGAAGGGATTGCATTTGAGAGGTGTTGTGAGGATAAAATCAATAGATCTTGGCAACAGGTTGGATATGAGTGTTGAAAGATTGTGAAGAGATGGGATTGACACCTAGGTTGTAAGGCTGAGGAATTGGAAGGATGGTATTTGCCCTAGACAGTCAGAGGGAGGTTGGAAGGGTTTAGGGGAAAGATAAGGAGTTCAGTTTTAATTGTGTTGAGTTTAAATCTATTGGATATCCAGTTTGAGATATCTGAAAGGTAGTTGGAGATAGGAGATTAGAGGTCAGCAGAGAGGCACATAGTAGACCCTAAATAAATATCTATTGGTTAATTCATTGAGCATAACCCAACCACCATCAGTGGGTTGGATTTGTTACATTTAAAACACTTTCTCTGAGCTAGACTAGAGCAAAAAAATAAATAAATAAAATAAAATAGCAGAACCATAGAATTTCAGAGCATGAAGGGACTTCAGTGACCTTCCATTCCCATTTATAGCTAAAAAAAATTGATTCCCCTAACAACATATCTAACAAGTAGTCAAAAAGCTGCAGCTTGAAGATGGTGTAGTAGAACGAATGCTGAATTTAGAGTAATAAGGTATGAGTTAAAATTCCAGCTCTAGCACTTACTCTCTGTGGACAAGTCACTTAAGTTCTCTGGGCCTCAGTTTCCCCATATCCAAAATGATGGGTTTGGTCTAGGTCACTTCTATGGTCCCTTCTAGATCTAAATCTAAGATCTCATCATCCAGTCTTCTTCGAAACAGGCTGTTTAACTTTTGTCTAGAAAGTCTTTAACCCAAGCTTCTTTCCAGTTTCCAGTCTTTGCTCCTAGTACTGCTCTCTGGGTCCAATCCTTCTTCTGCAACAAAGCTTTTCAGATCCTGGAGGACTTTGATTTCTACCCTCCTTCTTATACTTGGTTTCCTGTCTTCTCATTTTCAGATTTCTCCAACTTACTCAGCAAAAAAAAAAAAAGAAGAAGTTCTAGGTAGCACAAGTCTTGGGGAAAATGTAGAACCTCAGAATCCAACCTCCTTAGTCAAAGACTCTCCAGAAATTTGGCATTGATCAGGGAATTTCCTTCCCTCTATCCAAGAGGTGGTAGATAGGGAAGATCTTCTCTCTCTCTCACTACCATGTCTGAAGCTGCCCCTTGAGAGCCAAGACCAGGAAGCCAGAATCCAGATACTCTCTTTTAGAATCATGCTAGTAAAACAATGTTTAATCACTACACATGCCTTTGCCCCAAAGTAGATATCAGCAACTCCTAGAAAAACACAGGCTTCACATGTATATCTCCACTACCAGCCAAGTCTGCTCTTAGATCTACTGCTTCCTGGGTCATTCCCCAAAGCCCATGATCAAAAAGGGCCTGACCTCTTATGTTGTTCAAAGATAAAGGGAGCATAACCAAAGACAATAACCTGCCTGGGTATGTCAATCAGGTATTCCCCAATCATCGTAATGAAGTTATTTATGAGCATGTCTACATGGCATATAGGAAAATATAATCAAAATCCCAAAGAAACATTCACTGCCCTGTGAGCTATCAAGTTATTAGAAAACTCTTCTGATTAAGGTCCCAATACTGTGCCCTACATTGTTTATGTATTCAGTCATTTTTCAGTCATGTCCAACTCTTTGTGACTCCATTTGGGTTTTTTTTTGGCAAAGATACAGGAGTAGTTTGCCATCTCCTTCTCCAACTCATTTTACAGATGTGGAAACTGAGACAAATAGGGTGTAAGCCCAAGCAAAATGAGATTTTTTGTTTTTTTTCTTTCTGGAGTTCAATTTCCCAGGCTCACTGAAAATATCTGAAGGATTGATCTACTTTGAATCCTGATAATTCACAGCTTCGCTGAGTCACATAGGTATCGTGCTTGCTGGCTCTGAGCCAATCAGGGGCCAAGTCTTTGTTATATATTCTGGGAGACTGGTATTTTGCTTTGGGGGTTCGTTATGAGAAGAACCATTTGATTCCCTGGATGGGACTCTGAGTAGTCTTTTGTTAACAACCACCCCCACCACCACCACCATTGTTTTCTCCAATCTGGTGGTGTATGTAGGTGATTATTTTACTTTGTTCAGACAGTAGGAGCCCTGTCTGTTGATCTTTGTGCTAATTTCTCTGCTTGTATTTTATCTGTATTTACTCCTTGTTCAGAGTGCTGCCCTTTTCCCTGAACTAGTGAATGTAATTAAAGTAAGATTGTCAAACCCTCTAAAAATTGTCTTTCCTTTATCAAAGCAGATCAAAGAACTTGTGCTAGCAGGCCATCTGGGTGTGCTAGAGTGCTTGCTACTACATAGAGTTAAGTGACTTGCTCAGGGTCACACAGCTAGTAAGTGAGGCCAGATCTGAACTCAGATCTTCCTGACTACAGACCTAGTATTCTGTCCACTATGACCACCACCTAGGTACTTACACTATTCCACGCATATATTTTATTGTCCATGACATTGGGGAATACTTTAGGAGAGCTTATGCCTCATTGCTTTATACTTTGCCTCATTTCATTACCTGGTAGATCGTTGAAGAGTTATTTTTTTAGTTGTAACTGTTAGAGAACCTAGTATCAGTTTAACATACATATGAAATATACTTTGCTGAATCTTCAAAGTTTATATTTCAACTACTTAGTCAAATGCTTTTTTAAATTAAAAAAAATGAGGACTTATATTCTCTATACATCTTGATCAGTTGTATTAAAATAGAAATATAGTTAACTGTAAAAATTCTTCCACTAAAGGCAGCTGACTCTCCATCTGTGTGCTCAAGGACCCTGTCCTTGTTAAAAGTGAGTATGGGCTAGGCCCAAAACATTTTTTAGAGAAGAAAAATGGGCTCTGATATTTTCTCACCTGCTATTGGATATCCATCATCTATATTTTGGAAACTATTCCTCTCTGACCTATCTTTTAAATCAATCCCTTCAAAATGTATTGGCTGAAAAATAGATTTTTCCTCTGCCTTTTTTGTCAAGATATACCATTCTTCCCAATGACTTTCTTGAGTGCCATTGATACTTTCTCACACCAGATACTGAGGTGGTAGTGTCAAAATGTGATGGTTTCACTGTTATCCCTAGTTTTGGATTAGTTTTTTTAAATCTTCATTAAAAACACTGGCAGAGCTGATCCATTTTATGTCTATTTGTTCTTCTCTTTCCAAATTAATTTACAACTATTCTAAGTTGTAAAGATAATTTATTACCTAAATTAATTATCTAAAGATAATCTGTCATTAGTTGGATCTCAGTGTTAGCTTCCCTTTAGAATGACTGTCTTCTCACTTGCTTTTTGGTGACCATGAATCTAGTTTTATATCCTCATCCTCCATAGTGATTTGTAAATGTATTTGTGCTCTAAGCCATCATTGCACTTGGCCATGAAGTCTCTTTACTGGGCAAAGAGATCAAGTGATTTTTGGTTAAGGTGATTTAGGGATGCTTTCAGTCTTCTCATTGTGGTGACTGTTTTGCATTTCATTGTCAGCTTCTCCAAGAAATGTGACAATCAGAATCAATGCCTTTACTATTTTTTTAGATTTCAGCTTGTTTAAACAGATTGAGTCAAAACTCCTATAATTGTACACAGTGTATTTTTAATTTTTTTTTTATTGTGAATTTATCATTAGGAAACCTAGGCATTTTAATAAAGAATAAGTGACTTGTATAAGAAACTGTAAATGATTTTACTGTTTATTTTTAAAGAAGTATCATATATATACATATATAGATACAGATAAGTAATTTAACAAGTTAGTAATAAAACTCTCTCTGTATGTACATTACCTTTCTTTCAAGGGATGGGAAAGAATGGCTGAACAAATTATGATACATAAATGTAATAGTTTATTCTTGTACCAAAAGAAATTATGAATATGGTTCAGAGCAATGTACAAACTGATGCAAAATGAAATTATCAGAACCAAGAGAACAATTTGCACATTAACAACAATATGAAGGAAAACAACTTCAACAAACCACACTGACTTTCTATTACTTTGTATAGTCATCCAATAGTTAAAGCAAGAGGTTCTGGGTTCTGTTGATAACTATATGGCCACACTAGGTGGCACAATGGATACAGTGCCAAACCTGGAGTCAGGATTGTGTTCATCCTTTGTTGCTGAAGACGACCATGACCTCAGAGAAATGATGACATGACTTGCACTTGACTTTGTTTTGAGTGAAGGAGGGCTGTGCTGGTCACCAGCCTCACCTCTCCTCCAGAGTCATATGAATCTAGAGACCTGATATTCTTCAGGATAACTGGAGATTACCCAGGATGCACTGGGAGACCTTGGGCCCTTTAGGCCAAGGTCTTTGCAGGCACTCACTTAGGGTGAGGCAACACCCATTCATTGAATAGGCCTGTTTAAGAAGTAGCCAAGGCATGGCCCCTTTTAATGAGGTCAAGAAAAAGAAGGATATCAGGCTGGGTGGGAAACAGCAACAGTTACTATTGACAATCACTCTCAAGCTAGGAGGATACAGAGGAGCCCTCAGGCAGGGCCCCAGTGGAGAATGCTAGCTGGGTAACTCACCTCCTCCTCTCCTGTCTGCCACCCCTTCCCCTTCCTTCTCCTCTCCAAAGGAAGGTAAACTTGGATGGAATCAAGAAGATTCGTATTTAGGAGTTCAAATCCCATTTCAGATGCTATGTGACACTGTGAAGCAAATCATTTTCCTCATTGAAACTGAGCTGGAGAAGGAAATGGCAAGGCACTCCAGTGTCTTTGCCAAGGAAACCCCAAATGGTGTCACAAAGAGTCAGACACAACTGAACAGCAATAGCATGGCCACAATCTAGTTATTTAACCATCCTGCAACTCAGTTTTCTCATCATTAAAATGGAGATAGCAATAATTATTCTACATTACCTCACTGGCCTAATGTGAAGAAAGGGTTTTGTAATACTAAAGTGATATGTAACTATTCCCTTCTACTAAGATATGATCAATTTCATTTCTTTGTGATGTCACTGAATCCTTACTATTTTTTTTTTCTGGAAACAAGTGCTCATGCTGTATAGATATGAAGTTCCTGACAGGCCTCTTTCATTCATTAAACCAGAACATTATGCCTAATTTTGCATTGGAGTCACTGTGTATAAAGAGATATGCTGATTTAATTTAAATGATCTTATCAAATTCTTCATAGAATTTCTTTACTTCTTCTTCCTCTGCAACATACGTTGGCTGCTATAAGCAGCAATTATCTTCATGATGGCCTATTTACTCATGGTCATCTCATGATGCTGCTACAAGAATTCTACAATGACTTGCCCAGGGTCATTGAGGAAATCGGAGGCTGGCTCTCTATATGTTATACTCCCAAGATCTTGTCACTTACTAAGAGTCTTCACACAATAGCTAAATAACCACTTCCCAGGTACAGTGAAGCGCTGGCCTCTAAATCCTCTCCAGCTCTAGGCTTCTGTGACATTCCTTTGCAGGTCTTCTCCAGTTTGTCCTTCTCAGCTTATTTAGCAACCTATTCAGAGACAGATCTAGAAATAGAGCACTGCATCACACACACACATAAGCATTGTAGACTCGGAGTTTCCAAAGCACATTCATGGAGGCAGTCCTTTAGCTAAATTGGGAAGGAGGCAGCATTTGTCTCAGGGGCTCCCCACTAAAGTCATCTCTAGGATACAGCAGATCAGGGCAATCATCCCAGACCCCATACTTGGGGTGCCCCACAGCAGCTGCCAGAAGAGGAGAAGGTGGCAGCAAGCAGCTGGCAACTGAAATACAATTTAGTGTCAACATGTGAAATACAATTAGCATCAGCATACTCCCCCCACTCCTCTCCCCCCTCCACAACTCCCTCTGGCTGCTTATTGCTCATTTGTAACACCTCCCCCTGCTCCCTTCTACTTCCTGACTGCTGTTCCTGAGTTTATGCTGTGAGCTCTGTTCCCCAAGCTGCCCTCAATGTTTACTTTAACCAGATTTCTGTGATATGAAAAAAAGAATTAAGGTGAGGTGAAGAGATGACCACCACATCATGGGATAATCACAGCAACTAACTCACAGGGGTTTTGTGAAGATCAAGACATACATGCAGTGCTTTGCAGACCTTAAATCACTAAATAAATGCTAGTTATTAATGTTAATATCATATATGTTCAAGGTCCTACCTCTTACCTCTCCTTCCTATCTTTTCACCCGCTTTTTCAGCACACCCTACTCAGATGTTGAAAGAGTCTAGACTCCCTGGCTTTGAGGCCAGCTCTCTATCTTGTACATAATGCTGCCTCTCATGAAAACATAGGAAGTAATGAAAAATCTGAAGGGAAATCCTTAAGCTGGCATACCACATACTTTGCTAAACGACTAAATATGTAGTTGTTTACACCTCACAGGTGTAAATTAGGATCTAATGATTCTGTAGTGCCTTCCCTGAAACCAGGGCGCTTCCAATACTTCTCCAATACCTCTGCCCACCTCTCAGGGTTGGAGTGAGGATCTAGAAAACAGAACCCAACCCCCTCATTTTATAATGGAAGCTCAGGTCTCAAATGGGGAAGTGACTTGTCCACCATCACAAGTCAATAACACTGGCCACCTGACCATTCCATGAACAAGACACTCCATCTCTCAATTCTGGGCATTTTCTATGGCTATTCTCCCCACACCTGGAATATTATCCTTCTCTTCTCTGACTAGTGACTTTCCCAGCTTCCTTTAAGTCCCAAGAAAAATTCCACTTTCTAGAGGAAGCCTTCTCCAACCTCTCAATTCCAATTCCTTCCCTCTTTATTTCCTATTTATCTTGTATAGAATTATCCCTTCCACATCATGGGGGTAAGGGACATGGCACTCTGGCAACGTGGAAAATAACACATAAAATTTTTTGGTCCTCTCTTCATGCCAGAAAAGAAATCTGAATTATTATGATATTAAAAGATAAAATATGTTTAAATTATATGGTGCTATCCATATATTTTATGCAACCTGAGTTTCTAAACTTTTTCTGTCATCTCCAGCTTCTGCAAAACTCCCCCCTAAATTTTCATTTAATATCTTATGCCAACCAATTATGACAATATATTTTTTATATTAAAATCAGACAGGGAAAGTTGGGATGTGGAAGAAATCACTGTATAACTTGCTTTGCATATCTTTGTTTGTATGGTGTCTCTCCTGTTAGATTATATGCTCCTTGAAAGCAGGGACCATCCTTCGCCCCTTTTGGTATCCCAGAGCCTAGCACATAGTAAGCACTTAATAAATGTTTAACTGATTCATGCATTCATTCATTGTTACCCAACAAGTTAGTTCTGGAGTCAGGCCCAGAACTCAGGTTTCCTGACTCACAATCCAGGACTGTTCAAAATACCATTACTACAACAAGAATGCTCTCCATAAGAATGATCTCCACTTTCCCAAATATACAAGAAGTCCTCTTCTAGGCAGCAGAACTTCTAAGTCCTCTACTTCCTAGTTGTGTGTCCTTCTATCATTGGACTTGGAGTTGGACAAGCCAGGTTCATATTCTGATCCCACTCTGTTTATGGGTAAGCCTTTGTAACTCTCTGAGCTTGAATTTCTTTATCTGTACAACTGGTATAACAACATTTCAAGCTAGCAAATTCACAGGATTGTTGTGAGGAAAGGGCTTTGTAAAAACCCTATGGAAATGAGAGTTTGGCAGAGTTGTGAGGGTTGGACAAGATAATAGATGTAAAATGCTTTCCAGTTCTAGAGAAACCTTTTTGGTTTGGGGGAGGGAGGTTGTTTTGTTTGGGGATTTTTTTGGTGGTCCCAGACCTATGATTTAATTGGTATAAGGAACTCCCAGTAAAGAAAGCCCTCTACCAATGCAGATAGGCACTTACCCTGCAATGAATAGTCTTAGAGAAGTCAAGGGACTTGCCCAGGGTCACAAACCAGGATGTGGCAAATGAGACTTAAACACTGTTCTTCCTGCCTCTAAGGCCAGCTCTCTAGCGACTCTGCCAAGGGGTCTTTTAGAGATTTATATAAATGGAAATATATCCCTCAAGGCCCAGCTTAAGTCCCATGTCTTCTATGAAGCCTTCCTTAATTACTCTAACACATATGAGTCTCTCCTTTCCCTAAGCTCATTACACTGTTCATGATCTGCTCCAGCTATATGGTCATCTTACATTGCCACCTTCTTCCTAAGTATCTCCCAAGCTATTTTTGCATAAGGGACAATGACTTATATTTCTTACCTACCCCCTAGGTCAAGCAGACCAGTTACAGAGAAAGTAGTCAGGTAGTCAGGAAATACTTTTAATTGTCAATTCAACCCTTAGAGGCAGAGACTAGGAGGAAGTTGATTCCAGGTAGGCGACCAGCCTATGCAAAGGGTTGGAGGTGAGAAATGGAGTGCCAAATTCCAGAAACAGAAAGTGGGCCATTTGACTGGGCTGTACAGGACATGAAGGTGAGTAATGTCCAGCAAGGTTGGAAAGCCTGGCTGGAATCTGACTAGGAAGTGTTTGAGATGAAGAAACGAAGAGTTTATACTTATCCTCAAAGCAAACGGAGGCCCCTGTAACCTCCTGAGCAGGGGAGTGACATGGTCAGAACTTTGGCAGCTGTGGTTGGAAGGGCAGAGACCTGAGGCAGGGGGCCCAATGAGGAAGTTAATGCAATGTCCTAGGGAGAGATGACTTGGGCCAGAATTTGTTGATTTGAATTGAACCTCATTGAGTAGTGAAAGGGCCAATAAATCCAGGGCAGTTCTTTAATATCAAGTGCTGATTCTTAATTGAAATTCCAAAAATAAACCTGAAGGGACTTTTCTAAGCACAACAGGTGCCATGAATATTAAAAACCCTTCTTGGCTTGGGGACACACATTAAATTACACAGTTTATCAGTTTCTAATGTTTTTCCCTCTGAACTCACTTCTCAAAAATGATTCTTGATCTAGACAAAAAAAAAATTTCTGATTAACAATTAGCTCATGGTCTAAAGTGAAGTCTGGTGTAGGAAATTGGGGATGGGAGGAAGGTAGATATTAAGGTTTTTTAAAAAAGAGTTGGAGGGCAAGTAGAGTACTTGCATAATGAAACTGTTTATTTTGTTAGCGTGGGATTTTAAAACATGCATGGCCTCTTGGGTATAACATTGTATGTCAACAGCCAGTCTTGATCTAAAGTCTCAGGAGGCAATTCTGGGCTACCATACAGCAGCCAACCAGGTGACTTCAACTCACTTCAAAAAGAAGGAACTGAAAAGGAAGAAGGATGCAAACAGCCCCAGGCACTCTTCTGTGGTGGCCAGATCAGAGATTCAGTAAGCAAAACTGGCTCGCAGTCAGGAATGTTCCTGGGTGCAGAGCTAATTCTTACAGCCCAGGAAACAATATGTTATATATTAACTCCTTTTTATTCAGTTTTATAAGACTAGGATGCTAGATATTTATGCAGCCGATTGTGGATGCTAAGATGGCCTTTTATTTATTAAATTAATTAAATTAAATTTGATAGAGTTCCCAGTTTGGAGTCAGGAAGACTTACCTTCTTGAGTTCAAATCTGGCCTCAGACACTTATTAGTTGTGTGACCCTGGGAAAGTCACTTAACCCATTTGCCTCAGTTTCCTCTCCTGTGGGATGAGCTGGAGAAAGAAATGACATAATACCAGAGACACTAGAGTTTATTTGCCAAGAAAATTCCAAACAAGTTTATAAAGAGTCAGCTATATAATTGAGAAACAACAAAAAAGACATTTATCTAGTGCCTGCTAAGTGCCAAATTGGATTGGTGGTGACAACAGCAACAATGAAGTGTATAATCCTTTTAACTTTCAATTTGGTTTTCATATGTTATCTAATTTCATTTTGCTTGATCTTCACAGTAACACCTGAAGAAGAGAAGGAAAGATATTATTAGGCACATTTTACAAATGAGGAAACTATGTCCTAGAGAGATTAGTTGGCTTTCCTAAAGTCACAGATAATGGAGTGTGGCAGAGCTAGAGTTAGAAATCAGGAGTCTGTTCATAAGAATATAGATCTGGAGCAAGCTGGAACCTTATGAATCCATTTAATCCAGCTTCTTCATTTTACAGAGGAAACCGAGGCACAGGGAAGTTACATGACTTGCCTGAGGTCACACAGGTAAGAATCAGAGGACCTGACCCTCAGCCACAGACTCCTTTTTTCTAAGACATGAAGCATGAGACACTGAAGATCATAGATTTAGATCTGACTTTAGAAAGGACTTTAAAAAGATTAGCTAGGCACAAACAAAGTGGTTCAGTGGATAGAGCAACAGCCCTGGAGACAGGAGCACTTGAGTTCAAATCCGACCTGAGATACCTATTAGCTATGCAACCCTGGGCAAGTCACTTAACCTCAATTGCCTCCAAAACAAAAAAGAAAAGAAAAAAGATCAGCTAGCCATGGGTTCTTAACCCAGGGTCTGGAGACCTTCCAAGCACTCTATGAATAGACTTCAGAGGATCCCTGAATTTGTGCTTTTAATAATTTGATAATATATTTCAATATAATTGGTCTCCTTTGTAGTGTTATATGTTCTATTTTGTATATTTAAAAACATTATTCTGAAAAAAGGTACATAGGCCTTATCAGACTTCCAAAGGGGTTTATGACACAAAAAAAGGTTAAGAACTCCTAAACTTGTCCAACCAATTTATACAGATTAGGAAACTGAGACCCAGAAAGGTTATAAGACTTGCCCACATCACACAAGGAATAAGTGGCTCAGATCTGAATCCAAGTTATCTAATTCCAAATCCAGCACTCCTTCCACTGTGCCTTGGTTTCTCTTATTTCCTCAGATAGGAAAAAGGGCCAATGATGTACTGGAGCCAGCTCCTATTGATTCCCTAGAGCTAATTGTTCAATTTTCAGTGCGAGCATTTATTACATGAAATTTGGAAAATGATCTAAATCAAAGCTTGATTTATTATTTTGTTGATTGTCTAGATTTTTTTTAAAGTGATGGAGAAAACATTAGTAATGCAAATTAAATAATTGCACATAAATAACCTCTATCAGATTACTTACTGTTTCAGGGAGTGAGGAAGGGAGGATGTGAAAGAGGGATAGAATTTGGAACCCAAAACTTAAAAAAAAGAAGTGAATGTTAAAAATTGTTTTTGCATGTAATTGGAAGAAAAGCAAAATATTTAAAAGAAGAAAGAAAGAAGTAGAGAAGGAAGAAAGGAAGGAAGAAAAGAAGGAAGGAAGGAAGGAAGGAAGGAAGGAAGGAAGGAAGGAAGGAAGGAAGGAAGGAAGGAAGGAAGGAAAAAGGAAGGAAGGAAGGAAGGAAGGAAGGAAGGAAGGAAGGAAGGGAGGAAGGAAGAAAAGAAGAAAAGGGAGGGGAACTAGAAGATGGAAAGTCTTTTCTAGTGCCTGCAACTGCTAATGCCTTCCCTCTGAGATTATCTCTGAATCATCCTGTATGTATCCTACATGTATATAATTGTTTACTTATTATCTCCTCCTTTAGAGAGATTTTCCAGGGGAGGGACAATTTTTGCTTTTCTTTATAGGCCCAGATTTTAGTACAGTACCTTGCATCTAGTAAATGCTTATTGACTAACTTTTAAAAATAATGTAAAGGTAAAGTATGTCAGGTACACCCTTTTTTTTCAGAGTGGCAGATTGTTGAAGATGACCAGAACTCCTCCGGAAAGGGCTTACCACATTTAGTTGACTATCTGGAAAAGTCAAATTCATCATAAGGGATGATCCAGGGGACATGAAACTGACAGATGCAAAAGGAAAAGAACTGGTTTCAGGATAGAATAGGGACCTTACTGGCTCAGAGTAACCTGGTTGAAGGCCCACCAGACAGTCAGTGCATCAGGACAAGGAGCCTACAGCTGAGAACAACTGAGCATCCCACTTTGGAGAGAATGGACGGCTGTCAGCAGACAATCCAGAGAACCCAGTTATCAGGTCCTTGTGCTTTAACTTTTTATGATAATAGCTTCCAGTAGAATTTCCTCAAAGGCTACTTCCTTGGAATTTGAAATAGATGGGAGGGCAAGCTTTTGTGGAAGTGGAAGTAATTGTTTATGATTTGCATGAGATGCAAAACCAGATGCAAACAGATGCCTCTCCATGGGTCATTCTTGAATTAAAATTCAATGGTGGTCTCTCTGGGAGCAGTCATCTCTTGATTCCTCTGATCTAGAGATTTCCTCATCCACCTGCTCTGGGGGACCCAGCACTCCACCACCAGAAGGATGTGTCATAATAATAATATTTCACATTTATAAAGTGCTTTCTGGTTTCAAGGCTCTTTTTCTTTTTTCAAAGCTCTTTCAACAATTTATCTTCTTCATCCTTACAGCAACTCTGCGAGTTCAAAGTGCAGGTGTCGTTATCCCCATTTTACAGATAAGGAAATTGAGCTTCAGAGAAGTTCAGTGATTTATCCAAGGTCACACAAGATATTCAACTCCAAGTAGCCTCCTTTGCCCTACAATAGGTTGAGTTATAAAAAGGTGAAAGTGGATGAATGAGGAGGCAGTTTCACTCTGAAGAGCTAATCATTGTGAATTCTCCACCAGTCATAAGTGGAATCAGTGTGCTTTGCAAAATATCCATGCCCTTTTCATTGCCTTCTCCTGCATACACTGCCCAGCTGGAGTCTAGGCTTTCCATTGTAGATATTTTGGCTTTAATTGGGAGGAAACCAGTGTGTGAATGCTTCCCTCTTTCATGAGAGTGTACCTACCTGATAAATGCCTCCAACTGCAATTTAAAATCAAATAAATGGTTGTCAGATGAAGCAACCAAACAAGTATTTACTAAGGACCTGTTAAGGTCCAGGGCCAGATGCTGCAGCAGTAACAGAGAAGGAAGAGGCTCGGCTTCCACCCTGAAGAAACTGACAGCCTAAGACACATGGAGAGATAAAGAAACAATATTAGATAAAGTACCACCCAGTGCTTGAATGAGGTCAATGTGGTCTAGTCCAGAGAAATCAGGGAAGACTTCTTAGAGAAATAAGAACTTGACCTGACCTTTGGAGACTGGAATTTCAATGGGAAGAAATCTCAGATAGAAGGAAAAGGAGTCAAAATACAGAGACAAGAATAGGAAACTGAGGTTAAGGCGATTCCTCTGGATCACACACCTCTACTTTCTTCTCCTCTCCTTTCCCTCTCTTCTCTCCCCTCTTCTCCCCTCCTCTCCTCCCTTCATCTCTTCTTTTCTCTCCTCTCTCTTCACTTACCTTTTATTCTCTTTCTTTTCTTTCTGTCTCTTTCTGTTTGTTTCTGTCTGTCTCCCTCTTTCTTTTTTGAGACTGGATATATATATATATATATATATATATATATATATATATATGTGTGTGTGTGTGTGTGTGTGTGTGTGTGTGTGTGTATGAGTATATATATGTATATATATATATGTATATATATATATACATATATATTTATCTCAATATATCCACATATATATTCCCACCCCAGCATATTGACATTGGACTTAAGGAAGACATCAGAAGGGCTAAACTAGCTGAAGCATCTCTCAAGCTCCAGTGATGCACAAGCCTCCTCAGCTTCCCCAGCAGCAGGGATTACAGGGATGCCTTACCTAGCCATCCCACAGACTTTTCACCTTGTTTGTGTCATGGATCCCTTAGGTAGTCTGGTGAAGCTTACGAACTCATCAGAATAACAGAGGAATTAATTTTATAGTCCATTTATAGAATGACTGGCAGTGGGAAATAAGGAATGTGGAATATAATGGAATTGGGGCCCAAAGGGTTCATTAAGTGCTCCTGAGGTCATCAACAAGCAGGTAATAAGGGCTCGAACCAGGAAGGCATGGTGGGGAGTGGTGACAAAAGTCAGAGATAGAGCATCATTGACTTTAGAAGCTGATCATGCTTTTTATTTTACAGGTGAGGGAACCTGACCCAGGTCACACAGCTCGGAAGTCAGAGAACTAAGATTTAAACTAAATCGTCTGGCTTTGAATCTGGAACACTCCAATTACACCATACTTTCGAGAAAGATTGATTGATTAGAGCCACTTCTGCACTCCATTGCTTGTAGAGTCTAGAGTGGGATCTGGGGGCCTCTCCCCAAGGCCTCAGGAGTAAGAGAGATACTCTGGATTGATACCCCACCCCCACCTTCAGTTGCTTGCAGTGGTTGTCTTAGAATTGGCAACCAGAAGTCTTCAGTGGGACCCAAGAGAAGGGGAGACAGAGACAATCCTTCAGGTTACCATTGTAGTGAGCTCCTTCTCCCAACTTCCTGTCCACTGTAAAGCCCAGCAGGCTTTTCATCCCACCATCAGCAGGCAGAATGCTGAGTCACTGGGCAGTCTGCCTAAGCCCAAACAATTCCTTGGTTCTCCAGTTTCTCGACGCAGCTTTCCTTCCAAGCCTCCCTGACCCAGAGCTGTTCCTCGGGAGAGCCCTGGCTCTCCCCAGAGCAAGTGAAAGAAAGGCAAAAAGAACAAGATCTTTGGTGGAAGTGGGACACATCATTCTGTGCTATATCCTGGGCCAGTCCTAGGACCTCTCTATCACACAGTCACTGGGGTTTTTCTGAAGGGACTTGGGTCAAAATGAAAACCTGTCCCAGGAGGTGAGAAACCCTTAAAAGGAAATAAGCACAGAACTGGAGCAGGGAGTAAAGGAAGGCATGCTCAAATCTAACCCCAAACAAAAACAAATCAATTAATTCATCAATCAGACAGGGTGGATAGGAAATTGGGACACAGGTCTTTCAGTAATGGGATCAACCTTCCTATTCCAGAGTACTAGTGAAGCATGTTTCTTCACTTTCTTACAGAGAAGGGACAGATTCAGGGTGAAGAATGAGATATATTGCTTTGAACATAACCAATAGGGAAATTTATTTTGCTCAATTACATATGAGTTTTGTTTCTTTCTTTTCTTTTAATTGGGAGGGTTGGAAGGGAGAAAATAAATACTCATTAGCTGAAAAAAATTAAACCAAATAAAAACCACATAAAAATGAAGCAAACAAAGAAATTTAATCAATCCTACCTTCTTTTGTCTCACTCCTAGTTTGGTTTTAGGTGGTGTGTGGAGTTTGGTGGGGAAGCCAAGTAGTGTTTCTGCTGGATTTTAGGATGATAGGGAGCTGTCCAACATCCTAAGCATTTGAAAGTAAGAGAGAGATGATCATATAGACAGTTAGGATCAATACAATTTTTCCAAACTGTTACAAATGGTGGAGTTTATGGGTATTTTTTAAAACTTGGATGCAATATGTATAACCTATATTAGATTGCTTACCATCTCAGGTAAGGAAAAGGAGGGAGGGAGGGAGAGAATGTAGAACTCAAAGTTTTTAAAAACAAATGTTAAAAATTGTTTTTACATGCAATTGGAGGAAAAAAAATAAAATTATTTTAAAAAGAAGAGGAAAAAAACACCCATAAAAAAAAAACTTAGATGGAGAATGAAAAAAAATTTGTTTATTTTACCAAGCTCACATAAGAAGTGGAAGAGCTGAGTTTGAACTCAGGTCTTCCTCTCCAGACCCACTTGACTTCTAAGTACTTCTTTAAGGAAGGGAATGATTTTAAAAGACAAAGAATGTGTTTAAAAAACAAAGGGGTAGGGAAATATACCAGTCAAACAAGGAAGTACAGATTTTTTTAAAAAATTTGAGATAGGGAGGGGTAGCAGTCTGCTTTAGCTAGAAGATAGAATGTAGATAGAGTAGTATCCAATAAGACTGGAGAGGCAGCTTAGAGCCAGATTGTAGAGGGCTTTGAATGCTGGGCTGTAGAATTTTTATTTTATTTAGTAAGCAATGGGGAACTAAATACAAAGGGTTCACAGAGTCAGAGTCCCCTACTTCTTTTGACAAACTGAATATCTTAGCCACACTGCTACTGGCTGCCCTGCCCCTTCCTATATTTGTATTTATTCCTATATATAAATTATATTTCCATCTATCTCCCCTGCCTGGAATGGACTTTCTCTCTGTGTTGCCCTGTCAAAATCCTTCTCCTTCAAGGTTTAATTTAGGGGGCCCCTCTTCCATGAAGCTTTCCCTGATCTCTACCAACTTAAAGTGTTTTCTTCCCTGCTTAAGTTTTAATGAACGTTTGGTTATCTCCTTGACCTCCAGTCTACTTCACATCATATTTATCTTTGTACTTGCCTTATCTTCCCTTCCCCAGAAAGGAAGGAAACAAGCATTTATTAATGCCTACTATGTGCTGGGCACTATAGTAAGCACTTTACAAATATCTCATTGGATCTTCACAGCAACCCTGGGAGGTAGGTGCCATCCTTATCTCTATTTTATAGATGAGGAGACAGAGGCAGAGAAAGATTATATGATTTGTGCAGGGTCACACAACTAATAAGTATCTGAGGCTGGATTTGAACTCGAGTCTTCCTGATTCCAGACTCAGTGGTCTATCACCTGTGCCACCCAGCTGCCTCTTGTAGACTGAATCTCTTTCGGAGTTAAAAATTGCCATTTTTCATCTCTATATCCCTAGTGCCTAGTATAGTACCTTGAATAGCATAGGTAAATGATACTACTTAGAAAATGAAATTGAATAATTATATATATATATATATATATATATATATATATATATATATATACACACATACATACATACTCAATGTTCTCTTATCCAAGTGATACAATGGGACATACAAGGGTAGGATAAACCATAGTTCGTAATCTCAAAAAGCTCCCATTTTCTTTGGAAAACCAAAGCATACTTACACACGGGTGGTACTTCAGTCATCCTACACCAAGAGAAGCTGATTAAGCAGCTTCCTCTCTTATACACAAGGATTTGTGAAGCATATATGGAAGAGGGATGCTGTTTTCATATAGGATGGACTACACGGGTCAAGGGGAAAGAAGATATATCACACAAAACTAAAGGGGAGATCAGGGCAGATGGGACCGAGGACCAGGTGGAGATACCACACCAAAGATGAAGTGACAGCCTCTGTAGCTACCTCACCCAGGAGGGAGTGAACTGATGCCAGTCCACATGAATACTCCAAAAGGGAAAATCATACACACACACACACACACACACACACACAGTCCGACTTTTTTTCTCTTCCTACCATCTCATTCTCCTTCCTTCCATACAACTATCCTGGAATGTGACCAGAGAAGCAGGTTTGTACCTCAGTTTGTCTCCTGTGCTTTCGTTTCTTTGGATTCTGTTCATTCTAATGCTGATAATTCACACTGGTCCACTTTAAGACTTGTAAAATGCTTTACACATATAATCTTGTTTGTTCTCACAACAACCTGATGTCTTGTTAATAGGTGCTATTCTCATCGCCATTTTTCAGATAAAGAAATTGAGTATCAAAGAGTAACCACCATCAATTCCACCACCACCACCACATCACAATATGTAACGTTCACAAAGCTCTTTTAAGGTTTGCCAAGCATTTCACACATATTATCATAGTTGATCCTAACAACTCCGTGAGATGGCTTCTATTATTGCCCTCATTTTACAGATAAGGAACCTGAAGATAAGAGAGGTTGAATTACTTTGTCAAGGGTTAAGCAGCTAAAAAGTGTCTAAGGCAGGATTTAAACTCCAGCCTTCTTGACTTCAAAGTCAGCATTCTATCCATTTCATGACTTAGTAGCTCCAGAGAAGCAGTTTTCTAAAACAACAACAACAACAAAAAAACCACCCTTAACTAGAATGAGGAACTAAGGCTTTGTCCCAGGGTGCCAAAATTTAGAGGGGGGCTGACAGCCCTTCAATGTGCTCAGTGTCTTTAACCTCACATTTCCTGACCTGCAAAAGGGAAAGACTTGGGAGTTAGGAAAGGCAAGCACTTACAAGGATATGGAGGCTGGAGGATCCTAGCTTGTGGGTTTAGTCTGTGGCTGGTTAGGTTAGTGAATGAGAGTTGTGTCAGTGATGCCAAGGACAGAGAGCCAGTTTGGCCAGTTCACTCTTCTATATTTACAGAGTTGATCCCCAAACCTGGCTGGATAGTAAGCAATTGATCAATAAACAAGCTTTTGTGAAACAATGGCTATGTGCCAGGCACCGTGTGGCTAAGCACTAGATATACAAAAAAAAAAAACCATGAACAATCTTTGTCCAATGTCCTTAGTGTCTAGGTCCCAAGGGAGAAAGATAAGATAGTGCCCATGGCCTAATCTGACCTACCCTCCAATACTGGAAGAACCACTCAAGCAAAAGTCAGCATCCTCTTCCTACACAAAGGATGATGTGTTGTTAAGGGTTAGGAAGTAAAGGAAATGAGTAAGACCACCCTGAGGGCATGAAATGGGCCTAGATTCAGAACAGTTTTTATCTAACCAATAAAGCCTGAGGGGAGCTTATTCCCTATGACACCATCTAACCTAAGATGTCTCAGCTTCCTGGAAGTGAAGTGAGGTCTCTAAGTACTCTGAACTACTTAATAGTCCCTTGGGCAGACTTGGAGGCTGGAGGGGCCTGGAAGGCCATGGTCCATCAGGTCACAAAGAACAACTGAATAATGTAAAAAGGTTTGGTGAATTGTCAGTACTAGCAGGAGGTCATACAAAGGAGCTCCATTGTGTAGAGCAAGGGCCAAGTGAACCCAGGGTCTACAGTTTAGTCTTTAGTTAGCTTTGCTCAGAATCACAGATCCAGAACTTGAAGGGGTCTCAGGATCATTTAGTCTAACTTCCCTCATTTTACAGATAAGAAAACAGGCCTTGGAAAGACTTATATGATCTGATGCTCAGCAAAAGGAGCAGAACCAGGAGAACTTTGTGCACAGCAATGACCACAGTGTGCGAGAGTTTTTTCTGGTAGACTTGGAACTTCATGGCAATGCAAGGACTTAAAAAAAAATTCCCAATGGTCTTTTAAAGCAAAATGCCTTCCACATCCAGAGAAAGAACTATGGAATTCAATCGCAGGATGTAGCAGATTATTTTCTTTTGTATTACATTTTAGTTCGTTATATGATTTCTCCCATTCATTTCAATTCTTCTATACAGCATGACTATGGTGAAAATGCATTTAACAGGAATGTATGTGTAGAACCTACATAAAATTTATGTTGTCTTAGGGAGGGAGGGGGAAAATAGGGGACAGAGAGGGAAAAAAAAATCTAAGTTATATGGTAGTGATTGTAGAATACTGAAAATAAATAAAATTACTAATAAAAAAAAAGAGGCCTAGAAAAGTTAAGTGACTTGCCCAAAGCCACACAAGTAGTAAACATCAGAGGCAGTATTTGAACCCAGATCCTCTGACTCCAGAGTCCAAAACTGAGCTTAGAATCTCACTGACCCCCCCCACCTCCAAGAAAAAAATCCTTTCCCTGTTCCCAAACATCCCTATTTCTGTCAGATACAATTTCCACTCTGCCAAGGCTAGCATCATCCTAATCTTCTCATTGTCCCTCACTACATTTTCAATCAGCTGGCCCCTCTTGAGGTTTCCACTTCCATGTCTTTTACATCTGCCATGTTCCCTCCATTCACACAGCTATTGGCCCATCACCAGTTTTCTTGATGATTTTCTTGCCACTGGACCCCAGTGCTCTGAAGGACAGAATGAGGCTGACCTTACAGAGCTCTGTCTTGCTTAAATCCAGGTCACTTACATGTCAAGACTCACCTTCCTAAGGTCATTGATCCTCTTTGAGAATGAATGATGAACAATTCACATAACTATCCCTTATTTCAAACTGTCATCATTATTCACCTAAGTTATTGCAAGAGCCTTTTAATTGGCCTTTGGGTCTCTAGTTTCTCCCCACTGTAGACCATCCTACCATTGCTGCCAAAGTAATTTTCTTAAGCACAGATCTGATCATGTGACTCCCAACTCAATCAACTCCAATTGCTTCTTATTACCTCTAACATAAACTACAAACTCTGCTGCTTGTGTTTGTAAAGGCCTTCACAAACTTCCCAAATTTATCTTTCCAACCACACTGGACATTTCTCCTCCTCTCATACTCTGCTCATACCAGCCAAATTGATCTCTGCTCACTAAACACACATCACCGCAAGTCCCACATACATGGACTTCCCCATCATAGATTCCCTCTCTTCCTTTAAAACAATTCAACTACTACCTTCTGCATGAAGCCTTTCTTGAAACCTCCAACTGCTAGTGCCCTCTTTCCCAGGGCTCTGTATCCTAACTCTTTGCATTTTCACCAACTTTCCCCCAGAACTGGAACTCTCTCTCTCCTCTCTCCTCCTGGCCTCTCTCACTCAAAACAAAGTAAAGTGCAAGTCATGCTATCGTTTTTCTGATATCTTCTTAGAAAATGAAGGGCAAACACAGATAGACAGACGGGCTTCCTGCAAGTCTTGGCTAAAGTACTCTCCTTTGCAAGAAGCCTTTGGCATTGTCTTTATCTCTGTGCCTTCCCTCTGAGATGATCTCCAATTGTTTTTAGCAGTTAGATGGTGCAATGGATAGATTGCAATTCCAGAGTCAGAAAAACTCATCTTCCTAAGTTCAAATCTAACACTTACTAGCTTTGTAAACCTCTGTGACCTTGGCCTCTCATCTCTAAAATGAGCTGGAGAAGAAATGTTAGACCATTCCTGCATCTTTACCAAGAAAACCCAAAAAATGGACTCACAAAGACTTGGACACAACTGAAACATGTGAACAACATAGCTTGTTTGTACAAGCTGTTTTGTTGTCTTTCCTTTAGATTGGGAGCAACTTGAGAGCAAAGACTTTTTTGTCTTTGTATCTTTCTTTGTATCTTTATCAATTAGCATGATGTTTGGCATATAGTAGATACTTAATAAATGCTTTTTTACTTTCATTTATCTTCTTGGGAGCTTGTAGGTTCTGTTTCCCTCCTCTGTGTTACAAAAGTACTTCCCAGTTCAGTATTTTCATTTTAAAGACCACATCTACATTAATCAATCAAAGTAGAAAATCCTTAATGAGCACCATACTGGTGGATGCTGGGGATAAAATAAACCATGAACCATATCCCTGAGTCCAAAACCAATGGTCTTTTGATATTGGATGCCCAGCTTCACTGCCACTAAAACACCCCACTCAGGTCTCCCCTTCCCTCTCCCAAAGCAAGACTCCTTCCAGGGAGTATGATGTCTGCTACCAGTTGTGCTCTAGTGGGAGAGCCCTGAATGAAGCAGCAGAGGACCTCCTTGGCTTCTTTTAAGAGAAACTCCAGGAATGGCTGACAACAGATCTGCTATTGTCTATCCTTTAGTAAGGTTTTCTCCAGGAAATCCCAGATAGAAAATTGAGAATTTTGGCTCTTTTACTTAATACCTGGGCACAATTTTCTCGAGTTATCAGTTTCCTTATGTGGAAAAAGGAGTTGAAATTGATTTTGAAATTCCTTTTCAGTTCTAAACTGGACTTATGCCTCAGAGGTACCAAAGTATGTTAATGATCTTGCCACTCCAGAAGGAGTATGTGTGTATGCACACACACACACGCACACATGCACACATATATATACACATATGTATATATAACCCAAATAATTAATATATAAAATGTGTGTATATACATGTACCTATGTACATATATGATATTTATATATGTATAAATGTGTGTATGCATAGATATACAGATTTTTTTATATGCCTTTTAGAATCATTTGAAATTTTAAAAAACTGTGCATTAGTGGAAGACCAGCATGACTGAAAAAGGGACATTTTTCAGCCTCACCCTCTCCCCCTAGACTCATGCCATGAAGGCCAATTCTCCTATCTTCTTTAGGGAGGCTGCATGTTCATATGAAAATGATGAGATAATCATAGCTATATTATTGTGCTTTATATTTATATTTTATATATAATATATTATATTTATGTATTTAATTATATTTTTATATTTAAAATATTCATATTTTATATATTTATTTATACATACTTTATATTTATATTATACTGGGGCAAAAATAGTTGACATCATGAGATGCCAGTGGTTTGAGGGTAGGAATAGCCATCAGATGGTTTAGGTCACACAATGATGGGTTGAGCTAGTACTGAAATATGAGGTGGCGTATGCTAGTGCCATGGGTAGAAAGCATTTGACCCAACTCCCCTACAAATGGGCACTCTGGGGCAAACCTCTGTTTGCTCTAAGCTAGTTATAACTCTAGAGGACCTTGAATGCCTAGCTGAGGAGTTTCGATTTTACTTAGTAAAGCTATCTATTATATATATTTTTTAAAAATCTTAAACATTACTACAGAGTGCATGCTGTGCCTCTGTAGGAATCAGGAGTGGTGTTTGCAAAACTTCTTAACGACTTGACTTTAGCATATATCAGCACTTAAACTTCTCCCCAGTGGGGTAAACTGCATGATAAGCAATCCAGGAAGTTCAACAACCTCCTGGCACCTGTACGTCACTATCCAACTTTGCCAGAATAAACAGAGCCTAGTAGCTGGGCTGGAAGAAGGAATCGAAGAACAAATGTTTCCTGGTGCCAAAGAAGGAATTGTGTTTTCTACAGAAGTGTGTGCATTTGGGCTTGGGGGATGAGGGAGGGTGGATGGCCTGCCAACCAATCCTGCTACTTTGCGGGGGTGCTTTTCCTATGAAAGTCTGACATCAGCACTTACTAATATCTGGGCCTGCAAAAGGTTGGGTTTCTTCTTAGCAAGGAAAGGATTTTAGATGCATTACTTATAAAAGGAAATGGTAAAAATAACATGAGCAACAAAGATCTCCAAGACTGATAATGGTGAGTTATTGGGATGGCATTTTAAAGTTTCAAAATGCTTTCAGTACACTCTGGTTTGAGCCTCCTAACAGCCCTGGCAGGTAAACAGGTCAGGTATTACTAAATCTTGATTCAACAGTGATTGGCCCTTCGCTGTTGAACTTTTTGGTCAATGACTGATAATTAAAGGGGCAGACAGCACTTTCAAACAATTTGCATATGACAAAGTTAGACAGAATAACTACCATACCAGATCACAGTCAAAGAGTTTAAGTCTAAAACACTGAGCCAAAATCAATAAGATTAAATAGGAACAAATGTAAAGTCTTAGGCATGGGTTCAAAAAATCAACTTCCCAAGTACAAGGTTAGAAAGACAAGCATAGAAAGATGGTGGAATATCTGAAAAATATCTAAAGATCCTAGGGAACTTCAAGATCAACAAGAGTGAGTGGTGCAAGAGATATGAAAGATAATCTGCAGAATATTGAAAATCATTAAATATGGGAGGGTGAGAATGAAACTGAGGATGACACTAAAATAGTGAACATGGGTGACTAGAAGAACAGTGTTGATCTCAACAGAAATAGAAAAGTTGCAAGTTTAGGGGGAAAGAGAAAAAGCTCTATTTTGGATATATTGAGTTTACAATGCCTGTGGAGCATCCAGGTCATGTGTCTAGCTATCAGTGGAGATGCAGTATTAGATCTCAGGAGAGGGATAAAGACTGATATGTAGATTTTAGAGTCAACCATACAGAATTGGTCACTGAATCCAGGGATCCAATGAGATCACTAACTGAGGAAAGAAGATAAGGCCTAGTACAAAACCCTGATGGGCAGCTACATGGCACAATAGATAGAGTTCTATCTGGACCCGAAATTAGGAAGACTCATCTTCCTGAGTTCAAATTCAGCCTCAGACACATACTATCTATGTGACCCTAGGCAAGTCCCTAATCCGGTTTGCTCATTTTCCTCATCTGTAAAATGAGTTGGAAAAAGAAATGGCAAATGACACCAGTATCTTTGGCAAACAAAAACTCCAAATGGGGTCATAAAGAATCAGACAAGACTGAACAGAAACAGCAGCTACTACTAATGCTACAACACACAACCCTGAAGTATATCCGGGGATGAGGATATGCTGGAACTAACCTCAGCAACTCAAGAGAGCTGATTATTAAAATTTCAGTGTGACTATTTCCACCCGGAAAATAGGCAAAATATTACAAATTGGGGCTTCATTGGCTGGCTTAGAGTGGTTAGTAACAGTTTCTCTTTCCCTCCTAGCATGATTTAGTTATTTTTTTTTCTTTTGTTCACTTCTTAAGGAGGTCTATTCACTCAATGGGCATTACCTCCCTCTAAATGAGTACCTGAAAAAGCCAAGGTCTCCCATTGCGTCCTGGGCTATCTCTAGTCATCCTGATGAATATCTGGTCACTGGAAGCAGATGGCTCAGGAGAAGAAGTGAGGCTGGCGACCTGCACAGCCCTCCCTCACTCAAAACAAAATCAAGTGCAAGTCATGTCATCATTTCTCTGAGGTCATGGTCTTCTTTGAAAACAAAGGACGAATACAACAACCTTTTGGTTGTCTAGACATAAGAAAGCAATGGAGAAAATGTTAATGTACATTGAACTTAAAAATATGTTGGACAGGGGTGGAGCCAAGATGGCGGAGTAGAAAGACTCATATATGCTAGCTCCGAACCCACAGCCCATATATTTCCTGCAAGAAGAACTCCCCACAAATTCTGGAGCACTGCAAAGCACCCAGAAACACAGTGGAAAAGATTTCCGTTCCAGAGAGCCCTGGAGAGCCGTCGCCAGGGGTCCGTCACTCTGGACACCGGAGCCCACCCCTGTGCTGCCCAGGCCACGTGGCCCCAGAGGAGAAGATCCGAGCAGGCTTCAGGGACGGAACCTCTGGCGGCTGTGAAGGTCCCTCCACTCACAGACGATACAGGTCAGTGAGAGAGACATCTGGGCTGGCCAAGAGGGGAGTGGGGTGTCTCCGTGGCTTGGGCCCCCTCGGGAGGCAGCAGCAGAGGCAGCGGTGGTGGCCCGGGACTCCCAGAGCAGCAGGCAGAAGTTCAGGGCCATTACTGAAGGTCTCTGCATAAAGCCCCTGAGGGAACTAAGCCTGGGAGGTGGCCCTGCCCCCACCTGAGCACCAGAACTTAAGCTCACATTGAGTAGCAGCCACTCCTGCCCCTGAAAGTCCATTTGAATCTCAGACCCCAAGCACTAGCTGGGCGGATCTAGGCAGGGGTGGACAGGAATCTCAGAAGTCAAGTAACTGGCTGGGAAAATGCCCAGAAAAGGGAAGAAAAATAAGACTATAGAAAGCTACTTTGATGGGCTACAGATGTTCCCACCTTTCAATTCTGATGACGAGGAACTATTCTTACCATCAGGGAAAGATGTGGAGGTCAGGGCCTCTGTATCCCAGACATCCCAGGTGGATGTCTGGTGGGCTCAGGCCATGGAAGAGCTCAAAAAGGATTTTGAAAATCAAGTTAGACAGGTGGAGAAAAAACTGGGAAGAGAAATGAGAGAGATGCAAGAAAAGCATGAAAAATGGGTCAATACCCTGCTAAAGGAGACCCCAAAAAATGCTGAAGAAAATAACACCTTGAAAAATAGGCTAACTCAATTGGCAAAACAGGTTCAAAAAGCCAATGAGGAGAAGAATGCTTTCAAAAGCAGAATTAGGCAAATGGAAAAAGAGGTTCAAAAGCTCACTGGAAAAAATAGTTCTCTCAAATTAGAATGGAACAGATGGAGTCTAATGACTTTCTGAGGAACCAAGAAATCACAAAACAAAACCAAAAGAATGAAAAAATGGAAGAGAATGTGAAATATCTCCTTGGAAAAACAACTGACCTGGAAAATAGATCCAGGAGAGACAATTTAAAAATTATGGGACTACCTGAAACTCATGATCAAAAAAAGAGCCTAGACATCATCTTCCATGAAATTATCAAGGAAAACCGCGCTGATATTCTAGAACCAGAGGGCAAAATAAGTATTGAAAGAATCCATCGATCACCACCTGAAAGAGATCCAAAAAGAGAAACTCCTAGGAACATTGTGGCCAAATTCCAGAATTCCCAGGTCAAGGAGAAAATATTGCAAGCGGCTAGAAAGAAACAATTCCAGTAATGTGGAAATACAATCAGGATAACTCAAGATCTAGCAGCTTCTACATTAAGGGATTGAAGGGCATGGAATAGGATATTCCAGAAGTCAAAGGAACTAGGACTCAAACCAAGAATCACCTACCCAGCTAAACTGAGTATAATACTTCAGGGGAAAATATGGTCTTTCAATGAAACAGAGAACTTTCAAGCATTCTTGATGAAAAGACTAGAGGTGAAAAGACAATTTGACTTTCAAACACAAGAATGAGAAGAAGCATGAAAAAGGAAACAGCAAAGAGAAGTCAGAAGGGTCTTACCAAAAGTGAACTGTTTACATTCCTACATGGAAAGACAGTATTTGTAACTCTTAAAATTTTTCAGTATCTGGTTAGTTGGTAGGCCCCACACACACACACACACGTACACATGTGCACGCACACACACATACACACATGCACGCACATACAGAGAGCACAGAGTGAATTGAATAGGATGGGACCATATCTTAAAAGAAATTAAGGTAAATGGTGAGACAGAAATGTAGTGGGGGAAAGAGGGTGAAATGGAATGGGGTAAATTATCTCTCATTCAAGAGGCAAGCAGGAGACTTTTTAGTGGAGGGGAAAAGAGGAGAGCTGAGAAAAAAACAAGAAGTTTACCCTCATCACATTCGACTAAAGGAAGGAATAAAATGCACACTCATTTTGGTTTGAAAACCTATCTTACAATACAGGAAAGTGGGGGAGAAGGAGATAAGCAAGGGCGGGGGGGATGATGGTAGGGAGGGCAATGGGAGGAGGGAGCAATTTGAAGTCAATACTCTTGGGGAGGGACAGGATCAAAAGAGAGAATAGAAACAGTGGGGGGCAGAATAGGATGGAGGGAAATACAGTTTAGTCTTACACAACATGACTATTATCAAAGTCATTTGCAAAACTACACAGATAGGGCCTATATTGAATTGCCTGCCTTCCCAAAGGGATTGGGTGGGGAAGGAGGGATGGGGAGAATTTGGAACTCAAAGTTTTAGGAACAACTGTTTACTATTGTTGTTGCTACTAGGAAATAAGAAATATAGTTAATGGGGAATAGAAAGTCATCTGGCCCTACAGGACAAAAGAGAATATGAGGACAAGAGAAGGGAGGGATGATAGAAGAGAGGGCAGATTGGTGACAGGGAAAATTAGATTGCTCCGTGTATTGGGGTTGGGGGAGGGGATAAAAGGGGAGAAAATTTGGAACCCAAAATTTTGTGAAAATGAATGTAAAAAGTTAAATAAATAAATTTTTATTAAAAAAAATAATAAATAAATGAATAAATAAAAGAAAAAAAATATGTTGGACATACATTTTTTTCCTGCAGAAAATCAGTTGTTAAACATTTATCAGCATATGGTTAAATACACTCATATTTTACAGACAGGATATGGCTAAAATTGAAGAAAAGACCCTGAGAAGGATTGGTCAAACAGGAAGAAATAAGGTTGGGTTGGTGTTTTTTTAATTTTGAGGTACCAGTAAGTCATTAAAGTGGAAACATTCTGTAAGCAGTTGAATGGGATGTCCTTCAGCAAAAGTGTCAGACACATGGCTCAAGGGCCCAGCCCACAACACTCCCAAGTAGGCCAAAGCAGATTAAAATATAATTAGGAAATATTTAAAAATAAATGAAACCACAATAAAATAGATATAGCATTACCTTTTAAAACTAAGTCAATATACAACCAGCAAAAGTCTTTATGTGTAGATTGGTGAAACATAAATAAATAGTTTCTATGTCTTCCAGTCATCTAAAATTCAACATGTTCAAAACAGAACTCATCTTTTTTCTCAAACTCTCCCCTCTTCTCTATTTCTTTTGAAGGCACAGTCATTCTTCTAGTTGCCAATTGATAATTATCCCCTCAGTTTCTACTTCTTTGCTACCTCAAAAAAGAGCTGTTGTAAATATTCTGTACATTCTAAGTTAGTTTGTTTTTACTCTTTTTCTCCTTTAATCTGCCCTCCCTCCAGTTCTCCTTTATTCCGTCTCCATGATGTTTTTCTGTGGAGTAAAATGTAGTCCTGTACCCACTTCAGAGTGTGTGATCATGTGTGTGTGAGTGCATGTGTATGTAGAGACAGATACTGTATTCATCCCTCCTTTGATGAGTTCAGATAAGAGTGAAGTTCATGTGTCAGCTGCTCTTTCTACTTCACTTGTATGACTATTTCCTTGTGCCCTCTGATTATGAGATAATTTTCCCTAGGGGGCAGCTAAGTGATGCAGTGAATAGAGCACCAGTGCAGGAGTCAGGAGGACCTGATTTCAATTCTCACTTCAAACACTTGACACTCACTAACTGTGTGACCTTGAGCAAGTCACTTAACCCCAATTGCCTCATCCTGGTTCATCCCCAGTCATCCTGATGAATATCTGGTCCCTGGATGCAGATAGCTCTGGAGAGGTGAGGCTGGTGACCTGCATAGCCCTCCCTCACTCAAAACAAAGTCAAGTGCAAGTCATGTTATTATTTCTCTGATGGCATGGCCTTCTTCAGCAACAAAAGATGAACACACACACAAGAGACACAACCTGAGCTATCTTCAATTCTTCACTTTCATTCATCTTTTAAATCTATTTATCTGAAAAATCTCTTTGACTTTATTTTTTAAATTTTAAATTTTTTTTTTTAATTTATGGAATAAAACAAGCACTTCCATAACAGTATAACAAAAAAAGATGATTGGAAATGAAAATCTATTATGTACAACTTGCTATTTATTCCTTTAAATATATAATAGGTATCATGCAAGTTTCTTTTTTTCCTCCCACCACCCCCCTCAAGATGGCTGTCATTAGATACAGATATTCTTTCTTTTGTTGAAATATATAATTTATATATTTTTCAGTTCTCAACATTCACTTCCACAGGAATTTGAATTCAAAATTTTCTCCCTATCTCTCCCAAACCCCCATCCCAGGACAGCATGCACTCCATTCACCCCTTTCTCCAATCTGTCCTCCCTTATATTTCCACCCCCCTTCTTCCATCCTCTTCCCCTCTATTTTCCTGTAGAGCAAAATAAATTTCAATACCCTATTGCCTGTGTATCTTATTTTTCAGTTGCATGCTAAAACAATTTTTAACATTCATTATTAAAGCTTTGAGTTCCATATTCTCTCCTTTCCTCCCTCCCCACCCATCCTCATTGAGAAAACCAGCAATTCAATATAGGTCATACATGTGTGATAATGCAAAATAGATCCATAATAGTTATGTTGTGAAGGACTAACAACATTTGCCTCTGTCCTATCCTGCTCTCCATTTCCATTCTCTCTCTTGACCTATCCTATCCAAATAATGTTTGTTTCTGATTATCCTTTTCCCCAATTTGCTGATCCTTCTATTATCTTCCCTCTCCTATCCCTTTCCCCCTTGCCTTCCTGAAGGGTAAAATAGATTTTCATATCCAATTGAGTGTGTGTTATTCCCTCCTTAAGCCACATCCCATGAGAGTAAGGATCACTTATTTTCTTTCATCTCCCCCCTCCATTGGAAAAGCTCTTTCTTGCTTGTTTTATGTGAGATAATTTACTACACTCTACCTCTCCCTTTCACTTACTCCTAGTACATTCCACTCAATAGCAAATTTATTTTTAGGTATTGTCCCTTCATATTCAATTCACCCTGCACCTTCTGTCTATGTATATTTATATACATACACACATATCCATGTATACATACAAACCTACATACACATATATATAATATACACATACATATGTACCCCTACATACCTACACATATATGTATATGTATGTGATTCCCTCTAACTACCCTAATACTGAAAAAGGTCTCATGAGTTACAAATAACATCTTTCCATGTAGGAATGTAAACTGTTCAACTTTAATGAGTTCCTTAAGGCTTCTCTTTCCTATTTACCTTTTCATGTTTCTCTTGATTTTTGTATTTGAGAGTCAAATTTTCTGTTCAGTTTTGATCTTTTCAACAGCTATGCTTGGAAATCCTCTATTTTACTGAAATTCCAGATTTTCCCCTGAAATATTATACTCAGTTTTGCTGGGTAGGTGATTCTTGGTTTTAATCTTATCTCCTTTGACCTCTAGAATGTCATATTCCAAGCCTTTCAATCCCTTAGTGTAGAAGCTGCTAAATCCTGTGCAATACTGATTGTATTTCCACAATACTTGAATTGTTTCTTTCTGTCTGCTTGCAATATTTTCTCCTTCACCTGGGAACTCTGAAACTTGGCTACAATACTCCTAGGAGTTTTCTTTTGGGGATTTATTTCAGGAAGTGATTGGTGAATTCTTTCCATTTCTATTTTACCTCTTCTAGAGGTTTTAGAATATCAGGGCGGTTTTCCTTGATAATTTCTTGGAAGATAATGTCTAGGCACTTTTTTTGATCATGGTTTTCAGATAGACCAATAATTTTTAAATTATCTCTCCTGGAACTATTTTCCAGGTCAGTTGTTTTTCCAATGAGATGTTTCACATTGTCTTCTATTCTTTCATTCTTTTGGTTTTGTTTTTTAATATCTTGGTTTCTTATAAAGTCATTAGCTTCCATCTGCTCCATTCTAATTTTTAAAGAACTATTTTCCTCAGTGAGCTTTTGAACCTCCTTTTCCATTTGGCCAATTCTGATGTTTAAAGCATTCTTCTCCTCACTGGCCTTGTAGACCTCTTTTGCCATTTGGGTTATTCAATTTTTAAAGATATTATTTTCTTCAGCATTTGGGGGGGGTCTCCTTTAGCAAGCTGTTGACTCACTTTTCATAATTTTCTTGCATCGCTCTCATTTCTCTTCCCAATTTTTCTTCCATCTCTCTTACTTGATTTTCAAAATCCTTTTTGAGTCCTTCCATGGTCTGAGACCACTGCATTTTTTTTAGAGACTTTAGTTGCAGAAGCCTTTACCTTGCCATCTTCCTCTGATGGTGTACTTTGCTCTTCCTCATACAAAAAGATGAGAGAAAATAACTTCACCAAGAAAGTAACCTTCTATAGTCTTATTTTTTTCTCCTTTTTGGGCATTTTCCCAGTCAGTTACTTTTGAGTCCTTTGTCAAGTGGAGGGTATGCTACCCTAGGCTTCAGAGGTTTTGTGCAGCTATTCTCTGAGATATTTCTAGGGATCTGTAAGTTCTCAGTTCCTCCAAGGTGGCACAATCAAGGGAGAGGAGTTACTCCTCTCCTGGCCTGCACTGTGGTCTGTGAGCAACCAAAAGCATTCTTTTCTGCCCTGGAAGTGTGAGTAGGATTTCCCCTCCACAGCATCTACCAGCTCTAACATGCCAGCACTCCTTTCCACCCCAGGACCACCAATTAGGACTAAGACCCAGATCAGTCATTTGATTCTCCCAGTGTCTTTAGGCTGAGGGCTCCAAAAGTGGACGCTGCTGCCACCCTGGGGCCAGGACTGAGGCCAGACCTTGCTCCCTCTCACCCAGGTGAAACGACTTTCTTACTGACCTTTGAAGTTGTCTTTGGTGTTTGTGGGTTGAGAAATCTGGAAACCACAGCTGCTACCCATTATTCCGCACCTAGAGCCTGTTCCAGTCCTGTCTGTACCATGCAGCTCACACTGGACTGTGCTCTGCTTCAAGCTGGTATGATAGACATTTATTGTCAGTCTTCCTAGCTGTCTTGGGCTGGAAATCTGTTTCACTCTGTCATTTTGTGGCTTCTGCTGCTCTAGAATTTGTTTAGAGTAATTTTTTACAGGTATTTTATGGCCTATTGTGGGTGAGCTAGAGGAGGTCCATCCTTTTACTCTGCCATCTTGGCTCTTTTCCCCACAGACATACTTTCACAATATACCTAGTATCCATGACCTTTCTTCCTGTTCTCACAATGACCACACTCTGGTTCAATTCCTCAGGGTTTAGTGGAGAGAACTTGACCAAGGCAAAGGAAGCCTCACATTTTAGTGGCATAGTTTTGGGCAAGAGACTTAACTTCTCCTGTCCTCATAAAATGAGAAACTCAACCTTAAATGTGCCCTCCTCAATGATTCTATGAGTGAACTTGTCATCTAAACTATTGCAAAAATCTAATTAGTCTCCCCATCTCAAGCTTCTCTTCTCTCTACACATCAGCCAAATTGATATTTCTAAAGCACAGGGTTGATGTTGTCACTAATCTGCTCTGGATTCTCTCTCATACCTATCCAATGAAAGTTCCTCTGGCTATTACAGTCCTTTATAATCTGGCTCAACTCTGCTTTTTCCTGGTTTGTTGATCACTATTCATTCTTATACATTCTATCTTCTAGCCAAACTGGATAATTTGCTATTCTCTGTATGTGACATTCCCTCTCCCATCTTCATGCTTTTCCATAAGTTATCCTCCATGTCTGGCACACCCTCACTCCTTACCTATGTATGCCTTATTGAATCCTTTACTTCCTTCAAGTCTGGGCCCAAGGGCCACTTCCTTCAGAAAGCTTATCATGGTGCCCAGGTGCTAGTACTTCCCTCCCAGGAAAAAATATCTTCTTGTGTATGTAATTTTCTGTGTTTAAAGGTTTAGTCAAATAACTCCATTTAAAACAAAAAGAATTTCCATAAAGAATAATAGCCCCACTTCAAGCTTCTGTGGTTCATTGTTTAGATTTTGTTAACTTAGGATGAATGTAAATAGCAATTGTTTTCTATTATGGCCAGAAACTCTTGAGTGTCTTACCTTCCCAGACTGATATCTTTGCGATATTTGCCATCTTTTGTCTCAATTCTAATCTAGCCTTTAGTCATGGAATGGGCACAGCCTTAGATAAACTGAGACTTGGGAAAGACCTTCATTTAGAAGGACTGAAGTCACCCACTGCATTCTGGGCCATCGTCGGTCTTTGTCTTATCTTTGCAGTCTTAACTTTGTCTTGACTCTGGAGGAGAATATGGCTAAAGACTTTGCACAGCTTTGCTTCACTGAAATCCTATATGCAAGCTAGTCAAGACATTACCCTCATGATCCCCCAATAGAATGATAGCTTCTTGAGGACAAGAAGTGTTTTATTTTGTTTTTGTCTTTGTATTCTGGTGCCTAGTACAGTGCCTGGCACATAGTGAACACTTAAGTCCTTCTTTTGGTCTCTTATTGTTATGGAAGTGAGACTGGGACTGAAAATAGACAGTTGAGAGCCATCCTCATAGATATTACAGTTGATGTCATGAGATTTCCTAGAGAGAGATAAAACAGAGAGAGGAGAGAACTAAACTCTGCCCCCTTAGTACAGAATCTTGAGGAATATCAACATTAAAAAAAAAAAAAATTGGGAAGAGGAAGATGAGCCATTCCACTCCTGGCCCTCTCCTTGACTTTCTCTCAGCTTCAAAACCATGGCCCCTCTAGCACTAGCTGTATCAGCAAGGACCCTGGCATACACAGGAGGATCTGCTGTACAAGCTCTTAGATCTGCTTTTCTAAAAGGAAAGCAATTTTTGAGGAATCAACAATCTTCTTTAATCAAGCTCATATCATTCACTTAGTTCAGGGGGAAAAGTCAGCACCCTGAACTTCAGGGAAAATATAAACAGAGAAATATAAACCAACAGACAGGGCTTCCAACTCTCTGACCATAAGCAATATATACATCACAGATCAACAGACAGAGCCAACTGACCATTACCTACATACATAGTTACCAGAGAGAGAAGCGCCAACATCTGGATTTTCAAAGCCAGAGGACTTCTTAGAAGCATCCCAGAGTCTCTCACAAACCTTCTTCCAAAAACTAAGCCCCACAACAAAACCTTACCTCAGAGTATTTATACACTTTTCAGAGTCAGAGACCAGGACCCTCTGACTCAATGCCTCAATAGAAATTAATAAAAATTACTGAGGTCTATTAATGGGCAGGGAAGATCTTAACTCTTTCCCCCACCCACCATTAACCTTAAATTACCATTACACTAGCTCATCCTGGAACTTTTCTTAGTACTTTGAACCTCTTCTCCCTAAATAGCCTGCTAACCCTGGTACATTCCTCTGAAAGGCCTGCTACCTTCTCTCATTGTTGAACTGCAGATGGATCCTCCATTTTATGGAGGAATCCAAGATGGCATAACTTCATTCCCCTCCTGAACCTGTTCTTGACTTTCTCTGCACTTCAAAACTGACCAGTTCAGGGTGTACCCCAAGAATGTTGGAGTGCCACCAGAAAGGATGAGGAATAGACGGGAGGGTTCTAGTGTCCTGAAGAATTTGTTTGGACAGTCTCCAAGTTGAAGAAAAGTATTTATTGGGGTGATAACCCAAGAGGGCCCTGCTTCCAGGTGGGAAGGACAGAGTAGCCCTGCTTCCCATAGAAGGCAAAGCAGTTGGCCAGGTTAAAGGTCTGGTTTAAATACAATTTTACAGAATAGGGGGAAGGGGAACAAGAGAATGGGTGTAGAAGTGAGCACAGCTCTGGAATGCCTGGAATATTGCGTAGTTCTGAGGTGCCTTTGCCATACAGGATAGGGGGAAGAGAGGCACTCCTCCCATGTCCATACAGATAAGCAAAGGGAACTGGAGGAGTTGTTCTGGAATGTCAGGTACTTGGGGGTGCTTTGTGAAAGCACACAAGTTAAGTCTTTGATGGAGGGCTTCAATGAATAGTCTTCTTTGAGCAGTTTCCCAGTTGGTCCTATCCATTGTCTTATATCTCATATCCTGCATCCTGCTTGCTCCATCTTTCCCAAGCACTCCTTTCTACCCCATCAAAAACCATGTCCCATATCTTTCATCTCTTCCACACACTCTTCCTCCAATTCTCAGCCCTCCTTTGTGTGTCTTCCCCCATTAGAAAGCAAGCTTCTTGAGGGTCAAGACAGTCTTGCTTTTTACTTATATTTGTATCCCCAGGGCTCAGCACAGGGCCTAACATATAATTAGTACTTAACAAATGCTTGTTTTTTCCTTCCCTTCACTCCTTCTTTCCCTTCTTTCCTTCCTCCTTCACTCCACTGTTTCCTTCCTTCCCTTCCCTTCTCTCATTCCTTCCCTTTTTTCCTTCCTTCTTTCCTTTTTTCCTTCCTTTCTTCCTTTTTCCTCCCTTTCCTCCTCCCTCCACTGTTTCCTTCCTTCTTTCTTCCTTCCTCTCTTTCTTTCTTCTTCCCATCCTTCCTTCTTTCCTATAAAGGATATAAAAAAGAATCAGTTGGAGAGGCAAGAGGATAGCTAAAACAGTGTAGAGTCTTTGAAGAGATTATTTAAAAGGAGAGGAAGGGCAACAGTGTCAAATAAGAAAGATGAGAATGGAAAGAAGATTCATGGATTTGGTGATAATGGGTCATAGAATTTAAAGCTACAAGGGACTTAAGAGATTCCTTGATTCATACCCCACATTTTGTCAAATTGTCCTGAGGAGTTAAATGACTTGCTCCAGATCACACAGGTACAAGCCTACCTCAGTTTTATTATACTTCAAAGACACTGTGTGTATGTGTTGTTTTTTGTTTTGTTTTGTTTTTTTTACAAATTGAAGGTTTGTGGCAACTCTGCATCAGGCAAGTCTATGGGCACCATTTTTTCAGTAACATGCTCACAGAGTGTCTGTATCACATATTAGTAATTCTCACAATATTTCAAACTTTTTAATTATTATTATATCTGTTATGATGATCTCTGATCTGTGACCTGTGATCTTTCATGTTACCCTTGTAAGTGTTTTGGGCCACCATGAACCATGCCCTTATAGGATAACAAACTTAATCGAGAAATGTTGTGTGTGTTCTGACTTCTTCACTAACCTGCTGTTCCCTAGCTCTTTCTTTCCTCAGAATTCTCTGTTCCCTGAGACAAAATAATATTGAAATTGGGCCAATTAATAGCCCTATAATGGTTTTAATAAATGTTTAAATGAAGGAGAGTCAACTGATGAGGCAAACTTCATTGATCTCTTATTTTTAGAAATTTTCCCAGACATTGCAACCTTCAGAGACCACCACCCTGATCAGTCAGTTGCCATTAACATCAAGGCAAGACCCTCCACAAGCAAAGAGATTACAGCCTGCTGATGGCTCAGATGATGGTTAACACCTTTTTTTTAGCAATAAAATATTTTTAACTTAAGGTATGTACAATTTTTTAGACATAATACTTTGCACACTTAATGAACTACAGTATAGTGTAAACATAACTTATTTGTACTGGGAAACCAAAATATTCATGTGACTCACTTTATTGAAATATTTACCTTATTCCATTCTGAAACTGAACCTGCAATATCTCCAAGGTATTCCTGTAGTAAGAAGCAGAGCTGAGATTCAAACCAAGATTCTTTGACTTCAAATCCACTACCTTTCACAGATTACCTTGGAGAGAGCAATTTTTAGAAGCCTGGTGGGAACAAAGGACAAATTACAAGGCGTTGAAGAGAGGGTGGCTACTGAAGGAATGGAGGCACTGAGCTCACACAAACAACTCTTTCAAGAAATTTGACAAAAAAAGAAGCATTTCTTTTACAAAGAAGTTAAGTTAACCAGTGAGTCAGAAACAGGGACTTGGACTCACAAGTAGAATCCAAGCCTCAGAACTACTCATGCCCAAAGGGGGAACAAGACAGAAAGAGACCACACTGCATTGCCAGCTCAAGACCTAGCATAGCATAATATTCTCACAAGTTATTATAATAATATCAGAAACCTAGTTTGCATACTAATGCATTATGATAACATTACATTTATGTACTAATATTAGTACAAGGGAACCAGTGTGTGTTAATTAGGGATAATACTTGAGCTGCTAAGTCATACATCATAACAGATTCTTTGTGGCCCACAACAAAGTAATTAAATGCTAATGATGGAATTTATGCCCTCCAGTGCTCATTATTAATGAGAGTTAGATTAATTTCTTGTAAGAAAATAGCAGGCAATATTTGCAACAAATCCAGAGGAAGAATATTATCAGTTGCTAGATGCATGTAGCAGAGAACTCATCAGCTCTTGCTTATTGGTCAAGAAACAGCTGCAATATACCAACAAGTAATCTAGCGTGATTTCTATTTAATTAACATTTAACAATTTTCGCAATTGATCCTTAAAGAATAAGGAGGCATTTGGGAGATAAAGTATTAATGACTAAAAAGTCTGCTCACACTCTCCCTTATCTAAATTATATATATATATATATACATATATATGTGTATATATATATATATATATAGCCTTCAAATATACATAAAATATATTAAAAATAACTAATACACACACACACACACACACACACACACACACACACACCCTCTTTCATACACACCCCTGCTATAGGTGACCCAGTGGATAGAACCCAGGGTTTGAATCAAGAAACCTCATCATCTTGAGTTCAAATTCAGCCCCAAATACTTACAAGTTTTGTGACCCTGGGAAAATCACTTAACACTGCCTCAAGTTTCCTCATCTGTAAAATGAGCTGGAGAAGAAATTAGTAAGTCCTCCAGTATCTTTTCCAAGGAAACCCCAAACGGGGTCACAAAGAGTTGGATATGACTGAGCAGCAACATTCCTCACCCACTTCACAAGATTCTTGTAGTTACTATTGTCCCTAATTAACACACACTGGTTCCCTTGTACTAATATTAGTACATAAATGTAATGTTATCATAATGCATTAGTATGCAAACTAGGCTTCTGATAGTATTATAATAACTTGTGAGAATATTATGCTATGCTAGCTCTTGAGCTGGCAATGCAGTGTGGTCTCTTTCTGTCTTGTTCCCCCTTTGGGCATGAGTAGTTCTGAGTATATATACCAGAGTTATATAACTAGCAATTCTGTAACCTGGAACAAGCATGGGAGAAATCACAATGAAGGAGAAAAAGCAGTGGCGTAGAGCGGAAGGTGCAGAAGAAGAGCTCCACTACAGTGTAGGAAGGTCTTGGGCTCCTTGCTCTACCTTAGCTTTCACTTTCATGGTGCCACTTAATGTCAGGTGAGGTTCTCCAAAGGCAGGAGCATCCCATCTCACCCCACCCCACCCCTAAGACTCCACATTACAGCCAAGAATTTCTGACCACAACCATCCCCAGCCCTTGGGAGGAAGATGCGAGATCAGTTAGAGTTTCTTATAAGTTAGGAAAGGGTAGGGGAAAAAGAAATAGGGTGAATGGAGGATAATGAACACATATGTATTTATATAACATTCAACCAATACAGAGAATGAATTTTGCTGGGAAGGAGAGTAAAAATTGACATCTGGAAGTTTGCTCCCCACTGGATCACTAAGTATTTATTAAGTGACTACTGTGTGCCAGGCAGTATGCTGAGTGCCTGAGTTACAGAAAGCGGGGAGAGGACACAGATATTTTCTGTTCTAAAAGACTTCAGTCTCATAGGGAAGAAAATATGCAAATAACTATGTACAGACAATTTATAGGCAGGATTAATTGGAGATAAACTCCAACGGAAGGCACAGAGATTAAGGAGGACCTTCTTGAAGAAAGTCAGATTTTAGTTTGGATTTGAAGGAAGACAGTGAGCCTAGGAGATAGAGATGAGGGGAGAGTATTATAAACATGGGAAACAGCCATCAAAAATGCCCAGTTTGATGATAGAATGTTTTATTGTGGAGTGGAGGGAAGTAAGGTGTAAGTACATTGGGGAAGTAACACATAAGAAGACTGGAAAGGTAAGAGGGTCTATGAGTGCCAAACAGAGGATTTTAGGTGATGGGGAGCCCCTAGAATTCATCAAACGGGGGTGACATGATCATATGTGTGCTTTAGAAAAATTAATTTGATGGCTGAGTGGAGGATGTGATGGTTAGTATAATGGAAAAGCACATGGGACTTTGGATCAGGACACCACTAAAGCATGACCTTGAACAAGTCTCTTCATGTCTCTGAGCTTTAGTTTCCTTAGTTCACCATGAGGGGGTCAAATCACAAGATGCCTTTGCGCTTTCGCAGCCCAAGTTTCTATGGTTTTAGGATAGGTCCAGATAGTCAGGAGGGGCTTCCCTGAGGAGGTCTCTGTAAATCTTTCTGCTAAGGGCCAGCTTCTACAAGGTCTACATGACGTTGCCAAGAGACTGTCTGAGGGTAAGGAGGATGTACATGACTTGGATGACTCCATGCACCAAGAATGAAATTCACAAACAGCCCATAGGATTGTGCAAGCTCAGCGCTAAGCCTGACAATCAAATCTGGGCACGGAGGAGGAGGGCTGTTTACAATTGGCTAATTGTGTGCCCTAAAATTAACTCTCCCTGAGAATATGCATAACCAGCATGTACAGGCTTTGAGTGACAGGCCCCCACGTGTAGATTTCCATAGAGATGCACATGGTGATTTAAACATCTGCTGTCAAAGGTGCCTATGCAGAAGTTTTACCTGTTGGGATTTTATTTACATTTTCCTCCCTCCTTCCCCTCCTTCCTTCCTTCCTTCCTTCCTTCCTTCTTCCTTGTCTCTCTTTTTCTTTCTCTCCTTCTCTCCTTCCTTTGTTCCTTCCATCCATCTTTCCTTTCTTTTTTCTTTCCTTCTTTCTTTTCTTTCTTTCTTTCTTTCTTTCTTTCTTTCTTTCTTTCTTTCTTTCTTTCTTTCTTTCTTTCTTTCTTTCTTTCTTTCTTTCTTTCTTTCTTTCTTTCTTTCTTTCTTTCTTTCTTTCTTTCTTCTCTTTCTTTCTTTCTTTCTTTCTTTCTTTCTTTCTTTCTTTCTTTCTTTCTTTCTTTCTTTCTTTCTTTCTTTCTTTCTCAGCAGCAGCCTGTGAGGTGACTATCATACCATATTCTCATTTATGGTATCTTCTTTTCTGGTTTATTAGGAAAAGAAATTACTGTTATACAGGTTACTGCCTGCTTTAAAATAATAATAACAACAAAAACTTTAGTATATGGGGGAAAGTTCAGAGAAACAAAGCAGACATATTAGGGACATTTACTTCCATTTCTTCAGGCAATATGGCCTAGTAGATAGCCTGCCTTAAGAAAAAGGGAGACTAACTCCTGTTCCCTCGTTTGTCACATACTTGCTGGGTGATACAGAATCTCTCAGTGACCCCCAAGTCATTCTCTAGGACTATGGATTACAGAGAAAGTGTTTATGATCACACTTGAGAGAGTTCTTCCCTAGGAACTCTCTACACCAATGAAATCACAGGATTGGCCAAAGACAAAATATTTAGTTTTCATAAAAATTCACTGGAGCATTGATGTCTGTGAACTTCTAAAGATAAAATTTTGATTATTTTATTTCAATATAATTGAATTCCTTTGTATTCTTATGTATTTTGTTTTATGCACTTAAAAACATCATAGCACACTGCCTAGAGGGACCTTAAGATTAAAAAAAAGTTTGAGAAATTCTGCCCTGGAGTATTCCTTTAAGTAGAAAATTGTCTTTTAAGTATGGATCAGGGGCAGCTAGGTGGCACAGTGGATAGAACACCAGCCCTGATGTCAGGAGGACCTGAGTTCAAATATGACCTCTGATGCTTACCAGTTGTATGATCCTGGGCAAGTTACTTAACCTAATTGTCTCAAAGAAAAAAAAAAATAAAAATATGGTTCAACTCATATAAAATCTACTTTACACATAGAATTTTCTGGAAGACAGAGCTGAAATAGATCTTTAGAGCTGGATGGGAAGTCCTATAGTTATTGGATCTAGAGGTGGAAGGAGCCCCAGAAGCCATCTAATCCAATCACCTTATTTTACAGATAAGGAAACTGAGGCTCAGAGAGATTGAGGGACTTGTCCAAAGTCATATAGGTAGTAATTAGCATATCCATGATTCAAAGCCATGTCCGCTGACTGCAAGTCTAGTATTTCCTATTAGACCACAATATCTCCATATTCTACACCAAATCTTGATGATGTGACATTCTAACTGGATCTCAGAGTTGGAGCTCAAGATTGAACAACTGGTCAAACCAGGTGAAGAGAAAGAGAGGGAACATTTGATCTGGTTACTTGGCACTAACCAGACTTGATTCTGAGTGATTTTTGGCAATTTCTGAAGCCTAAAATCACTCTTGGAGGACAATGATTTGCCATCATTAAGATCATTCCAAAGGATGTTCCACAAACAGAACCTGAGGTAATCAGAACATATTATTAATCAGATAACTTTTTGCTCTTGGTACTAGACTGGAGACCATATGGACAGAGTCAAAATTACTATCCTCTGGAACCTTACAATCTCAAGCTCATTCCTTGGGATGTAAAGCCTCTAGATGGAAATTTTTTAAAATTCACTGAGCTATGCAGGTATTTTCAAATTCAGTGCATAAAAATCACAGGCTCTTCCCTTGAATTTTTCTGCTTTTATGCAACCTAAGTCCTGTTTCGATAAAGAAGACATAAAGACAATGTACAAAGCAACTTGGTACAGTGAAAGGATCCCTGGGCCTGGAGCCAGCTGAGTATTTGAGGACTAACCCTTACATTTATTAGCTGAATGACTATAAACAAGTCTTTTAACTTTCCTAAGCCTGGGCCTCATCAACTGTAAAAATGTTATATGCATTACACCATGTCCATACTTCCTCATCATGCAGGTTGTTATAAAGAAAACAGTTTATAAATCAAAAACACTATGTAAGAGTCAGTTATTACTACAAGGAATATTAATTAAATGAATGAATGCTATTTCCACTAAATAAAAGTCAGTGGAAAAACAGGGTCCAGCGCTAATTTCCTTTGTAACTATTAAATGGGTATCTAGCAGTTTGTTTAAATTTTAAAATTATTTCTTACCCCCTTTCCCCCATGAGAGGATTCCAAAGATCACATAATATAAGTCATTGGAATGAGTGTCCCCTTGTTGAGGTTACCAGTTCATTTGAGGCAGCTCTAACTCTGATGACATGTATTGGATGAGTGGGTATTCCTACAGAAGGCCTGGTACTAGGTAAGAACTAATCTGAACCCACCAGAAGACAAACTAGAAAGTACTCTTAATTTCTCTGTAAATAACTATATGATATGATGTGGTAGTCCATAATGATATTTCTAGTATTTAGCAGTTGGTCTCCAACTTAAGTAGAACTCAAGACTCCCAATATCCCTGTCCCATGGCCATAGAATGTCACAGCAAAAATTACCTTAACAGATCATTTAGTTCAACCTCTTCCATCTCCCTTACCACCACCACTAGACCACCACTACCCACTCCTCTTCATTTTACAGATAAGGAAGCTAAGGCACAGAGTGGTTAAAAGAATTGTCTAGAGTCTCACAAGTTAGTAGCAAATGTTGGTATAGAACTCATCTCCTGTCCCCTAGTCTTCCCACTATACCAGACTTTTTCATGTGTGTTATATAATAATAACAAGAGGAAGTCCTCTCAATTCAATTTATTCAGTATAGGTAGCATTCTTATAAGTATCTCGCTATACCAGAGAAATCTCAGGTCCAGTCCCTTTCCCCTATGCAATGACTATCAGGGCATATTAAGTCATTCTTTTAATGATAAGAATCCCCCCAGGTATTAGCACCAGATAAGCAAATTTAATTTAAATGCAAGAATAAGGCCTGTGCCAAAGACAATTAAAGTCATTTTTAAAGTTGCTTCTTTTTTCAAGGGAAGGAAAAAGGCAGATCAGAACTGCTACTGATGGGGATGATTTTTTCCCCTAGTCCTGTGCTTCTAATTATCTAACTAACTCAGACATCACTGGAAATCCTTGCAAAGATGTTGGCAAAACCAACCTCAATTTCCCCTGTCATCATTTTCCTAAACAACTCTCTGGGCCTCCAGTTCCTCATTGATAAAATGATCGTGACTATAGATAATATATTTACATATGGTATCTTTTAAATTTGCCAGATACTTTACATACACAATCTCATTTGATCCTCAACACCACCCTGAGGTGTGGTAGCTACCACCTTCATTTTACAAAGAAGAAAACTGAGGCTCAGGGAGTTTAAAAGACTTGCTCCCAGCCACAGACAGTAAGTTTCAGAGGTACGATTTACACCCAGGTTGATCTGATGCTTTTTGTAACATATTACGCTGAGAACTGTACCACAGAGTCGAGTTCTAGAGTAGACCAGATATTCTCTAAAATTCCTTCCAACACAAATATTTCTAGGAGCCTATGGAGTTACTTTGTGATCTTGGGTAAGTCACCTCTCCGAATCTCAATTTCCTCTTTTTCATGTTCTACCTACTTCATAGGTAGATGGTATAAGTGGATCAAATGAGATAATGGATTTGAAAATAAGGCCTCTACCCCTCCTTGTCCAATTGGCCAAGATCATGCCCTCTATGGTCTTAAAATCAATGAACTGGGTAGAATCAGAGACTTGAGTAAATGGTAAGCCAAGAGACAACAGTCTGGCCAGGGAGGGAGGGAAGAGGTTCAGGCTGAAGCTGAAAATCTCTCTTAATTTTCACCTCCGCCTTTACTCAATTAATTTCTTCTCAAGGGCTGAGCTGGAAAACTTCCACCCTAAGCTTTGAAATGATCAGATTTCTCCGTTTTGGTACTGGCTTAATAGTTTATAAATCAACGATCAGGTTATTTCAATCAATCTGAACTGGGTGCTTGCCCAGGCCTTATTCACACCTACTGAAAAATCAAGATGTATTCTCACCTGATAAACCTATCAGAGTATCATCACTCACTTCAAGTATGGTTGGTAATTATTTAGGCTCACCTCCTCCCTTACATTATTATTATCTTTTACTGTCTATCTATTTACTGTTACTATCATTACTATCTCATTCTCATTCTGGTTCAGTGTTGTTCAGACAAATGGTTCTAGGACAAATTACTATCCTGCTATGATCCTCTTATATTTAATGTTTTACAGACTATTGCACTGTTGCTGTTATTCGGTCATTTCAGTCATGCCCTACTCTTCATGACCCTATTGGGGTTTTCTTGGCAAAGATGCTGGAGTGGCTTGCCATGTTCCGCTTTGCTCATTTTACAGATGAGAAAAATGAGGCAAACAAGGTTAAGTGACTTGTCCAGGGTCACATAGCTAGTAAGCATCTGAAGCCAGATTTGATCTCAAGAAGATGAATCTTCCTGACTCTATGCCTGGCAATCTATTCACTACCACCTTGATGTTGTGTTTTGTTTTGTTTTTTTAAATCAATCTCTGCACAGCTTCATTTAAAAAAAAACTTTTTATAGTTGAATAAATATATCCCAATAGAAACTCATCTTCTGGAGGTTTACTAAAAGCATCCCCACTCCAATCTCATAAGCAGACAGGATGGTGAGGATGACATAGACCACCTCCTGCTCCCATGTGATTTTGATTTCTTCTGCTAGGTTTCGAAATTTTGAAAGCTTTTTCCTCCATGGAACTTACAGATTATGAATGTTTGGTATAATGCATCCATTAAAAAAAAATTACTTTCACATTTTTATGGATCAGGTTACATCTGGGGAATTATGAGCAACCAGTTTTTTCTGTGGTAATAGTCCAGTACAGTTTATTGGTTAAGTCCTCAAGATATTTTGAGATCTGCATTTATAGTCTTGGGATTTCTCACCTATCAGTCCATGAAAGATAGCAAATTTCAGACATAGAATTCTTTACTTTTCTTTTTAATTTATTTATTTTAGTTTTCAACATTCATTTCCACAAGATTTTGAGTTCCAAATATTCTCCCCATCTCTCCCCTCCCCCCACTCCAAGACACCATGCATTCTGAATACCCCTTTCCCCAATCTGCCCTCCGTTTCCTTATCCTCATTTTCTCTCTTTTCTTGTAGAGCAAGATAGATTTCTGTACCCCATTATCTGTATTTCTTATTTCTCAGTTGCATGCAAAAACAATTCTCAACATTCTTTCCTAAAACTTTGAGTTCAAACTTCTCTCCCTTACTGCCTCCCCACATATCCCCACTGTGAAGATAAACAATTCCATATAGGCTATACATGTGTAGTTATGCAAAAGACTTCCATAATAGTCATGTTGTGAAAGACTAACTATATGTCCCTCCATCCTATCCTGTCCCCCATTTATTCTATTCTCTCTTTTGACCTTGTCCCTCCCCAAAAGTGTTTACTTGTAATTACTTCCTACTCCCATTTGCCCTCTCTTCTATTGTCCTCCTACACCCCATGTACCTCCTTCTTCCCTACTTTCCTGTAGTGTAAGATAGATTTTCATACCAAATTGAGTGTGCATGTTATTATCTCCTTAAGCCACATGTGATGAGAGTGAGATTCACTTTTTCCCTCTCACCTCCCCCCTTTCCCCCTCCATTGAAAAAGCTCTTTCTTGCCTCTTTTATGAGATAATTTGCTCCATCCCATTTCTCCATTTTTCCTCCTAGTATACTCCTCTCTCATCCTTTAATTTTATTTTTTTTAAATATCATCCCTTCCTATTCAACTCACCCTGTGCCTTCTGTCTATATGTATATAATCCCTCTAACTACCCGAATACTGAGAAAAGTCTCAATGGTGACAAATATTATCTTTCCATGTAGGAATGTGAAAAGTTCAACTTCAGTAAGTCCCTTATGATTTTTCTTTCCTGTTTACCTTTTCGTGCTTCTCTTGATTCTTGTGTTTGAAAGTCAGATTTTCTATTCAACTCTGGTCTTTTCATCAAGAATGCTTGAAAGTCCTCCATTTCATTGAATGATCATTTTTCTCCTGAAGTATTATACGCAATTTTGCTGGGTAGATAATTCTTGGTTTTAATCCTTGTTCCTTTGACTTCTGGACTATCATATTCCAAGCCCTTCAATCCCTTAACGTAGAAGTAGATCTTGTATTATCCTGACTGTATTTCCACAATACTCAAATTGTTTCTTTATGGCTGCTTGCAGTATTTTCTCTTTGACCTGAGAATTCTGGAATCTGGCTATAATATTCCTGGGAGTTTTCCTTTTGGGATACCTTTCAGGAGGTGATCAGTGGATTCTTTCAGTATTTATTTTACCTCTTGTTCTAGAATATCATGAAAGATGATATCTAGGCTCTTTGTTTCATCATGATTTTCAAGTAGCTCCATAATTTTTATTTATTTTCTCTAATTTCTTTTATTTATTTGTTTGTTTATTTATTTTTTGATGTTCTACAATCACTACCAAGAAGCTTAGATTTTTACCCCCCACCTAGCACCCACCACCCCATCCCTCCCCAAGATACCACACAATTCTCTATAGTTTCCACATACACTTTCCTATTGAATATGTTTTCACTATAATCATGCTGTATATATGAACTACAACAAATGGAAGAAATCCTATAACAAATCAAAACATAATACACACACAGACATACATATACAAACATGATCTGCTATATTCTACAAATGAATTCCATAGTTCTTTCTCTGAGTGTGGAAGGCATTTTGCCTTAGAAAACCATTGGGAATTTTTTTTTTTTTTAAGTTCTTGCATTATTACAAAGTTCCAAGTCTACCAGAAAAAACTCTCACACACTGTGGTCATTACTGTGCACAAAGTTCTCCTGGTTCTGCCCCTTTCACTCAGCATCAAATCATATAAGTCCTTCCAGGCCTCTCTGAAGTCTTTTTGTTCATCATTTCTTACAGCGCACAAGTATTCCATTACATTCATATACCACAGCTTATTCAGCCATTCCCCAATTGATGGGCATCCCCTTGATTTCCAGTTTCTGGCAACTACAAAGAGTGCTGCTATAAATATTTTTGTACATGTGGGACCCTTTCCCATTTTTATGATCTCTTGGGGATACAGTCCTAGTAGAGATATTTCTGGGTCAAAGGGTATGCACATTTTTGTACCCCTTTGTGCTTAGTGCCAAATTGCTCTCCAGAATGGTTGGATGAGATCACAGTTCCACCAACAATGAATTAGTGTTCCAACTCTCCCACATCCTCTCCAACATTTATCATTTTCCTGTTCTGTCATGTTTGCCAATCTTATAGGTATGATGTGGTACCTCAGAGTTATTTTGATTTGCATCTCTCTAATCAAAAGTGATTTAGAGCATTTTTTCATTTGATTATAGATATCTTTAATTTCTTCCTCTGAAAATTGCCTATTCATATCCTTTGACTATTTATCAATTGGGGAATGACTTGTATGGTTGTGTTTGACTGAGTTCTTTATATATTCCATAAATGAGGCCTTTATCCCTGAAATTAGTTGTAAAAAATTTTTCCCAATTTACTACATCCCTCCAAATTTTGGTTGCATTGGGTTTGGTTGTGCAAAAACTTTTCAGTTTAATGTAATAACAGTTATCCATCTTGCATTTCATAATGCTTTCTATCTCTTCTTTAGTAAAAAATTCTTCCCTTCTCCATAAATCTGATAAATACACTATTCCCTGCTCCTCCAGTTTGTCCATGGTATTAATCTTTATACCTAGATCATGTACCCATTTGGACTTTATTCTTGTGTAGGGTGTCAGGCATGGGTCTATGCCTAGTTTCCACCATACTGTTATCCAGTTTTCCCAGCAATTTTTGTCGAACAATGAGTTCTTATCCCAGAAACTGGGGTCCTTGGGTTTATCAAATGGGAGGTTGCTATATTCCTTGCCTACTGTGTCTTGAATGCCAAGTCTATTCCACTTGTCTACCCTTATGCTTCTTACTACCAAATGGTTTTGATAATCCATAATTTTTAAATTGTCTCTCCTAGATCTATTTTCCAGGTCAATTGTTTTTCCAATGAGATATTTCACATTGTCTTCAATTTTTCATTCTTTTGGTTTTGTTTTGTAATTTCTTGGTTCCTTATAAAATCATTAGCTTCCATCTGCTCCAATCTAATTTTTAAAGAACTATTTTCTTCAGTGAGCTTTTGAATCTCCTTTTCCATTTGGCTAATTCTTCTTTTTAAAGCATTTTTCTCCTCCATGACTTTTTAGACCTCTTTTGCCATTTGGGTAAGTCTATTTTTAAAGGTATTATTTTCTTTGGCATTTTTTTGGGTCTCCTTTAGCAAGCTGCTGACTTGCTTTTCATGATTTTCTTGTATCATGCTCATTCCTCTTCCCAATTTTTCCTCTACCTCCCTTACTTGATTTTCAAAATCTTTTTTGAGCTCTTCCATGACCTGAGACCATTGCAAATTTATTTTGGATGTTTGGGATACAGAAGCCTTTACTTTGATGTCTTCCTCTAATGATATGCTTTGATCTTCCTCACCCAAAAGGGTGGAGAAAAATAGCTGTCCACCAAGGAAGTTACCTTCTATAGTCTTATTTTTTTTCCCTTTTCTGGGCATTTTCCCAGCCAGTTACTTGACTTTTGAGTTCTTTGTCAAGTGGAGGGTATACTCTAGGGACCTGTAAGTTCTTGGTTCCTCCAAGGTGGCACAAAGGAAAGGAGTTTACTCCTCTCCTGGCCTGAGCTCTGCTCTGGGAGCAACCAGAGGCTTTTCTGCCCAGGATCTGTGGGTAGGATTCCCTGTCCAGAGCCTCCAACAGCTCCACCAGCTAGTGCTCTTCCTCAGGGCTGAGGATTTAGATCAATGACTCAATTCCCACAAGCTGAGGGCTCCTAAAATGGGCGCTGTGTGGCAGTGACTTCTGCAGCCCTAGGCCTGAGGGTAAGGCTGGATCCTGCTCCCTTCTCACCCATGTGAAAGAGCTCTCTCACTGACCTTTGAAGCTGTCTTTGGTATTTGTGGGGTGAGAAATCTCTGAACCGCATCTGCTGTCTGGGATTCTACCTGCTCCAGTGCTGTCTGTGCCTTGTGGCGGGGCCAAAGCTGGGCTGTGCTTCCCTCCAAGTCCAGTGCAATAGACCCTTTCCTGTTGTCCTTCCAGGCTGTCCTGGGCTGGAAACCTCCCTCACTCTGTTGTTTTGTAGCTTCTGCTGCTCTAAAGTTTGTTTAGAGTCATTTTTTACAGATATTTTATGGGTTTTGGGAGTAGAGCTAAGAATATGGCCACCATCTTGGCTCTGCCCCTAGACTTAGAATCATTTTCTTAAAATAAAATGTTGACACCTTTTGTTTTTATATCAGCTACATTTCCCACTATAACCTTCCTCTACTTCTTCCAAGAAGTCATCCCTTTTAATAGGGGATGGGGACTGACACGATATTTTTTTGTATAGAGAACTCCCTCTATCATTGCAGGTTGGCACATTCTCTACAATTTTTAGTCTAAGAGTTGTCTGGGAACAAAATTAAGTGACATACTCAGGGTCACACAGCTAGTACATGTCAGAGTAACTTTTTTAAAGAGAAAGAGGGAAAATACTCAGCATAACCACTCAACATATCAAAAAAGTCTAACATTACATGCAATGTTCTGCTGCAAAATTGTTACCCAATTTGGAGCATGCACAGATGTGTAACTTTTTCTGATCACTCAAAGTCAGAGTGATTTTTGATTGGCTACTACACTAAAATTGGAGATCATTCAGAAGGTACCAACCAACCTAAATGAGTCTTTTCTATTTCCTTTTCTGAGTGTATTTGAGTAAGGAAGACAAACCATAAAGTCTCTATAAGTAAGAAGCCTTGAGCCATGCTACCCCACTCCCCAGGGCTGACATGTAGCCTGGAACACTGGCCTCTATTCTTTGCATCTCTGTGTTCATTCTTTCCTGTCTTCAGGTGAAGATGTATAAGAGACAGTTTGTCCCCACTCTTCCCAAGGAACTAGGTATTAGAGGGGAGCATGTACCTCCAGATATTGGGGGAGGAGAGAAGGGTTTGTACTGAAGTTTTTTCTACATCTTCACAGTAAACACATCTGTAAAAAAAGTAAATCATTTGTTAATTGGGTAAATGAAACTGTAGGTACTAATCATTGGTAGTAGATGTTGTGGAGAATATGCTGGAATAGAGGTTTGAACTGATAACGTTAGAGAAAGACACCCTCAAACTCTCTCTACAAGCCATCACTCAATTTGGCTGAGTGAGAGTTAGGATAAGGCTATCTCAGGGTCTATGTGAACTACACTATCAGGTAATGTCATGTTAAGTATTTGGTAGATACTAAATTATTATTCTTATCATTAATAACATCCTCATCCTCTATCATTGTGTGTTTCAGTTTAAATCCAGTCAGAGATCCACACTGTTAAGCAAGAATCTCTATCTTCCCTTTAAATAAACAGCTTCTGTGAGTGAGGGAATGACTGACCTCTAATTCAAAAGGGTCAATGGAAACTGGTATCGTCTATAATATAATGGTGACTATTTACCTGACAGATTGTCTGCTTTCTTCTCCCCATATAGGAAAAGGACTCCCACTGGGAGTCTCTAATCCTACAGCAAACAGATGACACAGTGGTGCCTTTCTCCGGTAGGTGCGGTGCAGGACTCTCTCCCCAACTGTGCAAACAGACTTCCCTCAAGGGATGGTTCTAAAATGATAAGGCCTGAAAAGAAGCCTAAATGTCCGATCCTGCAGGCCTTTAGGGAGGCACAATAGGTTTTCTTCGGCTTTCCCTCTTCCTCCTTTTTTGTATTTTCAGCTTAAACTTGGAAAGGCACAAAAACAAGAATGCACAAAAGGTCGAGGCCAATTCACGGAGTTTATGCTGCAGGTGGAGATAAAAGGAAGGCACTGCTTTCCTCTTCGCTCTGAATTTTTAAAAGACATTTCTGAGAATGTGGCATTGAAGGGAGGTTTACTGAGCAAGGAAAGGCATTGTGGGGACTTTAAATAAGTACTTTCCCCTCTCTGGGTCTCAGCTTCCTTTCCTGAAAAATGGGGAGCTGGGAGAGACAGGATACCAGTTATAGAATCTTAGAGCTGGAAGACACCCCAGAGGTCATGTTGTTCAAACCTGGGCTCAGTGCATAAATCTAGGCTACAATATGTCTGATGTCCAGTCTTGGCTCAGAAACATCCAATGGCAGAGAAAGTGTTATCTCAGAGGCAGACAATTCCATCTAGAGAAAGTCTTAATTACTGGAAAATTCTTCCCTATAATAATCACAACTCACGTTTATATAGCACTTTAAGATTAGAAAGAGCCCCTAGGTGGCACAGTAGATAGAGCACTGGGTTTGGAATCAGCAGACTTCATCTTCATGAGTTCAAATCTGCCCTTGGACACTTAATAGCTGTGTGATCCTGGGCAAGTCACTTAACCTTGTTTGCCTCGGTTTCCTCATCTGTAAAATGAGCTGGAGAAGTAAATGACAAACTACTCCAGTATCTCTCTCAAGAAAACTCCAAAACGGGGTCACAAAAAGTCAAATAGGATTAAAATACCTGAACGACAACAATAAATGTCCAAAATTAATTAAGTACTGCTATCCCTCAAGAGTCTGACCTAATGATAAACAGAAAAAAAAATAACGTGCCAATGAAGGATACCTATTGTCCAGACCATAATTTGGAGCCTTTAGGATTGTAAATTATAGATCAAAAACAACTCAACAAAAACAACAAAGATTTGGAAAGTACTTTTCTCAAAACCTGAAGCTATTGCAGATATTATTATCACCATTTTACAGATGAGGAAAGTGAGGTAATGAGAGCTTAAAAAACTTTCTTACAGTTACAGTCCTAAAAAGTATCTGAGACAGGAATTGAAGCCAGGTCTCCAAACCCTAGGTCCATTTTGAGGCAGAGGTGGTTCAGTGGACAGAGCGCTGGATCTGGAGTCAGGAAAATGAATTCAAATCCAAACAGCTGTGGGACCTTGAACATGTCACTTAACCTCTGTCTGCCTCAGTTTACTTTTCAATTTTGCTCAACCGGAAAATATGAACCATGGTGGCACTTAGTTCACACGGTTGTTGTGAAAATCAAAAGATTTAGAGCATTTTTTCATATGACTATAAAATTGTTTTGATTTCTTCATTGGAAAACTGCCTGCTCATTGGAGAACGACTGAACAAGTTGTGGTATACGACTGTGATGAAGACTACTGTGATATAAGAAAAGATGAGCTTAATGATTTTAGAAAAACATGGGTAGACTTGCACAAACCAATAAAGAATGAAATGGACAGAATCAAAAGAATATTGTATACAGGACCGTTTTAAGAACAGCTTTGAGCAGCTAAGTCCTCTTGACTATTATGAATACTCAACTTAATTACAAAGGACCTATGAAGGAGGCTGCCATCTGTATCCAGAGAAAAAACTGACAAGGAGAAGTATGCATAGAATGATGTACATATTTGTGTCTAATAGTAACCATCTCTAAGGACAGGGAGTGGGGGAAGAAAAAAAAGAAAAAATGATAAATTTACACAATAATTTTATTATATATTAAAAGGAATAGCAACTTGTACATGATAGATTTATAATTTCATGTGCAATCATTTTTTATTCTACTATGCTGTAGAAATGTTTATTTTATCTCATAAATTAAAAATAAAATGAATATATTTTTTAAAAGATCAAATGAGATAATATTTGTATTTTTGTACTATACTTGCATATATATGTTTTATATCCTTATAGACAAGTACTATATTTATATATAGTATACAAATATAAATACTTGTATATTTGCACATGCCTGATGCATACTAGGTAGGCACTTAATGAATGTTAATTCCTTTCTTTTTCCTTTACACTATATTGTGTGGCAACTGACTGGCTCAGGATTGTGTTCATCCTTCATTGCCAAAGAAGACTGTGCCATTAGAGAAAGAATAATAGACTTGCACCTGACTTTGTTTTGAGTCAGGGAGGGCTGTGCAGGTCACCAGCCTCACTTCTTTTCCCACTGGCTCAGGAAATAGAACACTGGACTTGGAAACAGGAAGACCCAAACTTAAATCTGTCTATGTGACCCTGGGCAAGTCACTTAAATCTTCTCTCAGCCTCAGTTTTCTCATCTTTTAAATGGGAATGATGACAGCACCTTAATCCTAGGATTATTGTGAAGACAAAATGAGATATTCGTAAAAATGTTTTGTCAACCTTAAAGTGTTATATAAATGTTACCTATCATTAGTAGCAATAGTATTATTACTATATTTCCTTATTCCAAGTTTTCTCTCCTCCAGAGTAACACTGGATGTTCCTTCAATTGTTGTTCATAGGGCAGTTTCAGGTCTTCTTATTCATCTGAATATTTTTCCAGCTCTGGACACATTCAAGCTTACTGGTGTACATTGTAACGTGTGGTGTTGAACAGAAAATAATTTAATAGGCTTGATAGTCCAGCCAGCAGAATCATTCCTGACTTGCTGTTGATACTACTTCTATTAATGCAGCTTAAGTGTGAATTATATTTTTGATAGAAGCTGTTGACTCAAATAAAACACCAATTCAACATGAATTCTTAACTAGCCTTATTAGTGGTTGTCTCTTATCCTCTAGGATCAAACACAAAATCCTCTGTTTGGCATTTAGAACCCTTCATAACCTCTTTCCTCACTTTCCAGTCTTCTTAAACTTTACCTCTCCTCCTCCCTCTACCACCCACCCCCAAGAACTCTGTGACCTAGTGACATTGGCCTCCTTGCTCTTCCTTGGACCATCTCCAGGCATTTTCACTGGCCTGAAATGTTCTTCCTTCAAGTCCTAACTAAACCTGCCCCCCACAACCATACTCCACTTCTTCAAAAAGCTTTTCATAATCCTCTTTGGGCAACTAGGGGGTGCAGTGGATAGAGCACCAATGCAGGAATCAGGAGGACCTGAGTTCAAATGTCCCCTCAGACACTGGACACTCAATAGCTGAGTGACCTTGGGCAATTAACCCCAATTGCTTCATCCTGGGTCATCTCCAGTCATTCTGATGAATATCTGGTCACTGGATCCAGATGACTGTGGAAGAGAAGTGAGGCTTGTGACCTGCACAGCCCTCCCTCCCTCAAAACAAAGTCAAGTACAAGTCATGTCATCATTTCTCTGATGGCATGGTCTTCTTCGGCAATGAAGGATGAACACACACACACACACACACACACACATAATCCTCTTTAATCTTAGTGCTCTCCATCTAGTCTCTCTAATTTATCCTGTATGCATCTTGTTTGTATATAATTGTTTGAATGTTATTCCCCCCCCCCCCCATTAGATTGTGAACTCCTTGAAGACAGGGACTATATTTTCTTCTCGCTTTGTAACCCTAGTGCTAAGCTCAATGTCTGGCACATAATAAGCACTTCATGAATGTTTGTTGACTTATTTATGCTGTTGGTTTATACTTATCCTTATTAAATGTCGTTAGATTTGGTCCATTACTCCACCCTCTTTACATTTTTTTTTCTCCCATCATCCAAAGCTATGCCTCCCTTTTACAAATTTGATAAACCTGACAGACAACAAGCATTTATTAAGCACTTAGTATGTGGCAGGCAATGTAGTTAGCACTGGGAAAACAAATACAAGCCAAAAGACAGTCCTCACCTTCAAAGAGTTTACAGTAAAATGGGAAAGATAACACATAGATGGAAGATGATGGGGTGGGTACAAACAACACAGAGATGGAAGATGATTGGATGGGTGCAGACAACACAAAGATGGAAGATGATGGGATAGGTAAAGACAAAACATAGATGGAAGATGATGGGGTAGGTAGAGACAATACATAGATGGAAGATGATGGGGTAGGTAGAGACAATACATAGATGGAAGATGATGGGGTAGGTAGGGACAATACATAGATGGAAGATGATGGGGTAGGTAGGGACAATACATAGATGGAAGATGATGGGGTAGGTATCCAACATGGGAACTTAATCAAGAAGTCCAGGGGACAGCCTCGTGAGGAATGAAGAAATGGCTAGCCTGGGTGGGAGGTTCTGAGTTTCAGAAGGGCAGGGCCTTTAGGGATAAAAATAACAGGGTATGGCTTAATGCTAAGTCTTGAGGTTACATATCAATATTCCACATGCTCTATGATCTCTTCTATATGGGTTCTTCTTCCAGTGATTCAGATGTAAAATCCATCCATGTCTGCTGGTCCTGTGCAATCATTGTACATTTTCTCCCATAAGTTTTCCAGAGGAATTCACTCAATGCCCTGGGGACCTTCTTTAGTTTTCTTGACATCTTGAAGATTCCAGTGAGTTGTCCATGGTTTATTCTTTACTCTCACCATGTTGTCAACCCATGTAATTTAATTTTTTTTTTACAATGGATTTCTTTGATTGATATCCTCTTCACTGACTCTCCTACAGAATTCCTTGTTTGCAATGTCCCTCTCCATGAACACAACAATAATTCAATCCAATTCAACAGATATATGTTAAGTGCCTATAATGTGCAAAGTTAGTACTGCAGTGGAAACTAGATATGGTCTTTCAAGTGGTTAATAATCCATGCAGCTACATGATTATGAATACTGGACATCAGGTCAAGAGACCTGAGTCCTAGCTATGTCATTTACTAGCTGAATCAACCTGAACAAGTTACTTTAATCTTCCTCAATTTCAGTTCCCCAAATTGCAAAAGGAAGATAATATCACTTATACAATTACATTAAGCATTGTTAAGAAGGTACTTTATGTACTATAAAGTGTAATTTAAATGAGAGTTATTTCTATCATGGAACCTATTTTCCTTCATCTTCCCAAGAATATTGTGAGAGACTTACAATGTCTTGGATGATATCAAAATGCACTTGTGCCTATAGCATTCCTTTAGCCTACCAGTCTCTCAACTCCATACAAATAGGAAAGGAGGTGAGTTTGGCATGATATGTTCCTAGGGTAACCCATGCTGGATCCTGGTGATTACCTTTTCGCTTTCTAATTCTTCCCAAATCAGCTGTAAAATAATATATTCTGCAATTTTGCCAAGGATATCTCTCAAGCTCCCTGTATATAATCTCTGGAATTTACTCTCTCCTCCTTTTAAAAAAAAATGGAAACATTTGTCTATCTTCAGTCTTCTTCCATTCCTCCTTCCATAATTCCCTCAAAAATTACTAGTAACAGTACATTCATCATATCTAAAAAGTTCTTGCAGAATAACACATCTAGAGAAGGAAGTTTGAACTCTTTAGAACAATTTGAGTTATGCTGGACTTTAGCCTGTCTCACACTGTTTGTACAGATGCATGTCACTCTTTTGAAGATTTCTTGCTTCTTCCTCTTCATCTCTTGCGTGTGTATTTGTCTTTTCTTTTTTGGAAGAAACTGGGGTTTAGTGACTTGCTGAGGGTCACACTGCTGCTAAGTATGTAAGGTTAGATTGGAACTCAGATCTTCCTGACTCCAGGACCAGTGCTCTTTCCAAAGGAATGCTAGACTTGGAATCAGAGGGCCTACATTCAAATACTAGCCTTTCTACTTACTCCCTGTATGACCTTAACCACTCTTTATGTCAGGTTTTCCATCTGTAAAGTGAGAGACTTGGATTAAATGGTCTGCCAGGTCCTTTCTGGCTGTAGCATAGGATCTTGAGAGCCTTCTGTACAGCCACATTAATATCATTAGGTGTCACCCTTATTTTTCCTCAATAAGCTTCTTCACAATAATATTTTATATTGATTTATTTTTATTAATTATTTATTTTGATAAATTTATGTTGACAATGATATTATTATCTTTTTTGAGAGATTTCCATCCCTCAGACTATTTCCAGTTTCTCATCCACCCAGGCATAGGATCATGATTGCTATCTTTGAGCCTTTTGAATTCTGATTTCCCAAAGTCAAAATAACATTTTGAACTATGCCTGATATTCTTCTCCATAACTAAGAAAGAAGCAGTTATTTTCTCCCAAGGTTTTTATTTGCCTCTGCATCATCAACCTACTTCCTCTTATTGGTCAAAAATCAAGATCATTGCAACACTCCTTCTCATTGCTTCCTCTGCCTTTTTTACCTTATAAAATGATTAATTGATAAAATCAATCTCAGAAATGATTAGGGAATCTTAGACAGAGTTAGAAGAAATGTTAGAGATTATGTTGTCCAACTCCCTGATTTTAGAGACAGAAAACCAAGACCCAGAAAATTTTGTACCAAATCACACAATTGGTACATAGCAAAGCTGAAATTCAGACTTAGACCTTAGACTCCAAATCCACTGCTCTTAATCCAACATTTTGTCCCAGATACTTATTAACTGATTATGCAGTATACCTATTACTCCCACCCCAGGACTATTTCCCAATACGATTATTTCCAACAGAGGCAGAAAAATCTCCAGAAATGAGAAGTTCAGCATGCAGCAGATGATGATAGAAGCAGCCAATTCCCTGTGATCTCCTCTCTCTCACACCCCTTACCAAGAGTTGATCCCTAAACCTTCCTTTGGGAGCAGGCCAGCAGTAGATGGAGGAGGAAGTCTCCCTGTGAGTGGTTCTGAAGACAAGGCAAGAATTCATCAGATGCTCTGCTTTTAGCAGAGTGAGATTTCCAGCAGATGTCTGCATGGTGAGAGTCCCCCACTACTATATTTTGCCTCCATACCAGTCTGATGATGTGTGTCAGGAACTCATCATTCATTTCCTCCATCTCCAAGGTCCCTTCCAACTTTAACAGTATATGTCTATGTTTCTGGGTCTGAGAGCCCAGCTTTTGGCATTCTTGGCCCCTAATGCATTATTATCTTTTACAGGCCACTTAAGATTTCGGTGCCTGTTTCCTCTTTGATAAAATTGATTTTGCTTGTATAGAGCTACCCCCAACCAGAACAGGGAATAGCTAATAAATGATTACAAAACACTTTGAAAAAATTCAGTGTCCTGGAAATTTTTAATGAATGATGCCTGAAATCCTTCAAAGTTACCCTCCAACTCCCCACCTCCCAGAAGAGTCATTGCTGAGACTGGAGAAGGTGCAGATGCTCAGCTTAATTCAATGCAGTTCAAGAACGGCAGCTACCATGTGCTGGCACTGTGGGAAAGCACAAAAAAAAAAAATAAAGCAAACAGCATCTTCCTTCAAGGAGCTTAGAATCTCTCGGAAGTGGCATTGTTGCTGTTTAATTGCGTTAGTTGTGCCTGACTCACTGTGACCCCAGTTGAGGTTTTCTTGGCAAAAAACTAGAGTAGTTTGCCTTTCTCTCCAGCACATTTTCTAGATGAGGAAACTGAGGCAAACAGGGTTAAGTGACTCACCTAGGGTCATACAGCTAACAAGTGTCAGAAGCTGGATTTGAACTTGAGTTTCCTGCCTCTAGGTCTGGCACTCTATCCACTGTGCCACTTAGCCCCCCCCCGCCCCCCCCCCAGGAAATGACCTTAGGGGTCAATAATTAGGTTCATAGATCTAGAGCTGAAAGGGATTGTAAAGGTCATTTAGTCTCTCATTTTACAAATAAGGAAAAAGAGAATCATTGAGGCTAATCAGCTTTCTAAAGGTCACACAGGAAATCCTTAAGGATGGAATTCAAACTCAGATCCCATAGCTTTAAGTTCAGCACTCCTTTCACTTCACAATGTTATACTGAATCTGATCAGTAGCCAAGGTTTATTGATTCTACCTTCACGACATCTATCCCCCTTCTCTCCACTCAACTTTTTGTGTTGTGTAGCAGCTAGGTGATACAGCAGTTAGAGGGCCAATCTGGAGTCAAGAAGACTAACTTTCCTTAGTTCAGATCTGGCCTCATACGTTTACTAGCTGTGTGCCCCTGGTCAAGTCACTTAACCCTGTTTACTTCAGTTTCTTCAGCTATAAAATGAGCTGGAGAAGGAAATGGCAAAATACTTTAGTATCTTTGCCAAGAGAACCCCAAATGGGTCATGGAGAGTCAGACATAATGAAAAACCACTTAACAACATTGATCCCAGAATAAAATACAATATCCTCAGTCTTGGAAATTAAGACCCTCTCCCTGCTGGCTCAGTCTACCTGCCCCATCTTATTTCATATTATTATTCTCCATTCCAGAAAAACTGTAATGTCATCTTTTCCCCTTATACAATATTCCCTCTCCCATCTCTGCGATACTTCAACCCTATCTCACCCGCCACTCTGTCTAGAAAACAGCCCCTCCTCCCTTAGACCTCTTGGAATGCCTAACTTCCTTTCAAGACACAGTTTAGATGCCAGTTCATGTACATAGCTCTTCCTGATCCCACCAGATATTAATGCTCCCTTTTGAAATTGCTCTGTATAAACACTATACTTGATACTTACCTATTTGTGTACTGTGTTACATCCTCCTAAGTAAAATGTAAGTTCTTTGAGGGTAGGGACAACCTTTTTTTTTGTCTTTAAATTTCCCATGCCTAACACAGTCCTTGCATATACCAGATGCTTAATAAATATCTGTTGAATTGAATTAAGTGCAGTTAGTGTTTAAAGAAAAGAGTTCGATGTGGACTGGCATAATCATGGAAACTTCATGACGCTGTTGGGACTTTGGCTGGGCTCTGAATGATGGGGAGGATCAGGAGGGTGTGAAGAGAAAGAGAGAGAACATTCTAGGCAAGAGAACAGCCTGAGTGAAGATATAAAGATAGGAAGAACATATGATCTGTGTGGGAGACAGTGAGAAAACTAATATGACTGGAGCAGATAATTTATATTAGAAAACAGTAGGGGGAAAGATTGGAGAGGTAAAGTGGGTCCAAACTGTGAAGACCACTGAATGCCTACACTCTGACTCAGTCATTATCCTTTACCATTCATCAGTGGGCAGATTCTTCTAGAACACCCCCTTCTCATGCCAGACAGATCTTTGAGTCCTTCAGCTTAAAGGAATACTGGAGAGGTTTTCGATGAGAGCCAACTTGGGAACCAAAAGAAGAAATTGAAAATAAATTACCTTAATGATCCTCTAACCTAACTCTTTTATAATAGCAGGATTCTCCAGGTAAAGTAATTCCATATATACATACATACATACATACCTATATCCATATCCATGCACACACACATACATATATGCACATATATAGTATTTTGTGCATGTATATACATTTACATACATACATATCTAAATCTGTCTGTCTACAGATACACACCCAATGCGGGGTCACAAAGGGTCAGACTCGACTAAAACACTGACGAGGGCCAGTCTTAAAGAAAGTGAAGCTGTTCTTTACATAGTTTGGGTCCAAGAGATTGGGAGGAAGCTTGGGGCAAGCCTACTTGCAGATAAGATGACTCAGGAGTTAGCATTGTATGGTGATGAAAAAATCTTCTAATAGGCCACAGAGGCAGAAGAACTGATGACTCACGGGGTTGCTGAGCCAGAGCTAAGTACATATACAAAAGGGCAACCACTCCATATCTCACTTTCTTTCCTTTGTGGCTTCAGGTGAGGTAAGAGTACTAGGAGCTACTGTCCCGAGATCTGAGTGGGGGGAAGGGAACCTATTCTATCTCCTACCTGGCTATGGCTGCCTCTGTTTCTGTGTGTTTACTTGAATGATCTGTTGCCCAGGCAGCAGTCTTATGAGCACCGAAAGGCATTTTCCCCTTCCTACTACCCAAGTAGAAAATGAAGAGTGAGTACCAGCAGCGGTACCAATCCATCCAGCAGAAATGCTGTGACCTTCAAACTGACTTCACTGCCCATGGCGCTGAGTGATGCTATCTTCTAGGATCCTCCATTGAGAACTGAAAGGGACTTCAGAGCCTGTCTAGTCCAACCTCTCCATTTTCCACATGAGGCTCAGAGACACTAAATGACTGAGAATCGTAGATTTTTTTAAACTGGAAAAGACTTTAGAAACCATTTGTCCAACTTTTCTCTTTATGGATGAGGAAACTGAGGTCCTCATTTAAACTGAGGTTAGCATGAGGTAGTGAATGACCAAATGTCAGAGCATGTCCATAGTGGGGAGGTAGGGAGACGAGAAAGCAAGGAAGCTGGCTAAAGAAACAGTTCAGCAAGCCTGTGCTTACAGAATTACAATCGGAGCATCTATCAAAGAGTCAGCGTCTAGGAGAAGCATCCAGATGTTCCAGGACCAGCCCAGGTGGCAAACAAGCATTAGTCATTTAATGACTGTCAACATGCCTGGCTTCCTGATCTGCCTAGCAACTCTGACCAGAACAAAAGGATGTCCTTGCAATAAGTCCTTCAGGTACTCTATTTAACCTAAGTCCAAAGCCACGGTCAAGACTGATCCCCTCCCAGAGGCTGACCACCCACAACAATGTTGTCACTATGCATGTGCGAGCACCTGTGTGTGTGAGTGTGAATGGAGGGAAAGACAGCTTGGCGATGAATAAACCCTCTTAATTCAGATTTCAGACCCCTTGGTGTTTCTCCTAAACTTAACTTCCCCAGGACTGGTGGGCAACAGCGCCCCCTCTTAAACATTAATAATAATGACAATTGCCATTTACATTGCCTTTTAAAGTCTGCATTGTACATAAATGAGGTTGTCTGAGGTTCACAGCTGCCCCATGGAGCAAAGACCACAGTTACTATCATTCCCATTTTGCTGGTAAGGTAACTAAGGATGAGAAAGGTCATGTGACTTACCTAGTGTCACATGGCTAATAAGGATCTAAAGTAGGACTCAAAGCCTGGTCTTCCTAATTCTTACTATAGCACTATACCCACTGTGATACTATGGTTCTGGAGTCAAAAGACCTGGGTTCAAATCTTAATTCTGACCTTTTTTAACCTATGTGACCTTGGGGAAGCCTTTTGACCTTCACACACTACAGTTTCCTCTTGGGCAAAGTGAAGGTGTTGAGTTAGATGGCCTCTTCTAGTTCTAAGCCTATTATCCAATATCCACAATATCATTCTGCTAGTACAGCAGATTGAATACCACCACCTACTCCCCTCCTGGTAAAGGGGGTTTAGGAGATACAAAAATTCCCAGATCCAAAGAACTGTGAGAAACCATAAAGGATCTAGTCTAGTGTCCCCAACCCAAGCTATACCATGAGCTTGTCAGGTATCTAAATTCTTAGTGCCAGAGTGAGAGAAGGAACACTCTATAGAGAAAATGAGGAATTGCTGTTTCCAAGTTACAGCTTTAAGAAACAAGGACCTTTGGTAGTAAACATTTAGTGGCCCAAAGTCATGCAGACCAAGAGTTGGTAAACACTGATTTGATTTAACCTTCCTGTTTGCAGATGGAGTAACAAAGTCCCACAGGGGTTAATTTAAGAATATTTTTTTTAATTTTAAAATAATTTTACTACTATGGCTTACTATAGTTTCTTCTATCGGTATAGATGCATTTTAAATACTACTAATTATGTGGCACAGAGGATAAAGTACAAGGACTGGAGTCAGGAAGACCTGAATTCAAATTTGGCTTCAGATACTTACTATCTATGTTATTCTGGACAAGTCAATTAACCTTGTCTGCCTCAGTTTCCTCATCTGTAAAATGAGCTGAAGAAGGAAATGGCAAAGTATCTTTGCCAAGAAAACCTCCAATAAGACCACAAAGAGTCAGACATGATTAAATAACAATTATAATTATACTTTGAAAAAATGTTTTCATCCTATGATCCTGTGTGCCAAGAACTGTGTCAATGGACCCAGCTTGGTTCTTCAAGGTCTTCTTAAATTTCAGTCCTTCTGGTATTGTAAGTGACTTGTCCAAGGTCACACAACAGCTTAGAAGAACAAGGAGAATCCTTGATCTCCTGAAATCTAGTCCATTGTTCTTTTCATAATACTATCACTGTATCTCTGCTCTTTCCTATTCCTATCCAGCAAAGTCCGAATACATGAAAACATTGCATGCCTCCTCTGAAAGGCTTCCAAGTCCTTTAAGAACCTTCTGACCTAAGGCTTGATAAAAACTGAAGAAGACCAATAAGGCAAATCACCAAGAATCCTTCCCTAGAGATGCAACCCATGAATGACCACCATGGTGGATCAACTTCAATCTCCCTGGGGAGCAGGGTGTTCCTAAGAAGTCCCATCTAGAGAGAGCTCTAAAGTTTGCAAAACTCTCCCATGCCCCCGTTAGCTCATTTGAACAGCTATGATTATCTCAGTTTACAGATAAAGAAACCAAGGCAGTGAAGTAAAGTGTCTTACCCAAGGTCACACAGCTGGTTGGTTGGTAGTTGTCCTCCATCTCCAAGAAGACCAAAATGACATCGCTATGTTGGAGTCAAAGTATAGCATGTCCCACTGTGGCTGATCAGACTAACACAAGTTTGGAGGGGTGTACCACAAGTCAGGCACACATAGTCCACAGGTGTTCCTACAAGTCTCCCTCCTCTCCAGAGGTGGTTGTTAAAACATTTATCAGCACATCACTGTCATCTCCAGTACTCAGCCCAGTGCCTGGCACACAGTGCCATTCTTACTGTTTTTCAGTTGTACCTGACTCTCCATGACCCTATTTAGGGATTTTTTTTTTTTTTTTGGCAAAAATACTAGAGTGGTTTGCCATTTCCTTCTCCAGTTCACTTGACAGATGAAGAATTCAGGCAAACGGGTTAAGTGACTTGCTCAGGGTCACACAGCTACTAAGTGTGTGAGACCAGATTTGAATTCAGGAAGATGAGTCTTTCTCACTTTAGGCCTGGCACTCTATCAACTGTGCCACCCAGTTGCCCCAAATATGGCCATAGAGCTAATAAGCTTCAGAGGCAGGATTTGAACACACATATTCTTGACTCAAAGCACACATACAGTACCTCTGTACTAAGGTTCCATTCAGGCCTGGAAGTTCATCAGTAATTGTTAATTTTTTTTTTAAATCCCTTCCATTTTCTCCTTTTACCCAACTGTCATGCCACAACCCCTGAGGAAAGCAACTGGGTGGAGTGGATTCCTTTGATTTGTGGTTTTCAGATTAAGGCCATCAATTATGGAACAGTGTTCTGGCTCTTCTTTTTATAGGACATGCACTGGGCTGTGAGAATGCGAGTGAACATCAGGGATGCTCTGCCACAAAGGGGCCCTTACCGAGCCTAGACACTCCTAGGTCTGCAGTGTATGGAATATCATAATAGAAAAATCTAATAAGGAAGAACTCAGAAAAGAACACTGCGACTGGAAAAAGTCCTGGAGTCCTATTTTTTTAAAGAGCCTTTTACCAATTAAAGTCATTCCCAGTGATCCCTGAGCCAGTTGAGCGTGGCAGAGAAAAAATGACTTTATTAACTACATTCTCTGGAGGTCACCAGAAACTTGACCCCACCTTCCTCTGGCACCGGGAGCTCCAGTGACTTTGGTGAGCTTGAAGCCATGATTATCCCCCTTTCCCAGAACAGGAAGATGAGGCCTGGAGAAAGTTGGAAGGGAGCAATCAGAAGATCGCCTAGTTTAAGCCTGTATTTTACAGATGATGAAATCATTTACCCTGTCACAAGTATCAGGGGACAAGTTGCAGGGCCAGGATCCACACCTAAGTCTACTAAATTCAGATTCAGGAGTGTGTCTCACTATGCCCCATGCTATCATCCAAAAAATGGGATGTATTTTTCCATGATGGAGAACAAGAGTGCACTTGTGAAGCGGTCAGTTCCAACTAACCCAATTCTGAAGGCAACCCATTCTGGAGAGGCTGCCCATCATTTCTTTCCCACTCACCTGTCTTCTTCCCATCTCCTACCTTCTTTGTGCCCCCCACTTTGTTTTCCAATTCCTTCTTTCCCCAGAAAAGCTGAAGTATTGGGTAAAAGAGGAGGTGGGGGAGGGTCCTTGTGGTCAGCAAAACCAGAACTGGGGAAATGGTATGCTTGTGGAGGAAGTCAAGACTAATGGTGAGGGCAGGGGCAACTTTACATGAGGAAGAGATCAGGGTTGATAGCAGGGAGAAGATACATTTGAGGCTGTTTAGAAGTAAGCAAATGTTGGTTGGGGGAAATTATTCCAGGCTCTTTTTTTTTTCACTCTTAATAAGATCACAGTCAAACCAGACTGGGGGCAATTCCATTCCTACTGAACACCACAGAGAGCTATCAATCTGTCAGTCCTTGCTGGGCCTAGGCCAGGTTTCCTTTAATGAGTCAAGCTAAATTGAAGGCTCCACCCCTGGTGATGCCCTTCTGACAGTTCCTTTCCGCTTCTCTCCACCCACAGATTTTGGCTTCCTGGAGACAGTACTCATGGAAGAAGACCCAACTGTCATTACCAGGGGCATCAGATTCAACTATACTCCATTCAGTTAGGAAGGTGGGGCAAGGCTGGCAGGCAACCTCCCTACATGGCATCTTAGAGGGCCAATGTACAAAAAAGGGTAAAGAATCAGACTCAGAAACTCTGGAATCAACTGTCTTCTAGACCAGAAATAACTGATCCAACACCCCAACATACACGCATACCTCTTCCAGCTTAAATTCCACACTTCCAGTTGACTATTATGTGCTGGAAATTTTCTTAGATTCTGGGACTACAAAGCTGAAAAATGGCAGTTTGTGCCCTCAGAGACTTCACTTTCTAGTAGTAAGGGAGGGTGAGATAGGACTAGCACAAAAATGGCTATAATGAGAGTTAAAATAAAATGAAGTATAGAAAAGTAGTCCAGGAGAAATGGGAGGGAGAGATCACTTCTGGCTAAGGGAATCAGGAAAGCTTCTTACCTACCCCATCCATTGTGCTCTCTGAAATGCCTTCTCCAGAAATAATAAGCTCCTTTTCATCCTAAATCTTTTCCTTTCTTACTCCGTCCATCTTCTGGCACTAACTGGCTACCTCCTGAGGACACTGTATCCCTGGCCACCTTTTCTGGGACATTTTAACTTCCAAATCTCTGGGGTGTGTGTGTGTGTGTGTGTGCGTGTGTGTGTGTGTGTGTGTGTGTGTGCGCACGTGTGTGTATGTGTTTGTCATTTCCTGATTGTCATTCTGATGCTATCACTCAGCAACATCCTCTCTGAGTTTCATACTACCAAAATTTATCACCTAACCCCAGTATTTGTAGTCATTAATTACCTTCTCCTCCTCCCCAAGACATTCCTTTTTCTTCCTCATGGTGTTTAATGCCTTGTTCACAATCTTTCTTGCCACTCCAGCTCCTACCCTTGTACTAGGAAACTTCAACATACATGTTATTGATCCTTGGTCTATTCAATTGCCATGACCTTATCTTGCATCCTATCTCAATTACCTACACATAGAGATATTCATACACTTGATCTTGCTATCACTCACAACTGTTCCGCTTCCATGTTCATAAGTCCTGAAATGTTTTGTTGCTGTTTCAGACTCTTTGTGACCCTATTTGAGGTTTTCTTGGCAAAGATTCTAGAGTGGTTTGTCATTTCCTTCTCTAGCTCATTTCACAAATGAGGAAACTGAGGCAAACAGGGTTAAGTGACTTGTGCAGAGTCATACAACCAGTTAGTGTAGCTGAGGCTGAATTTGCACTCAAGAAGATGTCTTTCTGACTCAAGGTCAGGTGTTTTATCTACTTCTTAAAAAAAGATCCAATCATCTTCAGTATTGTCCTGTATCACTCTTACACTTCTTGGCTAAACTTGGCTAAAATAGCTATTGATATTAGATGATTCTAGTTCCTCTTCTTTCATGTAGTTCTAAGCCCTTTTCAGTGTGGCATCAATCTTCATCATTCAACTGAAACTCTCCTCTCCAAAGTCACCAAAGATCTTGTAACTGTCCACTCTAATGGCCTTTTCTCAGTTCTCATCTTTCTTGATTTCACTGCAGTTTTTGACTCCGTGGCTTATCAGTCCTATTACAGTCAAGGACACCACCATTCTCCCAATCATCCAGATTCCTAACCTAGCTATAATCCTCAACTCCTCACTCTCATTTACCCAATATGGCTGACCTGTTATCAAATCTTGTAATTTCTACCTTTTACATTTCATATATATACATATATATATATATACATACACATATACACACACGTACATACACAAATATATGTGCATATACACAAATGACATACATATATTCATGTATATCCCTTTATATATACAATCTGTTACATATATACATGTATATGTGTGCATACATATGTTTCGTGCATGTATATGTGTGTATATAACAAATGATATATATGTATATATATGCACATGTATATAAATATAAATATATATATATCCCTTTCAATTAAGTGAGATTATATTTGTAAAAGTGCTCAGAACAGTGCCTGGCACCTAGTGGCAGCTGCATACATGTTTATCCCTCTTTGCCCCTTTGTCTATACTCACACAGCCACATCATCCATCTCTTAGACTGCAGAAACAGCTTCATAATTGGGCCCTCTACTTCAAGTCTCACCCCACACAGATCCTTCCTCCAACCAGCTGCCAAGGAAATTTTCCAAATCTGACACCAACCCCCTCAATTCAGTAAGCTCCAGCAGCTTCCTATTACCTCTGGGATCAAATAGAAAGTCCTCTATCTGACATTTAAGCCTTTTCCAACCTTGCCTTTTATACTTTGCCAGTCTTCTTACAATTTTTTCCCCTCCAGCTACACTGGCTGCTTGTTGTAGTATACAGGACACTCCATCTCCTGACTCTGCATATTTGTCCTGGCTGTGACACATCCCTGAAATACTCTTCCCTTTCACCTCTACCTCTCCCTGGCTTCTCTTGTGTTGTGTGGTTTGTCCTTCATTCTCAAAGAGGACCATGACATCAGAGAAATGATGACATGACTTGTAGTTGACTTTGAGTGAGGGAGGGCTGTGCAAGGTCACCAGCCTCACTTTCTCCTTCTGAGCCATCTGGATCCAGTGACCAGATATTCATGAAGATGGCTAGAGATATTCCAGGATGCAATGGGAGATTTTAAGCTAAGGTCTTTTCAAGTTCTCACTTTGAATGAAGCAATACCCACTCAGTGAATAGGCCTCTTTAAGAATGAATGTAAATAGTAACTTAGTGGCTTCTCTTAAGACCCAGCTTAAACCCTACCTTATGCAAGAGGCCTTTACCAACTCTGGTTGCCGCTGGGACCTTCCTTTTGAGTTAACCTTCTATATACTCTGTATATATCTTCTTATAATAACTCGTACCCATATAGTGCCTTAAGGTTTGCAAATTACTTTACATGTCTTATTTCATTGGCTCCTCAAAAAACTCTGTGAAACAAGTGCTATTATTATCCCCACCATACAGAAGAGGGAAATGAGGCTAACAGACTTGCCCAGGGTGACACAACTGGTCACTGTCTGAGGTAGGATTATCCATAGACATTGTTTTACATGTAGTTTCCTCTCTGCTGAAATGCAAGCTCTTTGAGGCCTGAGAAGCTGGTGTTATCTTTCCTACTGACCCCAGAGTTTAACACATATAATGGTAAGCGAATTTGAAGATCTTTCCTGCCCTTTAAGAGGCCCATGTGACCTGCTTTGAGATCTGGCCTAGTCCATAGCCTGAGTTATAAGGAACCTATGGTGGGAGGAGCTTGATAAATGGGTACAGCAGGAAGAGAGCAAGGCAGAGCTGGGAGAGAGGAGGCAGAGCTGAGGCAGAGCAGCTAGTGTGAGTGAGAGAGGGAGGAATTTTTGCATAGGGAAGCTTGTTTGTGGGGAGGCCTAAAGAGGGAAAGGCTTAGGGATGGCAGTGTTCCCTTTATTGGTAATGTGTACAAACTTTGCTGCTACCATCGTGGAATTGACTTTCTGGTATCTGAATAAATATTTTGGTCTCATCTCTGAGGAAGAGAGTTTATATTTTGTGAATTTACCCTGGAAATACACATGCATATCCATGGTGGCTGCTGTGATTATCGCATTGGCATTACAGCACAGTGCCCAGAACATAGACCACAGAAAAAAACATTTATTAAGAGCTTATAATGTTCCTGGCACTAAGTTAAGCACCGAGGATTCAAATGGAAAATGTGAAATACAGTTATCCCTTCTACGTAAGGAGATTAGGTGCTCTACACCTTCTTGATCTGGAAAATCTACATAAAATTTTTGACCCTCAGAGAAATCTGAGTTATTATGGGATTAAAAGATAAAATAGGTTGATATTATACAATACTTTATATATATTTTATGCATTTCTGAGTTTCTAAACTTTTTCTGTGTTGTATGCCGACCTTCCCAAAACTTCCCCCTAATTCCCATTTAATTTCTTATGCCAATCCAGGATATATCAAAACCACAATTGGAAAAGTTGAGATGTGGAAAGTAAAGTATAGTTCCTGTCCTCAAGAAGCATAAAGTCTAATGGGGGAGATAATATATGTATGCATATATATATGTATATATATACATATATGTGTATATATATACACATATATATATATATATGTATATGATTACTGCCCCTAGAACAAGAGATGTAAAGGGAGAGGGAGGGAAAAGAGGAATATGCCCCAGGATTAGCCTTTAGCTTTGTCTGACTGGTACAAAGGCTGTATGCACTAGTAGTAAGAAATCATAAGACTGGAAAAGTAGGTTGGAACTAAAAGCAGACTTTGCACTTTATCCACTGTTCACTGAGAAACCACCAAAAAACACTGCAGAGTGTGACTTGATCACACTTAATAAAATGACTGGCTGCCATGAGGATAGAATGGAAAAAGTGAAAGGCTACCAGGGAAAGGGAAATTAGTTAGAAGACCATTATAATAATCCAAGGGAAAAATAAAGAAGGCCTGAGTTAGTTTGTTGACAGTGAGATCAGAAAGTATGTGTGTGGAAAGCAGAAAGAGGAATGATGAGACAGACAGAGACAGAGAGAGACAAAGAAGGGGAGAGAGAGGAGAGACAAAGAGAGAATGGAAATAGAATTAACAAGACTTGTGAGTAAGGGAGAGGTGCCAGTCAAAAATGAATCAAGGGTTCAAGCTAGGAGTCTAGATCTTCAGGCTGATGACTCCAAAGATAGGTTTCTTGGGGGAGAAATCAAGATTAATTGAAGGATGAAGAGATTGTATCGTCTGACTGAGAAAACAGTTCTAGAAAGTTGCTTTGAACATGGTAATAGGATCACAGACCTAGAAATAGAAAGGAACTCTGAGGCTATTTTAATCTAACTCTCTGATTTTATACATGAGGAAACAGGCCTGGAGATACTAACTGACCCATGCAAGGTATCAGAGGAAATGAATGTCAGAGCTGAGATTTGAACCCAGGGCATCCAACTTTAGAACCAGAGGGTTGGGTTTTTTTTTTTTGTACCAAGGTCATAACAGGGCCAATTCAATTTAATTTAATTCAACTAAATTTATTAAATTTAGGTGGTACAGTGGATAGGGCCTGGAGTCAGGAAGACCTGAGTTCTAATCCAGCCATAGACACTTATTAACTGTGTGACCCTGAGCAAGTCATTTAAGCCTGTTTGCCTCAATTTTCTCATCAGTAAAATAAGCTGGAAAAGGAAATGGCAAACCACTACAGCATCTTTGCCAAGAAAACCTCCAAATAAGGTCACAAAGAGTCAATTACAACTGAAATGACTGCTATCTGGGATGAAGCAGAACAAGCTCCTGTCTTCCTTTATTTGGCAGTTGGTGCACTGAGAAGACTACTGAATTGGGAGTCACAGGACATGGGTTCAAAGCCAGGCTCTACCACTTGGTACCTGAGTGACACTGAGCAAGTCAGAGGGACATCATTTTACAACACATTCCTTCCTGAAACAGTAAGCCTCCTGAGCCATAGTTGGAACAATTCATTTTATTGAAGAAGAAACTTAGGAGATTTGCTCTGTCAGACATGGAACTTGAAACCAGGTCTCCCTAACCACTATGAAGCCCTCTATATGGGCCTCAGTTTTCTCATCTATAAAATGAGGTTGTTGGATAAGATGATTTTTGAGGTCCCTGTCAACTCTGTATCTATGACCCTAAGTACTTTAACATGACTGCCATTTCTTGCCCCATCCCCAGGTTAAACAAATATGCAAGGCACTGTGCCAAATGCCTAGGATACAAAAACAAAATCAGGCTGATGGGCAGAGCCATCCTTCAATTATGGCAGGTCAGTCCAATGTCCCAAGGCCCTTCACTTGGGCTATAAGGAGCTTTACAATGTTGGGGGCTCAACCATAACTCAGGAAATGGAGCCCATAGGTAAAGGAGGAGATAGCTGATCTAGCTGATGCTTTCAACATTCACATATACACACACTGAGGAACATATGTATGCATTCAGTCTGTCTATAAATCCCCTGATATAGATAAATGAGGCAAAGCAACTGAGATTACAGTCCTCATTTCCATATTCTCATGCTTCTTCCCTTCCTTTAAACTTCCCCCTCTCCCCCTTCAAGGATGTCCTGGGTACTTATTTTAACCTGGATCAAAATACTGGGAGGTAGTAAGAGAAGGAGAAGAAAGTCTCTTTTCTAAGGGTCCCTGTACATACCCTTTGAGTGGCCCTGCCAGTAGGGAATACTTTTGAGGAATATTTGCCATACTTGAAGGATAGCTCTGCCTATGGGATGAGAAAGTTTAAAAAATTGAAAACAGTGAAATAATCTGCAGGGGTTACAACCAGGGCTAGCTTCACATAATAGAATAAATATCTACCACTCAAGCCTTAGGAGCAACAAAACACTCCTTTGCCCCCAAAACATTTTCCCCACAGGTCCAGTGAAGTGTCTGATAACTGCATAGTGCCCACTCTCTTGAGTTAAAACCTTAATGCAAATCTTTGGAAGGGATAGCGTTGTAAACAAACTGTCATCAGCCTGACCTGAAATAGACAACCACAGGATGTCAGAGGTGGAAAGGACTTTAGAGCATCCAAACCAATGTGCTCATTTTACAGACTGAAAAAACAGAGGATCAAAGAGGGAGAGATAAACTTGTCTAAGGTCACACAGGGGCAACTAGGTGACCCACTGGATAGAACGCTGGCCCTGGAGTCAGGAAGACCTGAATTCAACTCTGGCCTCAGACACTTACCATCTATGTCACCCTGAGGGAGTCATTTAATCCCGTTGACTGAGTTTCCTTATATGTGAAATGAGCTAGAGAAGGAAATGGCAAACCATCCTAGTATCTTTGCCAGGAAAACCCCAAACTTATGAGCTAAACACAGCTGAACAGCAAAAGTCACACAGCTAGTGAATGTCAGAGATGGGATTTGAATCCAAGACTTCCATTAAATATGAGATTAACTGATTACCTATCAAGCCCCTTAAAGACTGAGACACAATGTGAATAGGTTTCTATGGGGATAGAGAAAGAAAGGCCTACCGCATGGAACACCTTGAGGAAATTTAATTTAGAGTAGGGCACATAATGAGTATAATGGACGGTCAGAGGGCAGTATGAAGGCTCTAGTTGGGGAGAAGCAAAGATGAGGGGGAAGAGGAGGAGGAGGAGAAGGATACTGGTGAAGATGAGGGTAGGGGTTAAAGAGAGGATGGGAGAGGCTCAAGAAAGCTTCACTTTCCTCGTTTGGCTGACAGTTAACTGGTGGTAAAGTATAATTCCCATGCAACTGAAGAAGAATTAAAATGGCAAAGTCTCAACTGTTCAGTCTAATGTTTCTGTTCCTCAGATTTCTTCATTTGCAGTGTTAGACTGTTGGGTAATTGACATCCAGGTGAAACCAATGCAATAAATCTGGGCTTCCTAAATCTGCTGACATTTATGGGAAGGGCTGTGTGCCAAATCTTTTCCTGGCTTCCCCATTGAGTGGGCACAACAGCACCAGCTCACCTTTGTCTTCTTTGTTTAAGGTATCTCTTCCTGTCATCTCTGTGGGCAAAGCAAATGGGTCAAAGATCACTGGCTTTGCTTTCAAAAAGGAAAGATTTAGAAGGAGAAAATAAACAACACAGGCTGTTCAAACTTTTTTATTGAAAAGCGTTTAAGGAGCCACAAGAAAATCTAAACTGAGTTTCTCCTAAAGTAATTCACAGTTTAGTTTCTGATTTATACATGAAGACCATGGGATTTGTGATTTAGGGGCACTTTCAACAATTTCAGTGATATTGAAATGACATATCTGTCATCATAGATTCTTTAAAGGAACTGAGGGTGCTTAAGAAGACTTGGGAATAGCGGCAAAAAATGGAGGTCATGTTAAAATTCTTAGGAGCACAGATCTAGAACTGACAAAGACTTCGAAGATCGTTTAACTCAACCACTTCATTTTACAGATGAGGAAACTGAGGCCCATAGAGGGCTTCATAGTGCTTAAAGTGCTAAAGTTAGGAAGACCTGGTTTCATGTTCCACATCTGACCCTGAGGAAATCTCCTAAGTTTCTCCTTCAATAAAATGAATTGATCAAACTAGATGACCCAGGAAGCTCACTATTTCAGGAAGGAATGTGTTGTAAAATGATGTCCCTCTGACTTACCCAGTATCACTCAGGTAGTAAGTGGTAGAGCTTGGCTTTGAACCCATGTTCTGTGACTCCTAATTCAATAGACTTTCCATTGCACCAGCTGTCAAATAAAGGAAGACATGAGTTTGTTCTGCTTCGTCCCAGATAGCAGAACTAGCAGCAATGAATGGAATGCATAGAAAGACAAGTTTCTTTTTGGCCTAAGAAGAGGCTTTCTGACAATTGATGTTGTACAAAGTGAACAATTCCCTCATGGGGTAGTGAGGATTCTCTCACAAGAAGCAGCTGGATAAATGCTAGTTGGAAGTTGTAAAGGACGTCCCTGCATGGGGTGCAAAGTTAGAAGAGATGACCCCCATGGCCCCTTCTAATTCTAAGATGATTGGAGTCTATTATATCCCTCCAAAGAACAGCAAAACTCACAATTCACTTGCAGTTTCATAGCTTTAGATTTGAAGAGATTTCAGAGGCTACCTAGTCCCACTTTCTTATCATACAGAAGAGGAAATCAGGTCTAGAAAAAGAAAGTGACTTGCAATAATAATTAACAGAACCCAGATGAAAACTCGGTGCTCATTTCTCATTATAGCACGTGCCTTATTCCTTCATTCCTTCATTCTTTCATTCAATCATCCAACTAATACTACTGAGTATTTATTTGTAACACACTGAGTAGAGGTCACAGTTTCTGGCAAAGCTTCATGAAAACAGGGCTCTAAGGCCATGGGATTTTACTCTTGTACAGAAATGTTCTCTAAACAAACCTGCCAACCCACTCCTGTTAAATATACTCTGCTCAGGGCAGCTGGAATTAACCTACAATTGCTTATGTGGACTCAAGAGCAGGCCACAAAGAATATGATATTTCTATTTCTTTGGATAGCATCCAAAACCTGGTAGTCATTGAGAGATGAAAGATTGGCTAAATGCTGTACAATGTCAACTACCATCGTTTTTTTAGGAATTATGTCTGATGACGAAATAAAACCATTTTTCCTTCATATTATATCACTATAAAAATGAAATTAGTTTAATTGCTCTACAATGGGAAAAGAGTGATTTGAAACCTAACCTGATTTTTCAATTGGCCAAAAAAAAGACATCCCAAAATAATGCTTCCTCAGTTAGCTCCTCCAGTAACCCTCCCTCAATGTCTCTTACTCTCCCATACCTAGATCTAGAACTTTAAATCCTATTGCCTAGGAAGCCTGTAACACTTGAACTATTCATTAATCACATCAGTAAAATGTAAGTTCCCTGAAAGCAGAGTTGTTATCCTTTTTGTACTTCTATCACTAGTGCCTAAATTAGTACTCATTGAACTGAATCCATAGGCTGCCAAATGAGAAGAGGGAAAGGTCATTAAAGGTCATCTAGCCCAAACCCCTTTGTTTTATAGATGAGCATACAGGTCCAGAGAAGGGACATAACTTGCCTCCTCAGCCTGGTGTATTGAGAGAGACATTTTGGAATGAGAAGATAGGGTCAAATCCTGGTTCTGCCTCTTACAAGATGTGTGATCTTAAGAGAGTCATTTTTACTTTAAGGACTGCAGTTTCCTTATCTGTAAACCGAAAGTATTGGACTAGATGCTAAATCTAAAATCCTATGGCCTAATCTATTACTCACACCAAAATAGTCTTCCTGATACATAAGTATGATCACACGCATCTGCTACCAGGCAACTTTCAATTACTCCCTATTGATTATGAATAAGATCCAATCTCTTCAACTTGGCATTTAAAGGTCTTACATAATCTGGTCTCATGGTACCTTTCCAGCCTGATTTTCCCATAGTACCCACAAAGCGTTCTATGTACTAGACAACGTAGGGTTTTCTGATCTCACTCCATGCTTCCCTGACTCAGAACAATTTGTCTAGGCTCTTTCCCTGTACTACCCTTCCTCTTCATCTCCACTCTTTGAAATCTGCTCCCTTCAGTCCCCTACCTGAGTAATGACCTCCTCCCTGAAGGCTCCCCTGATCCTTGCCCAGCAGAAAATGATCTCTCCTTATTCATCCTATATTTAAATACTTTGTCTGGGTTCTACCTTCCTTTGCCTTTATCACATTTGAACTGGTCTCATGATTTTTGTGTTCAACCCTTATTTACACTTCATTCTCCTCCACTAGATTGTAATGGACTTAGGGGTTGTTATTGTTGAGTCTTTGTATCATCCCTAGTGCCTAGCACAGTGTATTCCCCTTGGTTGGTGCTTAATAACAGTGTTTGGTAAATTCATCTGAAATGCCAAGAGGAAGACCTCTACCAGGTGGAGGAGATCTTGTATAGAGAATTTATGGAAAGAAATGTCATGAACTGGCCTGGACAAGTTGATGAGGATGGGTCATGACCTGCACAAGTAGAAGTATCCAAACCAGTAAGACCATAGTAACCACAAGTATGAAAGTATTATTTGTTGTTGCTGTGTTTGTCCTTCGTTGCCAAAGAAGACCATGCCATCAGAGAAATGATGACATGACTTGCACTTGACTTTGTTTTGAGTGAGGGAGGGCTGTGCAAGTCACCAGCCTCACTTCTCTTCCAGAGCCATCTGAATCCAGTGACCAGATATTCATCAGGATGACTGGAGATGACCTACGATGAATCTAATTGTCAGGAATCTAATTGTTAAGTGAAGGCAGCTATGCAAATAAAGGGCGCTGGGTGGCGCCACGGTGTGTAGAGGCAGGCTCGAAGTCAGAAAGATTTATCTCCCGCTGAGTTCAAATCTGGTCTCACACACTACCTGGGCAAGTCCCTTAACCCTGTTTGCCTCAATTTCTTCATCTGCAAAAATGAGCTAGAGAAGAAAATGGCAAACCACACCAGTATCTTTACCTAGAAAACCCCCAAAAGGGCCACAAAGTGTTGAACACAACTGAAAATAACCTAACAATGCAAATAATATCCCATCTGGAGAAAAGGCAAAGCCCACCATAATTTAATTAAATTTCACTTGAAAATCCAGCCCAGGGAAAAAGCACCTAAGTAGATAATTTGTCCCAATAGTGAGCCAGGATGGTTAGCCAATACCTTGTGCTTCTACCAATTATTGGCTGTAGCAATTGAATGAATCTATACATCTCCAAGGGACATTGTAGAAGTTCCTCCTCTTTTCATACAAGCTTTTGTTTTTTGAATATCATTCTGTTCTTGTCGCTACAGATTCATTTCTCTCCCCCATTGGCTCTTTCCAATCAGGCAGACTCAGGCTTTTGAGTTAAAAGGTGCTGGATCCATGAGAGCTATTTCCCAGACTACTTTCAGCCACAGATGCCACCAACAGAAGCACATACACTGATCATCCCTACAAAAAAATGTTCTTGGGACCCATTGGTAGATGATGACAACGATGACGATGACAACAACGACGACTACCTGCTTCATCTACCTGCTCAGGCAAATCACTTAACCTTCTTATTCCTCAGTTTCCCATCTATAAAATGATGGGGGTGCATGAGGCTTTGTGGACTCTTTCAGCTCTAAATCTATGTTCCTATGATATTTTGTTTTTACCTTTTTCTCATAGTGGGGCAGGTCACAAGGATAATGAGAGCCTACAAAGCATCAGATATCCACCTGGTGCCAAAACTGACAGTCAATAAAAAAGATTTATTGATCACCCACTATGCACCAGGCACTGCACTGGGGATGCAAAAAAAAGTAAAAGACAAATATGTTGCATCTTGTCCCAAAATGGTGAAGCCAGTATTATTTGAATCCCCAGTGTGATGCAGTGGGAGAAACCACGGGGTCTAAGTCAGAGCATCTGTGTTTGGCTTCCAATTCCAAAGCACTTTCTATAGCCCTTCCATTGTATTATAAAAGAGCCTGAACGCTCCAGGATCCACCATTAATTTTCTGGATGACCTGGAAAGTCATTTCTTCACTTTTAAACTAAAGATACTGGCATCTAACTTTCCTTCCAAATCTAACATTGTATGAGTCTTTAGTTTAGTTTTTTTTAATAAACTCCTTTACACTAAGGGATATTTACTCTTTTACATTAAAGGACTTAATAATACTCTCTCTTCCAGGTTTTTCCATGTTAAAAGACAACCAATAAATCAATTAATGAATGGTATCTATTAATCTATTAAGAGCTAGGCACTATGCTAAATTCTAGGAGTACAAAAGGAAAAGCAGCTCATATTATAATATAATAATAATGTTTAATTAATATAATTATAATTGACATCACATATTAACAGTATATTATTAATACAATTAATAATATTCTGTTATAACATTAAATTAACATAATTGTGATATAATTATAATAACAGGAAGACAAATAATACAAATTGAATACAAGGTAGTTTTCTTAACTCAAAGAAATGAATCCACTAGCAGATTTCCAAGTTGCTGTGGTTGATGAAAGATTCTGTTGGGCCTCCCTGGCACACAGACAACCTTTTGCTTTGCTTATGCACGAGGCCAGCCATATTGCTACCCCTTATTTGCTTCTCTGGCCCTGGACATAGCCAATCCTGTCCATCCCTTCCTCAGGACAGCTGCAACATTAGGAGCCTCGCTCTCTTGGATCCTAGCTCTTTACATAGGATTGTTCACTCCTCTTCAATTCTTCACACCCAGGGAGAACAAAAGGTACTTTCTACACTATGCCCAGGGCTAAGGCTTGTTGGTCTCAGTTGGTAAAGGGTAGAAAAGCACAGGAATGGGAGGTACCTTGAGAAGGTCTTTTTCCTGCTGAAGCAGGGAAAGGGGTAGGGATGGGGGGGAGGTCATGGCAGCAGCTACAATAAACCAGAGGAAGGAGTAAGGATCGGAATTACCAGAAAATCAAGAACTAAACACACATACACACACACATACACACACACACACACACATACACACACACACATACTCACACACACACGCACACACACACACACACACCCGAGATCATAATTGGGAAATCGAATCCAATTAGGAAACTACTCAGCTCTGCACAGAAATAACAGCACTCCGTAAGGCATAAGATAATTGCAGTACAATCTTTTTCACGCTCTGTGCGCCATCCTGACATCTGTGGATTGCGTTATGAACCTATTTGGTGTAATTCTCTTCTCCCCTGGGGGGACAGCATCTTGCATGTGCCAGAGAGGCAGAGAAACATTGGGAGCAGCTTCCCTTCCCTTCCCTCCCTTCCCTTCCTTTCCTTTCCCTCCCCTTCCCTTCCCTTCCCTTCCCTTCCCTCCCCTTCCCTTCCCTCCCTTCTCTTCTCTCCTCTTCCCTTCCCTTCCTTTCTCTTCCTTGCCCCAATAATCTTTCCCCAATGTATCAGTCCCTAGCTCTGGTTGATGAAAAGAGTGGCCCAAATATCATTTTTCATTGCCCAAAGCTATGCTTTTTCTGCCAGGAACACTAGAATTCTTTGGGGAAAATGTCCAATGGAGCAAATTTCCATGAATGAGATTGGGGGAAGGAGGGAAGGAAAGGAAAGAGTAATATGTTTGAATGGCAGGTGAAATCTTCTTTTGGTATGGACTTCTATTTCATGAGCAGTATCCAAGTGTGGCTTAGGAATGGATACTAGTCAAGGCACATGTCCTTCTTCTTCCCCTACTCTAAGGCTAATGGCAGGATCATATAGAGATAAGAACAATAACTGGGAAATTCAGAGACTACTCTGACAAGCCAGGCTGTCACTGACTAATTGTATAACCTTGGACGAATCATTTCACCTCTGGAACTCAGATTTTCATCTGTATGATAAAAGGATCATACTGGATGACCACAAAGACCCTTTCCCGTTTTAAAATTCTGTGATTCCCTAAAGGCTATCTTATATAAATGGTGCCAAGTTTATTCATGTACATTCATATTCTTTCTACAAACCTTAAAATTTAAATAATATATAATTATATATATTAAATATAATATATGTATGTACGTATATATAATACATATATATGCATGTATGTATGTATCTTTGACCCAGATCTATGATTTGATCCATATGAGGAACTCCACCTTCTACAAATGGATTAAATTTTAATCCAGTGGATTAAAATTTCTAGCCCAGGAGAGTTGCCTCAGTTTAAGTGATTTACCTATGGTCAGTAAACTAGTTTGCATCAGAAGCCTCTGTGGCTGTCCTGCTACTAAATATATCACACTGATATTGTACAGTCCATATATTTTCCATTTATGTGAGGTATACTCTCTACTCTGCACCACAGTCCTAGACTTATACTTTGCAGGCAAGGACTTATCTTGATGACTTCATAAAAGTTTGCCTTTGAAGCCTCCTTCCTGTGCTATTTTTACCTGGGATCCAGTACCTTGTACTGGTCCAAGTCCCTCTTACTATAGAGGAATTTGATTTAATGAATTAATTCATACTAGAGACTTACTCCATCCTGTTAGTATACTATATGCCCAGCACTGTACAAAGCAACATAGGGGATGCAAAAGATAGAATCACTTGGGTAAGTCACTTCCCTTTTCTGGGATTCAGTTTGCTCTTCTGTTCAATGAGAAAGTTAGACTAGATGGGCTCTAAAATTTGAAGACTTTCTAGTTTTAAATCTATGATCCTCTGACCTCTGACCTTAGCAACTTCCAATCTAGTTGAGGATATACATGACTTACACTAAACAAAAATAACAAGAGAGTATATCATGAGAGGTTAAATTGCAAAGCAAACAGCCTTCTATGAGACCAAGAGAACTCTGGAGAAAAGGGACTACAGAGAAGAATCTGGAATGGGCATAGACCCAAACAATGCTGTGACTGGTGATGGAACTATTCATTGTGAGGTAGTTTGGTCTACCTGAAAGAATACTGGCTCTGACATCAGAGGAACTGGGCTTGAATCCTACCACTTCCAACTTCCCCTTATTAAAACTATATGACCCAGGCCAAGCCAATTAATCTCTCTAGACCTCTAGACCTCAGTTTCCACATCTGTCAAGGGAAGAGGCCTGGAGTGCATTATCTCTAAGGTTCCTGTCAGCTTAGAATCTACGATCCTTGGTGGGAAGCATGAGTTACCTGGGTTACTTTACAGAAAGGGGAAAGGGAATGGGGTATCATAGAATTTAGAAGTGGAATAGACTTTTAGTAACTCTTTCACCTTACTCTACTTACACATGAGGACACTAAAGTCAAGAGAAATTAAGCAACTTCCCCGAAGTTACACAGCTGGAGGGAGCAAAGCCAAGAGTCAAAGGCAGGTTATCAGTCTCCTCATCTATAAGATGAAGGGGTCAGACTCAGTGATTTCTAAGTTTCCTTCTATCTCTGAATCTAGGATCTTCTGACACTTAAGTGCATGATTTGACAGGATCTTGGCAAGTTAGCTGAGGATTTCAACTATGTTCTACAGATTAAAAATTATATATATTTTATATGTTATTATATATAATTTTGTATATATACATTTACATATGTATATACACATACTATATATACACATAGGTATATGTGTATACACATGTGTGTATGTATAGATAGATATAGATATAGATACAGATACACACATATACATATATAATATACTGGTTGTTGTCCTCATTCTGGAAAAGGACCAGAATTACATCACTATGTCGTGGTCAAGGTATAGTGTTTTCTGACTGTGACTGATCAAATCAGTACAGTCTCAGAAGGCTCTACCACAGGTCGAGCACAAATAATCCATATGAACATTTAGAGTGGAGATTTCTCTAAATTTGCGTATCTCACGTTTCTTTTGAGCCGCTGCAATTCTGCTATGCTCATACAGCACAATGCGGGCTTCTTCAATGCGGGCATGCCTGGCTGTGTGGTCCTGTATCAGTGTCTCCCATGTGTCACAGTGATACCAAAGTTCTTCAGAGAGACTTTGAAAGTGTCGTTGTATCGCTTTTACTGACCTCTTTGTGAACACTTTCCTTATGAGTTCTCTGTAAGATTGTCTTTTAGGCAAATATATATTTGGCATTAGAACAACATGGCCAGCCCTTAGAAGGTACACTCTCTGCAGGTATAAGTCTACACATAAATATGTATGGATATAAATGTTTGCGTGCATTTATGTTTATACATATGCATGTATATACACATGTACATGTGTGGATATGTGTGTATAAATGTATGCATGTATTTATGCATATACATATTTGTGTATATGTATGTGAGTGTATACACATGTGTGTTTTCCAAATTGGCTCTGTGTTAAGGTCTATGTACATTGGAGTTGAGGGAGGAAAGTGTTAATTTTCTTTTCCAGTTAAAAAGGAAAATAGATTACCCTCAAGTTGTCTCTGTCACCTTAGTCAACCCTGAAGGCCAGCTGAGAAGTATCCCTAGCATTCTTTTCTCCCAGGGCCTTTCTTTGGAGTAAAAGTCAGGGAGAGGCGGGAGCTTGAAGTTGCTGACTGAATTCTGCCATTTCAATTTTCTTCTTGTCAAGGGAAATAGAAGGAGAGAAAGAATGTAAATATTAGTGTTTGTGAACAGTGAGTGCTGAGGACATCCATGGATGGTTAACAACCAGTCAGGCAATATGAGGAGGTCCACTTGTGTGATGCTGCCCCATTATCTCTATGACAGAAGGTATACCAAGGGTGTGGATGAACTGACCTCCTGCCACATGCTGATTTTTTATAATTAAACTAATCTCCCTTAAATAGTATTTCCAACCTGTCACTCCCCTGCTTAGCGACCCAAAGTAAGCCTATTGAAGCAGCTTAGATTCTTCATCCTGGCATTCAAGGCTTTCTATAATCTGATCCAACCTAACCCACCCAGAATGTACCCTTGATTCAAATCAGGTCAGTTCTAATCTAGATATAATCCCCATGATTTGTTCATTGCTACTTCTATACCTCTGCACACCCTCTCCTTATCCCCCTCTTCCTCTCCCCACCCCTCTCTCTCCCCCTTCCCTCTCCCCCTGTTCCTCTGCCTCTCTCCCTCTCCTTCTCCCCCTCTTCCTCTCCCCACCCCTCTCTCTCCCCCTTCCCTCTCCCCCTGTTCCTCTGCCTCTCTCCCTCTCCTTCTCCCCCTCTCCCTCTTCCTCTCCTCTTCCCCTTGTTAGGAATATCCAATTCACTTTAATTCAACAAATATTTCTCAATTATCTACTATGTGCAAGTTATTGTGGTATAGTAGATAGCTCAGCATTAGAGCTAGAAAGATTTGGAGTTGGAAGGTCCTCTCCCTGATACATATAGTCTAGGTGACCATGCTAGGTACCTAGTAAGTACTTAATAAATACTTCTCTATTCCATACCAAGGAAATATAACAACCTCTCAGCACCCACCGCCCTCTCCCCGGCTGCTTTCAAAGACTGAACAGTCAGTCTACATTGAATTCCCCTGAAATTATAAAACCACAAACCCAGAACCTGTCCCCTACCTTCCCCCCCTCCAAAAAAAATCGTACAAAGCACCTTGCTAGCCCTGAATGAACAAAGATGAAAAACCATATAGTCCCTAACCTCAAGGTTGAAAACTAATGGTTGGACGAGGCTGGGAGACAGATGACATACTCACAAATAAGTGTGTTTCAAGATAATGTGATAGGAGCAAAGGAAAGGTGGGTTATAGGAAAGAGAGATGGATGTGGAGTCAGAGGAAAACTGCCACCATACTAGCTATATAACCTTGTGTGAGTCACAACCTCTTAGGCCTAAGAATCCTCATCTAAAATAAGGAGGTCTGAAGCCCTTTCCAGTTCAAAATCTATGATCCCTTGACTATACATTCCAAAATATTCTGAAAATGTCAGGAATAAGAGATTTCAATTTGGGGGTATGGGGGGTGTTTCAGGGATAATGCAAGGAGTGATGAGGAAAGAGTTCATGATGAAGTTTACATTTGAGCTAGTCTTAGAAGGATTTCAACAAACAGAGATGCAAAGTTGTTTATTTCAGGCAATGGGAAGCTAGGGGGTATAGGGAGAAGGGGCTCTTCAAGTACAATTGATGCAAGAGAGGATACTTTGGCTGAATATAGAGGAAGGGGTAAAAATCTCAAAAGGAAGCCTTATGGGGAGGCTTAAATGGCAGGCTGAGGAGTATGTGTAATGGAAATTCCTTGAGCAAAAGACAGACCTATATTTTAGCAGCTTTGTGAAGGATGAATTAAAATCCAAGAGATGAGACAAGAAGGCTGGTGAATAAACTATCACTGCTATCCAGCTGAGAGGTGATAAAGGTGTCTGAACTTGAGTAATATCAAAATAAACGACCAGGAGGAGATATGTGCAATAGAATTTGGCAAATAATTGGTAAGGAAGGGAGAAGGATCAAAGATGACTCCAGGGTTAGGAGCCTATCTGTGTGCCTGAAAGGATGATGGTGCCATTAACAGAAGTCAGAATTTAGAAAGAAGAACAGGTGGATAGGAACATGTTTAGGTTGAGATATGGTAAATTTGAGGTGCCAGAAAGAAATTCAGATGGAGTTATCTAAAAGGCAGAGGGAAAGGCCACTGACAAGCCAGAGGAGGTCCAGAGGTGGGCGACCAGCATGATGAGAAGACCAGAGGCCACAATATGCAACCATCACTGAAGGGACTGGGAAGGTTTATAAGGGAAAAGAGAAGTCTTAGTGGGAGGTCATGATAGCGGCTTGAAGTATTTGGGGAGCTGTCGTAGAAAAGAAATTAGTAGTCAGTGTGGCTTCAGAGGGTAAAACAGAAGCAACACGGGGACAGTTGCAACTATCAGCTCAATAAAAGGAGAGAAGTAATTAGAGCTATCCAGAAGTAGAATGTGTTGCTAAAGGTAAGGCAGTAAGTGCTCCCTCACTGAAGGCCTTCGCTTATTGAGGGTGCACGATGGTTCATTGGAAAAAGCATTGACTTTGGCATCATAAGACCTGAATTTACTACCTGTGCAAGCTTAAGCAAGTCACTCACCTTCCTCTGGTCTCTGTTTTCCCATATGCAAAAGAAAAGCTTTAGACTAGATGTGACCTGGGGTCCCCTGCAGTTAAGTGGCACAGAGTTCTGATCGTGGAGTCTGGAAGACCTGAGTTCAAACTCAGCATCAGACACTTAATAGCTGTGCGACCCTGGGTAAGTCACTTAAAACCTCTGTCTGCCTCATTTTCCTAAAATGCAAAATGGAGCTAAACCCACCTCCCAGAGTTATTGTGAAAAATCAAACAAGATGCTATTTATAAAAGTGCCTGGCACATAGTAGGTGCTTCATAAATGCAGGTTTCCTTCCTTCTGGCTCTAAAACTATGAATATTTGCCCAAGTCACGCAAGTAGGTCTCCCTCTTTTAATATGTGCGTACATATACATGTATATATGAGTATGCGTAAGAGAGAGAGAAATAGAGAAGAGACGAGAGAGAGAGAGAGAGAGAGAGAGAGAGAGAGAAAGTCATTAAAAGGAGAGAATTTAGCCTGGAAATCAGGGGGGAAAGAATCCCTAAAAATTTTGTCATTCAGTCAAATCTAATTCTCCATGGCCCCAAATGGAATTTTCTTGATAAATATACCAGAATGGTTTGCCATTTCCTTCTCCAGGCAAACAGAGGTTAAGTGACTTGCCCAGCAGTGCTCAGTTAGTGTGTAAGGCTGGATCTGAACTCAAGTCTTCCTGATTGCAGACCTAGCGCTATTCACTGAACCACCAAGCTGTCTCCTAAAAATCAGAGCTGCCCAAAAGTGGAGTGGCTAAACATCCAGTTTAGAAGTATAATCCATCCTCCCTGCTTTGGGAGATGACAACTGCTCTGGTTTTCTAGGTTGTCAAACAAAAGATGGATGCCCCACCCCCCCTTCCCTTGTCAGTGACCGACAAGATTATCTCTAGCTATAAAATTCTGTGAGTCCGGGACAAGTATGGGTTGAACTTAAATGTATGGTCTCTCAGCTCCCTTCCAACTTTGAACTGCTATAATTCTTTGAGGAGAGGATGCCAGAATTCAGTGCAAATACTTGACCAACAGATCAAATCACCTGCATAAATATAGAAATGTGAGTCATGGAGGTATATGAGATCACCAAGGATGAGCTCTTAGGGAGCATAGTGGATAAGCTGCTCCCTCTTCTCCCACTAGCCAAATCTTCCCCATCCTTCAAGACTTCATTCAAGTCCCATCTCCTCCTTTGAAGTTTTTTCCTCTCCTTTTATTATCCCAGTTCTTCCTCTGAATTTCCTATTAATTACTAACATTTGGTGCTGTCATTTCAATCAAGTCTTACTCTTGGTGACCCTATCTGGAGTCTTTTTGGCAAAGAAGTTTGTGGTTTGACATTTTCTTTTTCCAGTTTATTTTACCGATGAGGAAACTGAGGCAAACAGGGTTAAGTGCTTGATCAAGGTCACTTGGTATCTAGTAAGTATCTGAGGCTAGATTTGAACTCATCTTCCTGACTATAGGTTCTAATGCTTTATCCACTGCATCCCCTAGCTGCCCTCCCAATCACCCACATTTACGAGGTGTTTAAAATTTATAAAGTACTTAATACAGAGTATTTGTTTCTTATTCACAACAGCTTGAGGCCTCAAAAAAGTCCCTTACTATAATTCAAATACCCCCTTCTGGGAGGCTGGCACTAATTTAAGGGAAATTAACTGACTCTACTATGGGAGCAAACATGGGGAAAAGGAAGGGGAGAAAGTGATACATTGGGTGTCCGGGAAGCAGGGACAGGTGCAGAAAGGAGAGAATTCACAAATTTCACGAATGGCTTTCTTCTACTGTCCCCCAAGGGGATACATGACCACCTATGATGCCCCCAAATTGGGCACACAATGCCTAAACACCAAATATCTAGAAAATTCTCAGGGATTGACTGAGGCAGAAATGCAGGAATATTGTACTGGAAATGGAAAAAAACCACCTGTTATTAACTCTGGGACCTTAGGCAAGTCACTTAATCCACTTGGGCCTCAGTATCCACCTCTGTAAAAAGACTAGGCTGAGTTAGATGATCCTTAACATCTCTTTCATCTCTAACATTCTATGATCCTGTTCTATTTTTAACTATGTCAGCTTAGCTGCATGTAGAGACAATCTTTTTTAAAAAGCCAGTTTAGAAGTACAGTCCATCCCCCAGTCCATTGTTACTGACACTGTGCAGGGCTTAGGCTCTTGAACTGAGCTCCACGTAGGTAAACAAACCATAGGTATGTGTTGAAACCTGCCAGGTGAGGCTGTGGTTTCCCCAGTATTTTATCTTTGCAATGATCTCTGGGTGTTATTTTTTTTTTGGTTCTTGGGTTGTTTTATTTTGTTGGGTTCCCTCCATCCCCCTTCCCCAGTTTGTTCCCTGCATGGGGGGCCTTGTTGCTAAGGTTCACTCTCCTTTTAAGGTCATAGAGGAAGACAAGATGGGTCTGGAGTTGGAAGGGCCCTTAAGGGTCTTCTAGTTCAGCCATCTGGCTTTCCATTTGAGGGCCCACAAGCCCAAGAAGTTAGACGATGGGTCCAGGAGGGATGTTGCAGGGTTATCATTTGAATCCAAGACCTCTGAGTCTAAATTCTGGACTCTTTCCACTGTATCATATTGTCAAATATAGGATGGCACTCGATGAAAGACCTATTTTAAATTTTTTTTTAATTTATGGAATAAAACAAGCATTTCTATAACATAGTATAATAAAAAAAAAAGATTGCACATGAAACTGCAAATCTGTTATGTACAACTTGCTATTTCTTCTAAATATAAATTAGTTATCATGCAAATTTCTTTTTTTTTCTTCCCACCCCAGGCCCTAGAGACCTCCTATCATCTTTGTATGCCTTGTCTTCTCAAATAGACTATAACCTTTCTGAAGGCAGACTTCATTTCCTTGTAAAGCTTCACCATACCCAGCATAATAGATGTTTCCTAAATACTCTATTATTAACTGGCTGATTGACTGACCAGTGAACAAGGCACCTCAATTCAGGAAGGCAAGAGCAGAGCCAATGGACCACATGCTCTGGCTGCCTATGGATTCCACACAAGCCCTGCGATCACAGGCTAGAATTCAAGATATCCACAGTACACTGAGAAAACCACTGGATTTGTAGTGAAAGGACCTACATTCATGTCACTTCTCTGTGTGATCTTGACCCCTTTGGCCACAGCTTCTCATTTGTAAAAGGACAGTATTGGATTAGATGATTTCTAAGGTCCCTTCCAGCCTTCAATCAACGATCACTCTTCTGCTTTTGTAGTGCTGTGTTTTGAGGGGAATAACCATAAAAGATAGGGGTAGATAGAAATTCAAGGCTCATTTACTCATTTAATCAGGCTGAAAATTATATAGAGTTTGAAGTTTTGCAAAGTACCATATATTATCTCCTTTTGTTTTCACCACAACGCTGTGAAGTAGGTGTCATTATTTTTATTCCTGTTTCACAGATAAGAAAACAGAAGTTAAACAAGATGAAGCTATTTGACCAGAGTGATGCAATAGCTACTAGGTGTCTGAGCCCAGATTCCAAGTCAGGTCTTCCTGACTCCAAGTCCAGCTCTATACAGAATCTAGGGTAGTGAGCCAACAGACCTAGGCACTATTCTCAGCTTTGCCACTGACCTTGGATTCCTTGATGAACAGTCAGGCCTTATCTTGGTATCTTCTCTGTTGCCTGGCATGTGGGAGGTAATTGGTGTTTGTTGAATGAAGACATGATGGGCTCTCTGTGCTTCAGTTTTCTCACCTGTAAAATAAAGGATTTGGACTCAATGACCTCGTAAGCTCCCTTTGAGGTCTAAAGGGGTGCCTGCTTTCCCAGTTCTTTGCACCCCTCCTGCCACTGGCTGCCAGGCCAGGTTCAATAACAATGGCAGTGATAGTCATAACAACACTCTTCAGTATTTGAGGAGCATTCTTCTTCCAAGTGATGAGATTTGTAGCCCTTCCCCGCACAGTCCATCATTCATTCTGACAGCACACTGGTATGGTAAGAAAGGAACAGGTGTTATTACCCTTCCCTTTGTGTCACCCGTATGTGTATTGAGAAATCTCTGCTCATTGGCTATTAATCTGTTTAGTGGTGAATGGTGGTGGTCTCATGGTGGGGCAGGGGGAGGCGGGGTGTAAAGAGGAAACCAACCTGTGGCAAAGAGGGCAATGGCACCAGTTGCTAGGTGACTTGGGAAATTGGCCCACACCACCCCCACCTTATTCCCAATCAACGACTGTTATATCCAAATGAAAAACTCACTTCCTCCACAAAGCCTCCTCTGAAAATTGCCCTTGAACAAAGTTGGGCATAATGTAGTTTTGAGACTTGTTTCACTGTTCTTTTTAATTTTTTCATTGTGATTTGTAAAGTAACTTTAAACTTAAAATGTAGTTTTAAATAAAGTTTGGACTTGTCTGTTTAAAAAAATAAGTAAAATAAAAATTAAAAAACTTTGCTGAATTGCATTGAAATTTAGGTCTGGGCTGGAAATTGTAGGTCATACTTCCTGGTCGGTCAGTCCTTGGCTGATTACAGATTCGCTGCTTCGATGAACCAGTGGGAAGCATCAATCCCTAATAACAGCTTCTGTTTCTTTTGACTCTGTCTCCCCTTCTTTTACCCCACTTAGTGTTTAACAAATTGGAACGCTGCATTCTGGTCCCTGGTTTTCTGTCGAAAGAAACGGTTCCTCTGCCCTAGCTGAAAGTGATATCTCTATCCTCAAGCTTTTTCAAAGAACCTCTCCTGGAAGTCTTCTTTTGTCATTCTCAGAGTCTACATTGTATCATGGTTGCTTGTTCTATACCATCAGCGTCTTGAGGACAGTGCCTGTGTCATTTTTTTCTCATTTGGTAATATTAGGGTTACCCCAAAGGAACCAGCCAACCCAATCGTTGCCTTTTCCTTTTCCTTTCCTGCCAAGCAATTCAAAAGCATAGTATCTTTCCGTTGTTCAGTCATGTCCAATTCCTCATGAACCCATTTAAGGTTTTCTTGGCAAAGATACTGAAGTAGTTTGCCATTTTCTTCTCTAGTGCATTTTATAGATGAGAAAACTGAGGCAAACAAGATTAAGTGACTTGCCCAGGGTCATCCACCTAGTAAGTATCTGAGGTCAGATTTGAACTCAGGCCTTTCTGACAGCAGACTCAGCGTTCTATCCACTGTGCCACCTAGCTGTCTTGTACAATAGGTATTGAATTGAGCTGAACTGAATTGAACTGAAAAAAATTTAAGTCTTCTAAGATGACTATAGTACCTGAAAATAGTCTCCAGCCTTGAAAGTGTCAGTTGCTACCAGCCTTAGTTCTTCTCATCTGTAAAAAATAAAAGGGGTAGGGGGTAGGGAGTTGAGAGGGGGAAGATAATTCCTACCTCATGGATCTATTAGGAAATTTAAATTAAGTGATGTACATAAAATATACTGAAAACTTTTTTTGGAGAGGAAGATTAGTGTAGAACCTTTAACTTCATTAAAATATGGAACTCTCAATGAGTTCTGCTAATGGTGATAGCCTCTGTTTAGCAAATTGCATACAGTTTTAGTACTACCAGTGGCTACAAAAGGTTAAGTGACTTGCCTCGGGTTGCACAGTTGGAACTTGAACCCAGGACTTCTTTCCTGAGGCTGTTGCTCCAGCTATTACACCATGCTGTCTCTCTTATAAACCTTAAAGTACTATATAAATGTTAGCTGTCATCGCTGCTGCTGCTGCTGTTTATTATGAAAGAACAACTGCTGAGCAGCTGGAGCTGGTGCAGAGACTCAGTTGGACCGGGGACTATCTATGGGTTTTTCCACTTTGCTGAAATTTGAAAATAAATTTGTTATTACTAGAGCATTTTTTGGAAATTGTTCAAATATATATTTGTCCTCAATCTGTATAAACATATAAGCTAGCAATATACATTTTTTGTACTGTAAATATGTCTCTCTAAAGTACACACTTGTTAGTCCCTAGGAGTCCTTAAAAAATTATCTATTACCTGGGCTAAGAATCTAATTCTACTCTCCTATGCTAACTTGATTACTGGACCAGGAATTGAACCCCTTTTTTTGGTGATAGTGCAAGACAGTGGAAGGGGCACTGGACAACCATTCGAAGACCTAGGTTTTTATGTTGGCTCTGCTGCTAATGTTGATAATCACTTACTATTTCTGGTCTCAGTTTTCTCATCTATAAAATGGGGATCTGTCCTAAAATCAGAGTTGGAGGGGACCTTTGAGATCATATAGGTCTGCCTCCCTCCCAGTGCAACAATCTCCTCAATATCATCCCTCAATACCCCAATATGGTATTGAGGAGAGAGAGCTGATCTGAGTCAAAAAAATCTTGATGCTTACACATAATGGCTGAGTGACCCTGGGCAAGTCATTAATTTCTCAGTGGCCCTACTAAACTTGTAGGTCTAGAATTATTTAACCTGTTCAATAATTCATTTGAATTTTGCTGTCTCACCTGCTTCAGAGAGCTGTTGTGATGGTCGAATAAAATATTAGGTGTGAAAGCAGTTAGGACTATACAAATATGAAGCACTATCACTGCCCTACTGGGCGTTATCAGTCATGTCCAACTCTTCCAGGAACAAACTGTTCATGGAGTTTTCCTGGCAAAGATACTTGAGTGGTTTGCCATTTCCTTCTCCAGTGGATTAAGGCAAACAGAAGGTTAAGTGACTTGCCCAGGGTCACACAGCTAGTATCTGAAGTCGGATCTGTACTCAGGTCTTCCTGATTCCAGTCACAGTGTTCTATCCACTGGACCATCTAGCTGCCTCTACTAGGGTTCACTATTCAAGAAGCCATTTTCAATCGTTTTAACCCTGATTCTCTCAATCAAACAATATGACTAATTCCTACTCCAAGATGGGATTTGTAAAAGTTCTGTAAGGTGATGGAAATCATAGATTTTGAAATGGAAAGGACCGCAGCTAGTCCAACACTTTCATTTTACAGAGAAACACTGGCCTAAAAAAGGAAAATAAGTCTCATTAAGTAGGAGAATCATGATTTGAACTGAGATCCTCATTCCAGAGTTCAACTCAACGTTCTTACTAGTGTACCATGCTGTTTATATTGTGAGAAAGCTGAGATCGGTGGATATATGGAACCATAAAAGGTTTGGCATGAGGAATGAGAAGTTGTTGTTGCGTTCGCCCTTTGTTTTCAAAGAAGACATCAGAGAAATGATGACATGACTTGCATTTGACTTTGTTTTGAAATATGGTATTGAGGAGAGAGAGCCGATCTGAGTCAAGAAAACCTTGATGCTTACATATAATGGCTGAGTGACCCTGGGCAAGTCATTAATTTCTCAGTGGCCCTACTAAACTTGTAGGTCTGTAAATTACTAAATAGTGGCTGATCTGCATTGGTAGAGAAAGTTTCCTCTTCCAGAGTTCTCTGAACCTATGAATGAACATATCTGTAATCACACATACATTCCTCCCCCTACCCCCCCAAAAAGAAACAGAATGTTAGAAACTTTAGAAACCAAAAGAAACCTTAGAAAAGAAATTTTAGAAAACATCAACAGTACTCCACCTCCTTCATTTTCTCTCCCTATTCTCTGTTGGGGAAACAGAACCCAAAGCGATTAAAGTCATCCAACTAGTTAATGATAGAAGCATGCCTAGAACTCAAGAACACTGTCCCTCTACTGTTCCACCAATGACTTGGAAGAAGGCCCTGGTAGTACCAAGATACTGAATTATACTGAAAAGGACACAGGCCTTAGAATCAGTCCACGTTCTTCCACAAAGGAGTTGGGTGACCCTAGACAAGTCATTAAACCTCTCTGAGCCTTAGTTTCCTCATCTGTAAAATGGGCTAACAATCCTTGACTATCGCCTTACAGGTCATATGAATGTAGCCAACTATTATCACAGACAACCCACAATCACACCTTCCTCCTCTTCTTGCCCCTCCAGGCTCCTCCTCTCTCCTCTGCTCCCCTCCCCTTCACCCCCTCAAGGCAAGCGCTAAGGCCATACTGAAGACAGATGCTCAGGAGACAGCAAACAGTCCAAGGGGAGAGTCTGGGAGCTTTTCTTCTTGATATCCCCCATTCCAATGGTAGTGCCAGGCCTACTCAGACCCTGGAGTTCCCCACCTGCAAGCCCCCTCTCCATGTCCCCTCCCCCTCAGGCGCCCTTCAGAAGGCAGAATTATTTCTCATTAGTTTTCACTTTCAATCACAAAATTATGTTGGTGCCCAGAACCCAATAGCGTCAGAAGATGAAAGCGTCCCTCACTGAGGAACATTTGGGCGGGATGATATCAGCCTAATTAAGTGGCTCAGTCTTTGCGCTGGCTTTTTTTTTCCTTCCCCCAGGTCCCAATCCCCGTTGCCAAAGGGCCTGGGTCCTAGGGGAGGGTCGCCAGTACCTACCGAGGGGATTTTCTGGTGTCTTTTTGCCCCTAGCTCCCTCTCCACCTTGTGCCCCCGGCCCCCCTCCAGAGAGGGATCCGAGCGGATCCTCTCTCTCCCTCCGTATGTATTTTTCGGTCAGAATTGATTGATATCTTGATTAGCAGCCAGAAGGCACTGGACCAGGTGTTAACTCTGTGCAGATTGGAGGCAGCGTTCTGTGAACTTCACACCGTATCAAAGGCAGAGACATGCTCAGTCGGAGCAAGGATCCTTTGTTTGCTTTGGCAGGGTTCGCCGCTTCCCTGGGGCCAGCGCCATAAAGGGTTTCTGTTCCGAGCCGGAGTCGTCATTGTCGAAAAATTGTCCCTCGAAAAATTAGCATGGTACAGTGGAGAATGCATAACGCCAGCGTAAATGACAGCTGCTGCCCCGAAACAATGGCGAGAAAATGGCTTTTTTTTTTTTTTTTTTTTTGCGGGGCGCCCTCCTCATCTAAAAATAACTCCCTCCTTGCCCGAAGGGGTGCTGGAGCACCGGCCAGGGAGCTGGGGGAGCACGAAAGGGGGGGACGCACGGAAAGAGTGGAGGGCCACAACCCGGTGGAAGGGGCGGGGGTGGGGCGGGGGTGAGTCTTCAGTCCTGGAACTCAGGTGCCCCAACCTGCCCCTCACTCCCCGGGCTGGAAAGGTCCGAAGTGAGTTCTCGGGGATGGGATGGAGGGGAGACCTCTGGTTTCGGAGGTCTTTGTATGGTCCTGAACGATACCCCTCGAAGAAGGTCAGGCAGCAAAGGATGCCCCCCAGAGAAAAAGCTGCAGCCTGCCAGCCCGCAGCTTGCTTGAAAAATCGGGAGGGTGGGGGAAAGAGGAAAGGACACACACACACACACACACACACACACACACACACTCACACTCACACACAGACGCACACAAAGGTTACGTGGTTAATTGAACATCAACAGCCACGGATACGATTATATCCCCTTTGTCTAGTCCACCAAATGTGTTGATGGAAAAGTAACCAGATTAACAGCGCGGAAGCCTGGATTGGTGAAAAAGAAGAAAAAAAAAAGGAGGGGGGCTCCTGAATTGCGCATCCAGGGCTACAGCAGCCTTGGGAAGGAAGGAAAATAGTCAATTAGAGAGGGGAGAAAAGATGGAGTGTTGTTTTGCATTTGCATAAGGGCTCCCAGTCTAACGGCAGGGGCACAATACAGCCCCCAGCTAAACGGGAGCAAGGATTTCAAAAGTAAATAAGGTTGAGTGTTGTGTGTTCGGTTTCTTAGCCTGCCCTGTCATATTGTAACTGTTGATACTAGCTTGGGGGACGGGAAAACAGCCTGGCAGGGGAAGCGCTGGGGGCTGGGCAAGGGGTGGGGGTTGAAGAGGAATGAACAGTGGCCCAGAGTCATTAGAATCTAAAATAAAAGAAAGAATCCAGCAAAGCTATGGGGGGTACTGTCCCCGCCCAGGCCCAGGGAGGGCGTTTGCTTGTGATTGGCCGTTCAAACTCAAAGTCAAGGACACAGAATATTCATAATCTTTTGGGGAGTGGGGTGGGGAGATGGTGGAGAAGCAGGGGGTCCTTGGATTTTTAGGGATTCTTTCCTGTGGCGTACCCATCACTCAACATAGAAGGGCTAGACCGACTCAGGCTAATACCGCCTATTACAGAGCAGATGAAGCCTTGATTGAATGAATGGAGGCCAGGGCACCGGGGCTAGCCTTGGTAGCTGTAAGGAATCCAAGTCCAGTACCCATTTGTCATTCATTTAAGAATTCTAGAGTCTTAGAACTGGTGAATCCTCAGGTTCCCCGCCTCACTTCTGCCTACTTACCTATCTACCCAGCCAGTGGCTCCCATCATTCACATTTCCCTGTTTTCTGATTCGTCAAATCATAAACCACTCAGATCTATTACATTATATTTGTGTGATATTATTGTATACCTGGGTGTACACCTGCACAGATGAATATTGATGGGTAGAATGTATATGTGTACTCTAGGATCTAGTACTGAAAGGGACTTTAGGGATCATTTAACCCACCCCCTTGCCCATTTTATGGAGAGGAGCCTGAGGCACTTAGAGATTAAGTGAATTGCAGAAAGTCACTCAAGTATTAAGTGGCAGAGTCCACATTCAAAACCAAATCTTCTGACTCCAAATCTAGCGACTGAGGGAGAGTAAATTGTGTGTTTTAATGTCAATCAAAAGAGTTGGGGATGTTTAGGAGGGAGATGTAGTAGTTATAAAGTATTTGAAGAGCTGTCATTTGGTAAACAGATTAAATTTTGATTCACTGTTGAGGGCTAAACGCGGAGCCATGGGTAGAAGCAGCAGAGGCAGATTCAGGCTTGGACAATTTGAACCAGGGGTGTGATGGACGCACTTGGTAATTTAATCGGCATTATTAACATTTCCCATCACTTTCTTAAGTCTAGATAATCTAATAAGCAATGTATGGAGAACTGATTTGTAGAATCTGCTAATTTCCATGGTGTAAATGCTCACGCTGAAAATTTAGTAATTGATTGGCTCTAGCAAGCCATTATGAGATGGCTCCAGGACACTATGGATTAGGACTGTCCCAAAATGGAGTGGGTTACTTTAAGAGCTAATGGGTTTCCCTTCTCTAGAGGTCTTCAAGCAAAAGCCAGGTGGCCACTCATCAGGAATGTTGTAAAGGGCATTCTCAGTCAGGTTTGGGTTGGACTAGCTAGTCTCTGAGACCTCTTCTAACTCAGAAATTGACAAAGATGTGGTTGAGTAGAAAAAACACTGGAATTGGAAGTCAGTGACTGAGTTTAAAATCCCAGCTTACTTACATGTGAGACCTTATGTAAGTCTCAACCTCTCTGAACTTCAGTCTCCTCAGCTGCAAAATTAGGGCACTTCCTAAATAACATCCATGATGCTTCTATTCCAGCTTTAAATTGATCATCCTTTGGGACTGATTTTCTTCCAACTAATGGTAACTTGTCATTTGGACTGAAGGAACTGATTCTTCCAGTGCAGCTTTTAATTTTTCTCTAATGGGGAGAAGTAATTCTTGATCCCTCAGCTAAATGGTAGGGAATAGGTCTTATCCTGCTTTTGCAACTCTCGGTGAGGCTAGCACAGTGCTGGGTATATCGGTGCTTAACGTATGCCTGGTTGATGATTGATCTTGCTTCACTAAGGTAGAGTTGGCCTCTAAATGGATTAGACATGTATCTGTGTGTGCACTTGTGCCTGAAACAGGCCAATTAGCATGTAAGACAAATAAAAATGTGTTTGTCACCCTGAACTTGGGTTAATACTCCTAAATAGAGAACAGCTATGAGCTAATTCATTAAATAGGTTCATATTTACATTTCTATTGTCAACTATAATCATTTGTTTGTTTGGACAAGGTCTCCTTCCTTTATGGCAGGTATTAAACCTGTCAGTAAGAGATATTATACTTGAATTTCAAATGTATGTGTATATTACCGTCTTTGACTTCTGACCAAAGACCCAGTGGAAAGAGTAGCTAGCTGGCTTTGGATTTAGAAGACCTTGGTTCACACCCCACATCTAATGCTTGGTTGCTTCTTGTGTAACCCTGAAGTTACTTATTCTCCCTAGGCTTCAGTTTCCACATCTGTAAAACGCAAAGGTTGGGATGATTTCTGAGGTCCTTTTTAGCTCTGCTCCTATCATCTATCTTTAGTCAATATTTTACTGTTTAATGACAGCTGTTTTCAAAAGAAAAATCTTAAGCAAACAAGTGATTATCCTTCACCATGACAATGAATTTCCTAAGAGTCATTCTCTATTCACATATTTTAGTCCAGATTTGGTCAAGCTAGAACATAAAGATTGTTTAGGTGAATAAATACAGACAGAATACAGAGAGACTCCCACATAAAAATTGCCTTCAACAATGCAGCTTCACAATAATATTGGTGGTGGTGGTGGGTAGTGGCCCTTTGTTCTTGAAGAGGACCAATGACCTCATAAGGATGATGTCATGACTTCCTTATGAATTGGATTTAAGTGAGGCAGAGCTGGGAAAAATCGTTGGCCTCACTCTCTCCTCCAGAGTCACCCAAGTCCAGTGGCAAGATGAAAGTTAAATGCAGTGGATGCAGTGGGTAACATTGGTCTTTGTAATACAACCTTACCAAACTCCACCTTAAAAGTGTAATATCAGTCAGCCAATCAGCCATATATAACATTGTTTCTTTGGAAATAACTGCTTTTACCCATTAAGGTCTCTTCATTTAACATTGGTATTTTTTTTCCTTTATAGAATCAATAAATAATCATAGTAAAAAAAGAAAAGAGAATTTTTTTAAGTACCTGTCATGTTCTGGCACTGTGCTAAGTACTTTAAAATATCTCAAATGATCCTCTCAACAACCCTGAGAGGTAGGTGCTATTATTATCTCCATTCTTTAGTTGAGTAAACTGAGGCAGACAGAGTTAAGTGACTTACCCAAGGACACAGAGCAATAAAATTTAACCTTCTCAACTCCACACTCAGAGTGCTATCCACCTTGACATTTAGGTGCCTCATAGAATCACCTTACAAATAAGGAAACTGAGGCAGAAAAGTAAAGAGAGTTACCTAAAGGCACATAGATCATACATACATCTTTGTGTATTGTATAGTTCTCTGTGAATGTGCTTTATTCCCTTCCTAAAATGTAAGTTTCATTTTGTTGCTGTTTTTCAGTCCTGTGTGACTCTTCATGACCCCATTTTGGGGGTTTTCTTGGTAAAGATGCTGGAGTAGTTTGGCATTTCACTTCTCCAGCTCATTGTACAGATGAGGAAACTAGGGCAAACTGGGTTAAGTGAATTGCTGAAGGTCACACAGGTAGTAAGCGTCTGAGGCCAGAATTGAACTCAAGAAGATGAGTCTTCCTGACGCCAGACCTGGTACTCTATCCACTCTGCCACCTAGTTCCCCATGAGTTTCATAAGGTCATGTAACTGTCTTAGCTAAATTTCTGATCTCTCCTAATTTCCAATGCAACAGTGGGCTCAATAAATACTTATCGATTTGAATTGAATTCACACTATAGACCCTTGAGTTTGACTTTGAGGCTTGGCAAAATTCTATCATGTGTTATGAAAAGGATATTTGGAAGAATTTTAGGAAGTCATGATTGCTGTGGAGTCAGCATGGGTTTGCCAAGAGCAAATCATGTCAAATCAGCTTCAGTTTGTATTTTATATTTATTCGTAAGTGTTAGTTCAACAGTATAAAAACCCTAACAATGTCAAGCAATGTATACTTAGATCTCCCTGCATTCATTTGGGTGAGTAGAACAGCTAGTCCCTGAGATAAAAAAGCCAGAATTTACATTGGCATCCTCTACAGTCTGCCTTTTGACCTCATCATTGGACTGAAAACTCTCTCCAAAGTTATCAGTGATCGCGGTAGTTGCCAAATCTAGTGGCCTTTAGTCAATTCTCATTTTTCTTGACCTCTCTGAAGTCTTTCAAACAGTTGATCACATTTTTGTCTTAGATCCTCTATATGTTTCCCTAACAATACACTCTCCTACCTCTTCTTCATTTATACTCAGGCTTTTATCCTGGTTCTTCATCCAGGTCATGCCCATGCACAATGGATGACCTACAAGGATCTGTCCTAGAGTTACTGTCTCATGTGGTGACCTCATCATTTCAATGATCACCTCTATGCAGATGATTCAGTTATTAACTCCATGCAGATTATTCTCAATCCTGACCTCTCTCCTAATTTCTTGTTCCACATGATCTACTGTCTCTTAGAAATCTTGAATGGGATCCATTGCCTCTCTTTATAGAGGGCAGAAACTGGACTCTCAGCTGACCCCACTTGGCCTGGTTTCAGCTCCACAGAACAGGATGCCCTTCCTTGATAAGCCCCTCTCTTCTAAACTCACTATAATGCTGCTAACTCAAACCTTGTTTCACAACACCTTCCGCAGCCTCATCTCCTCTCTGACTGGAGGGCTGGAGGGGCAGAGTATGGAACTCCTCCCAGTGCTTTCCTTTATAGAGGGCAGAAACTGGACTCCGCTCACTCCACTTTGCAGCTGTTGCTCTCCCTGGTTTCAATTCCATGAACAAGATACCTCCTGGTGTCTCTACCCACTTTCTTGCCTCTTTTTATATGTTATGTAGATTATAAACTCCTTGAGAGCAGGGACTATCTTTTAATTAATTGCATCCCCTGATTTTAGCACAGTGACTGACACATAGTAGGCACATTCAATAAATGTGGATTGGTTTGGATTGGAACTAGATGACCCATAGGCATTTCATTATCTTTCTCCCCAGGTCTTGCTAGCTTCTTTATTTCTTCAAGGACACCACCATCTCCCTGCTCACCCAAGTTTGCAACTTCAATGTCATCATCTTCTCCTCTCTCACACTCATTTCATATGTCCAGCCAAGTATTTCCATTTATACCTTCACAACATCTCACTTATATAACTCCTTTTCACTCACACAGTCACCACCCTGATGTAGACTCTTTTTACCTCATTCCTGGACTACTGAATAGACTTCTAGTCTGTCTCCCTGCCTGAGTCTCCCCGAGTCCATCCTCCACTAAGCTGCCATATTGATTTTCCTGAAGTGACGGTCTCTTACTCAATAAATTCCATTGGTTCCCTATAACCCCCAGGATCAAATATTAAATCCTCTTTTTGACATTTAAATCTTATAGCAACATTCTCTCTTCCAACCTTTTCAATCTTCTTACATTTTACTCCCTTCTAAGTATTTCATGATCCATCAACACCTGCCTTTTTTCCATTCCTTGAACAGGGACATTCCATTTCTATGCCCTGTACTTTTACACTGACTGTCCCCCATGCCTGGCATGTTCATGATGCTCACCTTTGCCACCAGACTTACCAGGCTTCCTTCAAAACAAAGCTCTAATTCTGCTTTCCATACAGTAAATTTTCCTTTTTTCCTTCCCCTCCACTGCCTTCTCTATGATATTACCTCCCACTTACCCACAGTATATATCTTATGAACACTGATGTTTACATGTTGTCTCCCCCTCAAGATTTTAAACTCCAGGAGGGCAAGCACCATGTTTTTGTCTTTCTTTGTTAAGCACAGCACTGGACATCATTGTAAATACTTACTAAATGCTAATTGACAGACTTTTAAAATTATAAACATAATGAGTTACCTTTGGGGAGACTTACTGAAAAATTTACTTAGGCCAACCTCCCCCAAATATTTTGTATGTCTTTCATATGAGATAGTACAGACCTTCTATCTACTAGATTGAAAAGAAAAATGACACTACAGTTAGCTAAAGAATGGAGGGATCTACAGTGGGGTGAAGGACTTTATGAGGCCACCCTGATGTTGAGAGTAGGATCAAATTAACAGCATTTAGGCATCCTTTTTTCTCTGCTCATTAGTTCTCAATTAGAAGACTCAGTCATTTAGGGTCCTATGACTGAAGATTAAGATGGAATACTTTTAAAGAACCAGTTGGTGAACAGTTGTTCCCTGTGTCCACTGAAGAGGATAAAGAAAAATAAATACTGTCACTTTAAATAAGGCATCCCCACAGAAGAAATCTTTTTTTGAGCCTCTTGAATCTAGAAAACATAAAAAAAGAGCAAAACAAGAGTGACAAATCTTTGAAAACAAAAGAACAAAGAAAAATCTTACATTTCCACAAAATATCTACATTATATCTGGTTCCAGAGATTTAAGACAAATGGCAGCCATCATGCATCACCCTCATCTCACTTGAATACCCAACATGCTGAATTGAGGTAAAAATGAAGCCCTAAGGAGAGAAAAGTCACCAAAAGGGGTGATGAAAAAGGAAGGAGCAGGCACATGATGGACTCATATATGTACAGGAGCATTGGGTCTGCTTTGGCACCCACTAATCCAACCCTCTCTGTCTTTCTGGAGGATCTGCCCATCCTCTTCATACCTCTAAAGCTCAGACTGTACGTACCATCCTGATTGGCCTACTTTAAAATTGGCCCTGTCTGGATTTTGAGGCAGGAGGCAGATTTAAGTCAAACCTTGGCCCCAAATCCAAGGCAGTCTGTAAGGCTAGACCTTTGTCTGGATCTTAGAGGACGCAAATAAGTGTTTTAGAAAGGAATGTTTTGGCACAAATGGATGAAGCTTAACTATTAATCTAAAGATTCTTCTAGAGAAATGTGCATTTAACCTGAATGTTATGACCTGTGGCTGGCTAATACAATAACAGGGATTGGTTTATCTCCCTGTATTAACCCATCAGCAGCTGATAACCCACTGGCAACTGGGTTGCAAAGTGGTCCTGGAGTCAGGAAAACCTGAATTCATATCTGAATTCAGATACTTACTAGCTGTGTGACCCTGGGAAAGTGATATAACAACTGCCTGCCTTAGTTCCCCCAAATGAAAAATAGGAATAATAATAGCACTACCTGCCCCCACCCAGGTTATCATAAGGATCAAATGAGATAATATTTGTAAAGTACTAAGTACAGTGCCTGACACATAGTTGGTGGTTAATAAATACTTACTTCCTTCTTTAGTAACCATTGCTCTCCAGCACTATACAAGTCCCAGAGTATGCCCTTAGTCAAGTAACTTCCCCTCTTTGGACATGTTAGATTCCCACAATAGAACATATGCTTCTTGAGTGTAGAACTGGATCACTTTTGTATTTATGTCCTTAGTAGTACCTGTGACAAAATAGCAAAGTTTTATAAATGCTTGTTGATCAACTAAGTTTCAGTTTTCTCCTCTATAAAATAAGGGCTTAGACTAGATGATCTCTAAGGCTCTGTCAAGCTCTCATGGTTCTATGAGTCTATTTGATTTAATTCAACAAATATCATGGTGGTGGTGATGATGATGATGATGATGATGATGATGATGATGATGATGATGATGATGATGATGATGATGGAGACGTAGCATGACATTATGGATAAAGAACAGGACTGGGAGTCCCAAAGACCTGACACACATTATCTCAGTGAACCCTCAGCAAGACATTTAACCTCTTGATGCACTAGGTAATTCTAAGAGCATGAACTGTCAAGCAATTATCAATCTATATTGATAGAGGGAATTTCCTACACCAACAGGTGATAGTTTTAGGAGTGTTTGGTCCAGGAGTACCTTGAACCCGAGGCAGTGGCCCTCCAGGGAACTCAACTTTCCAATTTGAGTTCAGAGGACAGTCTCTGCAACCACAGATCCAGATGAATAGGAATAATGAAGAAGATAAGGACAGGAATTACATCTGTGATTTCATAACATATTTGCAGGGATGGCCAGGACAAAGAAATCTCAGGGTGGTTGGGGAAGGAGGCCTAGAAATAAGGAATGATCCAGAGATGCAGCTGTTGTATCAAGAGAGTGATGGGTTTGAATTCAACTCAAGAAACATGAGTTTGAACCTAGTTTCTGTTGAGCTTTAGGAACATTTCCTATAAAGTAGAAATACTTCCCTATCCTATCTCACTGGGTTGTTTTTAGGGAAGTGCTTTGTAAACTGTAAATAACTATGCAAATGGGAGTTTTTGTTATATGGAATATAGGAAAATTACATGGCACAATGTGTGGGGGGCACTTAGTGAGAGGCCCTGAATAAGTGGTAGGGATTGGGGAGCAGAGAAAAGACACCAAAAGGATGAGTGATGAGGCTCCGAATCTAAGCTTCCCAACTCCATCTTCAAACAGCTGGCCCTGTTTAGAGTCGGGGAGGGGTGGCACATGAATACCAGGCTGGGAAGTTTAGTCCAAATTCAGAAAACCCAGTGTGAGTCTTGCAATGATTTTTTAAAAAATTTTAATAGCAAGGAAGGGCAGTTGTCAAGAAAGCAAAACAATCAGGAGACAAGTCTCTGGGGCTTTGGGCATGGTGAAATAAACAAACACAAACCAAACCACCACCAGCCAGTAAAAGTCCAGGAGCACCATCCCACCAGGAAAGTAGAACAGCAAGTTTGAATTACACAGCCAGCTAAAAACTCAATCCCACAGGAAACAGATTGAGCAGAACATTCGCCAGCAAAGATCCAGCTTCACCATCATTGCCACCAAACTACAGAGAAATAATTACTTCAAGACAGGACGATCCACAAAAAAGCATGATACACAGTGCACTGGGATCATGGACTTTAGAGTGAGAAGGGATATTAGAATCAATGTTTTCATTCTACAGATGAAGAAACAGAAGCCTATACTGGGAAGGGACTTATCACCCGGGCAATTAAGTGGTAACATTGGGATGGATCACAGCATAAAGTAGAAGAGAAGTCACCAAACTATGAGTCAGGAGTAATGGCTTCTCGTTCTGGATCTGATATTTGCTGGCCATGTCAGCTTGAGCAATTGCATTCATTTCATCTCTCTGGACCTCAGTTTCCTAATTTGTCCAAAAAGAGATTGGACTATTACCTTTAAAACACACACACACACACACACACACACACACACACACACACACACACCCCTCTGCATGCACATACACACAAACATATTTACTCAGTAGGTCAATAGTATCACATGGAAATAGCAAAGTATTTAATAGAATTCAAAATAAAGCAGAAATTCTTAATCGTGTGCGTGTGGGGGGACCCCTTTTACAATCCAGTGATGCCTATGGACCCCTTCTCAGAATAATGTAATTTTTAAATAATTGCAAGAAATGTTAATGAAAATAAAGATAAAAATTGTTCTCATACAAGTTTGTGGAGTCTCTGAAATCTATCACAGACCTCAGGACCTCTGACACAAAGTCACACTTAATAAAAAGAAGCAAATAAATGCAGTGGACCCAACCTATCCCTTTCCCTTTGCAACATAGTTTACCATCTGGTGCTTTAGTAGAAACTCTGGATTTAGAGGTGGAAGATACAAGATCATTCTAGAGGTAGCATGGAACAGTGGAATGAAAACTGACTCTGAAATCGGAGAACCGAGTTTGAATCCTGGCCCTGCCATACCATACCATTTCTGGGGAGAGAAAAGGAGAAGTTTGGCTAGATTACCTCTTATGTTACTTCCAGTCCTAAATTGAAAGAACTTTAGGGAGCCTATTTCGTTAGATTAACTCAACACCCTTGGAATTGATGCTATATGCTAGAGAAAGGGCAAACTCTGGGAAATATTTGCCTTCCACAGATACTACACCAGTATGGGGTTGTTGTTGTGTTTGGCCTTCGTTCTGGAAAAGGACCATGCCATCAGGGAGATGATGACATGACTTGCAGTTGAGTTTGATTTGAGGGAGGAAGGGCTGTGTAAGGTCACCAGCCTCTCTTTCTTCTCCTGAGCCATCTGCATCCAGTGGCCTGATATTCATCAGAACAGTTGGAGATGGCCCAGGATGCAATGGGAGACCCTGACCCTTTCAAGTTAAGATATTATCACATTCTCACTTTGAGTGAGATACACCCATTCAATAAATAGGCTTCTTTAAGTAGTTGCTCAAGGGATGACCCCTTTAATAAAAATAAAAAAAAAAAAAAGCAAACTGGGAGAAGACCCTCTGGATTCCTGGGTAAAAGAGAAACAATTACTATTTAGTATTTAAATCTACTCTGTGCTAGGTGAGTGGGGTCTTGTCTAGTCTATGAGCTCCAGAGTGAACTGGGTTTGAGGCTTGATCTTTGAGCAAGAGATGTAGTCAGTAAACCCTGAGGAAAAAAGGGAGTTATGGGGAGGGAATGAGCACAAATAGACAGACAGACAGACAGACAGACAGACAGACAGACAGACAGACAGATAGATAGATAGATAGATAGATAGATAGATAGATAGATAGATAGATATGTATGTATGTATGTATATAGGGCTGCTATTAACCCCATTCTACATTTGTAGAAACTGAGACAAAGAGATATTAAGCAACTTGCCACACAGCTAGTACGGGCTTGTTGTTAGATATGACCTCAGTCTTCCTGACTCTGGGCCCTGTGCTCCATCTGCAGTACCTTTTGGCTGCCTTACAATACCTAATCAGAGCTTAATCAATACTTATTGATAGTAGAAGAGGATCACCTTGGGGAGAGGTGGAAGAAGGGATTGCCAATCTCTTGTAAAGTTCTGTTCTAGTGCAATAGGACCAAGGCCATCAGGCAGTACCCTCTGAGCCATCTCCCCCATCTCCCCTCCTCTGCCTACAGTCAAAAGTTATTGATCCTACCACAAACTGAACTTTGTGAACACAAGCAAATCCCTTCCCTTCCCTGGATCTCAGCTTTTTCCCCTGCAATAATTAATAGACCTTATTTCTATACCACCTCAAAGCTGAAAATATGCATTTCTCATAACAGCCCTATGATGTATAGTAATGTGTGTCACTATCCCCATTTTACAGATGAGGAAACTGCGCCTCTGATCAGGGAAGAGATTTCTGCAGGGTAAGGAATGGAGCTCAGACATTCTTCCTCAAAGATCCAGCCCTCTTTCTACTTGTGGGAATTTAATCTAATGGCCTCTTTTAAGGTCCCATTCTAGCTTTCCTATGAGTCTATGTCTCAGTCCCTTAGTATTCTGTTAGGTAACATGACCTGGTATATAAAGTAATTTGATCCAAGTTGTGAATGACTGATAAGAGTTATCTCTCCCTCCCCCAGGAAACACTTGTACTTTAACCTGAGATTTCAATGTCTTCATTCAAAGAATGTACTAAGACTGACATGATGGCAGGTCAGTAGGGACAATTTGGGAGTTTGATACCCCTCTAGTCTCACCTTGGTTGCCTACTCTAGCATGCTATAGGATGGGTCCAAGTGGTCAGTGGAGGAGATGCTGCAGGAGAGGTTTGCATAGGGAAGGCTGAGAAACTCCTTTGGGGAAAAGGAGAAAGAGGGAAGGTGAAGAAATGGCCAGACAGCGAGGCCCCTGCCAATGTACGTCAAAGATTAAGAGGCCCAAAATTATAGTTACCTTGGTGCCAGTTGTAGGAACTTCCCCCATTCACCCCCCCATCCCCCATTTATTTTGATAATGGTTGGTTGGTTGCCTTCTGGGGCCCTGGTCCTGCTTAATGACAGGTCAGTCAGGGTAGTCATAGCTTATCTTTTGTGGTGCTGCCTTATCTCTTCAGTTGGTGTTTCTCTGAGTTTTGTTTGGGCTTGGATGGGGAGTAGACTGGAAGCCCGGGTTATCGCCTGTTTGGATTGTCAGAAGCGAGAGCTCCAGCAGCACCCTTATCTCTTGCTTGCTGGGGAGGCCTCTGCCATCATCTTCGCCCATCCTCATTCACTCTTTGTTGGCCTGGAGTGCCTCCTCAGTGGGGCGAAGTCTCAGAGCTTCCTGACATGACCAGATAAGTATTCAGACTAAAAGCCCATGGTAACCCCTCACACACATATGGACAAAGGACCATAGGATCTAGAAATGGAAGAGAACTTAGGGACCAACTTTCCTATTTTACAAGTGAGGAAACTGAGTTCTTGAGAGGTTAAGTCACTTGTCCAAGCTCACAAACATGCATATTAATACTCACCCCTCCATTCTTTTCCCTTCCCTCCAAACTAAGGAACTGATAGAGTTGGAAAAACTTAGCAATATGGTATTAGTGAAAAGGGCACAAAGTTTCTTAACCCAGCTGTGCCATATGATTTTGGCCAATTCTCTTCAGTTCTGTGGGCTTCAGTTTCCTTATTTGAAAAATGATGTTTAACTCTGTGATCTGGTAGCTCCCTCCCCACTCTAAAATGATATGGTTTTAATAGGGTGGATGTGAGGAGAGAGAGATCCCCAAAGAACAGACAATTTTTAAATGTAGCAGGGATTCATTATGACTTTACACCATGTTTTGAGGTGTATTATTTGTTTATACCATGTTTAAGGGTTTGCAAAGTATTTTCTTCACAAAGACCCTAGGAACTAAGTAGTGTTACTGTCTCCATTTTACAGATGAGAAAACTGAGGCTCAGAAAGTTTAAATGACTAACCCAAAGTCCCAGAGTTACTTCAGGGTCAGAAGCAGGTCTTGAACTCAGATTTCTTGAATCTGGATACAGTTCTCTTTCCCCTGTATTAGAACTGCCTGATAGGAAAGATTGGGTTGGAGGGTTGGAAGGGTGCCACCAGAGTCAAATGCTTCTTTTCTTTCCAATGTCTTCATTCAAAAGAGGTACTATGGTGACATGATGACAAGCCAGTGGGGACAATTTGGGGGGTAGGGTCAGCTTCTGGCAGACCCTCCAGTCACACCTTGGTTGCCTACTCTACTATGCTACAGGGTGGGTCCAAGAAGTGGATAGAGCAGAAGCTGCATGAGACATTTTAATGGTGACAGCTGAGAAACTCCTTCGGGGAGCAGAAGTTTGCCATGATTCTGTCTCAGAACAAAACTAAAACAACTCAGCAGTGAAAAGTTTGTTTTTAAATCCAGTTGCCAGCCAAGGTGCTGTCAGATTCAGGACCCACTGCTTTCAAGGAATTCCATTCTCCTTATCAAGGTGCAGTACCCCACTTCCTTTCTTCTTTCTTTTCTTTCCTCCTGCCTATCTTTCCTTTTCTTTCTTTCTCTTTTCTCCCTCCCTTCTTTCTTTCTTTTTCTTCCTTTCTTTTTTCTCTTTCTTTCTTTCTTTCTTTCTTTCTTTCTTTCTTTCTTTCTTTCTTTCTTTCTTCCTCTAAGCAAACATTTATTAAGTGTTACAATGTACTAAACACTATGCTAGGCACTTGGGGTGCAAAGATAAAAATGAAACAATCCCTGCCCTCAATAAGTTTATAATCTATTGGTGGGAAATGAGGTAAATCCAGAGAAGCAAACCCAAAGTGTAAACAAAGCAATTCCCAAGTGTGTAGGAGGGCACCAGAAATCACAAGCATTGGAATAGGCCTCCAGCATCTGTAGAAGTGAGTCTCAGGAAAAGCTAAAGGTTCTACAAGGTAGAGGTGAGAAGGAAGTACACCCTGGCATGGAAGATGGCTTCAGTCAAAGCATGGAGCGGGGAGATTGAATACTGCCTACGGAGAACAGGGTTTGTTTGGCCTATCAAGCGCACCAAGGCGCATAATGTGCTAGAGAGATAGATGAAAGTCAATTGGGAAGGGCTTTAAATGTCAAACAGAGAAATTCCTCTTTTATCCTAGAGGTAATAGGAAGTCACGGGAGTTGCTTGAGTTTCTCTTCAAATGGCTCATCTTGGATACACAAGAGCTGAAACTATCCTTTGTTGTTGCTGTTGTGGCTGGGCTTTTTTATTTTTTATTTTTTTACTTTTTTTGAGCTGAAACTACTCTATGAGACACAGGAGGACTGGAATTCAGAAAATCTGGTTTCTGTTCTCAGTTCTGCCACCAGTGAACTATGTGAAGTTTCCCCACCTGTAATGTCGAAGAGTCAGATTAGATCACTCCGAAGGTCCCTTTCAGTCCTATCATTCAGATTCTGTTTTGTCATATTTATGGAAAAGGAGAGCCCAAACGGTCCATGAGCCCTTTTTTGGAATGTACACAGTGACCTGGGTTAACAAGGCTACTTCTAACCCTCCAAAGTCACCATCTTACATGAAAATCACCATTTGGGATCCTTGGAAGGAGGCCTTGACTTTTCTCATTCTTCAATGTGGAGACAGGTGGAGACTCCTGACCATAGCAAGTATGTCTTGTTGCCTCGGCATCTTTCTTGTAGAGACTCAGGCTGTAGTCAGGAGCTGGATAACTCTTAAGGGCTTCTTCCAACCCTTTAAATCTATGATTCTTTTTGTGTCATCCCTTTCCATTCAACTCCACCACACAAAGACATACACATCCCCCTTCTCTGAGCTCTTCCTAGATACTCAATGCCTTTAGAGCACCCCTTCTGCCCCACAGGGCTGCCAAACCCTAGCCCTGGTAAGTACCTCACCCTCTGGATTCGTCAGCTGCTCCCAACATGTATACCACATGGAGTTATCGTAAGAGGTTCATGGATCTGTACCCAAAACCATAAATAAACATATCTTCTGTAGACTAAACAGTATGCCTCACACATAGAAGTAAGACTATTTTTTCTAATGCATGCTGGTGCTATGATGATGAGCAATATACGAAATCATTTAACAGTGTCACAAAATTCAGAATACTTTTTGTCATTGTGTATTTTTCCCTAACATGTAGAATATTATTCTATCATGAAGAGTCTGGAATTTTTTGATATTAAGATATTATAAGGTCCTCTCATCTTTTCTCTGTTCACCCTGACTATACTTATACATTATTGCTTAGCCTTATTTCCTATTAGGTAAAAATGGGTAGAAATGGCCCAATTTAGTCAGGCAAATTAATCTTTGCTACCATATTAGATAGTTTAAAATGTTACTCTTCTCGGGTTATGGCATACCTCAATGCAGTTAGAAAGCACTTGTCTCCAGAAGGCCCTCAAGCAGGAACTTTTATAGTGGAAATTTCAGGCACTATGGCATACAGTTTGGGTGAAAGGATTAGAGAGAAGCAAGCATGTCTGTAAGGTGTGATGAATCGGAGCAAACACCCTAAGCCCTAAGCTTCCAGTATAATATAAGCTCTTTGAAGACAAGGGACTGTCTTATTTGCCTTTTTACTTAGCCTAGCACAGTGCCTGGAACATAATAATGGATGCCTGTTGATCTGAAGTGAACTGAATTAAATCGAACTGAGCTGAACAGAATCACATTGCATTGAATGGAGAGATTCCCTCTGTTCTGTTGGTGGGGAGGCCGTGGCCAATGGGAGAAGCTGGCTGTACAAAGAAAGCATTTAAAAAGGCCTGAGGTTTATATAACCTGTACACAATCAACCCCAAACACTGCCACTATCACCCAGGCAGATCTGGTGGGACTGCCCCAAGCATCCAGCGACCCAGGACAAGTCAACTTCTTTTCCCCTTCAAGTCTACTCTTGCTGTTCATGTTAAGCTGATATCACCAGAAATAAAAATGGCATGTGTGGGCTGGGCTAGGCTAGGGAGGAGAGGTGAAAAGAGCTGAAGAAAAGGACACAGGAATCTACAAATCTCTTTGACACACAGCTTGCTTTTTTTTCTTTTGAGATTTATAATAAATTCTTCATGATACTTTCAAAGCTGTCCAGTTTATCAGTTTCCTTCCTAACTTCCTTCTTTTCTCTAATGTGGATTTTCTTTTAAATATTTCAATGACACTCTTCTCTTTTTTAAACATCACCCTCCCCCTCTCCCTTACCCAAATCTACTAATTTAAAAGAAAAACGGAAAAAAAAAAAGAGAGAGAGAGAAAACCCTTGGAACAAATATACTCATTCACTCGGAATCAATCCACACATCGGCCATGGCCAAAAATGTATGATTCCTGCCCAACAGACATTTCTCAGTCTTCTTCTCTTTATTTAAGATTGTTGATTATTTAAAACTCAAGACGCAACATAGATAAGTTTGGTTTCTTTTCCTGACTTCCCAGGCTGCTCACTCTCTCTTGTTCATCCCCTTAACCCCCACCTCTTCCCACTCTGAGGTGCTCGTGCTCCTCTCTCTCTTTTTTTTCTTGGAGTACTTAAGTATTTTTATCATCCCTACTATCTCCTTTATGTAGATGACTCTCAAATTTATATTTCCTTGCCATCACTTCATCCCAGAACTTTGGTCTTGTCTTATATCTCCAGCTGCCTGCTGAACATCTCCAGTTGAATGTCATCTCAAATTCAACATGTTTAAAACCAAGTTCATTTCCAAAGCCAGTATCCCTCTAGATTCCTGTATGTCTGTGAAAGATACTACCCTCCTCCCACACATCCAGACTCAGAAGCTCGGACATCTTTTGTTCTCCTAGTCCCTCACCCCTGATATCCACTTAATTGATTCTGTCCTGATGATTCTTATTTTCTTTTGTGGCTTCTCCAGCATCTCTCACTCCACTCCATCCCCACTGCCACCACTTTATCCTGTGTCTTGTTTGTCCTTCATTCTCAAAGAGGACATGACATCAGGAAAGTGAGGTCATGACTTGCAAATGAACTGGATTTATGTGAAGGAGAGCTATGCAAAGTCTCACTCTCTCCTCCAGAGACATCTGGGTCCAGTGTCAAGATACAGATCAGGGAGGTGGCCCTGGATACAGTGGGAAACCTTGGTCTTTTTAAGATAAGATCTTTCCAAGTTCTCACTTTAACTGAGGTGATGCCCTAATGATTAAGGCTAGGAAAGAAATGAGGCAAAGAATGGCCTCTTTTACTATTCAAACAAAAAAAAATGAAAAAACAAAATTAGTCTGGTAGGGGAAGACCTTCAGGGTTTCTGGCCAAAGCAGAAACAACTGATATTTATACCCACTCTGAGACTTCATGGACTGGGACCTACTGTTAGCAAATCAATGAAATGTGAAGCGATCTGGGTAAAAGGCTTGGTCATTAGAAAAGAAATCTAGCCTGTAAATCCCAAAATACCTCTAGAAGTTTCAGTGATTAAAATTTATATTCCTTTGCACAGGACACTCTCAGGTAAGGGTATGATTCACTATGTGGATAGTGGGACAAAGAGAAGGAAGGAAGGAAGGAAGGAAGGAAGGAAGGAAGGAAGGAAGGAAGGAAGGAAGGAAGGAAGGAAGGAAGGAAGGAAGGAAGGAAGGAAGGAAGGAAGGATCTTGCACCTATCTCCTACCTGGCCTTCCTATCTTGGTGTCTGCCTCCATCTCCTTCATTCTGAACACCATTAGCAAATTCAATTAGTCTTTACCTAAAACAATTCTTTATTTGTGAATACTCTGTTCCAAAATTTCTAGTGGCTCACCATTGCACATAGAAAGTGTGGTGAGATTCAGTGTAATATAGTGGACTGGGTGCTGCATTCAAGAGTCCAGTGAAAGCATATAGCTTATATATTTTTTAAAGTCTTCTTTTATATGTGTATCTTTTACTTCTTCTATCCATAGCTTCTGTCACAATATAAGTTCTCAATAAATATCTGATGATTGTGATGTGGTGATGATGCTGGAGCCCCCATCAGATGCTGTCTGAGCACACAGGCTTGCGATAGTTGGAGTTAATTGCATCACAATTCTCCACAGACCCCCCCCTCAAATCCTCCCACATGTAGGGTAACAGAGCTATGCGCTGAACTGATGCCAGAGACTAGCCCCCCTCTCTGTGGCTCAAAGAGTAGGGATTACTTGCTCCTGATGAAGCTGACTTGACTATGTGAATATAGCCACCCACGTGACTGATGGTTTGTTTGGGGGGATCAGGTCATTTATACACATCATGCCATCAGATGCAAAGCAACTGACTGTGACGAAAACAGATGACTCACTTCCACATGGCCTCCCTGAGCTGCTGTTGGAGGTGGACTGGGGAAAAAAGTGGATGATTATGACCACTTGAGAAAGGAGGAGAAATCAGTACACAGGGAACTGCCCACTGAATTCTGCCACTAACGTGATGTATGACCTTAAAGAAGTCACTTACCTCTGTGTACCGTATTTTCTTCATCTGTAAAATGGTCTCTTGTAGCTCTGAAATTCTGTGGTCCTATGACTTAGAGGACAGTGTCACACAATGCCACTCCCTGAAACTGACAAAAATGAACAGGTAATGGAAATGATTAGCAATCTTGCCCTAAGAGATGAATGGTAAGTTATATTGTTGATGATATTAAGGTGTCTCTAACTCACTATTGTAGAAAAAATACTGTACTGGAAGTCAGAAAACTAAGCATAACAAATCACATTTATATGGTGCTTTGGGGCATATAAAACATTTACCATTTAAACAACATTTTGAGATGGTACAAGGCCTGTTATCTCCATTTTGCAAATAAAGAAACCAGAGGTTTCCTGCTCTTAGTGAAGGTGAAGAAATATCGAACTGGGCTGTGACCTTGTCAGCTTTGAAAGATTGGAAAAGTGGGCTGCAAGGGGCCTAGAAGCTGAAGTCCATGACTGATTTTTCTAACAGATGAGCAGAGCAAGGAGCAGAACCCAAAGAAACTTGTTTGAAGCAACACAGAAAGTGGCTCAGAGGCAAAGGCAGTCAAGGGGTGAGCCCTGCTCATCCATGAGCCATGCCAAACTCAAAAGTGAACTCAGTGAGACAAATGCTTTTTAGCAACTGCTGCAAGTCCATTGTCCTCATGGACCGGACCTAGGTGCTAAAAGAATGAGCCACCCAGTGTGGGGTGGTATGTGTTAATACATCTGTTCTTGTGATATCTATCTCTTTGTTAGGGCAGCTAGGTGGTGCAACAGTGCAGGAGTCAGGAGGACCTGAGTTCAAATCTCACCTCAGACACTTGACACTCACTAGCTTTGTGACATTGGGCAAGTCACCTAACCCCGAGTGCCTCATCCTGGGTCATCTCCAGTCATCCTGATGAATGTCTGGTCACTGGATTCAGATGGCTCTGGAGGAGAAATGAGGCTGGTGACCTGCACAACCCTCCCTCACTCAAAACAAAGTCAAGTGCAAGTCATGTCATCATTTCTCTGAAGGCATGGTCTTCTTTGACAACGGACAAACATGCTAAGCTGCAGATTATGTCAGGATTTTTTCTAGCCACTTCCTATGAGAGGTAGAGGAAGGACCCATATGCAACCCTGAGGAAATAAAAGCTAAAGCTTATGTCTTGACTAGGTATGTCCTGATCCTGGTTTTCAGGCTGTGTGATTCTTTCCTGATCTTTGGTAAAGATTATCTATCCTGAGATGACCATTTCCAAGCTTAGAGGCTACCTTTTAGCTTTAAAAAGTTCAGTGGCCCTGGGTCCTTTGGTCAAAATGATTAGAAGGAGGGGGAGAAATCCCTGGTGACTACTCTAGCACTCCCCCCCAGAAGAAGAGGAACTCAAATGTGGTCTGGCTTGCCAGAACATACTTGTCATGAGAGAAACAATGAAACTGAAGTAAAATATCAAATGCCTAGATAGCCATGCTGAAAACTGCTTTATTGTTCTGATCAGGTTTAACTCCCAGTAGATTGTAACAGTAGTTATTAAGTTAAAAGTGACTGATTGATTAAATCTTGTCAATGTTCACTAAGTCTTCTGTGTATTTTAGAATTTCTTTTTTTCGGGGGTGGGGGGAGGAGGAGGGGGCGGGCAGGAAATGAATACCTGTCCCATACCTGACTTACACTGAATACTTTTCTACTCTCCCCTTTGAGGAAACCCTCAGACATGAGACGAAAGCTAGGCACTAAGCAATTTTTCCCAGGACTGTAGGGATGAGGATTAGACAAGTCAAAGAGTGTGAGAAAAGGGAGCCTCCTCCTCATTAGAGGCCAGGCTCCCCCCGGGATGGACCCTGGTTGGACTGAATTAATGAATCTAAAGCAGCTGAGCCCCTTATGGAGAAGGGAGTGGATAGGATTCCTACCCCACCCCCCACCCCCACCCCTACCTTAGGCCCAACAGCAACTCTTTACTGTTAAAATATCTTGTGCTTGTATAACACTTCTAGCTTTACAAAAGACATGGGCTTGAGTTCATATTCCTCTATTTATTAGCTTTGTGACATTGTGCAAACCTCTCTGAGCCTCAATTTCCTCAGATGTAATACTTAACTGCATTTGTGAAACCCATTCCTCAGGGCTGGAGCACTATCTCTCCATATCTCTGCCTATTGAAATTCTTTTCCTTTAAAGCCCAACTCAGGGCCTCCTCCTCCATGAAGTCTTCCCTGAGATCCCCTCAGTTGAATGTAATCTTTCCCTTCTAAGATCCACTTAGAGTTCTTTGTTTGCATCTCTTTCTAGGCCTTATCACGTTCTACCTTCTGCTAAACATTTCTCTTGCATGTCTTGAACCACAGAACAAGGACTATACTGTTTCATTTTCAGATCCCTCACTGCCTACCTAGCACAATGTCCTTGCATAAAGACATTGGATAAATGTTTGATTAATTGAATTGAACTGAATAGAATTGAATGGAAATGAGATGAACTGAATTCAATTGACTGACAAGTATTCTGGTCATTTGTCGGTGTTACTCTGTAGTAGAGAGTTCTCTTTCATGGAAAAATATCCCACAAAGCTATTCCGTTATCACTGCTCTGATTTCATACTCACCTCAAAACTTTCTCATTTTAATTTGTTTTTCCTGTATCTTGACAATCAGAAGGTGATGGCTCAGATGGTGGACATGAGAATTACATCCACTAGAAAATGAGACAGAGAGATAGTATGGTATGCAGATAAACACACTGGTCAGCAGCAGAGGTCCTGGTATTAAAACCTGCCTCCAGTTCTTTCCACTTGGATGACACTAGGCAAGTCACTTAGCATTTCAGGGCCTCAGTTTCCTCATCTAGGAAATAGGAGCAGGAATATTTGTATTTCCAATTTCAGACAGTTGTTGTAAGGAAAATGTTGTCTAAACTTGAAAACATTTTACAGATATGAGCTATTTATTAGTCTGTCCCCCACGATGAATGAGTAAGCTTGTCATTGTGATTTATTAGTGGGTCTCTTACGAGTTTGGTTAGCATGAATTGATTTTCCAGAACCTTATTACCCATGGGCAGCACTCTTCATTCCTAAGTGACTGTGTGGATAGAGCCACCCACACAATTGGTGATTTGTTTTGGAGTGGGGGGGGAGGGTGGGCTGGGAGAATCAGGTCACTTACCATCATGTGGATGGATTCAAAGCAACCAACTGTAAGAAAAACAAATGACTCACTCGTTCATAGCCTTAGTGAACTGCTAACAAGGGTGGGTAGGGTGGGGTTGAAAGTAGACAATGTGACCACCTGGATGAAAGAGTTGTAGTCAGTCCGGAGGGAACCACAGGATCCCAAATATGGTGAACCAGAGGTAAACAGGTGAAATTAAATTCCTAAACAACCAAGAGACCAAACCCTGGTGATTCCAACAAGGTGCAGCCATGCCAAGTTTTCATTTGACAAGGAAAGAACTGACCCAGGTCATTCAGGTAGTTAGTGGCAGAGCCAAAACTAGAACCTAGAATATTTTTTGTGGGGTTAGGCCTCTTTCCACTGCTGTACAACTGGGACAGGCAGAGCCATTGTGTCTAAAAGGTCTCAGTGACAATACAAATATGTTACCTGGGAAAGATGAGGCATTTAAGCCTTTACTACCCATTACCTTATTAGCCTATTGAGCTCAAACCAATAAGTATTTATTAAGCACTTACTAGGAGTAAAATTGAGCAGCTGGGTGGTACAGTAGATAGAGCACCCAGAGACCTGATATCAGAAAATCTTTCTGAATTCAAATCTGGCCTCAGAAACTTAAACTTACTAACTGTGTGACCCTGGGCATGCCACTTAACCCTGTTTACCTCAGTTTCCTCATCTGTAAAATGAGCTGGCGAAGGAATGGCAAACCACTCCAGTAGCTCTGCGAAGAAAACCCCAACATTGGGGTCATGAAAAGTCAGACATGACTGAAATGACAGAACAGCCACAAATGTGCAAAATTAATTAAATACTGCTATTCCTCAATAGTTTGACCTAATAATATAGACAGAAAAAAATAATAATAAGTCAATGAAGGACGCCTACTGTCCAAACCAGGGTCAAATCCTTTTGGCAATTTGTTCTGTAGAGCTTGGATTCAGTCAAAGGGCTGTACTTGAGGACCTAAAGAGCTTCAAGGCCGCAGGTTCCCAGCTGCTATCCCAGTCCCTAACATGATATTTCTAGGATTATAGATTTACAGCTAGAGGTCATAGTCTAAACTCATTTTTGCAATGAGGAAACTGAGGTTTAGGGAGGTTAATAGACTTTTTCAAAGTATAGCAGTTAATGTCAGATGTGAGATTTGAAACCTGGCCAAAGTCTGGAGCCAATATGCTTTCCAGTGTACTGTCTCCAATTAGACATCACAGATCTTGTCCATCAACATCCTACAAATAGACAATGAGTTGGGTCCAGAAATGATCAGAGAAAGGAAAATAAGCTGGATTTTCACTGAGAAACTGTGCCATGCTTTTAATGGCTTCATGCTTCTGCCTAAAGCAAAAACCCAACTTTTATTTTTTACCATTATGATTCTTTAGACAATGTTGCATGGGCACCAACCATAGACTACTACAGACTCTGTCAAGGCAAGGGATCCATCAAGCAGGTGTGAACAGGCTGCGCCACATTATAAACAAGGAATTACAAGAGAGGTCATATAAAAGATGTTAGCAAAGACATGAGCGATTGGGAAAAAGATGTCACAAAAAAGTGAGGGGCAGCCACTGAAGCGCTCCCATGCCACAACTAAAAAGGTCAAAATGATTCTGGGAAAGCCCCAAGCATGTCTCATGGACCTTCGGTAGAAAGTGTATGAAAGGATATGGACAAGAGTCACATAGGACAGACAGGCTATCTATCACTGGAGAAAAACCCGCTTCATTAAGATCATAGGTACACTGGAGTACTGTCAGTCAATCAGCAAACATTCATTAAGTGTCTTTTAGTTACTAAATGCTGGGGGTACAAAGATAAAGGGGATCGAGAAGTCCTTGCTCCCAAGAAGCTCACATTTTAATGGGAGGGACAACATGTAAACGACTATCTGCAAACAAAATATGGAGAGGATTAATTATAGATAATCAACAGAGGGAAGAAACTAACAAGGGAGCTCAATGATTTTGGAGTGGGTGCAAAGCATTTAGGGTACAAAATTGCAAAAGCACACACAGCCCCTGCCGTCAAGAAACTTCCAATCTACTCAGGGAGGTAAAATTTATACAATAATACTTATAAGAGGACATCAGCTATGATTCAAACATGTGATCTAGGAAAAGCTGAGGAGGGAGAGATCCCATTCAGCTGGGATCAGGTAAGGCTTCATGGTTGAGGAGGATGTGCTGAGCCTTGGAGGAAAAGGAGGATTTAACAGGCAGGAATAACGAGGGCATACAGACAATAGGGAAAGCCTGGGAATGGAAACTGGAAGTGGCATGTCAAGACCAGGGAACAGCTAATGGTTCAGTTTGGCAGAAACAAGGAACATATGAAGGGATGTGAATACAAAGAGCCTGGAAAGATAGGTTGGACCCAGTTTGTAAAGTTCTGAAATGCCAGAGTCATGGAGGTTAATTGTTCTATAGAGGCCATCCTAGGGGAGCTACTTTCACACAGTCCCCGAAATGACTCCTAAGGTCCAATTCAACTTCTACCATACGAGATTAAAGAAATGTATTTGATCTTATGAGAAATAGAAAATCATGGAAGATTATTTTTGTTTTTGACAAACAAGCTAACACAGCTAATTTTTTTTTTGTTAACTATATGAATGAGTATGAATGGAGAGGGGAGAGTCTGGAGGGAAGCAAGACTATTATATTGATTAAGTTAAGAAGGGATGAAGGACAAGATAAGGATGATAGTAGGAAGAGTGAAAAGAAGAAATCAGATCAGAGGAAGATTGTGGAGGTATAATACACAAGACTAGGCAAATGACTGAATATGGAGTGGGACAAGGATAGAAGATGAATCCATATTCTCAAGCATGGGGGCCTAGGAAGAGGTTAACTGTGCCATTTTTTAAAGTAAGGAAGGTGAGAGGAGGGGCAGGAAGAGTTAAATTTTGGACAAAGTGAGTTTGAGCTTCCAGGGAGACAGCTGGGAGGAGATGTATGGTAGTCCTTTGGGGATAATGAACTAGAGCTCACTGGGGAGATTAAGATAGAATAGATACATTTAGAAGTCATCTTCATGAAGGTGGTAGTGAATGCAACAGGAACAGATGCTACTGCAAAAGGAGAAAGTGTAGGTAGAAACAAAAAAGAGACCCTCAGACAGAGGTTGTGGAGATAGTCACACTTGGGTGGCAGAAAGAGGACAGTGGACCAGTGAAGGAGACCTACAGGGAACATTCAGACAGAGAGGAGATAAAGCAGTATCACCAAAGCCTCGGGAGAGCATCCAGAAAACCAAGGTGGTCAATAGAGCCAAATATGACAGAAAGGTCAAGAAAGAAGAGGACTGTGAAAAGGTCATTTTGTTTAGTTAAGAGTATCAGAAACCTTAGAGAGAGATGTTTCAGTAGAGTGGTGGGACAAGAGGTCAGATCCCACAGTCTATCAGTCAATAAACATATACTGAGCATCTCCTAAGTGCCAGGCACTGTGCTAAATGCTGGAAATAAAAGAAAGGTGAAAGACAGTCTCAGCTGCCAAGGATCTGCCTGCCTGACAGAGGAGAAAGCATGCAAACAAGCATGCTCTAGCAGTATGCAAACAAATATGTGTATAACCATGCTATGTAGAGTATAGTTTAGGGGTAATCAGCACAGGAAAGGTACTAGAATTAAGAGGATCTGGTAAAGGCTTCCTGTAGAAGGTAAGATTTTATCTGGAACTTGAAGGAAGCCAGGGAAACTAGGAGGTATAGATGAGGAGGGAAAACATTTTAGGCAGGAGAAGCAGCCAGTAAAAATGCCTAGAGTCGGGAGACAGTCTCTTGTGATGGTAGCCAGTGTCACTGGATCACAGAGAACATGGAACGATGTAAGGTGTAAGAAATATTGGAAAAGTGACAGGGGGCAAGTTATAAAGGGCTGCAAATGCCGGAGTTTGATCCTGGAGATAAGAGGGAGCAACTGCAGTTTATAGAGTAGGGGATGATATAACCGTATAATTATGGCTTGGCAGCTGTGGAGATTGGATTGGAGTAAGGAGAGAGACGACACAGGGAAACGAACCAACAGGCTATTTCACTAATCCAGATATGAGTGGATAAGGGCCTGTACCAAGGTGGTGGCATCATCAAAGGAGAGGATGGGGAGTATGGGAGAGATGTTACAAGGGTAGAATTCACAGACATTAGTAACAGACAGGATTGTAGAGGTGGGGCTGTGAATAAAGGATAATACCTAAGTGGTGAGCCCAGATGACTGGGAGGATGACATATGGTCTAGAGTAAGAGAAGCTAGGAAGATGTTTGGGGGGTGGGGGGGGTGGGAATCAAGTTCAGTTTTGGACATGCTGAGTTTAAGATAAAGAACATTCAGCTTGAGATGTCAGAAAGTCAATTGGCAATGAAAAATTAGAGATCAGCAGAGAGGTTAGGGTAAGATAGACAGATTTTGAGCATCATTGACACGGAAATGATCATTGACCACAGGAGTTGATGAGATCACCAGACCAAGTGAAAGAGTATGGAGAGAGAAGAGAAGAGGCCCCAAGACAGAACCCTATGAACGGATGGTGAGAAAGTAAAGGCAGTCAGTGAAACTATTCTTGATTGGTGTTTAAGAGTAGATGGGAAAGACAGAGATTAACTGCTTGAGGAGCTGGTGAAATAAAAGAAAATATTTTTAATAAGGGCAGGAAAATCAGAAATCAGAACATATTTATAGGCACTGAGGAAAGAACCAATAGATAAAGATGGAGAAAGAGAAAGAGTTGATGAGCATTCTCTGCTGAGGAGATGGGAAATGATGGACCCAAGGGCACAAGTAGAGGGCTATGCTTCACAGGGAAAGGATCCAACTCATCATCTGAGACTAGAGCAAAGGAGGAAAGGATCAATAGAGGTAAATAGAGGTTTTGACATATGGAGAAAGGGAGAGAAGGAAATAGCAAGAGATGGTCTAAAACTCAGGTCATCTACTGGAATAAATGTGGAGAAGGGGTAGAATTGATGAAGGAAACAGAAAGGAATTACATAAGATGGGAAGATGTACGTGAGTTTTAATCTGCGTTGTTGGAAGGAATATCCACAGTAATGAGATCACATGTCAGCTAGAGTATTGTAATTTACATATAAAAGTTCAAAAGTTATTGGTAACTCTTCAAAAATCCAAGAGGACAGATCCAAATGGATCATATACTATTACAACTGAGCTTTAGAGATAATCCAGTTCAATGCCTTCATTGCACAAATGAGAAAACTGATGCCCAGAGAAAAGATGTGGTTAGTATAAGACTATATAAGGTAGTAAGCAATGGGTAGAGTCAGCATTCAGATCCAGATCATCTGACTTCAAATCTAGGGCTCTTTCCACTATACCACACAAAAGGAGGGGGAGGGAGGGGGAGGGAGGGGCGTGAAGGAACATGTAGTTACTGGATGCTGGAACCAAAAAGAGTGAGGAAAAAGCCAAAAACACATTTTGCCTGCCTCACAATTTTCTGTAGGGCCGATCTCATGAGTCTGGGGCACCAATCAGTTCCCCTAGTTGATGGTACCTTGGCCTGGGCAGCAACTTCTGAGGGTAAAGCTTTCTGTTGTTCAGCGATTTTCAGTCCTATCTGACTCTTTGTGAATCAGTTACTAGATTGGCAGTGATATTGAGTGGTTTGTCATTTCCCTTTCCAGCTCATTTTACAGATGAGGAAACTGAGGCAAACAGGGTTAAGCGACTTGCCCAGGGTCATACAGCTAGTAATCATCTGAGATTTGAACTGAGAATGGTGAGTCTTTCTGACTGCAGGCCTTGCACTCTATCCACTGTACCAGCTAACTGCCTGTAGGGTAAAACTGGACCATACCAAAAGGGAAATGAGACAGGTGGGAAGGCATGCGTACTGGAGACAAATTTTTCCACTTCATCCTAGAAGGAAAGAGGCAGCTGACCAAAGGGGTGAGAGATTCCAGGTTGGAGGATGGTGGATTATGGAGCTGGCTAACTGCAGGGTCAAGCTGGTGGGAGGAAGGAAGTAAACTCCCATTAGGCTTGGGAATCACACTGGCATATTGAGACTGTATTCCTTTTGCACACAGCAAAGCAGGTCCTTCAGAGAATAGGACAGAAGCTTGTTAGTGGTTGTTGTGGGTTTGGGTTAAGAGAGGATTGATGAGGCAGGAAGTTTAAATTGGTCTATAAAGGCCTTCCCATGGAGCCTGCTCAGAGTTGCCATTCCTCACTCCAGTCCACCATATGGCTAATCCTCTGCAACCCTGGTGGGCCCTGTGTAGTCACATCTTTGGTTCAGTTTCTATCACAGGCCAAACAGGATGATCCTGACAGAAGTGGACCCTGTGGGTCCGACTAGACCAAATCACATGACCCATGACACATTTTCTACTTCCATACAACATACACCCCGGCTTCTCTCACCAAAACTACTGATTATGGAGTAGACCTAGAGCCCAGAGTTTGACAGAGTGATGGGAAGGTTTTCTTGTCCCTTCGATTCCTTTCCAACTTCCTTACACTAAAACAAACAGGACAGTTTTGAAAGTCACAGGTCAAAGTAATCATACATACTAAAAGAAAAGCATACTAAACCACATGGAGATAGTTTTGTGTACCATACTCTTTCTGTTCCACTATGTGTGTGGAAATGTCCATTTTATTCGGTGTTTAGTTCAGAATAAAAATAAAATTCATAAATGAGTATCTGAAATATCATCTTTCTGGTTCATTATTTTGGCTTAGGTATTACCTGACTTACTCAAGCCTATTTTAAAATGAAAATGCCACTGGGAATGATGACACAGTCCACAACATTTCATTATGAATGAATTTGTCACAACACCCTGGCTTTGGATCTAGAAGGGACCTTCGAGACCATTTATTTCAATACCCTTGTTATCAGATCCCTTTCCTACTTGGCTGGGTAGCATGAGCCGAAGTGAAGGAAAGCATGTTGTAAAGGGAAGCAGAGCCATAAATAGTTAGCTTACAGGGTCAGCTAGGTGGCACAGAGGATAGAGTGCTGAATCTGAAATTAGGAAGCTCATCTTCCTGAGTTCAAATCCAGCCTTAGACACTTACTACCTATGTGACCCCAGGCAAGCCACTTAGCCTTGTTTGCCTCAGTTTCCTCATCTGTAAAGGAAGCTGGAGGAACCACTCCATTATCTTTGCCAAGAAAACCTCAAATGAGGTCACAGAGAGTTGGATACAACTTAAAAAATAACTAAATGACAACAAAAAGTAGTATGCATTTTTATATAGATTTTATCACAATTTATATAGTGATCATGATGTGTCAGGCACTGTGTCAAGCACTTTGTATTTGATCCTCACAACTCTGAGAAATAGGTGCTATTATTACCCCCTTTTTACAGAAGGGGAAATTGAAGGGTTAAGTGACTTGCCCAGGGTCATTCAGCTACTTAGTGTTTGAGGCTGGATTTGAACTCAGGTCTTCCTGACTCTTATCCTGGAGCTGTATCCAGAATTTTTACAGTACAGTGGAAAGAGCACTGGCTCTGCTATCAAAGGGACTAGATTCAAATCCTGCCACTGATACTACCTGAGTGACCTGAGTGACACTTAGTCTCTCCAGTCTCCATTTTGTCTATAAAATGAATGGGGGTGAAATTTGTACTAAATGCCCTCTGAACCCCCTTTCAACTGTGAACTTATGATCCTGTGATCCAGTTGGGTTGAAAAATGAGGGGCAACAGTGTAAAAAATGGGTACACTCATGCTGGGAGTATCCATTTCCCAGAGGGTCCTGCTTTCACCTCCATAGAGCTTGGTAGGGAAGGAAGAGCCCGGGAGTGGGTTGTCACAGTGATAGGGAGATGGTGGCACTGAGCAGAAGCATGGGCTGGCTAAGGACCAAGAAGGAAGACAAGGGGAAGTTGGTTATCGCAGGAAAGAAAGGAGCTTTCCTCGATGTCAGTGTGCCCATGCTAGTTACCTTTCTGAGACAAAAGCACCGAAGGCAGACATCACCAACGGTACAAATTTGTTAAGGGCTGGCCCTGCCTGTGAAGTTGTTTTAGATCCCTCCTCCTCATCACACACAAAACAGTAAGAAATTTGTAAAACACTTTATAATTACAAGGTACTCTTCATACGATATTTCATTCTATTTTCCCAATCATACAAGACAGTATAAGCATCATTGTCCCCATTTTACAGATGGGGAAACTGAGGTTCAAAAATTAAATCATCCAAGGTCATAAAATGAGTCTGTCACACACTCAAACCTGGTCCTTCCAACTGCAAGTCCAGTGTTCTTTCTTCAGTATGATCTCTATGCGTGGAGGAGCCCTCAGCTAAGTCCCCTTTCTCAATATTCACCCCTGCTTCTGGTGGCTCTCTGGCTCCTCACTCAATAGGATAAAACACATCCCAGATGATGACTGGGAGTTAGAAAACCTGAGTTCCAAACCTGCTACTACATGGATGACCCTGAACAAGTTGAATTAGACGACCTCAAAGGCCCTTCTCCAACTCTAAAGATTTCTGCTTCAGTGACCCTTCATCTTTCTTCTCCTAAGAGGTTTGATAGAGTCTGTGTGAAGCACATGGTGGAAGCTCTGCCACTCTCCCATCAATGTCTAATTTATTGTGATGTAAAAATCAGGCACCAGGGCAACGGGAAGCGCTAGAGAGAGCCAAACACGCTCCCATCCTGTTCTGCTCCACATAGTTCCAGTATTTATTGTACCCATATGTGATGCTGAACATTAAAACATGCTGCCGAGATTCCTCCAGAAAGGACTGACATTTCACAATATTCCTCTAATACTTGGGATTACTGTTCAAGATGATGAAAATGTGGTTTATTTAAAACAGATTTGCAAGAAAACAATGCCGTTGCCTCAGAGGAAGGCCAAATTTAGTTCCTGGGACTATCTGCCCTCAGAGGGGAGAGTTTAGGTCTCCTAGTGGAACTTCAGAATGTGCTGAATTGGGATCTCTTTGGGGAGGGAGGGAGGGAGGGAAGAAGGGAAGGAAAGAGCTGGGGGTATAGAGAAAGGTAGCTGTCCCAGGCAAGACCTAGAACAGAAAGAGAAGGCAGGAAGGACAGAGTTGAGAACAAAAGTTACCATGCTCTATAAATGATATTCGTTCAATTATGGGAACCTTAAGAATCCTATAATCCAAAACTTTAAATTTACAGATGAGGCACCCAAGACACACAGAGGGGAACTGAATGACCCAAGGTCACGCAGGTAGTAATGTCAGAGCTAGAATGAAAGCCTAGATTTTCCACTTCCGAATGCAGGGTTCTGGCACTATCCCACACTGCCCCTCATCCATCCATTCATTTATTCATTCAAGCAACAAACATTTATTAAGACCCTACACTATGCAAGGCACAGTGCTTGGTGCTGACACAAGAAAGATTCTAGCACTGTGGGAAAGGCACCAGAAAAGGAGGCAAACAAAGCTGAGTCCCAGCCCCACCTAGCTACCTACTTGCTACATAATCTTAAGGAAGTCCAACCTCTCCAAGCCTCAGTTTACTCATCTGAAAAAATAGAGATAACAAAATGTGCCCCTCACTCATGGAACTGTGGGAGAATGCATGTGGGTGAAGGGTGAGCCAGCTTTGTGACGAGAACCAACACCTTACCAGCATCTGGTACCACCACAGCTGATGGCGTTACCACAGTCGAATTTCATTGAGGCATCGGACAAACAGTGGATTTTAGGGAACTCATTAAGACATCAGACAAATGGAACAATTGAAGTCCACCTCCACTGGCATCACCTCCTCTCCCACACCAAGTCCCAGATCACCTGGGGTGTGACCTCTATGCTCCTGGGGTCCAAGGGTGAGTGGGAGATGCCTCCTGGCCCCTGCATTTACACACTTCTTTTTTTTCTAACACCCTGGAGTTCTGCAAAACTCCGCAGCACCCTGAGCCAAGTGCTCTATTTCTTCCTCCCTTCTCTTTAAAGCCCACGTGTATTTAAAGGGAATTCATTCCATATGCCTGATTCTTCAACACTGATCTCATCAAAACCTTATTTTCTGAGAGTTCTTTCATGCCTTTGTGAAACATTGAAAGGGTTTTTTTCCCCCTTTTGGAGGGAGATAGAAGGGAGGGGGGGCTGGGGAGGAGATGTAGAAGGACAGAATTTGGCCCACAAAGTGTCACAAATGTTTGAAACTCAAAAAATCTCAACGTCCTCTGAGCCTGACTTCCTACAAAGAGAATGGCAGTGGGTCACTTGTTTTCTCCAAAGCCTCTTTTACATCTTAGGCCTTTATTCTGCCTCAAATGTGCTGTGTGACCTTAAGCAGATTACTCAGGCTTTCGGATCCTCCTTTTTTTATGCTGGGGGAGGGATGGAAAGAAGGGCGTTGGACATCCCAGGTGTTGAGTGGGTCACTTGGTTCCTGCGGAGGGAGTGCTCGGTGATTCCCCCAGTCACACAGCCCAGGTTGAGGGCAGGTTGTCACCATTAATCATTTTTGCAGAGACAGTCTCCATTGCGAACTGGATGCCGTCATTCCCCTAGCCTGACACCATAACTGCACACTGTTTATGAGCCTAAGATGAATTCCGCTGCTGTCTTTGGATTGTGAGGTTTGGCAAGGCCCTCAAGGTTTCCAGATTCACAGCCTCCTCCACTCTCCTCCCACTCAGGACTTATCTTCTCTTTATCCCCACTAGAACCCCCAGCCAAATCACTTACTTCCTCAAAGGGAGGACTCCATAAGCAGGGATGCTGGCTGAAGGTGGAGAAGTTTAGAGAGGGGATTAGTCTATTTCAAGGAGCTCCCTACCCCCCATGAACCTCCTTAGGGTCTACTCAATCCTTGGTAATTTCCCAAGGGGCCTCTCTCCATTAAATGACCACCTGAGGAGTAATTAGAGAGAAGCCGGAATTGGGTTCATAATAGGAGGCAGGCACCTGTGTTCTCCACCTTCCATTGTCCCCCCTTCCCCCTTCCCCCTTCCCCAGTGCAGCTTGCGCCCATGGTGTGTTGGGATATCAGATTCCCCTCCCCAGGACAGCAGCAACTACGTCCAAGTGTTTCTGCTCAGGTCCTCAAGGCGTTGCTCATTCAGGCATTTACAAGTAGCAGACAGACACCCCCTGGAGTGAGAATCCTAGCTTCAGGCCAGGGACAGGGGCTGTCCTTGGGGGGAGCCCCTTCGATTTCTGGAGCTGTTACTGGCAGCTCACTCACCTTCATTCCAGATCATTCAACCCACAAAGGCTTACACAGTACCTACTAAGGGTGCATGATGGGGCAGAAAACCTTCTGGCCTTGGACACTTAGTTGTGGCTTCTGTGACATTTACTTACCATACTACCTCAGGCAGCTTTCCTTTAATGTCCCTAAGTCTCAGTTTCCTTATCTTCAAATTGGAGATAATAACCCATGCACTAGCTACTTCACAGGTCTGTTGTGAGGAAACATACTTTATAAACCACAAAGGGCATGATGATGTCCTCAGAACTATATGGAGATGCTGTGGAGGGACACAAGAGAAGACAAGAGTCTTAAAAATATTCCAGGGATAGTGGTGAAGGGTAGAAAGGGATAACTTCTCCAAGATTAATGTGCCACCCTTCCTCCATATAATGCTGAGAGGCAGCTAGGTGGTGCAGTGGATAGAGCACTAGTGCAGGAGTCAAGAGGACCTGAGTTCAAATCTCTCCTCAGACACTTGACACTCACTAGCTGTGTGACCTTGGGCAAGCCACTTAATCCCAATTACCTCATCCTGGGTCATCTCCAGTCATCCTGATGAATATCTGATCACTGGCTTCAGATGGCTCTGGAGGAGAAGTGACCTGCACAGCCTTCCCTCACTCAAAAAAACAAAGTCAAGTGTAAGTCATATCATTATTTCTCTGATGGCATGGTCTGCTTTGGCAACAAAGGACAAACACGCATAGAGTGCTGAGAAACCTTGAGAAAGGATAGGGCAGGGATCACACTAATGGAGAACATGTTCTACCATTTCAGGATGCAATAACTTTGCTTTCTGTCTTTATGCCTAATGGAGAACATGTTCTACCATTTCAGGATGCAATAACTTTGCTTTCTGTCTTTATGCCTACTTCCTGATGATTTCTTTTAAGCCATATTTCATTCAGGCACACAGAATTATAAAGTCATGGGACCATAGACTCATGGGGTTTATAACGGGAACATTGTAGGTGGTCTTGTCCAACCCCTTCCCTTATGCAAAGAAGGAAACTGAAGGCCAAAAAGGCTCTTGTATGTATGTAAGAGAAAGAGAGAGGGCCCATATTTAGCTTAATGAGCATATATTGAATACCTACATTGTACAGGGCCCTATGCTAGATGATGTGAGGTATACAAAAAAGTGTAAAGTCTGGTTCCTGGCCTCAGGAAACTTACACATGAGTTGACAATATTCAGGGACATTTAAGTCTAAAGCCACCAAATAAATTTTAACTTAACTTAATTCTCTTCAACAAATATTTAATAAACATCGATTATGTTGAGATCGAGAGATACCATGGCATAGGGAATAGAGAGTTGGTCTCTAAGTCAGGAAAATCTGAGTTCAAATACTGCCTCTGAGCAGGTACTGACCTGTCTTGATAGGTTCCCTAGGAACTCTCTCCACCAATGAAATCACAGATCTGATCCGAACAAATAAAATGGGCAGGATCCCATACTAGCCACTAGGAAGGCAAAACTGCCTGGTCTCTCCCTCTATGGGGGCAGTCTAATTTATTCCATGGATATGTATTAAATGCCTACAACTGCAAGAAACTGCAGTAGGCTGAGGATACAAAGACCAAAATCCCAACTGTAATAACAATGTAGTCCCTGCCCTAAAGGAGCTTGCTGTGTCCTGGGGGGAAAGTGGGGATGAGAAGAATAAGACAAAATAATTTTAAGTACTGCAAAGATCAGAGAAGACCTTGGGAGGAGGTGGTGCCTAAACTATGTTTCTGTACCAGGTAGGCCTTACTTAGGCTCTGCCCATGATTGTGTAGGCTCAGTAGTACTGGAATTAAATTAAAGGCCTCTAAGTCATTCAAACATCAAAAGGAGATTTACTTAAAGGTTATTCAACAATGATTTAATATTTGGACCAGTAGGGCACTGTATGGTGACTCAAACAATGGGACAACCACCAAATTCGGAGGCTGCTGCCTTCCTCCTCTTTTATGCTTTTTAGTGGTAAGAAAGTTAAATCAGCAGTGACTTGGCTTAAGTCCTTGATCCCTTTTTCCCTGTTCAGTCATTTTGATCATATCCTTCTCATGATGACCCCATTTTGGGATTTTTCTTAGCAAAAATACTGGAGTGGTTTGCCATTTCCTTCTCCAACTCATTTTACAGATGAGGAAATCGAAGTAAACAGAGTTAAGTGACTTGTCCAGGGTCACAGAATTAATAAGTGTCTGAAGCCAGATTTGAACTCAAGAAGATGAGTCTTCCTGACTTCAGGCCCAGTACTCTATCCACTACACCACTTAGATGCATTCTTTACCCCTAGGCCAATCATCTTTTGAGAACAACTTCCTTGCCTTTTGAAGAAAAAACTAGCATGGCTTTCATGACAGGAGATCCTGGGAGAAATCGTTCCTTCTACAGCTTTGAAAGAAGCTAAGGATTCTAGGAGGCATGAGTGAGGTAGTAGTGCATTCTAGACATGGGAGACTACTCATGTAAATTCACAGAGGTGGTGAAAAGCAACATCCCACATGGGGAAGAATTAGCAGACCAGACTGACCAGCACTGGCAGTGCTGAAGAGGACTGGACATAAATTCACGAGAAGTGAAATGATACAAAAGATACCCCAAACAAGGCAAGGATCTGGATGATTGTCCAATGAATGGAACTGACAAGTCAGAATATCAAGGAAGGCAAGATCATTTTAAGATGTGGCGGTCAGGAAAAGTCTAATAGAGGACTTGTTACTTCAAATCACATCATCAGATCCTGAAGGGCTAGAGACAAGCAAACTGCCATGTGCCTGGGTTTCCTTTACTGTGGCTTTGACTCAAATTCCTTCCGTCTAAACTGCAGGCGGGTAATGAATAATCTTTTGAACAGGGGAACCTCTAGGGACCCAACATGTGGTATCTGAAATGCTCCAGGGCCTTCCCCTGAACACATGTGGAGGGGTTCCCTAACTGCTGGTCACAGCACAGCAACACTCACCTCCTGCTCATGGGGAAGTCTATAAATCTTCCGGATCTCAGATGGTGAGGACACCACTATCCTGGGCTTGTGGGAGCAGATGAAAGTCCAGGTCATGGGCCTAAAACAATTATATTCAGATAGTACTTATTTAATCCCCATATATAAGTCTTCTTTATCTTATGAGCAGAGATATTAATAAGACCAACTCTTAGCAAAATTATGAAGCAGAATAAGAGAAGGAAAAAGTTGGAAGGAACCTCAGAAATCATCAAATGAGGATCAGATGAGATAACATCTGTAAAGACCTGACATAGCTTAAAATGCTATAGAAGCATGAACCATAATTATTAACCAGTCCAACCCTTCCCATTTTATACATGAGGAGACTGAGGCCCAAAGGGTAAAATGGCTTACCCAAATTAGTTTGTGTGAGGGTCAGGACCAGAGCACAGATCTCCTGATTTCTCATCTTACTGTGTTTGTCTGTATAAATTATCTTCAGAGATCTCTATAGACACTTCCCTCTTCCTCTCTTAGCATCCATTATAGCAGACTCTCAGGGCCCTCCTGAAGCCCTTCAACTCCCTAGAGCCCACCCCCATGGCTCTCCTTCAATCTACTTCCCCTAGCTGCACCTTAACATTTAGAAACTGACCTATGCTACGCCCCAATCCCTCAAGACTTTCCTTTGTATGTTTGAACTAATTGATTGAAAAGGTGCTCTTGACTATTAATGGTTCATTCCATCATTCTTTGCAAATCAAATTTGAATTTTCTTAGAAGTCTTCCATTCCTTAATCTAAGAGGAATGATGGTAAGGATGGAGTGAACAAGTATAATTTAAGCATTATTAAGGTTCACAAGGAGATCTTAATTTCCTAGGTGAGAGATATAAAAGGTTTAGACCAGAACAGCAGAAGAGAGTAAAAACACAGGAAAGAGGAGACGCTAGGTAGAAAGAAGCAGTCAGATGTGACAATTGCCTAAATGTACAGAACTCTTCAACATTTTCCAGTTTCCCACTTATATTCCACTGACCTCATTGTTAGCACAGAAGGGAAGGCTGGGCAGCATACTGGACTTGGAAGGAGGGAAATAGTAGCTATAGCTAACAGCCTGAGGAGGACACTAGCATCTTTCACTTTGGGGCTGCCTGTAACCAACAAATCCAATCATGAAGGAGTGGCGCTTCCACCTCAGATATTTAGAAACTAGACTTTGTCACACGTTATGTGCAGAAACTTACTGTGTTTGAAAGATAAGAGAGGAGATAAGTAGGGCCTTGTCAAATCAGAAGTAGGATAGTACAGGGCTCAAGTGTTCCTGAGTGTCTTTCCCCTGTGGGTGTGTTCCCGTGTGCTATGAGTATTCCCTCAGGGAATCTTGTGTTCTGGGCTACGCTGTCAAGCTGCCGGAAGTCTTTGAACAGAGAGAGAACACCAAAGGGATTTGACAGTGATGAAGTTGTATTCTAGACAGCATCTTCTGAGCCCTTCCCTCTCCCTTAAGGCATGTCTGGGTCAGGGATAGGGAGCACCCTACCACCCATGGCCATAATATTAATCACCCCCTTATACTTGAATGGCACTTTACTTTTTCAAAGCACTGTCCCACCCATTATCTCATGTGATCCTCCTGAGTTAGGTAGGGCCTGTAATAGTATTCTTATTTGACGTATGAAAAATCTGAGATCTCAAAAGATTAAATGGCTTGTCTTGCACAGAGCTAAAATGAGATTCTAGAACTTCTGCCTCCCAGGCCAGTTCTCCATCCACTAGACCATGCTAACAAGCCCAGGCCCCTCTCCCTTTTCTGAGCTCCTTCCAGCCTCCTTTTTGTTCTCTGAATCCCTCTCAGCTTCCACATGGAGTTCCTATTCCAGATCCTTATATCTTGGTTTACCTCTGGCTTTGATTCAAGACATCTAAAAATCTTTCCTCTCATGACTCTACTGTCCTTCAAGCACCAAAGGACAGGAACCAGAGAACAGTGTGGCTTTAGGAGTAAGAAAGTTCCATGTCTGTAAATTCAAGGACCTTTTTGTTAATTGTATTTTCATTCATTCAAACAAAATTGATTATGAAAGCCCAGAATAATAATTCCAGTCAACATTTATATAGTGCTTACCACATACCAGGCACTGTATAAAGCTCATTTGGTCTTCACCAAAGCCCTAGGAAGTAAGGGCCATTGTTATTCCCATTTTACAGAGGAGGGAACTATGACAAAAGGTGAAGTAGTTTGCCCAGGATCAAACAGTTAGTAAGTTTCTGAGGTCATATTTGAACTCAGGCCTGAAGCTCTATCTATTATACCACCTAGCTATCCCAACATCATATTATCATGTCTTAGCAGAGTGAAAAGACCTGGGGTGATGGGCAAATTAGACACTGGGGGTGGGGGAGGAAATAAGAATTTATATATGCTATGTGTATATATGCTATATGCATATATGCTATATGCCAGGTGCTGTGCTAAGCACTTTATAAATATTATCTCATTTTATCTCATTCGTAGCTCTCAACCACCCTTTGGGGTAGGATTTCCTAGAAAAATTGCCATGCTCAGTCCTCATCTAAGAGAAGGCACTAAGATCATTTGATACATTCAGAGCTGTGCTGTGGGTCTCCTTTAATAATTCTGGTACCTTTGTGACTTCCTGGATCCCAAGAAGGCCCTTCCACTTAATTTAAGGAGTACTTATTTATTAAGTACCTGCTACAAGCTAATCACAATGTTGAGTGATCCTGGACCACATGGAAGAAAACATAATCCTCGACCTCTGGAGGCTTATAATCTAATTTATAGAAAGACAAGGCAAATACGCGCACAAATAATTATATTACAAGAAGACTATGAAAGTAGTGAAGACTAAAAGTATGGAAGGGGTCAAAAAGAGTAGAAAGGGATTAATTCAAAGAGAGAGGGATCGCTTCCATTTGGAAGTCTGGGCAGAGGCTTCATGGAGAAGGTGTCACCTGAGGTATGTGGAGAAGGAATGGTAAGTTTTCGGCAGGCGAAGACATGGCCAGAGACAAGAAAGAGTAGGACAAGATTAAGAAATAGCTATTAGGTCAATGTGGCTAGAATATGGGATATGTGAAGACACCCTTAGTGTGAAGTAAGACGGGAGACCAATTATGAAAGAGCCTTGAATGTCAAGCTAAGAATTTTTTTTTTTTTTATCTTGTACGTACTATGGGGTCATTGAAGGTTTTTGAGAAGGATGGTGACAAGATCAGATCTGTGCCTTAGGAAAATTATGCAGGTAGTTGTGTAAAGGATGGATTGGAGCAGAGGCAGGGCAGGTGTTAAAACAGTCCAGGTGTAACTGAGATGAAGGTCTGAACAAGGGTGTTAAGTGAAACTGAAGGGAGGACCTATATGAGAGATATCATGAAAGTAAAATCTATAGAATTTGACAGCTGCTCAAATGGGGGAAGCAAGGCAGAATCCAAGATGATTCAGACATTGCCTTCATTACTTGGGAAGATGGCGGTACCATCAACATTAGTATGTCCTCTTCCCTTCTGCCCTCCCCTTCCCCATTCAGTACATTTCAGTGGTTCCTTAGCACCTCCAGGATCAAATAGAAAATCCTCTGGCATTCAAAGGTATAACCTAGCTTCCCTCCTCCCTTCCCCCACCTTTCCAGTCTTCTTACACTTTATTCGATGCCAGTGGCATCTTCAATCCAGTGCCACTGGCCTCCTGATTGTTCCACAAATAAGACAGTTCATCTCTTAGTTCTGGACATTTTCTGTAGCCTTCTCCCCTACTTCTCCCTCCTCCATCTATCCTGCCTACTGACCTCCCAGATGTCTTTAAGTCCCATCTAAAATTCCATCTTCCACAGAAAGTCTTTCCCAATGCTTCTTAATTCTAGTGCCTTCCCTCTTTTAATTATTTCCTATTTATCCTGTTTAGAGCTTGTCTGTACATTTTTGTTTGTTGACTTCCCCATTACCTACCAGTGGAAAGTGAATTTGCTTATCAGCTCTTTTTCTGAGAACAGATTTTGCTAGGGGAGAAGGGGGTTTGAATCTTGGGGCTTGAGGGAGGTGGATCAGTGAGGAGATGAAAAGGGCACAGAAGAGGGAAGCCAGGGGTGCTGAAGACATCAGGTTCATAGCTTTGCCTCAGTTCTTGCTTTCTCTGAGCTCCCAACCCCAGGCACCACTGGTGTGGGAAAGGACAAGCCCACGATGATCAGAGGAGAGATCTTGTTTTCCTGAGTGGCAGGCCCTTCTCACTAGTCAAACGCCAGTGAAAGAAATATGTCCCCTATAGCAAATCTGTCACCACGTCCTTCCCTCCTTTGAAATGTCTCTCAAAATCCCCTCCTCCCTCTCCATTCCCACTGTCACCACCCTAGTCCCAGCCCTCATCACACCTGGATGATTGCAACAGCCTCCCAACCAGTCTCCTTGCCTCCAGGCTTCCCTTCCTCCAAGCCAGCCTTCACACCCCTGACTGCCAACTCAATTTTCCTACTCTTCCTCTTTTGTGACGCTATTCCTTGACTCTAGAACCTCTAATGGCTCCCGGTTACCTACAGGCTATGAAGCCCAAACTTTTATCTAGTATATAAGCCACTCTACAACATGAACCCAGTCTGCTTTTCTAACTTCATTTCCCAATTCTCTTCCACAACCTTAAAGTCATACCCAAGCACTTCAGTCCATATTGATGCCTCCTTTCTTTGAATTCTCATCACCATAATTTATTGTCTGTTACAACAATATCCAATCTTGTACAATTCTCTAATTATTTCCCACTGATTGATTGATTGATTGGTTGATCCAAATGGTCTCCAACTGCCTACCCTGACATACTTGTAAATTATCTCTGTGCTTTTAGCTAGTTTTCCAGCTAGCTTCTTGCAGAGGGTAAATAATGATTCATGCCAAGAACTTAATAAAGAACATGGATTTCATTCCTATTACTAAAAGTTCATTTATGGAGGGGAGTGGGGAACAGGGGAAGCCAGAAACGCATAGTATTTTGGAACCACAATGGGATGATAGAGATTATCTAGTCCCATTCTCCTATTTTACAGCTGGGAAAACAGAGGCCCAGAGAGAGAAGAGTAAGGTCAGCTCAAGAGCCAAGGGCTCCTACCCCCAAATAACTACCTCAAATTTACTTTGTATGTGTTTTGTATTTATGTATGTGTTGTAAACTAAAATTTCTTTGTAGGCAGGAACTGTTTCATTTTTCTCTTTATATCTCTAGGGTATCCAGGTCAGCATCACCTGAGCACAACTGGCTTGACCAGGGAGACAGTGCAGGATTGGGGGAGGCAAGTGCCCCAGTGAAGCCCCCTCCCCTCCACACATCATCATCACAGTCAGGATCTCTCATTCTCGAACTCATTGCATATTCTCAGCAAATTTCCTCTAGTTCATCTAGGATGCAGTAAGGAAAACAGTGCCTTTTCAGTACAATTGTAGACCCAGAGATGTCAGAGAGGGAGGGAGGCAGGCCCTAGGGACTTTACATCCACCATTGGACCCTGCTCACCAGTGCCCACCGACCCTAGCACACAGTGCTTGGCATTTAGTAGCTTTTTAATAAAAGTTTATTGACTGATTGATCTGTGGCCCACGGCCACACTGTGAGGTCATAGCAGAACCAGAACTAGAATCCCTGGTCTTCTGACTCCCAGTTCAGTATTTTTTCCACACCACTCACTGCCTGTGGTCATGGGCTGTTTAAATTGACATGCTTTATTTTTTGCAAGACTGCTGTCACCTCAGGCTAATTTTGCAACATTCACTTGCCTAGAAAGTGAATCAAATACATTTTTCTCAGCCTATTTAACTCCTACCCATACTTCAAGGTTTAGATCAAGCCCCACTCCTAAACAGTAGAGCCCACAGGGATCTTTGCTTTCTCATGGGGCAGGCTTGGCATAGGGGTAATACCACTGAATTTATTGGGCAGAGAGGTGGGATTTGAACCCTAGACCTGCTCTCGGCTATGGGGACCTCGGGCAAGTGCTTCATCTCTCCCATGGGGCCTCCATTTCCTATCTGTGAAATGAGGTTTGGCTCAATGAGGTTGGCTATTCCTCTGAGTCTATTCCAGTTCTAATTCCTGTGGACTTTATGGAACTTGTCTGCCGTACCTTGCTGTCTCGAGTTTGATTCTACACCATCACACACGAGCACTGCCTGCATGATGAAGTGGAAGGAGGTTGGGATGAAGTGAGGAAGACCCAAGTTCCAATCCAGCCTCAGACGCTTACTAGCTGTGTGACCCTAGCAAATCACTTTACCTTTCAACCTCAGTTTCTTCATCTGTTAAATGAGGATAATAACATTTGCCTCATGATTCTAATGAGAGGATTAAATGAAATAATATATGTCAAGTGCTTTGCAAAACTTAAGGGGTTATATAAATAAATACTACCATTATGATCATGATCATTAGTCACCTACTATGTGCCAGGCACTGGAAACATACAAAGACAAAAAAGAAAATGGAGTTTATATATTCTATGGAAGGGAAACCACATGTAAACATGTAAGTTCACACAAAACATATACACCAAATATGCAGAGAGGGAAGGAGGAGCTTGGAACAGGAACATTAACAAATGGGAAGCTCAAGAAAGACCTTGTGTAGAAGGTGGCAACTGAGCTAAGCTAGCAGGAAGTTAGGACTTTGAAAGAAGCAGAAGGAATGAGACAACATCCCAGAATGGTAGAAAACCAAGGCAAATGACCGATCAGGAGATGGAATGCTTTCTATGAAGAAGAGCAAAGAGGTCATGTGGACTAGACCATAGAAGGTGAGAAAGGGAGTAATGCCTAATCAACCTGGGAAGATAGGCCAGAGGAATTATCAATGCAATTACCAACCATGAGGTCAGAAGATTAATTAATAGTGAAGCACAAGTAGCAGGTGACTGGAAGTTCAAAAGGAGTCTGCCATTTTCAGCCATGGTCAACGGGTTGATGTGTTTAGCTTGACTACGCTTAGTTATAATGGAAGACTTTACTGGAGTTCAGCGAGACAATGGTGAGTTAGTCTTGTCACTGGATTTCAATGACTCTGGAAGAAAGAGTGAAGCTGATGATTTTGTGCAACTGCCTCACTTAAATCCAATTTAGATTCAAGTCAAGTCATCGCCCCACGATGCTGTTGGTCCTCTTTGAAAACAGACAAGCAGCAATAATGTGTTCAGATGCTACTCTGATACTTTAACCAGATGAGAACACTTTTCTATTAAATCAGTCTTTCGCTCCTCTCCTGGAGCCTCTTCTAGCTCTCTAGGCTTGCCTCTCTGCCCAATAAAAGATTGCAAATAAGCAAAAGTAACAGTGAAATATAAGTTGTTATGAAGTATTATTGGGTGAGTTTCACTTATTTGATTGCAAATAGCTGGAAAGTAAGTTTAATTGACTGTACTCATGTTCAATAATTAATTTAAAAAAAAAAAGATAGGCTGGAGCCAGATGACACAGGGATTTAAGTGTTCTCTAATTACTATTCTATGTGTGGTAGCCTTGTCTTCCCAGGTAGACTGTAACCTTCCTGAGGTCAGGCACGATTATCCTTGACTTCCTTCTGTCCCACCAGGTGCCCTACATAATCCAAGACATAGAATGTATACTCAACAGATACAAGCAGATCAATAGGTGGATTAAATAGTGCTTAAAAGAGGAGATTGTTTTATCCTTTTCTATGAGATAGAGCCCCAAATTGCCTCTTTGGCAAGAAAAGAGGAGCAGGATTTTTCTCTTTCTCTTCACATTTCAATTATTTCAAATAAAAGTCAAATTTGTTGAGCATCACAAATTCTCAAATATGAGGAATTATAATCTTATCATCAATCAATTACTCAATGACAATTTAGAAAGTGCCTACTATGTGTCAGGTAGAAGCTAGGTGGCACAATGGATAGAGTGTCAAGCCTGGAGCCAAGAAGACTCATCTTCCTGAGTCTGACCTCAGACACTGCATAGCTGTGTGACCCTGGGCAAGTCACTTAACCCTGTTTGCCTCAGTTCCTCATCTGTAAAAATGAATTGAAGAAGGAAATATCAAAACACTCCAGTATCTTTGCCAAGAAAACCCAAAGGGGTCATGAAGAGTCAGATATATCTGAAAAAAGACAAAAACAACATTATGTGCCAGGCACTGGACTAGGTACTAGGGGTAACAAGTATGCCAGAAAATGTTAGCAAATGTTTAACAACCAGCTGGGGAGGAGGGAGATTTATATGAACTATTATGGACTATTTGTGAGTAATCTGTGGGAGAGCTTTCCAATTTCATGTAGGTCTCAGCTTGAAAGGTTCTACCACAAGTCAGGCACAGTCAGCCACAAGATGAGCCACAGTTGGACATTCTGTACCTTGAGCCCAACATAGTGATGTCATGTTGATCCTCTTCTAGAACAAGGAGAGCAAACAAACAACCAGGTTTAATCTTCGTCATTAACATTTCTCAACACTCTTAAATCTAAATAATTAATGAAATAATACATCAAGCCCTGATTTATAGCATTCACTGATTTCTGAGGTGTAAATGTTTATGCTGAAAATTTAACAATCAGCTTTCTCAATTAATTCAAGCTGGGTTTGAGTCCCTGGTTCCAGAACACCCCTGAGGAAAGAAGAAAATGAGACAATCTCTGCTCTCAAGAGTTTTATATACTATCAGAGAAGATAACTTGCAGATATATAAGGGTATTACGTAGTCTGAGGCAGCTGTCCCAGCTTCTACTAGTTCTCCCCAGTAAGATCCCCAGAGCATCGCTTTTGCATCTGCTCAGGACTCTAGAGGTAACATTGAGGGGTTGGTTGTTTGGGGTTGTTTTCTTTTTCCTAATGCTATAGAGCTCACAAGATCCCACCAGCGTGTTTCCCCCCAAGATTATCAATTAATTATAATTTAGTCAGCCAGACTTAATTAGCTTTCAAATGCTTATGACTAAGGTTATATAGTAAGAACAGTTGGTACAAAGCATACCTACAGAATCCAGGGGGAAGTTGGTTCAGGCCTAGAGAGAGCACAGAGGGCAAAGGGATAACTCACAACTCCTGGCTACTGAAAGGTCCCTTCTCTCCTTTCTGGGGGGCTGAAGAAGTACCCCTTAGGCAGAGCTCAATTTCTTTGCTGAGTTCATCATGGAGTTGCGAATCTATGTCCAGTCTCCTTTTGCTCTGGATATAGACACTGTTTTCGACTGTTTCAGGGATATTACTTACTAGGATGTCCACAGGAAGATAGGAATTCCTCCAGATTTCTAGAGTTCAGAAGCCTTTCCTTTAATCAAGGGCTAGGGGAAGTAGGCCAAATCGAAAGCCAAGGACAAATGCGTTCCCCACCACCCACCCCACCGCACCCGCCCCCCAAACCCCAGCCAATCACTTCCTTGTCGGAGACAGCTTTCTGTCTTCTCCACCACCAGATGATTTCTGGACTCCAAATCTTTCTGAAGTCAATGTGACTTGATATTTTATAGACAATCCCTAAGGTATGGCCAAGTTCTTCCAGGCAATCTGAACACTCTTCCTGTCGAATGTCACTTACAGTTTATCCAGTGGCTTATCAGAGACATCTAAATTGACTGAGATGTTTTCAAACTTATTCAGAATGTCTCTAATTTGATTTAATTCAATCACTCACACCTGCCTGGTTAAAGTACCAATGTACTGAATTCTCTCTCTTTCTTTAGGGGATTTATTTGATTTATATATTCACCCTTATATAAGTGCCAATTAAATAGAAATATAAGGAATTACCATCATCTTCGTCATTCTAAAATCCAGTTTCTCAAAGCAGCCCTTTTTCTTTCACTCTCTGGCTGTCATCTCTGAATCCTAGGGTCTGAAAAGACTGGCAGCCAGCCCTGGCAGAAGACATTCTGTCACTCTCTCAAAGGCTTTCCCCAGAGCCTGCAGGGAGCTAGCCTAGCAAAGTGCGTGTGAGGGTGCAGCGTACATGTGCACCCTCGTGTCTGTGGACCCAGCCCCCACTTGCAAAAGGCCGAGAAGAAAGTACATCCCCAGCAAACCCCTACAAGGAACATCTGGAATCTGAGCACTTGACGCCTGGGCTTCAAAGTCTTTCGTTAATGCCTTGCGACAAGCGTGTCAAAACCTGGGGATGTTCCATTTCAAGCTGACAACTTTTGTTCCCCAAACAAAGGAGAATGATGGCGAGGCGGCATGGGGCAGGAGGACTTGATGTGACACTAAAAGTTGGCGCTGCCCAGAAAAATGTGATTTCACACCTAGGCCAATGGCCAGCATTCATTCCCCCGTCAAGCCTTGCTCCCACTTGGGGCTGGCAGGTTGTCGAGCTGGCCCCTTAGACAGCTCCAAGGAGCTGTCCCTGCTGTACTCATCCGACTCACTGGTGGCCAGGGCTGAGGCTCAGCAAAGCTTGCTTCTACTCTGGCCCAACTGCCTGCCCTTGGCAGCCGCCTGACGTCAGTTTCAATGGCAGAAGGCGATCAGGAAGGGAGAGCAGATCCATCCAGGCATCCAATGATCCATGTCGGCTCTGTCTGCCAATCCCTTTTCTTCCTACTTCTGGCCAAGATCCTTAGGCTAGCAGAACCTTACCATAGTGTGTTATTATATGGCGTCCAAAATGTCTTGGCTTTCTCGTGTTGTAGGGGGAAAGACCACTAGGCTGCAAGTAGGGAGACCTGGATCCCATGTCTAGCTCCACTGTGTAACCTTAGGCAACTCAATTTCCTACTCTACTTCCCTTATCTATAAGATTATAATTATACACATTTTGTCTACTTAAAATAGTTTTACCAGTGAATCCATCAACAAGCATTTATTATGTGTCTACTAAGCGGCAGGCCTTATGATAATCTCTCAGGATACAAAGGAAAAAATGAAGAGGTCCTGTCCTCCAGAAGTTTATAATTCAACTGGGGGAGATAGCATGTATTTATATGGATATATACAAAATAGATACATGATAATCTGAGGAAAGGGCACTGGCAGGTAGGGGAATCAGGAAAGGTCTCATCTAGAAGTTAGCCTTTGAGCACAAACTGTGGAGATCAAATGAGATAATTGATTTTTAAAGTATTTTCAACAGAAAAATTATTGGATTGGGGGAGGAGAGGTCAAGGGGCTGGTGTTAGAGTTCTGGATCTAGTACTTCTTAAACCATATAACCTCTGACCCTCAGTTTCCTCATCAGTAAAATGAGGACACTCATTCCTACACTATCAGCTTCAAAGCATTACTACAAGGAAAGTGCTTTGCAAACCTTAAAGGATTGTAGAAATATGTGATGATGAGAAGGAAGCAATTGTGTAGTACCATCTTCATCACCTGCCACCATCCCACAGAACAGATCTTGTCTCCTAAAGCTTGGCTACATCGCATGGCCCTGAAAAGTAATAAAAAACAGCCATCATAATGCCTTACATTTATATAACAGTTCCAAAATGCTATCACAACCAGTATCTCATTTGGGCCACCCTATCCCACTACACCCCTGAGAGGCAGGGAGAGATAAAGTCATTCTTCCCAGTGGAAGGTTCCATGAGGTTTATAAAACAAATGTTTGCAGTAGTCATTTTCAGGGTATCAGTGGAGAGGAGAATGGAAAGAACACTGGATTTGGAGATGAGGGAATCTGATTCTAAATGAATAACTCCAGGCAATTTGTTAACCTCCCAGGGTCCTAGTCTCCTAATAGATAAAATGAGTGGGGGGCATGGAAGTGGGAGGGAAAGGAGGAAGGAGTTTGGAGGGATCTTGAACCAGGTAATCCCCAAGGTTGCTCTGAGCTCTCAAGTCTATGATGCTACAGATGTTACAGATGTTTTACCCCCAATCTTTACAGATGGGCTTGAATTCTAGGTTACAAATAAGCACCCTACTATTCCTGATCTCCATAACTCCAGTTGTCCAAAAGCCCTGATCCTTCTAACTAGATCAACTTCTCTCCAGCTTCCCTTTTCAGGTCAGCTCAAGTAGTTTATACTATGGAGCTAATGAGGTCAAGGTCATAGGCCCAATTCCAGAGGGAGCGAGCCAGTGAGAGAAAAACTCTGGTTTCTAGCCACAGACTACACCCCTAACCTTGGCGGGAGATCTTTGGAATGAGTGCCATTGATCTCATGGGGGATGGGGCGAGAGAGTTTGGATAGCTCAGTGACACCCGTCTGGAGACGTCTACTTATGATTGGGTCAGGGCATCATCTTATATAATGCAAATAGCACTGGCACATTTGCCTTGGCCTTGTCACACGTTTCACAAAGGGCCTGGGTGGGAAGTAGCCAGAAGGACAGTTCTTTTACCAGCACTGGTCTTTGGCAAAATGATAAAGTTGGAGAAGTTTGTGTTGGGCATCTTGCCTCCACCCCTTTCAGCAGCCTTTCCGCCAATCTTTGACTCCCTTTCCCCTGCACAGTGCCCAAATCCTGTGGTCTGGCTTCTTTTCCCAGGTAGTGCCTGGAATTTTGAACCTTCTCTCATCACAGCTCAACTACCTCCTCGAAAGGAAAAGAGAGTTAACTTCATTCCCACTAAGGTTTTAGAGACTGATGATAATAGTAATGGTCCACATGTATGTAGACCCTTCACAGTTCACAAAGTTCTTTCCTCATGATAACCCATTAAGGTAGGTACTATAATTCAAATATTACTATTCCCATTTAACAGATGAAGAAAATGAGGTTCAGAGAAATTAAATGACTTCTTCAAAATCACAGAAGTAGTTAAATAATAAGATTGGAACCCAGGTTCTCTGATTCCAAATCTAGTGCTCTTTCCAAACACCAAGAACCGAGGTCTTCTGACTCCAAGGACCATGGTCTTTCCATTACACACTTCTGCCCCTCTCAATGTGTTGTGCCTCCTGAAAAATTTGTATTTTGACAGGGAAAAAACTGTAAACTTTAAGGAATAAACCATTAATGGTGAAATTGCAGACATACTGGGGAAGAAGTTAGAATGAAAAACAGATCCAGATGTGCCCATGTATGCCATCAATGACATCTTTGTTGTTAAGAGCACAACTCTAAATGCAAGTTCTCATGCTTATCTGACCCACCCATCATCTGTTCAGCCCTAACAGACTGACCTTGTGTCATGGTCTATTCTACTTCCTTCCTTAGGTAATGGATCCTGAGGAGCAAAGGGTCCCCACCAAAGACAGGGACCTTTCTAGGTAGCACAGATTGGAACTTTGCCCAGTTTTGCTTAGAAGCCTGACACTTTATAGTGAGGCCCTTGCCTAGAGGGAGCATGGTGTAATGGAACCAAGGCAACATCCCTAGCTGAGGGACTGTGAGTAAATCATTGTGCCTCGATTTCCTCATCTTTTAATGGGGTGGGGATGATGATACTAGCACTGCTCACCTCTCTGGGGGACTGTGCAGTAAGTACAGATTCCTCCCCATTCTACCTCTTTCAAGAATAGATCAAGTGTAAACTATTGTTGCAGCTTTTGTTATCTTACTTGGTATTATTCCATGTGTGGGAGTCACCAGATTTCAAGCTCTTCACAAGTGGAAGCTAAGTCTGTCTCCCTTGCAGCCCCTAGTTCAGTTCTCTGTGCTCCAGAGGCATTCAATCACTTGCTGAACTTGACCTTAAATGTATACTCTTGAATTTATAGAAGCTGAATGAGTTGTGATGGCTTCCATAACATGACTGTGAGGGTAAGAGTAGGGACCAGCCATGTGACATAGGAGAAAAATGCACTGATTCTACAGTCAGAGGGCTTGGGTTCAAATCTAGACTCTGTTGAACACTCCCTGCTTGGTCTTTAGCAAGTCACGTAACCACCATGGCCCCAATTTCCCCATTTGTCAGAGGAGTCAGACTACAGAAACTTTGAGTTCCCTTCAGTCTTTAAGGTAATGAAATTAGGAGACTTCTGAACAGTTCTAAAAGACCACATGACGGAAGTATATTATAAGTTCAGTTGTTGGAGACAAACTTATATGACAAAGTTGAGAATATGAGGAGATATCTTTAGGAAGGGTTTAGAAATTTCTGAAATCTTTGGGCATGAATTCCCATGGTGTACCAGCCACACTTCCTCATGAAACTCTCATCCCTCAATTCAACTTGCAGGAAGGAAAAAGGAAGCAACAAGTCTGGTCTCAGAGTAAAAGGATCTGGATTTGAATCCCAACACAGATAGTTACTGGTTGTGTAACTAAGTATAGTTAGTTTGGTATATGTTCCTAAGTCTCTCTGACCCTCAGCTACTTTATTTGTATGTAACCCAAGACTCAAAGGTTTATTTGCATAAGACTCTTCTCCTTGGTAAAGTTTGATCATTCAGAGCTCTGTGCCTGCCAGAGGGGTAGAGTTGGTGAGAGGTGGAGAAAAGAGAGATCTGGACCTTCTGGCTTTTAGTTTTGACTGTCTTCAAGTCCCTGGAGGATGAGAAAGCTATTGCATGTCAACTTGGGGACATGAAAAGAGTTTGGAATTCGTGACTTCTCTCTCAAAGCTGGAGACCAGAAAACCAAGATCTCTTTTCTCTCCACCTCTCATCAACTCCACCCTTCATGCAGGCATGGAGCACTGAAAAATTAATCTCCACCAATGAGAAGAGTCTTATGCAAAAGAACCTTTGAGTTGAGAGTCACATTCCTAAAATGGAGATAATCAAATATTTCTACCTCAGAGAGCACTCACAAGGGAAGAAAGCACTTTGTAAACAGTAAAAGTGAACTAATCTTGCTGCACTTTGCTCCCCTGACAATGGGGTGGTTGAATTTGACATTTCTGACATCATCAAGCTACTACTCTCAGGAGGAGGGACCATCAAAAAGCCATGAGCTCTGGGAAACTCCATTCAGCCTAGATTCCTGAGCTAGTCAGCTTTGGCAATGACCTAAATCAGCCTCACACTTAAAATCAAGTAAGTTTCATTGACGCCTTTTGTTTTTCCATCACAGTCATTCACAGGACAGGCCTCACTCTGCCATCCTGGATCTGACCACTTCCTTTAACAAAGAAAAAGCAGTCAAGCTAAAACAACCAATAGAACAGCCGCATATACAGCACTCTGCCTTCATAGTTTCCTGTACAGAGGTGTGCAAACAGGGTATATAGATGAGACAGGAGCCTGGGGTGGGGGTGGGAGCATCTAAACTTCTTATTTGGCACATGAGGAAACAAAGGCCCAGTGAGGGTAGGCGACTTGCCTGAGGTCACCCAGGTGATCATCAGAGGTGATCAGAGGTGAGAGCTGAAGAAGATGTAGGATTTGCATGATATAGTACCACATTGCCTCTCCATCGTAATATGTTCTCTGGAACCATCACTGCTTTTTTAGAATGTAGCTTCCCTTTAGTGATCTCGTCATTTGTATCATTACAGGAATTTGGTATATTTTCCTCTCTTTTGGGGCTACATACTAATAAGAACCAGTGCTAGGTTTCCTCGGGGGGTAGAAGCACTGGTAACTGGCTCATAAGGGGAGGGAGGCATAAGAAGCTGCAGCAGCTTGTACGTCCTCTCCTACATCAGTAGATTTGTCAGGGGCCTCCCAGACCACAGCGCCCCTGGCTGCAGGTCTCAGCTACCGGGGTGGGGCCACCCAACCAGGCTGTCATTGTGATGAGAATGGTTGTACCCTTCCTCTCCCATAGAAATGTTGAGTCACATTGTTTCCCCCCCAGCATCGAAACTATTACAGGCCTCTATCTCCTCCCAGGCCTCCAGTCATGCAGGGGTACTCCACTCAGAGGGCACATCAAGAATTTGGTAAGAGAAATGCTGGAGGACCCAGGAAATCTCAAGGATTTGAGACTTGACTGTGTTAAATCGGGCATGTAACAGCCTCTCTGGGATTCCACTCATAAGAGTGGGCCACATGAAAAGTGAATATAGCATTATGATATAATGGAAAGAACCAAGGGTTTGGAATCAGAAGACCCGAGTTTGAAACCAAATTCTGCCATTTACTACCATTTTCTGTTCATGGAGTCATAAATTTAGAGTTGGAAAGGACCTTAGAGATTATCTAGTCCAATCTCACTTTTTATAAGTAAGAAAACTAAGGCCCAGAGTGGGAAGGAAGGGAAGGGAATGAGCATTTATTAAACTCTTATTAAGTGCCAAGCACTATGCAAAGCACTTTACAAGTATTTTTTCATTTGACTGTCACACAAATCCTAGGAGATAGATGCTAGTATGGTACCAATTTTACACTTGAGGAAACTGAGGCAGACAGAGGGTTAAGTAATTTGCCAAGGGTTACACAACTAGTAAGTGTCTGAGGCAGGGTTTGAACTCAGGTTTTTCTGACTCCAGGCCCTGCCCTCTCTCCACCTGTACCACCTAGCTGCCTCAGGTCACATAAACCACAAATGGAACAACTTGGATTAGATCCCAGGTCCTCAGAGTCCTGGCACTCTCCCCACTATATCCCGTTCCTTTTGAGCGCTCCAGGTTCAGATTTTCAGTTAAGATAGAGTGACAGCAATAGAACAACCCAGCTGTCATGCAAGTCCACCGGCAAAGATCGAAAAAGAGCATCCAGAAGTCAAGAAATCCAAAGGGAAATCACAGAGTGTGCCCTCACTCAGCCCAACCGTGCGCAAAAGGGCAGCCAGAAGCTTGTGGACACTAAGGGAGACATCTAGGCGGAAAAGCCAGGGGAGACACAGCACTGAGAGTCCTCCCAGCTTAGACCAGAAATGCTGGTGTACCAAAGAACTGGAAGAATTTGACACGGGAGCAGCGGTGAAGGCCTGAGGACAGGTAGACACCTGAGGCTCTCTGATCCCAAATACGGAGACATAAGCTGGGAAAGAAACACCCCAGGGGCTCTGAAAGTTTTCAGCATGTTGACTAGACTCAAACCCGGGGACCTTGAAGAACCCAGTACTTGGTACCCAGAGGATAAAGGCAGGCCAGAAACCAGCCTCCGTAGAGCAAAGGCTTAGGGGAAAGACAAGGTCAATAGTGGAACTCCAGATAATACAGATCGGGCAAAGAGGAGTCGACCATCTCCACCATGTGTGTAGGAGCGGGTAGAGTCCAGCCCTGACACAAGTCCTAATTCAGGAAGTAAGGCTGGGAATACGAATAAGCAGAAGATGCCAATGATAGAGAAATGTTAAGGATGCCAGGATGTCCAAGACAGCCCTGAAAGACACAACTCCACAACAATTCCAAGCAGAGATGCAAATAAAAAATATTCCATGTTAGAATGAGGACACAGACATTCCAGGGCCTTGTTGCTGGGTGCCTTGAAGTGACAACTAAAGGCAGATTATCAGAGAAAAATGTCAGAGGGGAAAGAAAGTCATCTTGATCTTCCTGGACATGCCTCACATATGGCCACTCAAAATGTTAAACATCAAGAGGAAACTGATTGCCTCTGCATGAGGAAAAGGCCATGCCAATCCCATCTGAATTCCAGATAATGAAACTAGACTCAGAAAATGGAACTTCTGGACCCAGAAATTTGGAAACTTCTGAACATCTAACCAGTGATAAAAATATGCAAAGAGGAAACCCAAGAGAAAAGTCTCTCTTTTTTTGAAGGGGAAGTGGCAGGTTGGTGATATTATTGGTACAGGACAGGAATGGGGAACCTATACTATAGACTCAAGGCCACATGTGGTCCTCTTGGTCCTCAGCCCTTTGACTGAATTCACCTTTACCTACTAAGGAACTCTAGGTCTAGAAACTCCCTTTACTGATCCAAATGGGCAACAATTTTAGAGAGTTATGTGAGGACAACAGACTTTACCCAAGGTTGCACAGGCAGGATGTGTCAGAGATAGGGTTTAAACCTTGGTCTCCCTGGCTCTCAGTTCAGTCCTCTATCCACTATGTTAGTGAATGATTTAATTTAAGGATACTTTATTTTAATTAATTATTAATTAATAAGTCTATTTTAATTAATTAAAAAGGTAAGTCCTCCTTCTCTCTGTCACTCACTGTTAATGATGAGAATTCCAGAATAAGGCAGACAGCTACTGGGGGGAACAGGGAGGGAGGTGGTGGGAAACACTGTTGGAATAACTGCCCAAAATTGTGAATTATGCCTGGGAGATATTTAAAATTTGTCAACACATTTCTTTGAGACTGGTGATTGGATATCAATGGGATCTGTGGGGTCCAGTCCACAAACACTAGTATTTAGAGTTTGTGATGGCATGATTTTTGAATGAATGATGGAGAAAAAGTTGTGAGAGAGAAAGATCTGGCATGTGGGATGGTTTGAGTGTGTGAAGAATAGGGAATGAATTCGAGAGAAGAAGAAGCTCTGAATAAGTGCCCTATTTAGAGTGAGGGGAAAGGCAGATCCTCCAGACCAACTCCAAGATATGTGCATAAGGAGACAAAGAGCTAAGTAGGGATAGTCACTTCCTGCCTGTGTGGTGGACCAGAGTTTGGGGGCTCTAGTGCCTTTGATAGAATACTAGATCTGGAGGAAGGAAGCCCTGTGTTCAAAACCAGTCTCTGATACCTACAAGTTGGGTGACCCTGAGCCTGTCCCTAAACCTCTCTGAGCCTCAGTTTTCTCATCTGTAAAATGGGGTCAATAATACCCATAGTACCTCCTCACCAGGTTATTTTGAGAATCAAATGATGTACAGTGCTTTCCAAACTTTAAAGTGCTGTATGAACGTCAGGGTTACTACAGTCCCCCCATGGAAGAATTTCAGCTTCTGGAGAGCAATGAAAGATGTGTGTGTGTCACAGTTCCGAAAAAGTGCCAGGTCTGAAGTCAGAGCACCGTGATTCAAGGCCTGGTTCTGTCACTTAGAACCTATGTGACCTCAAGCAAGTCATTTGGGCTCTCTGAGTCCCAGCTTCCTCCTCTGCAAAATGACAGAGTTGCATTAATCAATCAGTGAAATAACAAATATTTGTTTAAGCGCCCAGGCACTGGAGAGCTAAATACAAAGAAGCAGAGGATCCCCACTCACAAAGAGCTTATGCTCTAATGAGAGGCACAAGGACGCCTGAAAATATATAAAGCATAGCTCTAAAATGAGTAAATGCAAATATGTACAAAACAGTTCAATATAAGGTGGTTTGGGAGGGAGGATACCATACATAAAATACATACATAAAATATAAGGTGGTTTGGGAGGGAGGATACCAGAAGTTAAGGGGTGACATGATGGGGATCAGGAAAGCTCTTAAGCAGAACATGGTGCTTGAGCTAGCTATGCCCAGCTTTTTGCAGAGCAGAGAGAGGGAAGATGTTTCCTGGTCTGCACTTCAGGGTGGAAGCCTGGGGTCTGAAGCTCATGCACTTAGCACCCATTGGCATGGCACCTTATAGACCTGCCAGCGGAGTTTGGCTGTGTCCTGCTGGATGAACTGAATGGTTAATCAGGGCCAGGTCCTGATCCTCCATAAGGAGACGCCATAGTCACTGTCACTGCATCACATTACCATGTTTAATAAGCCTCTGCATGTGATGTGGGGCATGGATATCAGAGAAGAAATGCTGGACTGAGGACCCACTGACTTGGCAGAAATTAGGAGATTTCAAAGAAAGAGGAAAGATTGAGCATAAGGAAACAGAGATGTGGGTCTTCCCTTGTGGGGGCTGGATACGTATCAGCTGAAACTGTACGGGAACAGCAAATCGTCCCTGTCATGATGCTATCCTCACCCTGGTCCAGCTCCACGGCTGAGCATACCAAGCCTCAGTGCAAGTTTTCCAGAGGCTCCTAGCCCTATTGTGTACAACCCCATCTCTTACCACATGCCCCAGAATTCCCCTCTATTCAATTCAAAAAAACATTTATTAAGAAATTACTATACCCAAGGCACTGTTCTGGGTGCTGAGGGATATTTAAGAATGAAAAAAGACACGTGGTGTCTGCCTTCCTGGAGCTTGTGGTAGAATAGAGAGGGTAAAATACATTCATAAATAACAGTCATACAAAAGAGAAAAAAAGAGAGCTCTAAGAGTCAGGCACTTATCAGAAGGGATAGTAGGGAACGTCTAGTCCTCCGTCCTCATTTTTACAGATAGCCCAAGGTCACAGAGCTAGTAAATGACGGAGTCAGGAATGGTAACCCAAGTCTTCCGATGCCAGATCCAGAATTCATTCCACTACCTCAGAGGACAAATGTATTATAGTGGAAGGAGTACTGGATCTGGGATTGTTACCTCAGGCCAAACAGAGTTTAACTGAGGTAAGAGCTTTCTGCCAGGCAGCTGAAATTTAGAGATGGCTAATTTTTGTGCTTCTTCAGCAGTACTAGATAGCCACCTGGATAGCCAGAATCATTAGTTAAAATAGGAAGTTACCAAATGACTTAATTCCAGGTGATCACAGTCCTCCTCCAACATTGGGCTTCCTAGAAGTAACCTCCTGGTTCAAAGAAACCAGGCATCTTATTTCCTAAGATCCAGATGTTTCACCAGGATTTCTCCCCTTCCTGAACTCCTCCCCCCAAAAAAAGAATCAAAATTGCTGGTTACAACTATGGGTTAAAACCCTGGTTCTATAATGCATCAGCTATAAACCCTGGGACAGTTAAATTCTTTGAACCTCACCTGTAAAACAGGGATCTCTCCTTTTCAGGGCTGTCAGATATTTGTTGAATGACAGAATGAATTTAACAATGGATTATAAAATGAATTGCTTTGTTATCCAATCGTTTGTAAATTGTAAAGCACTACCTAAATGTGAGTTATTATTCTTTTTGTTGTTAGCATAAGGGTTTTAAAGGTAAGAGTTTGTTTCTGGCTGTGATGGTCTCAGAAAGATTCATGGAGGAGGTGGTGTTTTACTACCAAAAAAAGGCAAAAAGAACCTCCAACAACTTCCTGGGGAACAGATCAGAAAGGAACTGTACGCCTTTGTTAAGTGGGAATCTCTGGAACCTTGGATTAATGACAAATGTCAACTTTTTCATCCTTATGTAACAGTTGACTTTTAATAAACATTTATTAAAATTGAAATTGTCTTCTGAAATAAAATTAAAATGGGGCCTTCATTTCCAGGCTCTCCATAGTCTGACCTGGATGCACCTTTACAGGATCATTGCCACCTTTTCCTGATTTATCTCACACCGTCCTCCTTCAAGTACTCTATATTCCAGCCATTCACTGGACCCCATTCTCATCCTTCCCTTTCCCATCTTCTCATTTTTTATAGCCTGGCCTCCCAATTTCACCCATCAAATCCTTTCCTTTCCTTTCCTTTAAGGCTAAGATCAGGTAGCATTTTTCCCACAAAGCCATCTTTGACCACTTTCCCCCTAGTTCATAGCATTTTGCCTGAACTTCCTTGCAAGAAATTAAATGGAAAACTATTTATTAAGCATTTACCTTGTATGGAGTACTATGTTTCTCTCCCAATTTCCACTTATCCTTGAAGACCTTGATCAAAACCACCACTACCAGGAGCTCTTTTCTCACCTCCTCCAGCCACAATGACTTCCCTTTCTCCCAAAATCCTGTCATTCTTATCATTTGTAGAGGTGATGAAAGGCAGTATAGCATTACTGATGAATGTGGAACCTGGAAGACCTGGCTTTCAATCTAACCTTTTAAGATACATACTAGTGTAAGGCTGAGCAAATCACTTAATCTCTCGGAGACTTAGAGTTTCCTCATCTATGAAATAGGGACAATAATATCTGTAGTACTTCAAATGGGTCATTTTGGGTTTTTTAATTTTATACTTTTTTCAAGTTTTTAATTTTACTTCTTTTTCAAGTTTTTCAAGAAAAAACAATTTTTAACATTCATTTTTTTTAAATTGAGTTTCAACTCTCTTTCCCTCCTTTCTCCCCTTGAGAAGGCAAGCAATGTGCTATAGATTATACACATGCAGTCGTGCAAAACATATTTCCATATTAGGCATGTTTCAAAAGAAAACAGATAAAAAAAACAGGAAAAAGTTTTTAAAAAAATGCTTTGATCTGTATTAAAACTTGATCAGTTCTTTCTCTGGAGGTGAGTAGCATTTTTCATCTTGAGCCCTTCAGAATTGTCTTGTTTTGCTGAGAATAGCTAAGTCATTTACAGCTGATCATTGTACAGTATTGCTGTTACTATGTATAATGTTCTCCTGGTTTTGCTCATTTCACTTTGTATCAGTTCATGAAAGTCTTTCCAGGTTTTTTTGAGAGCATCAGGCTCATCATGTCTTACAGTACAATAGGATTCCATCACAACCATATACCACAATATGTTCAGCTATTTCCCAACAGATGGGCATCCCCTCAATTTCCAATTCTTTGCCACTACTAAAAAGAGATGCTATAAGAATTTGTGTACATGTAGGTTCTTTTTCTTTTTGCTTTTATCTCTTTGAGATAAAGACCTAGTCCTGGTATAGTTGGGTCAAAATGTATTCATGGTCTTATTGCCCATTGGGAATAGTTCCAAATTGCTCTCCAGAATGACTGAGTCACTTTACAACCCCAGTGCCTTAGTGTCTCAATTTTCTCACATCCCCTCCAACATTTGCCACTTTCCTTTTCCTCTCATATTATCCCAAACTAATAGGTGGTACCTATCAGTTTGTTGTAATTTGTTTTAATTTGCATTTCTCTAATCAATAGTGATTTGGAGCATTTTTTCATACAACTATAATTAGTTTCAATTACTTCATCTGAAAACTTTCCGTTCCTATCTTTTGACCATTTATCAATTGGCGAATGACTCAGGTTATTATAAATTTGACTCAATTCTCTATATATTTGAGAAAGGAGGCCTTTATCAGAGAAACGCTATAAAAAAAATTTTCCCCAGTTTTCTGCTTTCCTTCTAATCTTGGTTGCATTGGTTTTATTTGTGAAAAAACTTTTTAATTTAATGTAATCAAAATTATCCATGGTCTTTTTCTCCTGTTTGATCATTCATAGGATTAGTTTGAGAATCTAATGAAATAATACATGTACTCTGTAAACCACAGAGTGTTAGAGAAATGCCAGTTATAATTGTTAACTCTACTAGTCACCTGGCACTTAATGTATTGCCTTGCTACATTTTTTTACACTGTCTTCATTATTGCTTCACACATTTAACTTCTCACTTGTCTGGATCTTGGCCCTGCTCACAGTGGCTCCTTATTGCCTTTAGAATAAAGTACAAACACTCAGGGTGACCTATGTGCCTCTAACCTCTTTTTTTACCCTTACATCAATTCCTCCTCCTTACTCCACAATTTAGTCTCTGAGATACTGGTCATTCCTCTGTCTCAGTGTTCTATCCCTTGCCTCTGTGTATTGTCCAAGTTGTCTTTCATGCCTATAATTCACTACCTCCCTAGTTCTAATTCTCACAATCTTTATCATCTGTCAAGTTGCAATGCAGACACCACCTCCTCCATAAAGCCTTCCCTGATTTCCCTCCCCTCCAGTTGTTAATATATGGTATAATAATGGTGTCTCCCTCTCAAATAGCTTTATATTTACTTATCTATATATGTATCATTTCTGTCTTTATAAATTAGCCTAGCATAGCTCCTTGCTCACAGTTAGCTTTTAATGAGTTTTTGTTAAAACTGAATTTGTCTCCAGACAAAAAAACTGTCTCCAGAACAGAAATGGGGCCTAGGAGGGAACAAGCCCTGTCTTATATTTCATGTATCCCCCACATATTCAGAACCTAACAATGCTTTGCACATAATAAGTGCTTAATAAATGTTTTTTTAATGAAATTGTTGAACTGATGTCAAGTACAGTCCATAATAGATGCTTTAAAAAAAACACATTTCTTGAAGGAATAAACAAATGAGGGATTGGTCTTACAAAAGAAAAAAGGTTGCAAAGAAATAGGTATTTTGTTTATCTGAAGGAATATCACTTTCCTGGCCAGCATTATATACAGGCAGAATAGGTGATGGCCTACACCTTAGATCTGAGGGGGCCTAGGGAAGACCCTTGTGTCCCCAAAATAGTTTTTTATTGGCCTGTTGCTAACATCTGAAATTCCACCATTGGTAAGTAATTCATTCCTCTGGGTTAAGTAACCACTCCCCCTGTGATCCCCTTTTATAAGTCTCCCCGGGTGGGGAAAGGAGGAGTAATATATTAACTCACTCACCGCTACCTAGGATGACTGTCCTCCATGCCACAGAGACTGGGCACAGCAGAAGGCACTGGATGTCAGGAAAGGGGCTTGGTGCTGAAAGATCATAAAAAGTAATGACAAGAGCACTCAGACTTCACTTCCATCATGGTTGTCCTAAGACCTTCTGGAACAACTGGGTTAAATGGAGGGGAAGCAGCACAAAGGGTGAGACTGGGCAAAAGACAAAGCACTCACTCAGTCCACATGCTTTTTGGTGCAAGAATTGAATATGGAAAAAAATGCAGCTGTGTGGATTAAATGCCAGTTGTGGGAAGGCTGGAAGGAGCGCCTCATTCCTCTGAGCAGGATGTTGCTAAGTTTTTCCGCTACCAAGAAACAACTCGTTGACACTGCCCTTGGTAATCACTCCAGGCATCACACGTACAACACATATTTTGCCTGACATTCAATTAGAATAAGAATTCCTCTCTGTACACACAGCACTTGGATTCCCTGAACTTCAGGGTGGCCTTGGGCTTAGGATGAGACATCAGGAGAACACTCCTAGGGATCACAGGATTGACCTCAAAAATCATCCAGTCCAACCCCCTCATTTTACAGGTGAAATGAGTGAGATCCAGGAAGAAGAAATGACTCACCTGAGGTTACGCTAATAATAATGTCAGAGGTGGGACTTGAATCCAAGTCTTCTGATCCAGAGTCTTTCCTATTTCTTTATCCTGTCTCTCCACAATAGACAATTCTCATTCTATGGAACAAGGAAATTGTTTATGCAACTGGAACCAAATAATGCTGAGGACAATCTGAACACCATCTGCTACCAGGCAGCTGGGTCTCCCTGTTCTCCATTCCTCCATGGGCTTTAGGTGCCTCCTATGTCAAGGATCTGCCTCATGAAGTGTGTAGTATCATGGATTCTGAGCTGAAGGAGACTTCAGGGGTCATCTAGCCCCTTCCTTTTATAGATGAAGAAACTGAGGCTCGAGGAGCTTTACAGACTTGTCCAAGGTTATCCGGGTATTTAGTGTCCAAGGTGAGATTTGAACTCAGATCCTCTAGCTCCAGAGCTATTTCAAAACTGAGACTAGAACCACAGAATTATAGAATTACCTAGTCTTGGATTATAAAGGGACATCATCAGAAAAAAATCCCTTCTCTAACTGCTCAGAGAAGTTAGCATCCAGACCTACTGTGGAAGCAACCTATCCTAAATTCAAGCTGGTTTAATTATTAGGAAAGTTTTGCTTTTGTAGTCTCATTTATGTAGCTCTTCAAAGTATAAGTGTTCATCTCCTCTGATTCTTATAAAAGCCCTTTGAGGGAGATGCTATATTATTGCCATCTTAAAGATGGTGAAATTGAGGTACACAGAAGTTAAGTGGCCTGTCCAAGGTCACACAACTTAGTGTCTGAGTTGGAATGCAAATCCAAATCTTCATGACTCCAAGTCAATGTCCTATCTCTCTGTAAAAGAAGAAGCAGTATGATATAGTTGATAGAGTGCTTACAAGACCTGGGTTCAAATCCTGCCTCAGACACTTATTAGCTTTGTAACCCTGAAAAGGTTGCTGAATCTCAGTGTCCTTACCTGTAAATAGAGACAGTTGGATTCGATGACCTTCTAGGTAAGTGCTTTTCTGCTCTAAATATATGATTCTGTGAGGAAGTGCTTTGTAAACTTTATAATGCTACATGAGAGTCGATTATTTTTCATATTCTCTTCCCTGCCTGATTCACAGGGATGTTATAAGGATTAAATATGAGTAGTGGAGGGCAATTCACTTTTAAAAGGGGAAAGTTATATGGAAAAGCCAGTTATTCTCTCCATTTGCTGCCTCTGTGCCTGAGCAAACCCCGGGTGGCGAAAGATGGGAAAAGAGACCTGTTACCTCATTTGTAAAATAGAGCTAATATTTACCTTACCTGCCTCTCAGGGAGTCTATGAAAATCGAATCGGATATAGCAGATAGTATACTTTAGATGGTAAAAACACTCTATAAGCTGTTAAAAATCACTACTTTAAGACTTCGGTGGCTGCCATGAACACCACTGTGGGTCATCCTTCCTGTGATGGAAATGAAAACTCATCACCTTCTTGTCATCCTCATTATTATTTCATTACAAGGAACTGGGCACTTGATCAACAATGTTGATGAGGAGGAAGAAGAGGAAGGTAGTGTTGAGAATTCACAAATACTGTTGTTTGGATTCCAGAGCCTCCAAAGATGTAGAGCACTTAGGAGTCAGGTCAGTCGAGGAAGGACAGAAAATCCCCTTTCATTGGTATTTCCAAGGGCAGAAGGGAGTGGGCATACAATTCATTGCAAGGGATAGATTTCTCAATGGGAAAAGTAGAGGGGGGCTGGTTATTCTCTGGACAAAAGGAATCTTCCATCTGCCAGTTTCATTTTAAAAAAAGGAAGATTTCCCTAGGGAATTTAAGTGTTTATAGATAGATGACTAACTACTTAGCAAAGAAATTGATATCAGAGAAATTAAAGTTTTAACTATGACTAGAAGCCTATGCCAGTTGGGAGTGTTCATAGGATTTAGAACAGAAAGAGAGTGACCTTATAGATCCTTTAGTCAAACTAATCCTCTCATCTAACAACTGGGGAAACAGAGACCCGTGGATGATTGACCATTATGATGATGATAAAGAAGAAACCAATACTATGGGATGACGCACTTAGAGATGGAAGGGATACTCTTATTTTATATATCCTTATATGCCCTTAATACATGTTGATTGATTGATAAAGGGATAATGCCTTGATGTATGCTATGGCATTAAAAAAGGATGCCAGGCAGAAAGGCAATGGTGAACCCAGCAAAGTCATTCAGGTCAGAGCTCTAAGGAATTTTAGAAATAAACTGGAATTATAGGATCATATATTTAGAGGTAGCAGGAACCTGAGAGGTCATTTAGTTCAAACCTATCATTGATGGAGAAACTGAGACCCAGAAAGGGAAGTTACTCAAAGTCACACAAGGTCAAATAGCAGGGCCAGGATTTGAACTTAGGGTCTCTTTCTCCAAATCCAGTGCTCTGACCGTCATGAGAGTTAAAGAAAATTACTCTGTTCTTTTTATTGGGATGGGAGGATGGCTGCATCATTTTCTGGCCTTGACAAGTAGCCTGGGCTATCACTTGCTCACATCTGGTCAATGGACATTTTGCTCCTGCTTAGGACTACAATTTAGCTTTCCTTGGCTGGCTAGGGAGAGGAGAATTGAAGAGAAATTGTTTTCTTTCCCAGGAGAGCTTCTGGCTTCTGTCTGGCTTACACTCAGCCTAGTAAACCTCTGGGCCTTGGAACTGAGTGGGTAGCTGCTGGGCCACAGAGTCCCAGATATTCAGAGAATCCAGAATTTGATGGTTGAAAGGAACTTCAGGGATTATCAAGCCCATCCTCCCACCTTTCCCAGGATTAGAGTCTGATGAGTTGAGGCAGATGTTAGGAATGGGTAAGCAGGTATTCCCCCAGACCCAGGACAGCCAAAAGAGAGGAGTTGTTAGCCAAGTTCATTTTCCCAGTTCTCACAGACTATGGCTTTGGGATCTGTCAATGGTCTTCATAAAAGGAAACTGTAACCATTAGATCCAACCCAGATCTGGGGAAGGGAAAACAAGGGCCAACATGCAGAGAGGTAGGATGGGGAGACTCACAGTCTACCCCATCCAGCCCAGCACTGGGATTCCAAGTGATGGCTCTCTCTAAGGAAAGAGGCCTAAGTTATGGAAAATGGTCTATTTTGATCATCCTAAGTCTCCCTGACATAAATCATGTTCCTTTCTATAGAACAAATATGATAAAAGGAATGCTTTTTAAAATGTACTTAAGGGGGGTGGAGCCAAGATGGTGGAGGAGAAAGACTCACATATGCTACCTCTGAACCCACAGCCCATATATTTCCTGCAAGAATTCCCCACAAATTCTGGATCACTGCAAGGTGCGCAGAAACACAGTGGAAAAGATTTCCGTTCCAGAGAGCCCTGGAGAGCCGTCCCCAGGGTCCGTCACGCCCCAGAAAGCAGAGCCCACTCCTGTGCTGCCCTGGCCGCAGCCCCAGAGGAGCAGATCCAAGCAGGCTTCAGGGACGGAAGCTCCAGTGGCCAGGAAGGTCCCTCTGCCCATAGACACTACAGGTCAGTGAGAGAGACATCTGGGCTGGCCGAGAGGGGAAAGAGGTGTCTCCGTGGCTCGGACCCCTTCAGGAGGAAGCGGCAGAGGTAGAGGCAGGGGCAGCGGCAGAGGCAGCGGTGGGGGCAGTCGCGGGGGAAGCGGCAGAGGCAGCGCAATGGCCTGGGACTCCCCAAGCAGGCAGGCAGAAGTTCAGGTCTCTGCATAAACCCCCTGAGGGAACTGAGACTGGGAGGCAGCCCTGCCCCCACCCCAGCACCAGAACTTAAGCTCACATTGAATAGCAGCCACGCCTGCCCCTGAAAGCCCATTTGAATCTCAGACCCCAAGGACTAGCTGGGCTGATCTAGGCAGGGGTGGAGAGGAATCTTAGAAGTCAAGTAACTGGCTGGGAAAATGCCCAGAAAAAAGAAGCAAAATAAGACCATAGAGAGCTCCTTTGATGGGGTGCAGATGTTCCCACCTTTCCATTCAGATGATGAGGAACTATTCTTACCATCAGGGAAAGATGTGGAGGTCAGGGCCTCTGTATCCCAGACATCCCAGGTGGATGTCCAGTGGGCTCAGGCCATGGAGGAGCTCAAAAAGGATTTTGAAAATCAAGTTAGACAGGTGGAGGAAAAACTGGGAAGAGAAGTGAGAGAGATGCAAGAAAAGCATGAAAAACGGGTCAATACCTTGGTAAAGGAGACCCAAAAAAAATGCTGAAGAAAATAACACCTCAAAAATAGGCTCACTCAATTGGCAAAAGAGGTTCAAAGAGCCAATGAGGAGAAGAGTGCTTTCAAAAACAGAATTAGACAAATGGAAAAAGAGGTTCAAAAGCTCACTGAAGAAAATAGTTCTCTCAAATTAGAATGGAACAGATGGAGTCTAATGACTTTCTGAGAAACCAAGAAATCACCAAACAAAACAAAAAAAATGAAAAAATGGAAGAGAATGTGAAATATCTCATTGGAAAAACAACTGACCTGGAAAATAGATCCAGGAAAGACAACTTAAAAATCATGGGACTAGGGGGGCGGAGTCAAGATGGCGGAGTAGAAAGACGCACGTTTACGAGCCCTGAACCCACAGCCCATAGATTTAATGTAAAAAGAGATCCCCAAAAGTTCTGGATCACTACAAGATGTGCAGAAACAGAGTGGAAGAGATTTCCGTTCCACAGAGCCCTGGAGAGCCGTCCCCAGGTCCATCGCACCCTGGAAAGCAGACCCCACCCCAGCGCTGCCCTGGCCATGGCCCCAGAGAAGCTGATCCGAGCAGGCTTCAGGGACGGAAGCTCCGGCGGCCGGGAAAGTCCCTCCGCCCACAGAAGCTACAGGTCAGTGAGAGAGACAGCTGGGCTGGAAGAGCGGAGCGGGGTGTCTCCGTGACTCGGGAGAAAGCGGCTGTGGCAGAGGTGGGGGCGGCGGCGGAAGCAGCAGCTGCGGCGGCGGTCCGGGACTCCCCCAGCAGCACGCAGGATCTTCATTACTGAAAATCTCTGCATAAACCACCTGAGGGAGCTGAGCCTGGGAGGCGGCCCTGCCCCCACCCCAGCACCAGAACTAAAGCTCACATTGATTAACAGCCGCGCTCGCGGAAAGCCCATTTGAATCTCAGACCCCAAGCACTAGCTGGGCGGATCTAGGCGGGGGTGGACAGGAATCTCAGAAGTCAAGTAACTGGCTGGGAAAATGCCTAGAAAAGGGAAGAAAAATAAGACTATAGAGAGTTTTTTCGAACAAATGCAAATGATCCCGACTTTCGGATCTGACGAAGACGAGGACATATTCTTGCCATCAGGGAAAGACGTGGAGGGCGGGGCCTCTGTATCACAGACATTGCAGGGGGATGTTGGGTGAGCTCAGGCCTTGGAAGAGCTCAAAAAGGATTTTGAAAAGCAAGTTAGACAGGTAGAGGAAAAACTGGGAAGAGAAATGAGAGAGATGCAAGAAAAGCATGAAAAACGGGTCAATACCTTGGTAAAGGAGACCCAAAAAAATGCTGAAGAAAATAACACCTTGAAAAATAGGCTAACTCAATTGGCAAAAGAGGTTCAAAAGGCCAATGAGGAGAAGAATGCTTTCAAAAGCAGAATTAGACAAATGGAAAAAGAGATTCAAAAGCTCACTGAAGATAATAGTTCTCTCAAAATTAGAATAGAACAGATGGAGTCTAATGACTTTACGAGAAACCAAGAAATCACCAAACAAAACCAAAAGAATGAAAAAATGGAAGAGAATGTGAAATATCTCATGGGAAAAACAACTGACCTGGAAAATAGATCCAGGAGAGACAATTTAAAAATTATGGGACTACCTGAAAGTCATGATCAAAAAAAGAGCCTAGATATCATCTTTCATGAAATTATTGAGGAAAGCTGCCCTGATATTCTACAACCAGAGGGCAAAATAAGTATTGAAAGAATCCATCAATCACCACCTGAAAGAGATCACAAAAGAGAAACTCCTAGAAACATTGTGGCCAAATTCCAGAACTCCCAGGTCAAGGAGAAAATCTTGCAAGCAGCTAGAAAGAAACAATTCCGGTATTGTGGAAATACAATCAGGATAACTCAAGATCTAGCAGCTTTACATTAAGGGATCGAAGGGCGTGGAATAGGATATTCCAGAAGGCAAAGGAACTAGGACTCAAACCAAGAATCACCTACCCAGCTAAACTGAGTATAATACTTCAGGGGAAAATATGGTCTTTCAATGTAACAGAGGACTTTCAATCATTCTTGATGAAAAGACCAGAGCTGAAAAGAAAATTTGACTTTCAAACACAAGAATGAGAAGAAGCATGAAAAAGGAAACAGCAAAGAGAAGTCTTAAGGGACTCACCAGAAGTGAACTGTTTACATTCCTCCATGGAAAGACAATATTTGTAACTCTTAAAATTTTTCAGTATCTGGGTAGTTGGTGGGACCATACACACACATGTACATGCATGCACGCACACACACATACACACATGCACACACATACAGAGACAGAGAGCACAGAGTGAATTGAATAGGATGAGACCATATCTTAAAAGAAATTAAGGTAAATAGTGAGAGAGAAATGTAGTGGGAGGAAAGAGGGTGAAATGGAATGGGGTAATTATATGTCATTTAAGAGGAAGTAGGAGACTTTTTAGTGGAGGGAAAAAGAGGAGAGCTGAGAAAAACAAAAAACAAAAAACAAGAAGTTTACCCTCATCACATTTGACTAAAGGAAGGAATAAAATGCACTCTCATTTTGGTATGAAAACCTATCTTACAGTATAGGAAAGTGGGGGAGAAGGAGATAAGCAAGGGGGGTGATGATGGAAGGGAGGGCAAAGGGAGGAGGGAGCAATTTGAAGTCAACACTTGGGGAGGGACAGGATCAAAAGACAGAAGAGAAACAATGAGGGGCAGGTTAGGTTAGGATGGAGGGTAATTCAGTTAGTCTTACACAACACGACTATCAGGGAAGTCATTTGAAAAACTACACAGATATGGCCTATATTGAATTGCCTGCTTTCCCAAACGGAATGGGTGGGGAGGGAGGGATGGGGAGAATTTGGAACTCAAAGTTTTAGGAACAACTGTTTAGTATTGTTGTTGCTACTAGGAAAGAAGACATACAGTTAATGAGGAATAGAAAGTCATCTGGCCCTACAGGAGAAAAGAGAAGATAGAGACAAGAGAAGGGAGGGATGACAGAAGAGAGGGCAGATCGGAGATAGGGAAAATTAGATTGTTTGGGGTATTGGGGTGGGGGGAGGGGATAAAAGGGGAGAAAATTTGGAACCCAAAATTTTGTGAAAATGAATGTAAAAAGTTAAATAAATAAATAGATAAATAAATGAATGAATGAATGAATAAATAAATAAAAAGCAGAGCCATTCAAAAGCAGTGGGACTGCCTTGGGAGATGGTGGTTTCCCTGCCAGTGAAGTCTTAAAGCTAAAAAAAAAAAAAAAATCATGGGACTACCTGAAAGTCATGATCAAAAAAAGAGCCTAGACATCATCTTCCATGAAATTATTGAGGAAAACTGCCCTGATATTCTACAACCAGAGGGCAAAATAAGTATTGAAAGAATCCATCAATCACCACCTGAAAGAGATCCAAAAAGAGAAACTCCTAGGAACATTGTGGCCAAATTCTAGAATTCCCAAGTCAAGGAGAAAATATTGCAAGCAGCTAGAAAGAAACATTTCCGGTATTGTGGAAATACAATCAGGATAACTCAAGATCTAGCAGCTTCTACATTAAGGGATCGAAGGGCGTGGAATAGGATATTCCAGAAGGCAAAGGAACTAGGACTCAAACCAAGAATCACCTACCCAGCTAAACTGAGTATAATACTTCAGGGGAAAATATGGTCTTTCAATGAAACAGAGGACTTTCAAGCATTCTTGATGAAAAGACCAGAGCTGAAAAGAAAATTTGACTTTCAAACACAAGAATGAGAAGAAGCATGAAAAAGTAAACAGCAAAGAGAAGTCAGAAGGGACTTACCAAAAGTGAACTGTTTACATTCCTCCATGGAAAGACAATATTTGTAACTCTTAAACTTTTCAGTATCTGGGTAGTTGGTGGGACCACACACACACACATACACACACACAAACATGTACACACATACACACATGCACACACATACAGAGACAGAGAGCACAGAGTGAATTGAATAGGATGGGACCATATCTTAAAAGAAATTAAGGTAAATAGTGAGAGAGAAATGTAGTGGGAGGAGAGAGGGTGAAATGGAATGGGGTAAATTATCTCTCATTCAAGAGGCAAGCAGGAGACTTTTTAGTGGAGGGAAAAAGAGGAGAGCTGAGAAAAAAACAAGAAGTTTACCCTCATCACATTCGACTAAAGGAAGGAATAAAATGCACACTCATTTTGGTATGAAAACCTATCTTACAATACAGGAAAGTGGGGGAGAAGGAGATAAGCAGGGTAGGGGGGATGATGGAAGGGAGGGCAATGGGAGGAGGGAGCAATTTGAAGTCAACACTTGGGGAAGGACAGGATCAAAAGAGAGAATAGAAACAATGCGGGGCAGGATAGGATGGAGAGAAATACAGTTAGTCTTACACAACACGACTATTATGGAAGTCATTTGCAAAACTACACAGATATGGCCTATATTGAATTGCCTGACTTCCCAAAGGTATTGGGTGGGGATGGAGGGATGGGGAGAATTTGGAACTCAAAGTTTTAGGAACAATTGTTGAGTATTGTTCTTGCTACTAGGAAACAAGAAATACAGTTAATGGGGAATAGAAAGTCATCTGGCCCTACAGGACAAAAGAGAAATTGGGGATAAGAGAAGGGAGGGATGATAGAAGAAAGGGCAGATTGGTGATAGGGAAAATTAGAATGCTTGGTGTATTGGGGTGGGGGGAAGGGATAAAAGGGGAGAAAATTTGGAACCCAAAATTTTGTGAAAATCAATGTAGAAAGTTAAATAAATAAATTTTTATTTAAAAAAATGTACTGAAGTAGCTCCAACTCATCTTCTTTAGAACCATGGTGCCTAATAAATGCACAAAATTAATAAACATCTGTTGAACCGAATGAGTTGGGGCAACCTCTTTCCTTCAGACCAATCACTACGTAAAGGCCATGTGTGCACTGCCTCATTCTAAACCTCTGTTACATATACATTGACCCCAGCCTCAATCCCCACATACCAATACTCAAGTGGATCCATGATCTCTTCCATGGGGTATTCTCTCCAACAATACACATTACCACCTATCCATGCTTGGCTATCCTGTGCAACTCTTGTCTACATCTTCCCAGAATTCACCAAAGGGGTCTGTCTAACATGTTGGACACCTTCCTTACTTCCTCTTGAAATCACAAGGATTTCAATGGAGCATGAAGACTATCCGTAGATTAGTCTTTGCCTTAGACACATGACTACCTCCATCTTCTTTTTTTGCTAATATATTTCTTTGATGTATCTTTTATACCTCTTCTTCACAATTTCTTGTTTGCGAAGAGTTACATCCTGCTCACCATCACTATGTGGCTCTCCACATAATGCTTAAGAGACTATAGTTGTCAGTGATTCTCAGTCATAGAACATCACTATAGATAGAGATCTCACAGTTCAATGTAAACTTATCGTGTCTGTTGGGTGTTGGGGGAGAAATTGGCACATCTTCTAGGCATATATTTATATCTACTAAAGAATGAGCTCTTTAGGTTGGCCACGCAACTGCATATCACTGGCTAGAAAAATAGCCATTCTACATACACTGAATTTTTCCTAGGTAGGTAAGTCATGCTCATTTGAGTGGCTATGGATACAAACCAGGGAGCTCTACGATGTTCTGGAAGTTGATGCCATCAGTACAGTATCATCTACAAACAATAACATCTGGAAGATTTTACTCTCCATAGGGAATCCCACCTTGACTTGGATTCTAGGTCAAAGTATCTTTTTTTTCTGAGATCTTCATTCATCAAAGTCTCGCTGCATCTGAGTATCTTCAACCCACTTTTTTCTGGCCAAAGCAACAGTAGAGGCATATTACCCCCAGATTAACCTGCAGTGCCAATATGGGGCAAGGAAGATGGAGTCAAGGAGAATAAATCACATCTTTGCAAATCCCATCTTTTCTGATTTCCCAATTATAAATTTGCTGGACACATTCCCCCATGATCACCTCTAGACTCCTGCAGGCCTGTCCATCAGCAAGAAGCCAGGGGCCTTGCCTATTGGCACAGTTTGAGTCCCCCATCACTTTCAAATCCTCTGCCTTCCACAGAGCTGTCCAGATCAGCTCAGCTGGGTCACACTTGCATAGTATCCACTCAAGAGCCTTCTCACTTCTAAATTCTGGTATCTACTGCCTGCACAGAGAAAGCATCTGAGAAGCTAGTATCCCATCTCTGACTGTTCTCCCTCATCTCTGCCCCTCTGGCCACCATCAGTATCCATACCCATCTTCTTTCCTCCATGCAGAATTTAGCCCTAGGGCTATGCAGCTCGTGGCAGACACCCACTCCAAACTGATAAAAAAAGAGAAGAAAAAAAAACTCCTCACCCACTGCCAACAACTGGAATTGTGCCATGTTATGCTGGTTGCAACTGTACAGGAGTCCAAGCTGAGGTGGTACAAAAAAAAAAAAACCAGTCCTGGTCCTCTTCAGGGATAGAAGGAAAACAAGGGAGAAGAGAACCTGCCCTTGGTTCTGCCCCCTGACACCATCAGAATCCCCTGGCTCCCCAGGCATCTCTATCATCCAGGCTAGTAGGCATCTCCATTCGAGGCCTCATTTTTCACGGGTCAGCATCCTGGAATTATGGTATGGCTTCAGAATTAGGCCCAGTGCAGGCAGGCGGGCAGCAAGTGGTTTGGAAGAAGATTTCCTGAACAGCAATAGCTCCAACATTGGCCAAGGTCCAGCTGGGTATGAGGGGTGTTTGGTTATTTTGTTTTATTTGATTTTTTTCATTTAATAGCCCAGTCTAATATATATAATATGTATATAAACTTTATGCAAGAGCCAGCGGAAAAGGAATTCTGGGTCTGGGCTTGGGCTATGTTGTGAGAGCACAATACCAGGGTCCCTGTGTGGGCACTGATTTCTAATACCATTCTACCTCAGTGTGGATTGAACCAACCACTTTCCAGCTCTGAGCCTCAGTTTCCTACCAGGACAATGAGTAGTATCTACCCCTATCTCTCCATATATAGTCATATAATATGAGAGCTAGAAGGGACCTTAAAGAGAATTTAGTCTAACCCTTTCTTTTTAAGAGAAGATAGCACTGAGTTAACTTGCCCAAGGTCACACAAGTTAATGACAGACCTAGGATGAGAATGCAGTCTTCTAAATACAGGAATGAATGCTCTTTTCAAAACCACCATGGTCAACTAGGGGTGGGGGCCGGCGAGGTAGGGGATAAAGGAAGTCTGGTCCTGTGATTTTATCAATACAGGGACCTCTGATTTATAAACTCCCCTCACCAACACAAACTAGTTGCTAATATATAATTTACAGTCTTAAAGAGTTGTCTAAGGACCCCTGAGAGGCTGAAGACTGACAGCCTGAGGTTTTTGTCCTACCTACAATACATACTAGCACTTTCCTTTACAAGGGTCTACCAAAGTGTCTCTGATATTCTTGGAGTAGAAAACCCTTCTAGATAAAGAAAATCAAGGTCTTAATTATAGCAAATCTTTGATGAACTGGAATGTTCAGAGAATGGGGTCGCTCCCTGAGGACTAAACAGAAAAAAACCTTTTGATTCAAGGTGATGTTGCCAATGCATCTAAATTGCTCTGCCTTGGTTAAATCAAATTGAGTGTGGATGTGTGGATGGTGAAAAGAGGCCAGACCACAAACAGAGGGCCTGGATCCTAGTGCTAGTTCTGCTACTATTTAGCTAGGCGACCTTGGGCAGATCCCACCCTTTCTCTAGGATCCATCTGTAAGAGGCGTGAGACTACGAAGGAAAAAAGGAAAACAAGGATTTACTAAGTACCTAATGTGTGCCAGAACATCGTGCTCCATGCTTTACAAATGTTATAGAATGTGATCCTCAGAACAACCCTGAGAGGGAGATGTGATTATCTCTGTTTTACAGTTGAGGAAAATGAGGCAGACAACAGTTAAGTGACTTGCTAAGGTCATACACCTAGTAAACATCTGATGCAGGATTGGAATTCAGGTCTTTTTGACTCCAGGCCCAACCCTCCATCCACTGAGCCATCTGACTAGGACTATCTGTAAGAACCTATCCAGCTTTAAATCTCTATGACTCAAGGACAGGGTCTTTCTATATGCTGAGGATGACACCCCTCATGGCTGTCCTTCAGTATATCAGTGCTCACTGTCTAAGCTTGAAACTAGACATGGAAGAGGTAGAAGGGATGGTGCTAAATGAAGATGAGAGCAGGATACGCTCTGGAAGTTGCCCGTCTCTCCCTTTTTTCCATCCTGGGAGGAGCTTTACATTAATTTAATTATTTTCTTTAATATGACTTTTTCTCCTTACATGTGTGCCCTCTCTCTTTGTCCCCTGTGCCTAGAATACCCTTCCCCTTCCCCTTTACAAGCTGAGGGTCTATACCCTTTAAAGCTCAAATGTCCCCTCCTCCATGATCTGGACTAATCTAGCGCTGACCTTCCTTCTCCCTTAGTCAGATATCACATACCACTCTATTTGCACCCCTCCAAGGCGCTTATCATGCAATGTTTTGTTTTATAATTGTGTCTATAAGAAGTTGGGAGGCAGAGTCTAAAGGACCCAGCTCCTCAGAGCCAGGAAGACCTAATCTACAATGCAGTCCTGACTGATATAGACAGGCTGGGTAAGTCACATGGCCCCTGAGCCCTGCAGGCCAAAGAAAACTGGAGGCTGAATCATACACAAAGGTCCCTGTGGGCTGCCTACTGACGTAGTTTTCAGATGCAACATCATTTACATTTTCCTGTATTTGTATTTATTTTGTGAAATATTTCCCAATGATATTTGAATCTGGCTTGGCCCCACTCAGTACTGTGGGCCCTGTTTGATACCAATTGCAGATAGGGCTAATGTTGCCGAATCAATAAGATGAATAAGTAAATGACCTGCAGTAATATTGGCTGTTAATCATACTGCTGGGCTAAAGGTTGAATAAATAGGCTAATTGTTTCAATAATAATAAGTATAGGAATGAGCAAAGCTCCTTGGGGTAGAAAATATGCCAAAGATATTTTGGTTCATTTCAGAAGCCTATGATTACTATCCCTATTCACAGTGGAATGGTTAGAGAACTCTCTAAAACTCTAAGTTGTAAAGAAGATGCTGATCTACACTGCTAAAAGAATTTTCCTCACCTGGGAGTTCCCTCTGCCAATGAAATCACAGTCCGGTTCTCATGCCCATGACCATATACAAGTCATACTCCCCCTACTAAGTTGTAAATGCCAGGAGTACAAGAATCTATACTTATCTAAATTTTCTATCTCCCTCAATACCTAGCAAGATGTTCTGTGTACAGTAGGCACTTAATAGATGTTCTTAAACTGTTAAATGGGAAAAGGAGTGACAAGACCTCTCTTCCCCCATCACTAAGGGCTCCACATAGTCAAGATCTTGCCATGTGTAGAGACTTACAAACCCTTTTAAATCCCCTAGACCAGATATGTATGGCATGAGGTAGGATTCAATACCATTTCAGAAAGTCTGGTGAAGATTTGGCAAACTTTCCAAAATGCCAGATCTTCATTTAATCTCAGCCTTGTGATTCAGAAAGGAAGATGGACACTCTACAGGAGAGAATGCCCATGGGACATTTACCTCAAGGAATTGCTGAGGGCCTCCAAGGCCCCTAAAATGAATGAAACACTGCCAAAGGGTGTGAAATATCATCCTCCTCTTCCCCCCTCCACCCTATACTGGTAGAGGTCCATTGTATTTAAGGATATAACATGAATCAATGTTATAGGCCATGAAGTGGATAGAGTTTGGGACCTGAGTCAGAAGGACCTGAGTTCAAATTTGACCTCAGATACTCACCAGCCATGTGACCCTGGGCAAGTCACTTAACCCTATTGGCCTCAGTTTTCTCCTCTATAAAATGATGTGGAGAAGGAAATAGCAAACCACTCCAGTACCCTTGTCAAGAAAACCCCAACTCAGGAAGAGTGGGATACAACTGAAACAACTGAACAACAGGAACATGAATCAACAGATCTAGTCATTGCTGAACTATAATTCAGGTCATCAGAGTTCTAGTCTCACCTCTGCGCCAAGCAAACTGTATGACCCTGGGCAATTTTTGAGATTACTGATTTAGGGCATGAAGGGACTTTGGAATGCTACCATTTAGGCAAAGAAACAAGTCCAGGTTGAAAGACTTATCCAAGGTCTCATAGATAGTTAGCAGCAGAAGCAGAATGTGAACTCAGGTCCTCTACTATAAATCCAGTACTCTTTTCATTGCACCAAGCAGTCTCTATATTACATTCTTCTGTGCTACTGGGGCCAGTGGGTGTGCCTTCTTCATTCTACTTTCTTCTCCTTGGATTAATTCCTACACATTTTCACAAGTTGCTCTGAATTCTCCACATTCATTGTTTTTGCAGTATAAACAGGGGCCTCTGTTTCCTGTAAAGTTAGAGGGCTGGCCTAAACGACCTCTGAGGTACCTCCCAACTGAAAGACTTTCTAAGATATTCTAAGGTACCAGTGATCACAGCCTGCAGCACAGACCCTTCTACTGAAAGTACCACCCTCTCCATCCACGGGGCTCATAACCAAAGGCATCTCTGCTCCCTCTTTCTCCCTCACCCTACACATCCAATCATAAAGTTTAGAGTTAGAAAGGGCCCTTGGAATTTGACTCCCTTATTTTACATTTGAGTTCACTGAGATTCAGAAAAGCTAAAGTGAAACTCCAGTTTTATATGATTTCTAGAGGTTATTGATTCTGTCTCAATATTATCTTTCACATCTGTACTTCCTCTCCACTCATACCACAATAACTGTAGTTCAGGTCCTCATCTTTTCTTACTTGGACTGTTATCATAGCCTCCTAACTTGCCTCCCTGCCTCCCATCCCTTCCCTCTACAATAATCTTTCACCCAGCTATCCAAGCTATCTTTCTAATTTACTAATATTGTTGCAGTTTCATAATGTGTTGTGGTAGAACTGTCTCACAGAATTCAGAGTTAGACTACTTCCAATCCAAGTACAGGCATTTATTGAGATTGATGCTTCTTTTTTTTTTAATATAAATTTATTTATTAAACTTTTTACATTCATTTTCACAAAATTTTGGGTTCCAAATTTTCTCCCCTTTTATCCCCTCCCCCCACCCCAATACACCAAGCATTCTAGTTTTCCCTATCACCAATCTGCCCTCTCTTCTATCATCCCTCCCTTCTCTTGTCCCCATCTTCTCTTTTGTCCTGTAGGGCCAGATGACTTTCTATTCCCCATTAACTGTATTTCTTGTTTCCTAGTAGCAAGAACAATACTCAACAGTTGTTCCTAAAACTTTGAGTTCCAAATTCTCCCCATCCCTCCCTCCCCATCCATTCCCTTTGGGAAGGTAGGCAATTCAGTATGGGCCATATCTGTGTAGTTTTGCAAATGACTTCGATAATAGTCGTGTTGTGTAAGACTAACCGTATTTCCCTCCATCCTATCCTGCCCCCCATTGTTTCTATTCTGTCTTTTGATCCTGTCCCTCCCCGAGTGTTGCTTCAAATTGCTCCCTCCTCCCATTGCCCTCCTTTCCATCATCCCTCCCTCCCTGCTTATCTCCTTCTCCCCCACTTTCCTGTATTGTAAGATAGGTTTTCATACCAAAATGAGTGTGCATTTTATTCCTTCCTTTAGTTGAATGTGATGAGGGTAAACTTCATGGTTTTTTTTCTCAGCTCTCCTCTTTTTCCCTCCACTAAAAAGTCTCCTGCTTGCCTCTTGAATGAGAGATAATTTACCCCATTCCATTTCACCCTCTCTCCTCCCACTACATTTCTCTCTCACCATTTACCTTAATTTCTTTTAAGATATGGTCCCATCCTATTCAATTCACTCTGTGCTCTCTGTCTCTGTATGTGTGTGCATGTGTGTATGTGTGTATGCATGCACACGTGTACATGTTTGTATGTGTGCGTGTGTGTGTTTGTGTGTATGTGTGTGTGTGGTCCCACCAACTACCCAGATACTGAAAAGTTTTAAGAGTTACAAATATTGTCTTTCCATGGAGGAATGTAAACAGTTCACCTTTGGTGAGTCCCTTAAGACTTCTCTTTGCTGTTTACTTTTTCATGCTTCTCATTCTTGTGTTTGAAAGTCAAATTTTCTTTTCAGCTCTGGTCTTTTCATCAAGAATGATTGAAAGTCCTCTGTTTCATTGAAAGACCATATTTTCCCCTGAAGTATTATACTCAGTTTAGCTGGGTAGGTGATTCTTGGTTTGAGTCCTAGTTCCTTTGACTTCTGGAATATCCTATTCCATGCCCTTCGATCCCTTAATGTAGAAGCTGCTAGATCTTGGGTTATCCTGATTGTATTTCCACAATACTGGAATTGTTTCTTTCTAGCTGCTTGCAATATTTTCTCCTTGACCTGGGAACTCTGGAATTTGGCCACAATGTTCCTAGGAGTTTCTCTTTTGGGATCTCTTTCAGGTGGTGATTGATGGATTCCTTCAATACTTATTTTGCCCTCTGGTTGTAGAATATCAGGGCAGTTTTCCTTGATAATTTCATGAAAGATGATGTCTAGGCTCTTTTTTTGATCATGGCTTTCAGGTAGTCCCATGATTTTTAAATTGTCTCTCCTGGATCTATTTTCCAGGTCAGTTGTTTTTCCAAGGAAATATTTCACATTCTCTTCCATTTTTTCATTCTTTTGGTTTTGTTTGGTGATTTCTTGGTTTCTCGTAAAGTCATTAGACTCCATCTGTTCTATTCTAATTTTGAGAGAACTATTTTCTTCAGTGAGCTTTTGAACCTCTTTTTCCATTTGTCTAATTCTGCTTTTGAAAGCATTCTTCTCCTCTTTGGCTTTTTGAACCTCTTTTGCCAATTGAGTTAGCCTATTTTTCAAGGTGTTATTTTCTTCAGCATTTTTTGGGGTCTCCTTTAGCAGGGTATTGACCCGTTTTTCATGCTTTTCTTGCATCTCTCTCATTTCTCTTCCCAGTTTTTCCTCCACCTGTCTAACTTGATTTTCAAAATCCTTTTTGAGCTCTTCCATGGCCTGAGGCCACTGGACATCCACCTGGGATGTCTGGGATACAGAGGCCCTGACCTCCACATCTTTCCCTGATGGTAAGAATAGTTCCTCGTCATCAGAGTTGAAAGGCAGGAACATCTGCACCCCATCAAAGTAGCTCTCTATGGTCTTATTTTGCTTCCTTTTTCTGGGCATTTTCCCAGCCAGTTACTTGACTTCTGAGATTCCTCTCCACCCCTGCCTAGATCAGCCCAGCTGGTGCTTGGGGTCTGAGATTCAAATGCTGCTCCCCATCCTGGTGGCTTTCAGGTGCGGGCAAGTCTGCTATTCAATGTGAGGTTAAGTTCTGGTGCTGGGGTGGGGGCAGGGCTGCCTCCCAGGCTCAGTTCCCTCAGGGGTTTTATGCAGAGATCTTTAATAATGGATCTGAGGTCCTGTCTGCTCCGGGAGCTCCTGGCCACCACTGTCTCTGCTGCTGCCTCCCGAGGTGGCCTGAGTTATAGAGACACCCCGCTCCCCTCTTGGCAGCCCAGAAGTCTCTCTCACTGACCTGTAATGCCTGTGGGTGGAGGGACCTTCATGGCCACCAGAGGTTCTGTCCCTGAAGCCTGCTTGGATCTGCTCCTCTGGGGCCTCGCAGCCAGGGCAGCGCAGGCATGGGCTCCACTGTCCGGTGCGCGACAGATCTTTGGGGGTCAGTTTTTCAGGGCTCTCTAGAACGGAAATCTTCTCCACTGCGTTGGTGCACGGCTTGCTCTGCTCCAGAATTTGTGGGGAGTTCTTTTTACAGGAAATTTATGGGCTGTGGGTTCGGAGCTAGCATACGTGAGTCTTTCTACTCCGCCATCTTGGCTCCTCCCCTGAGATTGATGCCTCTTATGAAGTGGCCTAAATTCTAAGAGGAACCAGCAACTTCAGAGAAAACAAGATTGATTTTATAGGGTAAAGATGCAATTACATAACAAAAATTGTGGATATTAGAAAGGTAGGAAGGGTTTGTTAAGGGATTAGGTAATAGGAGAGGGGTCCCAGCCTCAGTGAAACTGCACATGTGATTACCCACAACGCATACAGAAAAACTCATGGGGGGAGACTTGTATGTATAATAATGATATTATAATAAATCTCTCTACATCATAAGTTTACTCTAGGTCAGTTCTTTAGCATTATTCCTCAGGTGCCTACTTTTGTGCTTTGGGGTCCATGTCCTGCTTGGGCATCCTGATGGTGCTGCTTTCTGATTGGCTGAGTATTGTGGCCGTATGAGACTAAATGGATGTGATTGTGGTTGAGTGCCAGGACACACCTGTTGTTTCTGTGGGAAATATGAGGATTGGATCTGGGGGCAGTGGCCAGCTAGAGGCAGGGGCTGGGATCCCATCACATGGACATACCGCTGTTCTGTGAGAAATATGAGTTCCTGGACACAACTTTGTCATTCAAGGAACTCTGCATTCTAGCTCTAACCACACTTTTCATTCTTTTCTTGTTCCACATCCCTTCAAAAATTCTGTGTTCAAGACAAACTGGGTCACTCTCATTTCCCTTTCTCTCCCCTGCATTTGCTCACTCACACCATCTCCCATGCCTGGAATGAACTCTCTTTTCCACCTCATCTCTCTTTTTTTTAAGGCTTATCTCACGTGCTTCCTCCTCCATGATGCCTGCCCTGATATGTCAAGCTGAAAGTGACCTCTCCCTCCTCATATCTGTCCTAGCACACTGTCTGGCTCTTTCCTTTGTACTCAGTTCATTTTACTTTGTATCATAGCAATTTGTGGACATTTATCCTCTCCCCAACACCCCCATCAGATTGTAAACTCCTAAAAATTAGAAACTATCTGCATTTCCCTACTACCTAGCACAGTGACAGCATAGAAGTTGCTAAATAAATATCTGTCAAATTCATCTGAATCACTGGGGCCAATTTATAAGGATCTGGGCCAAGAGGTTGGCAACCTATGGCATGTTGCCAAAGACAGCATAAGATATTATTGTGAATAATAGATACTGTGCCTGGGGTTATGAGAGAGGCATATGTGGACTTGTGTTTGGTTGGGAAGAGACCACCCTTCTGCTCAGTCATCCCTCCCAGTTCTCTGACCCAGAGTCCACAGGCACAGTGTACATATGTATGTATACACATATGTTAGTTATAGCTGTTATGTCCTATGGTGAATAGAGCACTAGGTCTGAAGTCAGGAAGACCTACATTCAAATCCAATCTCAAACACTTATTGGCTAAGTGCCTTAACCTGTCTGCCTCAGTTTCCTCAACTGTAAAATGGAAATAATAATAGCACCTACCTCCCAGGGCTACTGTGAGGATCAAATGAGATAGTATCTATAAAGCACTTAGCACAATGTCTTGCACATAGTAGGCACTACATGAATGTTAGTGACGATAAAGACGATGCATCCAGTCTGCCTGGCTTCAAGGCAGGTTCTCTATCTACTATACAACTCTTTTGCCTTCAAAAAGAAGGGGGTCAATCTTGTAACCAGAGCAAGTGTCATGGGTTCATAAATGGAGGACCCCAGAAGCTAGTCCAACCAGCTTGTTTACAGATAAAGAAATTGAAACTCAGAAAGGCTGCACATCCAGTGCTCTTTCTCCTGAACTATGATGGATAGCTTGAGTGCTGAGCTGTTTGCCATGGGAAATAAACACCAGTAGAATCTAAACTCCATGAGGACAGGAACCATTTTTCTCTTTATTTTTGCCTCTCTGATACTGAGCAAGATACCTTGCACAGAACAGACACTTACAAATACTTGTTGAATTGAACTGATAATGTCAAAAAAAAAAAAAAAAAAACCCTAGAGGAAGACCTCCAGAACACTGGAGAGACCCTTCCTAGAGGGCCTTCCTAGAGGGTCATAGAATATGTGAATAGGTTGTGATGTGTATTAGTGGAGGGACCATCCTCATTGATGAGATCACAGATCCTCTGAAGAATAAGTATGAATGTGCAATTCCTTTACAGAAATCATTCTAGCAGGAAAGGTATTTTACATCAGAAAGTCAGCTCCTGTGGCAGCAGAGACTATATCTCTTATTTCTTTTACAACTTCCCAAAATCCCTAGCATGGGGAACTGCATGTAAAGGTGTCCAATTTATGCACTTGAGCTCTGTTCTTCTACCCACAAACCCAGAAGCCAAGAAGCCGGGACTCTATTGATCTTCAAAAAATAATAATTTCCCAGAAAACCTGAACATAGCATGATCCAGCAGACTGAACACTGGCCTGTTAGATTGTGATCTCCTTGAGGGCAGGGACTGTCTTTGTCTCTTTTTGAATCCTCAGCGATTAGCACAGTGCTTGGTATACAGTAGGTGCTTAATAAATACCTATTGCTTGACTGACTAATGTAGAAATCCAGCCGGCCTCTATCCTCAGGTCCTTGTTTTTTCACAAACATGTCATAGAATAATCTACCCAAGTCACTGGAGACTTTGTCTTTTAACATTTTCTGTATCATGCAGTAGTAACATTCTGGTGGTCTTTTTGTTACTTTTTCGTTAACCTATAAACATTTTATTAAACGTAGGGGCAACTATTAAGTGTGGCACAGTGATTAGAGGACCAGTCCTGGAGTCCAGGATGATCTGAGTGCAAAACAAGCCTCTGCCATTTGACACTTACTAGCTATGTGACCCTGGTAAGTTACTTATCTACTATCTGCCTCAGTTTCTTCAACTGTAAAAGGGAGATATAATGACTATCTCCCAGTGTTATTGTGAGGATTAAATGAGAATACTTGTAAAGCACTTGGCACAGTGCATAACACACAGTAGGCACTATATAAAGAATATATACATATATAGAGGTATTATATAAATTCTAGCTATTATTAGTATTATTGATGATAGTGATGATGATGATGGTAGTATGTTCATCCTGCAGAGCAAGCATTCTTAATCCTTTTGTCTCATGGACCTCTTTGACAATCTATTGAAGCAGATAGATACCTTATCAGAATAATATATTTAAATACGTAAAATAAAATATGCAAGATTACAAAAAATCCCAATTATATTGATATAGTTATCAAAAAATTTTTTTAATAAATCAAGCTCATGGACCCAGGTTAAGAACCAATGTTTTAGAGAAGTCCCGACTAGGATTTTTCATCTGGTCCTGAAACACTTGGGTTTCGAAAGAAGTTTTAATGCCATCAGCCTTTGATTCAGTGGCCTCAGTGCAGGTGTAGACTGGTTAAGAAAACTCCAGGAAGAACATGGAACAATCCCATCAGAGAAGCATCTGGGTGTGTGGTGTTTTGATTTGTTTTGTTTTTTTGTTGGGGGAAGGGGGGGAATGGATCCATCAGAGAAAGCAAGCTCCCCTGAGGGAATATGTGACCTCACCACCTAAGGGTGGGGTGATGAAAGCCACTAAGTAGTCCCAAGTTGTGACATTAAAGGGGGGAACCCTTCAACCTTCCCAGGGTGGGGGAATGAGTAAACCTAATGGCATTTAATTGTTTGGGTTTAAGAAAACAACAAAACATCAGCAGAGTTGCACATTTCCCAGCTCTTTGCTCCTGGACCATTAACAACAAGGCAAAGAGCTTCTAAGCTAAGGTACCTCTCTGGGATGGTCCGAGGAAGGCTTAAAGCAAAGACGATCCATAAAGGTAATTAATGAACCAACAGAAACCTAAATGGTGGTATCTATAGAGTCAAGGGCTTCTGGATTCTGTCAGCTATTCAATATCTTTGTCAATGACTTGGATTAAAACTTGATTTTCAGATGACACAAAGCTGGAAGAAATAACTAAGCAGATTAGAGAATGGGCATCCAAGATTTAGACAGGCTAGAGAAACAAGTCAGTTTTAATAAGGTGAAATTGACTTCAAAACTTTTAGTGAGTATTGAGTCTGCCAATTCAGACAGAAAGCCTTTCCAACCTGGGCAATTCTTAACCATGTCCATTGGACAAACATATTCTAAATCCCTCTGTACCCAAGGCATTGTGTTTAATGGGGAAGAACATTTCAACACTTTGATGGACTGATGTAGGTAAGTTCTCCAGTAGTAATAAAAATAAAAAAAAAATAATGATAACAATGATAGAATAACAAACATTTCTATATCAGTAAAAATTGGGAAAAATGCTTTGTATATATAATCACATGTGATCGTCACAACAACCCTCTGAGATTGGTGCTTTTATTATTTTCATTTTACAGATAAACTGGAGCTAAGTTACATACCTTGCCCAGGGTCACTCAGCTAGCAAGGGTTGGAAGCAGAATTCAAACAAAGATCTTCCCCCACTCCAAATGCAGTGCTATCTCCTTCAACCTATTTACACTTCCTCATTGTAAGCAACTCTTGTTCCCATCCTCTCATTAATCCTCTGCAGTGGTTCTTTCCAACACTGTGGCCTTCCTCTAGATTTACTGACCTTGCATGGGAAGCAGAGGAGTACATGGGCTATTTGTCAGTCATCCCTCATTCCTGGTATACGATCTACCCACCTCCTTTTCTGGTCCTACATAACCCTGATAGTATCTTTTATGGCACTTCTCTTGTGTAATTCTTCATTGCTAATAGGCCACAGCCCACTCACTCTCACCAAGTATCTCTTCTATTGTCCTTTGGAAAGCCTATAACCTTAATTCTTCAGAGATTGTGGTATTTCATGTTTCACAACCATATATTAGAAAAATATGAGTGTTACAAAGATGGGTATTTGTCTCCAGGAGAAGTATGGGGTCATTAAAAGCACTAGACAATATCATAAAAGCAATCCAAGCTACATTCCTTCTCTTATTCAATTTTGGGCGATTCTGAGCTCTGGCTTATTGTCCATCTGCTGTGTCTACCTAAGGTATATGTACTGATTGATCAACTCTCTCTAGTGTATCCTATTACCTGTCCTATGAAGGACAATAGGTATTCTTCCACTTTTTTTTCTGAATGTGTGGTTTGGCAGAGCTGTTTATGGATCTGGGGATGGAAAGAAAGAGGAAAGTAAAGAAGGATGAAATAAGAGGGAGGTATGGAATGAAGAAAAGAGAGAGAAGGAAAGAAGGAAGGAAGGAAGGGACAAGACAGAAAAGAGGGAAGGAAGAAGGGTACGAAGGAAGACAGGAGAGAGAGAGGGAGAGGAAGAGGGAGAGGGAGAGGGAGAGGGGGAGGAGAAGAGGGAGGGGGAAGGGGAGGGGGAGAGGGAGAAGGAGGGGGAGAGGGGGAGGAGGAGAGGGAGGGGGAAGGGGAGGGGGGAGAGGGAGAAGGAGGGGGAGACGGAGAGGGAGAGGGAAAAGGAGAGCGCCAACCTAGTCCAGGGCCACGGTTAGAACTCCTTCTGTCCTAAAACATTCCAAATAGGAATCTGTTCCCATTCAACAGTCTAAATTGGCCATCTCAGAGCAGCTTAACTCCAAAGATGTAGGAGAAATATTACTCCTGACCAGGCTCTCGCCCATTCCTCCCCTTACTCCTCATTCCGCAACTGGAGAATGTGACACTCAGAGAAGCAAACCCAGCTAGCTGCATGGAACCAACAGTGCCGCAGCTAAGCAGGCATCAAAGCATGAAGCCAAGAGCAGGTTGGGTCCCATGCTCTTTAGTGTTCCAAGGAAACTGGTTCTTGACCTGGCCATCCATCATCTGTCTATGAAATAGTAAACAAGCACCTCAAACATGGCTTCATTTACACAAGTCAAAAAGTGATCTTAGAACCAACCGAATGGGCTACAGACCAAGATAATTAGCTAAACAGGATTTTTTTTAAACCAATGGTCATGAATAGTAATAACCCTAAAAAAAAAAAATTCTTAATTCCAAATCAAAATTTTTATCCTTGGGTCTACATTGCAGCATGGTGTTGCCCCTTCAAGTCTGGAACTTAAAAAATAACAACTTCTGCCCATAAAAAAAAAGTAGAATCTCCAGCCTCTAGGGAATAAGTACCTTCTAGCTTTCAATACAACCAGTTTGGGCGGGAATTCATTAATTCATTCACTCCATCATTTGTTTACTCAGCAAACTTTGTTTAAACTCCTTCTCTGGACAAAGCACTGTACTAAGGCACCAGGACAAAAACCTCTCCAAGAACTTACAACATAATGGGGGCAAAAGCATGTACAAAAATAGTTAGGAGACACAAGAGATCAATATACGAAAGAAATCTGCTAACATATAGGGAGACAGATGAGGGCAAAGGAAAGGACTGGGCCTTTTGATGGAAGCACTGGGGGAAAGTTCATCGTACTTGTAGGGTTCATTCTTTCAACTGATAGTGTGTGTATTTGTGGGAAAGTATGTCTCATGTTTATAAAAGAAATACTCTGTTGTACTTTTCCTACTATGGTATTTCATTAATTTTCAATGCTTTTAATTAAATGTCATTTAACTAATAGAAACACACTGGTGAGGGCTTATGAACTATGGGTTTTTTCAGTGTATGTGGAACCATAGATAACCTTACATTTAAAGTATCTTTTCTGGGGGCCCTTCATGTGAGAAGGGATGTCCCACATCCTATGAATACATTACGTCACTTGAGTCTTGTGAAGTATCTCTATGGATTTAATCATCCCCATTTTACAACTGAGGCTCAAAGAAATCACATGACTTGCCCATGGACATGTAACTAGTAAGAGTAAGAGGCAGGATTTGAAATCAAAGTCCAACACTCCATGATTACATAATTACATGATTATTTAATGCCTTCACTCATGACTATGTAAAATTATCTGCCAACATCAATTGAGACCTTTAAGGAATTTTACCTCAGTACGTTCTAAAGCTTTTCACTTCATATTTATCTGGGAAGACATTAAGGTAGTAAACATTGCACAGGGAAAGCATACTCTGATAATCAGAAGGAGTTAAGGATGGTCTGAAGTCATTCTGTCCCAAATATTTTTCTCATCCAGGTACCCTGGGCCAAATACCACAGTTATCAATTCACCCCTGAAAAGTAAACCCTGTCCTTTCTCCAGAGTCTCCTCAAAAAGGCAAATATCCCTTTGAAAGACTTGTCCTTAAGTCACTAACATCTTAGTAAAAATGAGATTGTTAGATGGTTTTCTAGTCTAAGGTATATTGTAGCATATAATTACCAACATGACACCATTCTCAAAGTACTCTGCCTATACATTAGCCATTTTCCTTACCTTACCCCAACCTTCCAACCTTGGACTCAGCTTCTAGAAAAATGTTATATGATAGGTGAGATTTCACCTTGTCTTGACTGAATCCTAGCCATCATTTTTTTCTTTCTTTCTTTTATTCTCTCTCTCTCTCTCTCTCTCTCTCTCTCTCTCTCTCTCTCTCTCTGTCTCTCTCTCTCTCTCTTTCTCTTTTCTCTCTCTCTCTTTCTCTCTCTCTTCTCTTCCCTTCTTTCATACTCTTACCTTCTTTTCTTTCTTCCTTTCTCTGTTTCCTGCCTCCCTTTTTTCCTTTCTCTTTCTTTCCTTCCTTCCTTCTTTTCTTTTCTTTCTTTCAACTGAGTCTGACTCATCTCACCAATATTGGAAATTCAAGGGCTACTCACTGGCTCAATCCCAGTACTAACAGACACAGGAGACTTGATCTGCACCATTTCTACCTGGATCAGATAACCCTTCCTTTAGTAACCTATCTTCCCTGTCTTGGAGGAAGAAGGGGTAAACAGGAAGGAGAGGGGCTGGTCACTGCATGGATAACAAATTTTGTATGAACAGCCTGTCAGCATAGTTCACTTTAGCTCCAAACTCCTGAGCTCAAGAGATCCACTAACCTCGTATGGCTACCAATAGCTAGGATTACTGGCATGCACTGCCATAGCTGGCATAACCACCATTTTCACAAGCTTCCAAACAAATTCCTCACCACCATCCCTACTTTTCCAGTTTCTCTTTATGTCTTGTCCTTCCCCATAAGAATGCAAATTAGTTGAGGAAAGGACTGTTTTGCTTGTATTTCTATCCCCAGCATTTAGTACATTACTTGGCACATAGTAAGCACTCACTACATGTTTTATCTATCTACAGCAGAAACTAAGAAAAGGGAGAACTAGTATTGGAATTGAAAGTGTGGGAAGATCAAAAAAGGCGGAATGGGCCCCTTGAAAAACAAGCTTCATCTCTTTCATAATTGGGCTAATAGGTCATTCCTGATGAAGACTCTTCTCTGCTGAAAGAAGAGATTGGAAGGAGACACAGTAACAGAAAAAGATTGTGCACTCTTTGACATTAGTGTGTCTCAAAGTCCTAGCACCTTCAGTAGGTTTCCATAAATATTTGGTGATTGAAATGAAGTCATCATCAAGCATTTATTAAGTACCTCCTCTCCTATGCATCAGTCATTGTACTAAATGCTAGGGAACCAAAGAAAGGTAATAAAAATAGTCTTTGCACTCAATGACCTCATACACATTAATAAGATATATAGATATGTATACAACATGTAAATTTTATATATGTTTGCACATGTGTATTTATTTATATATGTATGTGTATATACATGCAAAATTTATACAAACAAGATTTACACAGGATGAATTGGAGATGATCAACAGAAGGACAGCACTAGAATTAAAGGGGATTAGGAAACGCTTCTTATAGAAGGTGGGATTTTAGCTAGGACTTGAAGGAAGTCAGAGAAATCATGAGATGGAGATGAGGAGGGAGAGCATTCCAGGCAATGGGGACAGCCAGGTGGGGTGACTTGTTTGAGGAATAGACAGAAAGCCAATGTCACTGGATCTCAGAGTACTTGGAGGAAGGAAAATGGAAGAGTAGAAAGGTAGGAGAGGGCTAGGTTGTGAAGAGCTTTGAAATGGAGTATTTTATCTTTGATCTAGAGGTGATAGGAACCCACTGGATTATTGAATAGAGAGTTTCCTAAATCTGCACTTTCAGAAAATCAATTTCACAGCTGAGTGAACTGGAGCAGGGGAGAGATTTAACCAGCAGATTAGGGCAGTAGTCCAGGCATAAGGTGGAAAGGGTCTGTACTAGTGTGGCAGCAATATCAGAGGAAAGAAGGAATATACAGGAGATGCTGCAAAGGTAGGATCGCAGGACTTGGCAGATCGTATCTTGACCTTCATGCCATTGGATATAATTCTACAACTTTGGTAGTTACTATTTCTCCTTTCTTTCCTCTCCCATCTTTTTTTAAGCTTTTAAAATGGAGTATTTACTCCACAGACATAGCAAGAATAGGAGCATCCACCCCACTGCCTGCCCCAATGCCTGAGGGGTGCCTGGTCTCTTCTCTTTCATGACCCAGAGAGAGCACACTCAGACTTAACTCAATCTCTATGTAGCCTTGGTCCCACAAATTTTACTTCCAAATACTGCATAGTTACTGGATGAATCTTCATCTCAGCTCTTATTGGCTTGAGTCCCATTAATGCTGGACTGATAAACCCAGCATGGATTCTTGGGTGGCTCACTCTTTACAAGGTCATGGCCATCTCCAATCTTCTTCCTAGAAGTCAGAAAGATTGTACACAGAAGAGCAGGCTATGTATTCTACAAACCTCTGGATAAGAGAGGGTCCAAGGCCCCTTCCCCACCTAGAGGGCTTCTGTTGCTTCTCTTTCTCCACTGCTGGAAGGCTGGGAAAGAACCTGAACCAACCCTCCTTCATCCCCTCCATCTCTCTCCTTTTTTCTCTTACTTTCCCTCACTTAACTAACACCCTCTCCAGTTATTTCCAACCTCACCCCCCAAATCAACTGTTAACTTTATGATGCCCTTAAAAAAATGAAGAGTTGTTCTTCCTTTGGTAAAATGCTTGGGAAAATCCCCTGGATTAGAAGTCAGGAGACCTGGGTTCTCCTGCCTCTCACTAGCCGTGTGATGGAAGGTAAGCTGTAAGAATCAAATGGCATGACAGGTATGTGAGGGTTAACGATTATATACAGATATAGATACAGATATCTATATCTACATACATACACACACATATATATAAAATAATGTATACATATAAGTAAAGAACTATCATTATTATTATTAATTGGATGATTATAGGGTCCTATTTCTTAGCAACAAAGTGTTTTCTTTCATTTCCTTTAGTGAACTACCATATTAGGCTTTGTTCTTACTCACCCAACCTTCATAGGGAACACACAAATACCTGAAGGACCTGTGATTTCATCGGCAGAAGGAACTCCCCGGGTGGGACCTCCCTATACCAACCCAGATGCAGACTGCACCCTTCAATGACTGGGTAGATAAGTCCTAAGGAATTGCCTGAGGCACATAAAAGATGAAGTGACTTGCCCATTGTCACAGATGGAATTTATGCCTGAGTCTTCTTTATCAGCTACACCATGAAGCCTCTTATCCAATCTACAGGATGACAAGGAAACATTCATATTCATTCATTCAGCAAATATTTCTTGAGAGTTCGTCTTGTTCCAGGACCTGTACTCAGCTTTGTAGGGGACATAAAGCAGCATGTAATATAGTGCTTGACCTCAAGTTGCTTACGGTCTGGTTGAAGTTATAAGGTACATCTACAGTAACGAGAAGCACGTCCTAGGTGCCCAGCCATTTGATCTTAAAGAGGTTCAGAGAAAGAAAAGGCAGATATGGAAGGCTTCAAGGAACAGGTAGGATGTGATGTGTATTAAAGTATGGAGAACATTTGATTAGATAGAGGCAGGAAGATGAAATGAAGTGGGAAAATATCATCAGATATGTAACATATGGCCCAGCATGGAAAAGTGTGGACCATGAACTGGGCTAAGTCTCTGTGGCTGTCCCACAAAATGACTCCCTCTTTGGCTCATTTTGACTCAACCTCAAGTTTGCTCTGGGAAAATCTCTTAATACAACTCAATGATAGCTCATGTCTAGGTCCCTACACATGTAGGCAAAAGGATCCCAAGTCACTACCATGTATTCCCGCTAACAATGCATGTAAAGAAAAGGATAGTCTTTATTCTATCTATCCCACTGAAAATGCAAGGGATGAACAGAAACCCATAAACAATGAAGAAAACATACGAAGGATTAGCCTTCATGGGTAGGCTATAAATAACACAATTATTTTCCTTCTCTGTAGGTACCATATTTCCCTGCGGTCCTACAATCCTCTAGACTCATAGCAGCACCCTATGGTCTCAGCTCCTCCTTAAAATGAAATGAATTTGGACTTGTTAGTAGGGTAACCCCTCCTGACATTTTGGTAAGATTTGTCACCCCAAAGACCCATCGAGGCATCCACTCTGAAGGCATGGATTTCCCTCAGAAGGGAAACACACTTGGGGCTTCTAGACGGGTAATTCTCTTTCAATCAGACTTGAACTGTCTGAATAATTCACAGGAATATTAATAGTAGAGAGCAAAATCCAGGTCTTTCCTTATCCGTAGCTTATCGTCCCTTTGCTACTTTTCCAGATCAAGGGACCACGTGTGCAATCCTCTTCCTTCTACAAGAAGCTGATACTGCCCAGAAATTCCCCTTGTCTATCTAGAAAGTTGTATTCCACCATCCCACTACCCAGGAGCTCCCACCTCTTTATCCAAAAGGTTGAGATTCAGGAACTTTCACTGCTTGGCCATATGGCTCACCTCTCTATGGTAGCCACCATTCAGGTCAAGAAGTTACAACACTAGTTCTCTAGGGGGGCCAGGAACTTAGTGTCTGGAATTTTCCTCTTGGACTTTGTTGGAGAGAACCCATGGACCTCTGCCTCAGAGCAGCTATTAACAGCTCTTGTGGTAGAGGGGAGGGGTCACAGAAAGTGGGGCCATTAACCCCTCCTCCTCCTCCTTCTAGGACATCCACTGTACTATATCTGAGCTTTGAAAAGGGAAAAAATGGAAAGTCCAAAAAGAGGCAAACTGGAATAGAAAAGATTCCCTTTTGTAGACCAGCCCAAAGGGCTCCTTCACTAGCAATACAAGTCAACCAACTCCCCCACAATCACTGAGACTCATCCTCCCAGAAGAGCCAGGGGGTATGGAGGGTCTCCCCTGATTATCCGTAGCCCTTAGTTCTCTCACTAGACATTAGTGGGCATGCCCACACCCTATACAGGGAAATGCTTTCAATTTCCCATACAAAAGCTCAACCTTTTTGCATCTCATTAAGTCTACAAATATTTAGATCTTACCTTCTATCCTTGTGTTCTGTCTGCCAGTGCCTGGTTGGAGTCTGTCTACCAGATCAATTAAATCTCATCTGACCCAGAGGGGATAGAAAACCTAAGCCCCACCTTGCTCTTGCTTACCTATTCCATTGGCTACAGAAGACCACCAAGCCGACATATCATTAGACTTGAGAGACTCTGCATCAGGACCACAAATCCAGATCTTTTTGAAGACAGGTCTATAGAATAAGTGCTTTAGTGACTGTGCCATTTGGACAAATGTCTCCTCAATAGTGTAGTGGATTTGGAAGTTGGTAGGTTTTTAACTATGTGCTAAGTGTTTTATGTGGTCAGATTTGAAAGGTTCAGGAAAAAAAAATCCTCCTTTTCCATTGTATATCCCCCATTAGCCTGCTACAGGGTCCACTACAATGTAAAAGCTATGTGGAAGAGTAACACACATTATTCCATTATCAAACCATTAATACCTTTCCTCTAATTACTAGGTTTGCCCTATAAAGTATTGGTGGCAAGACAACCAGGAAGTAGCCCCCAGGAGCCGGGGTTCTGTCCTGTAAGGGAGTCAGGTCAGCAATGTGAAAACTGGAGGCGAGTGAACAAGCATTTAACTAAGTGTCTACTATGTGCTAGGCATTATGGAGATCTGGAAGAACAGAGAAGCACTACAGTGGGAGGAAGGGGGTCTAGAAAGGCTAAAGACAAACTTCATAAATTTTGCCAAGGAACCATGCTTGGTTCATCACCTGATAAAACCTGAAATGATACCAGGCTGACCATGTAGGGGCCCCCTGTGACACAGTTAGTGACATACCCAAAGTATACACAAGTATAACACACACACACATACACACACACACACACACACACAATCAATTATGGAATCACAGAATGTTAGAGTTGGTAGACATTTAGAAATCCTCTAATTTAGCTTCATTTTACAGATGAGGAAACTAATCAAGAAAAGTGAAGACACCTTTTCAAATTAGTGGGAGAATCAGGACTGAAACGTAGATTGCTGATTTCTACATTAGGGTTCTTTCTGCTTTAACCACACTGCTCACACACAAAGAGATAGACACTCAAATACATATGGAGACAAACAACACAGATACATGTCAAAATCTATGCACATACAAAATATATGATGCATCTATATACAAACACATAGACACACACATACACAAAGGTCTAGAACATAATACATAAACATTTACATGCAAACACAGCCAAAAATTCAAACATTAAAACTCACAAGGCACTTTCTCAATTAGCATACCTAGGTTTAACCAAGGCCAAAAACAAGGTCTGCTAGATGAGGAGTCAAGAATAAGGATTTTGTTGTTCCTCTCAACTACCATAGGCTTTTAGGAGACTGCCTACATAAGTGACTATAAATGCTTGTTGTCTGGTCACATTTTTGTGCTGGTTTACAAACCTGGTAGATAACAATAAAATATACATGGTTATACAAATGAACACAGTATATCACACACACACACACACACACACACACACACACACACACACCTGCCAAAACATGGGCCAGGAGGTAGGTAGATTAACTTTGGGTCCCAAGAGCAATATTTTTTCCTCCCCCATTAAAATATTCATGGTGTTTTGGGCTTTCATATACATAAACACAGTTGGCATATGCTGATGTTATATGATTTCAGGAACACTGGCAATGTCTCTTTCTCCCCCCTATATCCCTTCTGTCTACCAAAGGCAATGTCTGAAACAACATCACTGGAGTTAAATCTTTGTTCTCCAGGTATCTTCTCTTGAAATACATCTTTATTTATTTATGAGGGGCTAGAAATCAGGAAGACTTTCATATAAATGGATTGATTCCTTAATCAAGAAGAAGACACAAAAGAGCAGAACATGCAAAGGTACCTGGGGAAGATTCACCCCATGTGGGTGATGCCCTAGCTGGGGGAAAGGGAGAAGACAATGCCTTAAATAGCATAAAGGAAACTCAACTACTTCATTGGATCAATGGATGGATGGATGAATGGACGGATAGAAGGATGGATGGATGGATGGGAGGGATGTGTAATAAACAAATTTGGCTCACACTCCAGCTCTGCAGAGGGCCAGTTCTATTCCCCTAGAAGGGACAGTTGGCAGGGCATAGTGCATCCTGCATTAGGAGATAGAAGACCTTGGCACTTCCATTAACTGGCTGTGTGACCTTGGAAGAGTATGTATTATGACCTTCAGTTTCTTTATTTGTAAAATGAAAGGATTTAGACAATATCTAAGTATAATCTAAGGTCCTTTTTTCTAGTCCAGAGAATCTATGAGTCTTTAAAAATAGAATCAGCAAACAAGAGCCTGGACAACAAGCTGACTCCATGACCTCAACCAGTTAGTTAACAAACGTTTATTAAAGCGCTTACTACATGCCAGGCACATAAGGTTTCTAATACAAAGAAAGCAAAAAAACAGTCCCTGCTCTCAAAGAGCTCACATTCTAATGGGGAAGACAGCATGCACAAAATTGTACCAATAATGTATATTCAGCATAAACGGAAGATAATCTGGAGGGGAAGACTCTACTTAAGAGGACTGCCCCTCCAAAACCAGCTAGCTCAAGAAACTTTGGATGCTTATGTCATCCCTGAACAATGATTCATCTGAAAGTATGATGAAGGGTCTCGTAGGAAAGAGCAGACGTTTTTTCCCCCTATGGAACTGAAACACGTTAAGACTTCCCAAACTTTGGCTAGGGTTTAATTACCCCTTTGATTCCTGCTCAGAAGCCCAGATGCCTGCAGATGGTTCTTTGGAAAAGTCATAAAGAGAACAATAAACATGAGGAAAAGCTTGCGTCAGGATAAGGAGACGATAAAAATGCAGACTAGTAGGCTTAAGCTATGTCACATGCATGTATACTCAATTATGATTTCCCCTCCACTAAAATGGCTTTCCCCTCTGACTTCTGTCTCAGCCAACGTTGAGTAACCTGAACCAGCTCAGATGAGAGGCAAGTGGGCTCTGAGGGACCCATTCCTATAGTTCCTTCAGCATTAGCATGAGAACAAATCACAGTAAAAAACCTCTTTGTAAATAGGGAGGGAATTCATTAAGCCTCACGGTGTTTGGGGGTTGCAAGAGAAATTTTTCCACATTCAACTAAATTTCATCCAACATCAGTTTATCCAGCCTGTCTCCATGCCACTGTCTCCCTTTCCTCCCCCTGAGTACCTGGATGATGGTTCACAGCTGGATTCAGCCCCAAAAGAGGTTAATGGCTAGGGCTTAGAAGAAAGAGTTACAGGACTCCAACTTAGTAGGAGTCACTGTGAATCATAAAAGAGGAATTACGGTTCCTTTATTTTTTTAAAAAAGAAACTGGAAATATTGTTCACTTCAAAGAGGATAAAGTCAGGTGTTAGGGAAAGAACACTGGACTAAGGAGTCAAGACACCTGGGTTCTAGTCTTGGCTTTTAATTGCTATGTGACTTTTTATAAAGTTGTTTCTCCTCTCTGGGTCTCAGTTTCCCTATCTCTACAATGAAGAGGTCTCTAAGGTCCCTTCCAGTTTTATCTATGAGTTCTGTGAGTCTATTAAGTGTAGAAAATTCCCAGTGATCCAGACATCAAATAGGAAGAAATCTCAGATAATCAGGACATCTGTTCATAGTAGTAGACAATCACAAGATTGTAAAGTACCCTTTTAATCAACAAGCATTTATTAATTACCTACTGTGTGCCAGGCACTGAGCTAAGTGCTAGGGATACAGACAAAAGTAAAGCCATCCCACTCTCAAGAGACTTACATAGTAACAGAGGCAAAGGCACAAACAAATATAAATCTAGAAAGAATATGTACCAAATGAACACAAGGTAGTTTGGGGAGGGAAGGCTCTAGCAACTGTGGGTAATGGGAAAAGGTTTCCTGTAGAAGGTGGTGCATAAGTGGAGAGGGGGTGAGGTAGGGAGGGAGGGAGGGAGGGAGAGAGAGAGAGAGAGAGAGAGAGAGAGAGAGAGAGAGAGAGAGAGAGAGAGAGAGAGAGAGAGAGAGAGAGAAAAGAAAGAGAGGGAGAAGAGAGAAAGAGAGAGAGAGAGAAATTGATTCAACTTCAACTCAACAAATAATTCGATTCAGCAAGCACTGATTACGCACCTCCTGTATATATACAAATCATTGTGCTAGACTCAAGGGATATAAGAATTTTTTAAATGATCTCTGACCTCAGACAGAATATGTTCTACTTCATAAGGACTGAAGGTAGAAATATGGGAGTGGGTATAGTGAGTTGAGCACCAAATTTGCAGCCATAAGGACCTGAGATCAAATCCTCCCTCATGTATTCACTAGACATATGACCCTGACCAAATCACTTTACCTCCCTACAACAGTTTCTTCATCTATTTTTTTAAATGGGGGAGGGAAGATAGAAGTACCTATCTCACAGATCTTTGTGAGGATTAAATCAAATGGGATAAATATATTTAAAGTCCTTTGAAAACCTTATGGTCCTAAATTCATTCATTTAATATGTATTTATTAAACACACTGGGCTAAATGCGGAGGATACAAAAAGGGGAAACAGATAGTCCTTACTCTCAAGAAGTTTACAATCTAATGGGGGAGACAAATAAATACAGACAAAGTAAGCTGTATACAGAACTAGGATACAATCAAAAGGAGAAAAGCCCTGGAATTAAGAGGGGTTAGGGAAAGCTTACCAGAGAATGAAGTGGCAAACTATCCCAGTATCTTTGCCAAGGGAACAAAGTCCATTGAGTCATGTAGAATGGGACGTGACTGAAAGACTGATCATCAATGGCAGGCTTCCTGTAGAAGAGAGTATTTTAGTTGGGATTTGAAGGAAGCCAAGGAGGTCAGTAGTTAAAGGTATGGGGAGCTAATGACCGTTTTATGAATTCTTAGCAATTTTCAAGGTGAGGCCACACCTGAAGAAGGGGTTACTTTGACTGTCTCATGCAAGTCATGAGTGTGTGTATGTGTGTGTGTGTATGTGTGTGTGCATGTGTGTGTGCTCTTTGGACAGACACCAGAAGTTCCCAATACAGCTATTTTCATCAGAACATAAAGGGGTTGAGCTGGAATTTTTAGGTCCCCATGACAGCTGAATTCTGGGCTTTGTTCTGTCCTGGGAGACCCAGGAAACCTCATAACCACATAGGAGGGTGTTCCACCAATTATAAGGGAAGGGTACTGGGTGGAGGATTCCATCGCAATCAATTACCTGCACCTAAAGGGAGGCTACCTAAACCCAGACATTGTAGTGTCAATCAAAGTTGGATCCCCTCCATCCAGGAGACCTGGAAAATTCCCAAGAGGCCAAGCCACTAAACCAATGGAATTTTCAGAGAAAGGTAGCATCTTTTGTGCTCTCCCCATGGTGTGGAACACACCTTGAATTCTCCAAGCAGTTTCTGCTACTCCTCCATTAGACAACCCAAAAAAAGTAAAGACTGTCCCCTACACAGATGGGGAGATGCCCAAATGCCTTCAAAAGTAGTCCTATTCTGGTGACATGGGACAGAACTAGTCTATATAATATAGAAATAGGGAAGGACCTTCAGAAGAAATAGGTCGGGGAGATTTTTGCAGAAGGGACACTGAGGTCAAGGAATAGGCCTACTACACAAACAGAAGAGATAAATGGTCCTACTTCTCTCCCTCTCCCTATGTAGATTTTCTCCCAACCATCTCACTGGGTGTTCCAAGTTCTGAATGGGTATTTTGTAGCCCTAAAACATATAGATGGCCTCTCCAGCCATTAGGAATACAAGGAACTAATCTCACAATTACAGCTCAGATGGGAAGGATAGCTGCCACCAGGCCTGGCTCTCTCCAAAACTATAAAGTAGTCTTATGGGATGCTACAGCGGATCTTAGAGGTCATTCAATCCAATGGCCTCATTTTACAGATGAGGCAATTGAGGTCCAGAGACCTCAAAAAAAAGTGACTTGTCTAAAGTAGGACAATATATTAGTGGGGGGAGGGTGACTTGTGGGAACGAAAATGCCAGTGATTTGACTCCAGGTAACATTTATGAGATTATCCTCCTCCTTCCTTTCCTATAGCTCTCTCTTTCCCCACCCTCCACCAGCCTATGTCTCCCCCAACCCTCACTCCAGGAATGTCCTCTGAATCAAAACTTGCCATTGACCAGCCAAAGTGTCTAGTTATGATCAACCACTTAGTCATGAAAAATGGAAAACAAGTTAGAGTGCTGTCTCCCCTCTCCGTACCTCATATACATGCCCTCACCCATGCAATACACCAGACTTTTTAGTTTAACCATACAATTCCTTGACACAAAGAAACCAATCTCCAATGGCTTTTGCCTTGCTTTATATCTCTTAGCACAGGGCCTGGAACACAGTAGATGCTTAATAAATGTTCATGGACTGATTGATGAGAGATTTGAGGATGCAGAGAAATTTTCTAATCCCCTTCTACCTCAATTTAGGCAACTACTTATTCTGCTTAAGGATAAGGTCATCTTCACCTACCAACTTCCCAGAGTTTGTGCTTGGAGGTCACCTCAATTTCCTGCTAACCATCAACCAGAAGGAGCAAGACCACTTCCTACAGGCAAAGAATTGAGCTATTTCCCTTTTCAAATCAGGAAAGGGGTCCCTTGAAGGCCATTTCCACATATCCCATTGTGTATCCCATTGCCCAAGGCACCTTCTCTATCCAGATGTAGGAAGTTAGCAATGTTTAGTTCATTAAGCAATAGATTCCAATGTCCCTAGATGCCTTATGAGAGAAGAAATGACACACCCAGAATATAAGAAAACATTTAGTCCCAGTTAACAGCATAGGTTGGGTTGGAGAGCAGGGATTTTTTTTTAAGCTCAATTGGATCTTGTCTTTTAGCATAAGAGTTTAGAGGCTTCTGCAAGGGGAAACTGTTCCCTTTGCCTCCCACTTGAGCCCCTCCTCTCCACCCTTTCATCTGTAATTAACTGTCCATACCCTCCATAGACTCAGTCTCTTAATCTCTCTGTCTGATGGCCAGACTCATCCTGGGCCATGGCCTATCTAAAAGGATAGCTCAGCCTCCAAACATCACCTCTCACTGGCTAAACCTGAATGGACACCCTTAGTGAGGGGTATAAATCAACCTCTAGCAATAGTTACCAAGCATCTTCCAGGTCTTTCAAATCAGAATTTTGGAGGGGTGGAGGGCACAAGAGTGCCTATTTAAGGATCAAAGTGCCAAAAGTCCAAAATGTGTTAAAAAGCTCAAACCAGCAACTCAGCACTCTCACCTCCTAAACTGCCTCTTCTAACCGTCCCACCCCCACCCCAATCTTGTCTTCTATAGTTCCTTAGACAGCAGATGCCATCTCCACTATCAGGAGATGTGCCCATATATGCCAGAAAATAAGGTGGGTCATTTAATATCTGATAGTCCCAGGAAAGACCTTCCCTTTTCCCCTTACTGAACCACACCATGCTGCTCTGACATTTCCATGGCTAAATCAAAGGCCCTACAGAACTGAAAAACTAGGAAGACAAATTCTGCCCAGTAGTGCCCATGTGACCAGAGGAAGAATCATAAGCTAGCCTCTCCTATCATGAAAGTATCACACACACACACACACACACACATACAGACTTTATCCAGCACCCTGCCCACCCTACCTCCACTGATCCTATCTACAGACTATCTGACCTCTCTCCTAAGTGTGCCTGCTTGGCTCCAAAAGTTGCCATCCCAATCTCATCTGTCTGGATAGAATAGAAACTATTGCCTGCTTATCAAGGACCCCTGAACCTTTGCTGGATCCTGAGAACCAGCCAAAGCCTTCACTGTAGCGCTCCAGTCAATACAAACACTAGGGAGCGGCGATAGAGCCCTAATCACCCGCCTCCCCTGACCTTGGGGTTGTGGCAGAGCCAAGTGGCGTTATCAGCTCCTTTCTCTCCTCGGGCACATGGAGCAGGCTATGTGTCTTAGCACAGAGTACAGTCATAATGTTCTCTTTAAAGGAGGGCCAGTAGGGAGCTAAAAGGGAGATAACTCCCAGATAGAGATAGGGAGTTCAAGGGACCCAAATGTAGCTTTTGATAAAGGGGGATGAAGTGAGGGAAAGGGGATATTTGCACTAGTAAAGTCTGTACCCAATTTGCTCTGCTGAAACTGAAGGTATTAATTAAGGGTGTTGGGGGGGAGGGGGTGGTTTGAGGAATGGTCTGCTATTTGTAAGTAAGCCTGGTGGTTGCCCTAAGTGAGGAAGCCTACAGGGAGTCTTTTGAATACCTTTACCAAGCTATTGTTAAGGGGTACCTAAGTGGTACAGGCAACTAGATGGCACAGTGGATACAGCACTAGACTCAGAATCAGAGACTCATCTTCATGAGTTCAGATCTGACCTCAAACACTTACTAGCTGTGTGACCCTGAGCAGTCACTTAACCCCATTTGTCTCAGTTTCCTCATTTGTAAAATGAGCTGGAAAAGGAAATAGCAAACCACTCCAGTATGTGTGCCAAGAAAGCCTCAAAATGGGGGCGCTAAAAGTTGGATAGGCCTGAACAACAGCAAACCAAGTTGTACAATGGATGGAGTGCCAGGCCCCAGAGTCAAGAAAACTCCAGCTTCAAATGTGGGACAACTGTGTGACTCTGGGCAAGTCACTTAACCTCTGTCTGCCTCAGTTTCCTCAACTATGAAATGGAGATAATAATAGCACCTATCTTTCAGGACTGTTGTGAGGATTACATGAGCTAATAGTTGTAAAGCACTTAATATCCTCCCTGGCACATAGCAGTCACTATATCAATGTTAGCTATTAATAATGTTGCCTTTGGAAAGCCACACTGTATCAAGCCCACGCAGGAGGAACTAATGTAATGAACTCATTTTCTTTAGGTAATCCACTAAAGACTTAGTGACAAATAGAACTTTATTCACTTGGTCTCAGGGAGGGGACTGGGAATAGAACAGTTTTATAATTCCCCAAGGCTAGAGAACAAGACAAGGCTAGTGCTCAGAGAACCATGTTCCCCCTGCTCCCCAGAACATACTACTCCCTAATGTAAGATGTCTCAAAGCAGGAACCACTAATAGCAAGGAAGGGTCTTTCAGGTTAGAGGCAACGTGGAAGAGTAGGAAAAACCTTGGGTCTTGATTCCAGATCGCCTGGATTCTGGCCTTGGTTCTGCCACTCAACAAGTAAGAGCCTTGGGCAAATCACTAAACACTCTGGGTTTCAGTTTCCTCACCTGTCAAATGTAGATAACAATACCTGAAGGCTTGCTAATCTCCTGAGGGAGTTATAAGGATCAAATGAGATAATGGAAGGGAAATTGCAAAGCTATACAAAGACCCAAGGCCTTGGTGCCAAGGCAGCTGCTGTAGGAAGCAGATGATGGGAGGTAAACTCCTGCAGGCCTTCTAGTCAAGGCCAGAGTGGAATCTTTGATGACTCTGATTGTTCCATTAAGTGTCAGCCTTATCTCCTCAACTAGATTATAATTATATCCTCTCCTGGACTGTTCTGAGTTGTTTCTGGTGTCCTCAGATAAGCTCTTCTTGGGCAAACACAACAGCTCAGTCTTCTGATTTCAGCTGGTCCCCTCCTCCCACCAGCTCAGCCCCAACCAGTGGATGGCACATGGTCAAGCCACTCAGCTCAGCTTGGTCAAGGCTGGAACCCCCAGAGGTCAGGAAGGTCTTGCATGTAGCAATGAAAATGACCTCCAGCCCCAAACTTGAGAGAAATGAGGAAATAGAAAAGGAAAAAACTTGGATCCCCCAATAGTAGTAATTGTTTCTCCCAGAAAATCAGGCAAAAGATATATCCTCCTTGAGCATCTTTGCTGTTCTGACCCACTCACACAATTACAAACTTTCCCTGTAGACAAGAGGTTCTTAACCTGATATATATATATATATATATATATATATATATATATATATATATATATATATATATATTAAATATAGTACTTCTCTTTGAAAGGAAAGCTATGTAGTACAGTAGAGATAGAGTGCTAGTTAGGAGTCAGGAAGACTCATCTTCCTGAGTTCAAATCTGGCCTCAGACACTTATTAGCTGTGTGACTCTGGGCAAGTCACTTAACCCTGTTTGCCTCAGTTTCCTCATCTGCAAAATGAGCTGGAGAAGGAAATGACAAATCATTCCAATATCATTGCCAAGAAAATCCCAAATAGGGACACAACTGGAAATGACTGAACAAAAAGTCTTTGTGACCCTATGTATGTTACATATTTTAAAACGTTATTCTGATAATGGTTCTATAGACACTGCCAGATTGTCAAGGAGGTCTATGACAACAACAAAAGTTAAGAACCTCTGCTGCAGATGTTTTTCATGAATACTTATGGCCAAAAAAATAAAATCATAGCCTGGTGGTGACCAATCCATGGAGCCTCTGATGCCTACTGGTCCTTAAACTACAGATATAAGCTCAACATTGGGCCTGTTTATCACAGCCACCACCCTGTGAAAGTCTAAGAATAGGTCTCCCTGTCTCAAGCCTCTTCCTCCTAGAGTTCATCCCCCATTCTGCTGCTGAAGTGATTTTTTTCCCAGTGTTCCCAAGGTTAGATAATGCAGGAAATAGAATATAGCAGTAGGTCCAGAGTCAAGAAGACCTGAGTTCAAATCGGCCTCAGACACTCATGTGACTCTGGACAAGTCCCTCAACTCCTCTCGATCTCCATTTCCTCATCTCAAAAATAGAGATAGCAATAGCACCTATTTCCCAGGGCTGCTGTGAGGATAAAACGAAATAACATTTGCAAAATACCTTGCGAAATTTAAAGTTACATAAATGCTAGTTTTCATTATGTCTTTCTCTTTCTCTCTCTCACACACACATACGTACATCCCACTCAACAAACTTCAGTGACTCCCTATTACCGCCAGATCAAATATAAATTCTTCTAATGGGAATTTGAAGCCCTTTGTATCCAGTCCCCTTCCTACCTTTCCAGTCTTCTCACACCTTACTTCCCTCCCTTCCCTGTACTCTGTGGGTCAGCTGCACTGGCCTGCTAGCTCTTACACACAACACTCCATTTCTAGACTCCATACTTCTTCATGGCTTGTTCAGCCTTGTGTCACCCACCCAAAGCTCCCTGCCTCCTGGCTTCTTTAAAACAGTTCAAATGTAATAAACTTTCCTAGAGAAAGGAGCTAGATTCTCTCGGGGAGCAGGGAGAGCAAAGGGGGAAACAGAAATTTCCTAATCCCCTAAACCACTCTCCTGTTCTAAAATTATTTTCCATTCATACTATATATATATATATATATATATATATATATATATATATACACACATATATACATCTTGTATGTGCTTTTGTTTTGTACGTCTTCCCCATTAAAATATTATATATATGTGTATACGTGTGCACAGATCTATATATATGTGTATTATGTATATGTGTGTGCATATATTTGTATATATGTGTTTTGTGTGTGAATACATATATACATATACATATGTACATACACATATATACATACATACATACATACATACACACACACACACACATATTTGAGGGTGGGGACTGTTTTTACCTTTCTTTGAATCCCTAACACTTAGTGAGGTGTTGGGCACATAGTAAGTGCTTAATAAATGCTTGTGGACTGACTGGCTGTATTTAAAGCTTGCTTCATAGGCCCTGTCTGGTATAGCCTGGGAAAATCCAGTTCCACACCATATTGAGGTATCAGTATAGTAAATGAGAAAAACCTGGAAGCTTTGCCTACCCTAGAGGCTTCCTCTCTAACCCATCCTCCATACAGGTGCCAAAGTGATCTTGCTAAGGCACTGATGTGGCCATGTTATTCCTCTCCTCAACAAGCTTTAGTGATTCTAAAATGCCTCCAGAATAAATATAAACTCCTCAGTTTACCATTTAAAGCCATTCACAACCTGGCCTCAACCATCCCTTCCAATCTTATACATTAGCCGTCTTCACCTCCTCAGTGTTCTAGGCCAGGAGTGGGGAATTTGTAGCCTGGAGGACACATGTGGCCTTCTATGTCCTTGGGTGCAGCCTTTTGACTGAGTCCAAGTTTTACAGAATAAATCGTTTTATTAAGGGGATTTGTTCTGTAAGGTTTGGATTCAGTCAAAGGGCCACCTGAGGCCTAAAGGGTGCAGGGTCACCACCTCTGTCTAGGCAAACAGGCTGTTTCACATAGGACACTATGCCCTGGTGTCACTATGCCTGGAATGTAGTCCCTCCTCACCTCCACCTCTTAGAAATCTCTTTTGCGGCACTGCAAGCTGCGCAGAAACACAGTGGAAGAGATTTCCATTCCAGAGAGCCCTGGAAAGCCATCCCCTGGGGTCCATCCCGCACTGGACACGAGCCCATCCCTGCGCTGCCCTGGCCACATGGCCCCAGAGTAGCAGATCTGAGCAGGCTTCAGGGACGGAACCTCCAGGGGCTGCGAAGGTCCCTCCACCCACAGGCACTCCAGGTCAGTGACAGAGACTTCTGGGCTGGCTGAGGGGGAGTGGGGTGTCTCTGTGACTCGGGCCCTCTCGGGAGGCAGCAGCAGAGGTAGCGGCAGAGGCAGCGGCTGAGGTCCGGGACTCCCAGAGCAGACAGGAGCTCAGGGCCATTACCGAAGATCTCCACATAAAGCCCCTGAGGGAACTGAGCCTGGGAGGCAGCCCTGCCCCCACCCCAGCACCAGAACTTAAGCTCACATTGAATAGCAGCCCTGCCCGCACCTGAAAGCCCCCAGGCTGGGGAGCAGCATTTGAATCTCAGACCCCAAGCACTAGCTGGGCTGATCTAGGTGGGGGTGAGGAATCTCAGAAGTCAAGTAACTGACTGGGAAAATGCCCAGAAAAAGGAAGCAAAATAAGACCATAGAAGGTTACTTTCTTGGGGGACAGATGTTCCCACCTTTCATTTCTGATGATGAGGAACAATTCTTACCATCAGGGAAAGACGTGGAGGTCAGGGCCTCTGTATCCCCGACATCCCAGGTGGATGTCTGGTGGGCTCAGGCCATGGAAGAGCTCAAAAAGGATTTTGAAAAGCAAGTTAGACAGGTGGAGGAAAAACTGGGAAGAGAAATGAGAGAGATGCAAGAAAAGCATGAAAAACGGGTCAATACCTTGGGAAAGGAGACCCAAAAAAATGCTGAAGAAAATAACACCTTGAAAAATAGGCTCACTCAATTGGCAAAAGAGGTTCAAAAGGCCAATGAGGAGAAGAATGCTTTCAAAAGCAGAATTAGACAAATGGAAAAAGAGGTTCAAAAGCTCACTGAAGAAAACAGTTCTCTCAAAATTAGAATAGAACAGATGGAGGCTAATGACTTTCTGAGAAACCAAGAAATCACAAAACAAAACCAAAAGAATGAAAAATGGAAGATAATGTGAAATATCTCATTGGAAAAACAACTGACCTGGAAAATAGATCCAGGAGAGACAATTTAAAAATCATGGGACTACCTGAAAGCCATGATCAAAAAAAGAGCCTAGATATCATCTTGCATGAAATTATCAAGGAAAACTGCCCTGAGATTCTACAACCAGAGGGCAAAATAAGTATTGAAGGAATCCATCGATCACCACCTGAAAGAGATCCAAAAAGAGAAACTCCTATAAACATTGTGGCCAAATTCCAGAGTTCCCAGGTCAAGGAGAAAATATTGCAAGCAGCTAGAAAGAAACAATACCAGTATTTTGGAAATACAATCAGGATAACACAAGATCTAGCAGCTTCTACATTAAGGGATCGAAGGGCATGGAATAGGATATTCCAGAAGTCAAAGGAACTAGGACTCAAACCAAGAATCACCTACCCAGCTAAACTGAGTATAATACTTCAGGGGAAAATATGGTCTTTCAATGAAACAGAGGACTTCAATCATTCTTGATGAAAAGACCAGAGCTGAAAAGAAAATTTGACTTTCAAACACAAGAATGAGAAGAAGCATGAAAAAGTAAACAGCAAAGAGAAGTCAGAAGGGACTCACCAGAAGTGAACTGTTTACATTCCTACATGGAAAGACAATATTTGTAACTCTTAAAACTTTTCAGTATCTGGGTAGTTGGTGGGACCACACACACACACATACACACATGCACACACATACAGAGACAGAGACAGAGAGCACAGAGTTAATTGAATAGGATGGGACCATATCTTAAAAGAAATTAAGGTAAATGGTGAGAGATAAATGTAGTGGGAGGAGAGAGGGTGAAATGGAATAGGGTAAATTATATCTCATTCAAGAGGCAAGCAGGAGACTTTTTAGTGGAGGGAAAAAGAGGAGAGCTGAGAAAAAAACAAGAAGTTTATCCTCATCACATTTGACTAAAGGAAGGAATAAAATGCACACTCATTTTGGTTTGAAAACCTATCTTACAATACAGGAAAGTGGGGGAGAAGGAGATAAGCAGGGTAGGGGGGATGATGGAAGGGAGGGCAATGGGAGGAGGGAGCAATTTGAATTCAACACTCAGGGAGGGACAGAATCAAAAGACAGAATAGAAACAATGAGGGGCAGGATAGGATGGAGGGAAATACAGTTAGTCTTACACAACACAACTATCAGGGAAGTCATTTGCAAAATTACACAGATATGGCCTATATTGAATTGCCTGCCTTCCCAAAGGGAATGGGTGGGGAGGGAGGGATGGGGAGAATTTGGAACTCAAAGTTTTAGGAACAACTGTTGAGTATTGTTCTTGCTACTAGGAAACAAGAAATATAGTTAATGGCGAATAGAAAGTCATCTGGCCCTACAGGGCAAAAGAGAAGATGGGAACAAGAGAAGGGAGGGATGATACAAGAGAGGGCAGATTGGTGATAGGGAAAACCAGAATGCTTGGTGTATTGGGGTGGGGGAGGGGATAAATGGGGAGAAAATTTGGAACCCAAAATTTTGTGAAAATGAATGTAAAAAGTTAAATAAATAAATTTATATTAAAAAAAAAAGGAAAAAAAAAAGAAACCCCTTTTGCTTTCAAACTCATGTCTTGCCTTCTTCAGGAAGCTGCTGATTGCTTTCCCCCTCAAAATTACCTTGTAGGGCACTCCCTTTTGGGTCATTTGAACTGTAGGGCTGCACCCCAAAAGAGTGGCCACTGCTCAGGGTTCAAAAGAATTCTGTGGGGTCATGCTCCTAAAACCACCTCTCACCTTCAATAGTGTTCTTACCTTCAAGAGTCGGTCAGTAGACAAAACAAAGCAAAATTTCCTGAGATGACACAAGGTGAACAACGGTTACAAAACCTTCCACTACACATACTCTCCCACAAATACGCACAGCATCAGATCTGGATCTCCGGTCCTGACCTCTCCTCTAAGTGCCAGAATCCAGGACATCACATAGTTATTCCAAATATACCTTCAATTCAGTTTCTCAAACATCAAGCTTCTATTTCCTCCTTTTAGCTTCAAGGTCTGTCAGTGGGCCTCATCATTCCCTCACCTCACACATTTGAAGCCTTGGGGTTATCTCTACCTCTGTCTTTTCTCTCAGCTCTAATATACAATCAGTTACAAAATTCTATTGATTTTACTTCTCTGACATTGTTTTTGGTATTTTTAATTTTTTTCAATTACATGTAAAGATGGTTTTCTTTTTTTTTTTTTTTTTTTTTTTTTTTTTTTTTTAATTTATTTATTTATTTAGCTTTTTACATTCATTTCCACAAATTTTTGGGTTCCAAATTTTCTCCCCTTTTCTCCCCTCCCCCCACCCCAATACCCCAAGCAATCTAATTTTCCCTATCTTCAATCTGTCCTCTCTTCTGTCATCCCTCCCTTCCCTTGTCTCTATCTTCTCTTTTCTCCTGTAGGGCCAGATGACTTTCTATTCCTCATTAACTGTATGTCTTCTTTCCTAGTTGCAACAACAATACTAAACAATTGTTCCTGAAACTTTGAGTTCCAAATTCTCCCCATCCCTCCCTCCCCATCCATTCCCTTTGGTACGGCAGGCAATTTATTATAGGCCATATCTGTGTAGCTTTGCAAGTGACCTTCCTGATAGTCGTGTTGTGTAAGATTAACTGAATTGCCATCCCTCTTAACCTGCCCCTCATTGTTTCTCTTCTGTCCTTTGATCCTGTCCCTCCCCAAGTGTTGACTTTCAATTTCTCCCTCCTCCCTTTGCCCTCCCTTCCATCATCCCTCCCCCCCCCGATATCTCCTTCTCCCCCGCTTTCTTATACTGTAAGATAGGTTTTCATACCAAAATGAGTGTGCATTTCACTCCTTCGTTTAGTCAAATGTGATGAGGGTAAACTTTTGTTTGTTTGTTTGTTTGTTTTTTTCCCTCAGCTCTCCTCTTTTTCCCTCCACTAAAAACATCTCCTACTTGCCTCTTAAATGACATATAGTTACCCCCTTCCATTTCCCCCTCTTTCCTCTCACTACATTTCTCTCTCACCATTTACCTTAATTTCTTTTAAGGTATGGTCCCATCCTATTCAGTTCAATCTGTGCTCTCTGTCTCTGCATGTGAATGCATGTGTGTATGTGTGTGCATGCGTGTACATGTGTATGTGTGATCCCACCAACCACCCAGATACTGAAAAGTTTTAAGAGTTAGAAATATTGTCCTTCCCTGTATGAATGCAAACAGTTCATTTCTGGTAAGTCCCTTAATACTTCTCCTTGCTGTTGACTTTTGCATGCAAAAATATGGAACGCTTCACGAATTTGCGTGTCATCCTTGCGCAGGGGCCATGCTAATCTTCTCTGTATCGTTCCAATTTTAGTATATGTGCTGCCGAAGCGAGCACTAAAGATGGTTTTCAACATTCATTTTTGTAAAAGTTTGAGTTCCACATTTTTCTCCTTCCTTCTCCTCCCCTCTCCCCAAGGCAGTAAGCAATCTGATATAAGCCATATATGTACACTCACATCACACATATTTACACATGACATCATTTTTATCTGTCCCTTCTTTATTCCTACTGCCACTAATCCAACAAGAAATGTCATCATCTGGACTATTACAACAGTCTCTTCCAGCCAAAAGAATCTTAAATATAGATGGGGACATGCCATCACTCACTTCAAATATTTTCATTGGCTCCCTGTTGCTACTAAGTAAAGTTCAAACTTTCTTGTCTGGCATTTAAGGCCCTCCACAATATAGCCCAGTCTTGCTTTTGCAAATTAATCGCACATCATCCTCCTCCAGAAATGCTATATTCCAAGTACCTACTCTATAGCTCCCCAGTACTCCCTAGGCTTACTACCTATATCTATAATGTCCTCCCTATTTCACCTGGAGAATTTTTAATCACTTCATCCATGAAGCCTTTCCTGACTACACATCCCCTAAACCTCCAAGGTGATGACTTTCTCTCTTTGAAATTCAGTTCTCTAGTTCATTTGTCAAGTAATTTATGTATTAGAGCTCCTGATGCAGTAACTTGTCTCTCTGTTAAGATTCTTAAGGGTGGGAACTGGGTTTTTTTGTTCATCCTTTTAGTCCTCTTGCCCCCAGTCTGTGTGAAGGCTGCTCTGAATACAGTAGGTGCTTAATATATGTTTATTTAATGAATGAGTGTCAGAACCAGGAGAATCTAGCTCTAGTCCCAGATCTTCCACTGAGTAGCCATATAATCAAGGGCAAGTCCCTTAAATTCTCTGGGCTCCTATTTTCCAGAATGCTTGTAAAATGAGGGGGTTATTAGATGGCCTCTAGTGTCCCTTCTCAATTCTAATAATTCTTGAGAAAGTCTTGGAATGGGAAAACTCAAATTTTAACCCCAGCTCTATCCATCTCTACGTGGGCAAGACACTTAAACTTTTCTGAGCTTCAGTTTCCTCATCTGCAAAATGGGATTTCAGTCACTACCTGAGACTTTGAAAAAAATGATAACAGGAAATTCCACAGGTTTGATGAAGAACAAATGTCTCAATTTTTCAAAAAGGAAAAAGAACAATCTACAAACTATTGGGCAGTGAGCTTCACTTCCATGCTGACAAAATGCTAGGATATATTATTAAGGGAATGGTTAAAGGATAGCTAGAGAAGGAGAAAGAAAACAAAAAAAGACTTAGTATGGCTTTATCAAGAAAAGAATACTCCAAGCTAACTTCCATTTCCTTTTTTTTTAATAGAGTTACTAGATTGGCAGATGAGGAGAGTGCTATAGATATAACTGTGCTACAGAGTAGCAAAGCATTTAACAAAGTCTCTTATGCTCTTCCAGATAATAGTACAGTTGGGTAGACTGAGTTGGTTGAATGGTCAGATCCAAAGAGGCATCATTAATCACTCAATGGAACGTTTCTTAGATCTGGATCTATTGTTAATAATATAATGATAAATAAAGGCAGAGATGGCATGCCTATTAAATTTCAAGATCACACAAATCTAGAAGAGGTAGTTAATATGCTGAATGGCAGAATAGGGATGCAAAACCATCTTGACAGGCTAAAACATTGGGCTGAATTTATAATGAGATGGAATTTGATATGAATAAATACATTTAGCTTCACAAATACAGGATGGAAGGAAGAGATGTAGTTTAAAAGAAATCTAGAGATTTTATTGAACTGCATGCTCAGTATGAATCAACAACAGAAATAACTAACGTAATTACATAAGCTGATGCAAGAGAGTCATGATATCTTGAGTTACAGTGGTGATATAGCCCTACTACAGTCTGCCCTTGTCAAATCACATCTTCAATGTTTTGTTTGGGTTTTAGAAAGCACATTTTAGGAAGGCCAGATTTGTTCAAGAGTGTCCAAAGGAAGGTGACCGGGATGGTGAAGGTTCTTGAAATCATAGCCCCAAGAGAATCATTTTCAGGAATGGGGGATGTTTAGTCTTGAAAATAGAAGTCTTAGGCTTAAGGCTATGAGAGTTGTCCTTGAGGCACTGAAAGGCTAAAATGTTAAAGGAGAATTCGGCTTGTTCTCCTGGGTGTCAGAAGGCAGAAATAGGAGCAGTGGATGAAAGTTTTAAAGATGCAAACTTAGGTATCATATAAGGAAAAATTCCCCAACAGGTAGAGGTCTCTGTCACCACAGAATGCACTATCAAAGTAGGTGATAGGTTCCCCTTCACTCGTGAGCTGCAAGCAAGGGTCGAATGACCTTGATTGACCCAAGGGCTGAATAATAAAATGGATCATGGGAAATCTTTTTTTTTTTTTTTGGAAGCAATTGGGGTTTAGTGACTTGCCCAGCGTCACTGTGATGTAAAGATCTTTCCCTCTACTCTAGTAAGAAGCCTCAGGGGAAGCCCATTATGGAAGCTTGATTAGGGGAGGCTTGTTTAATTCCCTTGTAAAGGATCATTTAGTACCTGGAGAAGGCATAAACTCATTAGTCTTTCTTTAGTAAATGTCCATAAAAATGTGAATGCATCTTTTTCTCTTTTCCCTTTGTCTTTTACCCACTAGCTCAGAGATCCTAGAACAGTCTTAAAAATAGTTTCCAAGGGAATCAGGTCCAAATTGTCTCAGGCCAATTGAATTTGGTTTGGACCCACCCACATTCTTCAATATCCTTCCACATTTTTATTTCCTACTGATCTCAAGGCCCTCCTAGGGAGAAGGATTTTGATGTCAGTATCCCAGTCAAGTATCTTACTTTCTTCCAACATCCCACACCCTCCCAGATTCCCATGAAATTAAAATACAAAGAAAATTGCAGAGAGAAGAAAGGGATTGTTCCTCATTTTTCTTATTGATCCCTGAGAATAGCAACCATAGCTCATTTTCATAGCAGTATCAGTAACTCAAATTCATCTAGCAGCATATTAAGGTTTATAAAAGCCTCTTCACAACAACCATAGTAAGAATGCAAAAGTTATTCATCCCAATTTTATGGATGAGGAAATTGAGAGTCAATGAAGTAAATGATTTACCCAGGGTCACACATGTAATAGGTTTTAGAGTCAGCATTGAACCCAAATCTTTGGACTCGAAGGTCACTCTTTCTGTTATGTCATCCTCTATTTTGAGAGTATTCTGAGGTCCTCTGAACCATTAAGGCAGAAATACAGAGGAGGGATATGGAATTATCAGGACTTCAATTATTCCTCAAATGCTTTCATGTCCCAACTAAGGACTGAGACCCAAACTTGGGAAGGATCTTCTCAGAATACGGAGTCAGTACAGTTCTAATTTCAGCTTTATTCAGTGGAACGAGTTTATAATTAATTAATAATTAATTTTATATAAGTTACTATTTATGAGATGAGACTTCAGTTTTTTCTGGAATTCAGGGCCCCAGAGGAACAGTTTGGGGAGCAAACCTGAAAACCAAACTGAAGAGTGTTTGGGGCTAATTGAGCACAATGAGCAACCCTAGAGGAAGCCCAGAATTCTCCCACCGGGCCCCTGCTTCTCCAGTGTCACTAACGCAATCCTCCCACCCCCAGTGGCCACCCCCTTCTAAACAAGATCCCATTCAAAACAAACATTACAGTTAAAGTACGCTTCAGGCAGACCGCAAGATCTGACTAATATGTCAACATATGGGGGAGAGAAGGCACTCCTCCTTCAGAAAGGCTGATCCGGGCTGACGCCTGGCAAGAGCATAAACTTAGCCAATAGTGGTAAGACTTGAAAATGCCTCTAATCACAGCTGTCCCTGCAGCCCCAGAGCTTTGCCCTTAAGGAAAGAACACATTTCAGCTTGGTTCGAGATGTCTTAAAGGGATAATGAATTAATAGGTTATTATAGAACTGCTGGTCAGTTCTCCAATGAAGGGACCCCAGATCTGAGAGCTACCTACTTCTCCCACCCCTGCAGCCTCCTTCCCCCACCGGTGAGTTCCTCCTGGGACCTTCAACTTCAGAAAGAGCCCAGAGCAGTCATCCTTCATTCTCGGGACATCCCCGCCCCCCCACCCCACCCCACACCGCCGTGGCCAAAAATACATACCTTCCCCCCCCTTTCCCTTTTATGTGTTGTCTTCCTCCATTAGAATATATACTCCTGGAAGGCAGGGGCTGTCTCTCTTTTTGCTTTTATTTGTATCCTAACAATTAGCACAGTGCCTGGCACATGGCATGCTCTTAATAAATTGAGTTGATTTTGCTTCTAAAGGGTCAGATTATTTCTTATTGTTAATGGTTCTTTATAGTCTTCAAAGTGAAGCCCCAGGGGAAAAAAAAATCACTTAAAATTTAGACTTGGCTCAAGTCTAGGATTTCCCCAAAAGGGATCAAAGGTCATTTCTAAAAAAAGTACTAAATATACAAGGTAGATCAAGTATAGGACAGCTATTTATTTCCCGAACACAAAAGAAATGCTTAAAGCACAAAAGTGACAAAAGCACACACTGCTAGATTTAAATCATGAAATAGTAACCCATAGCTCCTATTATAGTCCCCTGGGAGACATGAAACATTTTGTGGGACTGCTGTCATCTTTACCCAGGTTCTGCACTATATAAAAATTCCTTCAAGGTTCATATCTTCTAGCAAGTCAGGGAATGCTTTGGGTTCATCGTTCCTATTAAGGGTCATTTGCTCCTCCCAGAAACGTTATAGTAGTTGAGAGAGAGAGACAGACAGACAGACAGACAGAGACAGACAGAGACAGAGAGAAACAGACAGAGACAGACAGAGAGACAGAGAGAGACAGACAGAAACAGACAGAGAGACAGACAGACAGAGACAGAGTTTGCAATGCAGATGGTCTAATCTTTTGAATTCCAGAGGTTGCCTTTCAGGCTAAAGATGTCTAGTACTGGACAAGTGTTTGATCACCTGGCCAGGAAATGAAACACAAAGGAAAAAGCAGCCAGGGGGTCTGAGACCCAGGCTCAGACTCACTTAGGCAATATGTAAGTCCCATACTGCCACAGCCACTGAGGAGAGAAGCTCCAGCCTCTCCCATCTCCACCTTAAAGACAGAGGCTCAGAGCCCCTATACACCTAAGTGATAGGAAGAGAGTGCTACAGGACTGCTCCATTTAAGGAACACTGAAAGAGTTGCTGTTCTCTTTCATTTTTTCTTTTGTTCCTTCTCCCTCCTCTTCTTTGTCCTGTCCAAAGGAAGGTAAATTTGGATGGCCAAAAGTTGCCCACTTGACCTTTCCTCCCCTCCCTTTCCTGTCCTCTCCCAAAACCTTACACCTACTGCACTGTTAAGCTGGGACACCAATGGGCCCCTGCCTAAGGGCTCCTGGACCCTCCTAGCTCCACCCAGCCTGATGTCTTTGTTTTCCTTGACCTCATTAAAGGGTCCCTGCCCTGGCTACTTCTTAAACAGGCCTATTCAATGAATTGCCTCACCCTAAGTGAGTGCCTGCAAAGACCTTGGCCTGAAGGGCCCAAGTTCTCCCAGTGCATCCTGGGTCATCTCCAGTCATCCTGATGAATATCTGGTCACTGCACTCAGATGGCTCTGGAGGAGAAGTGAGGCTGGTGACCTGCACAGCCCTCCCTCCCTCAAAACAAAGTCAAGTGCAAGTCGTGTCATCATTTCTCTGATGGCATGGTGTTCTTTGGCAAGGAAGGACGAACACAATGTTCCTTAGTTGATAGACAATAGCATTGACCTCAAAGTTAGAAGAGGCAATTGAGTGAGGTGGTAGAGGGAAAATGGCAGTGTGGCTAGGATACCCACATTTCCCCAGTCCTCACCCCCTCACCCCACCCCCACCGAAGTGTACTGTCTGTTCATCCCAGCTTGATGCGAGGAAGTTTCCAATAGGGAAAGAGAGAGAATGGAACAAGCATTTGTCTACTATGTGCCAAGTGCTTCACAAATATTATCTGATTTGATCCTCATAACAACCCTTCAAGGAAGAGGCTATTATCATCATCTCCATTTTACAACTGAGGAGACCGAGGAAGAAAGAGGTCAAGTCACTTGCCCAAGGGTCATACAGTCTCAAAAGTGTCTGAGTCTGGATTTGAACTCAGGTCTTCCCAACTCCAGGGCTAGCACTCTATCCAATGTTGCCCTAAAGAGCAACTCTGCAAGTCACGAGAAAGTCAAGAGAGACAGTAAGAGGAAGGGGGAGTAGAAATGGTGGTATACTAAGACCTATGTGAAGAATCTGGAGACCCATTTTCCCCAGAACCCTTCTTTTTTGCCAATGTAAATGTTAATACAATTCCTCAGTGTAAAATAATTCTATGCTGTGAGCAAAAAAAAAAAAAAAAAAGGAAAAAAAAAGTGTTTGAGAAACACCAGAGATAAAGCCCAGCTGGCTCCCATACTAACTCTCCTTTATGTGTTTTCTTCCCCCATGAGATCGTAAGTTCCTTGGGTACAGAGGCTGGCTTACTTGCCTATAACTTGTATCCTCAACAATAAGTGCCTAAGAAATCCTTTACCAGTCTATCAATTCATCTATTGACCTGTCTATACCAGACATCTGTAGCAACAAGCACCCTGACACACATCCAGGATGACCTGCTGGCACAGGTTCTTAGATCTGCTTTTCTAAGGAAAGCAACTTAAAAGGAGTCAACAATCTTCTTTAATCATATACACCAACAGAGGAAATACAAGCAGAGAAATAAAGACCAACAGACAGAGCTTCTAACTGTCTGACCATAAGCAATACATACATCATAGGTCAAAAGACAGATCTAATTGTCTGACCATTACATACATACAGTTACCAAAGAGAGAAGCACCAACACCTGGGTGTTCAAAGCTGGGGGAGGGAGGCTCCTTAATGGCTACCCAGAGTCTCATCTGGCACACAAACTTTCTTTCAAAGAGTAAGCCCCCAAAGCCAGACCTCACCTCAGAGTATATATACACTTTTCAGAGCCAGAGAGCATCACAATCCTGGTGACCCAGTGCCTTATTAGAAATTAACTAAAGGTGTGGGTCTTCCTACAAAACAAGCCTCCCCTAATCAAGTTTCCCATAATGGGCTCTACCTGAAGCCTATTGAGGGGGAGGGTAGACCTTTAACTCCCATTATTACAACATCCTAACACTTAGTGACGGGATTTAAAGATGGAAGGGACCTTAGAGTCCATTTGCCATGTTTTACATGTAGTGGAGCCTGAATTGGCCAATAGGGAGCATCCCAGGGACTTTTCATCCAGATCTATTGAGGAAATTTCAATAGACCACAAAATGAAGGTGGTTCTTCTTTTGGAAGAACTTCCTGGGTGTTTCCCATTGTATGTAAGCAGTGATTGATCTGGAGCCAGTACTCTTAACCTTTTTTGGTATCATGGAGCCCTTTGGTGGGTTTGTGAAGTCTATGGACCTCTGCTCAGAATGATATTTTAAAATACATAAGGTAAGATTACAAAGAAAATAAATTATATTGAAAGACAGTTATCAAATATTTTAAAAACAAGTTTGGGGACTCCAGATCAAGAACTCCCGATTCAAGGAGTTCTCTCAATGAGCTCAATTTAATAAGCTTGTATAATACGCATTTGATAAGCACACACCTGGTCAAAGAGAGTGTCAGAATGGCCATTGACCCACTGTTAAGAGAATTAAAGGAATTTTTGGCTAGATTTCTGAAACTGAGGCTGTCCTTTGATGAATCAGATGGCCAGGACTCTCAGAAGAGCTTTTCTTTAAAGAGCTACTAAAGAGCTAAAGAGCTTTGCCCACCTATGAAAAAGAGTAGGCAGATATTTCTTAATCTTTCCATTCTGTACACTTTTTTGTGTGTGTTTTCTTCCAAAGTTTAGCAAGCTGTGTATTATGCATAAAATACATATATCCCCAACCATCTGGAAACAGAAGCACATCGTCAATTCTCTAAGTGTCTGAACCAATCCAATCATCTTGGGGACATCCTCAGTCAATGGAACCCTTCATTTTAGATACCCGTCAATTGGGTGATGACTGAACAAGTTGTGGTATATCATTATGATGGAATACTGCTATGATATGAAAAGAAATGACAAGCAACATGCCTTTGGGAAAACCTGGGAAGAATTATGTGGACTGATGCAGAAGGAGTGAGCAAAATCAGGGGATCATTATATACAGTAATAATAGTATTTTAATCATGATTAACTGTGAAAGACTTGGCTACTTTAATCAATATAATGATCCAAGACAATTATAAAAGATTCATGATGAAAAGTGCTATTGACCTCCAAAGAGAAAACTGATGAGCTCTGACTGCAAATTGAAGTATAATTTTTTCACATTATTTTTTCTTGCTTTGTTTTTGCAACATGGCTAATATGAAAATATTTTTATGTTATTTCATATGTATAATTGGCATCATGTTGCTTGACTTCTCAGTGGGTGGAAGAGGGGCTGAAGAAGAAGAGAGAGAACTTGAAACTCAAAACATTTTTAAAGGAATGTTAAAAGTAGAGAAGTAACAAAATTTTTAGAATTGATAGAAAAAAAAAAGCTTTTCCTTTAGAGGTGCCATGGGAAAGTTGCAAAAAAGCCAGTTCATCTTGGAGTAGCTTCAGTTTTGGAAACATAATCAGCCTATTCAGTAGTTAATCATCTTTGTCCTCTTAACAATGGACATGTCCCACCTCTCTCTCGATAGATGCTTATCAATTGTTCCAAACAGAGACTCACTGGCCCTATAAGCTCATGACATCCAATTCATCAACTATTCAATGCATCCTTGAACTTACATGCAGAAAGTGAGGGTCACAAGATTATGGATTTAGAGCTGGAAAGGATCAGAGAACATCTAGATGTACCCCTCATTTTACAGATGAAGAACTGACACCCAGAGAAGCTGATTGATTTGCCTGAGGTCACACAGGAGATCATCATTTTGGAAGAACTTCCTGGGTGTTTCCCATTGTATGTAAGCAGTGATTGATCTGAAGCCAGTACTCTGTATGACACAGCATTGGGGCTCATGTCCAAATACAAACTCCACTGTATTCTGGAATAAAGGTCACTTAGTAAGAGATAGAGCTAGGGTCACATACTGGCCTTGTCCCCACTACAGGATGCTGCTTCTCCTTGAATATATACATTTTGAAAATGCTTTCTACTTATCTTAGCATTAGTCTTGCTTCTCCAACAAGACTATTGAGAATTATGTTTCTCTCGTGTCTTCCAAGGTGCCTGAGTGTTCTGGGCACACAGTATGTGCCCAATAAGATATCTGAGGTATTGGCCTGGTGATTAATGGTCCAGTATAACTTATCCAATTAGTATTAATTGGTTTTTACAGAGAGATATTTACTGAGAAGCTACAACAAGAAGAGAAGTATAAAAGCATTTCCTGAACCCGGAGCACCCTCTCCTCTGTACCACCTCCCTCCCTGGGATGGATGTTTATTTGATGTGCCTGCCTTCTGGAAGGCCTTGCTCTCCCTTCAGGGCTGTTTCTGGTCCACAAGTTAAAAAGACTTTTGGTTGGTTGCTGAATCAGAATTGAATGTGAATTCAAAAGGGCCCAGCCCCTTTAGAGAAGGATGAATTCAATACTTCTGGCCTTTGCTCTTCCTTCTGTCTCTGTTGCCTCTATCCTTTCTTGCTCCGAAGTGAAGGAGCATCAATGGTGACCTTGGAAATTGGAATCCCACACCTGAGTCTGCCAGAAGCCAGGCTGGCTGAGGCACTTGTGGCTTGTTTGGCCTAGCCCAGCAGCGGAGCCACTCCAAGAGACCATGTTCTGCTGACTTGCCCAGTGTCTAGGTGGCATTCAAAAATTAACTCGATGGGGTCAAAGAAATGTGTGGTAGCAGCTACCTAAAGTTTCAGGCCACACTCCCAGGGACTGAGGTAGCATAGAAGAGAGCCATGGCCCTAGTTCAGGAGATGTATTTATTCATTTATATTCCAATTGGTAATTAATGCTTCTGGGGCATTAATTACCAGATCAATCAACAGGGGAAATACTAATTCTAACCAGAAATTGATTTGAGGAAGAATATATCCAATAAGGATTTGAACCAACAGGATTTAGAGATATCTCCCTGCTCTAGAACCCTGAAGGGAAGATGCAGTCAGCTTTGCTCTAGGGGATCTGATTCCTCAGTGCAAGTAAGAATGAGGATGAAGACTCCAGAAACACAGAAAGGCTACATGGACTGCTTGATTGACAAAGGGAACGGTGGATCACTGATCCAGACATCTTATTTTGTAAGTTTGTTTACCTAGATGCAAAAAGTATAGGGGCAAAATAACATCAAATGCTATAGAACAAGTATCATGCTAAATGTTTGTAGACAGCCAGAATTAAAAATCAGGAAGGTATTCCAGGCAAAAGTCATCAAGGCAATTCACGAAGTGAACCAGAAAAAAGGAACTCTAGAGATCATCTATTCCAACCTTCTACTTTAAAGAAGTATCTGAGGTCCAGAGAAGTTATTTGAACTTCCCCAAATCACACATGTTTTAAGTAATAGAGCCAAGATTGTAACAAAAATATGGGCCTGGAGTCAGGAAGACAAGAGTTCAAATCCTGCTTCAGACACTTTAACCATTTGTGCAAACTTGGTCATCACTTAACCTCTGTGTCTCAGTTTCCTCATCTATAAAAGCAGGAGGTTAGATTCAATGGCCTCTAAAGTCCCTTCCATCTTGAAATCTCTGGCCTCATAATCCCTTTGATATTAGGGGAAGCATCAAGTCAGAGCCTAACAAATCCCTGTTTTGCTATCAATGGCAGCTTCTATGAATACAACTCCATTCAATCTAATTTTTTTTGTTGTTCAGTTATTTTCAGTCCTGTTTGACTCTTCATGACCCATTTTGGGTCAAAGATAAAGATACTGGACAAAGATACCAGAGTGATTTGCCATGCTCTTCTCCAGCTCATTTTACAGATTAGAAAACTGAGGCAAACAGAGTTAAGTGACTTGCCCACAGACACACAGCTAGTAAGTGTCTGAGGCCAGATTTGAACTCAGGTCTTCCTGACTCCAGGCCCAGTGCTCTATCCACTGTGTCACCTAGTGACATGAGGAAGTTTACCCTGAGCCATTCCTAACTTCTAGTCTAGACTTTCTTGATAGGTATCTGCCCCAGCTTAAGACTATGGCTGAGAAACAGAGCAAAACCAGCTGGTACATACAGGAAACAAATCTATGACCTTAGCCTCCTTAAGTCAATGGTTAGAAGACAGAGCAACCAGTGACCCTAGAAAGATAGGAAGGCTTAGAAAATGTATTAGTCTCAGCAGTACTTTTTAACCCATCAAGTTTGGAAAAGGATTTTTGTTTCTTCATATGCTTCTCAGAGGGGAGACTATGTACTAGATGATCCCTCCCACTCCCTTCCAGTCTTGGGAAACTGTGGTTCACCATCAACACTGGACCAGTCTTTTGGTCTATGGTGGTAGGTGGGGAAAAAGAACAGAGGGATTCTACTCCCTCTGTTGGCCCCAGAAGAGCAGAGCACAAAGAATCCTTTCTCCAGGTCTTACATAAACAATGACTCTGGGTAGGGAAGGAGAAAATGTAACTTCCATGGGTGTATTTCCATAGTTTTTATTAGTTCATTAAAATTTCACCTTTTCCTTCATTTAGTAGAGATGGATCAGTCACTTGACTGCTTCTGCTAGTTCCAAAGCAGAAGTTAGCATACCCAGATAGAGCCAATACTTGAGATTTCCTTGGACAATTTTGACCTCCCTCTTTGCTTCCTCTATCTTTTTCCATTTCCCAGTGCACTCCTACAGACTTCCAATGGACATCAACTATCTTCAGATGTTCTTTCTTCATGTGATTCCCCAGTTCAAGCATGCACAATGGTTCTCTATTGCTTGTTAGACCAAGTTCCAACTCTCTCTTTGGCATTCAAAGGTCTTCCAACACCCGGCCACGTTCTACCATCCCAGTTTTGCTTGCCACTGTTCCCCCTCCTCCAGCAAAAGTGATCTCCTGCTCCTCTCTTCACATGTCACCCTCATCTTCCCTCAGCATTTTCATTCATATGGTTTTTCTCTGTCTATAATGTTCTATCGCCAGCTTTCCACTGCTCCAAACCCCAGTTATCCTTCAAGGCCCAGGGCAGACCTTACCTCCTTTACAAACCCTTCCTCTGTTACTCCAGCCACTGATGACAATGGCCTTCCTTCTCTGACTTCTTGTGGCATTTGTAGTCTGTATCACATGGGCAAGGACTTGCCTTTGCATTATATTATTTTCTTCCTAGGTAGCCCTAGCAATGTTCCTGGAAGACAGGAATCCTGCCTTGTACTTCTCTTGTAAAAGTACTTACTAGCCTAAGCATACACTGGGCTTCATAAATGCTTATTGGTTTGACTTATACCCTTTCCTGTGTGATTGATAAATTAACTCTATCACCTCATCCATTGCTCAGCCCCGCAATGAGGAAAGAGTAGGCTGAAGGCCATAGCTAACATGGAAAGCAATGACCTACATCTCTTATCAGGGGGGAGTTCCACTCAGATAAACAGCACAGTACAATCAGGCTCAAGAGGAAGTGTGGTCTGAGGTGCATGAGGTGATGGGGGGTGGGGAGGCAGAGAAATGACTTGAGAGTCAGAGGATTATAAGATCTCTCCAAAGGCTCTCATCATTTCTTCAAGACCTTGGCCATGACCCTGCATGTCTCTGGACCTCTTTTTCTCTCTCTGTAAACTTGACATGATCCTGATTCACCAAGTGAGGCTGGTGTGAAGTTTAGCCTGTGAACTAAATCTACAAAGAGAAAAAGCAATTGAATTTAGGAGCAAGAATCATCCTGAAAGAGTAAAGCACATTTAGCCACTGTGGTAATGGAATGGGGTATGTTGATTAATGCCCTATCTCTGTTAACTGAGAGCTGCCATGCATATCCATCAATCACCAGGTTTCAAAGAATGAGATACAATAAAACTCTGCTGAGCATAACTGAACATTTCTTTGATGGTTCAGAAGGCATTCCAGGCCTTTTTTCAGGGCTTCAACGTCATCTTTATGGACGAACATCAATTCTCATTGCATAGAACTATAGATGCAGAAGGTAGAGGAGATTGAACTGACCCTATGACATACCCTGGAAGTAGCTTTTATAAATAAATCCCTGAAGTCTATTGAGCTAAATAGAGCTTTTAAAATTGGCATTCATCTCTGTCCCACAAAAGAAGAGGGCAGAAACAACCAAAAAAAATTGTTGGTATTTGAGAATGCTAGTTATTTGGATTTCACATAAATGAATTTGCTCTAAATGCCAGGATCCTACTCCTTGCTTTTTGGATGTAGACTGTCTATAAAAGAACCAAAAAAAAATCCTACCCAACCCAACCACAACAAAAAACAAACAAATGGGGGGCGGGGGGAATCAACCCCTTTGGCCACCAAAATAAAATGTTCACATACAATGGAAAAAGTTGATCCAGAACTCAAGACTGAGAAAGGAGAACAAACAAAGTCATTCATTCTGGTGAATTTAGAGCTGTGAAAGTGTGAGGCTGCCATTTTCAATTTTTTTCCCCAGGTACTAACTGTCTTCTAAGCAAAAATGACTGGATAGAGTGAAAGTGGTAAAGATAAGCTTCCCTTCCAATGTAATACCCAGAACAGTACACCACGCACAGTAGATGGTGAGTGAATGAATGAAGTAATGAATGAATGAATGAGTGAATGAATGAATCAGTGAGAAAGCTGCTCATGCCAGTTTGCAATTAACCTGGGAGAAAATGCCTATGCTCCATTCAGGTCCTTGCTAAATCTCAAGTCACTGGCCTTGGGAATGCTGAGGTCATCAGCATTGGGTGATCTGGGGAGATATAGAACCCTTTTAAATACCAGAACCCATCAATAAAAAATTGTTGGTATTTGGGCTTTCCTAATTGTTTGGATTCCAGATAAATGAATTTCCTCTAATTGCCTGGATTCTACTGCATTCATCTTGAATAAACTACTTCATTGCCTGTAAAAGAAAAAAACAAATGGAAATACTGGAACCTATAGATGCTACATACCAAGCTTTAATTTATTTAGGCAAAGTTGGCAGCTATTTATGATGTGATTTGGATCTCCACATCCTGAAAATACCTACCCTACAAACCTGCTGAGTGAAACTATTCTGTTATACTAAATCACTATTTCTCTAAGAATTCTCTTTCAAAATGAGTGGGGACAGCTAGGTGGCACAGGGGATAGAATGAGGGGCCTGGGGTCAGGAAGACTCATCTTCCTGAATTCAAATCTGATCTCAGACACTTAGTAGCTGTGTGACCTTGGGCAAGTCACTTTGTTTGCCTCTGTTTCTTCATCTGTACAATGAGCTGGAGAAGGAAATGGCAAACCACTTCATTATCTTTGCCAAGAAAACCCTAAATGAAGTCACAAAAAGTGAGACACAATTAAACAACCACAATAAGAATCTGGGGCAGCTAGGTGGCACAGTGGATAGAACACTGGGCCTGGAGTCAAGAAGACCCAAGTTTAAAATATGACCTCAGATATTTAATAGGTGTGTGACCCTGGGCACGTCACTTAACCCTGTTTGCCTCAGTTTCTTCATCTGTAAAATGAGCTGGAAAAGGAATAGCAAACCATTCCAGCATCTCTTCCAAGAAAACCCCAAATGGAATTCCATGAAGATTTGGTCACAACTGAAAATGACCGAACAGCAATATGGAGCAATGGGTTGAGCACTAGACCTCCAAGGGGAGTTGGATTTGAGCTAGTTCCACCATGAACTGATTCCAAATACTTAGTACACCCATGGCCTTGAGCAAGTCATTGAAATTTTCTGGACTTCAGTTTTCTCATCTATAAAATGAAAATTAAACTTGCAATACCTGTCTTAGAGTTGTAAGAAAAACAACGTGAGGTACTGTTATTACTAAAACACACATCATCGTGATGGGATCATGGGGTATTTCACAGGGAGTGCAAGGCACTGAATACATGGGCAAAGAGTACAGGGAGAAAAAATGTAGGGATTTGAGACACTAACCTGGGAGAGCAAACATGGGTGGAATATGGCAGTGGGCATCATGAGTTCTATAGTGAGCAAATGTACCAAGAGAAGAGAAACAAGAGAGGGGTTCAGAATTTTGTAGAAAGCCCATAACTGTCCTTTCTCACTGGCCTTCAGAAAGGACCTCAAAACTGTCCATATAGTAATGGTTTCCAAGAACCAGAGCCAGAGGATGTGGGCCAACCAAGGCAGCCTAGGAGTCATGGTAGTGAACAAGAGTTATGAAGAAAAAGCCAAGGCAAAAAAACAAACCAGAGTGGGAGGATGGTATAGTGGAAAGGACACTGGACTCAGTCGGGGAATCTGCATTCTTCTATCTAACTAGCTGTGTGATTTGAAGCAAGTCATTTCACATCTGAGGTCCAGTTTCCTCATCTGTAGAATAAGGGAGTAAGACTTCCAGTTCTGAGTAGGAGGCTCCAAATGCCATGAGGTTCAAAGAAACAGGGATACAGCTGTAGGGGTTGCAGCCCCATTCCATTCATCATGGGTTGGGGATATGACAATAGGGTGACTGGCATTGAGGGAGGGAGCAAATAAAGCAGCGAAAGAGCAAAAGTATGGGGCAAGGGGAAACATAGCAATCTATGCTTTCTCTTTCACCCCAGGCTCAGACATAGCTGCAGGATGGCTATCAAAAGGCAAGTTCTCCCTGGAAAGACATAACAGAGATAATGCAACTATCGAATTCTATTTGATTAAGAGAGAAAAGCCAGCAGAGAAACCCTGCCTGGAAGGGTTAGGGTCAATATAGAGTATGCTGAACCTAGGGATGGATTTAGTTAATACCTGAGCTGGAAAAAGAGATTCAGGAAAACTGGGGTGATGGTAGGTGAACAGTCTACCTTGGGTGTTAGCTATGGAATAGATTCACAAAGAAAGGATAGGGAAATCATATATGAACATTAGTGTTGTCTCCCTGGATTAGAGCAGTCCCAAAGATGGGCAGCTTTATAAAGCAACTTAGCCAAGGGTTCATCCCCTCCCAAACCCTGACTCCTGCCCCAGGCAAAGCAAGGTTAGCTTCTTGGAAAGTGAGTAACAGAAGCCGAAATAAGGAAGTCCTTGACTGAATTATAGGTACTCTGTCTTGAATCCATCACCAACTCCTTAGCACCAGGCAAATTGAAACCAGAGGAAGTGAGCCAATAGGGAAGCAATAATAGCAGTCATTCTAAACCCTGAGACCTGAACGGGAACCACCGGAAGAAAGCCACAAGCTGACAGATTTCCCTTTTCCCTTTCATTCAGAGAGAGGTGGAATTCTAACTTCCTTCTTAATAACCAGTCCCCCTTTAAGGACCTGTTCATTTCCGAGAGTCACTGGCAGGACGCTGGGATCTAACTGCTATTGGGGCAGCTGTGGTATGGTGGAAAGGTTAGATTTGGAGTCAGGGGACTGCAAAGCCCAGGGCTAACGGTTACCATGTGCCTTAGTTACTGAGTGTGGACGTGGCTAAGTCACTTTGAGCCTCAGGATCCTGAGCAGTTGGAAAATGAAAGGGTTGGACTAAATGACTATATTTTCCTATTTGCAGCCATCCAGGCCTCAGTGGGGAGTCCTGCCCCCAAACCAGATACTTTATATTTTAATATGCCCCACATTTATTTCTGGGGCCCTGTTAATATAGGTGTTCTAAATAGGTCCCAGGTCACTAGACTTTATGAGGTCATAAGGCAACTAGATGTCACAGTGTGGATAGAGGGGCTGGACCTGGAGTCAGGAAGACCTGAATACAAATCCAGCTTCAGACACCTACTTGCTGTGTGACCCTGGACAAAGAATTTAATCACTATCTGCCTCAGTTTCCCCAACCATAAAATGGAAATAATAATAGCACCTATGTCTTAGGGTCTCTCTGAGGAACAAATAAGATAATATTTGTAAAGCACTTAGTACAGCGCCTTGCATATAGTAGGCACTTAATAAATGTTTATTTCCTTCCTTCATCCCAAAAAAAGATACTTCATCTTTATAACCTAATTTCTTATTTTCAAAACATTTTCACCTCTAATAACTACTATATTTGGTCCTCACAATAAGTCCACGAGAAAGGAAAAGCAGGCACTAATATCATCATTTCGTTAAAAAAAAGGAAAAAGAAAATATGTCCCTTGGTCTTACAAAGTCAAAAAGGAACTCATGTATCTTGACTCCAACCCTCTTTTTACTGCAGGAAGTTGTCAATTAGACAGGTCCTGGTGTTCTCCTTTGTCTTTTTCTATCAACAATGCCTAGCACAGTTCCAGGAGCATGGTGGGCATTTAATAAATACTGGTTGAACTGAATGGAAGTTAAAAGATCATAAACTTACACACAAGGAACCATACAGTTCAATCTGCTGCCCAATGCAGAAATTCCTTCTACACCCTCTCTGATAACAGATATCCAGCTGCTCTACTTGGATACTTCCAATGATAAGAAGATCGTTATTTTGTGAGACAACCTGTTCTGGCTTAATTGTTAGGAAGTTCTTCCATACTGTGTTGAACTGAAATCTGACTCACTTTAACTTCCACCTCTTGGTTGTAATCCTTCCCTCTGGAGCTACACAAAATAAATCTATTTCCTCTTACACATAATAATCTTTCAAATATTTGAAGACAGCTATCATGGCTCCCTAAAGTCTTTTCTTTTTCCAGGATAAACATCCCTAGTTCCTTGAACTGTTCCTCATATATGTTTTCCAGATCTCTTGCTGTTTTGATTACTTTTCTCTGAATGAATTGTAATTTGTCACTGCCCCTCTTTAAAGTATAGCACCCAGAAAAGAATACATTATTCTGGATGTATATGACTAGCACACAGAGGAATCATTACTTTTTTTAATCTGGATGTTATTCTATTAACAAGTACTAAGATTACATTAGCTCTTTTAACAGCTTTGTCCCACTGTTGAAAGGCAATGTGGCTTAACAGATAGAGAGAGATGACCTTGAAGATGGGAAGACCAATGACTCAGATCTTCCCTCTACCACAGTCTCACTGGGTGACCTCGGATAAGTGAGCTAACTTCTCAGCGCCCCCAGGAAATTTTCGAGAACCATATGTTGCAGAGAAGATAGTCACTTGCATTGGCCATAGGATCTCCTCACTGTCAGCACTCCAGACTGATGGAATAACTAATCTGGTCTGGTGTCTAGTTTGAGTTTGTGATCAATAAATTCTTTCCCCTCATCTTGAAAAAGACAAGAATAATCTAGCTGGGTGCCCCACACCCCTGAACTTGGTCTTGACTAAGACTTGAACCCTTGGTGTGACTTCCTGGGCACCCAGGGTATCAAGTCAATACTTCTCAGACATGCCTGATGTCACTGTGCTACGTGAGGCACCACAACCTACTGACTCAGCCAATTTCCATGTGGAGACAAGGGGGCCCATGTTTACCCAAACCATGGCTAGATGCCTGCTGGGGGATCCTTTCCAAGCTATATGTAAACTTTTTTTTTAATTAAGGATTGTATGAACATCTCCTTTTGTTCCAATACCAAGCCTGAAGTCCTGGACCCACCTGAGTCAGTCCTGGCCCAGAGTAGCTATGAACTAATTGCACCCACTGGCTAGCTAGTAAATGTGAAAACAGCGATGTGGTCTCAAGAACTATGGTTTTTAATGGATAGGAAACCACAACCTGGGATACTCGTCAAAGGACCCTCCATCTCTGTTAGATGGTACCCCAAGTACTCTGCTTAAATATTCCTCATTGATTCTTGGTTTGTCCCCTGGTGCCAATCAGAACAAGTCTAACTACCTCTTCCACATGATTGCCCTTCTAATGCTTGCGCCCTGAAGTCCTTTCCATGATAAATATCTCATAGTTATAGGGCTTTAATTCAAAGTTCTTCGTCAGTCTGGTGGCCCTCCTCTAGATGTACTATGGCTTATCAATGTCTGTTAATACCACACCCAGAAGTAACAAAATATTATAGATGTCATGTAGAACATCAAAGAGGATGAGGTGTTCCTTAATACTTAACGGAAAAAGGGATCCAATGAGAAAACAAAGAAGAAAAAGGATCTGAATGGGTATGGGGGTGGGGGGAGAGGGATACTGACCTGTGACAGAAGGCTGAGGAACCGGAAGGATGCCCATCCAAGGAGAAATGGAACAATGACTAAACATGTGGAGCCAAAAACCAGATCTCAGACTCTTCGTGAAGGAGGAGGAATCTGTACCTGCTGAAATGGGAGTAGCTGCTTGTTCTCCAAAGAGTGAGGCGGTAGAGCTGTGCTCCAGGTGAGAGATCAATCAGTTAAGGGTTAGATGAAAAAAAGTTAAGGAGTGGAGGGTGGTTAGCTCTTCCCTGTGGAGGGGAGCTAAAGTCACTGCTGATGGACGGGAAAGCAACACAAAAGAGGTCCGCCTGTCTCTGCTACCTTCCCGGGGCACAGGTCCAAGAAGTGAAGTCCCCAAACTTGCCAAACGAGATGACTACTACTCACTTGGGATGATTCATGTGGGCATAAATGCCACTGCCAGAAGGAACCTAGAAAGCATTGCTAAAGAATACAAAAGCTTGGGCAAGAAACTGAAGACCTTAGGGACATGGGCAATGTTTTCATCACTGCTGTTCATTGAAGAAGATTCTGAATAGAAAGGCAGATTTGGGGAAATGAGGAGTTGGTTAAGGTGTCTGGGTACAACATCTGGATTTCTGAACTACAGCTTAAATATAGGCATGGCAGACTCATTGAGAGAGTGTACCTTAAAAAGACTGAGAGGAATGGATTTGCCTTGGAATCCCACAAATCTAATCAAAATATTTTTAATCTGCAAAGGAAAAAGGAGGGAGAAAATTGCCTAGGTTTGCCCACCGAGCTAGGTACCACCGATGATGGGCAGAACATAGGAGGACGCTGACCAACAATAACAATAAACATTTTAGTAAGCATCTATGTGCCTGGCACTGTGCTGGGGATACAAAAATAGACAAAAACAGCCCCTGCTCTCAAGGAGCTCACATTCTGATGGGAGAGACAAAATGCAAACAACTATGTATAAAGAAGAAATATACAATAAATTAAGTGGTAATGTCAGAGAGAGACAATAGCCATGGAGCAGCAAGGTTGGGATGGGAGGTGGGGGTAGAACACAGCAGAAAAGGTGCAGAAGGTGGGATTTGAAATGGGTCTTGAAGGAGGCAGAGATGAAGAGGAAAAGCATTGCAGGCATGGCGGGGTATCCAGTAAAAAGGCAAAGAATCAGGAGAGTCATGTACAAAGGAACAGCCAGAAGTCAACGTTGCTGAATCATAGAGTATATAGAGGGCAGTAACACATAAAAAGACTGAAAGAAGCAGATTGTGAAAGGCTTTAAAAGCCAAACAGAGGGTGTTATATTTGATCCTAGGGGGAAAAGGGAGCCACTGGAGTTTATTGAGTAGGGGATTGACATGGTCAGATCTAAGCTTTAGGAAAATAACTGGCAGCTGAGTGGAAGATAGAGCAGAGTAGTGGGAAGAGACATGAGACAGGAAGATCAACCACCAGGTTCTCACAATAGTCCAGGCATTAGGTGGCTGTGTCAGAGAAAAGAAGGGGACATGTTTGAGAGGAATGAAGGTAGAAATGACAGGACTTGGAAACAGATTAGTTATGTGGGGTATGTGCAAATGAGAAGTCAGGGATGACAGCTAGGTTGTAAGCCTGGGTAACTGAGAGGATGATATGCCTTTGACTATAATAGGGAAGTTGGAAAGAGGGGAGGATTTAGGGAAAATAGAATAAATTCTGTTTTGGACATGTTGAGTTTAATATCTATGGGACATCAAGTTTGAGATGTCTAATAGGTAGTTAGTGATGTCAGACTAAAAGTCAGGAGAGGTTACAGAAAGAGATCTGAGAATTATCAGCAAAGAAATTATCACTGACTCCATGGGAGCTGATGAGATCACCAGTTGAGATGGCACAGAAGGAAAAGTGGTCCAAGGACAGACTCACACAGTCATTAGCAACCAGACAGAAAAACCAGAAGTCTAAATAAGAGGGATTATCCAAGAGAAGAGTAGACAAAATCTAAGAAAACAATAAAATCTATGTCCTCAGACATAAGTAATAAGAGAGATGAACTGCAGATGCTAATGCATAGTGGTATAATTTTGTATCTTAGGTAATACTAAAAGTTGGTAAGATGAAATCCATGACTAGAATATAGTTTTGGATGAATATATATATATATACATATATATGTGTGTGTATATATATTATATACGATTAAAAGGATAGGTAAAAGATGAGAGGAGGGCATAGCACAGCATTATATATTGAAATACACTTATTTAGGAAAATCCAGAATCCTGGCAAAATTCGTGGAAAACATCCAGGTAAATATCACTACAGGTAAAAGAGGAAGCCATATTTTCATCAGAGAATACTTAAGACTGCTTGGATGGAAAGAGAAAATAAATGAGGAGTTTGGAAAACATCAAAAGCCTGGCACAGAGATGTGATAAAGTAGTAGGAAGAACTTGAGTTTTCTGGATAGCTGCTGAAACTCTGACTCTCCCTCTCTCTGTCTCTGTTTTTATGTCTCTGTCTCTGTCTTTCTCTCTGCCTTCCCTCTTTTTCTTTGGGTCTCTGTCTCTTTCTTCCTCTCCCCTTCCCTCCACAAAAGCAGAGCAGATGATCATCCCTTGACTTGTGTGATGATAGCTTCAGCCTTCGAAGGGTAGAGGAATTCGAAAGGTACCATTCTTTTCTAGATCTGCTTCTCTCCAATAAGAAAGAATTGATTTCTGGGATGGAAATGATAGGAACCTTTAAAAAATGACTGCCTCATCTTAACATTTTTAATAGAGGAAAAAAGGAAAACAGAAACTAGTCTGATATGTAACTTGGGCTTTGGGAAAATAGAGCATATGCTTCTTGAGAGCAGGGACTGCTTTGTTTTGTATTTTTGTTTCCCCAGTGTCAGGTACAGTGTCTGGCACATAGATGTTGATTGTCAGGTTGAACTGAATTTCTAAGCATTCAGAGTAGGATCTCAGGGACCAAAATTCTGAAAATGAAACTCTGAAAAATAATAACTAGCATTCAACAGTAACAAAGAATTAATATAGCACTTAACGATTTTCAAAGGACTTTACATGCCCGTCTCGTTTAACACTTACTGCAACCCTGTAAGGCAGTTGTTATTCTTTATCTGAGAAAACAGAGGTTAAGCGACTTGCCCAGAATTGTAGAGCTAGTAAGTATATGAGTAAAGATTTGAATTCAGATCTTCCCTGATTTCAAATCCAGCATTCTACCATTTCCTCTAACGATCTGAAGACATAAAGAGGAGAAAAAGGGGAGTTGTCTAAAGAGATGAGTGTGGTTATACAAAGAATTCACCGACTAATTTGAAAAAACAAATTTAAGATATGTACAGATGACAGAACCAAAGGTAACAAGATGAACAACAAATATGAAAAGAGTGCATATTCTTGTGAAAACTAGATGAAGAGTTTTACAGCTCAAAATGGTGAAGGTTGTCAAGGAAAGCTGAAGAAAACACAAATGAGGTTTTGATCTATGTTGAGGAGAATGATGAAAGAAACCTCAGGATGACTGATAAGATGCTGAACTCTCATTTTCTTCTTTTTTCTCTGACAGAGAGGACAATCAAGGCAGCTCAGTGGATAAGAGCACTGGGCCTGGATGGAGTCCAGAAGACCTCAGTTCAAATCCAGACTCAGACACCTACCAGCTGGATGATCTTGAGCAAGTCAGTTAACCTTTCTCAGCCTGCAAAATAGAGATAATAATAGCACCTACCTCCCAGGATTGTGAGGATCAAATGTAAAGTGTTAGGATAGTGCCTGGCATGTGGTAGGTGCTATATATAAGATGATGATGATGATGATGATGAGGATGAGGATGAGGATGAGGATGAGGATGATGATGTCTTGTTGACTGAAAGTATGTGTAGCACTCTAGGATACTCCCCAAAATTCATTCACACCAGTGGGGTAAGTCCTGAGATAGGGGCTGCCTTCTTGGCTCCTAGAGGTGACTTTGCTGAATCATATTCTCAGTATTATAGCTTGTGAGCCACCATTGGTGTGCTTCCTGTCAACAATCAGCTACTAGACACAATAAGGTCTTAGAAAAGGCATAATAAGATAATATAGTAAAAACTGTAACTATAAAACATTTCCCTCTCAAACCCAAGGTACACTGCCCCACAAATACTCCCAGTATCCATGGGAAGAATGGACTCACTCTTAGAGAACAATGGTAGGGGAGGCACAGTTGGCAAAGGTCATTTACACTTCTTACTGCTACAGAGCCTGCAGGTCCTTGCCTTCTTCAGAGTCCTTATGCAGCTCCCCTTGTGGGTGCAGCATGTCGGCTAGAATGGATTCCCAGGATTTGCCCCCCTCCATGGTCCAATTATCTTCTCTGCTTGCAAGGTTATGCTCCTTGAAACTTATTCCTCTCTCTATATTTGTGTTTGTCTGGAGTGCTCATCTCTGCTCCCCACTGGACACAGTGTCTCCAGTAGTTTTGAAGGGCCTCTTTAAAATTACAACCAGTGTAGGGGAGAAGAGAAATTTCTCTCTTATCCAGAGGCAGCTCACTGCTTGCAGTCTCTCCCAACCCTTGAATTTCTGAAATTCATCCTGGGCTTATTTATTTAAAGCCCCCGGGGGTATGGCTAATTTGCTCAGCCATTCAAGTTGTTCCCTTATTAACTTGATCATAAAGGGATTTCAAGGTAGTACACCTCTTCAATACAGTATAGCCTCATCATGTGACTCCATCAAGTAAGGTGGAAGGGGGATAAAATCACACAACTCGCCCTTACCTACAGAATAAAAATGATTCATAAGAAGTTGATAAGATAAGGGAGTGGACCTTCAGAAAGCAGTTTGTCACCCCAGTGAATTCAACTTCCCAGGTCCAGATAAACTACAACCCCTACTACTAAAAGAACTGGCAGATGTGATTGCTGAGGCACTATGAATGATCTTTGAAATATTGTAGAGACTAGGAAAGGTACAACAGTATTGAAAGAAGACAGATGTTGTCCCAGGGTTCAGCAGGAAAGAGGAAAATAATGAGTCTGAAAATTCCAAGTCATTTAACTAATAAAATTCTAGAATTAATAAAGATATGTTGTTACCCAACATCACGATAAGGAAATGTTCATTGGAAAGAGCCAGCATGGTTTCCTTAAGAAGAGATCATACCAGATGAAGGCTATAGCTATAGTGACCTAGATTTTAGCAAACTGTTTGATAAAATCCTTCACAATATTCTTTTGAAAAAGATGGAATGATGTGGGCTAAATGATAACACAATTCAGAATATTCTTAAATGATTCAATGACCAAACCAAAGGCCAGCTCTGTCATAAAAGTGGCTTTCCTCTTTGTCACAGTCAACCCCTCTCCGTGTGTATTTGTATCCTTTACTATTTTCTCCAACAGAGTGCATCCTCAGTCATCTCATCTCATCTCTCTCTCTGTCTCTCTCCCCCTCCACCTTTCCCTTCCTCTCTCTCTATCTCCCTCTCTGTCTCTCTCTGTCTCTGTTTGTCTCTCTTTCTCCCTCTCTCCCTCTCCCCATTGAACTGTTTCTTCCCTCTCTTCAGAAATGCTTGATTCTCACCTATCCTTAGAACATCTTCAATAAACCCTGGCATCCCATTTTTCTACCATCCTGTAGCTCTCATCCCTTTCTCAGCCAAACTTGTTTAAAAAAAATCTATCTACACTTACTACTCTTTTGTCTCCTCTCACTCACACCTTACCTCATTATAGTCTAGCTTCCCACCTCACATTCAACTAAAACAACTCTCTCCAGAGTTATCAGTGATCCCTTAATTACCAATTTTTTTTTCAGTCCTAATCCTTGTATACCCATCTGCTATGTCTGACACAGTTGATTACCCTCTTAGATCTTCCCCCCTCTCTAGTTTTTGTGGCACTACTCTCTCCTTTTTTACTCCTAGCTATCTGAGCACTCTTTCTCGGTCTCCTTTGCTGACTTATCATCAATCTCCCTAACTGTAGGTGTTCCCCAAAGTTCTGACCTAGGATCTCCACTTTTGTCCTTCTACATTCTAACCTCACCAGCTCCGATGTGTTTACCTATCATCTGCATGTGGACTCTAAGATCTATAAATTCAGCCACAGTCTCTCCTCTGAGCTTCAGTTCCACATCACCAATTGCCTGTTTGACCTGTGGAATTGGAATGTCCTAGAGACATTTTTAACTCAACTTGTCTAAAATTGAATTCATTATCTTTCCCCCTAAAGCTTCCACTCTTTAAACATCCCTATTTCTATCAAAGGCACCACTATTCTTCCAGTCTCCAGGTTCATAATCCTGGACTTCTCACTCAGTGAGTAGTTTTTAATCAGTTATTTAATCAGTTTTTAAAGTATTAAATGTAATTTATTATTTATAATTTTATATATAAATATAATATATAATTCAATGTTATATATTTATATTAGTATTAATAATATATACTAAATAAAATATTATATATAAATATAATATAAATTATATTTATATAAATATAAAATTTATAATCAGTTTTTAAAACTATTTAATCAGTTGCCAAATCTTGCCATTGCTGTGTTTGCACCCCTCTGCCATCCAAAGCCTCTCCTCTACTCACACAGGTAGTACCTCAGTTCAGATCTTCATCACCTCTCAACTATATTATTACAGTACTCTCCTACTTGGTCTCCCTATTTCAAGGAGCTCCCCACTCCAGTCCATCCTACACACTGCTGACAAAGGGAATTGTTCTTAAAACACAGAATACTAACGTTCTTTATTTCTATTTTTTCCAATGGGTGAGAAGAGAGGGTGGGGAAAATGTTTGATAACTCTGGGTTAGTTTTACTATACTGCTTTTCTCATCTTTTAAAATATCTCTTACTTGGGAGGCATATATTAAAAAATGAGTATGATATAAAAACCAAATGTATCAGTGAAAATAAGATAAATGTAAAATGGTAGGAAAAAATATGACCATATGACTTCCTTACTTAATCAACTTTAGTAATTTTCTACGTCCTCTAGGATAAAATACAAACTCCCCTGTTTAACTTTTCATGACCCCCAGCTTGGCCTCAATCTATTTTTCCAGCTTCATGAGATAGTGTGCACCTCCCCAGACTTTGCCATCCAATCAAACTAGCCTACTCCCTATTCTTCACCCATGACGCTCCATGTTTCATCTCCCTACCTCTGCATTGGACATCCCATATACTTGGAATGAGTTTCTTCCTTCCTCTCTTCCTTTAAAATGCCATTTCTACATGAAGTCTTCCTGATTCCCCCAACTGCTAGTGTCCTCCACCCAAACTCCCTTGTATTTAACTGCTTTGTGTATATAGATATATGGATACAAACTTTATATTCATAATATATCATAATATAGATACATGTATATAAACTTTACATTCATAATGTTACATGTGTTTTACAATCTTCACCATTAGAATATAATCTCCTTCTGTGAAGAGACTGTTTCATTTTTGATACTTGTATCCCTAGTGTCTATCACAATGCCTAGCACATAGTAGGTGTTTAACTGGTTAACTGATGCTTCAAAGTCAACTTTAAAGAAAGTCTCCTGTTAATTGCTCCAGAGATCTGTACTAAACATCTTGAGTCTCTCTGCTACTGAATTTGGAGATGACATAAAGTTGAAGAGAAAACACATTGAATATCAGTGTCAGTATCCCCCCTAAAAATCTTGACAGGTTAAAACATTGGTCTGAGTCTAGTAAGATGAAATTTAATATGATAAATTCAGTCTTACCCTTGAATTTAAGATGGGACAGACAGAACTAGAGAGCAGTTTGTCTGAAAGAGAGCTGAGGGGTCTTCATGAACTGATTGTTCAGTACAAGTCAGTGATATAAGTCCAAAAGCCTAACGTGTAAAGAGTAAATGAGGCAGGATGTCTGGGGGGGAGGAGAGGGAGGTGATAACCTTACTGTATTCTGCCTTACTCAGATCGTATCCAGAGGATTTTGTTCAGTTCTAGGCACCACATTTTTATGGAGGGTATTGTCCAACGAGAACATGCCCATCCAGAAAAGGGCAACTAGAAGAGTGAAGCAGCTTGAATTCATGGCATTTATCAAATGACTGAAAGAACTGGGGCTATTGAAGGAGGGGCATGATAGCTGTCTTCAAGTATTTATAGGGCTGCCATTTTGAAGCCAGATTAGGTTTGTCCCATTTAAGTCCCACAAGGAAGGAACAGGAGCAATAAGTGAAAGTGACAAAAAAAGGCAAATTTGGGTTTGATATCAGGAAAGAGTTCCTAACTTATAGAATTACTCCAAAGCTACCTTGGTAGGAAGTAGGTTCTTCCTCATTGGAGGCCTTCAGGCAAAGGTTGGATGACCAATTGTTGGAAATGTTGTAGAGAGGATTAGTACTCAGGGAGAGGCTAGACTAAGCCTCTGGGATGGCCTCCTCCAGTTCTGAGATACTGTGTTATCTCTATATTACAACCTGGCACACAGTAGGTGCTTAATACATTTCATTGATTGATGGATGATTTGAAGTCAACTTTGAAGAAAGATCCTGTTAATTGCTCAAGAGATCTATATTTAACATTTTGAAACTTTACTGAATCTGAAGATGACACAAAATTGAAGAGAAAACACATTGGAAATCCGAGTCAGGATCTCCCCCAAAAAATCTCTACATGACAACTGTTTAAGCTTATTTTTTTGCTGCGATATCAGATTGCTGATTCATTAAGCCTGCATGACATTTAAAAGAAAACCAGACCTTTTTAAACTGCCCTCTTTAAACACACACACACACACACACACACACACATACACACACATTTTGTAAATGTATTTACATTGCTATCATTTCATGCATCCTTCCCAAAGAACCATCCCTTGCAGGAAAAATTAAAGTATATTTTAGCAAAACAAATAAAAATACTGGCCTTGCCCCTTTCCAAACCAATTGTACACCCTCTCTCTGCTGGGAGAAGGGAGATCTGTTTTGTAATTAGTCCTCTGAATACAGGATTGATCACAGCACTATTAGAGCTCTAATGCTTTTCAATGTTATTTCCTTTACATTATCATGATTGTATGAATTATTTTCTTGGTTGTGTTTTCTTTGTTCTAGATCCATTCCATTCATTCAAGTCATCTCATTCTCTGAATGTATCATATTTGTTGTTTTTAATATTGTAATAACATCACCTTGCATTCTTCATATACCATAATTTGCTTGGCTCACTTAATTGATAGACAGCCACTTTATTTTCTGTTTTTTGCTACCCCAAAAATAATGCTGCTATGAATATTTTGGGGTGGCTGCCATCATCTTTAGCCTCTGCCAACTGTGTTCTCCCTCATGTTAGGGGCCTATAAGTAGCACCCCACATGCATTTAGCCACTTGACCCTGAGCAGCTTTTACAAAGGAATATTTACTTCAAAGGTATAGTGAGAACAAACGTACAGACATTTTCCCCAATACCTCAGGGACATATTCTCCTCTACACCACCCCAGTCTCTGGGAGAGTAGGCTCAAAATTTAGCTCAGTTCCACCAAGTTCACATCCAGACCATCACTATTAGATAGGTGTTCCTTGCAATTTTTGATGGCATGGACCCAGAAGATTGTTTCTTGTTCTTGGGGGCATTGATCCTGGCTAAAACATCTGGCCTGGAACCCAGCTTTTGGTACGCTGGAATGCTGGAGTGCCCCCATGATAACCTTCAAATTCACCAGGTTGTGAGGTGCCACCCCTTCACTTGGAAGGGAAATGCACAAGTGAAAAGATTCAAGACTCAGTTTTTTCTCATTTTTTTCAAGGGCCACATGGACCTTAGAAGGGAAGTAGACCCTAAGACTGTCCCCCTTACATCATGTAGATCTTTCACTAAAAGCTATGAAGGAGTCTCCAAATGAAGTAAAAAGCAGCAGAGGAAGTAGCTGATGACAACAGGTCCCTCTGAAGGCCTCCAAAGCCCACCAGAGAAACTCTCATTCATCACATGGTTAGAGACCTGAACCAGTGATAGAATATCTACTTATGCTATATGCCACAGCAGTTCTCCTGAAAGCCATCTCCTCAACATCCTCCATAAGGAGCTGCATTAACTGAGCATAAGCATATGGGGTCTATCTACCCCATGATATTTTTTCATGTCTGACACCCTAGCTATATATTCTCATCAACTGCATAGTAGTCAACAGCTAGACATACCTTAGTCACCTTTCTAGAAGCGATCGAAATAGTACTAATTTACAACTCCATGATGGTGAATTAGAGTGCCTGTCTTCCAAAGGACCTTCCAACAATTACCATTTTCATCTTTTGTCAGTCTTGCCAATATGATGGGTACAAAGTAATACCACAGAGTTGTTCTCATTTACATTTCTCATTTGTGATTTAGAGCATTTCTTTCATACGATTGTTAATAATTCACATTTCTTCTTTTGAAAGTTTGTACATATCCTTCTTTTGTCTGTACATACCCTTTGATCACTTACCTACCACACCCTATATGATGCCTTTCCTAATCTCTCCTGACTCTTAGAGCCTCCTCCTATTAAAAAATACCTTGTATTTTTCTGTATAGATTTATTTTGCAAAGACATACGTCTATACAATGTAAATGCCCTGAGAGCAGAAGCTTTCATTTTTTTATTTGCATCCCAAGCACTCAGCACAATGATTGAAACATTCAGAGTTGGCTCTCACCAAATGCTTGTAATTGATTATCTATTGGGCAAGGGATTTTGTTTTTATATATTTGTATCCATTCTCCTTATATCAAGTATATCAGCCTTTCATCAGAGATTTTCGACAAGAAGATTCTTCCCTCACTCAAGTTTGTCTTCTTTTTCTAGCTTTCTTGTGTTTATGCAAATTTTTTTTATTTTATGTAATTAACATTGCTTATTTTATTTTTAATGATCATCTCTATCAGACAAATTACCTTCTAGCCATATCTCTTCTACCTCATTCCCATGAAACTGATTTTTTTAAAGCCAAAATATAACCATTTACATTTGTCCCCATTACATTTGGGGACAATTTTCAGATTTGGCCCAGCCTTCTGTCAGAATATTGACTTTGTCACCAGAGTCTTCACTGGTTCTCCTCCTTTTGTGTCATCTGCAAATTTTATAAGCTAACCATATATGCCTACATCTGAGTCATCGATCAAAATGTTAGTAGAGATTCAAAAGAAATAGACTATGTCCACAACACTTCCTGACCCACTAGTTTAGTAACCCTATCAAAAAAAAAGGAAATGTAGTTGGTTTGGCATGTTGTGCCACACTGAGGAAATAGGAGTGGGTGATTTGTGGAGTCTGCTAACTGCAGCTATGGCCAATAACTCTGAATACCTACCACCCACTTTCCCACTCTGAAACTGCCTCCTGGCAAGCCCACCATGGGAACTGGGGTGGGGAGAGAAGTGGGAAGAAAAGTCCCTGTTCCTCCCCTATACAAGAAGTTCAAGAGAAAGAAATTTCCATGTCACATGTTCAGGAGAAAGAAGCAACAAGGGAAATTATATCTCATATTAAAGTCTACTGAGTAGACTGGTTCACTGGCCAATGAGGGAATTACTTTATCATGCCAAAGCACCAAGGCCTTCAACCAGAATATAAATGGTCCAGCTTCTAGAAGGGTCTCAGAGTTCCCCAAATCAAAGGGGCTCACCTGTTTACACCTATTATCCACATAAAAGCTACTGAAAGCAACAGACCAACCATGGGCCAGTGATTGGCTGGCCCAATACCTTGCTGCTAGTGAAAGGTCAGAAAAAACAAAACCAGGTGATACCACTTTAGGGTGAGCCCCCTGGGGCTCCAAGGGCCTGGTCTTCTCATATGGCATTCCCTTTCCACATCACAGAAAGAACACCAGAGACTATTAGGATAACTGGATGGCAAGATCAACTACAGCTATGTCCTTCCCAACCCTTTCTCATCCCTTCCCTAGTCTCTCAGATGTGCCTGTGTCAGAATTTTCAGTACTCGGATAGTCCTAACTTTGTTGGACTTTGGGGATGCCGAACTCGAAAGGCAGACAGCTGTGGGTGGAAGGCAAAAAAAAAAGAAAAAGAAAAAAAAGTGCAGCTGCTCAAAATCTGTAAGTATCCCCCTGGGCTTTAAAAGGGAAGGCGGGCTGTTCTTCTAGCACTAATAATTTGTGGATGTAGGTATAGCTAAAGCAGCATTTGGGGATGTAGGGCACACAAGGTGCAGAGAATGGACTGGGGATGGAGAATGAATATTACGGTCAAGAGAATTAATAGTATCAAGAGTCTGAGGCAAGAGATAGGCTAGGGAGGGACATGATTATGCAGAAGCTAAGAGATGGTGAGCCCATCTGTTTTTGTGGGATAGAACCCCAGGCAATTTGAGGGATGTCAGTTGTGGATTCTTGGTAGTTTGGGGGTGACTCTGGGCATGGATTCCTGGAGGCCTGGGTTCACAGCCAGGGTGAGTACTGCTTTGTGGTTATTTAGGGGGAATAGAGGCTTGAGTCAGTGTATGGAAGCAGACTCACCCTGTCCCAAGCCTGAAGAGCTAGCCAGCACTGCTTGGTATAGGGCTGGATCTCAGCACTAATATTTCCCCTACACTTGCCCATCCTGATAACTGTAGAATATGCGGATAATGAGGACAGAGCTCTGAAAGATGGGAGACATCTGCATGTCTGAGGTTTCCCAATAACCTCCACAGGGGAAAGGGGAACACCTGAAGTTGGAGAACAAACCAGTTCCAGCAGGCATCGGCTTCAGAGTAGGCAAGAATGTGACCGAGCCTATAAAAGATATTTTCTTAATGAACAGAGAGCTGGAATTAGAACCAGAAATCCTGGCTTTGAATCTGGCTTCGTTCAATCACAATGTGGGATCCCTGACAAATCACTTCACCTCTAAGCCTGTTTCCTCATCTACAAAATTAAAATAACAATACTTGTACTGATGACATCATAGGGCTGTTGTGAAGAAAGAACTTTGAAAACCTTAAAATGCTATAAAAATGGGAAGTATTATCTGTTGTTCAGTCATTTTCAGTCATGTCCAACTTCTCATGATGTCATTTAGGGTTTTCTTGACAAAGTTACTGGAGTGGTTTGCCATTTCCTTCTCTCACTCATTTTACAGCTGAGGCAAATAGGCAAAAAGAGATTTGTCCAGGGTCACACAGTGCCTAAGTGTCTGAGGCCAGATTTGAACTTGGGAAGTCTTCCTGACTCCCAGGTCCAAGAGTCTACCCACCGTGCTACCTACTGCCCCAAGTTATTATTATGAACCCATTTTACCTTCTAATAATCACCACTTCCTTTTGGAAGCAATCTATTTACTAATCTGTTCTAAATTTTTTTTTTCTGGGAAATTATATCGTTTGCCTATGTGCAATTTCCAATATCTACCTTTCCTTTCGCTTAAAAAAAAATATACCAAATTTTTTTGACCTCCAGTTTCCTAGAACCTCTCCCATACTCCATCATTTTTTTTCCCGAAGATTACCAGCAGTGTATCTTCCTTTTTTTTTTCTGAACTGTGAGATTTAGTTCATCTGCGTATTGAGACTTTTAATCCACTTACAGCATATCAGTGCCCAGTAATTATTCCGTTTTCTCTACTCCTACTCCCTTATCATATTTTCTATAGCAAAATCACCAAGTCAAGATACAATAAAAATTATTTTAATTTTAACAAAGCATGATTTAAAAATGCAAATCATTGATAAGCTCAATTCAAAACAGGAGAGAAACACTTGGTAATAAACTATGTATGCCTCAATAAATTAGGAAGAAACAGAAAATGGAGTGAATTCAACATGTTTCCGGTGGTTTCTCCAAGTAGTCATAATTCAGTTATTTCCTATTAGATTCTCTTAATCAAACAGCATGCCAGAGAAAGGAACACTCGAGCTCTTCGGTGGCCAAGAGTTGTCTCCTAGAAGGAGTCTGATATCTCTCTCACCAGCATTCTCCCTCAACCTCCTTCCACAGATAGATTTTTTTTTTTAACTACCACTACAGCGGAATATTCTGCCTTCCAGTTCTGTTTCCATAATAGTTTCATCCCTTCCTCAGGAAGAAGAAACGCAGCACCCAGGGTCTTCAGTGACTTAGGCTCCTTTGTGGCATCTAGGCGGTGCAGTGCTTAGAGCACCAGAGCAGGAGTCAGGAGGATCTGAGTTCAAATCTCACCTCAGACACTTGACACTCACTAGCTATATGACTTTGGGCAAGTCACTTAACCCCAATTGCCTCATCCTGGGTCATTTCCAGTCATCCTGATGAATATCTGGTCACTGGATTCAGATGGCACTGGAGGAGAAGTGAGGCTGGTGACATGCACAGCCCTCCCTCACTCAAAACAAAGTCAAGTGCAAGTCATGTCATCATTTCTCTGATGGCATGGTCTTCTTTGGCAATGCCCCCACCCCTGCCACACACACACACACACACACACACACACAAACAACACTCACACACTATGTTATGCAAAAGCTTGTGTTATTTCATAAGCTTTTCTTTGCAAAGAACAAGTCAAAGCCTTGACCGAATGATCTGCAGCAGCAGCATTGTCATAATCTTTGATTCCTTCTTAATGTTTGTTCTGCTCCTTTTCTGTTTTGAAGATCTTTCTTCCATAATGAACAAGAGGAAATAAAATGGGAACTGAGTAGTTCTATCTTCTCAGTCATCTCTTAACATTTAATCATCTTTCCCTTACAAACAAACCTACCTCATCCTTCTTTGTTCAGTCCCTTGCTGCATCAAACATAACTTTAAAAACCTTTTCATTTAATTTAGCATGGCTTGTAAACTTCAACACATTCTGAGTTCTAACTTTCCATCAAAGCCAAAACAAGGTATTTGTGCCCCAGAGGCAAAATTTGAAAAGTTTAAGTCTTTTGTGTTAAAGTGAAGTCGAAGTTTTGAGTCTTTACTGTGACACATATGATTTGATTTATCACAAAACAAATCATGTACTAAAGATCAGAATTTTCTAGCATTAAAAATATGTGCATTCATAAAAACTAATATTAATGCCCGAGGTGTATACTGACCTTGATCACATCCAGTCCTGTTCATATTTTCTGGTCACTTTTCTGACAAGTCTGTGCCCCTTCTTTGTATTTGTTCTTGGCTTTCAGGAAGTTAAGTGGCACAATGGATAGAGTGCCCATCCTGGAGTCAGGAGGACTTGAGTTCAAATGTGACCCCAGATACTATCTGTGAGACCATGGGCAAGTCACTTAACCTTGTTTGCCTCAATTTCCTCAACTGTTAAAAAAAATTATATGGAGAAGGTAATGGCAAACCATTCTAGTCTCTTCCCAAAAAAAGTCAACCAAATGGGGTCATGAATAGTCAGGTACAACTGAAAAAACTCAACAGCAAGAACAAAATGAATCCTATCCCCTCTTCCATCTTTGGTACATGCAGCTGTTCTTAAACAATTATATTACATCATCCCAGAAAAGGGGGACAAATTGGAAAATACCTTACAGACCAAAAATAATTCACTTTATAATCATTATATGGTTGTATCCAATGCCAGCACCTTATTAATACACTAGTTGCTACCTTCAATTTAATATAGACCAAGAAACATTTTGCTGTGTACCTCCCATAGGCTGAGGACTGTACTAGACTCTGGCAGGGCTAGCAAGATGAATAAGGCATGGTCTTGGCTTTCATAGAACTACAATCTGGTAGAGGAATACAGGCCATACTTTAATAAAAAATTTAATAACTTTAATACAAAATGGACCATGGCTAATGCATAAATGTTGTTCAAGGCTTGAGGAAACAGAAAAATAATCTCAATGTCATGTAGCAGATAGAGTGTCAGACTTGGAGTCAGGAAAATCCTTCTTCATGTCCTGCTTCTGAAACTTACTAGTTCTCTGTCCATGGGAAGACACTTATTCCCTCTGCCCTCAATTTCCTCACCTATAAAATGTGAATTCTATACTTATAATTCTTATCTCACAAGGATATTATGAAACACAAAAGCAGTAATGTATATAAAGAGCTTTATAATCTCCAAAGCATTACATAAATGTACTTTGTTACTGGCACCATCATCTCTGATAAAAGGAAATTTGACATCAGGCAGTTCATTTCAATCCCCAACAAAGAGTTCTTTATTATGAATAGATCCAAAAGATTCTTTTATAAGGTGGTCCCACATGCTTGAAGGATAGAATTAGATAGACTGAATTCAATTCTACAAACATTTTTATAACAATTGAATAAGACATTTACTTACCAAGTGCAAGGCACCATACAAAGACAAAAACAAAATTATCCTTGCCCTCAAGGGCATTGCTCTCTACTTGAAATACAATATGTTCTTGGGCAAAGTAAACACAAAGTAACTTAGAGGAGAAAGTAGTAAAATCTTGGAGGTAGGAGAGAGAAGGCTTCACACAGAATGTGATACCTAAGGTGAACCTTAAAGAAAGATGATTCTGAAAGATGCATATGACAAGGGAGCTCATTCTGGGCATGGGGAGAACTAGCTTGTACAAATGCACAGAAGAAACAAAATCAAGGAACTACTAATCCAGTTTGGCTGGAATACGGAGTGTGGGAAGGGATAATTATGTAAGATCAAGTTGAAAGGTAGGTAGATTGGAGGCAGATTTAGGAGGCCAGCCCTCCCAACCCAAAGACTGAGGCGTTTTATTCTAGAGGCAATAAGGAAACATTAACAGTTTTGGATCAAGGGGATGACACAGATTTGTGCAAATTATTTTGGCAGTTCTCCTGGAGGATTGTGTAAAGAGGGAAGGGGATAGAAGCAGGAAGAACCATTAGATTGTTATTACAGCAGTCTAGGTGTGGTGATGAGGATTCAAATTAGGTTGGCCTGCCCTATGGGTACAAGAAGTTGTGAACGTGGAATCAAAGGATGCCTGCTACTTTAAGGTAAGGGGACAGGACGAAGTCAAGGATGGCTCAGATTATGGACCTAGCTATCTGGGAGTGTGGCAGTGACATCAAGAAAAATTGGGAAATTTGGTTGAGAGATGGAATCAAGGGAGAAAAAAAGTAAATTTAATTTGAAATATGTTGAGTTGAAGAAGCCAAGTGGCACATGTTGATAGAGGTGTCCAGCAGATAGTTGATGATGCAGGACTACAATTTGGGAGCAGTATTTGAGCTGGATATATACATTTGGGAGTCATTGGTATAGAAAGGAAAGTTGGAGCAAATAAGATCAAGAAAGGGAAAGAGCAGGAGGTGAAAAGAGCCAAGAACAGAGCCTTGAGGAACACCCGTGCTTAGGGAGTGTGAGATGGACTGATCCAGGAAAAGAGTGTGAGAAGTTGCTGGAGGGGTAGGACAAGAGAAGGGAGGGACACGAAAGCCAAAGGAGGAGAGAACAACTTGATGAAAGAGGTGTCCAATATTATCCAAAACAGTGGAGAGGGCAAGATGCAGTAAGACTTAAAATAACAACAAAGAACTGTGTATATAAGGGTCAACTCAAAGTCCCATTAGGCTCTGGATGGTCATTTGTGCTTATTAAAGGTCAGGATTGTGACTAGGCAGAAAAGAGAAAATATCTGTGGGTTCTAGATTTAGCCATGACTCTGTACCTTCCAAGACTCTCACATTCATCTATATGGAAAAATGGAAGGAATTTATGGGTGAAAAACTGGGGAACTCCAAAGCCCTTTGATAGTTATTGAATGAACAGCCCTTATTTTGATGACAAACAGGCATCTTTTTGCCTTTGGAGATTAAAATGGGGAGGCGTATGGAATGCACCATAAACTAGACTAAGGTTGCCTAGTGAAAGAGACCCCTGACCCAGTGATAAGGAAGTTCATCCAAAATAAAAGAGTAAACTTGTGCACATCAGCTAATTGGAAGGAACCTGCTTTGTATCAACATGGCACCTGAGCAAAGAATCTCTTGATTGTGATAGAATGACCTTCTATCAAAAACTCTAGAAAAGAAGAGACAGGCCATTCCAAAAAGAAAAAAAAGAGCTGAGAAGGTGGGGCTTTTCGTTTATTTGTTTTGTTTTTTCCTTAGGGCTATTGCTGGTATTAAATGACTGAGTCAAAGACAGCTAATTAACTGAGGGATGGATGTCTCTGCCTTTAAACTAAAAGGACATGGAAGAGTCCATTCTTCCCATGAGGAAGAGTCAGGATTAAAATCAAAGGCTTCCGTTGAAAGCAGAGTAACTGTATAGCCATTTGCAGATTGGAATGATACCTAGCAACAACCAGTGTAGACCACAAATCTAGCAGAGAATACATATCAAGTGAGAGCAGCACGATGAAATTACTTGAAGATACTTGTGGTCCTGTAATATCAAACACATTAAGCTTTCTGTCCACAGATAGGCTGATCATGTGTGCTCCTCATTGCCTATACCTCCACATATATATCTCAGCCGTATATGTTCCTTACATGTTTGCCTGACCATGTCTGTTCCCTATACAGTTCCATTCTTTCCATTGATGATGTGTACATTTTTAGGAGAATGTGTTCCAGGCACATGGGGGAAACGTTTTATTGCTACTCGTTTTCTCAGCACATCATTTCATTAAAGCCTTTGCTTTGAACTAATTGTGCCTTCTGCCTATTAAAAGTGGGATCTTGTGAGCAATGATTTTAATGAGGCAGATCCATGAGATATGGTTGAATGTAGGTGTGATCTTCCCTGGGGGGCTTCCTCTGTGATTTGAAGGACACTACATAAAATTAGACAAAATAATAACAAAATTCATTTGGAGGAATGAAAGGTCAAAATCGATATAATGAAAAAAAGGAAAAAGGAGGAAATTCAGTACTATCAGATCTTATAGTAAGTAATAATTATTCAACCTCTTCGGGTTCTGGATAAAAAAATATAAAGGAGATCAGTGGAATAAATTGAGGAAATAAAACCTAGCTTTCCAGTAGTTGATAAACCCAAGAAGACAGAAATATTGGGAAAAGGACTATATTTGATAAGAGCTACTGAGAAAACTGATAACCAGTCTGGAAAAAAATTGGGTTGGATCAACGTCATTAAGCAGTGGAGCACCAGACCTTGACTCAGGAAGACTTGAGTTCAAATCCAGCCTCAGCCACTTCCTAGCTATGTGACTCTGGGCAAGTCACTCAACCCTGTTTACCTTCAACCCTGTTTGCCTCAGCTTTCTCATCTATAAAATGAGCTGTAGAGAAAAATGGAAAACCACTCTAGTATCTTTGCCAAGAAAACTCCAAATGGGGTCTCAAAGAGTCAGACATGGCTGAACCACAAAAATAATAATGATAATATCATATACCATATGCAAGAAAAATTACAAATAGATAAATGATCTAAGTATAAAGCCACACTATAAAAAAATCTAGAGTTGAATGGAAGGTCACAGGTTTCCCAGTTAGAATTAGAAGAAAAGTTATTGCCCCATATTAAACGTCTCTGATAAACGTCTAACATTCAAATTCTGTGGGGAACTGACACAAATCTATATGACTGAGTCTTTTCCAGTTACAAAGAGACAAAGGATATGAACAGTTTCCAAAAGAAGAAATACACATTTTCAACAACCCCCTGAAAATAATACTCAAAATCACTAATAACTAGAGAAATACACATTAAAACATTCCTAAAATTTTCCTCAAAGCCATAGTTTTTTTTTTCTAAAAATCATAGTAACATAGATTTAGTACCACTCTGAGTCCAACCTCTTCATTTTACAGATGAAAAAACCTGATATCCAGAGACTGTTATTTGCCCAGGGTCATGCACTAAATGCCTATCAGGATTTGAACCCAGGGCTTCCTAACTCCAGGTCCAGTGCTTCTTTCTATGGTTGAAAGGGCGGTGGAGATATGGGCATATTAATTCACTGCCATAAATCTGTGAAGTGATTCAGCTGTTCTGAAAAACAACTTGGAATTATGCAAAGAACACTTGCTAAAATGTACATACCCTTTGACCTAGGGATTCCACTATTGGAACTATACTCCGACATGGTTATTGCGAGCAAGAAAAGAACCATGCGCAGAAAAATACATATTCAAAGTAACATTGTTTATGAAAACCAAAAAAGCTATAAACAAAATATGTGCCCAATTGATTGGGGAATGGATGAACAAACTGATATATTCATGAAATGAAAATTCTGCTATTGGGAATTTTGAATATGAAGCAGTGAAGAAATGCGGAAAGGTTTTTATTAAGAGATGCAGACTAAAGCAAAGCAGAGACAAGAAAACATAATAAACAGTAAGTACAGCAATGGAAAAAACAATAAACATCTAGAGACAACAAAATTTGGGTGAAATTCAACAGTCAATGTTAATATCATACTTTCAAGGTTGAAGGGTGACATCCCTCCTTTCTTAGCAATTTATAAAGTCACTGTTTTGACAGAAGTAACGTTCAAGAGAGGCCTGGTTCTTTTCTTTTGTCTGTCTAAATTTTACTGATTATTCAAGACCCAGCTTAATTCCCATCTTCCATAAAGTATTTGCTGTGACAAAACAAAATTAATCTATAATTTTTTTAAAAAAAGAAAAATCAAAGGCCATTGAATTTAACAGTTAAGAGATTGTCTGTAACCTTTGAGAGAACAGTTTCAGGAGAATGATGGGGTTGGAAGCCAGATTGTAAGGGACTGAAAAAGAGTGGGTGGTGAGGAAATGGAGGCTACAAGAGTGGATGACTTTCCAGAGTTTGGCAGTTAAAAGGAAGGAGAGATATAGGATGATAGCTTGAGGGAATGGTTTTCTAACAATGAGGTGAGATCTGGGCAAGTTTGTAGGCAGCAGAGGAGCCATTAGATGAAAGAAGAGTGAAGGGGGTGGGGGGAGAGGAAAGGAATAATGTTGGTTGATTCTATTGATTGGACAAGCAAGAAGGATTGAAATCGAGTAAAGGGGCTGACCTTGCTTGGCAAGAAGGGCTACTACTTTCTTAGAGACTAGAGCAAAGGAAGGAAAAGTGGGTGAACATGTAGGAGATTTCTGCACTATAGAGAAGGGAAGATGAGCCAGCTCATGACAGATGGCCTGGATTTTCTCAGTAAAGTAGGAGGAAAGGTCATGTGCTGGAGGGGGTGGGGAGTGGCATAGAGGGTTTGAGGAGAGAAGAGAAGGTTTAAAACAGAAGTTTCTGGAAGCGTGATAGAGAATGAATCAGTGAAAAATAAAAGAACTGCCAAGCAGCAATAAGGTCCCAAGGGAAACTAGATAATTTGAATATGGAGCGGACCCAGTCATTATAGTTATTTGATTTCCTGTATGGCATTCAGCAAACAAGCAGGAGCAGAGGAGGTGTTACATATAGGGATTCCACACAGCTGAGGACTGGCAAGGTGTGAATGATGGAAGGGACTTCAAGAGTGGAAGACATCATATTATGGAAGTAGTCAACTCTAGAGTCAAGACTATAAATGGAGGAAAATTCAGGCAGAGAAATTATGAAGTAGGAGAACAGGGAGGGATAGAGAGACTGGAAGTCATGGCAAGGATAAAAAATAGGGGTGAAGCAAAAGAAAAAACAGAAAGAAGTTGTGATCAAAGATGGGCATTTCATAGTTCAAGATAATCATGGATGATGGTGAAATCTAAACTATTACTACTATCTTGAGAAGCTGAGATAGAATGAAGACAAAGATCATGGCTGAGTCATTTGAACTTGGCAAGTGTTCAAGGAGACATCGACATGTATATTGAAGACCTCTAGCTAATTAGGGAACAGATAATTTTGCAATCTAGAGGTGCTAGGAACCCCAAAATACAGGGTGGGTCTGCCTCAAAAGAATTCAAACACTCAAGCCTTTTTTCAGCAGAGACAAGGTTTATTATACAGCCAATAGAAGCGGGAAGGATTTTTAAGAATCTGCACATTTGGTAGGGACAAGACTGACCTTTTTTATAGGGAAAAAGATTGTGGGAAGATTTGGCTGGAGGAGGTAACAGAGAAGGGTTTAGTTGGGATTAAAGGTGTGAGGTAGCCTGGGGTGGTCCAGAGATAACAGATGATGAAGGGCTGGGCTGGATAGGGGACCACAATGAAAGGACACTTGAAATAATTACTGGGATGGGTCTGTGCCTCAGGCAAACGCAAGGTGGGGGGAAGAGGGGGCGCTGAGTTCTGAGGAAAAGGTACTTTTTGGGTTCTAGATCCCAAATACATGGTCTTTTCCTTTTAGAGGTTCAGATCCCATTTCCATCAGCAAGAATGAACAGGAAGATTTTGAGGCAGGAACTGAATCATTTTATAAAGAAGAAAAAATTACTTGAAGACCAGCAGATTATAGTTATAAGGAACAGAATGAGAAGATATAAGTAGATGTAGTGAACCTCAAAGGAATAGAGGAGGGAAGAAGAAGATATTTTTGTGGAAGGGACTGAGGAGAGGAACTCCTCCTCCTCCTCTGACTGTCCTTTTTAAAAGGTACAAGAAAAACAGGCACATGTACTAAAGAAGGTTCCAAGGGTACATGGGAGCTTCTGGGGAGAGCCAGGTTTCCAGACGCATCAAAAATGGGATTGTGAGAGGAGGTCTAAAATGAGAGGCAGTGTGTTAATGGTAGGATCAGAGTTCCAGAAACCACGAGGGAAAGGGTGGGAAGAGGACAATAAGAACTAGATAATGTTAGATTTGAGAAGGTAAGTAGGTAGACCTAGCAGAAATATCTCCTTCTCTTGGTCAGTAATCAAATCCCTCAGTCCCTTAGTCCAAACAAAAGAGAGGTGGGGGCTCTCAGCCCTGAGCCTTTAGATCAATAACTATCTGATGAATGGATCCCCAGGGTTAAGATGAATCCCACTTGGTACTAGTTTTATCAGCTGAAAAGTACCTTGGAGGTCATCATGTCCAGCCCCTCATTTTATAAATAAAATTAAAGACCAGACCTTGTCCAAGGTCACACAGATAGTAAATGGCTGAGCTAAGATTTCAACCTGAGTCTCCTTATTCCAAAATCAGGGTGCTTTTCACTGTTCTACGCCATTTCTTAGCCTCATCCTTGGTGATGGGATGAGACCCTTCCTATTGGATAGGCTATATATACACTGAACATACAAGTATCTCCCCAACAAGTCACAAAGGCTTATTGTGGGCTCTCAACCCCAGGTCGAACAGATCCCTCAATGACTCTGGGAAATAGATGGTTAAGACATACTACCTATTTAGCTAATTGAAACATATTTTCCTGGTTTCCTTCTCAAACCTCCTACTTTTACCATGAACTCCTTCATCTGTCTTTCTAATGAGCATAAGAAATGGTAATGAAGCATCAGTCAACAAATCATTATTGAGTGACCACTGCGGTCTTGGCTCCTTGATGGGAACTTAGGGGATGTGAGAAGATATGGTCCTTGTCAGGAAATACATGCTTTAATTAGTGAGACAGGATTCATGCAAGGAACATAACAGCAAACAGTGTCAAGGCAGGACTGATTATTATGGCCCAGGCTATCAGAATCATACACATTCAAACGAGGGGAAGATCATTAGAGGCCAGAAGGGCCAGAAGACCATAGATGTAGAACCTGAAGGGACCTCAGAGACCACCTGACCAACCTTCTCATTTTACAGATGAGAAAGTGAAGTAAAAGGAAGTTAACTGAATTGCCCAAGTTTACGCAGATGTAAGCTCCAAGATACCATCTGAACCCAGCGCCCCTGATGCTAGCACCAGTACATTCCTCCATACTACGCTATCTTCCTACTGGGAATACTTTTAGGAGAGGCAAGAACTAAGCTGGATACTAAAGAACAAGTCATTTGAGGGCCTGTTGGGCCCACCTCAGCTAAAAAAAAATGTTTCTTCCCTGCCTGCCATTGTGTCTGAAATTCCTCCTTTAGAAATTTATTCCTTTGTTCCTGAGCCCCTCTTTAAATTGCTAACAACCTTTGACAGCTAACAGTAGGGTAGACTTTACAGTGGGTGTGGAGAAGGCGAAAGAGTCGAATTCTAACGGCCCCTGAGAACAAGGCCCTGAAAAAACTGGATCACAAAATAGGCAAAATGACGGGGAGGAAAAGAAGAGGGTGGCAGGGATTCTGGAAAGGGGACAGGGAAGTCGAAAGGGGTGGCAGTGAGGCATCGGACACAAACCCCACAGTTTCACAATTTTACCCCAGACCAACCTTGACAAGGCCGGTGCCTTTCAATGTCTAACTCTCTGGATTGTTTTCAATGCTGGGCTTTAACCTTGGGGTTTAGATACGGCCTTCTTGACCTTCAAGATCCCAAAGAGATTCCCAGTGCACAGCTAAGCCCAAGTCCTCTGCGTTCTGCCTGCTGACATCACACCCTAGTCCCAGAACACAGGAAGGTTTGGAAATCAGCCAGTTCAGACAGAGAAGGCTGAGGGAGGACATAACAGGGCATGGCTTACGTGGTGTGCAGACCACAGACGCCCCTGGGGCATTTTGAGAAGTTCTGCACATTCATATAAGTAAGAGATGAGTTCCCAGGTCACCCACAGGCCACAGAAATATATCTCTAACAAGTAACTAGCACAAGCTATCACAGAAAGCATCCATCTGCCTGAGGGAGAAAGGTTATTTTTTTTTATGCCAACCACAGTTATTCCCCAAGGGCTTGGTGAACTAGTTTCTATTTTCTTACCTTAGAAATAGTTCATCCCAAGGTCTTCCTTCATGTTTACACGGGAACCCTTCTGCAGGGTAGGGCCCACTGTCACTCATCAGTTGGGAGATTCTCAGTTGGTGGAAATTTGGGAAGACCAAAGATGAGGAGAATTCACAAGTCATTGCTATTCGAGTAGAAAGAGCATCGGGCCAGGAGACCTTGGGTTCTAGGGTCTGCTCTGTCATTCACTAAACTGTGACTTTGGGCAAGTCACTAAGCCTTTCAGTGCCTTAGTTTCTTCATTTGTAAAAGAGAAATAATATCTCCCCTACTTACCTTACAAAGTAGTTGTGTAACTAGATGTGTGACAGATAAGTAGGTGAGAGACACATGCTTTGAAAAGTGAAATGAACAAAGCAGAAAAGCTATACAAAAATAAGATATCTGCGCCGATGGTACTAGGCATGGACATAGTAAACAGAGATGTGTTGGCTCAGTCCTTAGAAAACCAGGACTAGGCCCCTATCCCCTTTAAATCTTCCTCCTCATTCTCACTTACCCTTGATATTTGTAGATCATCTTAGAACAAAGAAAAGGAGCAGTTAGGTGACACAGTGAATACAGCACTGGCCCTGGAGTCAGGAGGACCTGAGTTCAAATTTGATCTCAGATACTCAACACTTACTAGCTGTGTGACCTTGGGCAAGTCACTTAACCCCAATTGCCTTGCCTTCCCCGCTCTAAAAATAAAAGAACAAAAGAAAATACATCTCTCTTTCCACATTCAGGAGTATACTTAAGGAATTCACAATCATGTCACTGTAAGCTTCTACAGGACAGGAGGTCCTGCATTATCTACATTTCTAGATAGAATTGGTGCTTAATCCATGAGTGTGGTATTATTGTTTTTGTATACCTTTGACCTCAAAAAGTGCCATAAGCAAGATCATGAATGGATCTAAAAGGATGCCACCCTCTCCTACCACTTGGTTCCCTCCAGTCAGTGACAGGGCACCGTACTGGAAGGAGCGGGGAGACCCTCAGAGAAGCCATCTAGTAATGTGGCATTTCTTAAATCTGTACATTCGAGTAAAAATATTCTGCCCAGATGCAGGATGGGATTCTCTGGAAAAAGTTCTGGAAAGTTTGAAAGAAAGATTTTTAGGCCCAGAATAAGAACTCCTGGCAAAGGGACTGTGAGGTCTTGAGAAAAAAGAGCGGAAAGGACATCCACCGGTAACCTAACACCAGCAACTCAGATAATTGGATTAAATTGGTATTAACCATGGTCACTGTTAAGTTGGCCTTTCATGAAGCTGTTACCACAATAAAGAAGGCTGGGACGCGGGATCCTGAGCAGGAAGGCAGCAGCTCCTTCCTGCCAATGGTGCTCTGGAGGGCATCAATGTTTCACCCCCTCACTTTCTCTGCCAGGAGCCAGCAAACAAGGGGAGGGGGAAGCCTAGGCCTCCAGGAGGGTGTTTCTAGAGTGACCCTTATCCTGTCATTGAGAAGCTGATGGAGTTGGGAGAAAAGGGAGCAAAAGAGCCAGGTGTGACTTGAGCAGGAGAAGTCTGGTTGCCCAGGTTACTTTCTGTGTCTCTGTTTGAATCTCCCTGTGTTGTGTGTCCCTGGCTCCACTCCTTGCTACCTTTGTGACCTTGAATAGGTCAATCAAAAAGCATTTATTAAATGCTAGATGCCAGGAACAGAAATGCCAAAATGAGATGCTTCCTGCTCTCATGAAGTTTATGTTTTATGAGGGGTATATAACTTGTTCACAGATGAGTAAATGCAGGATATATTTAAAAATAAAGGCACAGTGATTTGGGAAGAGTAACTAAGATGAAAAGAATAAGGAAGGTCCTGTTAAAGATGACGGCACTTAAGGTGTTAGTCATTTAACTTCTCTGGGTCTCAGTTTCTTAGCCTGTAAAAATGGCCCAGATGATCAAAGCACAGACATTTCAGTTCTTAAAATCCTGGAGAAAGTCTTATGTATTAAAATTTCCTGAAGTCTTAGTCACAGAATATACTGAAGGGCTGGGTGATAATGGCTCTGCGTCCCAAGATCAGCAACTGTTGAATCCCTGACAAAATTCTGAGCCCTTCTCTATTTTCTCCAGTATGATGGTTTTAGCAGTTTTGGGACAGGGGAAGCCACAGATCATAGGACCCTGGCAGAAACAAATTATGCTGAGTAGAGAAGTGATTAGTTATGACAATAAATGGCAACAAGTATTCTTTATCCAATCTTTACCATCCACATACATGATGGGATCTTTCAAGTTTAACTCTGCCCCTTGTGAACATTTAATATCATAGCAGGAGTTCCATTGGCAGAGAGGAAAATGATAGCTAGTAAATGGAACAATAGATCTTTTTTTAGTGCCTACTACATGCCTAGACCTAAACTGCAGTATCATATGGGTAATATAAAAAATATATAAAACAGAATTTCTAACTATAGGGACATTAAGTCCAAATTTGAGAGTCAAGACTTATGTACAAGAATTCAGTCAAAAACAATGTGCCATTATAGACATGGATACAATCCTGGCCCCATGAGCAAATCAGAGAATCTCAGAACTAGAAGGGATCTCAGAAATCAATTGAGTCCAATCTACATTTCAGCAGTAATTCCCTCAACAGTATGCCTGATAACTGATCTTCCAACTTTACTTAAAAACTGCAAGTAATAGAAAAGTCAGTTTTATACTCATCTGGAAAATGAGTATATTTATAACTGCACCAACTACCTCATAAGATTATTGTGAGGAAAGTGTTTTGTAAACTTTAAATCTATATTAAGTTGTTAGTTGTGGGACATAAAAGTGTTCTAAGATGTCCTTTGAGGGGAAAGCTCAGTAACAGCTTTGTGGATCAGTCAAGGAAAGCTTTTTGGAAGAAGTATGCCTTGAAAGATAAGTAGAATTGATATCTTGAGGCAGCTAGATGGCACAGTGGTTAGAGCACCAGATGTGGGGTCAGGAAGATCTGAATTCAAATCTGGTCTCAGACACCTACTAGCTGTGTGACCCTAGGCAAGTCATTTAACCCCTATTCGCCCCAGTTTTTCATATGTAAAATGAGGACAGACTGGAGAAGCATAGAACAAACATCAAGACTGGTTTGATGAAAATTATGGGGAAATTCAGAAACTGATAAATGAAAAATGAGAGCTCCACAGGACTTACCAGCAGAATAGTTCATCCACCCCTAAGAAGGCAGCATTTAATTCCATGAAAAGCAAAGTACAAGCAAAACTTAGAGAGATGCAGGATTCCTGGTTCAGTAAGAAGGCAGATGAAATTCAGTTTTATGCTGATAGTAACAATCCAAAGCGCTTTTATGATTCCCTGAAAGCTATTTATGGACCAGAAATCTATGGTGCATCACAACTACTCACTGCTGACGGAGCCACAATGATTAGTGATAAAGACATGATCCTAGAGAGATGGGCTGAACACTTCCATAGTGTTCTCAGCAAACCATCATCAACCATTGCTGAGACCATTGACTGTTTACCTCAGGTTGAAGTCAATCCCTCCTTAGCTGAACTTCCAACTGAAGAAGAGGTTTTGAGGGCCATTAGGCTCCTTTCATGTGGCAAAGCACTTGGTGCTGATTCTCTTCCAGTTGAGATTTACAAGGTAGGTCCATATAAAAGTTGACTGAAATTTTCCAGGTTAAATGGCAAGAGGAGGTTATCCCCCAGGAGTTCAAGGATGCCTCCATTATCCATCTCTATAAAGGTAAAGGGAATAGACTGTCCTGAGACAATCACAGGGGGAGGTCTATCTCTTAGTCATTGCTGGCAAAATTATTGCTAGAGTATTCCTTAATAGGCTGGTCCTTCACTTGGAAGATGGTCATATACCTGAGAGCCAGTATGGCTTCAGAAAGGGCCAAGGAACAGTCAATATGGTGCTTGCTGCCCAACAACTCCAGAAGAAATGCCAGGAGCAGAACAGAGGTCTGTACACAGAGTTTGTAGATCTGATCAAGACCTTTGACACTATTACTCGTGCGGTCTTATGGAAAATTATGTCAAAATTTGGTTGTCCAGAGAAGTTCATCAGTATTGTATGTCAATTTCATGATGGTATGTTTGCCCGGGTTCTGGATAATGGACAATGCTCTCGTGTCTTCCCAGTCACCAATGGAGTGAAACTGGGCTATGTGCTTGCTCCCATGCTTTTTAGCATGATGTTTTCAGCTGTGTTGTCGAATGCTTTCAATGAGGATGAACATGGCATCAAGGTCAACTACTATACTGATGATAAGTCCTTCAATTTGAAAAGGCTACAAGCCAAGACCAAAGTGGAGGGAGTGTTGGTGCATGATTTTCTGTTTGCAGATGATTGTGTACTCCATGCAGCCTCTGAAACTGAGATGCAACAACGTATGGTTCAATTCTCTGCTGCCTGTGCTAATTTTGGCCTAATAATTAACACCAAGAAAGCACAGGTGCTCCATCAGCCACCACCATACCATTCATATGTGGAATCATTGATTACAACAAATGGAGAAGTTTTGAATGCTGTGGATAAGTTCATTTACCTTGGTAGTGTACTTTACAGGGATATACACATTGACAATGAGGTTGACGCACGCATTGCCAGAGCTAGCTCAGTGTTTGGGAGGCTCCAAAGAAAAGTTTGGGAGAGGAGAGGTATTAGACTGACTATCAAACTGAAAGTCTGCAGAGCCGTTGTGTTGACCTCATAGTTGTATGCCTGTGAAACATGGACAGTCTACCAGTGCCATTCCAGGAAACTGAATCACTTCCATTTGAACTGTCTTAGGAAGATTCTAAGGATCACCTGGCAGCATAAGGTACCAGACGCTGAAGTCCTTGCTTGAGCTGAACTGCCAAGCATTCACACTATTCTTCAGAGAGCGCAACTCCAAATGGGCTAGCCACACTGTTCGAATGCAAAATGTACTAGTTGCCAAAAAGACTATTTTATGAGAACTCACATGGGGCAGGTGATCACATGGTGGTCAGAAGAAGCGATACAAGGACACTCTCAAGGTCTCTCTCAAGAACTTTGGATTTGACTGTGCAGCATGGGAGACACTGGCACAGGACTGCTCAGCATGGCATGCCTGTATAAGAAAAGGTGCTGTGCTCTTTGAGCAAAGCAGAATCGAGACAGCACAAAGTAAATGCAGCATGCGCAAATTTGGGATATCCACCCCAAATATTCATACAGACTATCTGTGCTCATTCTGTGGTAGAGCATTCTGAGCTCACATTGGTCTGATCAGCCGCAGTCAGACACTGAAATTTCACTTTATCATGGTGAAGTCATTTTGGTCTTCTTCAAAATGAAGGACAACAACCAACCAGTATCTTTGCCAAGAAAACTAAAAAAACAAAGTCCATGGAGTCATAGAGCATCAGACATAACTAAACAACCACAAAAAGAATTGAGGTAAATGGAAAGAAAGGGAAAGGACACAGAAGTTAGAAGGAACTGTGTTAGCAAAAGTGTGGAGGCAGGAATGTTCATGGCATGGGTGACAGTGAGAAGATCCTCCCGGACAGACTTCTCATGATCAAAATGAGAAAGTTTTGGATTCGGCATGAAAGAAGACTTTCGTGAAAACAAGCAGTTACATATACAAAGAGAGTGGGATTGGGAGTCAGTACACCCAGACTCTAGTCATTACCTCTGGAGAATCACATCCCCTCTCTAGCTCTCCATTTTATTATCTGTAAAATGAGAGGGTTAAAATTAGATAAGCTGTAAAGTCCCTTCCATTTCTAATTCTGACTTGGACCTAGCCCAGTACAATCCAAGCACAGGATTAGAATACAAGGAGGTCCTCATGGGCTACAAGATGCCAATAAAAACAACTTTACTTAGAATGATACCCAAATGTTCTAAATATCCATTTGCAATTATGGAAGAAAAGACACTAGACTAGACGTCCTCTAGGACACAGTGATCCCACTACTGGGTATATACCCTTAGGGAAGTCATATATTAAAACAAAAGTCAAAAAACACAAAAATACTCACTGAAGTACTTACTTTATTTACATGCTTAATTTTTATTATCTTGTTTTCATTTTAAATTAAATAATTCTTACTGTTTACTGCATTTTCAACTATATCTCTCTCCATCCCTCTTCAAAAAGCCTTCCCTTGTAACAAAGGATAAAGGAGGAAACAAAAGCAATTCATCAAAACTAACACGTAAACCGAATCAGACAATATATGCCATATTTTACATCCATAGCCCCCCACTTCTGCAAAGATGGGAGTGAAGTGCAAAGGTTGAAAAGCAGGGACCATCTTTCCTTTGGGGCCAAGCATGATCATTTTAATTAAATAGCGCTCAGTTTTGATTTGGGAGTTCTTTTCATTTATTTTGTTGTAGTCATTGTATGTATTGTTTTCCTGGTTCTACTAACCTTCCTTTGCATCAGTTCATATATATTCCCATGTTTCTCTGTATTCTTCATAATCATTATTTCTTTAGATGCCATAATATTCCATTTGTTGTTCAATTGTGTCTGACTCTTTGTCACCATGTGGAATTTTCTTGGCAAGGATACTGGAATGGTTTGGTTTGCCTTTTCCTTCTCCAGCTCATTTTACAGATAAGGAAACTGAAACAAACAGGGTCAAATGACTTGCCCAGCATCACATAACTTGTAAGATTCTGAGCCGGATTGGAACTCAGGAAGATGAGTCTTTCTGACTTCAGATCCACTGCACCACCTAGCTGTTCTAATATTCCATTACATTAATGTAACACAATTTGTTTGGCCATTCCCCAATCAATTACTCAATTTCTAGGTGGGGGGGAGGAGTGGTTGATGGCAAAAAGTACTATGCACTGGAATTGCCTGATGCACACAGATGTTAAATAACGTGACCAAGGACAGTTAGTAGATGTCAGAAAGAGAATTTTAATTTAGCTCTTCCTGATTCCAAGTCTAGAACTCAATCTAGTTGTGGTTGCAAAGAACTAGAAATAAATCAGACACTCCTTGTTTGAAGAATGGCCCCCCCAAAAAAAAACTTATGGTAAATGGATATCATGGAATATGACTGTACAGTAAGAAACGACAAATGAATAGAAACATGGAAAGATTCGTCTGAAATGAAAGAGTAAAGAAAAGGTAAAAAAAAAAAAAAGAACCCAAAGAGAAACATTCTCAATGACTGCAACAATATAAGTGAAAAGATGACTAAGGGAAAACAGTCTGTTGAGTAAATGTTGTTCTTCCTTCCTTTTCAAAGACATCTTGACTTTCACATGAACTGTTTTTAAATGAGGTAGAGTTACACAAAGTCATCAGCCTCACTTGCTCTTCCAGAATGTGTCCAGTGTCAGGACAAAAGTCAAGACAGCTGGCAATAGCCTAGGATGCAGTGAAGGACTTTTCGTGTTTTTAACGTCTGACCAAGCTCTAAGCTCTTCAAAACTCTTCTACCTCATACGGTTTCAGCCACCTTCATGGCCACTGGAACAAATTGTTGTCGCCTGCTCATTCTGCCAGAGAAAGTCTTTACATGCTTGGAGTAGACATACCCCTAATTCACCAACAGGTTAGAGGCCTGTCAGTTACCCTCAACTGGTCTGACCCATCTCCCAGATGGTTTGACAGGAGTGTGGCTACAATACATGTTACAGCTTCTTGGAGCCACAGATAAGAGTTGGGTGAAGGTGGACACCAAAGATTCTTGAGGAGCCCTGAAAAGGACTTGGCAAACCCTCACATCAGAGGTGCTTGTCTGCCCTGAGCACTCCATACTAAAAAATAATGAATTTACTAAAAATAATGAAGAACAGATAACAAAACATACATCTCTTCTCATGAGAAAGAAGTAGACAACTACTAGGATAAAATGTCTAGGACTGTCAAGGGTGGTTACGTATGTTACAAGTCAAGAATTGAATCTGGAAGGGGAAAAAGAAATCCTTTTCCAGAAATTGTTGTGATGTAAAGACAAATGGTATCACCAAAATGTTGAATTCGTTATTGTTGTTGTTTTTAAAAAGATCTACTCGGTTACAGAGAAACCTGGGAAGACTTGTATACAAGAACTGATACAAAGGGAAAGTAGCAGAATCAGGAGAAGCATTTACACAATAACAACACTGTAAGACCCACCATTCAGAAAGACTTCAGGATTCTGATCAACATAACAGGATTCCCTAGCACTCATGACAAAGCCTGTTACCCACCTTCTGACAGAGAAACGATGGACTCTGGAGCAGAAGTAACGTATTTGTTGAATGCAGCCAACGTGGAGATTTGTTTTGTTTAACTCTGTATATTTGTCACGTGGATTTTGTTTTTCTTTCCTTTTTCAATGGAGGTGGGAGAAAAATATTTTAGTTAATTGAAAAGAATAACATTTAATTTAAAAAAACATACCAAAGCAGGTGGCTCCTTCCACCTCATACCGACCTTCTAAGTCCTAGCCATGCTTGAGGGTCTAGCTTTGATGTCATCTTCTCCAGTCACCATAGCTGGAAATGACTTTTCCTCCCTCTGAATTCCTACTGCCACCATCTCACTTAGGAATACATAGACTTTTATTTTGTTAACTTTTCCTGGTTAAGTGTCTTGTCTCCCCAACTCAATTTTAAATTCTCTGAGGGCAAAGACATTGTCTTGGAATTTATTGCATCCCTTGGTGGCTTAGCACAATAGCAAGGTCTGAGTATAAGTTCAGTAAATATTTTTTGGTCAAATGGTTCATCTCCCTGTTCTCTAGACCAACTATGAATGGATGCTCTCACCCAGAGTCTTCTGCTTTAAGAAAGAGGGCCATAGACCTGGTTCTGAAGCAGCATTAGGCAGAACCAGACAAACTAGAGCAGGGACAGGGAACCTGTGGCCTCAGAGCCTCATGTGGTCTTCTAGGTCCTCAAGTGCAGCCCTCTGACTGAATCCAAATTTCACAGAATTGTTTTGGCCACACTTGAGGACCTAGAGGGTCACATGGGATCTTGAGGCTGCAGGTTCCCCACCCCTGAACTCAAGGGTGAAGTTGTCATTGGAATTCAGCCTTCTTTATCAAGTTCAGCCTGGTCTACCCTCAGAGGGTAGAGTCAAGAGTCAAGCAGAAAACCCCTGTGGAGCTGAAGCAGTGCCTTCAGTTGATCTGGGAGATAGAGACAACATCTGCACCTGGTATAATAATAATAGATAACATTTATATAATGCTTTATGATTTGCAAAGTGCTTTCCTCACAACTTTGTACAGTAGGTCCAGCAAATATTACTATCTGTATTTTACAAATAAAGAAATTAAGGTTTAAGGTGCCTTGCCCCAAATTTCATGATTCTTAAGTCTCAAAGCCAGAACTCAAAAACAGGTCTTCTGACCCAGAGTCTACTGGATCCCAGTTCAGCCTTATCTCTACTGCACCACGTTGGGCAAAGGTCATGCGGAGGGAAACATCAGTCTGATCCAGTCAGGTTGAAGTCTCATCAAGATTTCTCAGACACAGTTACTACTAAGTGGGACAAGCAGTTAAATTAATACAGGGCTTGTGGAAGAGCCCTGAGATTAGAGGTTAACTGGCACAGCTTCAACAATAACTTTGTTAAGTCAACAGACATGATGGGGGGCAAAGGAGAAAGAATCAAAGGGTGACTCCTGACAAAATTCACACACCAGTCATATACAAATCTACCTTGAGCCTCCAAACAGTCTGCACAGATGAATGTGCCATGCTGCTGACACCACAATCCCCCACCCTGAAAGTTTTGGCAGAGACACACTCTAGGAGGACCAGCTAGGGCACAGGGTATCATAGAAGAATCAACCACTATTGCTGGAAAAGACCCAAGAAAGTCAAGACTGGTCCTACCCCATACCTTTCCTTTTCCATCTGTCTTTTCCCCTTCAAATGGGATCCTTCACTCACTTCACTCACTACTTCCATCTCTTTTCACTATCTTCCCCATCAAGCCAGACAAGTACCTAATATATGGACTTGTTGATAGACATTATACTTTAGAGGGAGCTAGGCTTGGGGTCAGGAAAATCCGAATTCAAATTCAAACATAGATATTTACTAGTTGAGACAACTGGTCATTGTCAGAAAGGTCACTGACCCAATTAACCATTCATTGGTTATTTAACCTCCCTCTACCTCAGTTTCCTTCAGTGTAAAATGAGGATAACAATGGCACCTCCCTCCCTGTTGTTATGACGGTTATATGGGATATTTGAAAAGCATTTAGCACATTGCCTGGTACATAGTAGACACCTCATAAATTATTATTCCCTCCTACTTTATTCCTTAGGGAAAATGCCCTTTTTAGTCAGTATGATCCCTCTCCTGGGAGCAAATAGAGTTGAGACTTATCTCTAATAGTGGAATGAAAGATTTTTATCTCCTGATAAAGGGTCTTGATAGTAAAGAATCATTGATTGGCTTACTTGGGGGGAGAGAGAGGAAAAGGAGAAGGGTTCTGTGTTCAATGGTAGAAATGTTGCTGAAGAAGATGAAGAAGCTTGGGGTATCCAAGGCCAAGGTGAGATGAAGAATCCCATACAGAGTGTTTCTGTGCTCAAAACAGAGCCTGCCATGGGTAAACCACAGTCTACATAGCCATAGCACTGTCCTACTTCCCTTGTCCACTGTCATCACCAAGCCCTTCCCACCAGAAGCAAAGGAACCCATCTCTGCAAAGACAGTATGAGGGATCACCTATGACCTTGGGTTTCTTTTCCCTCCTTTCTCATCATTCCAGCCAGGCTTGCCTATAACCTCTGCTCCCCACCCCAAGTCCGGTGAGCCCTTCCCATCTCTATATCCTATGCCTGGAATGACCTCCTTCCTCCATCTTTGCTTGTTGAATTCCATCTGGGACAGTCAAACTCATCCACCTCCTTCAGGAATCATTCCATGATCCCACCCCACCTTCCTTGGGAAAGAGATTCTCCTGTGCCTTACAAAGCACTTAGTGTGAAATATCATGTAATCACCATTCTTTGCTGTGTGTTAGAGTCACCAATATTAAAATTGTATCCATTATAACTAGCCTGTGAGCTTCTTTAAAGCAGGGACTATGTCTTATCCAAACTTTGATGTCCCAAACACCTAGCTGTGTTCTGCATGTAGTGGAAGCCTGATAAATGCTTGTTATTTGAATAAACAAATGAGTGGATTGATGAATAAGTTACTGAAAGGGCGGATTTCAGACATTAGCCAGCAGGTAAGGAAGGCTAAGAAGAAAATTCCATCAACAAACATTTATTATGTCCCTTAGTAGTATGGGGCAGTGAGGTGGTGCACTGGATAGGAGTGCCAGTTCTAGAGTGAGAAAGATTCTTCTTCCTCAGTTCAATGTGGCCTCAGACAAAAAACAAAAAACACCGAGCTATGTGACCCTGGACAAGTCATTTAACCCTGTCTGCCTCAGTTTCCTCATCTGTAAAATGAGCTGGAAAAGGAAAGGGCAAACAACTCCAGGATCTTTGCCAAGAAAACTCCAAAAGGGATCACAGAAAGTCACTGAAAATACCTGAAGAAGAACCACATACTAAAAACCAGAAATCCCAATAGAAACAAAGAAGCAAACAAGAAACAGTCCCTACTCTCAAGGAGCTTATAGTCTAATGGGAGAAACAAAGAGCAAACCGCTACGTACAAAGGAGGTACACACAGAATAAACTGGAGGTAGTCTCAGAGACAAAGCAGAAGGAGAGGAGAGGCTTGAACTAGGACTTGAAGGAAGCAGCTGTTTCTAACAGCACATCATCACCATGCTTCCTCTTCATTAACAGAGGCATTCCTACACAGATCAGAGTTGTGGAGTGGAGAGAGAGCCAGTCTCAGAGTCATCATAATAAGGACCAACGTCCTGCCTCTGCCCTCCACTTGTGACTCTGGGCAAGGTATGTAGCCTGTTGATACCCCCAAGGTACTGTCCAAGACTGTGAATTTTGGAACAGCAGTTGATCAACATTGATAGAGGGACTTTCCTCTCCTGGGAGGTCTCCGATTAGATAAAACAATGTGCCACAGGGTTGGAGAACCTGCCACCTCCAGGCCATATGTGGCCCTCTATGTCCTCAAGTGAAGTCCCTTGAATCCAAACTTCACAGAACAAATTCCCTTAATAAAAGAATTTGTTCTCTAAAGCTTGGACTCAGTCAAAAGGCCACATATGGCCTCGAGGCCACAGGTGGCCCACTTCTGATAGCGGGATAAAAAGTTTTCCCATAGAGGAGACTGGATCATAAGCCAAAGAGGAGCATAGATTACCAGAACTGTAAGGAATCTTAGATACCTAATGCATGAGTTCTTGAGGCTTTTTGTATCATTGGACTCCTTTGGCAGTCTGGCAAAGTCTATGGACCTCCTTATTAGAATAAAGTTTTTCAATACATAAAACAAAATACACACGATTGCAAAAGGAACTATATTGAAATGGAGTTACAAAAGCAAGTTTACAGATCCCAGGTTATGGACTCCTGATCTAGTCCATTTTACAGTTATGTACACTAAGGCACAGAAAAAAGTGACTAGCCCAGTCATACCTCTCCTTCATGGCAAAGTGGTTCAAACCCAGGTCCCTTGACTTCCAGTACAGTTCTCTTCCCAATTCCCCCACTACCATTTTCTGTTGTGGTTGTTACTGTCATCCCACCCAGACCTGGGCTGACGGTAATGTCTTTCGAAGGCTTAGAGGATCATGAATCTTTGCTCCCTCTGCAGCCCGCAAAGCTCTTAGATGTGATTTTTTTTTGGTCCCATTCGAAAGTGGCATGTTTTCGCCCACCTAACCTCCTCACACATGATGTAATGACCACCTGACCTGGGAGGATCCTGAACAATGTGGGAACTAGAGTGATTTCTTCTCCCTCAGAATGTGGTGACAGGACCGGTCTTGTTAACGCAGTGAGGAGCCCAAGATCGCAGCCTCCCTAGTTCTGTCTGAGGCAGGCCAAGCGTGTTTGGGGACCTGCCTCTCCGGGGGTGGGAGGAGGATTTGGGCTTCTGTATCAGACCTGAGGAAATACCTTGACTTCCTAGAATTAGAAAATGATGGAACATCAGAGCTGCAAAATACTTCAGAAATCATCTACCTCCTCCTCACCCCCGGAATTTACGTGGAGAACCTGAGGCACAAAAAAACTGAAATGACTCCCCAAAATCAATTAGTGAAAGGAAGACAAAACTAGAACCCAGACCTCCTGCTTTCCAGTGGATTGCGGGGGTTTTTTCATGTTATATTGCCTCTGGGAAAAAGATGAATTCCATTAATTAATAATTATTACTCATCAGAGAATTATTAGAATTACACACCCAATTACACACTCAACCATAAGAGCTCTTCTTTTCCCAGGTCTGAATAATGCAGGTCCCTAAACCAAGGACCTTTCCCTCCAGCACTTCCTCTCAACAAGGTTACCAAAGGAATCCTAGGGAAGAAAAATCCTAGAATGAGGTCATGCTGCCAGAGTGATTCACCATTTGAATCACTTCTATTCACTTTTGCTGGATTGAAAAGCCCCTTATTGCAACCTTAACTATCTCCTTGCAGTCCTCCACCCACGTAACACTGGCTTCCTGCTTCCAAGAACATTGTGGTTTGTCCAACCTGAGCTAATCAGCTGGGTGGTCTTCAAGCGAGCTCTCTGGGCCTGCCTTTCCTATGCTCCTAAGCTTCTAAATCAGTGGTCTGCAACCTTTTCAAGGAAGAGGAACCTTTTTCACAAGAAAACTTTTTTCAGACTCCTCTGCCCTTGTAAGAGTGGTTATATTATTAGTATTGCCTGAGAGAATTAATTACAAAAATGACAATATTTGTTATGTGCATGGATTCATGGACTCCATGGTCTACAGGCTGGGAACCACTGTACTAGACTCACATTTTGTAAGAGAAAAGAACTTCATACCAACACCTCTCTGTCTTTGGCCAGCCTCCCATTCATCCCTTTATTTTCTTCAACTGGATTCAGAAAATATCATAGAGCCTGAGACTGTGAGGGGAGAGAGTGGGAGAAGTGCTGTGATGCCCAATGAAAATCTCAAAAGTTCAAAGCCAAGGCTGACTGACATCCAAGAGGAATCTCTGGACTGGCCCTCTGGATCTAAGAACTTCTTGCTTTACACACAAAGGTGTTAGATTCTGCCATTCCCTGACCTTCCTTCCAGGACAGAGATGGAGGACAAGCTCTTAAGGAAGATAGCTTTGAACTCAATACTTTTAAAACTCTATGATCATAGATTTATTTTTAAAGAATAGGAATGTTTGAAGTATGGGAAGTGAAAGGAATGATTTCAAAATGGAGAGGGTCTCTCTCTTCTCTGAGATCCCTATGATACCCTATATAATGCCCCAAAGCCCAAATCACATATCATGCCCCTAATTGTACGTAAGAGGCAGTTTTACATCAGAGTGGATAGAGCTGGACCTGAAGTCAGAAAGGCTTGAGTTCAAATCCAGATTCAGATGCTTACTAGCTTTGTGAGCCTGAGCAAGTCACTTTACTTCTCTCTGCCTCAGTTTTCTAAATTGCATAATAGGGGTAATAATAGCACCTGCCTCGCAAAATTGTTATGGAAATCAAATGAGATGATAATTATAAAGCACTTAACACAGTGCCTGGCACACAGCAGCCTCTATATAAATACTCATTCCCTTCCTCCCCTAATTACTTCATTTTTAGAACCAGACTCATGATTTCCAAACTCCTTTATCAATGCAGGTCTGTATATACCCTACAATAGTCTTAGAAATTCGTCCAGGGAACTTCAAGCTTCAGTGACTTGCCCAGAGTCACATAGTCAGTATGTATCATTCAGTCAATCAATAAACATATATTATGGGTCAGGTATTAAGCTAAGACTTGAATTCAGGTCTTCCTAATGCCAAAGTCAGCTTTCTCTCCATTATGTCGCATTGCCTCTCAGATTCTTAGACTAAATAACTTAACAGGATATCTTAATTATACGTTGATTTGTTTCAGAGACTGTAAGTCCCTTGAGGGGCCAACCCAGTGTCTTCTTCCTACTTTGAAACCATCCGCAGAGGTAAGTATGGACTCAGGAAATACTTATTAAATTGAACAGAACCTTGGCCACAGTACTCACCTACCTCTTAGCATCAATTAATCAGTGCTCAGCTGCTATTTATACCGAAGCCTTCTGCACTGTGTCAATACTCGTAACTTCCAATCAGCAGTAGTAACAGCATTAATATTATTACCACTAAGCAATCACATTGCAGTCCACACCTGGTTTTCCCAATAAAATGGGGTTCTTGCCCATTTGCAGTCTGAGAAGTTGACCAACATAAAAATCTCATCTCCATTTTCACCTCCTGGGTAGAATCTACCTTTCATCTGTACTTAATTTCATTAGGTGGACCCTTCAGCCATGTCAACCAAAGAACTTCAACAATGGAGGGGTGGAACTAAAAGGTGATCTTGTCCAAGCCAGATCTGAACAGGAATTCCACCTACAGCAACCCCAAAACGAATACTGATCTGATCTCTCTGTCTCTGTCTCTCTGTCTCTGTCTCTCTGTCTCTCTCTGTCTCTCTCTCTCTGTCTCTCTCTCTCTGTCTCTCTCTCTCTGTCTCTGTCTCTCTCTCTCTCTCTCTCTCTCTCTCTCTCTCTCTCTCTCTCTCCTCTCTCTCTCTCTCTCTCTCTCTCTCTCTCTCTCTCTCTCTCTCTCTCTCTCTCTCGGCAATCAAGATTAATTGACTTGCCCAGGGTCACAGAGCTAATAACTGTCTAAGGTATTTGAACTGGATCCTCCTGATTCAAAGGCCAGTTCTCTATCTGCTACACCACCCAGCTGTTCCAATCTAATCCCTTTTGGAAACCTTTCAGGGATTGGAAACCACTCACTTCTTAGGCTGTCCATTCCATGTCTGAACAGCTCATATTGTTAGGCTTTTCTTTACAATGGATCAAAATCTGTTTCCTTATAACTTCACCCATTGTCGAAAGGTCTGAGGCTGGAGGCCTATAAAAACATCATACTCCCTCTTCCACATGGAAGCCCTTCAAATATCGAGTCAGCCTACAATGTGTAGTCTCTGATGTCTACATATTCTCCAGTTCCTTCCACTCATCCTCATGTGAACCAGAGGATCACAGAGTTAGAGCTGGATGACCATCTAGTCTCCTTATTTTAGAGGAGAGGAAACTGAGGTTCAGAGAGGTCAAAAGGCCTACAAAGTCACATAACTGTGGCAAAACCAGGATTTGAAAGCCAGGATTTGAACTCAGGTCCTTGGCCTCTGTGTACAATGTGCTATTTTCACTATGCCATGCTGCCTCCTGAGGACATGCTCTCCAGCGGTCTCACCATCATAGTTACGTCCTATGGATGTACTCTAACTTGCCAATGTCTTTCCACGTCCCATTTCTCTATTACCCACCTAAAACATATCCCTTTGGGATGAGAATCTCAAGAGAATAATGCATGTGGGATGGGATTCTACTGGTTTTAATGGACTTTATGAAAGAGTGGCTTTGGGAAGTCTTTTTTAAGACAGGGAAGACAGGGCATCAAGGTATAGTCTAAAAAGAGAGGGAGAAGTCAAGGGAATGTAAGGGAGCTGGTATGGCTCATATGTAGTAGGTAGGTCTCCTAGATAAGAGACAAGTTAAGACTGTGGAGAGTGATGGGACATTGGGACAAGGATGGAGTGGGAGACCCCATGTAGCACACAATGGAAATATAAAAGGTATCACAAGAGGAGGGTGATTAAGGAATTCCTGCCTTGTTGAGCACCTGTGTGACTCAGTTTCTCTATTTTTAAAATGCATAGAAAAATCCCTCTGAGGGGTGCTGGGAGGACACAAGTCAAGGCCTTGGAACTCTTCAGAGAAAGATTTTCATGGGAAGTTAAAACCACAACTTAAGCATTCACCTGACTCTCTGACTCACATGTCCCACAGAGGCTCAATTCTTGGTGTGTATCCAGGGTTGGCCTTACTCTGAGTTGCAGCCTCCTGTGTGGTGCATTTTCAGGAGCTCTGGGCTGCCACCAAAACTGAAATCCTCATATGACTCATTCCTTAGAGCTAAGGCTTTGGAGGCTCCTGTAAAAAAAAAATATTAAATGCCACCTGACAGGGGCAACAGATTAAGACATTATCAGTCAGTAACACCTTAGCAACTAATCACTCAACCAGCAAATATTTATGAGCACCTACTATGTGAGAGGTGCAGTCCTAGATAACATAGGAGAAAACAACAACGAACTGGAATCTGGCCTCTGCACTCAGGTTGCTTGAAGATTGGTGGGAAGACAAGACCCACATGGGAAGAGGCGGCAGATGCTAAATGCCAAACGGGTGATGCAGATGACTGCAGGAGCTCACAAGAGGCCCAGAAAAAGCACTAGGAGCCGGAGCTGCCAGGGAAGGCTTTGCAGAAGAGGTGAGGCAAGCTGGGCTCTGCACGATGGATGGGACTTTAAGATAGGCACAGAGCACAGAGAAGGGAATTCCAAGTATGAACAAAAGTCATGAGGCAAGAACCTACACGGGATTTTCAGGGAACGGTGAGTAGAGTGGGGTGTGTGGATGGAGTATACTCCTCACATTGAGGGGCTGCTGTTGAACATAAAATTAAAAGGTTAGATTTGGGCCAGATCTATCAGATTAATGAGTTTTATAGAAATTAATTCATAGTTTTTTAACTCCAGTCATCTAGCAAAACTCTTAGGGGATAGGCCCTAGAATAGGGAAGCTTTGAAAGATCTGAAGCAAGAGGCTAGACCATGAAAGACTATTTCAACCCATAATGTGCCTGAAAAATGGTACCAGTGGTACTATAAAAACCAGCCATCAGGTATGGTGATGTTTGCAGTGGGAAAATGTATTCAGGGTTCACAGGTCCCAAAAGATCAGCAACCCAATAACCTCTTATACAGGTTTATGCAGCTAGGTGACACAGTGGATAGAGCACTGCCCTTGGAGTCAGGAAGGCTTATCTTTTTTCTTTTTTTAATTTAATTTTATTTATTTTTGGTGTTCTACAATCACTACCATATAACTTAGATTTTTTTCCCCTACCTCTCCCTTACATCCCTCCTCCCTCCCCTAGATGGCATACAATTTTATATAGGTTCAACACATATATTCTTATTTAATACATTTTCACTATAGTCATGCTGTGTAGAAGAATTAAAATGAATGGGAGAAATCATATAACAGACCAAAACATAATACAATGATCGGCTACATTCTCTGATTGAATTCGATAGTTCTTTCTCTGGATGTGGAAGGCATTTTGCCTTAAAAGACCACTGGGAACTTTTTTAAGTCCTTGCATTGCAATGAAGTTCCACATCCACTAGAAAAAAAACTCTCGCACACTGTGGTCATTGCTGTGCACAAAGTTCTCCTGGTTCTACTCCTTTCACTCAGCATCAGTTCATATAAATCCTTCCAGGCCTCTCTGAAGTCTTCCTGTTCATCATTCTTATAGCACAATAGTATTCCATTACATTCATATACCATAATTTATTCAGTCATTCCCCAGGTGATGGATATCCCCTTGATTTCCAGTTTTTCATCACAACAAAGAGTGCTGCTATAAATCTTTTTGTATATGTGAGACCCTTCAGAAAGGCTTATCTTCCTGAGTCCAAATTCATGTACTTATTAGCTGTAGGACAAGTCATTTAAACCTCTTTGCCTCAGTTTCCTCATCTGTAAGAGGAAATGGCAAAGCACTCTGTGGTTTTGTTTGCCAAGAAAATCTCAAATGGGGTCACAAAAAATGACATTTTGTTGAAAGCAAAATTATGCAATGGTGGTGTTTTTTTGCCTTATAAAGGTCTTGTGATAAGAGGAAGGTGATGGATTTGGAGTCCACCTAGGTTTGAATCCTTGTTCTACCATTTTCTCTCCATGTAATTTTCTCTCTATAAATTAAAGGAACCAAACTAAATGGTCTCTGATTTCCTTTCCAGCTCTGAATCTACAATGACCTATAACCATAACAGGGGAGAGTAAGCCTGAAAGGGGGATCCCAGTGGGAGAACCCTGGGTACCTGGGAAATGGAAGATACAAAGCAATCAAAGGAAAAGGAAAAGTACTCATGGCTACAAAAAAAAAAATATAGCAATTTCCTTTTGGAAGCAAAGAACTGGAAACCAAAGGAGTGCTCATTAATTGAGGAATGTCTGAACAAATTACAGTGCATAAACACAATAGAACACTATCACTCCATAAGAAATGACTAAAAGAATGGCAGAGAAACCTGGGAAAACATAGGAACTGAGGCAAAGTGAAATAAGCAAAGCCAAGAGAAAAATTAATATGACAACAACATTGCAGAGACAAACAACTTGGAAAGACTTAAGAACTCTCATCAGCAAAATGCCCAACCAGGATTCCTAAGGACCCAAGGCAAAGCATGCTACCCTTCTCCAGAGACAGGTGATGAATATGCTTTGCAGAATAAGATACATATTTTTGGACATGGCCAACGTGGGAATTTCTTTTGATTTCCTCTGCATATTTATTATCAAGATTTTGTTTTGTTTTTGTTTAAATAGGGATGAGTTGGTAGTAGAGAGAAAAAAAAATGCTTGTTACTTTTTTTTTTTTTTTTTTAAGGGAAATGGAGGTGGGAAGGGGCATCAGATCAAGGGGGCTGAATGGAAGAAACTTGGCCTACTTCCCAATACTACTCCATTGGTGTCCTTTTAATCATGGCAACCAATCACTCTGGGGTCCCAAATAGGAGATTAAGGGTGGGGGGAGGTTGACACTGGGCAGGAGGAGGATGGCCATGGTTTTCAAATGAGAGATGGGAGCTGTCCCCTGTTATTTCCTCCCTAGCCCATCCCTCCCCTGTTCCTGACAACCCACTTTCCATGAAGCCTGTTTCCATGACAATGTCCCACTGTCCATGGTGGTGGAGGGGGACAGTAATAATGACAAAATGAAATGAAATCAACTAATAATCCAACTGGAGCGGAGGCCAGCCGAGTGCGGCCAACGTGAGAAAGGAGCTGCGTGGAGGCTCCGAGCCGGTTTCCCCCTCCCACGTTTCCCCGGAGTTGTCAGTAACTCTTCAAATACCTTTGTCGGAGGCTGCCCTCCCCTCCCGCACAGGGCCCGGCTCTAATTCCAGTTTAAAAGCTTTAGGGCTTAGCCGAGGCAAACAGATAAAAAGGGGTTTAGAAACAGATACAAATGGGAAAACGGGGGCTTTGTGGAGCCCCATAGATACTGTGAATAAAACTCGGCAGCCAGCAAGGCTGGTTTAATCCACCCCAGAAACACCCATCAGGCGGGCAGCTGGGACAGAGGCACCCAGCCCCCAGGCCAGAGAAGCTGCCAGGGTGCCAGGGAGAGGTGGGCAAGCTCTCTCCACTCTCTGGCTTCAGCAGGGGCAAGGAGACTCGGAGGAAAACTGAGAAGCAGCCAGAGTAAGGAAAGCTTTCCTTTCCGATGCCTTCTCTCTCTATCAATTTTCTTCTCTCTGAGATTTTTGCTGGTGTCTTGTTTGACCCTGAGATTTGGTTTTTCTTCTGCCCTAAAACCCAATCAATAAACCACAGAATTCTAAGATCTAAAGTGGGGAGGGACCTCCAAGACCTTAACCCTCTCATTTTACAGATGTGGAAACTAAGGCTGATGAAGTTAAGTGACTCACCCAGGTTCACACAAATAGTTAAGCATCAATGGTGGGATCTGAACCCAGATCCTTTAACTTTTAGGGCCAGTGCTCTTTTGATACATTTATTAATCATTTAGTATAAGCACTGTAATAGAATACAAATACAAAAGTGAAATAGGCCTTGCAAATCCATGTGTGACCCAGCCTTGGGAGCTTCATTCACAAAGTCCCCTAATCCTAACGTAAGAGCTGAAAACAACCTTAGAGCTCCGTTTAATCAAACTTTCCATTTTACAGAGGAAACTGAAACTGATCAAAGGTATTTCACCTTGCCCAAGTACACAGCCTGTTAGCCCTCAATGCTTTCTTTCCCTTTAAACAAATAAATAAGAGGAATTGTGGTGTAGAGAATAAAGAATTGGCTTCTGAATCAGGAAGTCCTGGATTCTCCTTCTGACTTAAACTGGCTGAGTGACCTTGGAGAGGTCTGCCGTTTAATCTGAGTTTCCTCAGATTATGAAGAAGATGTAGATTGGTCAAGGAAGTTCCTTCCCCCACAGCCTCTTCTGCCAGTGAAATCAAAGGTCCAACAAATAAAACAAAATAGAGAATTCACTCTCATGTTTGTCCTCTCACTGCTTTCTGAAAACAAAAACCTGGTGCTCCAATACACCACCAGGAGAAGCCAGCAGATGCTTTTCAAAGAGAGAGGCCCAGCCAAGATCTCAGGACACTGGAAATTTCTTCAGTGTACAGCTGTAGGCCCATCTCTTCCAAAAGGCATTCCTTGACTCCAGCCCACATGGATCTCCCATATCTCTGGTCTCCCACCATACTTGTAGCTGACATCACACAACCTGGCACCTACTTATCCAGGGATAATTAAGGAGGGAAATAGCAAACCACTCCAGTAACTTGGCCAAGAAAACCCCAAATGGGGTCATGAAGAGTCAGACATGACTAAAACAATTCAATAATAATCTATATACTATCTTGCATTGTTCTTTAATGGTATCATACTGTACGTGTACCTATAGGTACACATACACCAACATATATACATACACATGCATACATGCAACATATCCATGCTGAGATTATAAACTCCCAGAAGGCCCAGGTAATGTCCTACTCTACCTCTTTTCTCTATGGCTCACAGTATCTAGCAAAATGAAGGCACACAGTAAGCTCTCAAAAAAAAAAAAAACAAAACAGATAATAACTGTTAAATTCAACTCAATTATCTGTGTGACTTTGGGGAAATCCCTTCATATCCTTAGGCTTTATTTTTTTCCAATATAAAATAAAGGACTAAGATCCCTCCTACTTCTAACATTTATATTTTGGTGCTTCTATTGGCCTTGAACACTTCTTCCATTTCTATGTAAGTGGCCTAACATCTAAAAATCCAATCTGCACATGTTCCCTGTAGTATGGGATTTTAATTATACAAAATGGGGTGGGGTTGTTCTTTTTTTTACATTTGAAAAACACATATCTATTCAACAAAATGTTTAAAAATTATTATTCATCTTTCAATGTTCCATGGTTTTTATCCTCCTATTATTCCCAGAGACTGTGAAATTCAAAGGGCCCATTAGGTTTCAGCCTCAGACCAGAGCTTAGCAAAATTGATATGGCTGCCCCACTCATTTGGTAAATAAACATTCTGCCATGCCATTGTGGTATGAGTCACTGGTGCTCTGTGTCACAAAGGGCTTACATAACAAATAACTAAATGGCACAGGAGAGCACCCCAGGGCCATCATGCCAGCCTCAGGTTTCTCTGAGATAGAACTAAAGCCAGCTTGAATCTGGCTCAGGGCAACCTTTCATTCTCAACTAGATTTCAGTTCTGATCATTTCATCTCATACAATGTGAACGCCAAAAGGGGCTTTAGATACCTTTGAGTCCAATCCCTCATTTTACAGATGGGGAAACTGAGGCCAAAAGAATGGAAATATATATAGAATCATAGGCTTGTAAATATAGAGATGGAAAGGACCCTCAAAGGTCATCTGGTTCAACTCCCTCATTCTACAGATGAAGAAGCCCAGACTACTTAAGGAACTTTCCCAAGGTCATACTGTTGGTAAGTGCCACAGCTCAAGGTCACCTCAGTGACAGTCAGGAGCATCTAATCATGGGATTAGAGGGCAGGTCCTTTGACTCCAAATTCAATGGTTTCTTCCCATTGCCCACATTGTACAATGATCAGACTGGGACTGCTTACATCGTGCGGGCTGGAGAGACGAGGCAGAGCGGGCACAATTTCCTTTCTTTTTCTGCACTCAGTGGTTTGTAGCAAAATGAGCACCTGAGGAACCTGATGTGGGTGAGGCTGAATGGGTGGTGCAGAGCCCAACCAGTGTGCAGTCAGAAACCTGAATTCACATCCTGGTTCTACCACTAACCACCTGTTGGAATGAATAATAATAATGGCCAACATTTATGTAGTGCTTGCTATGTGTCAAGCACTGTGCTAAACATTTTACAATTTTACAAATTACAATTTATAATAATTTTACAATTATTACCTCATTTGATACAACCACCCTGGGAAGGAGGTATTTTTATTATCCCCATTTTACAGATGAATAAACTGAGGCAGGCAGAGGTTAAGTGACTTACCCAGAGTCTCACAGCTGGTGTCTGAGGTCATATTTGAACTCAGGTCTTCCTGACTGCAGGTCCAGCACTCTATGCACTGTAGCACCAAACTGGTTCAGATCCTCCACTTCACCTACAAAGGGAAGAGGTTGGACTGAACACTAAGAGCCCTTCTAGTTCTAAATCCCAGGATTTTGGGCTATCCTTCCAAAGATTACAATATGATCCTACCTGGAAGGGAAGAGGATGGGTTGACTGGTTTCTGTAAAGTCCTTCAAGACCTCAAGATGATCCTGTTCATATGCCTGGACACTCGATACAGTGGGTAGAAGGCTTGTCTTGGATTCACAAAGACCTGAGTACAAAGCTGACCTTTAGCATTTACTAGCTATGTGACCCTAGGCAAGTCTCTAACCCCTTTGTGCTTCAGCTACCTCCTCTAAAAATGGGGGTATGAATACCTATGAAACCTATAACAGAGTGTGGTTGTGAGCATTCTGCAAACCTCTCAATACAAAAGTCAGCTTGTATGAGCCTGGGTTAGTCACTTAATTTCTCAGGGATCTAGGCAGCTCGATTATGTTAAGTTCCACAGAAGGTGCCTGCCTACCTTAGCAGAGAGAGTTTCCTATGCCAATGGAATCAAATGAGTTCATCCTCAAACCTTTTCCCTAACCCATAAATGTCAGCTATTGTTATTACAAACTGTCTATAACTTACAATCTTAGAGAGTTGGCCTGAGGCTCAGAGAGGTTATGATTTACTCTTGGTCACATAGTATTATTAGTGGCAAGACTTGAATCTAGATCTTCCTGACTTCAACATTCTATCCACTGTGCCACACTGCTCAGAGCAGCAGCAGCAGCAGCAGCAGCAGCAGTAGCAGTAGTAGTAGCAGTAGTAGTAGTAGTAGTAGGTGGTGGTGGTGATGGTGCTGATGGGGGTGGTAGTAGTAATAGCAGTAACAGCAGTACTATTAGTAATACTAGAAGTAACAGTATCACTAGTAGTCTGGTCTGGTCTGGTTGCTGTCCTTTGCTTGAGAAGAGGACCAAAATTACATCACTATGATAAAGTCAAGTTTAAACGTGCCAACTGCGGCTGATCAGACCAAGCTGAGCTCAGAATGCTCTACCACAGATTGGGCACAGATAGTCTGTGTAAACATTTAGTAATGGTACCAGCAATAGTACTAGTAATACTAGTAGTAGCAGCAGTAGTACTACTAGTACTCGTAGATACAGCAATAGTTCTACTACCACCACATACTAGTACTACTAGTAGTAGCAGTAGTACTAGTAGCACTAGTAGTACTAGTAAGCAGTAGTAGCAAGTACCAGTAGTAAGTACTAGTAAGTAGTAGTACTAGTTGCGGTACTAGTAATAAGTGGTAGTAGTACCAGCAGTAGTAGTAGCACCAGTGATAGTGGTACTAATAGCAGCAATACTAGTGGTGGTAGTAGTATTACTAGCAGTTATAATCATAGTAGAAATAAGCTGAGACCAGGAACTAGGAGACTCCACTTCTAGAAATGTCTCCACTAACTAAATAGTTATATGACTTCAGGGAATCACTTAGTGTCTCTTTGCCTCAGTTTGCTTGTCTATAAAAAATGTACAGCAATACCTAGCCTACCTACTTTTACAGAGTTGTTCTGGATGATTAAGTGAGGTCATAAATATGAAAGCAGATTTATGGGGAGGAATCAACTGCTTGCTCAGCTTTTGGGCAGAAACTAACTGGCTCTTCTCTCTCCTCCCCTCTTAATGAAACATCCATCAGCAAGTCATTTACTGAGAGCCTGCTATACACCTAACACCTCTCCTCCTCTCCCTCCTTTCCTCCATTTCCTCCCCTTTTTTTGCCTTTTTTCCCCACCCTCTCTAATTCTCACTTTCATCTTTCATCATTTCAAGTTTCTCTTTCACCTATTGAACAGTTTAGTCTCTAGTCTCTCTTGCCATCTCCTTGTTACTATCTTGTTATATGTCTCTCTTATTATCTCTCTCCCTCCCCTCCCATCTTCACCTTCTTTCCCTCTCATTTCTCCCTCCCTCCCATTTTTACTGTCCTCCTCCCACCTTTACCTTTTTTTTTCTATCTCTACCCTTCCTTAGTAATTCCAGAGAAAGCCTATATTTATTTTTAGGATATTAGATCTTGGAGAAATGATAAACATCAGAATGCCTAGCACTGGACTCTTGACATAGGACATACCTGACTTTTAAAACGGTTAATTGAATTAATGACTGAAGAAGTTAACCAATCTAGTCTGGCTCCTTAATTTTACAGATGAAGACACTGAAGTCCAGAGAAGACAGATGACTTGCACAAAGTCATTCAGCTAATTAGTTAGTGGTCAAACCAAGACTAGAATCCTTACTTTCCAGTGTTCTTGGCTTAAGGTCTTAGACATGAGAATCAGCAAGCAAGATTCATTTCCAGGATCAGGGGTTCTAGCTTTCTGTGGGCTCACTGGTCTCCCTCTCTTTCTAGCCTGTGGTGGTAACATTAATTATTAACATTTAAAATAACTGGTATTCATAACAGAGCCACTCAGGTCGAAGGAGCGTGGCTGGCTTTAACCAATTCAACTTACGTTGCTTGATTAATTAAAGCTGAGGCTTTTATGAGACACCCTCAGGTTTCAAAATGCATTCTTCCCAGGCTCCAGGATAAGGACAAGGAGGGATATACTATTCATGAGATGCCAGAAGTGTCCTAAGCAAAAGCTGAGAGGCCAACTAATGGGTTTTATTGGAGTCAATTTAAAATAGTAACCGCCCATTCGAACTGGCATCATTGTCACCCACAATGGATGGTGTGTTTTATATCTACACCTTGGAACTTGATATGCTCTTTGTAAATTACAGGCTTTTGCAAAATGCTATTAGATGATTCATATGTGGAACGTGGAATGATCTTTAGAGGGAGAGAAATACAGAGGTGTGGTCAGGAGCTTTAGGGCCAGAGCTGAGCAATGCCACCTCATCTTTAGCCATGGCTGCTCTATGGACTGTGAGCATTCTGCCCCTCCAGGAAAAAAGCGTCATAAACTATGAGCAGGGGACAAGAGGGGAGGTCATCTCATCCAACTCATTTTGGTTTTTTACAGAAAAGGAAACTGAGACACAGAGAGATGACACTATTTACCCAGGGACAGATAGTCGGTGATTGCTTTGTGCCCAACTCGTTTCTCAGGGACAATTAGTAAATATCAACTATGGATTGTAAGTTCCATATGGGCAGAGGTTATTGTTGCCTTTTTCCTTGTATCTGGAAAAGTGGCAGACAGTGGGCACTTAATAGATGTTTAGTAAGTAAGCGGAGGAGAGGGAACCTTCAGTTATTGTCTAACTATAAGACAAGAAACTGGCATGAGAACTTGGTTCATGTGTTCTCCAACTTCCCCTATTGGCATCGGTGACATTTTCTATTCCTCCCCAACCAGGCTACTCTGCCCCAAGCATGTTCTGACTGCTGTAGGCTCACAGATCTACATCGAGAAAAAGCCTCAGAAGGCATCTAGACCAACTCTTCTCGTTTTACAGAGGAGGAAAATCAGGGCTGGAGAGGTTAAGTCATTTACCATGATCACACAAGATAGGAAGAATCAGAGATCTGAACTCAAATCTTTGGTCTCCAGAGGATCTCATAGATTCAGTCACAAGGCAATTTAAATAACTGATAATAGGTTCAAAGTGTTACTATTCCAAAGAACTTTCAACATTTTAACATAAGATAATCTCTTTACCCAAAGTTATAAATGTCAAATAGTGTAACCTCAAACAATGAAGAAGAAAAGGGGCCTTCACAAGGGTTCCTCAGAATCACACCAGTTGATACCTAATCCAGTAGGCATCCTTGCCTGCCAGCTACCATCTTTCTTATTCCAAGGACTATAACCTGTTTCACCGAGAAAAGAAAGGACCCCAGATATTTACAAATGACAATGACTCTGACATTGTGCCACCAAAGTAAATCCCTATAACCCATGACTTTGCTAGAAATTTGAGGTTCACAAAGACCCCCTCAAACAAGAGCTATTTTTTATGGACCTAGGATCACAGACTTGGACTTAAAATGAACCCTCTGAGGCCATCTAACCCAATCTCTTCATTTTGAAGATGAAGACATTGAGACCCAGGCTTGGGGTCTCTGATCACATAGCTCTCCCAATTAAGAAACATGGGTAAGATCTGAACCCAAGTTCTCTGAGTTCATATTTTTTCAGAGTTAACATTTTTTTTCCCTTTATGTTATATAGCATCTCCATTCTCCATAATGGAGAAAAATCAAGAGATCAAGGAGCCAAAGGTCCATGTCTCAGATTTCGATTTTCCCTTCCTCTACAATGCCTTTGGCCCTTTCCTGTACCAACCCTTAATAAGCTCACTTAATGAACTCTGCCTTTGAGGGAGATATGGTGGCTATGTGTTTAAAGGATTTGTCTGCAGGGGGTGTTGCGTGAACACTGAACAACAGCCCCCTCCAAGTTCACCGAAATGGGAGTAGGCAACTTCCAGAGAAGTCCCTTCAGGCCCCTTCAGCCTCTAGGACCCCCAAGATGATCACCCTGTCAATGCAATTATTGGGTCTTAACAGAGCAAAAACACAGAATTATAATAACTATTTGCACAGCACTTTTCTAACTGTGAATATGCTACCACAATTACTTCATTTGAGCCTCCCTGCACAAGGTTAGTGCTGCACCATCCCCATTTAACAGTTAAGAAAACCTAGGCAAACATAGGTTGAGTGATCCATCCACAGTCACAGAGATGACCTATCTGGTTGAATTTGAAACCCAGTCTTTCCCACTCTAGGTCAAGCACACAATCCTCTATGTTCCCCTAATCACACCCAGACCAATTTCTTCATTTTAGAATTGAGAACAATGATACTGAGTAAAGTGACATGGAAAACCCCTAAGATTACAAATGGGCTAACTGAGGCCCAGAGAGATTAAGCAACTTCCCCAAGGTCACATAGGAAGGCAGGTGGAAGAGCTGGAAGTAGAACTTGTGTCTTCTAACACCCAGTCCACTGTTCTTTAATGTTCTCTTCCTGTTTCAAGTAAGCTTAAAATGTAATAGAGGAATAATGTTTACACCCCATGCTGGGGGCGTAGGAGTATTTTAAATAGCCAAATATAGCCAACCTTTCCACTATCTGAGCTAAGGACAAAGCTCATGGCTCTCATGGATAAATGATTCCCACTGGCATTTTAACCAGCAGCCTCAGCCTCCCCCAGTGCCCAGTCTTTAGAAGAGCAGCCAGCATAATTGTGTTATCACGAGGAAAGCCAGGCAGAGCATGAGGGACACGCAATCCGAAACTAATGAGGTTCACTTTCAAAATCTTTCCAGTTAGGGAGACTTTGAACATCCACTGGCCAAACAGAACCCCTTCTCTGCGAGAATGTAGGGGAACAGCAAGGACTGGTTCAGTTAAATTGGTCAGTATATCCCAAATCCCTGAAAGGAACTAAAAGTAAACTGCTTCTGGGAGAAGAGGGAGGGAGAGAGGGAAAGGAAAAAAAGGAAAGAGAGAAGGAAAGGCAAAAAGATGGTAAAGATAGAAGAGAGGGAGAGGAGAAAGAAAGGGTGAAGACAGAAGAAAACGCAAAAGCAGAAGGAAAGAAGTGAACATAGGAGAAAAGGACAAATGAGAGAGAAAGAAATGAGAGAAAAAAGAGATGAAGATGGGAAGGAAGGAGAGGAGACTTGAGAAGGGTAGTAGAGGCTAAATTTTTCTATGGGTGAAAAAGGAAAGTATGAAAGTGTGAAAGAAGATAGTGAGAGAATTTGGCTGAGACCAAGAGGGCTAAAAAGGGAGAAGGGAAGAAAGAAGGGAAGAAAGAAGGGACAAACAGCAAGAGGTACAAAGGACATAGGAGGCACACAATAAATGATCTGCTTCGATGGCTGATTAAGAGGCAGGAAAGAGAAGAGCTAGTTTCTGCCCATAATCTGTGCAAGCTGATGATGTTCCCCTCCTATAAATCTACTTTTCTATTTCTCTGGTTATCTAATTTGGAACCATACTTTAACATTCCAATCTCTTTCTGATCCAAAGCCTTTTTTAGTGGGCTTTGGATTTCCATCTTTGCTGAAAATGTGTTTGAACTTGACCTCTTACTCTGACTATTCTCCCCTCAGCTCATATGGGGCCTGAATCTTTCCAATGATACTACAGCTGCTTTTTCCTCAATTTGGTTCTCAGGAATAAGTGGCAAAATACCAACTAAAGATTTTAAGCTTCTTAAAGGATGGGGCTTTTTTTTTTTTTTGGCCTTTTCTTTGTATCTCCAGCACTTGACCCAGTGTCTGGCACACAGTAAGCACTTAAAAAATGCTTTGCTTAAATGGAAAAAAAAGAGGTAGTCCAAGAACACCTCAGTCAGTACCTAAACTAAATATCCCTTACGCTACTCTACAACTTCTTGGATCACCAACAGAAGGCCACACAACCAGAAGCTTGGATCTTTAGAGAGTGCGCAGCTGAGTCAAAAGTGGAAAACTGATTCAGCAGTGTCGCAAAATGTCTGATGTTTTGATGTTCTAATTATCAACCTCCTGGGAGAGTATAATGTGGCTATAGCACCACACCTGGAATGGGAATACCCAGATTCAAATTTGGACTCACACACTCACTAGGCTGTGTGACCCTAAGTATTTCACTTAACCTCTGTCTGCCTCAGTTTCTTTAATGGTAAAATGGGTGAAAGAGCATCTCCTCGCAGAGTTGTCATGAAGATAAAATAAGCTAGTAATTGTAAAGCATTTAGCACGGTATCTGGAACATGGTATTGTAAAAATGTTAGTGTTATTATTTATCATTAATAGTTATCACTTATTGCTTAATGCATAAATTTTTGTCAATTCACACTTGTGAGTAGTTTGTGTTTTTTAACTATTTTTTATCATGGAGAAAATAAACAGCTCTTTTATACTTAATTAAAATAGTGCATCTAGTACCTTCCTTGTGTCTTCCAGGGGAGAACCTTTGCCATGAGGGGAACCTAAGCTTGAAGTGTTCCCCCCAGTGAGATTATAAAGTACCAAAGAGTGTGAGAAAAAAGCTTGACCCTTCTCCTTAGGGAGCAAGCTTCCCTAGGACTGTCTGTCTCTCACCTAGGTCCAAAGCTAAGGATCCCTTCAGAGAAAAAGGGCCAGAAGCAGGGGCTGTCTTGCCCCACTTAAATATCCCATCTAGGATTTTAAGGGTTGCTTCCAATCAGCCCTGAGAGCTTAATTCCTTTTGCGGAACCCCACAAATATGTTTGTAGTTCAGCTGAGTTTCCCAGGAGTAAGGATCCAGGACTCAGACTCACCATTCTATGGCTGTCTAGCACGGGTCACCAGAAGTGGCCAGGGTCCAGGCTTGGGACAGCCACCATTGCATCGAGAAGCATGCACTAAGTGCCTATGATGCGCCAGGTGCTGGGGATACAGAGATAAGAACAAAACAGGCTCTGTCTCCCAGAGATTCGTTCCAATCGGAGAAAACAAATAAGTACAAAGTAAATTCAGAAGACAGGACGCCATCCCTGATGTAGGGGGACCAGGAAAGGTCTTGAGTAAGAGCTACCATTTGAGTCGGGCTTTGAAGGATGCTAAGAGGTGAAGGTATGGAGTGTGTAAATGCCAAGCAAGAGGAAGGAAGCTCAGGAATAATAGTTCATGCAAAGGCTCAGGGGCAGGAGATGGGGTGTCATGTATGAGTATGGTAAATAGGCCTCTTTGGCTGGACCATGGAGTGAATGGGAGTAAAGTGTAACAAACCTGTAATGGTGGCTGGGGGGTGGGCAGGTTCTTCATCTTTTCTGTGTTATGGACCCCTTTGGCAGTCTGGTGAAGCCGATGGACTCGTTCCCAGAATATTTTTAAAGTAGAATTATAAAGGAAGTCAATTATGTTGAAATACTTGTATGTATGTGTATACACACACATACACATATATACACATATGTATGTATGTATGTGTGTATATGTCTATATATACATTTATATTTAAACAAGCTTGTGGACCCCAGGTTAAGGCTGCCCTAAAAGGAACATGAAGCTCAAACTTCTTGAGCAGGAACAAGGTCGGCCCTGTGCTTCAGGGCTATTTGGAAGATAGGTTGGATAGGAGCAGGAATAAAGGCAGGAAAGCCAGTTAGGAGACTACTGCAAGACATAATGAGGTCCTGAAAGACAGTAGTGGCCAAGTAAAGAGAAAGAAGGACTCAGAAAAGAGATCTGTTGTGGAGGCAGAACTGATCACCCCAGAAATGCGCAGGTTGTGGAGGGTAAGGAAGAAGGAAGAATTGAGAAGGATTGCAAGGTTGAGAACTTGGGTGTCAAGAAATGAGGATCTTAGCAGGGATAAGTTTTGATGAAAAGATACTGAGTTCTGTTGGGTACGTGTCGAGATGCCCACAAGATGTTTAGCTGTAAATGAATGAATGAATGAATGAATGAATGAATGAATGAAAAAGCATGTATTACTATGTGTAATGTATCATTATGTGCCAATCACTGTGCAAGGCACTAGGGTTACAAATACAAAAAGGCAATACCAGCCCTGCTCTCAAGAACCTTACCTTCTGTGTGTTCATCCTTTGCTGCCGAAGAAGACCATGCCATCAGAGAATGATGACATGACTTGCACTTGACTTTGTTTTGAGTGAGGGGGTGCTGTACAGGTCACCAGCCTCACCTCCTCCAAAGCCATCTGAATCCAGTGACCAGACATTCATCAGGATGACTGGAGATGACCCAGGATGAGGCAATTGGGGTTAAGTGATTTGCCCAAGGGCACACAGCTAGTGAGTGTCAAGTGTCTGAGTTGAGATTTGAACTCAGGTCCTCCTGACTCCTGCACTGGTGCTCTATCCACTGCACCACCTAGCTGCCCAACTTTACCTTCTAAAGAATGAGACAATACACGAAGTAAAAGGAGTCGTAGAGAAATAAACAACCTCAATCCAGAGACAAAGGTAGGAATCTTATTCAAAAAAAAAGGGAGGGGGAAGAGAGGCTGAGGAAACTTATGACAGTGAGTAGGAGGGTCCAAGGTAAAGGAGACCTCTGCCTATAAGGTCTCCTGGGTAACTTATCACAGACTGAGGTGACATTATAAGAGCCTCCAGGAAACCTCCAGATACTTGTCTCTCCTTAAGATCCCCAAAGAAGGAAATCCCATGATATACATCAGCAACTTTGCTAGATGTTGACTAGATGCTTTGGGATGTGGGCCTGGACTAGGAGAACTACCTTTGAGCTACAGTAGCAATAGAAAATGGTTATTTATACATTTCCAAGGGACAAAAATTCCCAAAGTAGCTGTAGCATATGGGTACATGCTGCCCCCCCCCCCCGTTTATGAGGGTTTTACAATGTATTCTAACTGCACATTCTAATTACCGTATGTGATTCCCAGCAATTACCCAAATTAAATATGTTGATATAATTACCCCAATTACAGAATTGTACGATAGTTTAGTAAAAACCCTCATTTGGGGAAGAAAATGCAAAAAGGAAGAAACATATGAGCAGAAGATCCCTCAAGTTATGAAGCCTCATGGGGAAATGTGTCCTTTGCCTAACATGTAAAATTAACAGGCCAGGAGATGGGCTATTGAGGATGTATGCCAAACCATTCTTCTATAACCAAAGGGATAGGTCACAATTTATAAGGTCAACCTCAATTCCTATAGCAATCTGAGGAGGATGCAGAATTCTCTGTCTATACCTCTATTGAGATTCTATGTATGACACGGAATCCCTACTTTATCTCAGCCTGAACCAGAGGGAAGGTATGCTAGGTACAATCTTTAACAACATAGGTCCCAGGAGGACTATGCAAAGGAAGCACATCAGGCCATAGGCAAAAAAATGTGAATCAATCAATGAGCAAGACAGGGGACATACCAGGAATATAAGACATAATTCCTGCCCTTAATAATGCCTGCCATTTACAAAGGGTTCATTCATTCATTCAACAAGTATTCACTTAAAATAAAAACAACTAGACACTGTACTAGCGCCTAGGGATACAGAGACAAAACAAAATCAAAAACAATCCCTGACCTCAAGGAATGTATATTCTATGGGAGAAACAACATAAGCACAGAAAGGCAAATATGTGTATGCATGTATGTATATGTAAATATATATGTGGATGTGTATATAGATACAGACAGACAGACATATGGATAGACGGACAGAGGCCCCAGTAACTGAGGGTATCAGTATAGCTTCCCTATAGGAGGTGGCACTTTGGGCAGAGCTTTGAAGGAGGCTGGGAATTCTATGAATCTATAAATCTGAGGCAAAGAGGAAGTCCCTTCCAAGCATGGAGACAGGAGATGGAAAGTCACGCACCAAGCCAGGTTGCCTAGTAAACAGAGGATATAGAGGATAGTAAGATGCGCTAAGCCTCAGAGGGGAGACGAGAACCAGACTGTGGAAAGGCTTCACGAGCCAAAGAGAAGAGTTTGTCTTCTATCCCAGGGACAGGAGGAAGCCACTGGAGTTTCTTGGGCAGAGAAATAATGCTTTAAGAATATTCAAGTGCAACTATCCTGCGGTTCTTAATTCAGGACTAGCATTCAGGAGAGAAATGAGGGCTGGGAGTCATTTGCATAGAGATAACGAATGGGCTGGTAGGTGGGGCAGTGGCTAGGGCACTGGGCTTGGAATCAGGAAGACTGACCTTCTAGAGTTCAAAACCAACCCACTTATACTAACTGGATGACCCTGGGCAAGTCACTTAATCTTGTTTGCTTTAGTTCCTCATCTGTAAAATGAGCTGGAGAAGGAAATGGCAAACCACTCCAGCACCTTTGCCAAGAAACCCCAAATAGGGTCACAGAAAGTCAGAAATGATTGAAACATGTCTGAACAACTGAAATCAGTCATGAGAGATGGACAAAAGATCACCAAGAGCGACCAGAGAGGACTCAAGACAAACTAGTAAGGTGAAGAACTAGGATTCAGATCCTTCTACAAGAATACACGTACTCTCATAGAGTATCTCATTAGATCCTAAGAGGGAGCATTTATACATAGCACTTCCATGTATGCAAAGCGCTGAACATGTATTAGCTGATCTTGACCACTCTGGGAAGCAGGGGTTATCCTCACTATTTAGAGGGATTCTCGCACAGGGTCCCCTTCGGCAGTCCGGTGCCATGGTCCCCTTGGGCACAGGGTCACAGATCAAGTGTCTAAGGGGACTTCGAAGTCTTCATAACTCTAAGCACAATGCTATACACTACCTATATTCAGTCCACACAACCACGCCTTGAGGTAGGTAGTGTAAATACAGTTATCTCCATTGCACTCTGGGGGAAACTAAAGTGACTTCCCTGAGGCCAGTCCTCTATAGAATTTACTTTATAGCTGGAGAAACCAAACTAATGTATGCATGCTACAATTAGAGGACAGATAAGGGCAAAAAGGGTTGGGGGGGAGGGAGTGATCAATGGAGATCTGAAGAGAGCTTTGTCACAGAAATGTGATGCAATAGGAAGTCAACAAAGTCTATCCAACACTCCCATGGTGCCTGTCTGGGCTTTTTTCCCCTTCATCACTGCACCCAGAGCCTGGGGCTCTGCGACCCGTATTAGAGTATTCATTCACTCTAAAGCAAAAGAAACCTTTAAATAAGGAAACTTGTGTTCTTAAACAGGGTCTAGAGAAGGCAATAAATAAATCTCAAATAGTGGAAACTCAGGCACTTCGAGCACCTTGGTTTTGGAGAGTTATTGTGATGGAGTGGGGTTCTTCTGGCTTTCTTCAAAGCACGTTTTGGAGGTGACTATCTTTTCCACCTGGATGGGATACAGGAAGAATAAAGGCCAGAGAACAAACCTGTGATAAAAGCTGAAGAAAATATAGGTAGATTGCTAAATTTAATCTGATTGAAGACCTGGCCCGATTAAACAGGACCCATTTTTTTCAGAGGGGAATTTCATCCTCACTTCTTTATGCCACCACTATGGTTTCATTAATACTGTTTCTATAACCTAGAACACAGCATAACTGATGTACTCTGGCAAATGTCTGTCAACATCTTATTCATCTTTGTATCACCCACACCACCTAGCACAGTGCCTGGCATATAATTCTTGTCAATAAATACTTGATTGATGGATTGGCTAGCATCCATCAGTTTTCAGCAAATCTGGAGATGGTGCCTCTTCTCCAGGTACCAGTTCAATCCTGTACCATCAGTGTTTTAGGGGGAAGGGGATCCCCTTATATTCCAAAACTTGGCAGGGATATTCTATCAATGAGGTTACAGCATTACTGGCTCACTGAAGTGGTTACACAAAGATCAGAGAATTGTAATGTCTCCACTAAAATACAAAACGTAAGGCAATGGGCGTTACCTGTAACAGGAGGGATTTAGGGTAGATAGAAAGCATGACTAACGCCCCCTACAAAGGAGACTGTGAAACTCTTATTCATCTGGGGTGACTTTATTCTGCTTCTCTGTGGAGGTAGGAATAAACTGGATGACTGATCTTTTAAAATCCTACACCGATATGGAAGACCTCCATTTAACCCCTGAGGATTAGCTGCATCATGCGTGTGGATACTCTCACAACACACACACACACACATTCTGACACTTAGTCTGGGTTGGAAGAAGGTAGGGGGCATCTAGGTGGCAGAGTATATAAAGTACTGGCCCTGGAAGTAGGAGGACCCGAGTTCAAATTTGGCCTCAGACATTAGCTGGGTGAGCCTGAGCAAGCCACTTACCCCTGTCTGCCTCAGTTCCTCGCCTATAAAATGAACTGGAGAAGGAAATGACAAATCACTCCAGTTCATTTGCCAAGAAAACCTAAAAACGGGGTCATGGAAAGTCAGATAGGACCGAAACAACTCAACAAACAAAAACAAATGCAAAGGAAGGAAAACAACGGGAGAGGAGACTAAAGAAGGATGAAAGCAGTCTTGAGTAAAGAATGAAATATTCCAGGCACTAACTCCAGACCTTATGGTATTCCACTGATTCACCTAATTAACAGGAGCCCAGGTTTTCACTGGTATTCCAAAAATGTTAAGAGCAACTTAAGCAAAGGCAGAATCCTTGGATGGGAGATGGAAGATGACAAGGAATAAAATATATTTCTATTCTTCGGATTCATAAAGTGATGTTCAGTTGGACCTGGGAAGGCAAGGAGCTACAGAGTCCGGACTTTGTTCCCAATGAGCTATATGAGAGTGTAGAGCATTGGACTGAGAACTGGGGAGTCTGAGCCCCAAGTACTGACCCTGCTGCTCACTAACTACAAGGTTTTAAAGCAAGTCAACTCTTAGGTGATCCTTGAGAGCCCTCCAAGCTCTGACAGTCTGTGGCTCAAACAACAGATTGTCTATTTCCAAACCAATATGAGACTGAAACTGTATTTCAGCAGGCACTTCCCAAAAGGACAAATAACCTGACTAAAGACTTCATACTATGCTAGTTACGGACTTAGTTAACAATAGCGAATAATAAAATTTTTAGAAAATATGTAGAAATAGTATTTGTTTCTATTTCCAACCCCAAAACAAATTCATGTAAGTGGTTCTGCCTGGATCGCTATCCAATCTAAATGAAAATATGTATGCATTTTTTAAAGTGTGTTTGAATTTCATAAATCTAAGATTTATGTCAGGGCACCAGACTTCAGCAACACTTTCAATGCAGATGATAATTACCCATGGGAAGGGAACTTCAACTATACACAACAGTGGTATGCTCCCCAACAGTAATTTGTATTAATGATAAAATACCAAAATAAGGTAGAGAACACACAAAGTGAGATGTCTGTATTTAGCTTTTCCCTACCCACTGCATCGGTTTTGAGAGCTAAACTTTCCCAAACATTATATGCTACAAGAAAAGTATTCTCAATCTTGCTTTTTTTATTTACTTAAACTGTACACAAATGTAAAATACTTAAACAGCAAATCTATGTGAAAATTGTTTGGTTTTAAATTATTATGAAACAGAACCTAAAAGGTACTTTATTAAATAAACATAAAATTGGGGATGTAAGGATGCACTTCTCCATTCTACAGTTGTCGTTTTCTTTCTACATTCTGTGTGCGTATGGTATAGAAAAAAACATTGAACTGAATAAACAAAATCCATTTGTACCCTGAAATAATTGGCAGGCCACCCAAGGGATTGCTCAGAATGTCTACATCCTATGTGATGGCCTAGCCATCTAATAAAAATCATAACTAATACGTTGGCCTCTTTGGTTCCAAAATTATGTATAATACATTTAACTGTGTTCATTTTTGCTGCTATAAAAATAATTTTTTTTCAAATGGCAGTTTTTGACTAATCATGCAACTAAATCAGTGCAAACATTAAAAGCAATCATTCGCTTAAAAAAGAAGCAAAAGATTTCATTTCAAGTATAAAAAAATATAAAAAGTCATTATTTTAAGTCCAGTTTCATCTAATATGAGTCAACACTTTAAATTGCATAGCTCATGTGGCACTTGTTTAACTAGATAGTGAGCCACAGTAAATGCACTGTCAAGTACCACTTCTGAAGACGTGGATGGAGATCAGCAACTGCTACAGAGTGGGCCTTCAAGCTGTTTTGCAAGTGCTATGCTGGATTGGTGTTTTCTGAACTTCTTGGCCGTTGTACACATCTCCCGGTGAAGAACCCGAAAGCATTCATCCTCCTCCTTTCCAAGACCAGTGAAAACTCTGCTCCTCTGCAGACACTAGGTGAAACACTGGATGTTCTGATTATGCATGTATCCATCCATCATGTCACTTCCTCTTTGGGGGACCACTGTTAGGTTCTTGGGCCACAGAGGGCTTGCTTTCCCAGGCCCAGCTGGTCCTGGAGAAAGGCCCCATACAAGAATACAGACTGCAACTTGGGATTTTTTTTCTCCCCCACTCAGAACAGTTCAGATTTTTAACTGAAGGTTAGACCAGGGAGAAAAAGCCCCTTTCCAGTTTACACAACTGGCATATTGATCTATGAACTCCTTCTGTGATCAGTTAAAGCATCAAATAAGGTGTCTTCCCACCACCACCCCCCAAGTCCCCTCTCCACCCCCACCCCTCAATCTCATCTGGGTGACAAGTCAGGGAACAGCACAGGTCACACTGTTTTTGCCCCTGCATTACTGTCTCTGCCTGACTGTATTCTCAGAGCCTCCCTCTCTTTTTTCTAGAAGGGCTGCGGGAAAAGACGCATTATCTGTGATTCTCAACATCACTGAGCCTGAAACGTAAGAGGAAGCCATCACCTTCAGTAGCAGGTAGAGCCTGAAAAGGTGACAGCCGCTCTTACAGAAACACATGAGAAAACATAGCTCATACTGCACCCCCCAAACCCCCGCCTCATTCCCTCACTCCCCATCGTCCTCAAGCGCTCTCTCTTTGTGCTTTTATGTGAGCATGGAGAACTCATTTCAGTTCAGCTTGGACAGCTGGTGGGGATAACGGCTGCTTACCCATGCGCTCGGACTGACAGGCGTTTTTAGATAGGTTGCCATTTGTCACTGTATCCATTTACTGGTATTCTGGAAGCTGCTCAGTGGGTGGCTCTGTGTGTGTGTGTGTGTGTGTGTGTGTGTGTGTGTGTGTGTGTGTATCTGTGTACATGTGCATTCTAAGGTATTTAATTTCATTCATGGGTTCTCTTTCTTTCAAGCAGTGGCAAAATTTAAATGTCCAAGATTCACAAGCCGGCACCATCTTTGCACCCCAGTGAAATGGCCGTACCCAACTCTCCACAGAGACTTTTGTCAACGCCGACGTCTGGAAGGATCTAGTCTGGGAATGTTCTCCCCCCACCCCAGCTTCCCCACCCCTTAAATCAAGCACAGCCACATTCTTCCACAATCATATTGGGAACGTCCCTCTTCACAATGTTGTATTCATCGTCAAAGTACAGCATTGACATTGTGCTGAGTTTGGTTGGAATGCAACAGGAGTTCACGGTCCCTGGGTTCAGCCCTCGCATTCGGTACTGATTCACCACAGCGGTGTGAAAAGAGGAAGCTGACCCTGGGACTCCGGCCAAGTAGGCCGGGCAGCTCCCTTCACAGTAATTCCCATAGTAACCCGTGGGCGCAATGATCCAGTCATTCCACCCAATGAGTCGGAAGTCAATAAAAAACTGTTGCCTGCAACAGAGATTGGTCCTGCCGTCACACTCCAGCCCCCTTTTTCGGATCCGGTGTTTGTTGTCCGCCAGTCTGGCCTGCACTACCAAGAAGGGTCGGTGAGATTCTTCCCCAGGGTCTACAAAGACAGGCACCACAGCAAGTTCTTCACAGCCCTCACACTGAAGCTCCAGGTTCAGCCTCCTCTCCCCTTTCTCAAACAGGGCCTGAATGGCCTCTGTCAGGGGGAAAGTGTGCCAGCCACTTCTCTTGAGGTCTACCTTCTTCTCCACCACATTCCACTTGTCACTGCGGTCCAGGTCCTGGAAGTACACTTTGACCCGGACTTTCCTCCGGGTGCCTTTTTCAAGGACATAAGGGAGCAATTTCAAGTATAACCACAGGCTGGCCTGCACCACAAACAGATTCTGGTTGCCCTCGTTGGAGATAAAGAAATACAGGCGGACCCTGGAGGAGGCAAGGTCATCTGCGGAGAAGGGGGAAACACACTAAATTAATCCAAGGAGATGAGGCAAATGGGGGAAATTCAGACAACATTTTTTTTTTCCTGAATGATGCTAAAATGCATGTTCACCAAACAGCTGGAAAAAGTTAGTGACCAGAAATACTGTTCCCAAGCCCCAGAGTCTCTAAATGTATCCTGGGAGAGGCAGAAAAAATAATTTCCCATTGAGAAATTCGGATCAGGTTAGAGCTGGAGGGTCCAGGCCTATAAAATCCTGCCTCACCTCTCTGGGGCCAGGGATCCCTGGAGACAGATTGTCAGGCCTCAAAGCTAAACAGAGGAACTTGTAAACATGCCAAGATCTTAACAAGTTGTGATGGGTATCTGTGAAATCTGAAAAACAAAACCAGGATTGCACGGAGGTTCTTTGGGTGGGTTGGCTTTTTTTTTAAGTTAGGGCATTGCAAAACAGACCTCAGCTACGTTCTCTTTTCACTGGAGTCTGTTTACCTAAGCATGATCCAATACCTGGTGAAACCTCCACAGCAAACAAACCATCTCTGCCCTGATTTTCAAACACTTGGAACATGTGTTTTTTGAGCTATAAGCTACAGTCCTCATTTCAGATCAGTTTTAGGGAATAAGACAATTCAGCCTTGAAAACTCTAGTCCAGTGCTCTGGCCAGACCCTGACTCCTTAGGTAATGGATATGCTCAAAATCTCCAGGGAAAAGAAGGCTGGTTTGTTAGTTTTCTCAATAATTCAGTTCTATGAGAAGAGGGTTGTGCCAACTGATAGGTAACTCCTCTCCCATACTGCATTTCAATTACTTTTCCCCTCTGATGGCTTCTACCTTTTTTTTAACCTCCCCCCCCAAACCCGCTTTATTTTTTTTTTTTCAGTAAGGACAAATGAAGCAATTGTGTAACGACTCTACAGCATTATCACACATACCACCATCCCTTTACCCCTGCCCCCAGTCCTCTCCACTTTCCCTGACTTGCTTCTTTAATAACACTGACATCCACCGTTAGAAACCGGGAAAGCTGCAGCCTTAAAAGCTGATATTGGATGAACTGCCTGTGACCGGAATATGTTATTTATAACCCAAAAGGTCCATTCTACGAAATGGACCAGAAATATATAACCCCTACTGTCCCTTTGTACTGTCAGGATTAAAGTTTCATGGCAAAGGGGACAGATAACATTTCCACCTTGGGCCCCAAGGCTCCTTTTAATCTAGGTCCTCTAATCATGCATCATACTTTCAATTACTACTGCAGATGGCAGAGAGAGCCCTGTATTTCCAAATGCTAACCCTCTCGGTGATTTTCCTTCTTTTTTTTTCTATTCATGTTCATGCAAAACTTTTTAAAATCTCTGAGGTCCCCCCTCCAAAAAAAAAAAATCTCAAACAGATTCTGGCTGCTTATTTGTAAAATATTCATTTCTATTTCTGAGAGATTCCATTTAGGTTTATTTAACTGCCTTCCTGTTACAATACATCTCTCATCTGCTTCCTCTGGAAGTACTCTCTGTATAAATATGATCTAAAGGGCAGCACAAAAGCAAATCAACATCATTTGTGTCCTGAAAAAAGACAGCAGAGCCAAAGCTACTTTCATAGCAGGGCCTTTTCCCTCGTCCTTTTAATGTTCTGAAGTACTTTCTTCCCTGATTTTTACATATAATCAGTTATAAAATCTGGGGTCCCAAGCAAAAAACCAAAACAAAAAAACCATCAGAAAGGCCCCTTGCCCTTTGTTAACGGCAAAATAACCGTATTCTAGCCAAGAGGTATCCCCACACACCCCCTGCAATGCAGGTGCTGATTGGGCAGTATTTATGCCTTTGCAATTGACACGTATTTATTTATGGATGCATCTTTATCTATATAAATTATGGGACCTGTTGAAAACGTATTTAAGTGAAGCAGTTTTATGATGCTATGAGTAACTACGGTGTGTTACCAATACAATATACACACATCTTGCAATTACAACCCAGATTCCAGAAATACTAGTATTCATAGATGATATGCCATTGGAGTACTAACACACTCATACCATCCATGTATGTCAACAAGAATATATATCCCACTGTAAGCCTATCTTCCAATCATAAGAAACACAAACATTAAGCAATCAGTGAGCAAGTGCACAGATAGATAGGGCCAGATAGCTACTAACCATGGAGTAGCAGACAAGTAAAAAGCTATATGTAGCCCACATTCACATACAGAAGATGAAGAGAACCGCAGAGAAAAGTGGGCACAGCAAACAGGTAAAAATGGATATATATATAGCCTAGAGGGGTTGGGTGCACCAGAAATGATTAAAAAAACAAAACAAAACAAGGAGTACAGAAACGCAGGGCTAACTTGGAAAGCCAGAGATCCAGTGAGATAGGTACATAGATAAATGCCTAAGAAAGGTAGATCGGTGAATGAGCCTGACAGATGATAAATGACTGACCACTGAAATGAGGGATTGTGGCTGGAACACGGGGAGGGTTGCACGAGAGATGACAGATGAGCGAATTAATTAGAGATGCAGCAGGTGGAAAGACAGACAGAGTTGGGGTCAGAAAACGCCAACGAGGTGGGAGAAGCAGCGGATGGATGTGTGGAGGGGGAAACGGGAGCAATGGAAGCCAGGGGGCAGGGACGAGGCTGAGGCACCCCAGGGGCAGGGGAGCTGACCAGGTGCACTGCGACGCTGGTCCCCACCCACCTGTCTCGGCGAAGCTGATGATCTCGGACACCTGTTCCTGGCCGTCCGAGCCCGAGCTCGCGTGCCCGTCGAGGTGCGGGATCTCCATCCGGCCGTCTTCCCGCACCTTGCCCGCATGCAGCTTGCGCAGGGCGGTCACCATGGCGGCCTTGGGCACCGCGTGGGTGATGTTGGGGCGGCCCCGCATCTGCAGCCGGCTGAGAATGTGCCGCTTCACCGCCTCCAAGAAGTCGCCGTCCACTTTGCCCGGCTCCTCCGGGCGCCTGAAGCCACACGACGTGCAAGTGTCCGGAGGGGCGCCCTCGGCCCCCGGCGGCGCAGCCGGGGAAGGTAGAGGTGTGGGCGAGCCCCAGGCCTCCGGACCCAGCCAGCCGGCCAGCAGGAGCAGAAGGCAGGCGGCTCCCAGCGCCCTTCCGGGCAGCCCGTCCATGGTGCGCAAGGAGGGCGCAGAAAGGGAGCCGGGGATACAACGCGCGCCCGCCCCCGCCCCCCGAAGCTCGGGTCCTCCTCCCCGCGCTGACGGCCAAGCGCCCGGAGTGGAGGGCTGGGGTCGGGGGCGGGGGTGGGGAAGGGGAGGCCGGCCGGGGTGGGCGGTGGGGAGCGCGGAGCCTCGGCCGCAGTTCTTGGCTTGGGGAGGAAGGGGAGGAGGACGTGGGGAAAAGCGAAGCGAAGGAAAGCGCGCACGGGAGGAACCCGGGGCGGGGAGGGGAAGGGGGAGGGGGTGAGATGGAGGGAAGGCAACAGATCACGGGGGAAAGGGGGGAAGGGAAGCGAGAGGAGAAGCGAGCTGGGGCTCCGGGGAGGGGAAGCTGCGACCGGAGCAGCCCCGGGACCGGAGGGGGAGGTAAGGGGCGGAGAAGAGGGCGAGAACGGGGGTCACATCCAACTGGGGCCCTCGGAGCAAAGCGGAATCTGCAGCTTTCTCTTCATTTCTTTAGGATCTGCCACCCTCGCAGTCCTCGCTTAAAAACAAAAAGGAAATTAAAAAAATAAAGAAAAAGAAAAAATGAGTCCGAAGTGGCCGAGGCGAGGCGAGAGGGCTCAGTCCAACTTGGAGAAGAAGGAAGGCATCGGATGTTGCGGCGCGGTCCCGGGGCTCTAGCGGGTCCCCAGCACACACACCTGAGCGCCCTCCCCGCCTCGCAGAACGCAGTTTGTCCTCGAGGCGGCCGGCGCTGCTGCCGAGTCGTGACTCGCCGGGCTCCGCTTTATAGGGAGGCGCCGGGCACCCTGTCCTCCGAGCCCTTGCAGCTCCCTTGACGCGTCACGCAGCCAAAGTTGTCTTTGAGAAGGGGGGAGGGTCACATCCAGGAGCGACCCTCTCTCTGCCAATGCCTCTCCTCTCTCCCCTCTGGATCTTGAATTTGTTGGTGAGGATGGTGAGGATGGTGAGGATGAGGATGGTGATGATGGTGGTGATTTTCCCCCCTTCTTCCTGTCGCTGCGGCGGAGGCGGTGTTTGTCAGATCTGGTGTCTAAAAGTCTCGCAGTGCCCTCGGTGTGTGCACACACACATACACACACACACACACACACACACACACACACACACACACAGGGAAAGAGAGGGAGGAGGGCGAGACGGAGGAGAGGAGAGGAGAGAGCTCGGTCCGAATGCAGCAGCTGCGAAATGAAAATCCCCTCTCGGGCAGATGAGTTCTTCTCTTTTGCCCTCTCTTTTACTCTCCCTTTTTTTTCCTCCAAGGAGGAAAAAAGGCAACACAATCTCCTTGTGTGCGTGTATGTGTGTATTTGTATGTGGTGTGTATGCGTGCGTCGGTTATAGACGCTGACCAAAAAAAAAAAAAAAAAAAAAAAAAAAGGCTTTGCGTTGCAGTAGTGGATGGTGTCTCTCCTCTCTTCTGATTCTCCACCCTCCACCCCCCACCCCCGGAGGAGGAGAAAAAGGAGGAGGAGGAGGAGGCAGGGAGGGAGTCAGGGAAGCTGTTCAGGTTGGTGTCCCTGCTGCCTGCCCCCCCATACACACACACACACACACACACACACATACACATACACAGACACACACATACACACACATACCTTTTCTTCTTCCCCCTCTTGCTTTTTTAAGGAGAGGAGCAGGGAGGGGAACGCCACCCCCTTTGTCTCCCCATTGCCATTCTAGTGCCACTTTTTTTCTCCATTTGAAACTTATATCGGAGTTCTAACCACGTGGGGAAACTCCAACCTCTAACGACTCCGCGGACTTCGAGATCCACAACGACATTATTTGTTTGGATCGTATCATTGTTTCATGCCGCTTACTTCCTCGTGCCCCCCGAGGGGCTGGGGCACTTCACTTCCCGGCCGGGGGCATGGGGACCCCAGCTCGCTCCTTCACCGTCTGCCCACATCCCCCCCAAAGCGTGCCCCTCCCCCAACTTCCCCGGGCTCACTCCTTTGCCTCATTCCACCCCCTTCCGCACACCCGCAGCAAACTACATGCTTCTCTTTTTCTGTTACGATATACGACTCAAACCGGCCCCTCGGCCGTCTCCTCAGTCCTTCACCAATCACGGATAAATCACGACTAGGGGGGATGGGGGAATTGTAAATAAAAACTACATTCCATAGCAAATGGCAATGCAAACAATATTAGAATGGAATTTTTTTTAGGGGTAAGAGGTTGGGAATTTTCTCCCGGAGTTGGGGGATGGGGGAAGGTGTCAAGCAGACCGAAGGGAGTGAAGCAGGCCATATTAAGAGGAATAATTACAAATCTTTTCCGGGCTGCAATGCCCTCCAGCGTCAAAGGCTGGGGATCCTTCATCTCCGAGGTGTGAGCAGGGGGGCGGGTCTGAGGGGTTTGCCGAGTGGAGCGTCTAGGAGGTTCCAGGAGGTGGAGGAGGTTGGAGAAGATGAGGGGCCCAAGTGGAAATAGCTTGGGAACCCCCAGAATGCTGACACCGTTCATCTTCTGTGGCTCTTAACAGTGACCCCCACGATGGACTAAGATTGGGCATCTAGAATGAATCAGATCACTTACTTAAAAGAAGGTGCCTCTGAATCTTTAAACTCCCCATGAGCTACCAACTCCTTCCCCATCATCTTCGCCTCCTCCCCCCCCAACATTCCTACAATACAAAAGATGTAACACCTTTCCTGGTATGTTTTCCTTACACATACCAGGACATATTAACACTTTTTGATAGTTACATCCCCATCCACGAATCCTACAATCCTATTCTCAGAATATATCCTCCTGCTTCCTTTTCCTCCTTAGATCTACACAACACAAGAGTATGCCACAGTACTTTTTATACACTCTCAGATGGAAATGGTAACTCTGCTTCCCCACCCCCATAATAAAACAAATATCCAGAGATACAGGCCAAATTCCACTGCTCCCCTCCCAAGCCCTCAACTGTACAAACTGGAGACGTGAAACCCACCCAATCAGTAGTCATATGCTGTCACCAGCACCAACACCTTACACAGAGCACAGTGCATGCCAATACCATAGCATACAAGCAATAGCATTGGCACCTGCCGCCCCCTCAAACCTCACACGAACCTACTACTCCACAGCAGACACACCCTATTCCCACACACTCTCACCTGCCTGACAGAGCTGAGCTGCAGGCCTGGGGTTGGCCACCTTTTACAAAGTTACAGTTTCTATCTTTCCTCTTTCACATGGAAGGAGGGCTGGGGAGGCACTCCTGTGGTTTCTTTATAATAAATTGGAGGTGTTATAGGAGAGGGAATGCACAGAAAGACTTCCACACCCTACAGCTAGCCAAATGACCATCTTTACCATAACTGGTTGCTTCCCCACATATATCTGCTAAATGTCTCTAAGCACCTTGTGCGACAACCTTCCAGTAGCCAGAAATCTAGAGACAGAGCGCCCCCTCCCTTCCACTATGAGAATGGCCTTGTGATCTGCGTAGGCCACTAGAGAATCCAGGCTGAAGCAGTGGCACTTTATATATGAGAAGGTGTAGGGGAGGAGGTGGAAACTTACTGAGGTGGGTGGTTAACAAGGGCGAGAAGGACAGGGAGCAAAAGCTCTGAGTACGTTGCAAATACAGAGAGAGAGGGGAAACAATTATGTACTTGAACATACATACCATTTGCTGAGCAAAGGAAAGGCTGGGCTGTCTAGGCCTCCAAACACCATTCTCATAAACTTGTGTTCCTTTCCCTGCCATTAGCACTATGGTGACATTGTCTCTGGAAGGTAATTGCTATAGCTGTGTTTCAACTTCTTTTCTTCCCCCAAGAATAACATGGTAGCTGAAGTTTATGAGATGTCACAGAAGCTCAGGGTTGGAAGAGGTCCCCAATGTCCTCTAGTTCAACTAGTAAGTTAAGAAGAATCCCCTCTCCAACAAGGAGGGCCCTTAACCTCTCCAAAGCCATTTGAGAGGATCTGGAGTGGGAAGAAGCTGGGGAGAAGGGATTAAGGGGAATAGTAACTAACTTCAACCTAAAAAGTTGGCAACCCTTTTCCAGAATTATAATATAGACATGAGAGACACCACCCACCACTGACATTATTTCCCCTCACTAGAAATCTATAAGCAAAAGTTGGTGATCATTTGTTGGTTAGCAGTCTGGTGAGGGTTTTTAAATACACAAAATAAAATACGTAGGATTGCGCAGGAAATCAATTAAATTGAAATCATCATCAAGATTAAAAAAATTTTTAAAGTTCACAAATCCCACTTTAAGATCCCCTGCAAGGTACCCCCTATCTTGTATCTTGCTGCCTTCCTCACCTGTCTCCCAGACCTCTGCCTTCAACCTGGTCTTCCTCCTTCATCTATTCTAGTACCCCAGGATCTTAATTAACAGACCCAGTAAGTTGCTTTGTGAAGGTTAAGATGTTACCCCATCCCAGAGATCTGTAATAGATTTTTAATAGATACTGTTAGAGGTAAGAAAATTTCAAGACCCATAGAAGTAAATCACTAATAGAATTTCAGTAATTGAAACAGGTAGGGGAAGATGTTATTGGGAAGAGTTCTGCCTGGCATTTTAATCAAGCCATGGAGGCAGTATCTTACTCTTCATCAATCCTAAGGCTGGCCCTGCCCACAGGAACTCTCCTTCCTTCAGTCTCTACCAGCCTCCCTGCCTCCTCCTACTATCAAAACATTGGAAGCAAAATGAGGGAAGTAGGTATATGGGTTTTAATCCTTTGGGAAGGTGATTTCTGGCATGGGACTAAATCACAAGATAGTATTTATGAAGAAAAAGAAAAATACATCTCCCTCGGGATTTGGAGAAGAGGGAAGGATGGGGAAGCAGGCCTTTGCTCCCACCTGGGGTAGGAGTTGTCATCCTTGCTGCCTTTTATCTCCTGTGAGGGAACTGGGTCAAGTGGTAGTCAGAAACCATCTGCTTGAGAAGCTGGGATAATCCCTGACCTATGCTGATTCCACCCAGCCCATAGGAACAGAGTGTAAATTAGGTCCTACCAGATCACCTTGCAGCTCTCTGGAGGGAGGGGGAAAATACAGTCATTCACTCCCAAATCCCCTCCCAGTGATACAGTGACAGGTTCCTGTTGCTTCAAATCCTCATCTAACACCAGGCTGTCCATTCTAATCCAGATAATGACCTCAGCATTTGCTGTTCCTGCTTGCTGTAGGGAGTCTGGAGAAAGGGAAACCCTAATTGTTAATAAAATAATACAAACTATTGAGAACTCATCAACTATACCTAATTAATCAAATTTAAGTCTCAGGATCATTCATCATAACCATCATTGATGAAGAAGGAAAAAAAAAAACGAGACTACTTCTCCGGCTACTGCACAAACCTGCAAAAACAAGGCTCCCTGCTGTTACTGAGAAACCTCTACCCCAATAGTAGAGCAGACAATGTGGTAATGAGTTTGATACCAGGGACTAAACTGGGTGAAGAAGAGGGAAATTTCTCCTAAAGAATTCAAAGAATGTTCATGCATTATTGCAATCACATCTTAAATGGCAATCTGGGGACAGAAAGCTTATCCAAAAGAAGCAAATCCCAATTCAATTCAACAGCTATTTCTCAAAACCCTCATATGTACAAGGCCCTGTGCTAGGCCATGGGTATACAACACCAAAACAGAAAAGTGTCACCCTTTAGATCCTACTAGGGTATACTAGAGTAAACAGAGGCATAAAGGAGAGAGCATCTGAAGAGACAGAACACCAATAACAAAGAGATGAGGGAAAACTTCTAGCAGGAAGTCACAGAACTATAGAGTGAAAGTGTATTTCACTTTCTAGAAGGTACTGCTCCACCCTCATTTTATAGATGAGGAAAATAAGGACCAGAGAACCGATTCACCCAAAATCACACTGGTAAGTCACAAAACTAGGTCCTCTTTCGATTAGCCCTTAAGATATGTGTGTATGTATGTGCGTGTGTGTATGTGTATTTACATATGTGTATATATACATATATATGTATATACATATATATAATGCTCTTTCCGTTAAACTTTGATATTTCCAGGGGTTGGTAGACACTGTTGAAAGATTCTGAACATGGATAAAGGTCCACCAGGGTGACTTTTAAGAAATTTTCAGGATCCAGGCATACAAATAATTTCATTTTGATCATTTTGAAGTGACTTGTATAAGCTGTCCCTATAGGGTAATGTATGGGATTCCATAAAGAGAGCATATCAAAACCAGAGAGTTCCAGGGGGCTGGCCAAGGGGCCATTTGCACAATTTGCCTGTAGGGGAGCAGGAGTGGTAGCATCCATGTAGAATAAAAGCTGGAAAGGTCTTCAGAGGCCATCTACTCTATTCCAATCCCCTCATTTTCCAGGTGAGGAAAAAGAGGCCCAGGGAGGTTAAGGTACTTGCACAAAATCATTTAAGTAGGAATATTGTTTATGTGTCTTCCTCCAAGTGTCAAATGTCCTCCACATGTCAAAATTATACCAGATTTCTTGGGAGATGAAACAGAAAACTTTGTTCAACAACCTTTGATCATTAATAGCAAGCAAGGAATAATAAAATAGAGGGCAGAGGGTTGCTGCCAAATCCAACACATAACTGTGGCATCTGAATAATTAAACAGGAACAACTGGATTCCAGCTGAAATTCAGTGGCATGCCACACTGATTACTGAACTCACAGGTAACAGGAAATTCCCATGGGAGTACATTGACCAAGATTGAAATGGATAAAGCAAATAGGTATGGTTCTCCCAAACATGTTCAGTTTATCCTTAAGTTTATACCTCTGTAATTACCAAAATGAAATTACTGCCTTGCATGGGCTCCAAAAATTTTTCAAAAGTCATCCTTTTTAATCCCACTGATTTCTCTCTTTTAAGGCAACTCCAATAACAAAAATAAATTTACTGATCACCTACTTTGTGTAAGACACTGGGCGGGGGTGGGGCGGCGGTGTCTATGATGTTTAAATAAGACATAATTCATAGAGCTGAGGGAGTAGGATACTAACAGACAGTGAGACTATGTACTGTTACATGATGAGTCTATTACACTTAGGACACACTGTAACAAGGTAGAATTTTGTAATGAATGTTTTTTTTTCCTATAACTACACGAGACCTCATTTATTCACCAATGCATTTCCAAGTAGATAGCTCTCAATTAGCAACACTCTCGAAGCTAAATTGGGATGTATCTTCTAGCTATTTTATAAATGATATAACTAAAGTACAGAGATGGCTCAAACAAAATTACACAAACAGACAGTTACAGTTACAGTTGGATGATACAGGAACTACCTCCACAGTGTAATATTAAATCATTTGAGTGTACGTTTTCACATCCTCTTTTATTGGGAAATAATGCTGCCAACAAAGAAACCTGTCACAATTTAATTCAACCAACCTCTTAGGTGCCTGCAGTGTGATAGTTATACAAAAACTATGATATATGACATGACATGATGTGATATGATATCTATACAAACAAGCTTAAAATCTAACCAGGTGGTGTCCTTCTTCTCTAGTTGCAAAGTATATTTCTACAACCAGACTTTGGCATTTCCAGATCTTCCTTTTCATAGTTCTGATTCTAGAAAGTTATTTTTCCATTCTTTCTCTTAACATGATTTTGCCAAAATCTGATTTGTTAGGGGTGGTGGTGGTTGCAATGTTAGGGATTAAGGAGGACTGTTTTTTATCTTTTACAATCAAGGGTTAAAAAAAATTAGGTATCGTTAACATCTATTTTGGTGGCTTTTTCAAGTAAATACACTGCCATTCACACACAAATATGTTGCTATTTATTTTTGAACAAGAAGCCAAGTGGGAAGGAAGAGGAAAGTCAGGTAAGATAAAACATGTGGCAAAGCTTGGAGGTAACTCTCTTCCATTTTGCCTAAGACCAACCCGCCACCAAAGGAGCAATTTACATTCTGTACAGTATCTAACACATTTTGGATACTTAGGAAATAATCAATGGCAGGCCCCTAGAGGATAGTATAAGAAGTAGACTTTCTCAGAAAAACAGAGGAACTAAATACAGCAGTTGAATAGGTAATGCACACCATACTATTAGTCATTAATCACACCTAGAAAATAAATTTTTAGGAGTTTTTGTATTTCTTCCTAGGTATATAATAATCCAGTTGTTTATTTACATTTATTTGCTTACTTAAAATCCTAAAGGACAACTGAACTCTTGATGAACTCTTCAGATACTCTTCAACAATTAACTAGGTTGATTTTTATTAAAATACAAACCAATTATAAAATTTGAAAGCCAGAATAGACCTTAAGAGCATTTAATTCAACTGACTCTTTTTCCAGATTAGAAAATGGAGGTCACAAGAACCAAAGTAGGTTGCCCAAGGTCACAAGATAATAAGTTAGCCAACCTGCTAACCTTGAACCCAAGTCTTCAAACTACAGATCTGGTGTTCTTACCCCACCCCGCCCCATTACACATACTCCATTTGAAATTCATCGAGCTGATTTATATTTTTATATATATTTATATAATATATATTATATGCTTATATAATCATTATAATAACATATATAATAATGATTATATTTTTAAAATATATTTATAGTCTCCAGTCTTTAGAGCTGCTCTTTTATAAATAAAAACACATTAAAACACCATGCTACAGTATCTGGAAAAAATTATCATAAAAACTTACAAAAATACTGCTTTTTCCCCAAGATAAGACTCCTTTGGAGACCTCAATAAAATGGTCTCAATCTTGCCATTGAAGGCAACCCTGCAAGCAAAACAACCAGGGTTATAGAAAGAAAAAAAGGAGAAGAAAAGCAAGACCATTACAACTTAATCTCCCTCAAAGAGCATGGCCTATTGATTAGTTCATAAAGCTGTGTTAATTTCAAGTCTTCTCAATTTTCAGCACTTTCCCTTGAGCACAACCCTACCTCAAACCTTAGTGTTAGACTCCTTTATAAAGCAGTCTCCTTTATTCACACTGCTTCTTCCTACCCCACCCCACCCCCCAACCTCAATTTCTCACCCACCCCTACCCCCACTTCCCCACCCCACCCCCAATCCCTTGGATGCTATTTGTTAGGCACTAATCTGGGAAAGGATGAATTTTTCACACACCTCCTCAGGCTCTCCTGCATTCAGCGTCATGCCTTTCCCATACATCAGACTGCGTATTGAAATACCGGCAAAAAAAAAATAGTGAATGAAAAGGAAAGGATCAGATTTTTGCTTGATGGCTAAATGTATTTATATCTAATTAGGAGACCCTACTGTGAATGAAGCAAAGTGTTTTAGCTCCACCACAATGAGGGACAAGCACCTATTATACATTCACTCTATAAGTTGGCAAAGGATTTCCAGAGTCACAGTCCATATTAGTGCCACCACTATAATTGAGAGCATAACACACCAGCTGACAACACTATTTGGGGCCCTGCCTGCAGACACATCTTCTTAAACAAATTTTGTAAGTTGGACAGTTGCAATATGGTATTTTTTGTCTTTCCACATAAGAAGTTTTTCCAGAGATTGGACAAATAGAAAGTATCTTAAGGCAGACAAATAAAACGCTGTATCTGGATAATCCTTATAGAATGGTCTAGTGAAAAGGGCAGAGGAACTGGGAGCCAAAAGCTCTGGCTTTACCTCTTGCTAGCAATGTCACTGAAAGGCGTGTGGCATGGCCTTCAGAGCATCAGCCTCCTCACTTATAAAATAAGTACGCTGTATGAGACTATTTCTGAAGTTGTTTTCTGGTTCGGGTTTCTATGATTTCCTCGGAGAGAGAACTGCTTTGGAAACAGAATCAAGGAACAAGAAATTTGATTTAGCTTGCAAAAAAAAAATTTTAAACAAAAAAGCACTATCAATCCAAAGTTTTTACCAAAACTCACCAAGGTATGGTTGATATGTTAATACTTACTCATCAAAGTAGTTTGATTGATATATTACTGCTAATAGTAAACCCATGTTTCAATGAACCAATAGTGAATTGTTTAATCCTATTGAAGCAAGAAATGCACAAGCATGTTTGTGGCTTAGCCTGAAAAGGTTAGGGTATGATCAAGGCAAAGGTCAAATTTAGGCAGAATCTTCCAGGAAAATTTGAAGAAGGGGAATATTTTTGCCTATGAGGGATAACTGAAGGCTAAGCTTTGGAGAAAGAAAAGCCTTCTTAAAGGCTAAGATGAGAAGGGAGTGCATTACAGACATGGAGGCTGGCCTACACAGCTCCTTGGAGGCAAGAAATAATATGTCAAATTAAAAGAAAAGCAAGAAGTCTGGTTTGGCTGTCACATAGTGGATGAAGGGGAGCAATGTGAAATATAAGTTCGTAGAGAGGTGCAGACAATCAGGTGGCAATGTCCAAAAGGCAATTGGAGAAACAGCAAGGACTGCTTGGTTCTAATATATAGATTTGAGAGTTTTCTGTGGTAGTGGTAATTAATCATATGGATATGAATGAGATTTCCAAGGGAGAAGAGTAAAGACAGAGAAGTAGGCCTCTTCTTGGGGGACATCCATATTTAGGAGGTGAAAAGAGGAAAATAAGAATGGAAAAAGACTGAGAATGGTCAAACAGGTAGGGGTTTGGGGAAAGAAAAGTTTCAGGAAAGCCAGAAGACCGTATAGTATTTAGGAAAAGGTGTTCCCCATGGCACAGTGGAAGAAGACAACATATGATTGTTACTGGAGAGCAGCAGCACTGAACTGGATGGATTTGAAAGTGGAGGATGGGGCAGCAGAGGAGAGGGTTTTGTTTTACTTTATTTTGTGGGGGTTGTTTTTGTTTGCTTTTGCATAATCAAGTATTTATTAAGCACCTGCCCTGTGCCAAGCAAAAGAGAAGCAAGGACAAAGAAAGAAACAATTCTGCTTGCAAGAAGTTTATGTTATAATGGAAGAGACAAGTAAAAGACACATAAAAACATATACAAGATAAAATAAAGTGAAAAATACAAATAGAAAGTAGCTAAAAATAAGGTAAGTTGGTAGAATAGTTGTCGGTAGACACTATTATGTACCAGACACTATGCTAAGTTAGGGATATCAGCAAAAGCTTTATGCAGAAGATGTTGCTTGGGCTGCATTCAGAATCACAAGGGCAAACAGCAGGAGGTGGGAATTTTTTACCCATAGGACAGGGGGAACACTGAACAGGGAAAAACTTAACAGATTAAATTGGCCCAGTTTTCTAATTTGAATACTACATTAAGGTGCCTCTGCTAAGGATCAGCTAGTCTACTAGATGGAGTCACCTCAGTAGATTACTGCAGGGGAGAGAAAAGCCAAGGCTTATGGTGGCTATGGTGACTAGGAGGGTCCTAAGGTAAATGACATCTCTAACTATAAAAGTAACATAGCAACCAGGAAGATCCTGATGTCTTGATGTGAAAAAAAGATCATTCAGAAAGAGGAAGGATTGGGATACTGGAAGAAGAGCGCTAGAAAGAACTGTAAAGGCACTGCTGCCTATTGTAGTGGTCCAGACATGGTAATAACAGCCAGTATCTGGGTGCTGGCACCTGGGCAGGGAGGAGAAGGGAAGGGGAAAGATGAAGGAGATGTTGTAGAAGTACCACTGGCAGTATTCCATAACTAGCTGGATCTGTGAGGTGAGGAATAAGGCTTCAAATCCTAAAGGCCCAGTGAATGATGGTACCAGTGATAAACATAGTCAAGTCAGGGGGGATTTGCTAGCCATAGAGCGGGGGGAGTGATAAGCATGAAGAACCTCATAGATTAAATTGGTCCTGGAGTTTTAACTCATTAAAGCACATTCCCTGAGGATCAGACCAGCTAGGACAAAACAAGGTTGTTTATCTCTGAGTCACTGGAACAAGGTACAACAGGAACAATCTTTTGAGCTATACCCATTCATAGTTTTTAGTATACTATAATCCAGTAAAATATGGTAAAAATGTTCCCTACTGAGGCAGCCTGATGCACCAGAGGATCCCAGCACTGCTGTTATCTGTGGGACTTCAGGCAGGTAATAAACTTTTCTGGGCCTCAGTATCCTCACCTGTAAAGTAAGCAAGCTGGACTAGATGACCAATAAGGTCTCTTCCACATCTAATTCCTATGACCGTAAGCAGACAGATTCACCCTCTACATATCAAAAGCTGAACATCCAGAAAGGGAGGCAGTTCAAAAGAGTGGAAACAATACTGGCTTTGGAGTCCAAAGAACCATGTTCCAGTTTTTCTTCAGATAATTAACACCAGTGAGACAGAGGTCTCTAAACCTCAGTTTCCTCATTTATAAAATGAGGAGGTTGTACTAAATGCACTCTGGAGTTCTTTCCAGCACCAGATATATGATTGAAACAACTTTTCCCATGGGTAAACAATTCTTTGTGTAGAGAATGAATCTATGTTTCTATGAATATATCTGTTTTGCTAATATAGGATTATTTTGTAGTCAGGGCAGTGACTTACACATACAGATGTACCAACCAGGACTTTTAGCTAGACATTAAAGAATGACGGAATCTCAGAGCTGGGAGAGATATCAAGGGTCATCCAAACCAGGGGTCGGCATACACTGCCCAAGGGCCAAATCCAATCAGCCACCTGTTTTGTATTGCCACTAAAAATATTTTTTACATTTTTAAATACAATAAAACTTTATTTTGAAAGGTAAAAATCATTCTTAGCTCCTAAATGACAGAGAAACAAGCCTTGGGCTAGATTTGGCAGGCTGGCTAACTAACTTAGTTTGTCTTGTTTTAAAATGTAAAAAAAAAATAGACAACTGTAGCATGGTTTGGCCCACTGACCCTGGTTTGCCAACCTCTGACCTAGACCAGCCAATACCTACATAAGGCTCCTTTCTAAAACATCCTTAATAAGTGGTCATCTATCCAGCCATTATTTGAAGGCCTCCATCATCAAGGAACCTCCCCCTTCTGAGGCAGATATTCTGCTTTTGGATTTTTTTGCGAGGAAATGTTTCCTAATCAGGCCTAAAACTCCTTTTCTGCAACTTGTACCCATTGCCCCTAATTTTGCCCACCGTCACCATATAGACATCTAATCCTTTTGCATATGGCAGCCTTTCAGATAGTTCAGCTGTCTCAAGCCCCTACAATGTCTTTTCTTCTCCATACTTATAATCCAAAATTCCTTCAGTTCATTTGCATATGGCACACTGGTGGCCCTCCTCTAGATATTCTCCAGTTTATCAATGTTCTTCCTGAAATGTGATACCCAAAGCTGAATACACTATTCTAGATAGGGTCAGAACAATGGCCTTAGACTGAGACACTTGAACCTCTCCATACAGCTAGGTTATATTGCTGACTTATATTGGGCTTTTGCTGTTGAGTCTGACTCTCTCTGACCCCATTTGGGTTTTTCCTGGCAAAGATATCAGAGAGGTTTGCATTTCCTTCTCTAGCTCTTTCTTTTTTCTTTTAACAGATGAGGAACTAAGGCAAATAGCTTTAAGTTACTTGCCCAGGGTCACATAGCTAGTAATGTGTCTGAAATTAGATTTGAACTCAGGTCTTCCTGACTCCCAGTCTGATGCTGTAGCTATTGCACTATCTAGAGCCCAATATTTGATTTGCAGTCAAAACAACTAGAGGTTTTAGGGGTCTATGAATTGGGCTTGTTGTAGTCCACTAAAACTTCAGGTTTGTTTTGGATTTTTTCCACTCTGAAAATTGAATCAGGCCTGCCTCCACCATCTTGAATTTATGATCCTGGTTATTTGATACCAATTGCAAAATGTTACATTTATCTTTATTAAATGTAATTCAAAAACCTGGGACGACTTAAATGAACTGATACAAAGTGAAGTGAGCAGAACCAGGAAAACATAGTACATAGGAACAGCAATATTGTAGCTGTGATTAATTGTGAAGTACTTGGCACATCTCAGCAATGCAACTATATAAGACAACTCCAAAGGATTTAGATGAAGAATGCTATCTACCTCCGGAGAAAGAACCGATGGAGTGTGCATGCATATTGGAGCATACTTTCTTTATTTTTCTCGGGTTGGTTTTTTTTAATCTGTGTTTTCTTTCACAACATGACTAATATGGAAATATATTTTGCATGACTACATATGTATAATCTACATCAAATTGCTTGCCTTTTCAAGGAGGGAAGGAGGAAGAGAATTTGGAACTCAAAGTTTGAAAAAAAATGTTAAAAATTGTTTTTACATGTAATTAAAAATATATATAAAAAGAGAACTCAAAAAGAATTTCATTCAGTTAGATTTGGTCCAACATTCTCTTCTGGTGAAATCTTCTCAGAGCCTAATTCAGTCATATAACATTTCCAGTTTCACGTCAAATGCAAATTTGATAAGCATCTCATCTATGTCTTCATCCGAGTAATTGATAAAACAGCACAAAGCCAGAATAGATGCCCAGGACACTCCACTCGAGGCCACTATCCAAATTTACACCAACCCATTAATGACCACTCTGGTTCCATTCGTTCAACCAATCCCATATAATAATAATAGTTAACATTTATGTAGTACTTTAAGGCTTGCTTCCTATATACAGTGTGTCCCAAAGGTCTTAATTGCAGTTTTAAGTTTTAATAGCTTAAAGACTTTTAAGATTCTATATCTCATTTTGATACTTAAGAACAATACTGTGAGGTAGGTGCTTTGATTATCCCCATTTTTCAGATGAAGAAACTGAGCCCCAGGAAGGTTAAGTATCTTCTCCACAGTCCCAAAGCTAGTAAATGGTTGAGTTGGGATTTGAACCCAGCTTGCCTGACTTTAGGTTCAGGCTTGCCCCTATGCCATTCTGCTTCCTAAGAGTACTATCAGGTACCTTCAATAAGTCCATCTCATTCACAAGGACAGCATGACAGACTTTTGTTAATTGTTTTGTGAAGTCTAGGTATTCAAATGTCTACAGCAGGGTTGTCAAACAGAGCACACTACAATGCAACTCGAAACTGATTAATATGTAATTGGGAAATATTTAACGAAATTTTGAAAATACAATAAACATAGATAATATTAAGATACAGTTTTCTAAGTCAATACGCTGCCTGCAAGGATCCTTATGTGTAATTTAGTAGCCCTCTTTCTATTTTGAGTTTGACACCACTAGTCTATAGCATTTTCCTGACTACCAGTCTAGCAATAACAACCCTGTCAAAAAAGAAAATTAGCTTAGTGTGTTAACTCATGGTCTTGAAAAAGCCATACTGGCTTCTGATATGCACTGTTTCCCTTTCTAAGTGTTCATAAACCATCCCTTTATGTAAGTTCCAGGGTAAATCAGAATCTTTGAGACTACCACATCTATGAACAGTATGCCATTATTGGATTATTGGATTGTGACTCATTCTCATCAGCCTGAAAAAGGATCTATGCCAGTGGTAGGGAACACGTGGTCACACATGACCTTCTAGGTCCTCAAGTGTGGTCCTTTGACTGAATCCAAACTTCACAGAATAAATCCCCTTAATAAAAGGATCTGTTCTGTAAAACTTGGACTCAGTCAAAAGGCAGCACCTGAGGACCTAGAAGACCACATGTGGCCTCGAGACCTCAGGTTGCCCACCCTTGGTCTGTACCTTTCACATTAGGAAAGTCTTTCAATATGATAAGGGCAAGCAGCAGATAGAAAAATTCCAGGTAACAAAATGAGATTCCATATTCAGTTTGCTGACTAATCTTCCTGGTCCCAACCGATCAATTACTATTAGCCCTTATATCCCTTATATCCCAGCATTTGGTTATCCGCATACCTATTTTATACTGTCAACTCCTCAACTCTTCTAATCTTTAGATTATGTACTTCTTGTAAAGTGTCTACTTACAAATACAGTTATCCCTTACATATTCTGCCTTTCCCCATTTGGTTTCAATATATCACTGGCTGGCATAAGAAATTAAAAGGAGAATTTTTTGAGAGTTTTGCAGAAGTTGCAGATGATATGCAAAAGCCAATAGATGACACAGAAGAAACTCAGAAGTGCATATATGCATAGTATTGTATAATATTAACATATTTTATCTTTTAATACCATAATAATTCAGACTTCTCTGGTACAAAGGGAGGGCCAAAATTTTTATGTGGATTTTCCAGATCTTGGGGGTGCTACACCCCTCACTCCCTCTGTAAGGAAGGAATAAGTGTGTGTGTGTGTGTGTGTGTGTGTGTGTGTGTGTGTGTGTATCTCCAAGTTATCGACATTATACAGGCCTATCAGTGTATGCATTCGTGTTGTAAAAAGATCGCTACCAATCTAAATTCATATTGTCTGCTAACATTTGCCTCTGATAACTCATTGGAGCATTCTGGGAATCCTAAAGTTTTAAAGGACAGGCCAATAGAGTACAGGTTCTTGCCAGTCCTACAAAGTTAACCTAATGATAAACCAGATGTCTTTCCTGAGGAAAACCCCCAAGCCCTTCTTCTAGTTAGTTGAAATGTTCTTTGGTCTTCTGGTTTTAGCCACATGGTTGGACTTCTACCTGTGTTCTTCCATTAGCATGTAATTTTTGGTTACTGAATAAAAATAAGCAATTACAAGTTATTTTGAGCATTAAAAACTGAGGGGATCAAGAAAAGTTTCTTACGGGAGGTGGCACCTTGGTGAAGCCGAAAAACAGGGGTTCTAAACCAGGGGGCTGCAAACTTGGTTCTGTTTTTTGTCTAGTGCTTGGCACATAGTAGGTGTTTAATAAATGTTTATTGTCTGTTTTAGTTTGTGCATTTAAAAACATTATTCTGAAAAGAGTCCCATAGGCTTCATCAGACTGCTAAAGAAGTTCCTGACACATAGAAAGTAAAAAACCCCTGCCTTAAAGAAAACTAAGGATGCTGAGGCTGAGGTCAGAAGGGTCTGTATCCCAAGCTTAGGGAATGACCTCTTCAAAAGCTATAAGCCACCAAGAAAGGGAAGAACCATTTAACTTTTATTTCCCTTATGTTTTCTCTACCAAGGAGATAGATAAATGTCAGTCAGTAAAGTGGCTGAATGAACCCAGAATGAAATGCGGGAAAAAGAGCTAATAGAAAGTGACAAATGAAGATAAGGAAAAGATGGGAAAACTACCTAGTTACTCTCGGTAAGTTCAAGTTACTAGTCTGGGGCAACAGAGATAAAAATGAAGCAGCACTTGCCCTCAAAGAGTTTTACATGTGGATGGATAGATAGATATGTGGATATATACGCACATATACAAAATCATTTACATTATATATAGATTTATGTGTCCTATATAACATGTATGCATATGTGTGCTATATAACATAATTGTGTATTCTATATATCAATTACTACTATATAATAATTATAATAAAATATAAATTATGTAATTTATTGTATATAATATACAATCATATAACATCTATGATAGAGAAATTATACATAATTTATATATTTTATATCATATTATAGATAATTATAATATAGAATATATAATTATATGTTCACATATACACAGATATACATATTATATCAATATACATTTAGTATTGGTGTGCTACAGTCCTTGGGGTCAAGAAGAATATGACTGAGCAATAGCAAATATATGGGAAGTGGACTCAATGACTTCAAGGGCCCTTTTAAGCTCAAAATCTCTGATCCTTTGCTGGTTAGAAAAGCACTAACAATTGTCTCAGCTATTACGTCGATCAGTTCTCTGGGAATGTGTTTTCATTTAGTGAGGGAGAGAAATCTGAAAATAGAGAGTTCAGAGTCACATTGTGAAGAGCTTTTAGTGCCAGCCAGATCTGTATCTGGTCTTGTCATTGTGTTCGTCCTCCGTTGCTGAAGAAGACCATGCCATCAGAGAAATGATGACTTGCACTTGACTTTGTTTTGAGTGAGGGAGGGCTGTGCAGGTCACCAGCCTCACTTTCTCCTCCTGAGCCATCTGGGTCCAATGACCATTAGAGGCAACAGGGAACCACTAAAACTTCCCGAACTTTAGGCATATGAATTGGCACTTGTATAGATTTAGGGAGGGGGGATTCTTAAGCCAGGAGGAATACTTGGTAGCTACTACAAAAGTCCAGAAGAGAGATGATGAGGGACTAAACTAAAACACATTCCAAGGTGCTAGAGAACTGCTAGATATGATAGCTGAGCCAATTGTTATGGCTCTTCTAACCAGCAAAGGATCATAGATTGTGAGCTAGAAAGGACCTTGGAAGTCACTGAGTCTACTGCTCTTATTTTTGTTGTTGATCAGTCATTCAGTTGTATCCTATTCCTCTTTACCTCATGTATGGAACACAGCACACTAATACTGTCCATGGGGTTTTCTTGGCAAAGACACTAGATTAGTTTGTCATTTCCTTCTCCAGTGGATTAAGGCAAACAGGTTATGTGGTTTGCTTTGGATAGTCAAGAAATGTCTAAGGCTGAATTTGAACTCTGGCTTTCATGACTCCAGGTCTAGCACTCTATCCACTGAGCCATCAACTGCCCATTATTGTACAGATGACAAAAGTGAGGCTCGGAGAGACTACAGAACTTGCTCAGGACTCAGAGCTAGTAGTAGATTCAGACAGCTTCCTGTCTGAAGCACGATTTGAACCTCAGTGACCTGGTTATCAGCAAATAATAAGCTTGAAGTTTCATCCTAGGAAGCAATGACCTTCAAGGTTCACATGAATGACTTTTTCTACCATTTTAGGAAGCTTAAGAATATGAACTATTAATAAAAATCATCACAATAAGATCCTCTCACACACAGTTCATCAAGTGTCCAGTTAGGGAGATTCTTAACATTCAGACAGAGATTTATCACTCTGACCTATTTAAACTCTGTGTATTCAAACTGGACGTTGCTGTGTCCTTGCTTTCCTCTCCATTTTCACTCTCTATATGAAAGAAATATACAACTCAAAAGCAATTGAGATCAATATTATCCTTATGTAAAAAATGTTTGGCTTTAAACAACTAATGAAAACAGAAAACAAATGACAACAAAAAACTTAAGATCTAAATATTTATCCTTTCTGATGGAAACGGAGGAGGAAGAGAGACACTTTACCAGTTGCCCTGAATTCTCAGATAAGGTTAAGTTCACCATTAGTTAAAAATGTTGAACATACTAGTCTCCATTATCTCATCTATTCCTGGTGAACAAAGATGCTGCAAGCCCAAGTGGCACACAGACACCATTCTCCTCCACCTCTGCTGTCTGCCAGGCTTTGCCTTTGAGCCTGCCTCAGTCCACTGTCATAAAGTGATTTTCTACTACAGTGGAAATCCTAGCCTACCGTCTAGAGTCCACAACAACCACCTAGTCCCCCAGGACTACAAATCCTAAGGCCCTTGGTGAAGGTTCCAGAATTATTTCTTCGATCTCTTGGTAAAATTAGTCGTGAATTGGTCAAAATATTGTTAGAAACTAAAAATAGCAGAAATTAAGAGAATTGTCACAGGAGTGAAGATGGACAAATGTTCTGATTTTTTTAAGGGAGGAAGTAGAATCTGTATACTGCTAACTATAAAACTTGGGGTTTGTTCTTGTCAAAGTCCTAGATCATATTGTTAAGTTATGGTTTATGAGCATTTAGAAAGATTTCTAGGAGCCACCGTGAATAATAGGTCACATTAGATCAATTTCCTTTTTCACAGTCACTAGACAGATCAAGTAAATATCATAGATGTGGTGTTTGATATAGCAGACTACATGCTTAATGTGAACTAATCAAGTGATCAATAAATAGTGATTAATGTTTACATGTGCTAAATGACTAGGGATACAAAGAAAAGGCCAAAACAATACCAGCCTTCAAGGAACTTGAATTTTCATTTAACTTTTAATGCAGATGATTGCAGTTGTTGTTGATGGCAGTTTTCAGTCATTTCTGACTCTTTGTGACCCCATCTGGGATTTTCTTGGCAAAGATGTGGAAATGGTTTGCCATTTCCTTCACCAGCTCATTCTGCAGATGAGGAAACTGAGGCAAACAGGGTTACATGATTTGCCCAAGGTCACACAGTCAGTAAGGTTCTGAGGTTGGAGTTGAACTTAGGTTCTCCTGACTCCAGGAAAGGTATTTTATTCATCTAGCTATTATAGTAATAACATTTACATAACTATGTAATAGAAGGCACTAGCAGAGGAAACCGGAAAGGTCTCCTGCAGAAAGTAGAATTTGAGCTGAACCTTGAAGGAATTCAGGGGTTCTGAGAAACAGAGCAGGGACAGATAGTGTGCAAAGTCACAGACACAACAGATGGAGCATTGTGTGTAAGGAACACAGCAAGTAAGTGAAGCTGGACACTAAATACACAGATTTGTTATTACTGTTCAGTTGTATCCTACTCTTTATGACTCCGCTTGGGTTTCTTTGGCAAAGATGCACAGTTGATTTGCCATTCCTTTTTTTCTAGTTCACTTTACGGATAAGGAAACTGAGGCAAAGAGGGTCACACAGTGTCTGAGGCCAGATTTGAATTCAGGGAGATGAGTCTTCCTGACTCCAGGTCTGAAGCTCTATTCACATATACACAGAATGGAATAATCTATAAAAGACTGGAAAAATAGGATGGGAGAATACTATGAAGCACTTTAAATGTCACACAAAGGACTTTCTACTTTATCCTAAGGACAATAGGGAACCAATGGAGTTGGAGTAAGGGGGAGATAACATGGTCAGACCTATATTTTAAAGACATCAGTTTGTCACCTGTATGGAGGGTGCAGAGGTGAGACCAATGGGAAAGTTATTTCAACAGTCATTTGACAAGTGACAATGAAGGCCTCAAAGAGAAGACTCCAAGGGATGTTGTGGAAGTAGAAATGACAAAACTTGGCACCTAACAAATTGGCTGATGAGAATTAAGAATGATACCAAGTTTGCAAACCTAGGTAACGGAGACATTAGTGGTACCCTTCCTAATAATAAGGAGGTTCAGAAGTTGGCTAGGCTGAGGGATGGTGGCTTTAGACATACTGAGTTAAAATGCCTAGAGGACACACAGTTTGAAAAGTTCAATAAAAAGAGAAATGTGATATTGCAACCAAAAGGGCTGATGTGGCCTTGGGCTACTTGAAAAGAGGAGTGACTTAATGAAATAAGCAAGCGATGGTCTCTCTGTCCCCTGGCCCTAGTCAGCCCATGTCTGTAGTATTCTGTTCAGTTATGGGCATCACAACTTAAGGGGACTTTGATAACCAGAGAGCCTCCCAAGGGGATGACCAAGATGGCAAAGGTCCTCCTGTCCGTGTCATATGACACTGATTAAAGGAACTAAGGATATTTATCTTGGAGAAAAGAAGATTCAGGGAGGGCATGATAACTTTTCAAGCATTTAAAAGGCTATCATGTGAAAGAGAAATTGGATTTCCTGTGTTTGACCCTAGAGGCAGAACTAGAAAGTGTGGACATTGCAAAGAGGATGACCCCTTACTTGTGAGCCGTATTAAAGTGGGGATTCTTTGGGGGATATGACTAGCTTAGATGATTCTTTGTAGACAAATGAAGAAATATTGGTTAGACGATAGAATCAGGTGAATTGGGACCTGGTTCAGCGGACCTAAAGAACAGTCATTAATGGATCAATGCCCACTTGGAGAGAATGCCCCATGGGTGCGTTCTTGGCACTATACTGCCGTAGCTTTTTTCTTAATCAATTACTTGGATGAAGGCATTGATGGGATGTTTAACAGAATTATAATGCCCCCAGTGTGGGAGAGATAACTAATGTATTGTGTGATGAAATCAAGACTTTTAAAGATCTCAACAGCACAGAACAATGAGCTGGTCAAATAAGACCAAACTTAATAGTGATTAATGTAGAGTTCTACACTTGAGTTTAAATAAAAGAAAAACAAACACTTGCACAAGTACAATAGGGGTAGGAGTCAGTGGTTAATCAGAAAAATATCTGGGGAATTTTAGTGACCTGAAAGCTGGTTCAAGAACAAGCTAGTTCACCACTTGGGTCCAGGCCTCCATCACCACTTGCCTAGCCTATTGAAATAGTGGAAATCATAGAGAGGTATATTCCAGTCCATGGAAAGAAAAGTTTTAATATTCAGAGTCATCCAAAAGAAGCTAGATTCCCATTGGTTGGGGATATTATAAAGAGCGTTCCAGCTCTGATATGGATTGACTAAATGGCCTCTGAGGACCCATCCAACTTTCAAATTCTTGTAATTTTGCAGTCCATTGATGGGTTGCTATATTTACTGGGAGACCAAATTTCCTCTATGGGAGTTCCTCATGCTGACAAAATCAAAAATCCTTCACATATGTACATATGAAACAAAACTATATCCAGAAGTATAATTATTCTGCATAGTCAAACTTTCCAAAAAGCTGTTTGCCTCTTTGAAATTTAAATAAACAAAATGTAGTGTACTTAATTTTAGATGGAAATCTTTCTAATATGTATAATAATACTGGATTATAGATTTTGAGCTACAAGAGACTTTAGAGTTCATCAAGCTCAACCCTCTCTTTTTTACAAATGAAGAAATTGAGGCCCAGAGAAGTCAAGTGACTTGCCTAAGGTCACATAAGTAGTAAATGATAGGGCTTGGATTTGAACTAGGACTGAGAGTTGATCCAAGATCCTACAACTGGAAATTTAGTGTCCTGTCCACTGCACCATGATGCTTAACTAAAATATGCTGAAAAGTGTTGAACATAAATCAAGAAAAGGTCCTCAGTCAAAGGGCTGCACTTGAGGACCTAGAGGGCCACACGTGGCCTCGAAGCTGCAGGTTCCCCACACGTGGCCTATACGGTAATAATAATGGTGATGATGAAAATATTAATAGTAGCAGTAATAATAGCTAGCATTTATATGGTGCCTGTTATGTGCCAGGCACTGAGCTAAGCCCTTCACGATGATTTATTTCATTTTATCTTCACAACCACTCTGAGAAGTAGGTGCTATTTATTATTCCCATTTTACAGTTGAAGAAACTGAGGAAGGTTAAATGGCTTGCCCAGTTAGTGTCTGAAGCAGGATCTGAATTCAAATCTTCCTGACTCCAGGCTCAGCTCTCTATCACCTGTTCCAACACACTGCCAAATAAGGTACATGGCTCTGTGGGACCCTGCACCAAAGGGTCCCATCTGATGTATTTCTGAATTCTTGGATTCTGCTTTTTATAGTTGGGTTGTTTTTTTTTTCTGTATTTTCTCTCTGTTGTCAGTCTTCACATCTTCTTACCATTTCTACCTGTGTGCAGCCGCACCCGAGCCCCTTCTAAATAAAATGACTGTTCATGGGATCGTTCATCCAGAGCTAGAAGGCTATCTAATTCAACTCTCTCATTTGGCAGATGAGGAAACTGAGGCTCAAATAAGTTAAAAGACTCATCCAAAGCCACACAAGTGAAAGGGGGAATCCGTGAGACAAGGAGTATAGGAGAAGGAAGGGGGAATTTTGTCCTCAAGTTTGTTTTAACAGAGTTTAGGGCTCTATTGTCTCTATCACGTTTCTTCCTCTAGTCTCATCCTGATTATAGCTATTGCCGGCTTTTCCAGGTAAATGCCTTTAAGGGGCAATCACAGATTATTGCTTTGGACCACTTACTGTTTCCAATCCAAAAGGAATCCCATGTATTATAGACAGACAAGTTAACACTGGAAAAATAGCTTAAAGAAGTTGTTGAATAAATGAGTTGAATTCTTCTAAGGGGTATATTTAAGGCAATTTATTTTTTAAATATATTTTATTTCATTAAACATTTTCCAATTAAAGGGAAAAAATTTTTAACAATATTTTAAAAAAAATACTGAGTTCCACATTCTCTCTTTTCCTTCTGCCCTTCCCCATGCTTGAAAAGGGA